>CAOKZL010000187.1:0-2400000 GCA_948472985.1 Iguana delicatissima | reverse complement strand
AGATGGAGAGAAGAAGCTCAGCGTGGTTCACTGAGGGGAGCTCGCCGGGCAAAACAGCAGCAAGGCGATCTGGAACTCTGGAGTGATCCGAGGTTGCTGCAGTCTCAGCTACTGGAGCTGACGGGAAGGCTCACCCAGGCAAAGCGGCAGCAAGGCTTGATGGAAATTCAGAGCGATCCGAGGAAGGTCTCCGACTCTGGGGTTTTTATAGGGTGAATTGGAACTGCAGGCTGTGCCTTACTCAGGGAAAACAATGAGTTTTGGGTGCGAGACAATGTCTCAGAAAGGTCACAATTTAGCAGGATTGAATTAAGTCTGAATTGACAAAGAGGCAGGCTGTATGCAAATACTCAGTGCTTGGTCTTTTAGCTTCTAGCTTGCCAAATTACCTGCTCAGGGCAGGGAGTCCTTTGTAAACAGCGTGCATACACAATGATGGTGTTTGCAGAGGGGTCTCCTAAAGCGGTGATCTGGCTATTTCTGGCCTGCCAGTATTGTCTTGGGATATTGCAGCATTTGATGGTCGAGCCTAGTTCTGGGCTTGTCCAGGGGTCTCTCAAACACGTGGAGAGGGGTGCTGGAAGAAAGCCAAATTATTGATATCAAAATGATATCTTTATGCCATCTCCTGGTAGGCCTAGGCTGCAGTAACAACTCTTTGTCAAGCTCTAGACTTAGGTCTCGCATGCTGTTCAGTAGTTACAGAGATTGTAAACTGACTTTACAATCTGGTAACTTTTGGGATTCACATTTAATGACTGATTGTGCCCCCCAAATCTGTCTTTTCAGCTAGACAGCATTCCAGCCAGATGTTTTTGAAGTGCTGCAGATTGGAACACTGAAAAAATGACATTTGCAGTTGTAAGGCCCCACTTTGGGGGTCCCCAATATCAGTATGGCTTGGATGAGCATCGTACCTAATTGGCATCATATGTAATTGGCAACACATTTTATTGGCTCTGATATCAAATCCAAGCCTGAGAGGTGACAGAGAGGTCAAACTGAGCGAGGGAAAGAATTTGACTGTAAATGTGAGAAGCATAGGTCAGCTCCAAAATTCCTCCAGGTAAGACTGACTCATCTGTCAGGCAAATACACATCATTCCTGTGGATAATAGCCTTAAATAGAAGCTGGACTTTTCCTGGGAATCCAACTGTGAGGAGCCCACCAGGACACTGATTGGTAGATATTCATCCCTTGTACACCTGGATTCTTTTGTCTGTCCTCACAGCACCCGCAATAGACAGCTATTACAACATCCATCATGTCTTTGTCAATCAAAGCACTAAGCCCATCAACAGGCGAAAGACTCATTGTCCACAACAGGTTCCCTTTGTCTTGCATCTGGAACCTTCACAACCACAACCCATTTTCAGAATACAAATACCCCTGATTTGAGGAGGCCCAGTGCAGTCTCTCGAAGGTCTACCCATCACTCTGTCCGTCTGGCTCCTGAATGAGAACTGCCCTTAAGCCAAAATACATTTCTGCTCTTCACTACTCTTCTGGACTGGTAATTATAAATTCTCCCAAATCCCTCAGCCTCTCTATAATTTTTCCTCCCTTTCTCTTTCAGTTAGCTCTTGTGTGAATGTGTGATTATGTGTATCTTGTGTGCATGCATGAGTGAAAATCATAAGACAATTTTGCTAGGTTTTTGGCTTGGCCTGACCCCGTAAAAATTGGGTTTAAAGATCTCGCTAGGTTACCCTTCCTCTCGTAGTGCTACAGCTTGTGCTCTGGCTAATTCCCATTCCCCAGTATTTGGAGCACATTGAGGTATCCCCCAAGGGACCCCAGAAATCAGGGTAACACAGTACTGTCCCAGTCACAGAGTGCCTCAATGAAAGCAGTTGCAGCACGACCCTAAGGGGTTTGCAGTTTAAGGAGGGGCATTTAGAATTCTCAACATAGAGCTCTTTAGCCTCATTAAACTACAAATCCCTGAATTCCACAGGATGTTGAAAGTGAAATAATGGCACTATAAGAATGTCATGTGGGAAGGCCATGAGTCTTCAGTCTTTGGTACACTGATGCTCCTGGAATACACAGGATCTACTTGCATTTTCTGTTTCAGTTCAAGAAAAGGATGCCAACCAATACATTTCATCATCAGATCTCAATATTTAACTGCTCGGTGCTTTTGAAATCCAAGACTTTAGAAACAGATATCCAGTCTCGCTGCCTGTTTTTTCACCTTAAAGCGATCTTATCTCTCTGAAACTATTCACATATTGAAGCTGGTTGCCTGTTTATATCTCTGATGGTTTTAAATGTATTTTTGTTCTGCTTTTGATTGTTAATTTTTGCTGAGAACTTGTTGGGTGTTTATTTATGTTTATTTATTTGCTACAGGCTGACTAATAAATTGAACAAGTAAATAACTAATTGCCGCTCCCGAAAGAAAGAATGAAAGAAAAGCTAAAGGCTGCCTAGACAGCATGAAGATACACACACACACACACACACACACACAAACACTAGCCTATTTACCCAGCGTTGCCTAGGATTTTATTTTCCTCTTAAAGACCTGACCAAACTGTCTTCTCCGGTATCTGTAACTTTTCCCCATATTTCCCAATGCAATCTGTATTCAGAGTTATTTACATATACAGTTTGGGTTCCTGAGGGAGTACACTGTTCTCCTTGCTGCTAGCCCTCATCTTCATAGCAACCAGCCTATTCCAGTACCTGTAACTTTTCCCCATATTCCCCAATCCAATCTGTATTTAGAGTTGTTAACATATAGAGGTTGGGTTCCTGCCGGAATACACTGTCCTCCTCCTTGCTGCTAGGCATCATTTCCATAGCAATTGGCCTATTCCAATGCCTGTAACTTTTCCCTATAGTCCCCAATCCAATCTGTGTTCTCTGGCGATGTTGATGTACTGGCTTTTGATTTTTTTGCTTTCTGTTGAATTTGTACAATGGCTTTACATTTTTCTGGCATCACTTTTTGTTTTGAATTTCAGCTTTACGATTCCTCACATATAGAACTCATACGATCTATTGCATGAGGTGAGAAGACCTTGTGACTATGTCTATTTCTGCACTACATTGTTATAGTGCTATTATTCCATCTTTAACATCCTGTGGAATTCTGGGGTTTGTAGTTTACTAAGGCCAAAGACCTCTCTGGCTGAGAATTCTTAAATGCCCCTCCTTAAACCTCAAATCCCAGGATTCCATAGGATGTTGAAAGTGGAATAATAGGACTATAACATTGTAGTGTGGAAATGGGCTATGTTGTGTATGTCACTTTAATTTTTCTCACATATGCCTCCCAAATGTTTTCTGGCATCCTTATTGATGGTAGGCCTCATCTCCATAGCAACCGGCCTGAGGCCCAAGAGCTCTCGGCTGAGAATTCTAAAGGCCCCTCCCTAAACTGCCAACCCCAGGATTCCATAGAATCTTCACCGCCAGCCAATAATATGAGGGCTTCTCATCTCACTTAGCCAATCGTATGAGATCTTTGCCTGCCTGACACAGACAAGCAGACAAACCCACAAACTGATAAACATTGCCTTTTATGTAGTGTATTTACATATAGAGAGAGAGAGAGAGAGTGGGGGGGGATCGTCTGGAAAAGCCTTCAGACCTCTCAGACTGATAATGATGTCTCTCCCTCTTGCATAGGGTCTGGATGTCAAATTGCAACCTCTCTCCATTAAAATCAATGCTATCTTTGGTACTGACTTAAGTCAGAGTAGATTGCAGGGCACTGTATAAATTTTAAATAACAAGCACGTTCAAATCAGTGGAAACTATCTAATTTCCATTAAAAACTGAGTCACCCACAAGATCAGTCCTCCTACTAATGAAGGCAAAGGAGAAGAGGCAGTAAATATTCAATAGTAGTTTGTACTGGGTCATCTTTCTAATTGCTGCAGAAATGTATAAGTCTTTTCCATACGTTTCTACAAAAAGTAACTTGGTACAACACTGATATCTGTGTCAGGTAACAGAAAATGCAGGTTTGTGACTGGGCTGTGGTAAATCTCATATTTTCCAACTGTACCAATTTGACAGAGACAATCTCAATTAATCCTCATCCTCCCTTTTCAGCTGCTTTTGGAATACCTCTCCATCCCTAACTTTCTGCCTTTGTCCTCAGCTTATTCCAGTTGCTGCAAAGTGAGTTCAAAGCACAAAAGTAGTTTGCACTCAACTCAAGCAATGAGGAGAGGGGAGGCAGAATCTTGCTCTTCCCAGTAGATGCCAGCAAAAGCAAAATTCTGCCCAGCTTGTGTGTTCTTCCTCATTAATTACTTCTGCCATCTTGAGCACACTCTGATGTTGCTTGGCCACACACGTCCCAGTTTCCACCTGTGAAATGTTGGAGGGTATGAGATTTATGCAAGCAGTGGGCAGCTGTGGCTCTTTATATATGTATGACCTGCAACTCCCGTCAGCCCTAGTCAGGATTGTCAAAAATGAAGGATCATTGGAATTGGAGTCCAACAACATTTGGAGGGCCACAGTAGCCATAGTAGCCCACCTTGAGTAATCCCTCAAACACTAATGAACCACTGGTATAGCAAAATGTGTTGCTGTCCTTCATTTTGCTTTGTCTTGAATCTACAAAGCAACAACTGTCTTTACCAAGAGGGAAGCGAAGGGAAGCTGCATTGCAAATGCTACCTTCTTTGCTTTTGACCCTTTCAGGCCTTCAGGGAAGCCCTGGGGCTACAATGGCGGCTCCTTCCAGCTCATGCTAGGATCTCTGCCAGGCTTTCACAAAGCTGACTTAGCACAGCTGGGAGCAGCCTCCTCTGTTATGCCTTGAAGGGCTGTGGGATGGAAAGACATTCTCAATGGAAGAGTGTGAGAGAGAAGTGAAGAAAAGAGGAAAGAGATGTGGGGATCGCAAATATATGGGGGACATTTAGCCCCCTCCTGCTGTTGAAAGGGACAACTGTATGGTTCCAACTGTGTAGGGCTTATTTAATGTGAGTATCTGGAGTCTCCTACTTAAGAGGAATGTTTCACTGTTGCCCCCTTTGTAAACCCTGTCCTGGGATCTACAACTCTGATATAAAACATAATCTAACCCACCAGAGAGGTAACCCGGATGAGCACGTAGGCAACAACGATCGTATGATCAGAAGAACCAGGTCAGGCCAGTAAACTCCCCTGTCACTTAGTCACAGGAGACCTCAAGCTGTGCCAAGCCACAGTGGACAAAATGGTCCTCAGCCTTTAAGGAGCAACTTGAAGGGATTAAGAGTTTTTCCCACAAAGTTGGGCGCTGGAAGCAATAAAATCTTTTCAGACAAGGATCATCTACATAAACTCACACTGCAACCCAAAGCGGCGGAAGATGCTGATACTTGGGTGACACCTTGTTATCTTCCTATATCAAAGAAGGTGCCGGTGTGAAGTTGTTTTCCATTGCTGTCCCCTTTGTTCTCCCCAGGAGAGGATTTGCCCTCAAGGTAAATTTTTCCTACAAATAGTCCCCGTTTTTGACTAGTTCTTTGGATACCTCCCAGTCATACCAACTGACCGCTCCCCCTCCTGACAGCTGCGTGATCTCCTCAGCATCTCTTCACTGAGTTCTGTTTCTTTTGCTGCTTTCCCGACCAAGGACTTCAGGAAAAGGTGCAGTATCACCCAAACCACAAATCCTTTAACAATCCTGCTATCTTATTTCTGCTCTTTATTTTGGTTTAGCCCTTGGCTGTGTGTGTGTACGTGGGAGTGTATGCGCTAATGCGTGATATTTCCGTTTAATAAAGTCATTCATTGGACCTTTTTGTTTGATTTCTCTCTGGGCCTGACCCCGTAAACACTGGGTAATAGATCTCACTTGGTTACCCTGCCTCTTGCATTGCTATTGCTTGTGCTCTGTTGAGTTTACTTTCCCATCACATGGAGCATATTAAGGAGTCCCTCGAGGACCCCCAAGAATTTCAGGGTAACATCACTCTGGAACCGAATGTAGTTCCAAGCATCTCCAACAGTTCTTTTCATGCGGGATACTGTCATGCATTACTGCTATAGCATAATCTTTATTGATGGTAAGTGATGCAGCAGAAAAGAAATATATTCCAGACCTTTCACTGGTGGGTTCCAACATTCCCTCACAGCCAATATTAGAATTAGGCCCACAAATAAATTCCAGATTATCCCTTGGCCAACATTCAAGATTCAGTCCCCTCTAGGCTGAGGCCAATGGAAGATGGGCTATATATAGTGGGTTATACAGTGCAGAAACAAACCAAGAAAATCATAGTGCGCAAGCTTGACCCTTCTCATAGCAACAAGAACAGTGCAAGAAGGTTAGCAATGGGGAAGTTAACTCCCACCAGTTGGTTCTCAGCCTTCATATCTTTTCCCAGCCTCAAACTACAAAGCAAACGCAAAAAGATATTAAGCAAGGGCACTAATACAAGTGAACTCTTTCGCTCCACTGGACAGCTGTCAATGCTTGGCTGTGATGCTAACAAGGACTGCAAAACCAATTTGCCTGGTGGCAGAGGCCAAGGGAATCATACCATTTTTGTCACTAACTGTAGAGAACTTCAATTGGAAAGGCAGGAAGAGAGATCCCTCTAATTCTGGGGGTGGGGCTTGGAGATGGGAGGTGCTTCACTGGGAAACTCTGCTGGTACTTGCAATGTGATTTTTACCCTGAACATGAAAGTAGCTATGTTGACTTGGGAATTTTGGAAGCTGTAATCCAAAACAGCAATTTCCCAACACTGGTTTTTATTTTATTTATCTATATCCTGCCTTTCCCACAATAGTTCCCAAGGCAATTTGATACCTTTGCAGATTGAAGATATACAAAAGCATCAGAAAAAAACATACTAGTTATTTTTTTAAACAAATTAAAAATCTATAAAATTAAAGTTATTTTAAAAATCATTAAAAGGAAAGGTAAAATAAAACCATCAATGGAAGAACGAAAAACTAAAATCATGGAGATGATGGAGATGAAAAAAAATATTGAACTTGATAAATGAGAATTCAGTTCAACAGTTTGAAAGACAATGGAAACTAGTATTGGATTTTTTTAAAAGTAAGGACAGACATTAAAAAGTAAATGAGGTAAATAGAAATATAAAATGAAATATAAAGTGATAAAGATTTACTTATGTGTATTAAAATAAGTTTGATGAAAGGGTAGGAAAGAAAATTGTTAAAATGGAAAAATAGTTTTGATAAGAAGATGGTTATCAACTATGTAATTTGGTGAAATGTGCAATAAGGAAGAAGGGTTTTGATTTACTGGGGAAGGGGGACAATTTTAAGTAAATGTATATAAAATAGATTAGACAACTATATGATTTTATGATTATTTTATGATTGTAAACTTTGGATTAAAAAGGTTAAAAAAAAGGCAGAATATAAAAATCAACAAAACAGCACATCATTTGGAGCCCATTGCAGCCAATTCCCCAAAGCCTATTGGAGCAGGAAAGTTTTCATTTGCTGGTGAAAGAAGACCAAAAAGGGACCCTGTTTTTACCACTCATCTTTGTGTGCTTAAATGTTAAAGCCATAGGCCATTCAAATTGTATGGTTGTAGGGGAGGCAGGAATCCTGGCTGCCTCTTCTGTTGTAGGTTTGAGTGGGAAGGTCTTTACCCAAACCATGTTGTCAGCTTTAGTTTCTAATACATGTAATAGCTGCTGATCTTGCTGCCTTCTTATTCAGAGTTTCCTGATGCTCATTCCACAGCCTGTTTACCTTATGCTGTCTGGTCTTGAACACACACTACCATTGGCAGTCAGACTAGGTAGAAACACCGAAAGAGTGTCATTGTGTCAGCTCTAGGGTGCACTGAAAGGCCTCATTGTTCCATAAAGAAAGTTTGACAGAGGGAAGCATTGACATGGGCTTCGACAGCGCAGTCTTTGTGACTCAGCCAAAGGAAAAGATGTTCCAACCTCAGTAACCTCCAGGTTGATGGTGAGTGGCTGGACAACTTCACTGGAATGGAAGGACTGAACCTTCAGCCATGCACTGCCAGAACAGGGTGAAAATGTTTGGAGAGGCAAGTTTCATATGTGTGGTGATTTTTTTTTTAAAAATAGGCTTCTTAAAATAGGGCAGGAAGGAACAAAATCAAACCAGGGGGAAAACAAATACTGAAACCTCGGTTATAACTTGCATAATTTCCCAATTTCCCAGTTTGTTTTCTGTGAATCTCTAGGTGGCTGCACATCTGTCTTCAAATAATGGCTTGCCCCAGGGCTTTGATGACTGGGGATTCTGGGCATTTTAATGCAAAAAGTAATGTTTCCAAGGGTTTGAATGATAACACAATAGGATTAACTGCTTATCTGTAAAATCCATCTTTAAATAATTTCTCTGTCTGTAATTAACAGTTGACGTAGGACATGATATCCACCTCCTCAGTGTGTGTGTCAGCACTATTTTTTGCAATTGTTATTTTTCTAAAGAAAAATTTACATTAAGAAAAAAACAACCAAAACATTAACATTAAAATTAGTTACATAGGACACAAACTTTGTTTTCATGTGAGATCTTGAAAAAGAGAAAAGAATACAATATTTGAATATATCTCCCTTTCCGTATATTGTCAACAATTTGGACTAGTGAAGTCTTCCTGAGTACATACATTTTTCTCTCTGTTGGCCCAATTAGCATGTAGTAAAGATTTTCATACGTAAAACAATTGCCTTTTTATGTTCAAAACATGCCATAAACTTTACACAATTTTCATAATCAAAGTGATCTCTCAGGAAACTTAACATTCAAAAACTGGCTAACAAATTTATGCATTGACCTCTTGTTCTGAGTAACTGCCATCACTTCATCATGTTTGTTATTTTTATTTCTAAGCAGGAGAAGATATCTTCGTGGTTAACTTTCAGGGTTGTTTTTTCATCGTGGCATTTTGTACTTGGGTTGAGTACAAAAATACACCATTCTCATTCCATTTAAGAATGGGTCACCTGAATTTAAATAGTCACAGCTGTCTGTGAAATATATGAAAGACTGGGGAAGGATTTCACTAACAAAAATAGTAATTTAAACATACCCTATCCAATTGACTATTGGAAAGCTCTGGCAGCAAGACTCAGGCATTTCACTTCCTACCCGACTGGGAAAGCCTGCAAACACAGGGAACTCCTGACCTTATTTCTGTGCCACTGCAGCACTACCACTACAGATGGCTGTGGACTGTATCGCAGCTTTCAGCCCAGATGATGGAGAAAGCCAGTGAAGTCTCTTCTGGCAGCATAAAACTGCCAATTTTGACATAGCTTTTCAGCCTCTGTGAATTAATACCCAGGGGCTCATACACACTAGACAATTATAGTGTTATTGTTCCTCTTTAACTACCATGGTTCCATCCTATGGAATTCTGGGGTTTGGAGTTTGGGGAAGCACTAGCACACTCTGGCTGAGACTTCTAAATGCCCCTTCCTAAACTGCCAATCACAGGATTCCATGGGATGTTGCCATGGCAGTGGAATGTAGCTCTATAATTGTGTAGTGTAAATAGGCTTCCAGTACACGCCAGGCAGTAGAGATCAGGTACTAAATATATTTGGAGAATAGGTTTGGTACCTTGGAAAGTTCCTTTAAAGTTCAGACAACAACCCAGAGTGGAGGCACTGTTGCACACTTGCTTCTGAGTTGCAGTCAGTACCCGCTCTCACTTATGAAAGAGGATCAAAATAACATCTCTTCAAATTGGCCATTTAAATTGTTTTAATGTTAGTTGATTATTGATTGGATTGGATTTGTTGTCTAATTCATTTTGGCCATGACTTTAATAGTTTTATTGCTTGGCTTGTTTCCATCATCCCTGAGTGGATGGTACTGCTCAAGTTACATAACAAGTGGCCCTTAGAAACTGAGCATGGTATTCATATGGATTAAGACTATAACTACATTGAAAAATACAAACCAGATCTATGCAGCAGATCCAAAAGCTTTATCTATTTCATTCACATTCGCTTAGGGGTTGAAATGATACCTTTGCATGGACTTCCCTCTATTTTTTCCCTCACAACCTATCTTACCAGTATAGTTATACTGAAAGAGAAACTATTCCAACAATACTAAAGCAAATGTTGCTCCTACATGAACAGTGTAACCCAAATTACACAAGATAACTGACTCTCTGCTGTGAAGTGAAATACTTCAGATGGTGGTTTTTCTGTTTATAAAAGGGAAGGGTCTGTGTCACAGAAGTTTTAAAAAATCTTTGGTCCAGTCACATGTGTTGGTTGCTCATGCAAAGAGACCATGGACAGGTGCCAGTGGATTTTGTAATTGGAGCTAACTCAGAGAAGCTCTGACTGAAAATCACCCAATGGAAGCTATATTGAATCACCTCCTAAAGGTACTCTCCAGCTTTCCTGCTACAGGGACTGTCATGTTGTTCTGTGCCTCTGATCTAAGCCATCTCAGGAACCTGTGGGCTTTGGCAAAGGCAATGGAGCACTTCTTAGGGTATCAGCAAGCTTTCTAGTTTGGGTGGGAGGTTATCATGCTGTCTGGATCTGGATGACTACATGATTACCATTCTGATCTAGTTGATGGAGATGGAGAACCACTAACTTTGCATCTCAGCAAGTTGAGTGTAGAAACTTTAATGCCTTTTCTCTTCAATGACCCTGCAGTTTCAATCTTTCAGCTTCAGAAAGACTCACAATGCTCATTCTACCAGGTCATCCTTCCCCTGTCCTCTTCTGTCTGTTCTTCTCTAACTCATCTGATGAGGATCTCTGGAGATCTGGAAAGCTCATACTGTGGTTGTACCATTTTTATAATAGTGGTGCTCATTTACTCAGTTCTATTTTTTGTTGTTGCTTTTTTCAATTTGTGTGTTCTGTTTTTATCTCTTGTTTGGATTGCTTCTCCTTATGGACTACTTGGATTCTTTGTTTTTCACCAATGTACCTAAGCTGTCTCAGTGCTTTGTGGGTATTCTATTATTACTGTAGTTTCTAGCCCAGACTTGTGGGATATTAGATATCATTTTGATATCAATAATTTGGCCTTCTTTACCTATTCTGCTCGACGTGCTGTGAGGTCCCCAGACAAGCTCGCATACAGGCACGGCCGCTAATCGCTGTAATATTCCACACAAATACAGGCAGGCCAGAAATAGCCGTCCCACCACTTCAGGACACCTTAAGGCGAGTACCACATTATGTATGCATGCTACTTACAAAGAACTCCCTGCCCCGAGTAGGCAGCTTGATGAGCTGAATACTCAACTGTCAAGCACTCGGCTTTTGCATACTGGCTGCTCTACTGACAATTTGGACTTAACTCAATCATGCTAAATTCTGACCTTTCAGAGGCTTTGTCTCCAGCCCGAAATTCATTGTTTTCCCCAAGTATGGACTAGCCTACGGCCGCATTTTCCCCTATAAGAACCCCTGACTTTGAGAGCTTCCTCGGATCGTTCCCGACTGCCATCCCACCTTGCTGCCGCTTTGCTTGGCGAGCCTTCCCCTCAGTCTCACATATTGAGAACCTTCATATCCACGAACTCTGTCTTCAGACTACCTGGGCTTCAGGACAGGTGTAGCATTACCCATACCAAAAACCTCCTCTAAAAATCCCTCTATCCAACTCCAACCTTTATTTCTCTAGTTATCTGTGTGAGTGTGTTGCGTACACTTGTTTGATTGTATTTTAATAAAAACAACAATTATTATTTCACTTCTGTTTGCTCCTTGACTAGGCCTGACGCCGTAGACATTGGGCAAAAGATCTTGCTCCGTTGCCCTGCTTCTCACAGTGCTAACTTGTGCTCTTTGCTAATTTCCCCAACTTGTATAATTTGGAGAGCATTTAGGTGTCCCTCACGGGACCCCCAGAAATCAGTGTAACACTATCCTTTATAGCAAGTGGCGGTCCAGCAATTCTCCTAGTACCTGTAATAACAGTTGGTGGCTTTCATGTTAGTGGGATCAGTGGGTCCTCTCTAAGGCCCTTTCCACACGGGGGGGGGCATGAAACATGGGGAAATGGGGCAGCGCACGCGGAAAGGGAGCTTACCTTAATCCGGCAGTGGCGTCCAGTGGTGTCTGGCGGCGCCCAGCAGTGCCAAAAATGGCGGCTGGCAGCTTCCGGGGGCTCTCCACCAATCGGAGAAGCATGCCAGCTGGAAGCCCGCCCCTGGGCAGCTCTGAAGAGACGCGCTTGCGTGCCCCTGCAATTCCCTATGGGGCGCTGTGGCGGGCTAGCGCGTGCTTGTTTCAGTCTTTATAAAACACTCAGTGCCACCCGAGGGTGGTTTGAGGTGGAGAAACTCCACATTTCTAACTGCCCTAGCGCACTTCACAGTGTAGACGACCTCTGGGTGAGGTCGTCCTATCGTGTTACCCCGTGTTTTTCGGAGCTAGCCAAAGTGCTGAACTTAGGGATCAGCCCATGGTTAACCTTTTCAAAGGTTCAGACTAAACCCTAAAGTGGATCACTGCCTCACTGACATGGAAGCCCCTGGTTGTCACTTGAGTACCAGGAACTTTGCAATCAAGTTGCAAATGGTGGCAAGAGTGTAGATGGATGCCTTTGGATCAGTGGTTCTCAACCTGTGGGTCCCCAGATGTTTTTGGACTTCAGCTCCCAGAAGCCCTGAGCATTGACCATAGTGGCTGGGGCTTCTGGGAGCTGAAGTCCACAAACATCTGGGGACCCACAGGTTGAGAACCACTGCTTTGGATGGATGGATCTGAGCATGACATTTGCAGAAGGGTACAGATCAGAAGAGCATGAGACCCAAAGGACTGCTTTAGGAGGAAATAATCCAGGCTTACTTGAGCAAAGAAAAGAAAGGCTGATAAATGTGTGGTTGTTTTCTAAAACCCATCCTGCCTCTTGGGACCATATTGGACAAAAAGAAACAGCATGTCCTTAGAACACTCTCCTTTGCCTTATGGTAAACAAGGCTTGTTACTTCTAGAGTTTTTTTGCTTGCTTGTTTATTTCTACTGCTAGTTTCCAGTGTCAAAAACAATAGTGATACCGTTAGCTGAGAACCCAGCTGCCTTCTGTGGCATTATTTTGTAAGAGTGCCATGCTACCTGTTCCCTGATTCCCCCCACCGCCCCACAACAAACACCCGCTGTGCCACTGTACTGCTTGATGTTAAGAGGTCCCAAATTTTTGGTAGGATTACATGGCTACAAAGAGCTCCTTTCTCTTCCCTCAGCACTATAAACTTGAGCCTGCTTCTGTTTGGTGACTCCCATGGGGACCTTGAAATTAAGCAACAGGCAGCCTGAGAAATCTGTTTGTAGTTAGAGGTTACTGTGTGAACTATACATTCATGGAAAAGTTCATGTGGGCAAGAAGCATACCCTCTAGCTGTCCAGATCTGGCAGGGACAACCCCAGTCAATTCTCTGTCATCCTACCTTTTCAGCTACTTTAAAAATGTACCAGGTTTTCTCTCCTCCTCCCACCTTCACCCTTTGTCCTTAGCTTACTTTAATTGCTGCAACCTGAGTTCAAAGTGCAAAAGTAGTTTACACTTAGTTAACTCAGGAGGGAGAGGGAGAAGAGGGTGGAATCTTGCTGTTCCCAGTTGGCGTGGGCAAAGGTAAGCTGCTGCAGCCTCTCCTTGATTGTGCATTTTTCCTCAATAATAACTTTTGCCATCTTGACCACACTCAGATGTTGTTTGGCCACACCTGTCCTGGTTTTCATTTGTGAAATATTAGAGGGTATGAGGAAGATGAGTCTTAAGAGTTGGTGAGAGGCAAAACCTCCACCTATACTGGCAAGTTTGGTGATATGGGATGGGGTAGACTCTCCCAGGGGGAAATTATCAATTAAAGGATGGAGCTGCCTAGTCTTCTGCCATGCAAGCTGATACTCCCCCCTCCACTGCCACCCAGGCTTATTCCCAGTCTTAGAGGGAGAGGGGAAGCATGGAGAGGGGAGAGAATTCAGTGGAAAATTGGTCTATCATAGTGGGCTTCTGATGCATATGGGAGACCAGCCTAGAAGCTCAGCATGACTAAAAATAGAAGTAGGCTGACATCTATATTGTTTGTAAGTCTACAAGATGGAAGGAGAGATGGAGAAGCACTCAAATTTTACTAATCTCATGGCCTTTCAGGACTTGTTGGGTTCCATGTTCTGTCCTCCTTGACCATTGGCCATTGTTGGTTTGAGGGTGATGAGATCTGAAGTCCAAAAACATCTGGAGGATTGCAGTTTGCACTTTCTTGATCTACTGAATGGTTCTTCGCTCCTTCACTCCAAACCAGTTGCCAGAACTTAAGATGTCTGTCTTCTTTGCTGGCTATACTCTCTTTCCAAACTATTTCTCTTCAACTCTTAGCTAAGCATGTGGGATACTAACAGTTATCAAATCTTCAAAAATCAGCTGAGCAAGCAGCTCCAGTTAGCTCAAGACATATGAGCTGATCATCTTTGCCCATTAGCAAGCAAACAATTCACACAGAAGATACTAATCAATTCACTCACTATTCACATCACACAACTCTGTTTCTGTTACAATATATTTGATGATCACACAGATCTCAAAGTCTCTCATCACCTCAACAGTGCAACACTTGTCCTGAATTCCTAGTGAGCAAAAATCCCTTGTCTCTTTTCACATCCAGGACAAACTTCTCTTTCTCTAGAGCAGTGGTTCTCAACCTGTGGGTCCCCAGATGTTTGTGGACTTCAGCTCCCAGAAGCCCTGAGCATTGACCATAGTGGCTGGGGCTTCTGGGAGCTGAAGTCCACAAACATCTGGGGACCCACAGGTTGAGAACCACTGCTCTGAGTGCTTCATCACTCTGGCCCATCCTAACTTTGTACTGTGACTTCCTCCCCCTGGCCCTCCCTCCTCAGCTGTATCACATTTAGTCACTATAAATCTTCCCAGATTTCTGAATTCTCCACCTTGGCTTTTTGTTAGGTTTGGATTTCAGACACCAATGAAGAACCTCTATGGCTAGAAACCTTTTGGTGACTTCTGCTTGCTTATCCAGGGGTTATATAAGAATAAATACTTTTTCAGACAGTGTGAAAAGAAGTATCCAATATTTCCTTGCATATTTCTTACCCCACCTCCATCTCATTTATGCAGGGACAGTCAGATGGGGGCATAGTTTGACCTCTGATCTAAATGGCCACTCTTGGATACCGGAGGTACCACCTAGGTAGCTGCCATTACCAATCCCCAGAGTAAGTAAACTGCTGCAGGACTCCCAGTGAACAATACTGACAGAGCCCTCAGTCCCTCTCTTCTCATTCCCAACTTTCGCTATGAATCATTCAGCCTAACCCATGGATCAGTCCCACATGGTCAGACTTTGAGCTTCAGAAAAAATTATGTATTTATATTTTTCTAGAACTCCTAAGTCCACCAGTCAAAGAAGTGCAAAATAAAGACTGTGTGGTGGTGGTAGGTGGAGCTAAATGAACCAGAGATGAAGCCAGTCACCTACTGCACCTTGCTGCCAATCCTCAGCATAAACAGATATAAGGATTCCTAAAGTTTTAGGAACACTAAGGTCGAAAAGATGTAATTAGCACAATGTGAGCTATAACAGATATTCTCCCTCTGTGGTTTCATTTAGATTTTAAAAATACTATTAAAAGTCAAAAACCTATGGACATCTACTGCAAATCTGTAGATTCTGCTCTACATTTGGTCTTCTGCTGCTTTAGTTCCTGTAACAATCAGGCCCAATGCCACCCCTTTCTTTTGAAGCAGAACTGGCTGGAAGGTGACTGTGTGTTATTTGCACAGAAGGGGTCATTGCCAATTCCTGTATTTTTCCTTTTCTTTTTGAGCAGAAGAGACTTAGGACCGATGGGCATTAATCTTGCTTTCAGAGGAGAGAAGTACTTTTTATCAGACCATTTAGTATGGCCAATCTGCATCCTTCCTGTTATCGCTGCTTTCAAGCTTGGAACCTGGGCAAATATTTAAGCATGTGAGCCAAACCCGTCATGTGGCTGAGTAAATGGTTCAACAGTTCTGGGATTCTAATTCAAGTTCAAAAATAAAAATAAAAATGGAAGGCTTAATTGTAAGGCGAGTAGAATAATAGCAGCTACACACAAGAAGGAAAGAACTTACTTGTGTTCTTCTAGTGAAGACTCACAGTATTAGAATTCTAACTTCATAGGCCGATATAAGTGCAGCCTCCACTGCAGATCTTGAGCTGTACTTTGGAGAGAAAGGAGAAAAAGATTGTGGCAGTGAGGTGCATGTGCACGCTCATTCCAATGTTAGATGAAGGTGACTGGAGGCTGTGGAGCAGTTCCAGGAATAGGCCCTCTTTCTGCAATGGGTGACCTATTCTGTGAGTAGTGACATAGAAATCAAATTAATCAAACTAGCAGTCAATCAAATATAGTGATCAACTCTCAGTGAGACAGAGCATCTGATCCTTTGCTGTTTTACCCAATTGCTCAAGCCAAACACTGATATCAGAAAGAACTGAAGATTCAGGACATGACTGGGGAAGAAAGCCTTTAGGACTGGTCTCTGAACCTGGAGTAGTTTCTCCAGCTGAGTCATTGATAATCTGATTCTCCCTGTATCTCTTTTGATCTCTGGGAAGAGGGTTTGGTCTGGGAAGAAGGTTACTAACCAGTTATGGAAACCTGCTGTTTTTGGTATGCCTGAGAGCAGGTGGTGGAATTTGATCAGGAACACTTGATGCCCAACAACCCAGAGAAGTACAGGAAGAGATATGAGAGGGAATAATTTTATCCTTCAGGTCACTACTCAGGTTCTTCCATCCCACTTATGAATTTATGAATTCTTATGAAAGAAGTTTATGAGTTTTGGTAAGTTCATATTAAACAACAACAGAATATGGAAATGTTACTTTTCAAAGTGCTGCAAAAATGCACCAAATGAAATTCATAGATACCTACATCTTGTTTCATTGGTTAAGATGCGCACTTCAGTTACATATGCCTCTCCTCTCCCTCCCTCCTTCCCACCATCTACATTTCCAGTGTGGACTCCTTTGGGCAATTTCCTCTTCTTTTTATTCATAGTTGTGTCATATACTTTCATGATAGGAAGATTATGATGGTGGTGGTGATGATGATGATGATATCATTTTCACGGTGAAGTGAAGCTGAGTCTCTCCGTTAGGCAAAAGATAATGGAAGAACAAAGGAGTCAGAACATTTAGGACAGGTACCTTTAAGCTATCAGAACTGTCATCTCATAAAATTCTCTCATGTATCACCAGCAGTGCCATGGGATGAGGCACTTCCTTTAAAATGGCACCCCAAATATCTGTGTCCAGAAGCAGGCAATCTAGTTCTCTCAATACTGTCATCTTCAAAATGAATTTTTACAGTGTAATTCTAGGCTTCAAGAGAAACAAAAAGCTACTGCCTGCCTAAGGTTGACTTTTCTTGTCTGGTAGGTTAGAGAATCAGAGATGTATTATTCTTCAGTTTCAGAAATGCCATTTCTTTTACCTATATGATGTGTATCAGCAAAGGAACTCCCTAATTATTAGTGGAATTAATAGCATTCAGTTGTGGATACCATTTCTTATGGTGATTCATTATGGATATTAAACTACGATGTGGAAAACACCAGGTCAGTTACCCACAATACACTATTGCTCTCATGTTGATGTACTTTTCCACATTTGTAAACAATCTAGTTTTCTTCACCTTGATCAGCTTTTATACAATGCCAGTGCCAAGGTGAACCCAGCTAACCACTTTTAGTCTTTCCAAAGGTTATACCAACCAAGGTTAGCTGAGTCCCAGAATAAACAGTTTTTACCCTGAGGCCAAAGACGTGTTGGAGGAGCGATTTCTCCATCAAGGTAAGAAGCATGTATTAGAAAGATATTCCTAAATGCTCAGTGGTATATGCTGAGCTTGTACCTTACCCTAAATTTTGCAGCGTGTGTCACAAATTTAGAAAGATCTTTTCATCAATTTTGTAGTATTTGAATTATATTAGAACCACAAGTCATTTCTTCTTGACTGTTCTTTTTCTTTTTCTCAAGTTGCATGTCACAGCCCAGTCCTTGAACGTTGCAGACACTTCAAATAGTGACCTTTGGTTGGAAGGCCTCTCTTGAAAGCTACATATTAGTAAAGAAGGCCTAAGGCGCCATTTGATAGAAAATAATCTACAAGGCTGCACTATCAGATCTTGGGGAAAGCTATTTTGAGGGCCTGCTATTGTTATGTGAGTTGACTCTGACTTATGGTGACCCTGTCATAGGATTTTCTTGCCATGATGTATGGGGGGGTGCAAACCCTAGGATTCCATAGGATGTTGAGAGTGGAATAATGCGCTATAAGAGTGTAGTGTGGAAATGGCCTTAGTTTATTATAAACTTAACTAAGTAGCTGGTACATAATATTGGCCACTCATTTAAATTAATTAAATGACAGTTAAAACATAACAACAATAATAAAAATACAGAATGCCCAAATTAAAAGAATGGCCAGTCAACAGTCAAAGGTCTTTGTCTGCCTGTGGGCAGAGAGTAAAGAGACAGGACAACCTAATCTCCTGTGAGAAGTTATTCCAAAGGCTAAACAGCTTTAGGCCAGATTTTTTACAGCTTTTAATCTGGTACTTGAACAGTATGCAAAGTCATGTCTATGATCTCTGAGAGCACTCTTAGATGATCTGCACCATGCCACTGGCTTCTTGGTAGCTGTTATTTGTTTCTCGTCCAGTCTACCATCCATAGTGCCTCTGTGGGCAAGAGGAAACAGCATTTCTGTTGTTTTCTGAAGCTAGAAGACAGGTGTAAACAACCTCTGGCTGCATGAGATCCTTGCCCAAATTTCATCCAGGTGTGGCAGGAGGAACAGGAGAGGAAGAGAGCAAGATGGAGAAATATATAAAAAAGAAAGCTAAAATGGGCAGAGCAGTGGAAGGTGGAAGCCCTTCATAAGTAATCAGTACACATCTCCAGCAAGGAAGAGGGAAAACAGAGATGAGAAATAAAAATGAATGGACTGGTATGGGGAACCATTTGAAAGTGATCCTTTTAATCTTAGAAAAGTTAATTTTTGGACTACAATTCTCATAGAACTGGAGGATTCTGGGAGGTGTAGTACAAAAATAATGTTTCTAAGCTCTCAATCTGGCCCTTCCTTATCAACCTGGAAGGCAAGGAAGAAGAAACAAAGAGACAGAAAGTGAGAAGATCATGTGTGTGTGTGCGCACGCGCGTGTGTGTGGTGGGGTCAGAGAGAATGAGGTTTGCTCCAATGACTTTGAACTCTAGTTCCAAACCCTGCCAGCATATGGTCCCTTACAAATTAACCCTGAGGCAATACAGCCCTAAGCATTAACACAAAGTTTCCTATACTCAGACCTGTTCCTTCAGTAGCACTTTTTAAAAATACTCTTAGCAGACTCTAGGTATCAAAAATTAGCACTGAAGAAAGAGGTCCTAGAAGAGATGGTTAGAGAATCCATATCTCATACAACAGCTACCATGCTACATGATCTGTCTGTGAAAGTATGAGGTAGTCTTTTTCAGTTAGAAAAAAAAAAAGAGGGAGAGAATGAGGGCAAAAGAAGAAGAAATGCATTAGGAATCAGTGTAACACATATGCAGACCAAGCATTTCTTATGTTTGACTCAGTGTGGGTTACAGTAATGTACCTATAATTATGACAAATTGAGAGGGAAGCAACATGTGTGAAGCAGTATAACTTGAAACAGGGGGTCTGAAACTGGGCTCCAGGTGGGCTTCTGGGCGTCCATGAACTGGATGCATTTTTTTTTACTATTTTCCTTTTGCTTTTAATTTTTTCTGTAATGGTGAATTGTAAAGTAAAATTCTCATCTTTTAAAACTGTTCATTGCATTTTTTTAAAATTCCAAACTAATTTGTGTAAAGAAAATCAATATCTAATGCAATAAAGTAAATTTGTATGCAAAATTTTGTGTTTTTTAGGCGGGCACTTTCATTAGATTCTCAGATGTGTTCATGTTGAGAACCTCAGACCTGAAGGCTCAAACTTCAAGTCACACAATCACTCTTCAGGTCTTATTCATATATTATCGTATGTACTTACAACACACACACACACACACACACGCACACACTCTTAGTAAGTTTCCTGTTGTGGCAGATCCATGCAATTCAGTACTAGTTTTAGTCATCCTTGGAGTAAGCCCATTCCACTTGTCATGCAGTCAATTGGATCTACTTGGAACAGTGTTGTAGGAAAGACCCAAGGCAATTCAGCTTGTTTCTGTGTTTTTTAAGGTGCCTGGAAGTCATTTTTCAAGAAAAGGCAGGATTAAAATGTTCAAAATAAATAAGCAATCATTGATTCACAATTTTTTAAAATGCAAACAGCAAAAACAACTTAATCCATTCTGGATTGTTCATGAAACTATTACACAGTTGGCTCTCCACATTCACCAAGGGTGCAGGACCCCAGCAAAAGTGGAAAAACCACAAATATAAAAATGTATGAGTGTATTTGTGGGAAGGGGACCAAAGTATGGTGGAGAGAGTACTCAGAGTCCAAACCAGGTCTTCTCTCTCTCCTTCATCTCCTTCCTTGTGCGTGTGGGGAGGGACATCAAGAGAGGGTTCATGGTGCTGAGAAATCAGTCTGTGAGCAATCCTTAGCTGGCCAACTACCGGTTGGTGGAGGAAAAGAGGATGAGGACCAAATAAGGGTTGTTAAAGGACTGCGTAACCTGATTGGAGCCAGCAAGAGGGAAAGTTCCTCCATGAAAGAAGGGCTTGAAGTGGTGGTGGTGGTGGGACAGAAGCTGGAGAAACTTGCAAATAATCAGATCTGTGAAAGTCAAACCCACGAACATGGAAGGCCAACTGTACACAGCTGTTCCTTCCCAACCTCTGTATCCTAACCTTTCATTTAATGTTTTTATTTGAAGAACAGAACTGAAAGGGCTAGTAGCCACTAGCAGAAATCCCCAGAAGTATGGATGTTGCAAGCACTCGGTGAAGGTTCAGAATCTCTAGTGGAATTATCTTACACACATTTCCTTCCAGGAGCAGAAAATAAGGCAAAAGTGAGGATAGGAAGATAGTGAGTATGGGGATAAGTGGGAGCTGTAGAAACAAGACAGATCAAGTAAAGACCCTCCCGCTCTGGTGATGGTTTCATAGGGCATGTACTTCACAGATGGAAATCAGGACGTCTGGCCAAACAACATCAGAGTCTGGTCAGGATGGCAAACATTATGAATGAAGAAGAACACACAAGCTAGGAGAGGCTGCAAGAATATGTTTTTGACTGAATCTACTGAGAAGGGCAAGATTCTGGCTGCTCCTCTCATTTCCTCTCTATGTATTGCAAATTACTTTTGCACAATTAACTCAGTTTGCAGCAACTGAAATAAACTGAAGGCAAAGGGGGAAATTGGCAGGGGGAGAGAGAAACTAGGACATTTTAAAAATAGCAGAAAAAGTGGGACAACAGAAAATTAATCAGGATTTTCCCTGCCAGATCAGGACACTTGGAGGGTATGAGAACATGAGCACCAGCATTATTAGCATGTTGGTCTATGGCCGTAATAATAAAAATATATATAGCATTATCAGCAGTTCCCGTAGACAGAGAAGGGAACCTTTAAAAAACAAGACAATCTATAAAAGACGGAGAAACCCAACTCCACACAGTTGTGAAGAGTAATTTTCAGCCCCTGCCTATTTCAGGGACACAAAACTGTTTAACAAAGCTTTGGGGCTGAGGATGTTGTTTTCCCCCAAAAATCAAAGGAAAGCAACTTATATTGACCAGTTGTGTAATGTGAAACTTTTTCACGAAGGAAGAGTGGGGAAATCCTTTCTTGGCACTCTGGAATACCTGAGACTCGAGTTAGGACTGAAGTATTCCAACTTGGGGAGGGATGTCACAATGGAAAAAAACCTAGAACCATGGATTGAAGGTTTGCAGCAGTTTTGTACACTTGGTCATTTCATTCAGTAGGACAGTAATTTTTTATTTATTAAATAGGACAGTAATTGAGCCTGCCTGATCACCAGAATTTCTAACTATGTAACATATTTTTCTGGAACCTTGGGTAGTCCTAACTGCTGTGTTAAATAATAATTGCTGTAATTCCTTCTAACCCTTTGGACTTCACATTAAACATACACTAAGCAAGATAATACAGATATTCTCTGTATTATCAAGTATGGAAGGGGAGGGAGCTGCTGCTGTCACCTGGAGCACTTGTGGCATGTTCCTTTTCTTGCCACAAGATGTGGTCGGGTACACCTGCAGCAAGTGCAAGCTGGTCACCTTCTTAGAGGTCAAGGTGCGGCAGCTGGAGGCACAGGTTTCTAATCTTCGTCTTATTAGGGAAGGTGAGGACTTCTTAGATAGGGCAGAGAGGACCTTCCTGAAGACCGGATATGTGGAGGAGCTGCCTGATGAGGAAATCAGTTCCGTGAGCCAGGAAAGCGATGCTTGGAGGAATGTCACACAGACAAGTAGAAGGGCCAGGAAGGAAACAGAGACTCTCAAACTACAGAATCGCTTCAACGTTCTTGGTGCTGTGAATGATGAGGAACACCAGAAGGAGGGAACACAACATCAGCAAGAAGGAATCCAACTTCGGCAACTGGAACTTCAACACCAACAGGACAGCATCCAACATCGGGAAGTCCAGCACTCCCGACCTCAACACAATGCCCAGGCAATCCTGGAAGAATCTGCTTGTCGAAGAACCCCGGACAGGCCTCAGAGGAGGCGAGTTCTGGTGGTTGGGGACTCCTTGCTCAGAGGAACCGAACCGGCAGTTTGCAAACCGGACAAGCTCAATCGAGAGGTCTGCTGTCTTCCTGGGGCCAGGATAAACCACGTAACGGAGAGGCTAGCCAGGCTGGTCAAGCCCACTGACCGTAAGCCCCTCGTTTTGGTTCACGTTGGAACCAATGACACGGTGAAGCGCAGCTTTCACCACATCACAAAGGACTACGAGCTTATGGGGAGAAAGCTTAAGGACCTTGGTGCGCAGGTGGTCGTTTCATCAATCCTCCCTGTTCAAGGATATGGTGCACAAAGGGAAAGGACAATAGTAGAGGTCAACAGCTGGCTCCGCACATTTTGCCACCGCCAACAGTTTGGCTTTTTGGATCATGGCTTGAAATTCCAGGAACATGGGCTTCTGGCAAGGGATGGGCTGCACCTCACGAAACTTGGCAGGAACGTTTTTGCAAACAGTCTCACAAGGAGGATTAGGAGGGCTTTAAACTAAGTACAACTGGGGAGGGAGACAAGATTATTCAGGACAAGAACTCGGCAAGTGCAGGGGAAAAAGGCCCACATGATAGTGGCCAAGTAGGAATAGCATCCAATCGTGGGAGGGGTGGAAAAAATGCTATGGGACTTGCAGGAAGGGCACGGGGACTTAATTGTCTCTACACTAATGCACGGAGTATGGGAAACAAACAAGATGAATTTGAACTCCTAGTACAGCAAAATAAATATGATTTGATAGGCATCACTGAGACCTGGTGGGATGAGTCTCACGATTGGAATGTAGGAATAGAAGGGTATAGCCTATTTTGTAGAAATAGACCAAATAAGAAAGGAGGAGGAGTAGCCTTATATGTCAAGGATGTTTTCACCTGTGAAGAGATCCATGACTTGAACACCGGAAGCCAGGTCGAGAGCATCTGGGTAAGAATTAAGGGAGCGAGAAACAATAGGGATATTATAGTGGGGGTTTACTACAGACCTCCAAGCCAGACTGAGGACCTCGATGGCGCTTTCATAGACCAAATGACTGCACATTCAAAAAGGAGAGATATAGTAATAATGGGAGATTTCAACTACCCGGATATATGTTGGCAGTCAAACTCTGCAAAGGCGGCAAGGTCCAGCAAGTTTCTTACTTGCCTTGCAGACAATTTCATGGTCCAGAAGGTGGAAGAGGCGACAAGGGGATCAAATATTCTGGATCTGATCCTGACCAACAGGGAAGACCTTGTTAATGACGTAGAACTGGTTGGATCTTTAGGAGAGAGTGACCATGCCCTATTAGAATTTTGTATTCAGTGGGGAAGAGAAGGCAAGTGTAGCCACGCATTCGTCTTAGATTTTAAAAAAGCAGACTTCTGTAAACTGAAGGAGCTGCTGGCTGAAATCCCGTGGTCAAGAATAGTCAATGAGAAAGGAGTTCAGGATGCATGGGAGTTCTTTAAAAGGGAGGTACTGAAGGCACAGGCTAAAACTGTGCCATTAAGGAGGAAAAATGGAAGGCATCTGAACAAACCGGAATGGTTGACTAAAGAGCTCTCAGCTGAGCTAACTATTAAGAAAAACATGTACAGGAAATGGAAGAAGGGGGAAATCACCAAAGAAGATTATAAGCAAGTAGCCAGGAGATGTAGGGAGAAGGTCAGAAAGGCTAAAGCACAGATCGAACTTAGGCTGGCCAGAGACATTAAAAACAATAAAAAGGGCTTTTTTAAATACGTCCGCAGCAAAAGGAAAAAGAAGGAGACGATAGGGTCACTGCGCGAGGAAGATGGTGAATTAATAACAGGAGGAAGAAAAAAGGCAGAACTCCTCAACACCTTCTTCGCCTCAGTTTTTTCCCAAAAGGATAAAAACACGCAACCTGGCAGTTGGGGAGCAGGTGAGGAAGTGGGGGAAATGCAGCACAGAATAGATAGAGAGGTAGTACAGGAATACCTGGCCACACTGGATGAATTCAAGTCTCCAGGGCCAGATGAATTGCATCCTAGGATTTTAAAAGAACTAGCAGAGGTCATTGCGGAACCTCTTGCTATAATCTTTGAGAACTCTTGGCGGACTGGAGAAGTTCCGGCAGACTGGAGGAGGGCAAATGTTGTCCCCATCTTCAAGAAGGGAAAAAAGAGGACCCAAATAATTATCGCCCAGTCAGCCTGACATCAGTACCTGGAAAGATCCTGGAGCGGATCATCAAACAGTCAGTTTCTAATTACTTAGAAAACAATGCCGTAATTACGAAAAGTCAACATGGATTTCTCAAAAATACGTCATGCCAGACTAATCTTATCTCTTTTTATGATAGAGTTACTTGCTTGATAGATGAAGGGAATGCTGTGGACATAGTATATCTTGATTTCAGTAAGGCCTTTGACAAAGTTCCCCATGACATTCTTGCAAAGAAGCTAGTAAGATGTGGGCTGGACAGGGCTACTGTCAAGTGGATTTGTAACTGGTTGACTGACCGTACCCTAAGGGTGGTCACCAATGGCGGATTCTCATCCTGGAGAGAAGTGACTAGTGGGGTGCCACAGGGTTCTGTCCTGGGCCCGGTGCTGTTCAATATCTTCATTAATGACTTGGATGAAGGAATAGAGAGCACGCTGATCAAATTTGCAGATGACACCAAATTGGGAGGGGTTGCTAATACGCCTGATGACAGGATCAAAATTCAAAAGGACCTGGACAGATTGGAGAGCTGGGCCAAGGCTAACAAAATGAACTTCAACAGAGAGAAATGTAAGGTCCTACACTTAGGCAGAAAAAATGGTATGCAGAAATATAGGATGGGGGACACGTGGCTGGCTAACAGTACGTGTGAAAGGGATCTAGGAGTCTTCATAGACCACAAGCTGAACATGAGTCAGCAGTGTGATGCAGCAGCCAAGAAGGCCAACGCAATTCTTGGTTGCATCAATAGGAGTATGGTGTCTAGATCGAGGGAGGTATTGGTACCACTCTATTCTGCATTGGTTAGACCTCATCTTGAATACTGTGTCCAGTTCTGGGCACCCCAATTCAAGAAGGATATGGATAAGCTGGAGCAGGTCCAGAGGAGGGCAACCAAAATGGTGAGGGGCCTGGAAGCCATGCCCTATGAGGATAGACTTAGAGAGCTGGATATGTTTAGTCTGCAGAAGAGAAGGTTGAGAGGGGACATGATAGCCATGTTTAAATATTTGAAGGGATGTCATGTCGAGGAGGGAGTGGGCTTGTTTCTCCTGCTCTTGAGACCAGGACAAGGAGCAACGGATGCAAGCTGCAGGAGGGGAGATTCCGCCTGAACCTCAGGAGGAATTTCCTGACGGTCAGGGCTGTCCGGCAGTGGAATGTGCTGCCACTGAGTGTGGTGGAGTCTCCTTCGTTGGAGGTTTTTAAGCGGAGACTGGATGGCCACTTGTCGGGAGTGCTTTGAGGGTTTTCCTGCATGGCAGGGGGTTGGACTGGATGGCCCTTGTGGTCTCTTCCAACTCTACATTTCTATGATTCTATGATTCTATGGGGCCCATAAAAATGAATGTTGCTATTAGTGAATCTAGAAACGTAAATGGGCCCTCGCTGTTAACTGTTAAGATATGGGTGAGTCAGGTACGGCAAAAGATGTCAGCCTCACATTCTAACGCACAGGAGAGAAAAGGATAAGTGTTCCAGTTTGGGGAGGGACATCACACTGAAAAAAACCCAGGATTCATGGATTGAAGGTTTGCAGTAGTTTTGTACACCTGGTCATTCCATTCTGTGGGATAGTAAGTGAGCCTGCTTGATCACCAGAATTTCTAAGTAGGAATTCTAACTGGGATTCTAATTTCACTGGGGAGAAAATGAGAACTGTTTGAAGATGCTTGGAGAGAAATATCCTTCCTGGTTTTAGATTACTGACTTGGGTCACCTTGAAATTCACCCGACAATATATTATAAATTGTGTGGAGACTTGTCATAACTGAACTTCAACTTGACTTTCTTATTGAACTGAGAGCCTTATGGGAAGTGGCCTCGTCCAGTACTTTTTTTTTAATTATTGTTTCCATATAACTCACCCATGGAGGACTTCTTACAGTAGCTGCAGGGGAGATTCTGAGCACATCACATCAAAGATCCAGTGTGCTTCTGGCAGGCGGTATTATTTCTAGCATATCCACTCAGTGCAAAATGATGACAAAATGGGAGTTTTAGTAATGCTTTTTCAGGCAACCCAAACTCAACAAATTGGCATTAAGGAAATCACTGGAGTGAAGGAATGATGTTCTTCTGTTCCATATATCAGTACCATCCCTAACAGCTTGTAATACAAGTTCATGATTGGCAGTTTCCAGCAGCTCCCTCTGTTTCTTCGGAATTGTGTCGCTTTTCAGCATGACCCAGAGATTATGTACTATCCTGAAGCCATGAAAAGTTCTGCTCTCCTATGTGTCCCAGTTTTTTTTTTTTTTTGTTACACAGTGAAATTATGAGGAAAGAACCTAAGAATGCCCCAAATGCATTTCCCATAATGCTGCAGCAACGTGGACCAAAGTGATTTGGCTGCATTCTCTTAATATATTTCGGTACTTATTAAGTAGGGCTCCATGGCACCCTGGAGCATTTAGGATAGCCAGCTGATCCCTCCTATTATTATATTGCAGCTGGCCTGGAACTAAACAGGTTCACCACCATTCTCTCGAACTAGGAGACAACATGTTTCTTTTGTGTCGGTTGTGAGGGGCTAAAGTGATAATGTTTCAGCTTATTAGAAACTAGAACTTCTTTATAGTTAATAACACATTATTGTTTCTTGATTTATTCATATATTTTATGATGAATTTGGTATATATTTGTACTTCATTTCATTAGAATAATGATTCCAACAATAAGTGTATATTGAGATAAAAAAATAGAAAAAGAAAGAAAGAAAGAAAGAAAGAAAGAAAGAAAGAAAGAAAGAAAGAAAGAAAGAAACTAGGACTATGGGCTATCCATAGAAAACTCTTCAGTACTTGACTGTATGTGACAGTACTGCGGCACCAAGAAAAAAAACAATAGCTGGGTGAAGGACAGGTAGATTCTGTAGAGAAAACTTTTGCCTTCCACGTTAAAACTTCCCAAACAGAAACACCTTTTTTCACATTCACATATTGATCATTAAATGTAGATATTCAGAAGTAGGTTGCTTTGATTTCAATACAGCATATACTAAGTTGTTAGCATGAGCGATGGAATAAAGAAAACTGGATCCAGAAGCAGTATTGTAACAAATTGCACTGAGTTATAGACAGGTTTAACAAAATGGCCCAATAAGCCTTCTGTAAATACTTTCTCTGGTCTAATCAACCAGAAGTATGAAACAGGAGAAGAGATCAGGCTCAGGTTCCAAAGGAATAAAAGCATGATTATAAATCACTACTCCCACTGCCTTCCTCTGAGGTTGAGAGAATATGGCTTGCGCAAGGTCATCTAGCAGTTTTCCATGGCTGAACAGGGATTTGGACCCTGGTCTTGCAGAATCCTAGCACAACATTCAGATCACTATACCATGCTGGGACTTGTTATGGGACATACAAGCCTTCACACACGTAAGAAAATCTGGCTGAAAGGAAACTTCTTTTGCTCCACTCAGCTGGTAGGAAAAACCTTTTGTAAGCTTTGCTTGCAGCCACAGCTCTCTAGAGATCATAATTAAGGCTATTTCTGCATGACACTTATAGTGCGATGATTCCACTTTCAACATCCTATGGAATCCTGGGGTTTGCAGTTCCAAGAGGGACCGGCCGGCTCCTCCCCAAACTGCAAACCCCAGGATTCCATACGAGGTTGAAAGTGGAATCATGGCGCTGTAAGAGTGTCGTGCGGAAATGTTCTAGGTCTGCCTTCTGAGTAATCCTTGCTGGTGCATGGTTTAAAACCTGAAGGACAAGATAAGCTCCCACTTTCTTCTGGTGTGTTCCCCTGCCACTGCTATTCCAAATCAATGATGTTTAGGACTGTGCTCTTCATTTACAATTCTTATTATGATTCAAATTTCAAAAAAATCTACGGGCAAACTATGTATTATGGCAGTGGTTCTCAACCTGTGGGTCCCCAGATGTTCGTGGACATCAACTCCCAGAAGCCCCAGCCACTATGGTCAATGCTCAGGGCTTCTGGGAGCTGAAGTCCACGAACATCTGGGGACCCACAGGTTGAGAACCACTGTATTATGGGAAAGATTTGCACTTAGATCTCCTGGTGTATGTTTCTCTTCTTTAAAGCATTTGCAGCCCTCAGCTCCCCTCAGTGGACTGGGGCAGTAATGTAGGAGAAAAGT
Source organism: Iguana delicatissima (assembly GCA_948472985.1). Classification (NCBI taxonomy): domain Eukaryota; kingdom Metazoa; phylum Chordata; class Lepidosauria; order Squamata; family Iguanidae; genus Iguana; species Iguana delicatissima. The sequence continues at coordinate 2,371,046 of CAOKZL010000187.1, read as the reverse complement.
GAACCCTTTCATCTGAAAATATCAAAGATGACTTCATAAAATGGTTCAGATGTCCGGTTTCTGAGCCAAGTGAACCAACCAACACACTTCAGGGCCACTGAGCAATCAGATAAGATATCTGATTCAGCAAGAACAAAGGTGGCACTCTTATATGGTAAATATAAAAGAGGAGAATGAGAATTACATTTTCTTTGCAAATATTGTGGAAGTTCACCTATATAGAAGATAACAGTCTTTTACTATTTACTTGACCTGGATTAATTTAATTCCTCTTTGGAGACCCTGAAATTGCCTTGGAGAATTAGGAGGCAGGATAGTAGAACAAGGGAAAAGAATCATGAACTGTAGTAGCAATCTGTCAAGAATGTTACCAACTTGATAACATCAGGCTCTCTTTCTAGATTTCCCCCTTCTATTTCTCTTCTCTTCTACTTCTTCTAATTCTCAGATTGATCCATGCTTTTCTATCTCCCTTTCCATAGGCAGGATATGCCAAGCTGTTTATGATGAGCCTACTCTGTTGCTGAAGGAAGCAATCTTGACTTGCTGGACTTACAACAACACATATCAGAGTACTGTATGCATTAAAACAGCAACAAAAAGAGTCCATTCGTTTGCTCAGGTGTTGATACATTTTGCCAAAGTCTTCAATGCCAGCTTTCAGATAAGATATGCAGTATACATGTTTAAATGCTGTGCTCTGTAAGCTAGGATCTGAGGGGTGAGATGGGAACTTACCCACTCCTCCTATCCCAGTGACACTGCCTATAGCATTAGGTCTTTTGCCATTGGTGCCATTCTCATTCATGTATGCAATAAATCTCTGAGGCCTTTCCCTAAACTGCAAACTCTAGGATTCCATAGGATGTTGAAAGTGGAATAATAGTGCTATAACAGTCTCGTGCGGAAGTGGCCTAAGAAACAAAATGATCTGATATTCCTAAAGCTGACAGATAGTCTTTCACCCAGCAGGCCTTTTATATGTAAATATTCATTTATAACAGCTTCTTCCAAACTGGCATCCTTCAAATGAGCTGGACTACAAACCCCATCACAGCAGCTGGTACAACCACAGGCATGCTGGCTGGAGGGTTGGGGATCTGTAGTCCAATACAGCTGGAGTGTGCCAGGTTGGGGAGACTGATCTAGCAGACCCTGTCAGCTCAACTTGAACTGCTCTAATAGATTGCCTGGATAAGGCCAAAATCCTACTCACATTTACTTGGAATTAAGCGCTATTGAATTCAATGGGTCTCCTGAGTAGACATGTATAAATGGCACTGAGATGAAAGATAAAGAGGATTTAAGGCACATTTACAGTGCTTCTTCATGTCATAAAGTTTATGGACTGCAGCATGGAAAAGTATTTTCTTCTCTAGGTCTTGACTACTATGGATGGGGCACTGTTTCAGGTGTGGGCCCTGAGGCACAATGGTGGCCTTTATAGAGTCACAACAGGGGAAGCCCTGGGTGGAAGAGGAGTCAGTCTTGTCTCCTCAGCCTACTGAGTATCTTGCAGGACTGGCTCAGGAGGGGAGAAGAAAATGAATCCCCACCTGCTCACTAAATTATTGAATTGCCTTTCAAATGAGAGAAAGTGTTGGGTCCCCCAAGTCTCCAATTAAATGAACTCCAGTTCCACACGGACACCCTGAAGATATGGATTAGTGAAGTCCCTCAGTTCTGGTCTGCAATAATCTGATATCTCAGAATACTTCCTAGCATTTTTCCACTGATCCAGGCAAAGATCTGGTATGCAAATATGAGTTAATAATGTCATGGCCCAGACTGGTACTACAGATGTCAGGCTAGGCATCACAGGAGGGTTTCTGGCCCCTTTTTAAACCATCAAAGGGGATGTCCGCCGTAATCGCCAGAAGGCCTGACAAGAATGTACTGTACGCCTGAAAGGCGGCCAGTTCCCGAGTTTGGAGGCGTCTCTAACTGGGAGAACTTTGCAGCCACGTGGTACCGGAGAACAGCTCCCTTATTTATGGATGAATTTGGGCCGCTGCTGCTTCTCAGAGAGCCGGCTAGCGCCGCATAGCGCCCAATCGCAACTGCACGAGTTGTGGCGTTATTTGGGCAGCCGGCTGCCCCGACGCCCTCCCCCGCCTCGCCGACTCCGGCAGCATCATCTTTAGAGCGGCGGCGGCGGCGGCGGCGCCTTTAAGAAGGGGGAAGCCCATCAGCCCGGCCATCTGGAAGCATCGGCGTTGTCCGCTGGTTGGGCAGCGCGCGGCGGAAAGAGCAGCGGGAGCCGCTCGCGCCCGGGGTCCGAGCCGATGCCGCCGAATTCCCTCAGGCGGACCTGCCCCGGCGCACCGCTCCTCGCGCCGAATTCCCTCCGCCCAGGAGGCACCGAGCTGCCGCGGACCCGGGCCCAGCGGGACTCGCTCCCTTTGCCCAGTTAAGGAGGAGCAAAGCGGGGCAGAGCCTTGGCTGTCCGCCGCTGACCCCGGAGATGGGGCGCGGGAGGGGCCGGCAGCTGCTCCTGCCGCAGATTTGGCTCCAGGAGGAAAGCCTCCCCGCCCTCCTGCCGCCGCCCATGCCGTTTCCCTGCTGCCGAGCACTTTGAAGAGAGCCCGCGTTCGGCCGACAAGGAGCCCTCACCCGTGCCCGGGAAGGCAGGCAAGCGGGCAGCCAGGCCGGCCGGCGTCCACAAGCACGACACAGGCGGCGGGACGGCCCCAAAGGGACCGAAGAGCGCGCCCTTTCTCGTAGCCCGAGCAGAGGAAGGAAGGCGAGCTCGCCGAGCCTGACGACGAGGAGAGGGGAGCGCGGCCCCTCCCTCCCTCACCACCCACCCACCCACCCACCCACCCAAGCGCTTTTGCAGGGCTTTGGGAGCGGGCAGAGCAAACCAGAGGGCGCGTCACCCAGCTGGCCCTGTTCGCCTGCCCGCTTCGCAGCCTCCGCTAAACCTCGGAGGGGAAGGAGGAGGCGCGGGCAGCTCACTCTGGGCTGGCGCTGCAGAGAGGAAGGCGGGCAAGCGCGCGCGCCCCCCCGTCTCTCTCTTCTCTCTCTCTCTCTCTCCCTCCCCCCCACACACGCCCGCCCGCCCGCCCGCCCGGCCGCGCGCGGCGGGGGTAGGAGGACAAGCCCAAGCCCCGCCGCCGGAGCTGCGCGTGGGTCTCCTCCTTCGCTGGCCGCGCGTGCGTCGTGCGAGGGGGGCTGGCGAGAGCGAGAGCTCAGCCCCGAGGAGATTGACGGCGGGAGGAAGGGAGGAAGGAGATGGTCCTTCTCTTCCTTCTCCTTGCCGTCGTCGCTCGCTCGCTCGCTCGCTGGGACAGAGGGAGCCTGAGGTGCGGACAGAGGGGAGATGCAGAGGCAGCCCTGGCTGGAAGCCCCTGAGATGAGGCGGGGGTCCGCCGCAGCGACGCCTGGAGCGGCTCTGTGTTTCCGAAGGTAGCTTGGTTGGAATGGGAAGGCGGGACGTGACGGGGATCGTCTCAAGAAGCCCGTTGTGACCCGGGCGAGGAGGGCGGGGGAGAGGGGACACCCGCTACGTTATTTCTCAGGCCAGCAGATCCTCCGATAGTGGGAGCAGTCTACCCCCACCTTAAATTTTTCTCTCCCCCGTTCCCTCCCTCAGTTTGAAGTAAGAGGTCTAGCATAAGTGGAGCAGTTGCTGCGATTTGATTCTGCCGTCTGGGGTTAGTTATTAGGCAAATGGGAATTTACTTTTTCGATCCGGGGCGCACCCTCCAAGTAGCCTATAATACGAGCTGCGGAAAGCGAGTTCGGTGTGGCATCATTAAGATAACTTCGCGGACCTTATTGTAGCAGGCGCCTTCGTAGGCTAGAGCCCACTTGGTCGTACATCTGAGGTTAGTGAAGGTTAGTTCTCACATGCTTATGCACTTACAAAACTAACATGCATATTTGATGTAACTGGCTGTGAGGGAGGTCTCTGAATTTAATACAGGTTACTTGTCCATGAAATTCTCTCACCACCCAATGGCACTCCCACTCAGGATTGTTCAGGAGTGGATTCGCTGCATTTGGGGGAAAAAAATTAACCACATCTGTCAGCATGAAGAGATGAGACAGTTTACATGTGGGGCAACCAGAAGGTTTAGCTAGTTGATCCACAGGTATGGGAGATGGATGGTAGGGAAGAAGACTGCAGGTATCTCTGTGCTCAGAGATGTGAAGATTACAGGTTTTGTTAAGCTAGTACGAAAGGAAGACTCTGATCACAAGGGGAAGGTTTGCAGAAATGATTTGGCCTGCCTTGTGGTAGGGCCAACAGAGTTTGAGCACACTGGGACAGTGGCATGGGATGGGCCAGGTAAGGGCATTCACAATACAGAGTCTTTTAAGGATTCTTTCCCTAGCTAAATGGCTGGTAACAATGGTCCAAAACCTGGGCTGGAATGCAGAGTCTGGCGGATCCCACTTTCAGCGGGCATCTGTGGGGGTTTTGGAGGGCTTCCTGTTATTTTGCCATCTGTTTTCTAAGGTAATTATCATAACAGCTGGAGTCCCCAAACTCTCCACTTAAATCAGTCCTTTCAGTTTTCCAGTCTCTCTCTCCAGATCTTCTCCTGGTAGAGTAGGATTTCCCTTATTTGCATTTCCAAAAAATGATGCTAGTAGCTCCCCAATTTAATTTTGAAGTATCAGGAGGAAGCAAAACATATGTCTTCCAGCAAGACTTTAGCAAGAAGCACCAACCAAGAATGAAAAGGAGGGGAGGAGATCACTGTCCTTCACTATTTAAAGTAATTTCCTTCAAATAGTACAAGCAGAGACAAAATGCAATATCTATCCTTCTTGTTTGCCCCTATCTGGGGCAGAAATCAAAAGCTTTTCTGAAATGGGTACATGTTTGTATCCAAGGGGGGTCAGGAACACAGAGATGAATGAAGTGTATTGCCTTTCCAGATAGTAAGTTTGTGAAATGATAGCAAAAGGAAAGTTGTCATTTTTGAGGTTTGGGGGTCTCTGGCATCTTTATTCTGGAGCAGTGTTTGTGGGTATTTGCTATATCACTAGATAGTAATATTTGTTTGGAGGAGGCCCGTTTCCCGTTAGCATGACCATTGCCGGTGCATTTGAATAGTGTTTGGAATGTGATTGTGTGAGATTCATGGGCAATTTGTTGAATGAAATGTTTCGTTACTCTTTATCTCAATGTCCAAAAGGCAAGTCTCAGCCTGCAAAATGGGACCAGCTAAAGGGCTGAACTTGAGGAAAGCTTAAGATAAAATAAGAAAATATTTTACTGTGTTTTTTCAAGTTACACAGTTACAGGTCTCATGCAAAATTCTATTTCCCTTAATGTGTACAGCATCCAGTCTGTGCCTCTTCTGCTACAGCATTTCTCTCTGCAGCAAGCCGATCCCCAATCAGTTTTAGGTGGATTGGATGTTTCACCACTTTCTTTGAATCTGGATTTGGGGAAACATTCTGCAAAGGCTACACTGCAATACAGGCAAGTGGTGTATTGTTCCTCCCTCCCACTGTGAGCATAGTCCTTAAAAAAATCAAAATTCAGTAACAAGAATCACACTGATACTAACATGCCTATATGGAAATAGTTACAGAGAGTAAAACTAGCTTTGAGCTAAAATATATTGAAAGTTTTGTGAAAATAGATCTTCATTTGGCACTGAAATGATACTCAGAATGTTCCCAAGTGAACCTTTCTCTGGGGAGGGTATTCCAAAGCTAAGGTGTCACCACTAAAGAGGCTTGCCCTTTTATAGCCACACCTTGTTTAGCAGGTGCATACACAAAAGGCTCTTCTAGAAAGATCTCAAGCTTGCAGAAAGTAGAGGTGGAAAGAAGCTGTTCTTCAGGTACCCTTGGTCCCAGGCTGTGACTGGTCGAAGCCAGTACCTAGAATTGTACTTGGAAATGAACTGGACTCAGAGACAGTGAAGATGACAAAACAGAGGGGTGATGAACTCCCATTGCCTATTCCTAGTGTCTGGTCTTGCAGCTACATTCTGAGTTAACTGGAGTTTCTGGCGTGTTTTCAGAGGCAGCCCCGTATTCAGTGCATTCTAGTAGTCCAACTGTATATGAAAGCATATCTTAGCAGTGAAGTGGCCTAAGCAGCTGAGTGAGAAGGTAGTATTAAAGGTATTTGGTGGTTTGGAAACAACCAGCCTTTTTGTGTGCCAGAAGGAAGATTCCTGTTCAGAGTTGGCTGTTGATAGCTATTGAAAATAACTGGGTGTTTTTGTGTGCTTTTGGGATAGGAAACACCAGAAGTATTTCTGTAGATGCAAAGACTATGTGATACTACATAAGCAGTAATAGTAAATATGGAACCAAGATAGAAATCAAAGAGAACTGTGCAAGGCAGATTGAGCTTGAGGAAGAGGGGATTAAGATACAAGCTGATGGTTGTGATAGAAAATTGTTTGCATTCTTGAGGGATAAACTTAGGTATGAATGAAATGATGCTTGCATCCCATAGAACACTTCTGGTTCTTAATAGTTACTTCTTTATAGCCTGTATATATCTATAGACAAGTGGTCTGCCCAGTTCCAGAGGATGAAGACTGATGCAGTATTGCTCAAATTGTCCCGCTTCAGACTCTTTTTAATCCCTGAAATGGCTTCTATAGTTCTATGGCACTATAGTTCAACTTATTTTTTTCTTCAAGAATTTGATTCCTCAACCCCAGAGCTAAGATGATCATGATGTGTGTATGTGGGGATGAGAGGAGACGGACTTTTCCCAATAATTACTCAGGTGTATTTATTTTATTTATGATATTTGTGGGCCATGTCAGAGTCCCCTATGTCAAATATCCAGTGTGGCCATTCCAGAGATGTTACAATACATCTCAATTACATCACCTAGAGGTTAAAGAAGGGATACATTCAGTACTCTGCCCCATTTTCCCCTTGTATGGAACAGTAGGGACTGAAAGCTTTTGTACAAGACATCTGCAGATTCCCTCCTTTGAATGTTTTCTGCAGTAACATGCTGAATTCGCTTCTTACTTTGGATCCCAACTGTGGAAGATAAAAATGATTGAGAAGCCATTTCAGGGAAGAACTATCAAGTGCAAGAGGTTTAAGACTCTGGCCACCCACTTATCTTTCCTTTGCAAATCTGTCTCTGCATTCTTCAGCTTGGCAAATGTGTGATTTGTGCTGTGTGATTGCTCCAGAATTCCATCATTGTTAGGTTTTTTTCATTCTTATATTCTGGGAAATGTTTATTGAGAAAAGCCAGCAACTAAAACTCAAGGGTACTTTAGTACGGTGTGAATAAAAAGATAGGACTCTGAGACATACTTCTGGGAAAATGCTGTAAAGTAACACTGCTGTTCACACATAACAGCCTTCCAATGCCATCTGAGCCATTACATATTCCAAAAATGTGCACATGTTTTCGCTGCTTCCCACATTTTACTTTTCAAATGGAAAACCAAGGATGGACACACCAACTCACTTACAGCTCCAAACCAAGACACTTCCTTCCTCTCTGTAACCCCTTCTCAGACAGAGGGACAAATGTATCATCAAATACATTCCTACCGTTTCTTCTTCCTTTCCCTTATTTGGCATCTCTCTTAGCCCTCACTATAGTTCCTCTTTCTCACAACTAATTTTCCTAAGGAACACATTCCAATCTTTGAATAATTTCCCTCCCCCTCAGACGTCTGCTGGGTTGAAATGCTTGAACTAACTAAAATAAACAACTCCTTATCCTATTTAAGTTAAAGAGGGAGTAGAAGAGAGGATGGATTTAATTTAATTACATATACATTATGAGTATGAAGGTCCCCAGAATCATAAGCTATACAAAAAAATGGCAGGGGGCGTACTTATTTCTTGCTACCGGAGCAGTTTACAGGCCAGATAGAAAAGCAGCTATTTCGAAGACAGAAGTTGGAAATGGTAACATCAGTGAAGAATGCACCCTAAGATAGTAAGGAAATATGTTTAGTGCTAAGCAGGACCCACTGAAGGTCAATCTGAGCTATAATAGTCAGATGCAGTAGAATTAATCTGTATGTTGCTAACTTTGGGATGTGAGGATTTAAGTTACTTGCTGGGATTTGAACTTTTCAGCAGATTTACTTGTACTAGGCACAAAAAAGGGGGGCTGGCACAGTTTCTTTGACAAGAGTGGAATCAACTCCACTTCCTATCTTGACATTAATCAGCGTTTTAACTATTTTTAAAGTCAAACGCTCCCACCACATGTCCTTTCCTTTGTCTCAGAATTACCCTAACTGATATATCAGTGGTTCTCAACCTGTGGGTCTCCAGATGTTCGTGGACTTCAGCTCCCAGAAGCCCCAGCCGCTATGGTCAATGCTCAGGGCTTCTGGGAGCTGAAGTCCACAAACATCTGGGGACCCACAGGTTGAGAACCACTGTGATATATAAAAGTAATTGCTGAAGACACGTGTCAAGGAAAGAGAGAGAGAGAGAGAGAGAGAGCAAAGCTAGTTGTTGACAACATTCTTAATTTCTTAGAGCTGTCTGAGGTTACCCTGTTTGTCAAATGCTATTTACTTTCTTACTAGGTGGATTTGGTTCCAGTGGTGCTGACAGATTTTGCCACATCTTAGTGCCTATGAACAAGTCTTTGGGCTTTTTTTCAACACAGAATTCTCCTCATTAGATTCCTTCCCCACATTGGACAACAGTGCTTTGCAACAACAGTCTTGAGTAGCTCTGTCTTGTCCTGTGGTATCTTGGTTAGGCAGAGAATAAAACTATGTCCTTAAGTCTTGGCGTTTCCTGCTGTCTGTAAGGCAACAGCATTTCATTTCAAGAAACAAAGTTATAATTCAGCTGGGGCAGTTAACGCAAGCAGCAAAGTCAAACTTGTTCACTGCTAGTAGGGTTTGTTTGTTTGTGCAAACCAACAAATTCGTGTCTGTTACTGGATTGCCTGCTTGCCTGCCTGGTGGGGGAAACAACTGGGTGGGAAAGTAAAGGGAAAGAAAGAGACAGCCTGGTTGACTGTTTGGACAGATGGCATTGCCACAAGACCCTGCTGATCTCTAGGATGTCTCTGTTCTCATGATGTCCAAAGTGAAAGTTTCTGGATTTTAAGTATGCCTGGAAATAATTGAGACAGATCTTGAAGACCAGGCCCAAATATCCTAAAAGCACCAGATCCCATCTGATCTTGGAAGCTAAGCAGGGTCAGCCCTAGTTAGTATTTGGGTGGAAGATAGCCAAGGAATACCAGGTGCTGTAGGCTATATTTAAGAGGAAGGAAATGGCAAAGCCGTGTCTGAGTATGCCTCACCTAAGAAAACCCTGTGAAATTCATGGGGTTGTCATAAGTTGACAGGCAATTTGAAGGTGTGGGCATATCACACACACACACACACACACACACACGCGCGCGCGCGGCATTCCAGCCCATACATGGAAGATGGCTATTGCCACTTAGTGATGAGAAAAAGGGACTCTGTATATTTTTTTCAAGAAACTATTTTTCAGCAGTGAGTTTTGTAAGTCCAGAGAAAAGCAATTCCCACTAACTTCTTTTTTTTCCCCCCACAAAAGTAGGGGGGACATAATTATTGCATTTACCATTGTTGCAGATCAGACCCAAGAAGACAAGGAGAAGTAAACTGAATTATTATTGTGAAAGATGTGGTGTGGAACATTCTCTGGTAGCAGAACCTCTCCTGGCTCTGCACAAATGTCAGCACAGTGCTCTCACCTGTGATAACAGTAGCAACTGGTGCATATTCTTTATTCAACAGTTTGTAGTTTATGTATAGGCAGTGTACAGCTGATTATTAATACAGCAAGGGTCACACATACTAGTTACATATGATGAGTAGTTGAGTGTGTGGGTGAACCAGCTAGTTGTTTCACTGTCCGTTTGCTGTTCTTGTATTCAGAGTCCAGGTTTTGACAGCAGTGGGTACAGATCTGGCAAAAATGAACTTCCACTGAAATCCAGAATTGAAACTACTTCCATTAGTATAGTGGTCTATTTACATATATCTAGGCAGAACAGGCTCATCTTGTTCCAGGTTCCTGTGTGCCTTTGCAGAGTAAGGATAGCATCGCTTTGAAAAATTGCTAGCAAGTCTGTAATTTCTAAACAATGTTTCTTATGGAAATTGGTTAAGAATCTACGTCATGGCATAGTCCAGGGCTAGCTCAAATATTAAGCTGAGTGAGACAGTTGTCTCAGGTGTCAGATGCTGAAGAGGAAGCACTGTGGTGTTGGAAAAGAGAACTAGACTGCCCTGTGCTCCTTAATCCAGCCTGCTGGCTTCAGGTGTGGTAAAGAACACCACTAGCTATGGTGTTTCCCATGTAAAGCTGTTCCAAGATTTCTGTAGCTTTATAGGACCTGTCCAAGGTGCTGAATGTATTTAGGATTGTGATTCAGCACTTTAAATAATTTTTTTTAAAAAGTTTGCACTAAAACCAGGAATGGACTCAATACCACCCTAATATTTCCAGTGCTGAAAAAGAAAAAAGAGAAGACCAGTCCAGTCAGCTTTTGTGAATAGAGGATAGGAAGGGGCACTATCTTGTTCATCACTTTGGGTGGCAAATTTTCTTAAACTGTCACAGTCCAATGCAAAACCAGGCAGCTCTAAATTAACTCAGTTTATATGTTCCCATCCTCACTGTTGTGAGTCCCATCTGAATACTAATAGGAAAGGAAGAATAACATCAGATAACAAGTTACTTAAGAATGACAGCTCCCATAATGGCTAGGGGACTCTGGGAGTTGTAGTCCAAAAACTAACTTTTCCAAGCCTTTGGAAACACATACATGATTAGTTTGTTCGTGTGACTCTAGTACTTGTACAAATACAACAGCAGAGGCTAGCAGCACATATGTCCCTACCCATGTTGCGCATGGATCCTGTAGCTTCTGTCCTGTTTTATTCTGTCCTGTGTGTTCTTGTCAGCAACGTAAAGGATATTTGTATGTTTTGTTATGCTTAGAGAAAAAAGCATGTCTCAAATATTAAGACACCCTGCCAAGAAAATGCAGAATGCTGGCAAGATCCTTTAAACTTCTTTGTCATTTTTTTAAACATTTGTTTGCTGTAAAACACACGCTTTCATGTTCTTATTTTGCATGGAAAACTCATTTTCTGCATATCCAACAGTGTAATCTCTACAGATATATTTGTACTTGCACAAAAATTGGTGGGTTTTGCACAGAAAACAAGATTTCTGTTCAAAAATTATATTAATGTGTAAAAAAAAGAAGAAGAAAAAAAGCAGATATAGTGTTTTAGTTTTGTTTTGCCTTCTTTGCATAGACGACATAGAAGTTTTCAATATCATTGACAGTTTCACTGAAGTTCTTACGTTCTCCTGGAGGAGGGAGAAGACTATTGAAAACTATTGAAATTACGGATTCTTATAAGTACTAAATGTGTACATCCTTGGTTTTGGGGCTGAGCCTTGGCTCAGTTAAGGCCTGTTTTGAAAATAATGGCATGATGGAGAAGAGCATGCCCCAAAGGCCTACTGGGGAGAAAACAGCAAATGATGATGATCCTGAGAAATACAAAACTAAAGTCTTACCTCATCAGTGGGGATTGGTAGACTCATATATAGTTGGACATAACTTTGGAAAACATCTAGCCTAAATTTGGTCTACCAGGTATTTTGGACTACAACTCCTATGATCCCTTACCATTGGCTGCACCTGCTGAGGCTTCCAGTGGGGTTGAACTGCAAAATACAGCAAAAGTTCCCTATCATTGATCTAGCATAATGCAGTTTTTGCTATGTAAGGTACTGCTATAATATCTCTGTTACGTTATTAAATATCTCTAATGAAGAAAATTCCTACCACTCTTTAGTATAGTCTGCTCCACTGTCATGGTTAGGGGATTTACCGTGCTGTTCATCTGAAATTTATTTCTCAGCAATTTCTGTCAATTGATTCTAGCCCTGTCCTTTTTTCTATCTACTACATTGAACCCTGTATAAAGTTCACTATTGTGTTTCCCTTCAATTTTCTGTTCTCCAGACTAAATAAATGTGTATATATATCCCTTCAGATAGGGTTTTCTTAGGCAAGGAATATTCAGAGGTGGTTTTGCCACTTCCCTTCTCTGAAATACAGCCTATAGCACCTGCTATGCATTGGTGGTCTCCCATCTAGTATTAACCAGGGCTGACTCTGCTTAGGTCAGGTGGTATTGGGTACCTTTAGGGTTTGAGGCGCTTGGCTAAATATACCCAGCTCCTTTAACAGTTCCTTGTAGGGCTTGGTTTCCAAACTCCGCACCATCCTGTTTGTTCTTCTCTGGATGTACTCTAGCTTGTCAGTGTGCTCCTTAAATGCTGAGGTGGTATAAGAAGTTTGTTTTATCAGCTTCTACTCCCCATTAACCCAGTGGGCACGTAGTGACTTGCTTCACCAAATTGTTGAGAAGATGACTTAGGTGATAAAGGAAATGTGGCTAGCTTTCCTGATGAGCCACCAGGATTAGGAAGCCCATAAAATAATAATACTCAGCTTAGTAAAGTACAATGGGATCCTCAGACAGAAGGTGTCGGAGGTTAAATAATTGTTTTTAAAAAATGCACAGCATGGTTCTAGGACCAGCTTTTCTGCAGAATATATGTACATTTCAGTTTATCCAAACTAAGTTTTTTCCCCTATTTGATAAGTGCTCTGGTTTAAATTCACAGTCTGCAGGTGCTTGGGAATACATTATTTCATTTGTCTGAAAAGCTTGTGCTGCACCCCAAATGGTCTAGCAGTTGGAAGCTTACTGTAAACAGGAGTGTTGCGTAGTGAAGGTGTGTGGGTGAATGGGAGGGAATAATGGGCAGGGTTGTATTATAGATATTCTAGGTGCAGAGTTGGAGCTTTGGATATGGTAATGGGTATATTCAGATTTCTTGACGGTGACTTTACAGACTATGTGATTTCTGGTGTCAGCCTTCTGGTAAACATGCTGCAGTTGTGACTCCCAAATGCTGCAGTAGCTCTAATTTCAGGTGAAGGAATTTGGAATTGTGACTCTGGAATGGGCTTGAGCCATGTATATGTCCTCATGTTCCCCGCTCTGTACATAACACTGTGGGGTGTGCTTGCCAGCTTGCCTGGAGAGGGGCCTCTTCTGTTCTTGTTCCTTTGGCATCCTAAATCTCCCAGAGCTCTTGCTATTGACAGTCATGTTTAGTGCCAGCCCCAAAGTCCTGAGTCACTGTATTGTTTCCATGGTAACAGACTTGTTCATTATAATCGGTTTTAGGGGTAGTGAAAATATAGTACAGATGCTGCTTGGAGTTGGGCCACTGCCAGAATCACATTGGCAAGAAGGATGTGCGGGATTCTGTCGTGTTGGGTGAGGGACTCATACTTTATCCTCAACAATATTGGCAGGTAGTGTTGAGTGAAATCTTACCTCTTGTGGGTTACAGACTGAGATAGCTCTGTGTAAGAGAGAGGAAAGGTATGCCCTTTCTATGTGTGTGTCCTAACAGTGCCATTTCCGTACTGTACTTGTTGCTGTGAAATTGCCTCTTTTTCACTGTTGTTGTTGCTAGCAAACCAAGGACCAAAAGAAAGTACCAACACATACTGTTGTATATGCAAAGGTGGAATGAATGGGGGAAGATAGTGAAGTGAGCTAGCCAGCTGGCATCAGGTGGCACACTGTCTGCTGGGAATCTCCTCTGTGGGTGGAGAGAGTAATTCCCAAGTGAGGAATTCTGTGCTGGCACAGAAAAACAAAACCAGAATAAATGATTTCATTGGCAATATCAGCATGAAGCTCTAAGTTAAAAGCTGTCTGCTAATTAATTATACCCACTCCTGTTTTTCCACACATCTCCATTGCACAACATATGTGGTAGGTTGAAATGCCTTCCCCAGTAGGGACACAACATTGGCATGGAAAAAAAGCAATACAAATCAACCTAGAAAACAAACTGAAGCTAAAAAAACAATGAATGAGAAATGTGGAATTCATCTAAAATACCCAGGCCCTTTCCGCCGCACCCTCCTGTCCTGCAGTAGGGACGGGAGGAGGACGGTACTGTGACAATGCTTCTGCATGACATCGCTACAGTCGCATCCTTCTCCTGTCTCCTGGTGGCATGATCACGGATTAAATCATTGACAGGTTTTCCCCATCCATGGCATGTGATTGTGCCACCATCCTGCACTTATCTGTCCTGCGGAAGATGCAGAAATGTGATGGCTGTGCGTCCTGCCCCAGCGCAGCCTGGGAAATACCCGGCTGCGCTGGGGAAGGAAGAGGCGTGGCCATTGTACTTTCTTCCTCAGGGAGCCAGCCAGTGTGGAGGGGAGTGCACTCCTCCTGGCAGAGTCACTGCTGGGATCCCCACCAGATGATTTTGCGAAAAGGGCCCTAGTGAAAGGCAAAATGGTCAGCATTGCTTGAAATGGGTGGGGTGTAGGAAAGGAGAGCTTACGAAATAAAGTAAACATTCAGACCTGTTAGTGTCATGGTGCTTTTAGCAGACTTTGGCTTTGCTCTTGCACTCCTATATAGCTCCACAGTGTTAAATGAACACTTAAAAAAGATTTGAGGTAAGGACGGTGTGTGATTCATAGGGCAGAACACCTTGTCTACCCAGAGATGAGTCACCCATGCCAGTCAGTGACAAGGCTTCATGTGCTTTTTCTCTCCATTCTGCTCAGTTTGAGATGGACAGAGCCCAATGCTTAAGGGAGAGGTGGAGAATCACGTAGCATTCCAGATGCTGTTGAACTGCAAATACCTGTGTTCCTTACTCTTGGCCATGCTAGCTCAGGTTGCTGGGAGTTGCAGTCCATCAGTGTCTGGCAGGCTGCATGATTCACACTCCTGGCTTAAGGTGAAAATGGCAAAATTTGACTTGCTTTATCAGTACCACAAAACATTACTGTATGCACTGCACATGCTTGGCTTTTGTTGTAGCATACCCTTTCAAGAAAGATGTGACTGCAGGTTTTTTTTTTATAGTGAGCTATATTGTATTCCCCCCACCATTTCTTCTCTCTGAGCCAGGGAGAAGTATGATACTAGAGGGATGGGATAAAACTCATTTCACCTTGTTTTTTTATTGAGTTCCTCTTACCCCATGCAGGACCTTCATGTTGCACATGTAAATCAGGGGTGGACAATGTGTGGCCCTCCAGATCTTGTTGGGTAGCAACTCCACTGGTATAGACAGGGGATAGGAAAGTACATACCTTGGTTCTCTCTTTTGCAGCTCCCCTCCCCCGTGATACCCACAAAGGGTTTTTTTTTTATGCTCATACTGCTAACAGAACCTGTCATTCCTGCATGGCAGGGGGCTGGACACAGTTGCCCTTGTGATTTCTTCCAACTCTGTGATTCTATGAAAACAGAGCAGTTCCGCTTATTTCCATCCTATAAGCCCCCCTCCACAAAAAACACAACAAATATAATCCAGATATAAAGATAAATCAAAACCAAAAGCAACTTAAATTCATTTTGGTTGCCTGGAACATCTTGGTATGACCTCCCTGGAGACTTCTGTCCTCAACACTGTAGTCCAACCATGTGAGGGGTTATAGGAATTGCAGTACAACGACGCTTGGCTGGTCCATCCCTGATGGAAAGCATGATGAATGCACAATATTCATGAACAGTGTGGACAATGTTTTATCCATGGGTTGGAGAAAAACAAATCTGAGATTAGATTAATTACACCAGTGGTTCTTAACATTTTATTTAGCAGGGACCTCTTGTAAATATAATTTGTTGCTAGGAGCCCAAAGACTTGATTTTAGATTATTAAAATATTTATGTATTTATTAAAGGTTTCTAGAGATGAGGATTCAAATCCCCAATCAGACAATGGATGACCTTAGACAAATCACATTCTCTCAGCCTCAGAGTGACTTGAAGGCGTACAACAAAGTGTTGCTGACAGGGGAAGGTTCTTTTTAGCCATCATGTCTCTCTCCTTTGAAAACCGACTTATGTTGAACCTATCACCAGCAGTTTCTTGGCAAGATTTGTTGCCTTTGCCTATTTCTGAGGCTGAAAGAATGTGACTTGCTTGAGGTCACCCAGTGGGTTTCCATGGCCGAATTGGGATTCTAAATCCTCCTTTCCAAAGTCATTGTTTGGGTGTGCACACACACCTGCTGATCTGTCTGTTTTGTCAGGAACATGACCTAGGGAGGGGCTTGGTGCCAAAAGTTGCTCCCTCATTTTCGAATGAGGGAGCAGTTTTGGCATGAGCACAGATCTGCTGCTATGTCCTTGTTGCTGCTTCTGCTGTTGGTGTCCAGCAGCAGGGCTTTATGGACCCCTGTGAGGGCTCTGTGGACCCCAGGTTAAGAACTGCTGAATTATGGTCTGTGACTCTGAAGGCACATTTGTACTTTGGAGCTAAACTGAGCCCTTCTTCATGCATTATTGAGAGTCCTACACTGTTTAGGGCAGTTTTAAATGTGCATGGAAAAGTAAGATGATGTTTGTTTGAAATGGTTACAACTGGCGCAGACTGTGTATGCTGCTCCAAGTAACTGGCCATCTGGAGCAGTGTCTGTAATGTCTGGGTCTTTGGTGGCAAGTAGATTCAAGTGAAATGTGGCACTGGTTCAATTTTAAAATTACATTGGTTGGTCAAGCAGAAGCTGTTAAAGTCTGTCTTGTTAAGTTGCCCTGGCCATAGCTAAGATACCCTTTTAGCAGATTCTGTGAAGTCTAGCATAAGTCTCAAGTTCAGAGGTAGGTAAAACATGACTTACAATACTTGTATGCTCCCTGCTGAATTGCCCTTTTATTGTCACCAAAATCACATGCAGTGAAATAGGGTTACCATATTTTGAAAGCCCCCCAAAAGCAGGGGCAGGCAGAATACATTTACCAACTGACTATGTCAAACTACAGATTGCTGTGATGACACTAATTTTGAATATGCTAAAATGCTCAGAGCACTTGTAAGAGGAATCTGCATTCTTCAGCTGAATCAGTGCAATAGACAAAGCAGGCCTTCCTTGTGGCCAGGTACCATCCCAACAATGGTGGTGGGACACTTTTCTCCCTTCTGCCATCTTCTCTCTCTGATAGGCTTACCACTCAGACTTGAGGAGGATGGTGGCTCTAATCCAGCTGGATGCTGGTGAGTCACTCAGGAATCCCCATGGGGGGCTTCTTCACTCTAGTTGAATGTGTTTTCGTTCTCTGTTCTATCTGTTTTCTTTCTCAAAGTTCTACCAGTTGATCACCAACTTTCTCCAGTTTAGATCTTATAAGAAGACCAGTATTATTTTAAAACTCTGCCTGGACAGTAATTTTAGCTCTGAAAAAAGAGTCCTGGAAAAAAGAGGATGTATGGCAACCCTAACTCAAATTGTTACTGCTTCCAAAACAGTGCCATCAATCCCATTCTTATTCTCCCTCCTCTGAAAGGGCAGCACCAGCTACAGTGGTGGCAGCCTTGGCAGTGGACAGGTTTGGACCCTTGTAAGGTGGTCAGAGTCTCCCAACCCAGTCAAGTTGTCTAGCCCTATTCTTGTTACAAGGTGATGGATTGTCTTCCTGTTAATGCAGCTGCATGGCAGTCTTGTTGGCACTGAGAGGTAAGAGAATGTAACCACCTGTGGATAACACAAAGTACTTCATAGTTGCTTTAAAATAAATGTTCACGAATCTGAAGATTTTTATTTTCTCACAGAAGAATGTGTATTTGTGAGGCCAACACAATTGAGGAATACTGAATTCTGTGAAGAAGTACCTTTGGCTGAGGGTAATTTTTGAATGGGCTTCACATTTGTTTTTGATAGTGCCTGATACCATGTTCTGGCTGAATGCAGACCTGCTGGTATTTCCTTGGGAACTGAAATGTTTTGTGCCAAGCGATCTTCGGGGTTTATATCTGGCCTTGGACAAAGACGAGCAGCTGCAAGGCAGTCTCCTTTAGTTCATATTCCTGCAGTATGCAGTGTCAGATATTATGAGATCTACTGATTTCCCAGCAGTTTAGCATTTCACCTCTCATAAGCGCTGCTTGTGAAGCCAGCAACAGCTGCAATAAAAATAAAAAGTACAACTTGACAATAAAAATGTGTAGAGATTCAAGGATGGCATGGAAGAAGTGAAATGATACTGGCTATGGGCCAAACTAGTGTGGAGAGTAAGATATATGAATAGGGTCTTTCTTGGCTTCAAATAAATATTAAGAACAGCTAGAGTTCTTATGTGTGAGAATGTCTCTGTATGTACAGTTAATGTCAAAATAACAGTGATCAGAGAAGGTCATGTGCCTTATGCTTCCTTCTGTGCCATTTTCCTAATTGAAGTTGTCCATGTTAATGGTGATATTCCCCCCGCCCAATACTTTCAAGATATTTTTGTAGGTGTTGCTTGTCTGGCTGTATGGGGCAAACGGGAACATTGGGGTTGGCCACAGACTTTCCTCTAAGCATGTTCTTTATCCTAATTCTCACTCCCTTATAGCTGCTTTTTATCTTTTAAGAACACCCAACCCTGTGGGATGAAGCTAGTTTGGTTCCAAGATAATTGTTTCTGCCTCCAGCATTGCTGTACAGCAGAGTAGAAAGCTGCCTCTTTGATCCATCAAAAGACCTCAGGGGCTGCATGGGGATAGAAATACAGCTCTTAGTTTTCATAGGTTTCTTCGGGTGACTTCCTCTGAGGTATTTTGTGTGTACCTAATTATAGCTAGTGATCAGTTTTTAGGTTGAATTATTAAGAACTAGAAAGTCTCTCCTTGCTCATCAATAGCTTTCTTAAGATTTTCTGTTGGTTCCTGGTCACCCATCTTGAAAGATATATGTTTTCGGCAAGCAAAAAATGGTAAGCAAGGGAGGTACAGACTACTAAAAGTGTCACTGAAGACATGGCAATATATTAATTTCCTGTGCAGATAGAATACAGTTTTTACTGATACAAGATACAGATTTTTCCATAGCTGCTAAATATGTTATAACACAGTATATGAGAATCTTCGGGACTGGGAGAAATTGCAGGCAGCTAACGGCAGGGTTCTTATTGTCCAAGTTCTTTCTAGAAGGTAGTCAGATGAATCTGCATATACAGAGCTTGTTCTCTTTCAAGCCCTTGTTAATATAGACTATATAGGTTTTTTTAATCAAACAAATGTTTGTCCTCTAAGCAGTTTGTGCAAGTGAAAGAATATTATGTACATTGAAATAATAGAAGTGTGGGGTCAAAAAATTTATAGCTGAGAGTGGAAAATGAAACATGAAGTTGGATACCAGTGAACCCCCTTTACGTTCCTGTTAAATTCATACCTATATTAGTGTGAGACAAAAAAATTTGAAACCTCTAAAAGAGGGGCCAGTGTGGAAAATAGCCACTGGAGGGCAGAAGAGAGTGATTTGTGGATCTACTGTCTTTAACAAGGATACACGTGGAAGCGTGGGTTGTCCAGAAGCCACTGGGGAACTCCTGATTTTTATACTGCTCTGTTTCTCCTCCAACATGGCCATGAAGGAGAACTAGGACTGAAGCTAGAGTTTCCCCTTATGCCATTTTCATGTATACCAGCCAGCTTACTTCCTGAGAGATGTTTTGATATACTATGACAAGCTATACTGGAAGTTTTGTGGACCTGGGACTTGGAGATCTAGTTGTACAGTGAAATATTCTGACTCCAATTAGTACAGGAACATGCATCCCCAAAATTAGTTACCCCCTGGCACCTGTCCTTGTATTTTGTATTGTAAATGAATGTTTGTTTCCCTAAAGTGGGGCAGCCAGCTTTCTGAGGCCACAGAAGGGGAAAGTCAGTTGCCCTTCTTTCTCATTTTAGCACTAGAAACTTAGCTGATGGTACGTACATGCCAGGCAGAAGATCTTAGGTATATGTCCTTTCAAACTGCATAATTTGGAACTAGGGATCCAGTGGACCACCTTCTCTCAACATGAGCCTCTCCATGTATTGAGACCAGTTATAGCAGTCCTCTTTTCAGTTCCAAACCCGTGAGTGGATGGGACAAGGGGAGGTCTTTCCAGCATCCAGTCTCTGAAATTCTTAATCTAGAAAGGTTTGGTTTGGCCTTCTGCTGCAACATTAAGACTTTCCTATCTTGGAAGGTAAACAGGGTCAGCCCTGGTTAGTACTTGGATGGGAGACCACCAGTGAATAACAAGTGTCGTAGGCAGAAGAAAAGACTGGCAAAAACCACCTCTGAATATTCCTTGCCTAAGAAAACCCTGTGAAATTCATGCGGTTGCCATAAGTTGACAGATGACTTGAAGGTGCACATGTGCGCATACACACAGAGGCATTTAATCTGGATTTTCTTACTTTCTTTCTGAGTTTTATGGGAAGTTCTTGTTTCTTACTCTCATTTTTATACTGTGATATGAGCTGTTTCTTTGATTGTAATGCAGTGTAGTAACCCACCTTGAACCATATAACAATGGAGGAGGTGGTATTAATAAATATTGTAAAAAATAAATGAGAGCCAGCCTAGTGTAGTGGTCTGAGTGTTGGACTCTGGAGACCAGGGTTTGAATTCCCGATCAGGCATGGAAACTCATTGCATGGCCTTGGGCAAGTCACACACTCCGAGCCTCAGAGGATGGCAAAGGCAAACTCCCTCTGAGCAAGTCTTGTCAAGAAAACTCTGTAATATGTTCACCTTATGTTTACCTTAAGTCGGAAATTACTTGAAGGTACACAACAACAAATAATAAATGCAGAGGAAACTATGGAGAGGCCATAGTTCAATGGTGACGCCTATGGAGATGGTCCCAAGCTTAGTATTGAGCATCTCTAAGTGCAAGAATTTTAGATTAGCTGGAGACAGGAAGGAACTGTGCCTCAAACTCTGGGATGCTGCTGCCTGTCAATCTGTGATACTAGCCTAAACAGACCAGAGCTTGGAAAACTTTTTTAAACTACAGCTCCCAGAACTCCACAGTCAGCATGGGCACTGTGACATTCTGGGTGTTGTAGTTTAAAAAAAAATGCCACTTCCTCATTTCTGGAATGGGTAATATTTTTGATCTGGTGTGTGAGAACATCCTGTGTTCCAGGTTAAATGGGCATAGTGAGATAAAATGTGTACATTTGGGGTAATAGAGAATACATTCTAGATACGATTCCAGAAAGGATTGTGTTGTTTTGATACTGTTCTGATGGCCTAACGTTAATGTAGATGAATGCTGTGGGGAGCCAACTGCAGGAGCTGTGCCGGCCAGTGTGTTTCTAAGCAGTCTTGCCTCCTAGGAATATCTTACTGTGAAATTAAGAATTTGGCTTTTTCTGCCCATATGCAAGGTCACTACACAACAACATGCACTTGAAGATGAGTATACAAGATGTTCTGGAAGCAGGGCTGAAAGTTTAACTTTTTCCATTATGTGGAAAATACAAATGTGCACATCATTTGCCAGTTTAAATATAAATTGAACAATAGTAAATACATGTTGCTGTAGTATGCCTTCAAGTAATTTCTGACTTATAGCAGTCCTATTGTGGGGTTTTCTTGGCAAAATTTGTTGGTGGGGGTTGCCTTTGGCTTCCTCTGAAGCTGAGAGAATGTGACTTGCCCAAGATCAACCAGTGGGTTTCCATGGCTAAGCAGGATTTGAACCCTGGTCTCCAGAATCATAGCCCAGTGCTCAAACTGCTGCATTTCTCTGGCTCTCCAAATATATGTTGGACATGGTTAATGTTGGGGCATTTGCCTGACATTTCATCAAGATGCTGGTTTTATCCAAAGCAAGCCATGTACTGGAAATGAGAATCACTAAACAAGCCATGCATCTTTGATCCATGACTGGTCATCATCTTGCTTTCTCTGGTTTGCTGAAAGGGAATGTACTGGGGGTGGGAATTGCTTGGTGACACAGTTTCAAATTGAAGGTGTTTATTGCACTTTTGGAGCAAAGCTCCATGGCTTGTTTATCCCTTCCCACTACAAGTGACTGAGCTAGAGTGCTGCTTCTGGTGGGCAACCTAGGTCTCCCACAGAATCCTGGCTTGTGTCATGCAAATGCACTCAGTAGCTTTAATCCAACATCACCTCAGCATAGCCTAAATATCCACATGGGGCCCTATGCTGTGCTGAGACATATAACTTCCCCACACCTATACCATGCTGCTTCTTTTTCCATCTAAAGTGGGCTTTAATAGAAGGTAATGGTTCCATTTTAAGAAATTATATGTATACTTTAATATTTGCATGACATTAGGATAGTTTTATACAAGGCTATTTTTAAATGGGCAGAAATTTATAAAATTGGAAATATTTGCTTTACATTTAAAAATGATTCTTTAAAAATTAGATACTATTTTTTTTTACCTAGTATGCTGCAGTCTTTATAGTGCATATATATCTTCTCTTGGCCCCTCCACTATGCTATGTATAGATACTCAGATTGTAAGCTTCCAGGGTGTGTGTGTGTTTACTTGTATCTCTTTGAAAACATGAATTATATATTGGTAACAATATATCAATTCTGATTCTAATCTTCTGCTTGGGTAGTTTACAAGAGAACCTATCATGGGCATGTCTTGCTGATGTAACTTCTAAAATGCTCCTGAACCTATGATGCCCATTTTTGCCTAGCTGCTGGTCATCCAAAGTTAATTTGGTTGGTCTGGGTTAAACCTGTAATCTTACTTTGTGGCCACATCTGCTCCTTGTCCTGCATTGTCTTATTTATTCATTCTTCTAGGAAGAAAATGTCTATTTCCCTTAACAGATGCTGAAACTGGGGCAAAATCCTGATAAATAAAAACACAAGCGCTTCAACCCAGCCTCTGGGCCCACAAAAACCGCCCTGCCCTAGCCTTATATAACTGGCACAGATGAGACCTGCAACCTATTTTCCCTTCTTCCCACCTCTCCCCAGGCATGCCACAGTCTGCCAACAGCAGAGTCCTCTCATGGGAGAAATCACCAGGAACTTTGTGCTTTTTCAGCCCCGCCAGGAATTTTAATATGCTAAAGCCACAGGAGCTTTGAGGTTGAACAGGCCCTGCATACTAACATACCTTCACCCATAGCAGCTTCCTGAAGCTGCACCGTGTGCAGAGATGTTGTCAGCTTCAGAAAAAATCCCCCTCGCCTTGTTGCCTGTCAGCTGTAGTTCTTGTTCTGCCATCGGGAGTAGGTGGTGTTGGGACTTAATGGGGGTGAAGGGAAAGCCTCTTAAGGTCACATAAGATTTGCATGTGTGTGAATTACACCAGTGAAATGAAATGTTTAGGTGTTTAAGCACTACTCAGAGCTACTATTATGGATCAAAGGTTGCGCAGGAAGCTTTTAGAGGAGGGTGGAACAAGTTCTCTATGTGAGAGAAGGTGAGAGAGACAAAGTGGAAAACAACTGGCCAAAGAGACCATTCTTAGGGGGCCAACTTGCAGCAGAGGTAGTTTAAAAATATTTGGATAAATTAATCTGGGATTTTCCTGGCATTTGCTGTCAGCATTTTATGTTCAACCTCTAAACCTCAACAGCCTGGCCCTGTGAGCTTTAGCTGCTACTGATGTGTAAACAGCCAGTTCTCACTGTAGCAGCAAAACATCCTTTTTGCCTTGGAAGTGGGACACAGATGTCCCACTCCACACCACTTGCTCAGTATTTTCTCTTAGGGCTACTTCATGTATTATGTAGAGGCAAATCTGTTTGCCACCAATCATGCAATTCTCAGTGGTACTATTGCTGATTCTAGTTTCCTAGCTGATGTAATGCATAATACCTGTATTTGCAAACATGTGTTTTGTCATGTCCATACAATTTTTTTAATTTGAAAAATGCAATATGCAAAGCATTTTTGCAGTTGAAATGTGATACAGCTCCAAGTGCTAGGAAACAGGGTTGTGTTACCACTCCTAATGGCCAACAGGATGTGTCAGAATGTGCTGTCACTACTACTTTTCCTTTCCCTGCCCTCCAAGAGCTGTATACATATTTCATATAGTGCAAGAGATCAGCAACTATGGCCCCCCAGGTGCTGTTGGACTACAACTGCCATCCTTATTTATCATTGCCTGTGCTGGCTAGGGATGACAGAAGTTGTAGCCCAAAAAACATTTAGAAAGCCAGAAGATGCTTTCGTTCCACATGTAGAATAGATTGCAGTTGGGAGAGAATCTAGTTAGAAGGGAAAAGCTAACTTACATGTGATGCCAAACTCACAAGGTACATGGAGTTCCACAATTCATAAGTGTGGGCCAGTGGACGCTTCTACCCAAGCCAGATAGTGGTTTTGTAGCTGTTGCCAAGACCACTGAGAAAAGGGTCATACAGTTGGTGCACCACTTTGCAGGTTCGAGTTTCACAGATTTGATTATTTGCGAATTTCTTCAAGTCCTGTCCCCCAACCTCAGGCACTTCTTTTCCAGGGGAAACTTCCCTCTTTGCACCTTTGATCATGTCATGTAGCCCTTTAAAAACCCACCTCTATTCCTTCTCCCCCTCTACCAGCCACTGCCTGGCCAGCTAAGGACAGCTTGCAGCCCAATTTGTCACCACCACAAACCCTCTCTTGATGCCCACCCACATTCAAGGAAGGAGATGGTCAAGAGAGAGGAAGTATAGAGCCACTGTGGCAACACCCCCCCTTTCCTGGCCTAGTTTTGACCTTAGGTGCCCATTATAATTGTCATGCCTTGGCCCCCTTTCCTGCCACACACTTTGAAATTTGCAATTTTTCCACTTTTGTGGGGGTCCTGTGCCCCTAATCCTAGCAAATGTGGAAGGACAATTGTACTAAATCTCTGTGTACCATAGTTCTGATCACCCATTCCTTGAAGCTGCTGTTTACACTTGAAAAAAACAATCACGCAAGTTCAGATGATGTAATTTTGACATGTGTGTGGTTTGGTCTAGATGGTCACAAGACAGAATACTGAAAGACGAGCATCGTGCCATTCATTATGACTGATGTCCAGGTGTTAGGATCAGTTTACATTGGCCCCTCCCATTGGGACTAGTGCAAACTGAATAGGCAGACTCTGGGGTCAGTTTCTATCTCTCACGCTAACTTCCCTGAGGATTGTGGTAAAGATGAACTATGTAGATAGCTAAATATGCTGGCCTAAGCTCTTTGAAAGAGCAGTAGGATGAAAATGCAGTTAATAATAAAATAGTTTCTGTGTGAAGCAAGGCCATAGTAAGGGGGAGCTCTTTGTATTGTTTTCCTGGTGCTGCTGAGAAGCAAGAAGTCTTACTGACTGTTGAAGTGTACAGCTCGGTACCTGGGTAGAATCACACACAAATATAAAAATGCAGTCAGAGGTATCTGGGCATGTCCAGTAATATATCAATCAACAGTGCGCATGATATAAGCTTAAGAAAGACACAGATAAAGGAGCATACAAACATACTGATGAACACAAGCTGTTGTATATACCTACTTTGATATAGTGCCAGTTCTGTGGAGATAATGGAGGAGGAAAAATCTAAGTAGGAAGCATAATATGTTCACAACAAAAACTGTGAACCAACAAGCCTGGATGTTTCTCCAAATGTAAAGTCTAATGATGTTTTTACCCTGAAGTCCTAACACAAAAATGAGAGCTTTGGGGTCTTTGTAGAAAAGTTTACCACAGTGGGGAAAAATGTGTCCAAGGCCAAGGTGGCTAATGAAGACAAGGCCTAGGGCAACTCTGCTTGGCACTTCAGACAACAGCTCATAAAATTGGCTTGGGAAGAAATAAAAGCCAATTCCACTATTCTCAATAAATTTCTTTGTACATATCAAAAGCTAGCTTGTCAGAGAAGTAGATTACAGATATTTATATCCTAATATAAGGAGCATGGAAATTCATCCTTCTTCATGGCCATGCCATTTATACTTGTAGGATGTGGAGTTTATGTCTCTCTAAATTTGGAAGCATGCTCCTCCTTATAATGTTTTTTTGGTATCTGGACAGAGATACCCAAGTATTAGAAATGAATTGTCATCATGTATTGGAAACATTACTTTTCAGATCTTTCTCCAACTGTGGTTTCCAGGATATTTTTTTGTTCTGTTTTTTGCTGAGAGAGAGGGTACAGATACACATATACAATTGCAATTTAACATGCATGTGTCATTCACAACTGACACAAAAAGTACAAATTTTTGTCTTTGTATCAGAAAATAAATAATATGTATAGGACATGGGGCACTTCAAGAGAGTACCCTTCCAGTTCATTCTGTGCAGTCTAGCACTGTCCTCAGGTTTAACTGGCTTGCTTCCCTAGAAAGGTGCAGACTTGAAATGAGCCACAATAGTAAACTGCATGTGGTGCTGTTTTGGATAGGTGGAATGATCTGTGTGAATCAGGGCCAGTACAGAGTGATGAAGGCAGAAGCGGCATAAATATTCAATTGTTCATGCATGTAGCAATGTGATAATGCCCCTTCTTTTGTCTGACCAGTTTGACCATAAAGCAGAAACTTCCTCTTGAGTTCTTAGTTGGGTTCACAGATAATAATTAGACAAAAGGATCAAACATATTTCTAGTAAACATCAGTTTACTCATGCCATTGGCAAGCACAAGTGGGAACAGTATTTTGCATACAACAGGAAAGTGGCAGTCTGAATGGACACTTAATGTATGTGAAGACCTATAGCTTAAGAAAGCAAGCATGCCTGCAGAGATACCAGGGAGCTGCAGGTTGGGGTCAAGCACATGTCTGTTTTCCTTAGCTCCCTATGACTGTTATGATAGTTTGTTGGTAACAAGAGATTATTCTGTACAATAAGGGAAAAGAATAGTAGGGTAGCAAGGTGCATGAGTACAAACCTGAATTACTAAGACATGAAAGTTTTATATGATCTGGAAATGTTTTCAAAATACCAGGATGCCCCATTATAAGCTGTGTAGTTTTCTAATGGTTGTGAGGTAGGAAGGTCTTTAGTTTGGGAAGTTCTTTGTCATCCTTCATAGAACAGGTGCTCTAGCAGGTATGATGTCAGCGCTCCCAGTTTGATCCTACTTGCTTATTTATCAGTTTGAACCCTGACTTCAAAATGAACACTGTTTCAGTGTCTTGTAGAAAAGCAACCTCAGATATTCCTACATCAGCAAGTGACAGAAACCTAACCTGCATGGAAGGGGGAAGCACCACATGAGGAGAAGGAAGGCAGGTGCATGCAGGCAAGGGAATTGGGGTGGGGGCGGCATGTGCACCTCTCTTCCATTTCCTTTCCTCTTGTCTGGGCATGGAGAAAGAAGGCATGCATGCCTGGGCAAAAGGCAAGGGAGTAGGAGTGGGAGACCTGAAAGGGAACGGGAGAGGGAGCATGAAGGGGAGTTATTTGCAGTTACTCCGCTTTTGTGGGGGTTCTGCACCCCAAACTCCAGTGAAAGTGGAGGGGCTACTGTAGTCAAAACATGTATTACCATAGCTTGATCTGACATTTCTAGGAATGGACACAGCTGGCACACTTGTCTTAACTGTGCAAATGCAGTCCTGGCCACTGCTAAAACCCAAGCATCAATACTCATGGTTTAGTTCAGTGGACATCAAAATTGTGAACATGAGATTTCAGGGTGAGTGTAACCCTATCTAGCACAGGCTGTATTCCTGCCTTCTGATCTGTCTTTTCACTGACCAGGAGTATCTCTGTCTTGTCAAGATTAAGCTTCATTTTGTTTGCCCTCATCCAGCACATCACTAACAGCAGATACTGGTTCAGTGCCAAAACAGCTTCCTTGGAATTAGATGTAGAGGAGAGACAGAGTCACATGTCTTCAGCATATTGGTGACACTGAACCCTCAAACTCAGGGTAGTCGTTTCTAACAGTGTCATGTAGATACTAACAACATGAAGGAGCAGAACCAAGACCTGAGGGACATGGTGGGTCACCAGATATGGTGTCAAACAGGAGTTCTCGACCACCACCTTCTGCATTCACTCCTCCAAAAAGGACTGGAACCACTGTGAAAAAGTGCTCCCAAATCCCACCTGAGAGAGGCAGTTGAGGAGGACACTGAATGGTCCAGCAGAATTAGCAGGCATGTATTCTCCTTGTTGAGTTCCCAAGGTGGCCAAAGCTATTTCTGTCCTGTATTCAGGCCTGAACCTAGACTGAAATGAGTCTAGATAATCTGCTTTATTTAAGAATCTCTGGAGGTGGAAGGCCATGGCATGCACTAGGAGAGTGATGAGCAACTGCAGTGGGGCTGGGGGCCGCATTTGGGAGTTTGAAACTACTCAGGGGCTATATCTTTTCAATTTTTTAAAAATTAATTGTTTAAAATAAATCCAGTCATTTATAGGGTAATACATTTTAAGCCAGGACTAGAGTGAGCGAGGGGACAGAAGAAGGTAGTGAGAGCATTTAACAAGAAACAGAGATTTTAATCTGGAACTTGAGTGGGTGGGGGTAGAAGAGGCGGCACTGTTTGTGAGGAGATTTTAAGCCAGGACTGAAGTGAGGTGAAGGGAAGAAGGGAGTGACAGTGTTTGCAAGGGATGGGATTTTAAACTGGGACTGGAGTGAGTGCTTAACATTTGATTGCCTCAGTAAGCCAGGACTTGTCTGGGCCAAGGCACAGCAAGCATTAGCTGTTTAAAGAATTGTAGGAGAGCCAGTGGGGTGCAGTGGTTTGAGTGCTGGATTACAGCCCTGGATTTGATTTCTCACTCAGCCATGGAAACCCACTGGGCAACCTTGGGCACATCTTACACTCAGCCCCAGAAAACAGTGATGCATTTAAGTCTTTTATTTCAAGTCTCTACCTTCAAGTCTCAAGTCAAGTATGAAGTCCTTGAAGATATTTTCGAGTCAAGAGTCAGGTCTCAAGTCTGAAGCCAACTGTATACCCCAACCAAAATTCCAGAATTATTGGATAGAGTGAAATAAATTCAGTTTTAACAATTTAAGCAGAGCTGGCTCTCCACATTTACAATTTTGCCATCTGCAGCTTTGGAAGTGGGGAATAGGATCCTATCTTACTTCCCATTACTGAAGATTCAAAAGCTTTAAAAGGAAGGATCCTTCTTCCTCAAGCTTGTTGGCTAACACATTTGCTGTTCCCCTCTGAGAAATGCACCCTCCACTCTGGGGACAAATCTTGTCTTCTGCTCTTAGGAAACATTTTAGAAGGCTCCTCCGATATGCAGTGGGGACAGGCTGCTGAGCAGACCCCAAGCCCATTGCCTAACCCGTTTGCTGTTCCCCTCTGAGAAATGCACCCACACTTTGGGCTTGAGAGAGATTGTCATGTGACTAGTAGGCAAAAAGAGATGAAGGCACTGTTCAAAGTCATAAGGTTTCTGGATGAATGTGTTGTGTTACTCAACCAAGGGCAGCAAGTCAGTCATTAAAAATATACAAGTCTTGAGTCGAGTTAGTGCATCCTTTCTGGCCAAGTCAAGTCTGAGTCGAGTCACTGAAGCAACTTAAGTCTGACTTGAGTCCATTAACTCAAGCGTACATCACTGCCAGAAAACCCCATGATAGGTTTGCCTTAGGGTTGCCGTAAGTCAGAAATGAATGCGCACAGCAACAAGTCTTTCTGCTTTGCAGAGGCTTAGGGGGTGCGCTTTTGGGTTTGGTGGCCTCGTGCCACCTTGCCCCACTCTAGAACCTTGTGCAAGAAAGGGACATTGGAGACTGACCTGTGATTCTCTAATATAGTGGAGTTCACAGAGGACTTTTTTTTTTTTTTGGTAACAGCCGCACTGCGCCTCTTTTAGCAAGCAGCACTACTCTCTTTTTCTACTCTGCCAGTTCCCCTCTGGCTTCTTTTAAAAATCAGGAAGGGGAAGGGCCCAGTACATACATGGTGGCTCTCACTTCTCCAAGAATACTGTCCACATCCATAAGTGATACAAATAGAAATGTATCCAAGAATACAAGACAGGCAGGAGCCAAGGTTATATCCGGTGGACCTCGATCAGCAACTTAAGTTAGAGTAGATTTCTGCAATTTTATCTGCATGGTGTCTTGCAAATTCTTCACAGTGAGTTCTCAAGTATTTTGTGTTTTATTCTTCTGAGGCAGAGTGTAAAAGACCCATAACCACCAGAGACAGCTCCACTGGACAACCACACAGAGAAGTGTGGTTTCTTTGCAGGCTGTAGCCCATGTTTGGTCAGACTTGATCCAAGTTTTCTACCATTGACAGTTTAGTTTCCATTCCACTTGTTTCACCACCACCAGCTCCCTATAAACCACACAAGTCAATTGTCTCCATTATGTGGGAGGGACACTTAGAAGCAATTGTGTTCACTGCCCTGGCCAGTTCCCTGTTTCAGAGATCCGACAGGGCTTCAACAGGATCACCTGCCAAATCAACAGAAGTTTCTCAAGAGCCAAAGGAATCCTTCCAAATCCACAAGTCTCCTGGGATGCGCCATCTTAATTTTGCACACACACACCCTTATGGAGACTCTTGAGTCCAGTGAGTTTAACCTCCACCAGGTAGTAATCTTTCCATGACAGTGGAAAGTTCCTCCACATCCAGATCTTCGTCTCCCCTTCCAGCTGAGAAAATTAGGTGCAGAGTTTGTTCTGTGACATGGGTAGCTTACACATTACTTGGGACAGACCCACAGTCATCATGGGGAACATTAAGTCTTGAGCTGCTGATCATAGATGTTGAAGTCCTCCA
The DNA here is from genome assembly GCA_948472985.1 of Iguana delicatissima. Classification (NCBI taxonomy): domain Eukaryota; kingdom Metazoa; phylum Chordata; class Lepidosauria; order Squamata; family Iguanidae; genus Iguana; species Iguana delicatissima. The sequence continues at coordinate 2,340,558 of CAOKZL010000187.1, read as the reverse complement.
ACACAATAAGTTGGGAAGGGGAGATTCTGACATCACCACTGAAACCAACTCAGCCAATTGAGGATGAGAGACTAGTAGTAGCAGTGTGGTACATGAACAGAACCCCTGTTCTGTCCCAGTCACCCATTGTGAAATATACACATTCAGATCCAGTAGGCTGTGGGGTGGGGCAGCTGCTATGAGAGATAGACTCATGATAGACCACTACAACTTCTCCTCTCTGCCCGGCAGGCCTTGCCTGCTGATGAATAGACAACTTGGGTGGACAGAGCTGGGAGAAATTAATTTTCCCAAGCTTTGTCCAGCTAAGTCAGCATAATCCAAGCCAGGATCAGGTCCTGGGTCAAGGCTGTCTTCTCATTTAGCAATTTGGTCTCAAGCAGAAGCATTTTTGGCTCAGGACCTGTTGCTAAGACTGTCCAGACTATCTGAATTGGGGGTATGGTTTGGGGAAAACCAACATGCTGTGGCTCTTTTTCTCTCTTGGTGATAGTACTGTCTTCTCACTCCATCTCTCTCTGTCCATTACTGTTGTAATGATTACTTGTTGAGCTGTTTCTCTTCCCATATATTTTCCAAATGACATATTTTCTTTTCTTTTGCTGTCAAGACAGTTTGTTTTAAACAAATAATTGCAACTTCCTCCCTCTCAAACAAGGTGGCTGGTTCTTGCCCTTAACCCTCCCCGCAAAGAAGCAATCATCTTTGGTGTTGCTTCCTTTGATGGCAGACCTGCTGATTCAAGTAGCCAGTTAGTATACTATTTGAAAAGGGGACAGTTGGCACTATATCTGGTTAACCAACAACCAGTTTAGCGTCAGGGGCCTAGTTCTGAAGGTGTTGCAGTTTTAGGAAGCTGGAACTACATGACTGTTCCAGTATTTCTATTTGTAGTAGGAATGGAATGGTACTTGGCCCTGCAGCTGTTTGGACTACAACTCCCATAATTCCTTCAAGTTGCCTATGCTGCCTGTGGTCTCCTGAAGTTGATGGCCTAACCAGTACACAGCGAGGGCTAGTGGTTCCTCAGTTGAAGACTGCAGAGCAAACATGACCAAGAATGAGGAGATAGAAAACATTTGACTGTCAATACACAGGGATCTCTTTCTAATCAATCTTAGCAGAAGGATACCATGAAAAAGAAAGATTTGATGCCAGCATTTTCTTTTGCTTCCTCTCAATGGTTTCCCCAAAGGGCATAGCTAAAAAAAATACCACCTAGCCAACATGGAAGATAACCAGATTCTGGGTCTTCAAGGATCATATCAAGAGATTAAAAGTTGGGAAATACATTTGCTACCTTCCCTATCTCACCAAACGCTTGGTTTAGCTATTTCTGGTCATGATCCACACAGTTGCTGTCCATGCAGACTGGCACCTTAACGCTTCTGACCAATCCCCAAAGTGAAGAGATACAGAGAGTGTTGTATGGGCTGGCAAAAGTAGTTAAAGTGCTGAATAACAGCTTGCTAATTCATATTAAATGGGAGCTATTTTCCATATGCCACCTCATCCCCATAAATGCTAGTTATTCACATGTTGGCTAAATGTTTTGGATGCCTTTTTTCTACCCTGGAGAAAGAATGGTACAACTTGGATATTAGGAAAACAATAGGTGTCATTTTTTCGAAGATTCTCGGAAGTTTGACTCATGATAATATCTGTCAGTTGTTTTTTTTTTTTTTTTGAGGTATGGGGTTTCTCCTTCCCGTGTTACTAGATGGATAAGAAGTTGTGTCCATCTGGGTTATGTGTCATGCTGGGTCATTCACCACTCAGAGGCAATTACAACTCATTACTTGAGAGTTCCCATTGTATCTTACGCAAGAGTCAACCTGTAATGGATAGCCCGTTACCGTTCTTGTGAATTGTGGGTGTTCTGATCCAAATCATCTGGAGGACACCAATCTGCCTACCCTTAACAACACTTGCTCTTTGATAGTGTGTATAGCAGTGAGCATGTGTGCCTGCCCACACGTTTGTTGGGTGTCCTACTAAATGTCCAACTCCTTCAATAGATGTGCCCTACAAATGTTTATTTCAAGCAATTCAGTTCTATAGTTCAGATAAACAGCATTTTCACAGCTTGTTACTTTTCTACCACAGAATCATCTGAGATAGGATTTGGACCCTAGGATCTGGTAATAGGGCAGTCTGCCATCCTGGGAAGAACCACTTTGTGGTTGGCAACCAGGATCCTCTGTTAAGGACATTAATTCAAGGATTTCCTCTCAGCTTCCAAACCAAGTTTGGAAGGCGGAAGGGAAGCTGTTTACCCCACAAGTGAAGAGGATACATAAAATAATTGTACTGTAGAGAGGGGAAGAAATTCAGTATTTTTCAGTACACCAAGAGACACACAAATACTGAATAGTCAGTGTGTCATTGTTAATTTCTCATATTTAAAAACAGTATTCAAGAAGGTCATGGTCCTGCCAGAGAGAAGTAAGCCAAAATTATGTTCTGTTTTCATTAATGGAGAACACTGCTGGATTTGTAGTTGCCCTGCACCATTAAATTCCATCCATTGTTTCTAGTTTTCATAGTCGTGATGACAGGGAAAATCTCTGTGAAGTTGTCACTGGAATCAACTAAAAGCTCAAGTACCAGATGAGATCAAATGGATTTTCAGTGACCACAGGACAGAGTTTCTCCCCATTGCCTTCCTCCTCCTTTGTCCTGTGCTGGTGTGTGCTTACATCTTAGCCAACCGATAAAGAAGCTCATTGTTTTTGGAGTGGAAGTGTTAGCATATCTCATTCTCAGTCCTCAGTGATAAGTTAGGCTGAGAGTACATGAATGGTCTCCCACTGTGCTTTGTGGTAAGGAATTGAACACAGAGTGTAGTGTCTAGATGACATTCCAGCTGCTGCACCACACAGGATTTCTGGCTTTTGAGTGTTAACATTACTTGAAAATGAATTTCTCCCTTCTCTGGGCCATCTCAGACACTGCATATTTTCTTATTAGAATACATTTTAAAATATGTCAGGTTCATATAGACACCTTTTGTCTGTCTTGCATAATGTATTCTAAATAGTCTTGAAGTTGCCAAATAATACTATTTTTCATATCCAAATGTAGATTCCATGGATACATAAAATTGCTAATTTCTTGTGCTAAAGAGATGCCTGGGAGGAAGTCAGTGCTCTGGGGGATGCTTCTCACCCTGTTTCAGATCATACACCACAAGTCATTTATATTGGAAAATATGCATTCTGGAAGTCTCATATTGAACAAGGCTGATTCTCTTGTGTTGCAGATACTAAAACCACCTGTGAAGAAGAATCTTCATGAAGGTGACCAGCCATGCAATGTTCTTGGAAGGCTGTCCTCCTACTTGCTTTGGCCTCCATTGCTATCCAGTACACAGCCATCCGCACCTTCACAACCAAGTCCTTCCACAGTTGCCCAGTACCTAACCCAATAAACTGCAGCCTGAACCAGGAAGTTGAATCAGCAGATAGATTGTGTGATGAAAGCCCCACTCTTGCCTACAACCTTTCTAAGAAGACACACGTTCTGATCTTGGCCACCACCAGAAGTGGCTCCTCTTTCGTTGGGCAGCTCTTTAATCAGCACTTTGATGTCTTCTATTTATTTGAGCCTCTCTACCATGTCCAGTACACCTTGATCCCAAAGCTGACACAGAGCAAGGGATCCACGGACCGACGGATCATGCTGGGGGCTGGCAGAGATTTGCTGAGGAGTCTTTATGACTGTGATCTCTACTTCTTGGAAAACTACATCAAACCCCAGCCGGTGAACCATACAACAGACAGGCTGTTCCGAAGGGGGGCCAGCAAAGCTTTGTGCTCTCCACCAGTTTGTGAAACCTTGACATCCGTTGATATTCCCCTAGAAGAAGGGGACTGCGTGAAAAAGTGTGGCACTTTGAACCTGACACTGGCCACTGAGTCTTGCAAAGACCATGGGCATGTTGCTATCAAAACTGTGCGGGTGCCAGAGGTCAATGACCTTCGAGCCTTGGTAGATGATCCCAGGCTCAACCTGAAAATTATACAGCTGGTGAGGGACCCTAGGGGCATTTTGGCTTCCAGGAGTGAGACATTCAGAGACACCTACAGACTTTGGCGGATCTGGGATGGCACAGGCAGGAAACCCTATAACCTGGATGTGACACAACTCACCACTGTCTGTGAGGACTTTTTGAACTCTGTTTCCACTGGACTAAGCCGGCCACCTTGGCTGAAGGGCAAATACATGCTGGTGAGATATGAAGACTTGGCTAGAAATCCCCTGAAAAAGACTGAAGAAATGTATGAATTCCTGGGTATCCCAATGGATAGCAATGTGGAACGATGGATACAGAACAATACAAGAGGGGATAGATCTGCAGCCAAGCACAAATATGGGACTGTCCGAAACTCAGCAGCAACTGCAGAGAAGTGGCGATTCCGTCTCTCCTATGAGATTGTAGCATTCACACAGAATGCATGCCAGCAGGTGTTGGTACAGCTGGGTTACAAACTGGTGTCCTCTGAGAAGGAACTAAAGAACCTCTCTATTAGCCTTGTGGAAGACAGGGACTTCTTACCCTTCTGGTAACACAGATATTAGGGAGCTCGTATTGTTATGCTGAGACGAGCCATTTGTAACTGTTGCCTTATTTCCCCTCTTCCCTCTTAACTTTATGAAATTTGCACTAATTCTTGAATGGGGGTCCCCCAAAAAGAGTTAAGACCAAGAAGGTGCCCCCTCTCAGACCATGGTATGGATAATGGGTCTCTCTAAGAGCAAGAGCTAAACAAACTGTGGACAGGTAGCAATGTTTACAAATTACACACACAACAATGTATAAAAAGGAAAAAAAGTAACTCTAAGGTTTTCCCTGCTGAAGGGCACCTGAGGGATTATACTTTTGCACTGTTTACTTTTACAATGTAAGAGGTAACTATAAATATATATAAATATATATGTCTAATTTATGAATAGTGTTGTCACCTCCCACTTAATTCCTCCTGATTATGAGCAGGTTTTACTGTTAGCTGAATGTGGAATAATCTTCTTGTTTTTAATCTTGTTTTGATATGTCTGAGTCATGTTATCAGGCTGGTCGCTGATCCATGGTTTGTTTAGTAACATCTATGACATTTCTTTGTGCCAAAAAAAGGAAAAAGAAAGAAAGTGGTTTGTTGAACAGCAACAACAGAACCTTAATGCTTTATCTCTGTGTTTTCTGCAAATAAAGAATTCAATCAGATCAATTGTAACTGGGTAAAATTCACCAGGTAAATTTCAATGAATCATCAGATGATTTACTTCCACTCAGGACAGGTGTGAACACTGTTAAGTCCTGCAGTAGGGCAGAATGAGAGGGATGTGACTGCTGCATTATTGAAGATCCAAGATGGGTGGCAGAAGGAAGGACAATACTGCAAGTGGATGATCTGACTGGACTGACTGGAGAAACAACAACAGTTCCAGGGTCTATGCATGTTAATTAGTAGTAGTTAATATAACAGTTATAAGAGAGGTCCGTAGTTTCTCAACCTGCTCAGCAATGTCTCCTTCTCTGCATACAGCTTACTTTCCCACTTGTTTGGCTGGAACTATCATATATGCTGGGAGGGATTTGTAGCTCCGTGTGAGACCACGTCTGCATGTGTAATAGCCCAGGTTCAATCTCAAGCATATCCAGTTAAAAGGATCTGAGGTAGCAAGTTTGGCAAAGACCTCTGCTTGAAATGTTGGGAGAGCTGTTGCCAGCCAGATGAGGCTGTGTTGGCTCTTGTGATTCAACTCAGTGCAAAACAGCTTCATTTGTTAACTGCCCCCAGCCCTGTTTGGTTTGTCCAAGTTCACCCCTGCAGCCAGCAGTTGCCTTAGTTCATCCCAGTCTGTTTTCTGCAGTCCTGCCAGAACCTTAGGGACTCATCCAAGTTTGATTATTAAACCAGATCCTAATCTGCTTAGCTGTTCTAGACCTTGAAGGAAAATGAGAGCTGGGCTTTGACAGTGGTTTCTGGCCCCTCTTAAAGTACCAGCTCCCTCACAATGCAACTGCTAGTAAATTATTTGTGAAAAGTCGTGACATTGAACATTGAAATCATTCCAAAGAAAAACAATTTCTATTTACTTACATTATGTATGTTAGGTGGCATTCCTTCTCTGTAGATGGTTCTGGACATTCTAGTGTTTCCAAGGTCCTTTTTGAAAATTGCTGGTGTTCTTATAATAAAAACTATAAGAAAAAACTGTACCAAAGAGTATAACAACATTATGGAAACCAACCAAAGGGTCACCCTGTCTAGCACTCTGTTTCCCCAGACAGATACAGGATGTTCACAAGGGGGGCATGAAGCAATGACTCTTCTGATATTGATATCCAGTGACTACTACTCAGAGGCATACAGGACCACATCAAGACTAGTAAAGACTGATAGACTTATCTTCCAAAAGTTTGTCATATTCGTTTTGGTAGAACATGAGAAGAGCCCTGCTGGATCAGACTAAAAGATTATCCAGTGCAACATTGTCTTCAGACAGCAGCCAATCCAGCTAGCATCAGGAAGCTTGCAAGTAGGGCATGAGCAGAAGAGCATTTGCACTCCATCAACTGTTACAGAGAGACAGATTGCCTCTAATAATGGAGATGAGACATAGCCATAATGATTATTGCATTGACAGCTTTACCTGCCATGAATTTGCCTAATCACTCCTCAGAGCCAAGATGGCAGCTATTACTACACCGTGTGCTTAGCAAAATTCCAGAGTCTATGCTGTGTGAAGAAGTACTTCAATCTGCCCAGAACTATCTGCTGTTTAGTTTCAGTGGATTATTCCTGGGTTTTGTTATGTGACAGGGAGAAAAAAAAAGGCCCTATCTACTTTCTTCACACATGCAGAGTACACCTCTGTTATATTTCCATTATTTGTGTTTTTTGAAGCAGAGGAGTTCCAAATGTTCAAAGACATAGTTGTGTTAGTCAGGATCAGTATGCAAGGGAATCTTGTAACACCTTTTGAGACTAGCTGAAAGAAGTTGGTAGCAGAAGCTTTTGTAGACATGCATTTGATGAAGGACAGTTAATTTACAAAAGTTTATGCTACCAACTTCTTTCAGCTTTTCTGCACTACACTGTTATAGTGCTATTATTACACTTTCAATGTCCTATGGTATCCTGGGGTTTGCAGTTTAAGGAGGGGCCTTTAGAATTCTCAGCCAGAGAGCTCTATGGTCTCAGTAAACTACAAACCCCAGAATTCCACAGAATGTTGAAAGTGGAATAATAGCACTATAAACATGTAGTGCTGAAAGGCCCTGTGTCTTAAAGGTGCTTCAAGATCCCTTCACATACAGTCCCAAATGCTGTAACCATTTCCTCATAGCAGAGTTCCAGCTTTATTTTGGGTGTGGTTTCCTTTTTTTAAAATATTAATCACTCTGTTCCTCTTCTTGTTCAAATGGAGCCCACTATTGTGTCCAGCTAGTCCCAAAATATTCCCCAGTGCTCACAAATCAAACTCTGTCTTCTCCACATATCCCTTCGCTGTGAATTGAATCACCTCAGCTTCACCATCTAGCTAACCTTCTGCATGGAACAGATAGCACTTCTCTTTCAACCACCTACCTAGCAACATTTAACTGGCCACAACTGCTTTCTTCCTTGTCATCAGTGTCAATTACCTTTGATTGGCTTTTTATCCACACAGCTTCTGTTTGAGATTCATTAGGCTTGGAAGGGAAGGGCTGAGTACCTTATTACTAAGTTTAATGCAGAGGTGTGTGCTTCCTTTTGTCTGCTGTTTTGCCACTGGACTGAGATCTTTTGCTGTTCAGGCTCTTCCTCCTCTTCAGACCACTGGGTTCCTTCTATAGCCTATCCTAGTTTTATACGTGGCTACCTTTCGTACACTCTATCTCAGTCAGTAAAGATGGAAAGTCTCACTTTAAAAATTCAGAAAAACTCTGTATCTGAAGTTTGGTTTATGAGCTGAAATTAAAGACCTAAAAACTGACCCTGAGCTGAAATCTAAGACTATATTTTTGGTTCATGAACAGGCATTCCCACTAGATAGGACTAAATGGTTACCCCAGCCAACCTAGAGTTAGATACTGCTTTTGTTGCTTGTTTCCCAGCTTGAATTTACTCCATTGTTGAGATTTTCTGCTACTATGCAGCCTAATCTTTTAGAGCAAGGTTGAAAGAACAGTAAGCATCTGCAGAATTTAGCTCACTTTTCTGTATCCTTGTTTTGGATTCAGTGGGTGATTTTAAAATTAACTGACCTGAATGAATAATGACCATCACAGGTATGTAACTCAGACATGTGCATGTCTCGGGTTTCACTTCCATGGATTTGTTTATTTGTGAGTTTCTCCAACCTCTGCCCTGCTGTACTTTTTTTCCAGAGGGAATCTTCCCTCTTTGTAGCCCGTCAGATCAGCCCTTGCAGCCCTTTAAAAACATGCTTCTGGTCCTCTTCCTGCTCCTCCAGCAGGTGCTGCTTGGCCAGCTAAGAATGTATCACAGCCTGATTTCTCAGCACCACAAATCCTTTCCTGATGCCCCTCATCTAAGGAGGGAGATAGGTGAGAGAAAGGAAATATAAGGCCACCATCCTGACCCATCTCCTCTCCCTGAGCTGGTTTGAACCCTGAGTGCCCACTCTCTCCACCATACCTTAGCCCCCTTTCCAAAGATATGCACACATTTTGATATTTATGTTTTTTCCACTTTTGCAGAGGTCCTGTGCCCCTAACCATAGTGAATATGGAGGGCCAACTGTACTTGGTTTTACCAAATGTATTTTTACTGGACCTCCTGTCATTCTCTGAGCTAGCCTGCCCTATTTTTTATAGTACTGGCTAACTTTCCTCAACTGCAGCTTTAGGCAATTACATTGTGAGGCCTTGTTTTTAAAAGAAGGGAGGATGTGGCTTAACTACCGGTCTGCAGTAGCTTCTAGTGAATGGAATCTAGGCCATATGAGTCTCCTGGGGATATAAGGTTTTTCTTTCCATCAGGGAGAGTCATCCCAGTGGGGAAGTTGGCTGAATCTTGTTGATTTTCTAATTAGGGCTCCCAAGATTCTTTGAAAGAGGCCAAAATACATTAATGGAACTTAAAAAAATATCGAGTTACTGGTGTGTAGTTCAAGTGAGGGAATAAGACCACTGTCCCCTAAATTTTCTCCCAGTCCCCAAATTTCTAGCATTGCAGAGAGTGAGACACTGAAACTCATTCACACCTAAAATTCTTAACATTTACTGTGTTCACATTCCTTTGGCTCCTTTGCCTGCCACTTTCCTTTGGAGGCCTACACTGTTTTCATAAACTCTCAACTGAAGTTTTAAGTTTCTGCAATGCTAAAAATGTGGAGCGGAAGGAAAATTTTCATTTGGGGACAAATTCATATGGGGAGAGTGCCCCCATTTTGTTCCACCTCCCTGTAGCTCCGCCCCAGTATTCAATATTTATTTATTAATACATAGACCAAACGCCATTTGCATACAAAGTATTAAAAGCAATACAATACAATACAAAATATTAATATAAAGTAATATAAAATACATAACTATATTGCTATATAAAAACAGCATAGCAAAAATACATGCATTAAGTTGCATAATAGACATAATAGCAATAGCAATAGCATTTATTTCTATACCGCCTATCAACTAGTGTTATCTAAGCGGTTTACAATGTATTTTAGCTAATTGCCCCCAACAAGCTGGGTACTCATTTTACCAACCTGCGAAAGGATGGAAGGCTGAGTCAACCTTGGAGCCTGGCAGGATCGAACTCACAACCTTGTGGTTGCAGTACTGGCATTTAACCACTGCGCCACCAGGGCAGACATGTGTGAGAAAAATTTAAAATTTGGTTTAGTTAAAACATAAACAATAAAACTATAATTAAATAAGCGCGTCTCCAGAACAATCAACCGCGATATCGGTAACATATCTAGCCCAAATCTTCATAGCTGCCAGAGTGAAAAGAGACCTTACAAGTTACCATGGAGTCAGTATCAGCAAGAAGATAAAAAATCTTTTCTAAAACAGTATTAGATTCCAAATGAGACAGGATAGATCCCAAAAAATTGGCTCTTGGATCAGAATATAGTGGACAAGAGAACAAATAGTGAGGCAGATCCTCTATTTCAGGGGCCCTACAAATGCATAAACAGAGAGCCAAAGGGATATGTGAATATCTGCTGTCAATCACAGCAGTAGGCATACTCTGAAAGCGAAGGGCTGTAAAAGCTTGCCTAAGCTTTGGAAAGGTAAGCTTTGTCAAATAACTGGCCCTTTGATGGTCAAGTTTGTAAAATTTGTACCATTTAGAAAAATTAGAATTATTAATAGCCTGTCTGTCTGATTGAGTGGTATGATGGAAAATATAATCCTGGAGCTTCTCTTTGGAATTCAAGACAAGAAAGTTGTCAGGTGGGGTAGGATACCATTCAAGCAACTCATGATATCTTGAATTCCATACTTTACAATTAGATAGCTGTTTGAAACATAACTTGGGAAAAGCTCTAACTGGAGAATCTTTAACTGTTCTCCAATAATTAAATAAAGCCAAATGAATGCGGGCTCTGATAGATGGGAACCCGACGTCTGCCCGAACCAAAGCTGCCGGGGTGCCCAGAGGGAGTCTTAGCAGTTTCTTAAGAAAAGTGTTTTGGAGGGATTCCAGTTTAGATATGTGAGAGTCGTCCATCCCCATACAGCAGCACCATAGAGAATCTGAGCAATAACTTTGCTTTGGAATATTTTTAGTGCTGGAACAACCAGGTGACCCCCAGCAGTAGTATAGAATCTGAGAATTGCCCCAATAGATCTCAGGGCTACTGCTTTGGTGGCTTCTATATGGGGCTTCCATGAGAGATTTTCTGTGAAATGAATGCCAAGGTATTTAAATTCTCAGCATTGTTCATCTGGTGGCCGGTGATGGACCATTGAAAAGGAAAATCTCTTTTCCCAAACACCATCACCTTTGTTTTAGAGTAGTTAATATTCAGCTTTTCTTTAGAACAGAAAACACTAAGCTTTGAAAGCAACCTTTTTAAACCTACACGAGTGAGTGATATTAGAACCATGTCATCGGCATATAACAAAATAGAAATCTTTTTTGAACCAACAGAGGGTGGAAAAAATTCTGAGCCTGACAGGGCTGGAATTATGTCATTGAGGTATAAATTAAAGAGTAGAGGTGCCAACAAGAACCTTGTTTAACTCCGTTATTTGTGTGAATAGGAGCTGTTAATGAGCCGGAGATACGTACTCTATTGCAGCAGTTGTATTAGAATAAAGTTCCTTAATTAGGAACAACAGGTAAGAATCTAAATCAGTGTTAGCCAATTTATGCCACAACAGGTTTCTATCAACAGAGTCGAAGGTGGCTGCTAAATCGACAAAGGAGACAAATAAATGTTTGGTAGGGTCCATAACACTTTGCTGTGCTAGTAGGTAGAGAGTGAAATAGTGGTCGATAGTGCCTTGACCTTTCCTAAAGCCCACCTGTTCAAGGTGAATGACTTGATTGGTAGTTTCCCAGTCTTCTAATTTATTTAACAGATATTTGCTGTATAACTTGGAGTCGATATCCAAGAGGCTGATAGGCTAGTAATTATTGGGATCCTGCTTATCTCCCTTCTTATAGATGGGGACAACTATACTCTGTTTCCAGCCTGTTGGAATTGTGCCTGTATTGTTAATCTGGGTAAACACTTTTGCTAAAATGGGGCCCACCACTCAGGGAAACATTTAAAAATTTCAGGGGGCATCATATTTTCCCCTGGTGCCTTACTCAAGGTGAGAGCTGCAATCAACTTCTTTACCTCTAACACAGACACAGGTGGCCAAAGAGGCAAGCAAACAGTCTTCGAGATAAGTGAAGGGTGGTTCCCTATGGATGTACTTCCATAAAGCCCACTGAAGTGAGTATGCCATTCTTGCGATGAAATTTGTCCAATGATAACTGGTCTAATCACATGCATACCAATGGAAACGATGTCCCAAAATTGCTTCTCTTTGTTACCCTGTAAATTGGGGGTCCCGGGAGGGGCGCCCAAATAACCAAACAACAACAAGCAAGATGGGGAAATTAGCTGGAGCGCTCTCTTGGCTAACAAGAGGCAGGGCAACGCAGCGGGATCTTTTATCCTATGTATACCGGTTCAGGTCAGTGAGGAGTCAAGCAGTTTCAAAATACTAACAGTATTTATTAAACACAAAATAATAAAAACACAAGCACACTCCTAACTAGAAAAGGAAAGAAAGAGAATTTGGGGAATGGGCAATACGCCACCTGTCTGAAGTCCTGGAGACACCAATTGAAGAGGAGGAAACCCAGCGTGGAGACCGAGGGGAATCTGCTGGACCCAGTGGCAGCGAGGCGAGGAAAAGTGATTTCAGCAAGTGATCTTCAGCCAGAGTTCCAGTGGAGTTCAGCCAGGTCCAGCGAAGTCCAAAGAGATCTCAGAGCAGGGGATTTTTATAGGGAGAAGAATGACCGCAGGCTAGTCTGGTCTCTGGTGAGAACAATAAGTTTTGGGCTGGAGACAAAGCCTCCGAAAGGTCAGAATTTACATGATTGAATTATATGCCAAATTGACAATAGCATGGCCAGTATGTAGATGCGGCTGGCTCGGCCGTTAAGTGCCTAGCTCGCCAGGGTGTTCTCTCAGGCAGAGAGTCCTTTTGTTTTACTGTGTATTTGAAATTGAGGTATTTGTTTCAGGAAGTCTCCCCCTGAAGCGGATCTGGCAATATCTGGAGGAGCAACAAGTATCATCCATGCCTAGCTTCGCGCTTGTTCGGCGGGGCCTCACAAACACTTGGCTGGTGGCAGAAGGTCGAATTATGATATCAAAAATAATATCTTTGCTTCACCAAAGATCAGACCAGATTGCAGTGGTAACATTGTTCTTGGTCCTCATAGCCAGGGCCAACTGACTCCATTGTGTTCTGTTGTAAGTATCTTTTTTTTTGTTTTAGGAGTGCCTTATAGGATGACCTCATGACCGCTAAAGTATTAAGGGTACTAGTATTCTTATTTTTAACTACCTGTCGGGAGAAATTCATTAATGCTTTCCGGGCACGTCTACATTCTAAGTCAAACCATCTATTGGTTGTTACCCTATTGGGATTAAAATGCTTGTTGCAAACCAATTTAGGTCTCAAATTTTCAATGATAGTTTGATAGACTTGTAAGATGTCTGACTTAGCAACTAAGATGTCTTCGCAGAGGGCTTTAAAAGTGTTGCTTTCAAATAGTTGAACTAAAGAGGTACTCAGATTAATTGACCATCGTATTCTCTGCTCTCCCATTTGGATTCCATTTAGATTTTGAGGGTAATATGTGGGAGGAGACATTTCAAAATTAAATACCAATGACAAAGGGAAATGGTCACTTTCAGCCCTACTGATAACTTCCAAACTATGAATAATTGTAAGCAAGTTAGCAGAAACCGCAATATAATCTACTGTACTAGCTCCTCTATTGGTGACATAAGTATAGGCACCCAACCTTATGTCGTACTGAGATCCATTAAGGCATTGCAGGTGCCACCCTAGTAAAGTATGTAGCACTTGGGTTTCTTTGAAAGATAGGTTATAAAAGTAGATCGGGTGATGAGAGGGCAAAGATCTTAGCCTAGCTGTGTGCTCAAACAAACATCCGTGCAATCTGGGCAGTTCTTTTGATGAAAAAGCAGCTATATAGACCCAGTCCAGTGCTTCCAGTCTCAGTCAGAGGACCACATTGGCTCAAGTCAATGGGGCTTACTTCCAAATAGGCTGATATTGGATTACAATGAGTAAAACAGAGATAATGCAGTAGAGCATATGTCAATAAAGCAGAGATAAGATAGTATTTAAAATTCAGATAAATACATTATGCATGAACCATTTGACAGGATATCTGAATGCATATGCACATAAATAAGCATAAATATAAATGAAAACATTTCCTGAAAAAATGCATATGTCAGGGAGTTATTTAAAAATTTCCTGGGTGCTCCAGCTCACCCTGATCCTCATGATCAAGACAATACTAAATTTCATGCTATTGAGACAGACTCATGTCCACACTACTGGCAAGCTCTCTTACTCCACTTTTACACTTGCATGTAGCTCTTAATACCAGTTCAGAGTCACTAGTGTAGCCTACTAGGGGCTGACCTGGATCGAAAACAGAATGAAAGGGATTCAGGAGAAGTTCAGAACATGCCATCATGTAGATTCTACTTCTGACTTAACCCTGGTTCTGTGACATTCACAGAGAGACACAAGGTGATTGGTTTTCTAGTAAACAGAAAATGTACTTGTTGCTTTCTTCATAACAGTGGCTCCTGAATTCTGAGGCAGAGGCATACATTTCTCCATGACAATGGGACTGTATGTGAATACAAGTTGAGGTGTAATGTTTCAGTTGTTGTGACCAAGGTTTGCTTTGGGAATTTGCCAGTGGCAGACCTTGGAGTGCATGGAGGAGGGTGTGGAAGGAGGGCAAGGCTATGGTGTGGGGTGTGGCCATGGCATGCGGGGGTGTGGGCGTGGCACACAGAGGTGTGGCTATGAGCTGAGCTGCTCCAAAAACATTGCTGCCGGGGGGCGAATCATCCCCATTGTCCCATCCGTTCCGTTCTGTTTCATCCGTTGCAAGTCAGGATAAAATATGGAAGGATATACCATGTAAGGCCTCAGATGATTAATTAAGGAGCCCTTGATTAGTTTTATTTTTGTACAAACACTTACATATCTATGCATGGTTGATACCACCTTAGAACATTTCTCCTTTGCCACACAAGAAGAAAGAGCTCCACAGAAATTATGCCAAGTGTAAGCATTTATACACCATCAAATCAAATAGCTCAATCCTCACAATTTCCACCCAGAAATAAGTCCCAGTAAGGTAACTGGGGCTTCCTCTCAGGTAAGTGGGTAAAACATTGCAGTGTAAAAGGGACTTTTCTTTTGAACTATTTATTCATATGCAAAGTTATGCAAATTGAATTGATTGATCAATCAGTGAAAATTTGTACAACTGCTCAATTATGATTTATTTATTAGTGGCAGTCCTAATTTTGTAAGCTGAAAAGGCTTGGCATGTCTAAATGGGAAGCATTACTGCTGTGTTTGTGATACCTGCAGCAGCTCAGTGCCTGACAAAGTGGAAAAGACACACAAAATGAGAAGTTGATGTGGCCACCCATCTACAGCTTCAACTGTTTTCCAGTTCTAAGTTTAAGCAGCAGAATTACAGCATCCCAAAAGGGTAAAGCCTGTTCTGATATTTCATCCAAAGTGGCTATATGCTTGCCTGTCCTCCCTCTAATTGTTTAATTTTTTTTACCTTTTTTTGTTTTGTTTTTGTGCTTATGCACAATCTTGCTGAAAACAATCTTAACTGCAGTTATCTGGTACCCTGTAATCTTTTATACTATCAAAAAGGGAATGGCAGATTTGTTGTTGTGTGCCTACAAGTCATTTTCAACTTGTGGTGACCCAAAGCAAACCTATTGTGGGGTTTTCTTGACAAGATTTGTTCAGAGGGGGTTTGCCTTTGCCTTCCTCTGAGGCTCAAGGAATGTGATTTGCCCAAGGGCACCTGGTGGAATTCTTTGGCTGAACAGTCATTTGAATGCTAGTCTCCAAAGTCACAGTCCAAGGCTCAAATCACTACACCACACTGCCTCCCAACAGCTGTGCTTAAAACCAAACTTGACTATAGGTTAATTTGGATGTTTGCCTCTGCATATTTTTTGACCTAAGTTATTCTTTTCCTGGAAATATTTGTTATTGCATTGAAGTGGCACACAACTCTTGGCACACAAAATCTTTTCTTGCATTCTTCGGCACACAGCAAAACTGGGAAATTTATTACCTCCTGTTGGACCGTTATACATGAACAGACAGCATTTATCTTCATGGGTCACAGGTTAAGGCAACCTAATATAGATCATATTGCTCAGGTGCTAGTTAATACACCTCCAATTCAGCAGCCAATTGACTGTACAACAATGCCCACCCCCCTCTCAGACTGTATCTGTGCTTCCACAGTTATATTTCACGCCACTTTAGCTGTCATGTCTACATCTTGTGGAATCTTGGGATTTGTAGTTGCATGAGACACTTGAATTCTCTACTCCAGAGCTACAGTGGTATAGTTAAGGGGAGTGGGCCCAAATATTCTCTTTAGCAGAGGATTCTAAGCACCAGACTACAGGTTTCTGTTGCCTGGGGCCATAGCAGTTAAAGTGATGTGACAGGGATATAACTCTGTAGTGTAGGCACACCTTCACAATGAAGTCCCTGATTATTATAGAGTAAGATGGTTTCTGCAGAAACCGACATGCCTGTGGCATTATGGGAGTTGCAGTCCAGCACATCTGGAGGCACCAGGTTCGGAAAGGCTGAAATATAGGATCTTCTAACCAGGTTTAAAGCCACAACTTGGATAAATTACATTTTTAGATACAGCTGGTACCTGGCCATACTGGCTGAGAGATCTTAGGAACTGTAGTTTCTCATGCTCTGCCTTGCAATTTGACTGCCTTGTGGCACATTAGCCAATGTCCTATTTAGCTGTCATTAGGTCATTAGGTGGGATAAGGACATAACTCATGTAATACTTTCAACCACAGATCTCTGGGTTGGGAAACATCTTTGTATGTTGTCCAGCCACACAATGAATTCTACTCTGTGGCATAGCTGGCAACCTCACCAAGGGCTTCTCAGTCCTCAAGGTAAAAGAAATGTGAGACTGGCTCTGAGCAGCAGTCCAAGAGGGTAAGTGCAGTTATGAGCTTGACAAGTGCTTGGAGGCAACTGGATCTAACCAGGCTTAACTGGTTGAGCACAGCATGTAGAAGGTCTCCAAATTGCTCATAAATTAGCACAGAAGATTACCACAGGATCTCACTCTCTGTCTTGAGAAATAATTTTTGTTTGGACTTGTGACAAATCTCATAACAGTGAAAGCCAATATTAAGTCTGGGCCTATGAGCAAATGCACTTGCAGGCAGAAAAACATGAGGGCTTGGTACTGGCTGCTCAAAGGGAAACCTAAACGAAGAGAAGGGAGAGGGTACACTTCTGTTAATTTTTCTTCAGTGGCCTTTAAAAGGGCAGGAGCATCATTTGCTGCAGAGTGTGCCCATCCCAATGGGGATGCTCCGCAAGGTGCCCCCGCCTCCAGCCTGAAAGATGGAAACCCATTTTAAGTGGGAATGGCTGTGAAAGGTCAGCAGAAAAATGAGTTTGGTGGCCTCTCCTCCAGGCTTGCAGAAAAATGAGTGGAGCCTTATAAATCATGTCTGTTGTCAAGAGAAGGCAACCATGCAGGAGAGCTGAGAGGAAAGAAGTTGCTTGCAAAACCTCTTGTTTTCATTAAAACTCCTGAATACCCTACAAGTCCCTAGTGGCAACTTTGTAAAATTTGTGTCAGTCACCTGCTGGTCAATGCAGCACGCCCAGGAAACTCTCAGCACTGATGCTGGGGGAAAAAAAACCAGTTTCCTTATGCAATGTTGGACCTTTCCCAAGGTTGATTTATCACACTTTTTATTTTGGCCCAATCAAATGTTGCAATCAAGCAGACATACATGCAGGCAAGTCCTTAAGGTTGTTAAGGTGAGGTAGGGAATTGTAGCTGAAAACACTGTTCTAAAGTCAACTGAATGCTTTGTTGTTGTTAGGTGCTTTCAAGTTGACTCTGACCTATAACCATCTTATCATAGGGCTTTCCTGGCAAGATTGCTTTAGCAGAAATTTGCCTTTGCCTTCTTCTGAGAGATCACCTGTTGGGTTTCCATGGCTGACTGGGGATTCAAACCCTGGTTTACTGGAGTCTCAAATTGTTGAGTTTAGGGCTGGTGAAGTATTCCTATTAGCAAAGCTGCTCTAGATGACACCTT
This sequence comes from Iguana delicatissima, assembly GCA_948472985.1. Lineage (NCBI taxonomy): Eukaryota > Metazoa > Chordata > Lepidosauria > Squamata > Iguanidae > Iguana > Iguana delicatissima. The sequence goes on along the minus strand of CAOKZL010000187.1, from coordinate 2,322,666 downwards.
TCTGCAGCCAGTTGTGTAAGAGGCAGTGCACCTGTTTGCATAGCCAGTTTATATCTTCCAGCATTTCACAACTGAAAACAGGGACACGTGGTCAAAAAACATCAGAGCAGGAACAAGATGGCAAAGTTATTAATGAGGAAGAACATACAAGCTAGGAGATGCTGCAGCAATTTGCTTTTGCCTGAACTTACAGAGAATGGTAGGACTTAAGCTCGTCTCATGTCTTCCTGCGGACAAACAACTTTTCTACTTTGAACTCAGTTTGCAGCAATTGAGGTAAGTTGAGGAAAAGGAGGAAAGTGGGAGGATAACAGAAAAACCAGGATATTTTAAAAGCAGCTGAAAAAGTGGGATGACAGAGGAATAGTTAGGAGTGTTCTAACTAATGGGGACAGTTGGAGGGTATACCTGTTGCACAACTTTGCCGAGATGCTTGCAGAATTAAAGTTGTATTGGATGCTACCCTGGTGCTAACTCTGAAAATGTGCAGCTACTAGCACAATGAGCCTTGATCTAGTACAATTACATATTTGAATACAGACTATAGGAGTTGTTTTATATTAGGCCAGACCCTTTTGTCCACTTAACTCAATGCTTTCTGCACTATGTATGGGGATTGTGTGACCCTTCAACTGTTTTTGAACCACAGCTGCCAGCATCCCTTTTATCACTGGCTGTTCTGACTGGGGCAGATTGGAACTCAAGTCACCAGAATATTGCTACCATTGTTCTTCACATTGATTGCTGGCCGTGTCCTCTCCCTGAGCACACGGTCTGACTAGCGAGGGGGAGGAGCCAGCTAGGGGGAGGAGCTTTATTAGGAGCTCCCAACGGCGCGCACCTTTGGCACGCGCACTTGTAGTCCTCTAACTTCAATCCTCCAAGTTTAATACTTGGCAATCAGTAGAGCAGACGTAGTTTATACAGCTGAATTTCAAAAAGAAACCACAGTTATTCTATCTAGAATTAGGTCCTGTACTGCTCTCTGTAGTTTCAAGGATGGGAGGTGAGGGAGCTGCCGCAGTCACCTGTAACACTTGTGGGATGTTCCTTTTCTTGCCACAAGATGTTCTCAGGTACACCTGCGCCAAGTGCAAGTTGGTGAGCTTCTTGGAAGAGAAGGTTCGCCAGCTGAAGGCATGAGTTTCTGATCTTCATCTTATTAGGGAAGGTGAAGAGTTTTTGGATAGGGCAGAGAAGACCTACCAGAAGACCGAATGCACGGAGGAGCTGCCAGATCAGGAAGTCAGCACACTGTGCCAGGAAATGGGGACTTGGGCGAATGTCACACGGAGGAGTAGAAGGACCAGCAAGGTAACAGAGACTCTTAACCTACACAATCGCTTCAAAGTTCTTGGCCTTACGAACAATGAGGAGTGCCACGTGGAGGGAACAAAATGTCAACAAGAAGGAATCCAACTTCAGCAACAGGAACTAGATCAACACTCCCAGCCTCAACAGAATGCCCAGGCAGTCCTAGTAGAACATGCTTGTCGATGAGCCCAGGACAAGCCTCAGAGGAGGCAAGTTCTGGTTGTTGGGGACTCTGCTCAGAGGGACCAAAATGGCAATTTGCAAACCAGACAAGCTCAATCGAGAGGTCTGCTGTCTTCCTGGGGCCAGGATCAACTACATAACGGAGAGGCTAACCAGGCTGGTCAAACCCACTGACCATAAGCCCCTCATTTTGGTTCATGTTGGAACCAATGACACTGCAAGGGGCACCTCTTACCATGTGGCAAAGGACTACGAGCTTAAGGACCTTGGTGCGCAGGTGGTCATTTCGTCTCTCCTCCCTGTTCAAGGATATGACACATGTAGAGAAAGGGCAATAGCAGAGGTCAACGACTGACTCCGCACGTGGTGCTGCCGGCAACGGTTTGGGTTTTTGGAACATGGCCTGAATTTCCATGAACGTGGGCTCCTGGCGAGGGATGGGCTGCACCTCACAAAACTTGGCAGGAATGATTTTGCAAACAGTCTCGCAAGGAGGATTAAGAGGTCTTTAAACTAAGTTCTGCTGGGGAGGGAGACAATATTATTCAGGGCAAGGACTCGGCGAGTGCAGGGGGAAAAGGCCCAAATGATATTGGCAAAGTAGTACAAGTGTCCAATGGTGGGAGGAATGGAAACTATAGTACAGGACTTGCAGGAAGGGCCCGGGGACTTAAGTGTCTCTACACTAATGCATGGAGTATGGGAAACAAGCAGGAGGAACTTGAACTCCTAGTACAACAAAACAAATACGATTTGATAGGCATCACTGAGGCCTGGTGGGATGAGTCTCATGACTAGAATATAGGAATAGAGGGATATAGCCTATTTTGTAAAAATAGACCAAACAAGAAAGGAGGAGGAGTAGCCTTGTATGTCAAGGATGTTTTCACCTATGAAGAGATCCGGGACTTAAACCCAGAAAGCCAGGTCGAGAGCCTTTGGGTAAGAATTAAGGTAGCGAGAAACAATAGGGATATTCTGGTGGGGGTTTACTACAGACCTCCAACCCAGGCTGAGGAGTTTGATGACGCCTTCCTCAACAAAATGACTGCACATTCAAGGAGGAGAGATACAGTAATAATGGGAGATTTCAATTACTCAGATATATGCTGGCAGTCAAACTCTGCCAAGACAGCAAGGTCCAGCAAGTTTCTTGCTTGTCTTGCAGACAACTTCATGGTCCAGAAGGTGGAAGAGGCCACAAGGGGATCAAATATTCTAGATCTGATCCTGAACAACAGGCATGACCTTGTTAATGAGGTAGAAGTCATTGGATCTTTTGGGGGGGTGACCATGTCCTATTGGAATTTGACATTCAGTGGGAAGGAGAAGATAAGTGTAGCCAGACACTCATCTTAGATTTTAAAAAAGCGGACTTCTGTAAACTTAGGGAGCTGCTGGCTGGAATTCCGTGGTCAAGAATAGTGAAAGGGAAAGGAGTTCAGGAGGCATGGGAGTTCCTTAAAAAGAAGATACTGAAGGCACAGTCTAAAACTGTGCCAATAAGGAGGAAAAATGGAAGGCATCTGAAGAAACCAGAATGGTTGACTAAAGAACTCTCAGCTGAGCTAAGTGTTAGAAGAAACATGTACAGGAAATGGAAGAAGGGGGAAACCACCAAAGAAGAATTTACGCACGTAGCCAGGAGATGTAGGGAGGAGGTCAGAAAGACTAAAGCACAGAACGAACTTAGGCTGGCCAGAGACATTAAAAACAAAAAAAGGGCTTTTTTAAATATGTCTGCAGCAAAAGGAAAAAGAAGGAGATGATAGGGTTGCTGTGCAGAGCAGATGGCGAATTACTAACAGGGGGAAGAGAAAAGGCAGAAGTACTTCACACCTTCTTTGCCTCAGTTTTTTTTCCCAGAAGGATGCAAGCACTCAACCTGGCAGTTGGGGAGCAAGTGAGGAAACAGGGGAAATGAGGCACGTAATAGGTAGAGAGGTGGTACAGGAATACCTGGCCACACTGGATGAATTCAAGTCTCCAGGGCCTGGTGAATTGCATCCTAGGATATTAAAAGAGCTGGCAGAGGTCGTTTTGGAACCGCTTGCTATAATCTTTGAGAAATCTTGGAGGACAGGAGAAGTTCCAGCAGACTGGAAGAGAGCAAATGTTGTCCCCATCTTCAAGAAGGGAAAAAAGAGGACCTAAATAATTATCGCCCAGTCAGCCTGACATCAGTACCCGGAAAGATCCTGGAGCAGATCATTAAGCAGTCAGTTTCTAATCACTTAGAAAGCAAGGTGGTAATCACGAGAAGTCAACATGGATTTCTCAAAAATAAGTAATGCCAGACTAATCTTATCTCTTTTTATGATTGAGTTACTAGCTTGATAGATGAAGGAAATGCTGTGGATGCAGCATATCTCGATTTCAGTAAGGCCTTTGACAGAGTACCCCATGACATTCTTGCAATGAAGCTGGTAAAATGTGGGCTGGGAAGGGCTACTGTTAGTTGGATTTGTAATTGGTTGACCGACCGTACCTAAAGGGTGATCACGAATGGCTGCTTTTCATCCTGGAGAGAAGTGACTAGCGGGGTGCCACAGGGTTCTGTCCTGGGCCCAGTGCTGTTCAATATTTTTATCAACGACTTGGATGAAGGAATAGAGGGCATGCTCATCAAATTTGCAGATGACACCAAATTGGGAGGGGTTGCTAATATGCCAGAGGACAGGATCAAAATTCAAAATGACCTGGATAGATTGGAGAGCTGGGCCAAGGCTAACAAAATGAAATTCAACAGAGAGAAGTGTAAGGTCCTACACTTAGGTAGAAAAAATGGAATACAGAAATATAGGATGGGGGACACGTGGCTGGATAGCAGTACGTGTGAAAGGGATCTAGGAGTCTTCATAGACCACAAGCTGAACATGAGTCAGCAATGTGTTGCGGCAGCCAAGAAAGCCAACGCAATTCTCGGCTGCATCAATAGGAGTATGGTGTCTAGCTCGAGGGAGGTACTGGTACCACTCTCCTCTGCTTTGGTTAGACCTCATCTTGAATACTGTGTCCAGTTCTGGGCACCCCAATTCAAGAAGGACATGGTCAAGCTGGAGGAAGTCCAGAGGAGGGCGACCAAAATGGTGAGAGGCCTGGAAGCCACGCCCTATGAGGATAGACTTAGAGAGCTGGGTATGTTTAGTCTGCAGAAGAGAAGGGTGAGAGGGGACATGATAGCCATGTTTAAATATTTGAAGGGATGCCATGTAGAGGAAGGAGAGGGCTTGTTTTCTGCTGCTCCAGAGACTAGGACAAGGAGCAATGGATTCAAGCTGCAGGAAAGGAGATTCCACCTGAACCTCAGGAAGAACTTCCTGACGGTCAGGGCTGTCCGGCAGTGGACTACGCTGCCTCGGAGTGTGGTGGAATCTCCTTCTTTGGAGGTTTTTAAGCAGAGGCTGGATGGCCATCTGTCAGGAGTGCTTTGAGGGTGTTCCTGCATGGCAGGGGGTTGGACTGGATGGCCCGTGTGGTCTCTTCCAACTCTACATTTCTATGATTCTATGATTGACAGGAGTAATGAAGGATTTCAGACAGGTCATTTTTATTCCCATATGGAGATAGCAGGGATTAAACTTGGGATTCTGAGAAGAAGAAAAAAGCCTCTCACATACAGTGGAGTCAGTAAGTGATGCACCCCCATTAGGGACCCTTTGCCCAGCAAAGTCCCATGGTGGCTTACAACAACATAAAACAAGGACAGTTACCACTAATGAAACTGTTGGATCAGTAACAACTTCACTGGGAATCTGATCGTTTAGGACAGAGATGGATAACTTTGGGAGGTTCAGGAGACAAATTTTTGGCCCCAGGAATTACTTCAGGCTGCATCAGGCCCCCAAAATGGGAAGAAGAAACCATGGCAGTGTGTGGTCTGTGACTGGTTTCAATTAGGGGGGAATAGAGTTTTTATGTCGGCAAGGGGGGGCAATCTGGCAAACATTGATTCTGGACGTCTGCAGGATGATCAAAATGCAAATTTCCACTGAATCAGGCCTGGTGGCCATGAGGAACACAGGCTCTGGGAAAGGCCTGAGAAGGAGGGGTCAGTGTCACTCACATATTGGTAATGTCAAACCATAATTCTCTGACTTTCTCAATAGCTTCATGCAGATATTAAACATGTTCGAAACAACAGAGTCCCAAATCATGAATGGCAAAAGACTGGAGAGTAATCCTGCAGCGTCATTTTTCAGAAACACCTAAACAAGTAAGAGTGGAACTGACTGACAGGCCATACTTCTCACATATTGTCCAGTTGTCCTGATTTAGCAAGGACAGTTCTCATTGATCCTCCACTGCCTTTTTGGCTGCTTTTAAAATGTCCTAGTTTATCACTTTCCTTCTTTTGTTCTCAGTTTACTTCAATTGCTGCAAGTTCAAAGTGCAAAATTAGTTTTCAGTCAGTTAACTCAAGAGTGAGAAAAAGAAAGGAGGGGTGGAATCTTGTCCTTCCCAGTCAGCTTAGGCAAAAGCAAACAGCTTCAGCCTTTCTTAGACTATATATTCTTCCTCATTAATAATTTTTTGCCATTTCGATTGAACTCTGATGTTGCTTGGCCACATGGGAGCCTATACAGAAGGATACCATTTCCAGTGATATTCAAGGCTGCTGAGATGTCCAGAAAGGTCAACAGAATTACACTGTCTCACTCTCAACAAAACCCAATCTGCAGGATGAACTATGGGGTTTCAGTCCCAAATGCAGGCCCAGAATCTGATTGAAATGGATCTAGATAGTCTGTCTAATCCACAAATGACCGAAGTGGTCCAGCCACTGCTATCTGGATCATTTTGTACAGGAAGGCAATTTTAACCATGACCCTACAGTTATTAATGTTGTTTGAGTCCAGCTCATAGATTTCTTAGGAATTAAGTTAACATGACTAACATTGTTTGGATCTAGCTTACCAACTCTTTTGTGTACCTTCTTGAAGCTAATTCCTAATGCCATTTGGACTGGTTTCTGTTTGGCAGTAAAAAAATTAGCTGATTGATCCATAACTACTTACTCAAGCAAATTCATCCTTTAACAGGTACTTTCTTGTAGAAAGTGATGTCTTTCTTGTAGACATTAATCAATAACTGAGTTGTTTGAAAATGTTTATAGACTTCATTGGCTTACTCAACACAGGAACAGAGAAAAACCGTATAGAAATTTCCCCCTGCAGTTTATTTTAACTGTGTCAGAGCTTTCACCCCTTATAGTCAGAACATTGCTGTGCTCTTTACCCAAAAAAGGTATTGTCACTTTGGACAACAGAAGCCTAAAATTCTGTACTCCACCTAGCTTCAGTCCTAATTAGTCCTAATTTTAGTGTTATGTACTCTACTTTCAAGTTCCTTATTTTCAAAGAATTTGATTTTCCCTCTCTCTCAAGAATCACCGAGTGAGGAACAGGAGGCAGGCAGAGCTAGGCTGTGCAGTGGAAATGTATGACAAACATAGCAATATGATGGCTACAAACTGGGAACTTAGGGAACAGTTTCCTTAAGCGGAGAACAAAAGCAATTGGAAGATAATTATCGGTCCCACTAATGGGTAATGTGAAAGGGAGTCAGCTTTCATAAAAACGTTAAGTAACCTTGGGGGAATCCCTCTAAAATGAAACAAAAAATGTTCATCAATTCAGAGCAGGGGCTGTTATGATCCAGGAACCAGGGCTTCCCATGTCTGTTACGAACCATACCACCACAAACTCATCTGATCTTCTCTGATTTCAGGAACTAAGAAGGATCTTGTCTTGAATGGATGGAAGACCATCAAGTCATATGAAGATAAAGCTATAAAATGATTCTTTTTTAGACAGGGCTAGGAAACAGTCTTCCTAAAACCCTAGTGGGCCATTCTTGCCGGTCAAAGTTAAAAAAACTGGGCTAGTTGGAGTAATGACCTAATTCAGTCTATCCTGTGTTACTCTTGACTGTAGTTTAGAACTTGGAAAATTTAGATTTTTGGACTACAACTCTCTGAATCTGTTGGCCATGCTAAGTAGCCCACAGCTAACGGGCTGGGAATTTTGAGAGTTGCTGCCCATACATACACACCTCCTAACCTTTCCAGGCTCTATTTATCTTTAGCAATGTTCTCAAGTTGCCTGATCTGAATTCCTGTTTACATTCAATGGTGTCTTCCAGGACCCAAAACTGCATTTCTGTGTAATATTGTGATGCCGTCATGCTCAAGGTTTAGACAATGCTTCATTGGCTTAGGTACGGTATCACTGGGAATGAGTATAATCCTCCTCATCCTATCTATACCATTTTGTATAAATGTATTGTTATTTTTTATTGTTGAACGAAATTGAAGTTTTGGACCTTCTTTGCTTTAAGCTAACAAGCAGAGCCTGCAAATGGCTCTGCTTGTCAATTACAAGTCCAAGAATCCACCAGCCAGTATGCCCATACTGTCTGGGGATTCTGGAAGCTGTAGTTAAACAATGCAGCTTTCTCAAGCTCTGCTTACAAGGACAGGAAATGCTCACACAGTTCTGTAAAAGAGAGATAGAAGGGAGGGGATGGCCAACAAGGCTCCTCCCTTGTTTTTGCAGCGAGTAGTTTATGAGTTCGCCTCAAATTTATTTAATACTATCAGCTCTGTGAGCTTCTGAACTACACAACATCTATGTTTAATCATTGAAAAGTGGCTGTAGGCTATCTGTTTGCATTACACCTGTCCCTCCTTGCAGCAAGGTTATCTGTTCAACATTTTCTCCCTGTTTATTTCCTTCGGTGGGAGATGAAGATCCAACACAATAAACGGCTTACATTTTTAAAGTTTATTGTCTTTAAAATATAGAGGTTAATATCCCCTACAGTACACAGGAATACAAATCCCTGCTCCCAAGTGGGTGGGTGAGTAACAAAGGGCCTTTTAGAAGGTAGAGCTAAAGAGGCAGTTTATTATCTGGGTCAGCTTCAGTTGGGTGATGATTTTCAAGCTGGAAATGCCTGGCAGCAAAGTGTGGAAGGGATTTATATGAAAAGGAGAGGAGGACAATCTTTTCTGGAACCCTGGATTCTTTAAGACTTGTGCCAACCCAAGATATGTTGCTGGCTAAGGTGGAGCACCAAGTGGAGTGTATCCCGATATGATAAAGTGTTCCTGCACCAGAAATCAGTTCCTGCCTTCATTTCTTCCCCTAGTTTCTGGTGCCCAAAGGAGCCTGTTTTGTCTGGCTGCGTGTTTGGACCATCTTTGTTTAAGAATCCTTTCACACATGACATGGAAAAGTGCCTTTGAGCATCTCTTGCATTGCTGCGCATGCAGGTTATGAATTCTGGGGAAGCTAAACGTTAGCAGAAGAAGAAATGCAAATTTTCACCAATACCGGTTTTGCGTATTGATTATGGAATTTCTGGCTTTTATAAAGATCATTTGTTAAAAAATTCATAGGAACTAACTCAGCACGTGGATGTGCTTCTTGAACAAAGGGGCTATTGTTAAGAAAGGTGACCTCCTCCTCTCTTTTGTTCCTCAAGAAAACTGCCAGGGAGAAAGGAGTACTTTTCATGCTTCACTGAGCACTGGAACTTTGATTTTAAAAGCTGCAAAACTGGGGTGAAGGAATAAATGACAAGGCAAATGGATGGTGAACCCTTCTGACTTTATCGTATCATTGTGGCATCAAGCCTATATGGCTTGGGTACAGGTTATTTGAAGGACCATATTTTCCTTTTTAGAGAGCAGGCATGGTGTAGTGGTTTGAGTGTTCAGCAGCCACCATTTCCACACTAGGCTGTTAGCGCGATGATTCCACTTTCAATCTCCTATGGAATCCTGGGGTTTGCAGTTTAGGGAGGGGGTGGCTGGCCCCTCCCTAAACTGCAAACCTCAGGATTCCATAGGAGGTTGAAAGTGGAATCATCGCGCTATAACAGCCTAGAGCGGAAATGGCCATATGACTCTGGAGAGCAGGGTTTGATTCCCTGTTTGGCCATGGAAACCCACTTGGTAACCTTGGACATGTCGCGCACTCTCAGCCCCAGAAAACCTGCCAATAGATTTGCCTTGGGTTTGCCATAAGGCAAAAATGACTTGAAGGCACACAACAACAACCACAATGATCTCCCTTTATGAGCCTATTAGAGTTCTAAGATTGCCTGGAAAGGCCCTTGTCTCTGTCCCATCACCTTCTCAGGCTTGTTTGGTGTGAGTAAGGGAGAGAGCCTTCTCAGTGGCTGGTCCCAGCTGTGACACTTCCTCCTTAGAGAGGCCAGGATGATCCAGTCTTTGTCCTCCTTCCATTGGCAGGGAAAATATTTTTGTGCCATCAGGCTTTTACAAACGGATAGGGTTGGGCTGTTAAGGCTGTTTAATGCTGTTTTTAAAAGTTCGTACATAGTCTTTAACAAATTTTAATATTTTCAGTATTTTATGTTTTAACTTTATAAGTTAATTGTCTTTTAAATCTTAGATTTATACTTTTATTAATGCTCTTATATTGCTTTTAATTTGTACAGTACTGTCTTAAATATGTTGTTAGTCACCTTGAGTCCCATTGTTAGATGAGAGGGAGGGTAGAAATGGATAAAATAAATAAAACGAAACAGGCAATCATGCTATGGAATGTGTGAAGTAATGCAAGAGTTACTCTGAGCATGACCTAAGTGCCTTATCTTCATCACTGACTAGCTGGAGTCCACAACCACTTTTGGCTCAATGGTGAGGACAATGTTTTACACGTAGATTCCAGGTTCCGCCCCCAACATCTTTAGATAGGGCTGAGAAAGACTCCTGTCTGAAATCCTGGAGAACCACTGCCACTCAATGGAGGCAGTAATGCACTTGATGATCCAGTCGCCTTGATTCTTTATACAGCAACTTCCTATGTCCCTCAGAAATAAGAGACAAGATTTTCAACATTCCTAATGTGGCTTTCTAGGAAAGCCTTAGCCCTGGGTAGGGAAATTCTTCTGGACCTAGGACCAAATTAGTTCTGGGCAATCATATTGGGGACCATTGTCAGCAGTATGTAGAGTCGCTTATTGCTGGCATGCTGCCTTCAGTGTAATTGCCCAGATGACATTCTCTCTCGATATGCCTCTGTCTCTGGTCATTTCTGCACTACACTGGTTATAGTGCTATTATTCCACTTTCAACATCCTATGGAATCCTGGGGTTTGCAATTTAGGGAGGAGCATTTAGAATTCTTTGCCACAAAGCTTTTGGGCCTCAGTAAACTACAAATCCCAGAATTCCACAGAATGTTGAAAGTGGAATAATAGCGCTATAAGAGTGTAGGGCAGAAATGACCCCCTCCCCACAGCCGTTCTACCACTGTAATCAGTCTTTTTTTAAAAAGGGCACCATACAGTGGGAAATGCAGTGATTTTTTTGGAGGAGGGGAAAGATTGGAGGAAATTTCATCGATGGGAAGGGATGCTGCTCCATGCTGCAATAAAGAAATTTTTCAACTGACACCAGATGGAGTTTTTAAAATATACCTAGTTGCAACATGGCAAGATGGAGGAGTAATCTGTTATCTTCAGTCACTGATCAGAGATAAGGGCAGCAAAGAAACAGCGTGGGCCTGATACAGATGGTACTGCAGGTCAGAGGTTCCCTGTCCTTAGTTCGGCTTTTCACAAATACTGTGGGAATATGCTTATTTTTAAAACACAATGCCAGATAATATTGTATCTAGAAAGAAGTGGGTGTTACAGCTTTTATAGTTGAGAGAAGCTGAAAAGAAATTCACTCGTGCCTTGTATTTCCCACTTATGTTTTATTTTATTCCAGATGATGTCAAAATGCAGGGAGGGACAATCGTAAGCTCCTGGCTGGGTTTCCCAGTGGGGGTAAAAAGTTGGGCTGGCATCCTGTTAGTGAATTATGATGGCATAAGTTGGACTTCTACCATCACAACTAATTTTTCTGCCTGTTTCTTGGATTGGAATTCCAACCCCTAATCCAACCCTAAACTCACCTAGGAATTAGTGTGGGTCCCCATCCCCATGGCTGTTTATTTGTTGTCATTGAGCTGGGGATATGAGCGGGTATGTGTTAAGCTATTTTCTTATAGCCAGACATGCTACCTGTCATCTGCAGGAAGCTCACAAGGACACCTCCGACAAGACATCTCTGCAGATGCCTGTCACAGCACATCCAGCTACAGGAAAATAGTTGGAGATATTCCTGCTTATCGTCCCCAACTCACCAGCAACATGGAAATAGCTGTCTTGGAGGAATGGGGCTGCATTGCTCAGAAGGTAAGGGTTTTTTTTGTGGGTACCATTGAGAAGCACAGCTATGGAGACATAGCTGTGTGCTACATGTGTATCTCCCAGTGCAGGCTCTCAGTCTTGGTTTCTAGGGGAGTGTTTGTCTAAACATAAAATATTGGAGAGTCTGGGCCTCCATTACTACATTCCACTTCCCCACAGGACTCAGCTCAAAGGGTATCAGTTCTGTATATTTGAGGCAAAAGCCAGCTGTTTACTGAACTACTTGTTTACTCATTGGAAAGCTCCCTTGCTTGATCCAGAAACCATACCCAGGCTGATTTACTCATATGAGGGGAAAGACTGTGCCCTGGGGCTGCAGTGGGCTTACTTAAGAAGAAGAGTCTGCCACTTGTGAGCCTGCCCACATTTTCAAAATCTCTCCTCTGTCAATCTATCCTGAATTTAGTTACTCCTGGGTTTTACTCTTGAAACTTTCAGCTCCTATTGCTTACTGTTAGCATTAGGGATAGAGTTGGGCTTGTGAAACAGCCCCTGAAATTCTTCAGGTTTCCACACTCTTCATAAGAAATGACATTTATGCAGAAAAGACTTGGCTGCATTTGTACGCACGTCTTTTTGAACCTTAAAAACAGTGACTGCAGGCAGAGGGCAGGTGAATGAGGTTGGCTTGGGATATTGATGCTGAGAGAAGAAGTATTTTTTTCTTTCTAAAATTGTTTTCCAAAGTGAAATTGCCTTCACATCCATCACCAGAAGCTGATATTAGCCTGACTGGTGGTGGTGTAGAAGACAACAGTACAATATACAGCAGGCCCCCTGTATCTATGGAGGATGTGTTCCCAGACTTACCATGAATAATGAAAAACATGGATAACAAAATGTTAATTTTTGCAATGAAATGGACAGTGTAGGTATTGAAACAAGTATGCATCTTGGAGAGGAGGCCCTGAAACTTGACAGAAGTTTAAAATCTAAGAGAAAGAAGGCTTTGTAGCCATTATTTGCAGTCCAGAGCCAGTGCGCAACTGATACAAAAATTAACAAAAACATGTGGTCCAAAAAGAGATAGGAGCAAAATGTTGTTGGATTGCATATCAGTGTGGATAAGTGAAACTGTGGATACCGGTCACATGGATATGGGGGACCTACTGTATCTTTCCTTAATTTTCCATTATGACTAATGCTAGTGTCAAGGGAGGAGAAGGACAGGAAAGGTGCTTCCCCAACAAAGTTGCTTCAATAATGGATTCTGTGTGTCCATTTTGGCCTGTAGGAGGCGTTTTTAGATACCATCCTAGTCCATAATTTCCAGTGAGCTTCAAGAATCATCATGAGCCCAGTATTCTTTATGTGCCCTAAGACCATTTCTTTGCTCTGCTATTTTCTGTTTCTTATTCTCATCTTCTCAAGCCTATCATCTAAGCTAATATTGGAGGCCAGAAAGAGTGGACTGGGGTGAGGTAGCATGACGAAAGAAAGTGGAAATGTACTTGTTCACTCCCACAAGTATCCTGTGACTCGGATGCAGTTGCCTTGTGTGTTGCTCTTTCTTTCTTGGCTCTGACACCTTAGCATGTCATGAATCCTGTGCTTGTTAAGCTCCAGTGAACCATGGAGCACTGCTAGTAAATTGCTGTAGTAATGTAGGATACTTTACCTTCTGCAAGAGTTCTTTACTCTATGTTGGGAAAACACACATATACACTAGGAGAGGGAGAGAGCGGGGGGGGGGAGATTGAGACAGAGAAAGAAACACAAACCAACCATATTATTTGACCAAAAGTGACTGGCAAAGTTAGCTATTAAAATGGTTTTCTACTGTACGCTTTACAATTCATCTAGCTGAAATGCATTTAAAATGGGCATTCATTTCCATATGGTATGGGGAAAATCTTGAAGAACTACTGTGGAGTGTCAGAGACAGCAAGAATAATCCACTCCCAAGATCAAACGGTGAACAAGTGCTACAGTGCTTGATATACAGATGGAACAGAAATTTGCAAATTTTCTGACTGGGGTGCAAATTTGGAATTCCTCACTCATTAAACTTATGTGGGAAGAAAAACAGTGAGTTGAAAGTTTCCACAACTTTGCAAAAACTGATTATTTGTTCATTCTTAGCATGACAAAAATGATGCACTGTTTGAGAACTACATAAAAGTTTGAGCTGTGCAGTAAAAATGTACACTATGCACAGAAACCTGTACAGATCTCTGAGAAAAAAAAAAAAGCCCACCTGCTTATTGTTTTTTATTATTTACTTGGCAAAACTAAATTGCATGCTTTGTTACTATACAAGCAATGTAGTGAAAGGCTTAATATCATAGCAATTTGTGGTTGTGGCAAAAGAGATAGGAAACCAGAGAGAGGCACTGAGGGAGAAAGAATCTAAGTGAGTCTTGACTCACACATCCATTGATTTGGAATTGTCAGAGGGAAGACAGACAATGCTATGCAGCAGAAAAAGAAACAGGCTAACTAAAGCTGCAGCCTTGACCAGTTTGAATATACATGGCAGAAAAAGAAACTCAGGCTGACTGAAGCTTCAGCCTTTGCCATTTTTAATGTTGTGCCATTTTCTTTTCATGTAGAAGTCTCAGTTTTCAGGGAAGGCTGTGCAGTTCTGAGAAGAAGTTGAATTTTTTTTTTTTGAAAACTACAGTTTCCTGATCAGCTTCCCACATTGCAGGGAAAAAAACTGTCAAGTGTCCAAAGCTGTGGGATAGAAAGCTGATGCGTTGTTCTCAGCATCCATTAGGATTCAGAAAATCAAGATCTACTATTGTTACCTTGGTAGCTGGGCAAAAGGTTCAGTTATACCAAACTTGTTAGGCCTTGCAGATTGCAAAGGATGATCCGGCTAGGTACAGATGAGCATTTCCAATCAGATTGTGTGGTATAGAGGCAAGCAACAGAGGCAAACAGGACTTCAGCACAGGCATGGACAGACCTCAAATTTCTGGAATCTACTTTGTTATTTACCAGAAACTTTGGCCTCCACCAACTAGATCCAGCTGGAATAGACATATAGTTTGAATTAAAGAATTCTGATCTTGGAATTTGTTTTGAATACCAGAGCTGAATGGGGCTCACAGTCCTTCTACAGAAAAAATCATCCATGGTTACTCCAATTATTGCAGAAGTAGTTTTTCCTTCCTGGGGAGTAATTTTGTTGTTGCCATTGTTAAACAATTAGGAGTAAGAGAAAAACAGAAAGGCAAAAGACAATGGTACAGTGATCAACAAGTCTTTATTACAGTGAACAGAGAGAATAAAGGACTCAGCAGATGCTGGGAACACCTATTTAATCTGACCAATAAAGATAAGACAATTGAGCAAACCTGGACACAGCAGACTGAAGATCTGAAAGAGATGGAATTCAGGACATCCACATTATCATGAGATAAATTAAAGGTGTTTTATTTTACTACTGACCTAAGTACAATTCAGGTCCACTGCAGGAAAGTGTGTTTATGAGAGAAAGACTGAGAGAGAGAGAGCACATAACCATGACTATGACCATGATCATCATGGTAGATTGGAGTAAATTTAGTAGTATTTAGATCAGTAAGAGAATATAGTGCCTTTTATTTATCACCTTGATATTGTGAACATTCTGGATAGATTTACTTTTGATGCAGCAGGTATTCTGGGCAGATTTTGGGCTTTCAGTGGTATGTTGGTATCAGGTTGAGCTGGATAAATAAAGCTCAGATTAAAACATGAACATGTTTTTCATTTTCTAAGCTGACAGATGGGCAGGCAATATAGGCAGTGAGTTGAAATGGGGTGGTGGGCATGGATTTTCCAACCTGCAGCCCTACAAGTCCCTTTTAGTGCTGGCTGAGAGTGGGAAAAAGGAGCCCCCGAGATCGCCAATCAGTATCAATGAAAATGGGGACTCATTTTCCTGGCTTGGAGTGGGAGGGATGCGTATGGACCCTTGGTGGACTGGAGCAGATCCTCAATGAGTCAGATTAGACTCATGGGCCAGAGATTCTACTTCCTCTGCTCTATCACATTATTTCTTGTTCCTGGCATTCATGTGCAATGAATCCTCCAAAAACCTAAACCATGCTCATTACCCCGGCTGTGCTGTTTGTGACATAGATCAACCATTCCTCACTGAATGCCCTTCAGATGTTCCAGCTGCAACTCTTATCTGGCCCAGCCAGTATCATGCTGCCTGGGGACAATGAGAATTGTAGTACCTCTGGACAATGCCTGGTTGGTGGGAGAGACTGATGACATCCTGGGCATGGACACACTTCAGTTTATGTGGCTGCCATATACCCGCATAAATTCACAATTATTATGATTCACAATTCACAATTGTGAATTATCACAGAATGCACTACCAATATTGTTTCACTTCTATAGGTAGATCAAAGCCCACCATCCCTAGAAAGCCAGCACAGGAGACTGGGAACAGTATTCATTCTTTTGGGGAATGATTGAGGGCAAGTACAAGAAAGCAGGAGATAATAAATTTGCCATGTGACAGCCCCTAGCACCCTATGAAATTGTCTCTGCAGCCAAAAAATATTTAGAGTGAATGTAGGGCTGGAGCCCCATGGCAAGTGTAGCAGTCTTAACAGTGCCTCACACATAGGCCCTCTACTGCCAGAATCGTCTGTATGAAGTGCACTCTCGGTCTTGAAATCCTGTTGCAAAGAAAAAAAAGTTATTGCCTTGTTAACATGGTAGAAAGGGATACATTTCAAGGCACAGTGGAGCAATCAGACAACTTGCTATGTAGCTCAATGACACTTTGCACTCCTATCCATCAGGTATTAAATTCACTCAAAGCAGTATCTAGTTTACACCTTACATAGGGGTCAACTGGTTTTTAAACAACATCACAACTTCATGATCTAACTAAATCTGAACCACAGTTACACACAATGGATGCATAAAGCCTACCCACTGGCTAGCTTTTCCTCTTAAAGAATATGTTTAGCTTGAGGATATGGTTGGGGAATCCCTTTTTAGAGCAGTGCTACTCAGAAGTGGTGATTTGTGGACATTTGTTGGACCACGAGCCAACGGTAGTCTGCAGTGAGATTCCATGTAAGAAATAAAAAGTTGTAGATAACAGGCAGAAATATGGTACTGATCTCTGGTACATTAGGAAAAAAGACTGCCAGCTTCTCACATTACATAACTTGAAAAGCAATCACTTAAAAGGACAACTTCATTTTCTGCAAAGAAAAACCACTTTCCTTAATTGAAGCATGGGATAATTGATAATCCCTGTTCAGAGCATCCCTGTTTCATATGAATGGAATGGCATTTTCCTGAACTGATTGAATATGATCTTTCCCTATTAAAAGCAATCTCAGTCTTTCCTTGTCTCTTTGGAGCAGGAGTGGTCAAGTTATGGCCCTTCAAATGTTGTTGGAATACAATTCCCATTAGCCATTATCTCCAGTTGTGAAAAATGACAGGAATTGTAGTTCAACAATATCTGGAGGACCACAAGTTGCCCATCCTTGTTCTCGATGAAGATGAATTGCATACTGTTAAAATGCAAGAAAGAGCAGGACTAGGGTTATCCAATCAGTAATCTGTTTAATTCCCCCCCCCTTTACTGATAAGACATATAGTAGAAGCAAGACAGTCCTTCTCTGCTTCCTCCCACTGACTGGCTGCTGAGAGAGAAGACCTGGAATCCTGGTGGTGACTTCCTGTTATACCAATGTATGTCCTGCTGTAGGTGTAGAAAAAGGTATTCAGTACCTCTTTTTACAGTGACCTACCCCTGAGCAATATCAATTTGAATGCACTGGGCCATGTCCCCATGGCCAAACCGTAGCTGGTGGGGAATAGGAAGCTTTTGGGCACCCTCTGGCTGCAGTTTTGCTGCTAGGAAAAAGGAAAAGCTGCTCCTGGACTTCTTTTTTCTTGGCTGCAAAATTGCAGTAAAATGGTCCTTCTACCCACTGATTGGTCTTGTGGTGTACCTAGGGCCTTCATACTGGCACTGCTCAGCTGGCAACAACAGAGTGTCAGAGGTATAGAATTGCACTCTTCCAACATTATAAAGAATCTATGCTATGCTGTGGCACAAAAGGCAGGAGGTGCCTCTGTCAGTATTGTGCAGATGCACATCGTTGGAATATCCAGATGCATTGTGAGTGGATGAAGGTGCCAACTTCAGTGAGTTGTTCAGTTTATACCCATGGTCCTGCATAGTGCTGATAATAGGACACCTTCTTCATGGCGTGCTGCTAAACAACTGGCTGTTGCCCACAGCTGGGATGTGAAAAGCTGATGTGTTTGCTTGCAATCCAAGGAGATTTCTTGGTGGGGTTCATGTTGGAAAGAAGCAAACTGTTGAAAGGATGGGTTTAGTCAGCTTTATCTTTCTTCTTTGTGGTGAAAGAACAGTCATGCCTGACTGTTGCTTTGAGTGGCCTCTTCTGCATGAAATCTGCAAGAAATAGGGAAGAAGAAACAATGTAGAAGAGTTAGAGTCTTCTCTCCTCATCATTCTGAGCAACTGCATCACTGTTGGGATTTCAAGATAGTAGGAATGCAAACATGCATCAACACCCTGCTTCCCACCTTCAGCAAGGACATCTATTCAATTGTTGCTAGCACACCTAGACAATGGTCTGACCAGCCAAGAGAAGAATGTACCAGTTCATGATAGGATAAATTAAATCTAAAAGCTTGTCTACACCTCTTGTTGCTGCTGCTTCATCATGACAGGTACTAGGAGAAATTGCTGTGAGATAATTTGTACCTTGTTCAGAAGGAATGGTGTAGATTTGGAAATACCCCTAGGCTGAAACTGTTCTGCCCGCTGTGCAGATTAAACAGCTGTGCTCTCTGATTAGTTATTTGTGCTGCGTATCTGATATGTGCTGTGCTGTAGATTGATTTTGACATTCCCCTTGACTACACTTGTATCTATGTTGTCTGTCTCAAAACCATACCAGAATGAAAACGTACCAAGGCAACAAATTTAACTGACCCAACCTTTTTGTTCACTCCGTGTGTATTGTATTCATGTCAACTCAAGTGGGCTACAGATGAATACTTCCACATGAGTAATACTCAGTCCTTACTGGGCAGTTGCTTTTCTGTCTCCCTCAGAACGATTTAGCTCTAAGCCTCTTGTGTAATTTGAAGTGTCACCACAATTCTTTTGACTGGTTCAGAAGTGGGTGATGCATAAGGTCTGCAGCCATACCAAAAAAAGACCTTATTCCCCCCCCAAAACCAAACAAAAAATGGAGAGCGTAATTTTAACTTGTAAACAGTGACTTAGAAAATACCTATTGAAAATCCAGCTTCCCAGATGCTGTATGAATGAGGTTTGTTCTGCTCCCTGAGCATGTAACTAACGGGTTTTGTTCCTGTACAAACCAATTTTATTTGGGATATCCATATTACATTTTCTTTGTCTTAGGAACTCATGGCATTATCAAAGACTTTTCATTCCTACTTCCCAGGTCAATTTAGATTAACCCAGTATTTTCCACAATGAAATGTATTTCACCTTTGCAGTCTGTTTGTATTATTCCAGAACTAGCTAATATGGCGCCCACCAGTAAAACATAGCTATTGTTTCCAGGACACAAATTCAGCAAAGATCAAGTGAGGAAAAGAGGAATGCCTTCAATAAAACAAAGGCCATTTCTGCACTACGTCACTATAACGCTTTAGCAGCGGGTTGTTTCTGGTCCAGGAGCCGCGCTTCTGCATGGCGTCATTGCTATCCAGCTGCTATCTCATCCCACAAATTAATCTCTGAGCCTGACAGTAGCCAGCTATGTACTGGCTTGAGCTCTATTAGTCATGCCCACTGGATTCCTAGGTAAGCTTGTTGCCACCGATCACTGCAGGTCATCTTTATCGCCACTTTGTGGTGAAGGTTCCAGCTCTGTACAGTTATGTTCTAAGATATTTTTACCCCAATATAAAAATCCAGCACGAGTCTCCTGGATTGTGGTCTAGTTCTCATGGCAATAGTTAAACTGCACTTGAGCTGTACCACCTGCAGATGTAAGCTTACATGATGGATGATTCCCTTGTGGGACTGAGGTAATGGCTCACACCCTGTTAATGAATTACAGCCACATAAGTCCCCACAGCATGGCTATTTCCTGGCTGATAAAGAGCAGGGGAAACAGTAGAGAAGCATTCAGCTATTTTCCTATAGTTGGGTGCATAGCAGCAGGCATCTTCTGGGACTTTCTGGGGGGTCCTTTAGAAGTTCCTGAGGATGATGGTGTTGCCGTGCATCCAGCTATAGGAAAATAGCTGGATGCTTCTCTGTCAGTCCCCCACTCTCCATCAGCCAGGAAATGGCTGTGTTTTTTTCGGGGAGGGGGCGTGCTGTAGCAGAGAAAAGGGGGGTTGGGAGGAGTTAAAAACAAGATGCATCATACACCCTTTCCGTACCTTACCTTCTTCTGGTGCTGGGATGCAGGGATCATGCGAGCAGCCTCTGGTGAGAGGCTCTCGTGTTCGGGGTCCTCCAGCTCTGCACAAGCTGCCTGCTCACGCGAGAGCCCCACCTCTTCCTTCCACAGTGCAGCCTGAGACCTTCCCAGGCTGCACTGGGGCAGGAAACATGTCCGGCGCAGCTCCGGAGGCTCCATACGCCAGATAAGTGTGCGCAGGGCCCGGAAGCAATGCACAATCACGTACCATTTTCGGCTTCTAGCCGAAAATGTAAAGGTGCATGATTGGTGCCTGCCGGCCCCTGAAGCATCACGTGACTGTGAGTGCGTCATGCAGAATTCTCCTCACAATCGCGCAACGCTCCAGGCACCCTTTTGCATGGAAAATCCTGTGCGAAAAGGGCCATAGTTTGCATGTCTGATAATTTCCTGATTCAGGATCTTGGACATCATATTAACACATTGCACAGAGGTTTGCAACACCTCTACCTCATCAGACTCTAGTTCTCCAGAACTTCTGCTTCAATATATTGGTTAGTCTCAAAGGAACTACTAACTTTTTCCTGTTATTGCTGTAAGAGACTAACATGGTTATTTCTCTAGAAGCAGAGGAAAAAAGAAAAGATTCTTAGAAAACCAACACAGCAAGTAGAAGGGTAAGTGAAAACTTTAGTTAAATGGAGAATCCTCCTGCCTTTTTTGTAGGGGTGGGGGGAGGGATGGGGACCAGGTATAGGAATCTGCAAGTGGACACTGAAGTGGTATAGTCCAAACATACCACCACAATGAAAACCTGGCCTACAAAGCCAGACTGGGAGACCAGACAGAGCTGGAGACTAGAATCAGGGAAAAAAATGGCATCCCAGCTAGAATCCTGATACTCAAGCCAAGCTTCATAAAACTTTATGGTTAAAGATCAGCCCATCTCAAATAAAACAGGGACAGGCAGCTTGTTAGGAATCAGTTCTTGGATGGGGGTGCTGTTGAGTGGATAGGCATACCAGTCTGTTGCTGCAAAAACAGTGTCTAGTGGCACCTTAAAAACTAACATGTTTTAATTTGCATAGGCTTTCATGGGCTGCAGCCCAAATCATCAGAAGCATCTGATGAAGAATGCTGCAGTCCACAAAATCTCATGCCAATAAAGACTAATAAAATGTCTTCAAGACCCTTTGTTCTTTCAGGAATTAACTTTCCTTGTGGCTCCAGAGCCAGGGGCCACAATCCAAGTGGGTCTTTCTGCTAACAGAAGACATCCTTCCCTTCCTCCAACAGCATCCCAAATTCTGCCCTCTGGAGCAGATCATAAAGAGCACAGTGCTTGATTGGAAGCAAGGGAAATAATCTCTGCTTAGATCTGCCCCCATTAGTGCCAATATCTAATTGGAAATTTCAGCAAATTTCATTCTCCATATCTATATCTGAAGGATACAGTCTGAAAAGCAATTTAGGAAAGAGCAAGACTTTCATACCAGAACTTCTGTGATGGAGGGGGAAATATGTGCACTGCATGTTTCTGGACTGCCTTTCCCTCAGTTCCTCACCATTGACTGCTGCAGTGGGAGCTGCATTCTGACAACATATGGAGAGCCACAACATGCCCACCTCTGCCCTAGGAAGGCAAAATTAATCTCTAGCCCCATGGGCTATTTCCATCCACTCATAATGGTTCCCCACAAGACAAGCTGGTCCAGGTACACCTGGACCATTTCTGCACTACACTGTTATAGTGCTATTATTTCACTTTCAACATCCTGTGAAGTTCTGAGGTTTGTAGTTTACTGAGGCCAACTACTGCAAATCCCAAGATTCCAAAGGACGTTGCAAGTGGAATAATAGCACTATATCAGTGCATTGCAGAAACGACCCTAGTGTTGGCCTATTTTTTATGGCTGAAAATCCTGTCCAATTGTGCTTTCCAGATTTTGGAGGATGTGAGATGTGGGCATGTTCCAAGTTTTCGGGGAGCTTTTGTGGGTTGCAAAGTATTTAAAGCTGAACCATCACTCTCAGAGGCCTGCAAGAGTGGTGATTGATTGGGAGGGGCCTTTTTTTAACTGCCGAAAGACAATGTGCTCATGTGCAAGAGCTTGAGGGGGAGACCCAGGCAAATATGAGGGGCTGAGAAAAGGGGTTTGCTCACATACAACCGGTGGGCTTTATTTTCTCCATACCTGGTGTAAAAAGGCACAAGGGGAAACTAGAAAAATTAAATGACACAGTCCTCTTTGTTTAAAAAGTACAGGGCAGTAGGTAAGTACATAGTTAAGTTTATAGCATATGCTAGAGCCCTTCCACAGGAGTTTAGAACTCTCTTCACATTCCTATGTATGGGCTATATAAATCAAGGCTACCTAGGAACAAAACAAAATGAGGAAAAGAAAAACCATGTCTCAATTGGACAAGAAATGTTTTGAGCTAGAAGTGCATTTTTCACTGCAGCAAACACTCCCCTCACTGTCTCCGCTTAACTTGTCTCTGAGAACTGCAATAAACTCCATAGTAAGCTGTCATGTAAGATAAGCATCAGATTTACAGTGCAAATTAGTCTCTCAGACAATGGAGTAAGCTAAGCATTTTGGTGGCATGGAAGAGCCCAGATTGAGAAAGAGATACAGGGACAGCAGAGATGAAAACCCATACAAAATAATCAGAGAAATACTGACATGCAGCCAGCCCAACAAGCAAATTCTATCCCCTGGAGCTTACTGTTCCTGCTGCTGCTGCTGTTTCTGCTGCAAATTCCTCACCATCTGTCAAGGCTTTTCCTTTCAGTCAATGACCTGCCCTTTGCAAGGGTCCCTTCAGCTTCACCTCACTCAAAGTCAATTTAGAGGAGAAAGAAAAAAGAGGCCAGTGGGAGGGGGCAAAGCATGTAGAAATGCAGAAGTCCAGCTCAGCATATGTGCTTTTCCTCCCCTTTGGAGGGTCAGCACCAATGTACAGTACAGTTTCCTCCTTAGCGTGGGCCTTGCCTGCTCCCAGTTGATTCACATTCTGAGCTGGATAATGCAGACAAAGCTGCCCTGTCTGACAGTTTCTGGAAACACGGATTATAAGGAGCAAGTGGTGAGTGACAGGATAGTAACGGCACTAAAAAGGGTTTATGATTTAGCATTTTCCGTTACACACCATGACAGAAACAAACCTTCACTCTCAACTTCTATAAGTTGAGTATGAAGGATGGTGAACCACAGGGGGATGTGTTATGTATTGTTTTTCCTTCATGCTTTGTCATAGTAGTAAGATAGCTTTGTCCTCAAAAAGCAGCCAGGCAGGTGGGTTGCTTGCTTGCCTTTAAGAAAGAACTACAGAATCTAAACAGTATCTGGGGAAAAGAAAGATGGTTGGGAAATAAAATTCAGAGCTTTCCTGGTTGGGGCCCTCCCTTCTCCCTATATTTTTCAGCATATGGCCAGCTTTTGCAAAAGAGTGAGGCAAGTGAAGGGTGCAGAAAGGTTTGGCTGTTCACATCTAGTTAAGGAATGGACAGCAAGCCCAAAACAGTGACTTCATATAGACTGAACGGACTAGTTGTTGCCTAGGTATAAGAAATAATGGCATTACCTGTGACATTTTTTCTTAAGGAGGGTTAACAATATTAATTTTAAAAAGTAACAGAGTGAAATGTAATTGTAACAAAGTTTTATGAGTAACAGCCCTTATTTTAAAATATTTCTTTTCTGGAGCATTTTTGAATGATCTGTTTGGGCTGAGGGCCTTTTTATTGTTTTGATTGTTTGTTTGTTTTTTAAAGAGGCTTAAAAAAGATGAAACAATATGTTATGACAAACGGGGATACTGAGTAACACCAACAAGCCATTTTTTAAAAATAATATTTTTGTAAAAGTAATGTTCCAAGCTCTGGTACAGTGCCAGAAGACAGCTAAATGTTGTTAATTAAATGAGATGGAAGAGGGTCATAAGCAGAGATGCATTTCACTCTGATTATAGAACAGCATTTCCAGAAAGTTTTACCTGGTGCTATCTTTACGGTCTTCAGGTACTAAGTAAAACCCTTTTTAGTCATCTGCACCTTTTAATTATCTTAGGCCTTTCAGCCTGGGTTTTTGAATTCTTTTTTAAAAAGTGCTCTCCTCCTTGCATAGTAGATGTTTCTACATTATATTTTAATATTTCAACTGTTTTATGAGACAGCTATGGCATCAGGCAGACTAAGACAATGCCTTTAGGCAGCAGATGCACTAAGACAGGGCAGCAGTGGACTGAGCTGTGTCTAACACTCAGCCTGCTCTGGGCCCCACATTAGTCTGCTTCTTCAAGTGTAGAGGAAGATGTTACCTCATTGCCGATGTTAAAGTAAGACTTAACTGTTAGCCCAATGATATGTGGCATAGGGAGGCCATTTTGTCCTTCACTGAAGGCAGTAGGATGACTTTGAGCTGGCTCTGAGGCTCCCTGAGAACTTCTGAAGAGGTGGCTATAGAAATACAGAAAACAAGCAAATCAACAAATAAATAACATTTCCTGGAGATACCAAAAAGCCTGCTTCCCAGCAAAGACTCCAGCAACAGAGAAGCCATTTGAGAAAGAGGGAGAGCGTTTGAGATGGGTCATTGTAGTGATGGTGCCTTGGTTATATCTGCTCTAAATTCAGGGGTTTTATTCTACTGATCTGTGGAATTGACATCTAAAGAAGGATGTAGCCTTTCTGACACCACCCAAATGAGGTTCATTCTCAGATACGTTCTCTTTGCTTTGGAATTCCCAGTACTTACCAAGAGCCTACATTAGGGTTGCAAAATATAAATCTCTGCATGCAGAGTTGCACATTGGTTGTGCTCTACAAACCTTGAGTTCAATAGCAACATTGTGCAACTGATTGCACATTGCATGGATATCTGCATGCACAATGGCACCACATAGGGAACCCTGCTTCTGCAACCTTGAACTGAATGTAGATGTTCCACACAGGGCAAAAAAGCCTAACTACTTCCATAACACAGTGTAGGACACCAACAGCATGAAGCCGTGGTTGAAGTGTTGGGCTATGACTCCGAGAGGCCAAGATTTGAATCCTAGCTCAGCCATGGAAAGCCACTGGGTAGGCAAGTCACATCCTTTCAGCCTTGGAAAAAGGCAATGGCAACCCCACTCTGAAAAATCTTGCCAAGAAAACCATACAACAGGGCTATTAGTCAGAGTAAACTTGAAGCACATAACAACAAGGAGACACCAGCAGGATTTTGACCATTATTTTCCTTGAAGTCTCTTAATGGTCATGTACATTTTTGGCTGATAATATTAAGGTTCCCCCTCCCTGGTGTTTCAAGTGTTTCGTGTGTACTATTCCATTTACTGTTTAAAATCTTCTGCACTGGTTCCATAGGCCAATATTATCTCCACATAATATTGCCCAGGAGTGGAAGACAGGGAGCTCCACAAATGTCAAGTCGACTTTAGCTCTTAAGAGAGATACACACACACACACACACACACACCCACACCCACACACACCCCATCCACTCTGTCAGCCAGATGCGTCTGCCTCCAACTGCCATGACAATGTGGTCAGGAAGCTGCTGCACTCAGCAAAACAGGGGCAGCTGTCTACAACGGCTGTCTTGCCATGGGGCTTATCACTGGCTCAGTGGGCTTTTAATTGTTCGCTACTCTTACCCTAAACAGCTTAGCTGCTGCTCCCTTATCTGCAGCAAACTGCCAAGTGAAAGAGTTTAGGGAGGTAAATTAGAAAAGATATGAGATGACTTATTCTTGCCACCGTCATAACTGATGGGGAACTGTGGTACTATCAGATCATAGAAATATACCAAGCTTGGAAAAAGGACTTTTTTGGATTCCATCTTTCAACCTGGCCAGCAACAACAACAAGAAGCTGCTGAGAGCCTTGTAATTAGGAGGGACCATATTTCTTACTCTTGTCTTTTTTTTTTTAAGTTTAAGTTATTTTAAATCAGTACAGTATTTAGTTTGAATATGACAGCTTTTGTAATTACAATGGACTCTTGTAGCTGAGCAGGAGAAAGAAGTTTGTGGCGTAAGCCTTCATAGTCAGCATACAAAAAAATAGTGTGGCACCTTTGAGATTGACTGGGAGAAAGCAGTTTGTGGCAGAAGCTTTTGTAGATTCAGACCGTTTCCACACAATGTCGCTATAGTGCATCCATGATGTCATCGCTATCCAGCTGCTACCCCATTCCCAAGTGTTGCAAAACCACTGTATTCTGTTTTCAGAAAAAATCTGTTAAGACCCTCCATTAGTGCTTCAAACCTGTCAGCCATCTTCGCACAGAACCATAACAGCACTTGATAGTGCTTCCTATTATCATGGATCTAGCAGTGGGCAGGCTGTGGGCATCCCCAGCTTGTCCTTTCCTCTGCGACTCCCATGGTGTGGTAACATCAAAATCTATTGCCTCCCTGTGTTTATTTTAAATTTTTCCTTTGAGTTAAAACTTTTTATTTTTTTAAATACATTTTTAAGGTAGCGTGGAAATGCAATAGTGTGGGAATAGAAAATGTTGGAAATGTGATGAAAAGGTGGGGTCATTTTTTCATATGTGGTGGACCTGTAAGATATCAAGAAAATTTTGGAAGGAAATACATGATGAAATTCAAAGAATGTACAGTTTAAATTTTGAAATGAAGCCAGAATTGTATTTGTTAAATATGCTAGGGCAACAAAGAGAAATAAGATGTCACCAGAAGACATTGGGCTTTTTTGCACTTTGGGAAGAAAACAGGGTAGTCTGTTACTTACCGGACTGGTGTGCTCCCTCCGACGATCTATGCTGATCTGGAGCAGTGTGTGCCTGCGCTACACACTGCTCTGGGGACGAAGATGGAGGCTTCTGGTTGGTGGAGACCCTCCACCAACCGGAGAAGCTCGCCAGCCAGAAGCCCGCCCCCGGAAGATCTGCAGCCTCGTGCTGGTGCGAGCCTGCAGATCTACACAGGAGCCCAGTGACGGACTGGGGCGCGCCGGTCTACTGAAAGACCTGTTTTAAATGGTCTTTCAATAGCACGGAGAACCACCAGTTCTGGTCGTTCCGGAGCGGGCTGAAGTCCGAAACTACAGAAAATAGTCCGGACCCAGTTTGCCCCCGAGTGCAAACATCCTTGCTGGAGGACGTGCTGCCCCGTTTTAAAAACAAAGTGCGGAAATGTGCATTGTTATATTTGATAACTGCTGCAAGATTGACATATGCACAATACTGGAAAGAAAGGAACTATGTTGATATAAAAGAATGGAAATTAAAAGTTCTGGATATGGTAGAGATAGAAAAGTTAACATTTTCACTAAAAAATAAGCCTGTCCAGAACTTTGAAAGGGAATGGAGAGAAATCTTGAATTGGATAAAGACATAATATAAGAAAAGGAAAAGGAATAAAGTAAGATTGTATGTAATGCAAGGTAACAATGTAATAAGGTAATGTATTAAAGCTGCAATGTAACAATGTTAGATGTAACAATGTAAGATTATCTTTTTAACAGAAACTATGTATGAAAGGAATGTAAACGAACAGACTCAACTGGAAAAAAAAAGAAAAAAGCTTGGAAGTGGGGAAGTGGGTTTATTTTCAATTTAAACTTTAATAAAATATTTCAAAAAGAAAAAAGAAAAAAATGCAATAGTGTACTGGCCTTACCACATTGCTTTGCTAGTATGGCTTCCAAAGGGTTAAAAAAAAAGACCAATCGGGGTGGTGAAGGGGTGAAGATGGGGCCAGGGAGTGACCAAGGATGCTGTAGTGCGGAAGGAACACCGGTGGCAATATCACTACTCATCCACTTAAGATGGAAGGACGTGCAAAAAAGTATTCCTAATCTGATGGCATTGTGCAAATGGCAATGCCAGGACTGAAATGATACAACATGCTAATGGTGTCTAGTGCAAAAATGGCCTCAGTCTGTCAAAAGCTTATGCCACAAACTTCTTTCACCCAGTCAGTTTAAATGGTGCAAAATCCATTCTTTTGTATGCTGGTACAGACTGACATGGCTATGTCTTCAGCTGCATAGCTTGGAGTGTGTGGGGTGGGTGGGAGCAGGTGGAGGGTTAAGGGTGTGGCCACATCGCACAGGGAGCATGGAGCATGGCCACACCACGTGAGGGCATGGCTGCATCATGCAGGAGTGAGACTGCATCACATAGGGCACTCCCCAAAAATTGCCACCTGGGGTGCACCGCCCTCATCGCCCTCCCCCCGTCCATACACCAGTGTATGTCTTTCAAGTTTATGTAATTGTTTAATTGTTCTTTAGTGTTATAAGTGAATAGTTTTTAGTTGTATTCTGTTTTAATTCAAGCCACCATGGACTCTGAACTGGGAGAAAAGTAGTCTATTAGACAATACATAGAAAGATAACAGTCCTATGGTGATGACTGATACTGAAATATCAGTCCTGCTGCGCCTTCTCAATGTATGGCACATTAAATTCTGAAAGATCCTTAAATCTTAAAGGGTAAAACTGGTTTCTGCATATGCCCATGCTATCTGGTGGGAATTCTGGGAACTGCATTCTCAAAGCCGTATTTCTAAGCTCTGGAAATGTGGAATGCATTTAGACTAGACTCATGCAATATTGGGTATGTTTGAGGTACAGATCCTTTGTAATCCGAGTCCTTACCTGTGGCTAGGTAAATCATGAGCAGTCAGCTACTATGTACAGGACCACTCATTGCATGCAGAATTTTTTTTCCACCAAATATTTTTCGAAACACATATCAAATGTTTGGAGGGAAGGTGCACAGTGTTTGGAAGCATCGCCTATGTGCTGAAAAGTGGCAATGTGGCTGCTGTCTATGAAGACTAGATTTGAAGTAGTAGTTAAAACCTTCTGTACCATCGACCAGCCCACTCCTTGCCAAAAGCAGAAAGAACAGAATAGTGGGTGGTGATAGTGCTTTCCCAGTACTATGATTTTATACAGGGAGACTGCCATTTCTTTTTTTAAAAAATATTGTTTCATCAAAAACAGCAGAGTCCTGTATTATTGTAAAGATGAACAAATTTATAGTAGCACGAGCAACTGTGAGCTACAACCCTTCATCAGATGCCTGCTATCCATGCAAGCACATGCTTTAATACTGCCCTAGCCTATGCTATGAATAAATAACATACCATTCAAACTGATATTTCAAAACTGTAATAAACGTTTTTCAAGTGACTATCCCTATGAAGTGCACATTATCCAGAATGCATGGCTTTTTATGTATATTAAAATTACTGTGTTGTTTTCAGCATCCTTGTTGTTTCTCTACATTTAAACAATGCAACAGAAGTGTATGCTTTCTGAGCTGTCACCTCCTAAAATATTTATACTTATTCTACTAAAAGTAAATCTTAACTATGTAAACCTTTCCATTTGTTTGAACATTACATTTAAGCCACACTGAACCTTTTTAAGCAGCAAATCTTTTTCCAAATCAAACATTTCACTTCAACTAGTCTGTGCTATTTCAAGAAGTTTTGAGAGATTTATACAGCACATAAAATTAACATGGTATATTTATTAAGTGACAGGTATCGTCCAGGATTTCCTGGAGGTCCTCCAGAGGTCCTGGAAAATGATATCATTGCTTTGAGTCTAGCTATTGGAACACAGCGGGAGTACTTCTCCACTGTCTCCACTTGTTCTCCAGTGACCATTAAATAGCTGTGTTGTGGAGGAGGGCTACAGCAGCTTAAAAGATGGGCTTTTGGGGGGAAGTTTGGTCATTATGCAGTTTGATAGAGAATTTTAACCTCCGCAAGAACCAAAAAAGTGAGTTTTATGTAAGCTTAAGTTGGTAAGTCATTAACAGGAGGCTGCCCAATGTCAAAACACTTACGGGAGGTAACCAAGTTAGCCTTTCACAGCAAGAACAACAAAAAAAATCCAGTGGCACCTTTTAAATTAACATATTTTCTTTGGCTTAAGCTTTCATGTGTTGAAATCCACTAATACTGAATTAGGTCCCAGAAACTGATTTTTTTTCTTCTAAGTGAAGACATCAGGGACATGGGATCTACTTCACTTTTTACTAGAAGTTTGAGATTCTTCATCTGGAGCCTGGTGAAAGACATAAATATTGGATCCAATGCTAGTCATGTTTAGAACAGACTTAGTGCAAACAGAGGGATTTAAGTTAGTTACATTAAGAGTAAGGGATTGCAATTACTCTTCTTTAAGCATGATGGACAGGTACTTCTCATCTTAATCCCAGAGAACTCCAGTGATAGAGCAATTTCTGAAGTCTAAAACACCACTGGACTTATGCCTGAAGGACACAAATATGAGAGAAGCATTGTCATTCTTTTAGTTCCTCAAAAGTTGGGGTAACACTTTTTTTAACCATTTTCTCCCATTGAAATCAATTGGAAAGAATGTCTATGCCCGTTCCAGTGCTGATGTATATTACCAACATGTTTGGGGGCATGTCTATGGGCTGAGACAGCTTCTGCTGCTGCTTTTCCTGTTTCTGTTGTTGTTACATATTCTGCCTTTTTCCCAGCCTCGGGACTCAAGGCAGTTTACCAAGTTAAAACAGGTATGTATAAAAATTAATATTATTAAATCATACAAATATTAACATTTTAAACTATAAATATAAGTTACAGCAATTTTTTTTAAAAAAAGCAAACATAGACAAGATAGCACACTGTTAATATCCCTTTCCCCAAGAGAAGTTGGTTTCCAAAGGCCAGTTGAAACAAACAAACAAAACATCTTTGCCTGCTGTTGGAAGGACCCCATGGAGGGCACCAGATTAGCTTCATCAGGAAAGGATTTCCAGAGTCTTAGAGAAGGCCCTCTCCTCTATTCTCTCCAGATGTACCTGTGAGGTAAGTGGGTAGGAAATCTTTTGTCAACACTCCTCCCTCCAGCAAGATTGGTTTCCCCTGGTCTTATTCTGGTTCTGGTATGTTGAAAAGAACTGAACAGATAGCTCTCTTCCCTTTTTTTCCCTATCAATATGATCAGCAGAAAGGAAAACACAAATGTGTAAGGGGGCACTTAAAAGCTTTCAGCAGTACGGAATATATTGACCAGAACTGCTCATCGGTTGCACTTTCCATTGACTTTGGCAGGTCAATGTTAAACAGCTCAGAAAACTTCACCATATATTGCTCAGCCTCAAATCAGGCAGTTAGTTCCGTGTTTGAGCTTTATTGCTGAAACACCTGGTAACGGGGCTGGCAGTAGTTCTATCTTGATCTTTGCTGCTGAGCAGTCTTCATATTTATGGTGTGCGGTGTGTTCTCTTTCCTATGGGTCCCAAATCCTGCTGGACTCAGTCCTCTGCCAATTGCTGGAAGGAGCTTCTGGCTGGGAATTTTGAGTCCTCATTTGAAGAGGACTTTCCTAGTGAGGGTATGAGAAAGCATGAGCTATACTTGTAAGTGGAACTATCTGATTAAGGCAACAGGGGACATTTGGTCAGCTAGCTGTGCATACATCCAGACAGATAACCATCTCCCCTGTCCTGGATGATTTTAGAAGAATCTTGCGATGAAGAAACTGACCACAAACCCTTCAACATTTCGCAGATGAAAACCAGGGCGTGTGTGGCCAAGCAACATCACAGTGTGATCAAGATGGCAAATAGTTGCTGCAGCAGTTTGCTTTTACCTCATCCTATTGGGAAGGGAAAGATTCCACCCCCTCCTCTTCCCACTCCTGCTGAGTTACCTGAGTGGAAACTACTTTGCCATTTGAACCCAGTTTGTAGGAACTGAAGTAAGTTGTCGACAAGTGGAAGAGTGGGAAGAGAAGAGAGAGACTGGGATATTTTGAAAGCAGCTGGGAAAAAATGGGACAATAGAGGATTAATTGGGACTGTCCTTACCAAATCGGGACAACCGGATTGAATGTGAACAAAGTAAAATTATATGTATGGTTTTAAAGAATTCTTTTCTGTCTGTCATAGTTAATCAAACTTTCTCTCCCTCTGTAATATAAAGTTAACCACATGACACTACACACTTGACACTTTTTTTAGTGTGGGGACTTTAATGATTGATGCATTGCATGGGGAACAACCCTATTACCTAACAGTAATAGTAATACATTTTAAAAACTAAAATGAATCCTACATCTACCCAACTACAGATATTTCTAAATTGCAGCAAAGTGTCTGGAAGCTATAGTCTTGTCATGGTAGAACCAAAGGATTTTGAGTTGAATGTTAAGAAATTGTGGGGAGGGGGAGGGCCCACCCTGCAGTTACTCTCAGTAACTTTAGTGAGAGCCATTTCTATCCCACTAAATCAGTTTGTTTCAGTGCCTTAGTTTTCTCCAAGAACTGGCTGGTCTCACGAGATCACTGAAAGAAGATCACATGGACACAGCAGTACAAGGAGCAATGTTGGCAGTTTTCTAGGAAGTGTGTCTTTGTTACAATAGCTAACAATCAGTTGCCTGAGGCAGCCTCCTAACTCTGCCTAATGACCCAGTTTCAAATGAAATTGGTATACACATTTTCCTAAATCCAGTTGTTAATCCCAACTAGAGTAGAGTCATTGAATTAATGGGGACTTGGAAAGTGAACACTTATGTAAGTTGCATTGATTCAACTGGTCTATTCTTGTTTGGACTAACAAATGGATTTAGTCAGGGTTGGGATGGGAGAATGCAGCCTGACAGCCACATGTGACCCCAGTGCATCTCCTGAAACCCCTAAAAGAGACCTTCAAAGCCCCTACATCTCCAATTTTTTAAAAAAAATCTGCTGAAAATTCAGGTGTAGATATATAAAATCTACACTGAATCACCACAAAAACAAAGTAGTTTGGGTAACCTTGCCCCCATAGCCCCTCACAACTCAAAAACTGGCTATATTTCAGCTGATTCCTGCATCTCAAAGGATATAATATCACTGGTGGTCATGATGGGAGTTACAGTATGGCCTAGTGGGCAGGGAGTTGTCCAGCCCGCTTTAGGCCCTTATGTTCCACAAAATGCTGGTTTGTGTCACAGTAGTAATTCCAGGAGAAGGGGATGATCCACAGTTATATGAAAGCTGTTTCCCATGCTTTTCCATACAGTAATGATGTGTAGACAGACTGTGAGCCTAGAATGTGTTTTCCTCCTGCTTTAGGTTATGCTGCAACACAAGAGAGTCCTTGGAAGACAGGAGCCAAGGAGAGCTGTTCAGCCATCAACTCAATCCTCCCAGAGAACCTACTCACCTTTCAGGAGTCGCAGCTCTTCAAAAATTAAAATGTGCAAGTGTAGA
The DNA here is from genome assembly GCA_948472985.1 of Iguana delicatissima. Taxonomy (NCBI): domain Eukaryota; kingdom Metazoa; phylum Chordata; class Lepidosauria; order Squamata; family Iguanidae; genus Iguana; species Iguana delicatissima. The sequence goes on along the minus strand of CAOKZL010000187.1, from coordinate 2,289,356 downwards.
CTAGTTGGTTTCTTTAAAGACTGACAATGCTCTTTACACCCACAATGGCACCCAGGGGATGCTTCTATGTGCCAGCTCATTGTTTTGCAGATCTGCCTGTCAGCTGTTGAGTTATCATCATGTCAAGACACCTAAGATCAGCCTGTGAAGAGTACTGCAGAGGTACTGCAGGCAGAGTAGCCTGCTGTCGCTCTTATTTTTGTAGATGAAAGGCAACCTTCAAAGATTTCGGGTGTTCTTCAGGCACACAGTGTTTCCACCACAGTGGAACAGATGTTAGCAAGCAATGCCATGACTCTGGTTTCCCTCAGATTATCTCCAGGAGCAGTAATTTTATTAGAAGATATTTGAGTAAATTCCCCCCCTTTTTTAAAGAACCAAAATATTCCAGCACAGCTTCCACCTGGGTCTGTGGCAAAATAAGTTTTCAAATCACCATTTTGTGCTTATGGTCATGCATTAAGTAGATTTCAGCACATGGCTTTTCAACTCAGAATCTCTGATTCACATTAAAAGGAAAGTGGAACCTTCTATGCACTCCACCCTAATTTCTCAGAAATGTGAGTATTTAGATCAAAAGTGCATTATCATTTTCTGTTATCATGTTCATCAACACTTGCCCAATTCTATTTATGAACTTGTAAAGGTTCATATGGACATATAGAGGCATAGCTGATACCCAAGACTGGCAGAGCTTTTATTCAACTCAAAGCACCCACAGGAGGACTAGCAATGACATCTGGAGTGGATTCACTACTCCTCTGGTGTCAGAGCTATCAGCTACTCCTGGATGTAGAAAAGTTTCATTACTGACCTCTTACCTCCCCAGCTAGAAAGGCACAGTTATTTGGGTACAGCCTTGTGATCTCTGATCAGAGTTTTCTTTCCCTATTTTGCTCAGCCATAGACAAACTTTCGATCTGGTGAATAACCACATCTGGTTTATATTCCAAAAGCAGGATCTTTCTTATAGCTTTATATGTTACATTGCTTTCCTATAGATCAGTGCTTCCTTGGTGCCCATTTCTTTAGTCTTAAATTCTGCCCCTCTCCAACATTGGATTTTTTTTTTAAGTGCAGTTACTAAGTGGGGCTGCCTGGATCCTGGACAGCTAGTTCTAAGCTTCTTTGACAGCTATACTCTGGAGTTAGTTTCTCCATCCTCTGCTGCTATTACCAACCCTATTTATTCTTTGCTAGTAGAAGTGGATTATTACATAGCATAGATAGGAATGAAAATAAATTTTCCTTCATGGAAAACATAGGGCAGAATCCTGTTGATGTCTTATGTCTTAAGGAAAGCAGTTAAACCTCTTCATCCATGCACAGTGTCCATATTCAAGGCCCATGTGCAGCATCTGCATTCAAAGTCATAGAAATAGAGTTGTGCACATAGTGTCATTGAGGATGGGTATTCACTTATGCATTCTGTTGTGCTACTGATAGTGCGTCCACTTTCACATTCAGTCCTGCAGCACTGCCAATCAGCACAAAATTCGTGTGACACAGTCAATATGTAACTCCTCGTGTGAAGATTCACACCATGTAACTCTGATTTAGGATCTCAGTCTTAATGTGCTCAACTTCTCCTTAGTTTTAGTGCACTTGGAAAAGAAATTGGTAATGCATCTTATTTTACAAAGCCTTTTAAAACACTTGCTAGGAAGATGTAGATCAAAATTGATAGGGCTGGTCCCAGCATTAGGCAAAGGGGGGCAACCGCTTCAGATAGCAGCTGCTGGGGGGCTTGCAGAGAATGGCTGTAACCTATCAAATGATAACTGTGTGTAACACGCAGCTTCTGTGTTCTCATAAGCTAAGCTACTTCCTTCATATTCAGTGGAGGACTTTCTTGTTATGAGCAATGAAATAAATTCTAACCTTCTGTGTGTGTGTGTGCGCGTGTGTGTGTGTGCGTGTGCACGCGTGCATGCATGTGTGCTTCCATTCACCATGATGCCAGCAAAAGGTCTTGGGTTGCCCCAGAGGATTGGAGGCACAACTAGTCCATTTGGATATTTGCTCTGGGCTATTATCATTTAGAGCTGCTTGAGAAAATGGCGACATTTTCAATATATATGTCCAACTCATCTCACAGCAGTGGTATCTGCTGGGAGAGGAAGTGGTAAGTCAGGAAGGGCTTTTAGGTATCTATCAGGAAGGGCAGATATCTATCAAAACAACAGCAATCAGTTTAATTTTTTTTAAAAAAACCCATAAACTTGCTGTCTTAATATTTCAGTGCATAATGATAACTTTATTAGACTCTTAAAAATCTATATGTTTCATACTAAATGGATAATGGAGTGCATCTAAGAGAACAAAGCATCACATAGGACTCAAGTGAAATCTCCCCTGCCACTTTACCAGTTTCTTTATATTAACCTGATAATTATTATTTTTTTTGTAGTAAATATGGGGTGCTATTTTGAGCACTTCCTGTGGGGTACCCCCTCTCTTACAAATCCTTTGACAGGCACAGATATTACACAGGAGTTTCTCTGAATCTGGCTTTTAATTAGTGCAAAAGTGAGATGAACAGGCTGGCAGACACTGAGGGGGAGTAGGGTGGGAAAATGAAGTGGGTGCTGTCAGGAACAGCAGCTGCTGCTGCTACTGTCATAATGGTGCCCCTGTGGGGAGATGCTGCTTGTCAGAATGAATGATGAGCATGTAAGCTTTCCTATGCAGTCAGTGGCTGGGATAGTGATCATTCCTGCTAAGTTACACTTGCTTAGTAGGGCTGGTGTCCATTGTCAAGGGAGATGTGGAGAGGAAAAAAGACAGTGAGGTGGGGACTGGGATCAGGCATGTGATGGGAGGAAGAGACATCCACAGTAGACACATTGTCATGCAAGCAGTTTCTTTCCTTTTCTACTTCCCTTCCCCTGGCAGCAAGACGACTCATAATTCCTTGACCCTGACCCTCAGCGTTCATGGAATGTAACTGCATTAATGACCTCTGGTGAATATTTTAAGCAGACAGCAGCAAGGTTGGGGAGAACTAGAGGAACCAAATGTCCATGTTTTTCAGTTTAGTATGGGAGCTTTTAAATAGGAGGGGATGCTAAGGAGATATTGGCGTATCCAGCAAAGAACCTCCCTCCCCAGTATAATAAGATGTCAGTTCCATGTATTTGAAGTAGCAGGCTGCAATTCATAGAAAGGGCTGCTCGACATTATTTATTAGGCACTTAGGACAGCAAAGTTAAGCAGGCTTCTCCACACTGCCACTCCCCCACCACTGAGAGCGTCCTTCCACTGCTGCCTCAACTCACTCTCTTCCTGTGCCAGACTGCTACACTTTAGTGTTGTGTCACCTCTCTGTCTCCTTGCCATTTATCTCCTGCTCACTCAGATGGTTGTGGTGGGGCTCCTTCTCTTCTTTGCTGCCTTGTCTCCTGCTCTCCACCATTCCCTGGTCCTCCACCTCCTTCCCTCTCCATTTTCCATTCATTTGTTCAATTACTGCTGCCCTTTGCACTGTGGGGACAGCTGCTGCTGCCTGTCTTTGCTGCCACACCTGCCTGCTTCCTTCCCATTGTCTTCTCACCTGAGTAGCAGTGGCACCAGAAGCTCATCTTCCTTGGTTCTTTACCAGCCTGACTTCTCCCCTCCAGCTTCCACCCATGCATCTGCTTGCAAGACGGCTACTCTTTCTATTTGTCACCACTGCCTGCACAGAGCTGTCAGGACCAGGATGGCACTTTTTAAAAGAGCAGGGAGGCAAAGAGTGGTGGAAGGCAGATGGCTCCAAGGTGGAGGTGTAAGGCCCTGCTTTGGGGGTCCCCGATATCATTATGGTTTGGATGGGCACCATGCCTAATTGCCATCATATGTAATTGGCAACACACTTTAATTGGCACTAATATCACATTCAAGCCTGAAAGGTGACAGAATTGTCAAAGCGAGCAAGGGAAAGAATTTGACTATAAACATGAGAAGGATAGGTCAACTCGAAACTTCCTCCAGGTAAGACTGAGTCATTTGTCAGGCAAATACACACTATTGCTGTGGATAAAAGTCTTAAATAGAAGCTGGAATTTTCCAGGGAACCCAACTGTGAGAAGCCTACCAGGACACTGATTGACAGATATCTGTCCCTTGTCCACCTGGATACCTTCCTCTTTGAGAAGCACCCACAATAGACAGCTATTACAACATCCATCATGTCTTTGTCAATCAAGCACTAAGCCCATCAGCAGGCGAAAGACCCATTGTCCACAACAGGTTTGTCTTGCATCTGGAACCTTCACTGCCGCAGGCTATTTTCAGAGTACATATACCCCTGATTTCACAATGTCCAGGGCAGTATCTTGAAGGTGTACCCGTCACTCTATCCATCTGGCTCCTGAATGAGAACTGTTGTTAGGTCATACCTAAACCAAAACATATTTCTGCTCTTCACTACTCTTCTGGATTGGTAGTTACAAATCCTCCCAAACTCCTCAATCTCTCTATAATTTTTCCTCTCTTTCTCTTTCAGTTAGCTCTTGTGTGAATGCTTGACTCTATGTATCTTGTGTGCATGCATGAATGAATTCCCCCAATAAAAACACATTTTTAGCTTATTTTTAAATCTTTGGGTGGCTTTTGCTTGGCCTGACCCTGTAAAAATTGGGTTGAAGTTCTTGCTGGGTTACCCTGCCCCTCATTCTGCCAAAGCTAGTGCTCTGCTATTCTCCCAGTCTTTGCATTCTTGGAGCGAATCAAGGTGTCCTCCAAGGGACCCCCAGAAGTCAGGGTAACAGAGGTAGCATCGATGTTTTTCCCAGTTGGAGAGCTTGGGACACCACAAAAGCTTATGCCAAATAAACCTGTGAGTCTTTAAATATCACAAGATTCTTGTCTTTGATTCAATGGATTAACATGGTTACGTCTCTGGAAAGTCTGAAGTGCTCGTTTGTGTAAGACTCCCTCTCTCAAACAAATACAAGTCCAATTCGGCTTACTCCTTTTCCACCCTTAACACTATAGTTTGCTTCCACTTCTAATTATAAATTCTTCCTACATGCTCACTACTCCACCCACCTTTACCTTACTCTACTATGTTTTACTGTACAGTAAGGAATAGGAATGAGGTGGACGCCTAATCAATACAAATATAAAAATATATAAATAGAAAAATCCACATTATTTCCAAATTAATTTGGAAATCAAGATACTTCAAAAGGAGATCTCATAACTAGCAACGGAAGAAATTGAAAGGAAGTTGAAATACCTTAAACAGTTTCATTTTGATCAGGCTAATAAGGCTGGAAAGTGGCTTGCCTATAGACTGAAAAAGAAAAAAGAAAGAAACATAATACTTGAAATAAAACAAGGGGAAAAGACCTTCACAAGACAACAGAAAATCAAACAAGCTTTTGAAAAATACTATAGTAATTTGTTAATGAGAAAAGAAACTTCAAGTAGAGAACCCCAAGTAAGAAAAGATTTTTTGGAAGAACAGCAGATTCCCAAAATATCGTCTGAAAAATATGACCTATTGAATGCCCCAATTACAATGAATGAAGTTATGGAAGCAATAAATGAGGTGAAATCAGGAAAAGCCCCGGGACCGGATGGCTTCACGCCTTTTTATTATAAAAAGCTTCATGAAGAACTGATAAAACCACTGCATACCATGATTAGAGGAATAAATGAAAACGGAAGATCTGGAACATCGGGGGAAATACAACATTACTCTTATATTAAAAGAGGGGAAAATCCCAAAGATGTACGCAACTACCGACCAATATCATTGTCGAACATCAACTATAAAATCTTAACTTTGATATTGGCTAGAAGATTAAAGAAGATCCTTCAGGACATCAAACACATGGATCAGGCTGGATCTGTCTCAGGTAGAAATACAAGAAATAATGTGAGAGTCGTTCTGAATAGTATTGAGTATTATATAAGAAAACCTGGTAAGAAATTTGCTCTGGTGTTTCTTGATGCAGAAAAGGTGTTTGATAACATTTCCTGGGAATTTATGAAAGATGTGATGGAAGAATACCAGATGGGAAGAAATTTCAAACAATGGATAGAAATAATCTATAAAGAACAAAAAGTGCGATTGATTATAAATGGAGAAAAAACCAACCAATTTGATGTTTCCAAAGGAGTTCAACAAGGCTGCCATCTCTCACTGCTATGATTTATCATGACACTAGAAGTATCATGCAAGAAAATTAGAGAAGATGAACAACTACGTGAGATGAAAATGGAAAATGGAGAAATCAAACTTAAGGCATTTGCAGATGACTTAGTTCTATTCATAGAAGAACCAGAAAACTCCTTAACAAAATTACTAGAGATTTTACAGGAATATGGACATCTGCCTGGAGTTAAAATAAACAAAGAAAAAACAACGCTACTTACAATGAATATGCAAAAGAAAGAAGAAGAAACATTGAGAGAGATCTCAGGCTTCCAATTGTCAAAAAAAGTAAAATATCTAGGAATTACAGTCACAAAAAAGCTCTCAGAACTATATGATAATAATTATCAAAAGATATGGAACCAGATAAAAAATGATCTTTCGAGATGCAACAAATTTGATTTATCCTTATTTGGTAGAATCAATATGATAAAAATATCTGTATTACCTAGATTAATGTATTTTGTTCCAAAATCTCCCTGTGATAGTGAATGAAAAGCTTTTCAGACAATGGGAAAGAGAGATATCAAAAGTCATTTGGTCCAGAAAAAGACCCCAGATTAAAATGAAAATACTGCAAGACTCCAAACATATGGAGGATTTGGTCTGCCCTCTTTAAAATGATATTTTCAAGCATATACCTTGATATGGATAAAGGATTGGATCTCCTCTGAAAGTTCACCATTGTTACAGTTGGAAGGTTTTGATAACTGGTTCAGTTGGAACAGTTATCTTAATTACTATAAAACTTCAGTAAACAGAGACTTCAACAATCATTGTATTCAAAATCCATTAATAAGAGTATGGAAGAAAGTTCACCAGAAATTTTATACAAAATTACCAATATGGACCTCCTCTCAAGAAGCCTTTAAAATAAGTCCAACAAAAAATGGCCAGTTGCTTAAAAATTCAGATCTCATTAAATGGGAAGGAAATATCCCTAAGCTGAAAACAGCAGAGGAATTAAAACAACAGGGAGATGAAATGAATTAGTTTCCATACAGACAAATAAGAGAAAGATTTAACATGAACAAAAATCTATTAGGTTTCAAAACCAGTAAAAACCAGCTGGACAAGATCTTAACTGACAATCAATCTAAAGCAATCTCAAAAATTTATAAATTATTAGAAGACTGGGAAATGTCATGGAAAAATACAATGGAGTTTACCAGTTCTCAGGACTTAAAAGAAAACTATTTAAAAATGATGTATAGAATATACTTAACACCTGAGAAGATTGATAAAATGTATCACACTGGCGAAAATAAGTGTTGGAAGTGTAAAGAAAACCTGGGTACATTTTACCACATATGGTGGACATGTCCGTGTACAAGAAAATTCTGGATAAAAATATATGATACCATAAAAGAAATTTATAATGTGACATTTCCCATGAAGCCTGAGTTTTTTCTGTTAAACATGACTAATATATTTGAAAGAGACTTCCAATTAAAAAAAATAAGAGAATCCTATTGTGCTTAGTAACAGCAGCAAGAATGGTTTATGCAAGGCTATGGAAAACAACGGAAATCCCAGATATACAACAGTGGACTCCCAGATATACAACAATGTTTGCAGAGTACAAACAACTGGATCTATTCTCTTTCAGGCTGAAGGGGAAACAGCCAGAACAAGTGGAACAAGACTGAAATGTAGTAACAACTTATATGATACAAAAAGGATATTGGTTATAATATGAATCAAGCAAAACGTTACATAGTGTTAGAGAATGTCTGATAACAAAATACAATATTAAACTAGGTATTATATATGTATTAAAGTATATAAATGTACATAAATAAGACAGCATAAGAAAAGTAAAGCCAAACAGGGATATTTATTTGTTCTTTGAGAAAACAGAAATGACATAACAATATATTAAAATTGAATTGGGGAGTTTCTGATAAGATAAAATAGCATGTATAATGACTCTTGATGGGGGTAAGGAAGTCAGGGTAATGTAGAAATTACAGTTACAAAAATGAGCATATTATAAGGCCAAATATAGTCTCAAGCATACATTACCAAGATAAATTGTATATTTGTAAAAGTGTTTATATGGAGAACATTAATGACCTTTTGGATTGTATATCATCTACGCTGGATTTTAATAGTATGTGTTTATAATAAAAAAAAATAAAAAAATATAAATTACTTCTTGAACAAGATTTAGAACAAGAAACAATCAAAGTGACAACAATAAAATGGGTGTAGAACATAAGACACCAGATAAAAATCAAGAAATGGACTAAAACATGAAAGGAAGATATAAAATTCACTCCCAGTATGAACTTGAGAGAAAATTACTTCAAAATGCTTTATAGGTGGTATATGACACCATTGAAAATGAAGAAGATATTACATATGGGAAGTGGAAAGTGCTGGAAGTGTAATAGTGAAACAGCAACATATACCACATGTGGTAGACATGTAAACAAGATACATAATTATATTCAAGAAATATTAGAGATAAGATTTGAAATGACACATGAGCTATATTTACTGAATATGATTGGTGATCTTAACGAATTAAAGAAACACAAAAATATTTTGCTATATACGATCACGGCAGCTAGATTGTATTTTGCCCAACACTGGAAGGGTGGAATAATCCCATCCATGGAGGAATGGAAAGTTAAGATTATTGATATGATGGAAACAGATAAATTAGCATGTCTGTTAAAAGATAAGATGATTCAGCTAACTGAAAGAGAATGGAAACTGATATTAGACTGGATAAAGAAAAGATAGAAAAAGGGATAAAATAGATAAAGCAATAAAAGAAAATGATATAGATCAAAGATGATGTAAAAAATCAAAATACTGGTATATAGTAAAACAAAATTATTTTCAGTAATGATGACTAATAAGTATAGAGGATAGAAAAGAATATTTCTGGGAAATGGATAAGAAAAATACTAAGATTAAAGTGTAACTTTGGGGAAACACATTAAAAATGGAATATTGGGGGAGAAGAGCAAAGGAAGAATGGAAATATGTATATAAAAATGGGAGAAATTGCAATTTTAATTGATGTAAATTTTATTAAAAACATAAAAAAAAAACCCTGAGCACATTTATGTAGTTGTAAGGCCAATTTAACTTAGTAGGAGTTTAATTTAGTAGGAATGAGTAAATAGTTCAAAATGATATACGGTATAACCAAAGACAAGTAAAAGTAGAATAAAAATTACAAAATGACATTATCATTTCTTTTTTATTTGAAACCACTTCCAGGAATCTAAGATCGGCAGCAAACATCCAGCTATCTCAATAAGCCTCTCTCTATTTATCTACCTATATATCCATTTATTCCTCTTGACTTCTCGCAACTCCTCCTTTCGCTCTGATTGTATCCAGTTTAGTTCTCAAGAAACTGATTGAAGATGAAATAGAATTTACATTTTTCTAGAAACCTGTTTTCATGTTAAATACCTTGCAGCAAAAACAATGGCATCCATGGTATTTTAAATACTAATAATTATATTACAACATTATAGCATTTTACTCTGTTTTATCTAAGCACTTTGTTCTGTTGCACTTTCCACTCATTAATTCCTGTGATTGCTTTATTGCTTTCCAAACAGACAGCTCAGTAAAAAAACAAAAAAACAATCAAAACAAAAACAAAAACACCAGTCTTCAGCAATTTGCAGACAGATTAGGAATTCCCCTACCCCGTGCAAAAAACAAAAACAAAAAAAAAACTTGGGAGATTTACCTAGGGCAGTGGTTCACCAACCTGTGGGTCCCCAGATGTTTGTGGACTTCAGCTCCAGAAGCCCAGCCACTATGGTCAATGCTCAGGGCTTCTGGGAGCTGAAGTCCAAAAGCATCTGGGGACCCACAGGTTGAGAACCACTGACCTAGGGAATTGGGAAAGTTTAAATCTACAGGGGCCCCCAAACTAGGAAACCTCATCCACTTAAATACTGAAAGGCTGTACTACACTTGTTTATTGCAGAACAATACAGCTGCACTTTTTGTCTTACATCTCAGCTTCCAGAAGGACTGAGGCCTTTTTAGAACAGAAACCTTGGAACCAAGGCAGGCTGATGGTTCAAATGGGCACTGGGGAGCTTACTAGAATCCAGATAAAATCCAGCCAACTGGGTAGTGAAGTGGGTCAGGCCTGATGACCACAAGGAGTGAGAAAAAGCAGAAAATTGTCTTTGCAAAAGTGGCCTCTCTCTGTGCTTGATGAAAACAATAGAACTCTGTAAATGCTGAATTGTAATCTTACTTTCCCTTTGCTGTAGAAATATAACCAATAAGATGAAACATTTCAAGACACGCAGCAGAACAGCTCATTGTTCATTGTATGGGAAAAAACGAAACTTATGCCGCTTGTATGACACGTTTATTGGAATGTATAAAGGCTTGAACAATCTAAGGGGGGGGGGCTCGTTTCTTTTGGGAGTGATGTGACCGGTGCTGCTTGCTAGCAAGAAGAAATAATAAAGAAAATCTTTTTTTCAAACCGAGGTCTGATCTCTGACTTGCCACTTTATCTGGGGGCTCGAATCTGGGATTTGGGGCCTTTCACCCTCTTGTGCGGTTACCACCCTCCTGGGTCCCCCGCCTCACCAACAGAGACTCTGGGTGCCCTTGACTCTTTGATCGGACAGTCTTTCCCTCATGAAAGCCATGGAAGCCAGGGAGGAAAGGTTGCCAGCCAGGAACCCATGGGTGGTTTGGAAAACTGATACAGAACATAGCCCTAGGTAAGTGTGTTACTGCCTCCTCACATGTTGGGGAGAAGAGGGGTCTGATCAACCCCTTGGAATCCAGCCAGAGTATAGCAGCGGCAGGTGGGGCTGCTGAAACCACCAGGATTCCTTACACACACACATGGGAAAGGTGGGAGGCTGTGTTCGTAGTGTGAAAGGTGTGAGCATGACTGGCGTTGCAGTTCTCACTAGCAGACCGTCGGAACGTCTGGTTACATGAGTCAACGTGTGTGAAAGTTGTTTACCTCATTGTTTCGAGCTGTTGGGACCCCTCTACCCGCAGCTCACCCCTCTTCTCCTACTGTGTGTTGTCCTTTTGGGGTGGAGATGGGAGGAGGGAGTAGCCGGGAAACACCTCTTCAATGCAAGTTGAAAAATTTTAAAAAAGGATATGGAGGTCAGGCAGGTTGAAAAACCTCTGTGAGGTAGAGTGGCCATCCTTCGAGGTTGGATGGCTGCCCCAGGGGAGCTTAGATCCAGATAAGATTAAGGCTGTGTATGCAGTGGTGGTAGGGAACCCTGCACATCCGAACCAATATCCCTGTATAGATTCTTGGGACACTATAGTGACTGAATACCCACCTTGGCTTGAGAGGTGCAAGGAACAATGTAGCAAAGTCATGCTAAGTCATGAAGGACAAGACTCAGAAGAAATTTGGAAGAGGTCCCATAATTTTAGATGAGTCCACCTGAGGAACCAGAAGAACCACATGCACCCCCGCCATATGTTCCAACAAGTTAGACCAGGAGGCACAGGCAGAAGAGGTTCCAGCAGTGCCAGCAGCAGAAGTCCACGTGGCCCCTATGGTAGCACAAGCCACTGGACCTCCACCTATGCAAGTAACAGAGGCACTGGCGCTGCCACCAGTGAACCAGCCAACACTAATGACCCCGGGGTGAAGGTATAATTGGGAAGCTCAACAAATCCCTTCATCAATACAACAGTCTGTGGAAACACAAGGCCTCCCGGTACCTCCTCCCCTTCTGTGACAGATACGCAGGTTCCCCAAGAACCAGGAACTCTGAAAAGCCTATATCCCATATTACCAGCAGGGGAGGGGGAAATAGCACATCACCTAAGCCCCATAGATGCCTTTAACCATGGAAATGGGCCCAAGCTGAAAGCAAAAAGGCCAAAGAGATCACAGGAGAGACCCCCTCTCCAGACTCAGAGTGAAGAGAGACTCAAAGGCAGAAAGGGGATGGCAGTGGTGAAGAAGAAGTAGTGGCCCCACTCAGACAGATCAACCAACTGGTAGTTGATGCTCAGCAGCCAGGGGCTGCGGCGAGTTCAGAGTTATCAGTATACACCCTTCACCACGTCAGACCTACTAAATTGGAAGACACACTATGCAACTTATATGGAAAAGCCACAAGAAATAATAGAACTTTGCTCCAATATCATGGCCTCACATATCCCTAACTGGCAGGATTGTCAACAGTTGCTTTTGACCTTGTTCACCACTGAGGAGCGGAGGAGAATAATTCAACATGTGGAACGGCTAGCCAGAAACAGGGCACCTCCTGGAGAGGAATCCTGAGCAATGGATGAAAGGCAGAGTTCCCCTAGCTCCATCTAGGGTGGATCCAAATAATCCTGACCAGATGAATATGCTCACTGATTATCAAGCCCTTATGGTGGTGGAAGCTATGAGAGAAGGGATGAAGAGAGCTGTTAATATATCCAAAGTATCAGAGGTACTCCAAGGACCTACCGAGTCTCCAGGGGCATATTTGGAAAGGCTACCTGATGCCTACAGGCAATACACCCCTGTGAACCCAGATGAGCCAGGCAACCAACAGACAGTGAATTTGGCCTTTGTGTCCCAGAGTTACCCTGACATACGGAAGAAGCTACAGAAACAAGAAAGATTTGCAGGCATGAACTGAGCCAGCTGTTGGAGATTGCCCAGAAGGTATATGTGAATAGGGATCAAGCGGAGAAATGGAAAAGGATAGATGAATGCATAAGAAGGTGGACTTGCTGGCCGCTGCATTGACTACTCGGAAGGGAGACTCCAAGCGGGGAGGAGGAAGAGACAAGTGGGGAGGAAAGAGACAGAGGCCTAGATTGGGAAGAAATCAGTGTGCAATTTGCAAGCAGGAAAAGGTCAGTCCTTTCTAATTCAACAAAAAATGAAAGGAGGAGGAAAAGGGGGAAGATCTCAGAATAACTAGTTTCTGGCTTTCCCTCTTGACATGGAATTTTTTTTAAAAAAAGCTGCAAAACTCTATCTGACAATGAGTTTTTGGAGAAGCAGTTGGCATAGGAACTTTGGACACATGGGAGGTACAGTGCCTGAATAAATTCCTCCTAAAGGTTACAAATGCAAAGAACAGACAAGTGAAATGCCCACAGAGGTTCTGAAGCTGCAGCAGTGACTCTTTAGGAAACAGCCAGCCCCTCCGCCTCCAAAGGGACCTGCGAGAGTGAGAGCCCTTGCCTGTATTTGCATGAAAGAGAGGAGAGTGAGACCGGAAAAAGCGATGGCTCTGGGCGGCAGCCCCCCCCCCAGCTGAGGCGCCGGCCAAGAGGACCAGGAAAGGGACGAGGGGGAGCGGAGGCTGGCAGATGCAGCTGAGGCTGGGTGAGACGAAAGAGAATAGAAGGCATGGCCCACCCCCGCAAGCGGCAGAGGAGGCTACCCCCATCCCGCTCCTATTTCCCAACTTGTCAGACCCGAAAGGAGGGATCCACCCTCTTTCTTAGTTCATTTGATGTTTAGGATTTAGAATTGGACAGAAAGAAAGAAAGGGGCCAGAAAGAGCTGAGAGATTTGCAAAGCAGAAAGCTTCTGTGCTAGCTTCAATGAAGGCACTGAAAGGAGAGAGAAGCAGAGGCTGTAAAGGTGTCTGTGGCCAGCTGACAAGGGCAGACTGAGGAAAAAGTTTTGTCCCTCATCCCTCAGACAGAGAAGAGCAAGAGCTTGACATCTTGGAAGAAAGAAGTTGGCAGCAAGAGCATGAAGAACACAGGAAAAGGCGGAATCCTAGGTGCAAATTGCGAAGAAGCCTCCCACCAGTTCCTATAACGTAAATGGTAAGGCTCCCTGGCCCAACCCCAGCAGGCTAAAGTACAAGCAAGCTGGGAGAAGAGGTGATGGTGCACCTCTGAGCTGGGAGGGAGAAGGTAATGGGGCACTTAGAGGCGATAAAGCGCCTCCAGGCTGAAAGTGGAACTGCAGCTGCAGGACTCTGACTGAAAGGGCGGAGGACAGAGAGAAAGGGACAGTTGAAGGCTCTGAGACAGCCAGGAGACCAATGTCAGCCCCAAAGAGGCCCAGACCATATAGATTCAAACAACAGACCTGCATTTGTCCACAAGATCATCAAAGATTAAACCACTGTTCTAGGAATCACCTGGAGGAGTCACATTGTACCTGCAGACCTCAGAACTCAAGGAAAGTGGAGAAGATGAAACAAAATCCTGAAGACACAGTAGTTCAACGTGTAAGGCCGAGATAACAGCCCTGGCTATGTCTTTGGACTGGATGCCACCACAGAGCAAGTGGCATGATACCACATTCATCTTCCTAGCCCATTTTACAAAAAACTTTTCACTTCATCCATGTGCAACCCACAACAGAGAAACCAGGAGTGTTTTTGTTCTTCCCAGAGGCCCATTATGATAAGGCATAGGATGAGGTGCACACCTCACAGAATCATAAGGTTGTCCCCTTTTAGCCAAAGTATGAGGCCATTTTGGGTGGATTAAGGAAACATAACTCTACAGGAAGGAGTTAGTGCATTAGGGAAAGCTCTGAGTACCACAAGGGAGGAAATGTTAGAACAGGGGTTCCCCTTCCTACAGGCACAGGCACACCCCTTCAAACCAGGAGATATGGGTGACGGATTGGTGGCATGGGTGGAGGAGACCTATCAGGTAGTAGTGACAACTCCCACTGTGGTAAAGGTGGCCAGGATGAAGCCTTGGGTGTATTACACTAGGATAAAAGGCTCACTTTGACTGGACTGTTGCCCCAAACCATAGAGCAACCTCTGAAGCTGAAAATCACCAGAATGCAGTAAGAAGATCTGAGACTAGGTCCTGTTTGTGTCTGTAAAACCCAGAAGCCAGACACCCAGTGCACGGCCAGATCTCCACCTGGAGAGGAAAGAATAATTGGGACTGATTCCTGCTGCGGTTGCGACCAAGGACACTGACCGCTCTACGCACGATCAGATCCTGAATGTGGGAGACAATAACATGGGTTGTGGTAGGCATAGGAGGGGCAGGAACCCTGGCCTACCTATTTTATCACTACAGACAGATGTTTTGTGGGATTGGAAGATATGTGTATATGGCAACTGTTGGTGATGATAAGGATGATGCAGAACAAGGGAGGCTGGGAGGTGAAACAATTCCACCAACTAGTCAATCAGATCATGAACACCTTGAATGTCAATAATGGCTGGGTATGTACTCATGGACTAAGCTAGGGGACTATCCCCACTGTAATGTAAAGTTTGAAATCCTTGAATCTCTACAGGCAAGCCCAGGAAAACATCCCAGTGTTAACTTCTTCTTTTAGTTATAGCAATGGTTTCATTGACTTATATGAGGATAAGGGGGGCTGGTCCTCCTTAGTCAGTTCTAGAAAGCAACCAGCTTTTACAATGGTAAATGGGTATATGGTTTATCTACTGGGATGAATTGGTTTGGCCACTGAGGGTATCACCTTTCACCCAGTACACAAACCAATATAGTTTGGCTGGGCAAAAATGAAAAGAGCTTATGATGAAAGCAATGGGTATGATTCTGACAACACATATCTGAGAGGTTGGGAGTCACCATGATCCCCATGGAGGGAATTGCTTTTCATGTAAGGCAGATGCGTTGTTGGCTGTCAGCCCAGCATGAAATAGGTTTAGACTATCTCTTCAGTCGTGAAGGGTCTGTGTATTTGGATAAATACATGCACTCTGAAGTATTCAATATTAGCAAATCATTCTTGTAGTCTGCAGGCATGTGGACATGATTATCTGGTTCCCTAAGTAAGTATGGGTAAAGGCATTGCTTGTAGAATTGCTTTGTACATAAATAAAGGTCTTCCTAAATCTGCTTGGCAATACTCTGCATGTTAAAGTATTTCCAATCTGTAATAATTAGAGTAATAGAGGGAAAGGCTGCAGTGTATGCTCTGATGGCACAAACAAAGTAGTTATCCTTGAATTGCTAAACGAATTCAGCATAAAAAGGGGGAGATGAAGTGGGTCAGGCCTGATGACAACAAAGAGTGAGAAAAAGCAGAAAATTGTCTTTGCAAAAGTGGCCTCTCTCTGTGCTTGATGAAAACAATAGAACTCTGTAAATGCTGAATTGTAATCTTACTTTCCCTTTGCTGTAGAAATGTAACCAGTAAGTTGAAACATTTCGAGGTGCGCAGCAGAACAGCTCATTGTTCATTGTATGGGAAAAAATGAAACTTATGCCGCTTGTATGACACGTCTGTTGGAATGTATAAAGGCCTGAACAATCTAAGAGGCGGGGGCCGGTTTCTTTGGGGGTGATCCGACCGGTGCTGCTTGCTAGCAAGAAGAAATAATAAAGAAAATCTTTTTTCAAACCGAGGTCTGATCTCTGACTTGCCACTTTAGTGGTATGGCAACACTAATGAAACAACTGTACTTCAGTGTAATAGCCATTAGCTCGGATACTTTGCTGTATAGATCTGAGAGAAGCTGGAAAAAAAGAAAAGAAATGCTATTGGCTATAATTAAAATGCATTATTAAGAATCAAAAGCCACCAACACTGCCTTAGAGATAGCCTGCATCCTCCTGATGTTTTCAGAGCTTGGCCATCTTGGTAGATGGATTCGCTGAGTTAATATTTCTTAGCTATGGAGCTTTCTTTTTCCACTTCAGTTCTTTAAAATATGTCATTTTAGCAAATGAGGTTTTGAAGAGGTTTGGCAACCTGTGGGGGAGGAAGTGTTAGATCCCCATTCTCTGCAAATTGCTGGAAAGATCGCTGATTTTCTTTCTTTATTAATGTCCAAAATGGCCATTTCTATGTTTGTGTACTGTGCCGAAAAGGAACCTCACATACTATAAAAGGAAGTGAGGAGCCTGGAACATAGCTGCCTTTGGGAAAGAGACTTAAAGACATCTTTCCCTTCTGACAAGAGCTTATAGCTTTGCAGGCAGCAGTTGTTTTCTGGAAAGATGTGTGCTCTGTGGTTCAAAATGTTATGAAAGGGGGGACATTGGGTGAGTGAGGGGGGAGAAATCAGTCATCAGACAAGAAGAAGGGAAACTACTCATATCACTTCTCAATTTCCAGAGTCACTGATGCTGTGAAGATGTATGCTGTTTGAGATCAGACTTGTCACTTGGTTTGGGGCAGTGACTCACATTGGCAAAGTTAAGGTTGGCTAACTGATTCTTTTTCTTTCTTTCTTTCTTTCTTTCTTTCTTTCTTTCTTTCTTTCTTTCTTTCTTTCTTTCCCTATATCAGCTTCTGAGTACATCTCCTCTATTCTTTGTCTTTTCAGAGTAATCTGTCTTCTGAAGTTCTGCATTGTTTAAGTAAGATGCTCTCTAGAACTGCAACAGAAATGGAACTTTCATCACCAGTTTCACAAATACACTGTTTAAATTTGCAAGAACATCTATAACAGACCAAAGTCTATTTGTTTACACTACAGTATGTATGTGAATAAAATACTTTCTGAGAGCCCTGACGAGTTCTTAAATATTCTCTCTGCTTCAAACTAAAGGCAATGCAGATCATAATTTCATTCCACAGCCAAAGAAAAGGCATCACCAGTTATCAAAATAAAATGATTTTTAAATTGTGCACACAATGACACTCTGTAAATAATTACTGAACAACCCCAGTTTTTTTACCCTAGTTGACATTTCCAACTCCCACATTGGTTAATATAAAATTTACAAGGTAACAGTATGTCTTGCACTTTTACTCAAAAGGACATACCCAGTTACATATAATGTCAACAAGAATAAAACAGTGAAAACCAATACAAATTTGCCACATACAAACCCTAATTAACTCACATTCATATCAGGAAAAAGAAGACAGAAAAAAATTGAGTGCCATCTATGGGAGTGGACAGGTGGGAAACTACAGAGGAGGCAGTGGTAATTTTTGCCCTTGTGCCCCCCCTCCACGGGCCATGTGGCATGCATCCATCATGACCAAAAGTGACATCACATCATTTCCAGTTCCCACTGTTGGTGGTTTTCAGCTTTTTTGGGGAGCTCTTTTGGGAGATGCAAAGAATTTTACAGGGTTGTGAGGCAGCATTTTGCAGAAGCTCTGACTCATTTTGAGCATTTTTTATGTATGGGAGTGTATTGTCTAAAATGTTTTTGGATCTGAGGGCTTCAGGAAATTTCAGGAGGCACACTTTCCCCACCGGGATCTATGGCCAATAACCAGTTACTGGCCATGGGACAATGAACAGTGGCAGCTAGGTGGCTTTCAGGTTGGGGACTTCAGATTTTAGTCTGAAATTTAAAGGGAGCTATCCAAGGTGCTGAAACTATTCTAGGGATAAGGTTCAGCACATTGGATATCTCCTTTGAAGTCTGATCTAACGCCCAGAACAGATTCGCCGTCCACTGACATGGAATCCATGGACCATCAATAGTGACTAGTCCAGTACTTAGCACTGCCAATCTACCTCTGCCTAAGCTGCTATATCAATCTGTATCTCTCAGAAGTGGGGGAAGTAAGAATCACCTGAAATTATTCCATATGGTCTACTCATTACATGCTAAAGACTGTCTACTTTTTCACCCTTGTTAGGACTCTCAGTTGCCAATGCTTACATGTTCCTAACTATTAAAGAACTTTCAAAGCATGCAAACATCTGGAAAGCTTGGAATGGGAGTTCAAGAGAAGCAGACCAGTGTTGAAGAGAGGAATGTTTGTTCATCTTCTGCACCACTGGGAAAGGAACAAGGTGTTTCCAGAGAACCTTGAATCAAATCCAGAACCAGCCAACGTCATTCTTCCTAAGATGAGGAGTGCCAACTCTAGTATTAAGAAGTGTGAAGAAATTGCCTCAGGTGGCAGATAATGGAGGAGCAGCCTTCCCACTGCTCCTGTTGAACCTGCCAGCTTTAGAGGACAGAGCAGCTATCCACTAGATTGGCCTGATGCACTGGAAATGTGCTCATTGCCAGTTCTGAAGGAAGATTGGCTTCTGCAGATAAATGGAGTTTGCTATCTTGTCCCTTGCTTCAGATAACAAAATCTCCTGGGCTGCCTGAGCAAAAGATAAGATGGTATGCCCCATTAAATGTACTAATTGTTAAAACACAGAGAAAAACCACCACCCATCAGTGCGGAGTGCGAAAGGTGCATCCAAGCCTCACACTCAAGGCCTGCCCAGCCTGACACCTCTTTGTGTTCAGGTCTGAACAGCCAGGGAGATCTCTGAATCAAGCCAGGACCAGGACAAACGGGTCTGCCTCAGTTCTCCCTCTCTGACAATGCAGTCCCTTCCTCACGCTTGTCCCTCCTTGGCTTCTTCCTTTCAGGACTCTCCCCCTTTACTGCCTTCCCTAAATCTGCCCTTCTCCCAGATGTAAGGATCAGCAGTGATTTATATTTTCCAAGACTGTGGTACTTTTGACACTAAGGCCAAGATGATATTATTGGTAGCGTGTATATTCCAGAATTCAAAATAAGATTCTGGGAGACTGTTATATGGAACACAGAACTTCAACCATTTATTGTAACACTGTTGCTTAAATTTGTTTTGTATCTCACCATTTAAAAACAGCACACCATTCTTCTCTCTCTCTCTCTCTCTCTCTCAATCCATTCACTATCAGTCATACACCCAATTTCTCAGTTCTCTCTCCCACGGAGCTCTTTAAATCTCCAACCTTTCCCAAACACACCACAAATCACAATCCCCTTCAATCACACACCAGACAGTTAAAATCCGTTATTTTCCTCTTTCCACCAGCCCCTCCCCTGGGCTATCCAAGGTTCCATTTCACCAGCCAATCAGCTTAAACACACTCAGTTGCCGAGGAGGCTCTGTTGTCAAGACCCCCTCCTATCAGGTTCATCACACTAACGCAATTGAGATGAATTTTCTTTCAACAATTAATCTTTCTTTCAACAGTGATAATGGGAGAGCATTCACCATTTCACTTGAGGTCAACAGGCTAATATAAGAAGGCAGAGAGGCAGACAGAGGTTCAAATGGAACAGTCAAGGACCTCCTGCCACTCCCCTAACCTCTAGCATCTGCTTCTTGATGTGGAAACTTCACTCTGCCTAATGGTAGGGCCAGTCCAACCCCAACCACCAATATTGGAACTCTTAAGCAGATATAAACTACTCAGGTGTTCCAGAAACAT
This sequence comes from Iguana delicatissima, assembly GCA_948472985.1. Classification (NCBI taxonomy): domain Eukaryota; kingdom Metazoa; phylum Chordata; class Lepidosauria; order Squamata; family Iguanidae; genus Iguana; species Iguana delicatissima. The sequence continues at coordinate 2,269,138 of CAOKZL010000187.1, read as the reverse complement.
TTCTCAATCCCTACACAAAAAAGGAGAGCTCAGTTTCCTTTTTTAACATATCAAATTCTGCATGAGATCAACAATTTGATGCATTTGTGGTTATACTATAAAAGCAGAGACCAGTGTGTGTGTGTGTGTGTGTGTGTGTGTGTAATAAAACAACTGCAAGTTGTCTCTGCAAACACTTATTGTGTGAGAGTGAGCTGGGCTTCATGCTATGGTCTTTGACTGAGAATGCTTTGTATTCCAACAAGTGCTAGGGCACACTTTAAACTTGCTATCTAGATAAGTATTAAGAAGGTTTGCGTGTAACCCAATCCTAGGCATGTTTCCATGTTTCACAAGATCAGGGGAGTCCACCCTCAACTAAGTGCACATAGATTTGCCATGTTGGTGTGCCATGGTTTGTGAACTTGTATGCTAAACAATGGAAAAAATTCATAATCTTTATTTAACCTGTCTAGCAGATACTCATCCAGATCCCCATTGTGAAATGCAAACCACTCCTCTCCTGGATGTTTATTGATATTTGTATAATAACAAAGGAACATATGTTCCTTGAAATTGTTTCAGTTGTTTATTCAGTCAGTTCTCAAAAGCCTCTGATAAAGCTTCTATAACTTAAACAGCTTGCCAACACACAATTGGACTTATTGTCAAGAAGTTCCTCCTGATATTTACTCAGTATTTAAAATCCATCCATGCTTGTCCCTCTTTGGGTGTCTGAGGAAGCATTATGAATCTTGCCCTTTCCTGCCCCCCATCCCCCACCCCCAGAAATATCAACATGTTCCATCCCTTCTACAGTTTGAAAATAAATATGCATTAATACAAATGTAATGTGAAATACTATATTTAAAACAGTGCCAGAATAGCACTATTTGGAAGCACTCCAAATATTTCCAACTGGTGTCAGAGGATGTAACACCTCTTTCCAAGCCACATGCTATACTTCTTTTTACTGGATTAATCTAAGGCTTGCATCAAGAAAAGAGAGTTGTGTAACCCTTTATGTCCTTTAGCCCTGATTTAGATGGGTGCGCACACCATGTTCCTTAATCTAAATATTTATCATTCTCCCACATCCCTTGATTCTGACCCCATTCTCACCTTTGTCTGTTCTTAAATCTCTCTTTATGCTTACTGAACTGTTCCACAAGCCAGTTAGCAATGTTAAAAAGTGGTTTCTTTCTCTGTTTTTGTATTTAAAATTATATGTATAAAAACTGAAGAATGGTCTAGTGGCCTAATGGTTAACACATCAGTCTCTGGAGTTGATGTGTGTGTGTGTGTGTGTGTGTGTGTGTTCACGTCCCATGTGGCTATATGTGCTTCTCTTTAAGAACCAGTGTGGTGTTTATGATTTGAGTGTTGGACTAGGACTTGGGAGATCAGGGTTTGAATTCCTGCTAAGCCATGGAAACCATCTGGGTAGCCTTAGACAAGTAGCATTCTCTCTAAGCCTACTAGGAAGGCTATGGTAAACCTCCTCTGAATAAATCCTGCCAAGAAAACTTTCTGACAGGGTCTCTTTAGAGTTCGCTTAAGTCAGAAATGACTTGAAGGTACACATAGTTTTCAAGATACATAGAAACAAAACAAAGGAAACAATGGATTACAACAACAAATTGATAAAAAAAAAAACAGATAAAAAAGAGGAATATAAACAGGCAAGAATACTGAATACTAAATGCTAAAAAACAACTAAAGACTATAGAAATATAAATATTTCTATAGTCTTTAGGTGCAGAGACATATCCAGGGTGGGGCAACTGGGGTGTGTGCCCCAGGTGTCAATGCCAGGGGGGCACAAAAAAGTGGACTCCCACCCAGACCTGTCCCACTACCACTTCCCGCCCCTGCTGGGGAACCTTCCTGGCCCCATGGGGGAGGTTTGGCGGTGGCAGCAGCAGCAACCCTTCTGACTGCCGCTGCCCCCAACTGCCCCTTGCTGCCACCCTGCCCCCAGTGGGGTCCTTCCTGGCCCAGAGTGGGGTGGGTGCCCACCCCGCCCCCACCCCGCCCCCACCCACTGCTGCTGCCCACCATTGCCTTGCCCCTGCCAGGGTCATTCCTAGGTATGTCACTGTAAAGGTGGTTTCCAGCTTTCCTAATGCAGCCTATAGATAACTATAAAAAAGCTTCTCCAGTTACAAATACCACTCAAATGCTTCAACTGCTACTTTCCGAAAATACTAATTGTAATATCAGCTGTTGCAAAAAAACTCCTCACAAGCTAATGAGGGTCCAGAACAGATGAGATAAGCTTTATTTCCTTTGAAAGCTCCAGCCAAGGATTCTGTGTAAGAAGGTCTAACAAACAGAAACATCAGCCCATTAAATACCATACAGCTGGAGTAAGAACACAGTTAATTTAAAGAGATATTACACCACATCTTCCTTTCATACAACAAAGAAAAAAGCAAAACAAATCAATATAGATATTATATCATAACACATTTCAAAATGATATACATATTAAATCTCATTTCAAAATAGTATAAAACAATATATTTTTCATACATATCAATTTCAGTACAGAATTATTTAAAAACATTGCAACCATTAAAACTATCATTATGGAGCAATAGGTCACCAATATTTGGCACAACATTAAGAACTGTCTTTACCAACATCCTTCCTCAAGGAACATATCTTTCTGGCAAAAACACAGGTCTGTCTTGAGATGTTACATATACTGGATGCCTATCCAACGGTGAAGATGTATGTGTCTCATAAGATTGATCCTGTTTCTCATTGGTCTCTTCTATGTCACTCAAAAGATCATCAAAGAGCTCAACAAATTGAACATTTTGTTCATCAATACACCCAGGACTCTCAGATGTTTGCCTTCCTGGTCTTAATTGATGCCTATTATGCTGATATACCTGACCTTCTAAAGTCCTCACTCAATAGGAACGTGGTTGCTTACATTTTTCTATAACAATAGCAAGGAGCCATCCATCCATACGATCCTTAGATTCCATACTAAATCTCCTTATTCTAGGGATTGAAGATGCTTTGCTGTTCTACCGTAGAAATAGTTTTGCCTATTCTGAACTCTCTGAAGGTCCTGATATACATTAGTTGGAATCTTGGTACGTAATAAATTAGTAGTTACTCAAAGTTTACTTCTTAACATTCTGCCCTTTAACATTTGTGCAGGTGAATATGGCATCTCTGTAACTGGTGTATTTCGATATTCTAACAATGCCAAATTCAGATCTGCATGTGTATCTCCTGCCTTCTTTACAAGCTGTTTTATAGACTGAATTTGCTTATTCTGCCATCCTGTTAGATTGTGCATATCCTGGACTACTAAAACATGGCTCAAACTCCCACTCTTTCACAAATGTTTAAAATTCCTGACTCGCAAAAGGCATATTATCATTCACAACTGTCTTGGGTATTCCATGGTGAGCAAATTAACTTCTCATAAAAAACCCTTGTCGGTTGGAGTATAAACCCCCACCACTAGAACTTTAGTCCCACTATTATTAATTTGAATCCCTACATACCTGCCCTCTTGGTCTTCAAATATGATTTTTGGTGACAAATTAGGATTCACATAAATAATAATTTTTCTTCTGGGGCAATGCTGCAATAAATTCCTTGCTAAATTTTGGGTAACGTAAGTATTTAAGGTCTCGTCTTCTTACATGAGTTTATTAGAAACAAATTACATCTTGTTTTTTGCTTCTGCTTTTTCAAAATAATGAAATACTTTAGTGTAAAGTCTAAGGCTTTCATGGCTGGAATCCATAGGTTGTTGTGGGTTTTTCGGGCTTTGAGGCCATGTTCTATTAATATTTGCTCCTGATGTTTCATCTACATTCAGATCTTCTGAAGATGCCAGCCACAGATGCAGGTGAAATGGGAGCAAATACTAATAGAACACGGCCTCAAAGCCTGAAAAACCCGAAACAGCCTATAGAAATACTTTAGTTTTTTGGGGGTATATTTAAGCCCTTTGGGTTCCATGGCATACAACTCAAATCCATATAAAGAAGACAAGTTAGAAAAGTCCACTCTCACTGCACTTTTAGTTTCATCATCTTCTCCATCCAAGGCCTTGTCCTTGTCCCTAGTTGAGTCTTGATCTGATGAAAATTATTGAATTCTTCTTCCTTTCAATCTACCAGTTGCTTCAATTCCATACACACACACACACAACCTTTTGTACAGTATCCACTAGAAATCTTCTTAGCACAAAATTGAAAGAGATGCCTTCTAAACATTCCCACTTAAAACTGACCTTATTTTGCCTCAACTTACCAATCGAAAAAGCATATTTCCTTCTTTTGTGCAAAATCCTAGTTGGTATCTCCTTGAATATCATGATTTCAACATCAACAATCTTCATTCTTTTTGAAATGACATTGCAGCACTTGATGTCTGATCTCCTTACTGACAAAATACACAGTCATGTATCTTGGTACATTTCTCTGCTTGGCTATGTGTGAAGAAATGCAGTAAACACAAACCAGTTCAAATTCTATGTGTTCTTTTTGCTTCTCCAATAGATTAACAATAGCCTCCACTGTCCATTCTCAAATATTTTCATCAGGTTGTTCCAGAATTCCTCTGATATGCAGACAGTTCTCCCTTTCCTGTTGTTCCACTAAAGCAAAAGCATCTAAGTCATGTTCATGTTCTCTGTCCTACTTCTTTGTTCTGGATTCTGTGTTTTTTTTTGTTCAAGACTCTGAATCTTTTCATTTATCTGTTTCATAACTAATGCCATCTGTGACATAGACTGATTTATTTCTCTGATCTCTGCCTTCAATTCCTTTCCGTTCTTATTCCCTTTCTGAATTCTGCCATCAATCTCTTCCCTTCTGTGCCATTTTCATTCCTGTCTGAGATAAGTCTGGGGAAGTTAAATATTGAAGCTCCTTAGTTTATTTTTTTAGATACGGCTATAGACTTAGATGGTAACTCTACAGATCCTCTTCTTCCAGGTACTTTCCCTTAGATCTCATATTGGAGTATACCAACATTATACTTCAAGTTTATTAGAAGGAGAAAGAAGCAATTTAAAAGGCATCCCAGAGGGACAAAAAAAATCAGTTGCTTGCAATGACCACATTTGACCACCAGATGTCATTCTCTGCTTAGCTTTCTCTATGCAGACAATATTTATAATATACCAGCATGTGCACAGCAGTCTGACTAATTTTGCTTTTAATTCTCAGGGATGACCTTGTTGTTGTCTCAATCTAAGGTAAATAAAAGTTCTGTTTTCATGAAGCTTTCTGTTTTATTAAGCAATATTTTCAAGTCCGTATGCCTATGCTTCTTTAAAATTCAAATATCAAAAACGTTCTTTTTGCTCTGCATAAAAAGCTAAAAATAGCCTTTAGAAAGAAATCCAAGTCCATTGCTCACAGCGTCTTGGTCCTACAAGGAAGCAGTTGTTGTAGAAGTTATAGGTTGCATCGATGTTAGGATTGCTTCTTACTGAGTTTTCTTTTTAACTGTAAAGTTTTTAAAGGCAAGAGAGAGTACTGAGTGGCTCTTATGGCTTAAACAGCAGGCAGAACACATGGCGAGGCTGGATAGTAACATCTGACCCCTTCTCCTCTCCATCCACGATTGATCACCACTAATGTGATAGTCTAAATTGCCAGGAGGGGACCCCAGGACACTTTAGCATTGACCCTCCATATTCCCCTTTATCCGGGGGGGGGAGTTTTCATAAGTCCCCTTCATTAGGGACCAGGAGACACCGTGTGACGCATTCCCTTCTTGTTAGTACTATGAGAAAGGCAACTGATGTGCCACCATTTTCTTCCAGAAACTCACACATCATCATCATCATCCTCATCATCAACAACAACAACAAAAACAACAAAAGATATGGCCAACTATTCTTTCTGTGATCTTAGTTGCAAAATGTATTATTCGGATTACAGAAATTGTAACAGGGTGAACATACATGCTCCTCATGCATACAATACCCAGTATCATAGAAAAACATCTCTCAAGTAAGCATATATTGCTTTTCCTTTTCTGTGGCTGGTATCATGACTGAATTGCATAATTTGAGCTCAGAAAAAAAAAAAAAGAGCAGGGATGATTTTAGGGAGGTGATTAAAGTTCTGGGAGAGGAGGAGGAGACCTTGCCTAGGAGCTGAAAATGCCAGTGATCATTTTGTGGTTGTTCTATTTTCATTTGAATTGTTTATTTAAATCTGACATTTTTTTTCAGTGAAATAAATTTGCAAACCAAGATGCATTATTTGAAAGAAGTCTGAAAAGGTGGGCCAAGCTGAACCAGGATGAGAAATGAACAGCATAATCCAAAGCCTGTCTAATCAGAAAACTCAGGAGTTCATACAGTGAAAAACCAGCAAAACAAAGTTAAAGGACAGTCACTTCACAAAACCATTTATCCTCAAATTACTTGGTTATTTTCACATGTTTTTGAGCAAGCTGCTGTTTCTTGCTAACTATAGTGTGTTCCCAGTTTTCCAAAAGTAAATAGCCTCCTTCCCAAAGTTCCTGGGAGCCATAGAAGGAAAAATATGGAGGTACAATATGGATGCCTGAATGTTTTCCTCATGCAGTGGGCAGGGGAAGGGATCTAAATGGACTAATCGGCATAGATTCCTCTTTCCTCATGCCACATTCCCAGTTTGGAGCTCAGGCCCAGAATATCAAATACTTCAAAGTAGCATGATAAAAATAATATTGGCCATATTGTTGTATCACCACAACCTTCCCTAGCCTTCCCTTGAGATATCTTGGACTATACCTTCTATCATCCCCAGGCAAAATGGCAAGGAAGTACAGGTCAACACAACTGGGAGATGCCAGGTGAGGAAGAGTGTATCATGACATCTAATCAGAGGTTCTGTGTTGTTTCAAACACTTGTAAAACTTGTTTGGCCAGAAACTACCATGAGTCAAAAGAAACATGTTTGCCCACTACAGGCAAGAAGTGTGCCTACTAGTCTATCATATGCCTCTTAAAAATGCTTGTCTGTCCCCGGACATTGTGAAAGACTGTCTTGTCTCCACATCTAAGAAGAGAAATAATACCAAAACAATAATCTGTAGGATCTTTGAGGGTGACTGGTACAACGCCCAATAGAACAAGGCTCCAGGGTATAACTACAAGAATCCTGCTATATAACTTTGGGCTAAAAGCCAAACTGATTAAAAACAAAATTGATCCCTTTAGACAATCAGCAGCAGTCCAGAATAAGGCTCTCAAACAATAAGAAAAGTCTCTCTCTAAGAAAGGCCATTTCAAACACACTAAGCTATTAGTGAGGGTGTTTTCCCTTAATTTATTTACACAGAACATTTTTTTTAACCATCTGCTCTTAGGTTAAATGGGAAATTAACTTATTCTTGCTCTCTCAGATGTTCTTCATGGTATTAAAAGCAATCTATCATTTTAATATGGGCAGCTTGGCTAATAAAAATGATAAGTGCTGCTAGCAATTATAGCCACCACAAATACCATGCAAACAAGTAGTCTCTTTCTGCAAAGAACTTCTTCATTCTGAGCGTTCAGAGAACAACATGGAAGAAGCAGCTGGGAAAGAAAGGGAAAATGGTGCTGACAGGCCAACAGACTGGCAGCTGGGAATTGACCATGTACCCTCAATAGATGCCCATATGCAATTGCCACCTTGTTCCCGAATGTTACATGCAAAGAAAATATCCTCAAGAGGTACAAAAATCAGGAAAAGTATGCATTACAGAGATTAAAAATAGCAGCTGGCTGTGGAAGGAATAATCCACTGGTGTTACTAAAGGTGACTGATAGTCTGGCCATCATCTCAAGGTGCAGAAGTTGTTAAAGTTGTTAATATGATTTGTTCTTTAGTAGAATTGTTGGGTTTAGTAGCATTGCAGAATCAAAAGAGGAGAGATGTACTGAAATGTAATCCTGAGCAAAGACTGAGGAGGCACAAAAACCCTTTGCAAGCATACAGCTTGCATATAGGAGAACTCAAGAGCTGAGATCTTTCAGCATAACATAAAAATTCACCGTGGAATTATATTCTCTGCCCCTATTACTAGATCACAGTGTAGTGCAGCAAATGCGTCCTGGAGACCAGTGATCATGCATGTTTGTACACAGCTCTCTGAATTGCAAAGTGCTATCACACACAGAAAGGTTCTCTATGCAAAATTTTGCTTCTACCACTGTTAGCAGGATACAACTGTTGGGCTTTGTCCAAACCTCTACCACATTCTGTATACATAGCGCAACATTCTGCATACATACCTGGCCATGTCACCAACAGATTTCTGGCCAAGAGGAAGAGATACAAGTTCTGTGCCTTCTACTTCTTGGTATTAATTTACACGTATTTCCTTCCTTCTGATACACACACACACATACACGTGCACAGACACTGCTCAAGGCAGCTAGCAAATAGTGTTGTTAGGGCAGATTTCAATTCCCTAAGATTTCAGACCCAAATTTTGAGATAAGGTGGTGGACCCTTGTGATGTCATAGGGGGAATGTCCTTATGTACCATTAGCACAATATTGGCTGATGCCCAACTGGTGAATTGCAATAACAGAAGTCAGATTTCCACCATTGGAACTCACTTTTTTGGACAATGTGGAGGCTGGAATTCTTTACTGACTGCACAACAACCAAAATCCCCCCTCTGAAGCCACCTTTTCTCATCTTCAGTGCTCTGAACACAGCTACTTCCTGGCTGATGAAAGGTAGCAGGGAGCAACAGGCAAGTATCCAGCTATTTTCCTTTGGGTACACGCAGCACAGGGACCTCTGGAGGACCAGCAAAAATACTTCAGAATGGTTGTTGCTGAGCATCCAAGTACAGGAAAATAGCTGGATGCTTATTTGACACTTCACCTGCTCTCCACTGAATGGGAAACGGGCAGGTATAGGGAAACTGCAGGTCAGAAAGTAAGGGTTTGCAGGGGGTTGATCAGGAACTGTTGTAGGTGTGTCTCCTGATGTAAGATTGTAGCCAGTATCTGCATGTATGTGAGAGTGTGACAGATAATTTGGATTTCTTGCAGATTTATTTGTTGTACAGATAAAAATTATATACAACGTATAGATGATGAGAGAAAATAGACTAAAGCAGCCGCCCTACAGTGTTATAGTGCAATTATTCCACCTTCAACATCCAGTTGAATCCTGCGCTTTGCAGTTTAGGGAAGGACATTTAGAATTCTCAGCCAGAAAGCTCTTAGGCCTCAGTAAACTACAAACTCCAGAATTCCACAGGATGTTGAAAGTAGAATAATTGCACTATAACAGTGTAGTGCAGAAATTACCTAATGGTAATGCATAGATATTAATTTTAGTGCACACAAAGAGCTGTGCATCTAACATGCTTAACTATTTTTATATAGTTATATAAACTATTATTTATATAATCATTAACTTACACGTTGTTACCTAAAAATAGTTAAGCACGTTTAGAAACTATTGAGATTACCTGGTATTGTGTCTATTTATTGTGTTACTGAAACAAAATGGGGTTCCAGCCCTGGAAGCCACCTTACACAATAAAATATTTTTCCCCTTTTCTAGCAGTGTTCATCCTGAGAGTTGTCTCCCAAGCTGGAGATCCAGAGAAGCACAGCAGTTTCCGGAGACTTCAGCCAGCACTTGAGAGCTGGCAACTATACCCAACAAATGTCACTGAAGGTAAACAACAGAAACATTACAAATTATCAAAGTATTTTAAAAAATTATCCTCACAATAATAACAACTTTTTAAAAGGCCATACCTTTCCGAAAAGCACTGAGAATGGGTACTTATGGCACCTCTGAGGAAAGTGTAATCTGCAACACAGGAGAAAGCCCTTTCCCATGCGCCTTTCAAACAGGCCTCTACATGTAATGACATTCTCAAAAGAGCCCCTCCTTAAGATCTTAACAACAGAACACTTTTGTAATGACACAGGTGATCTTTTAAATACTCAGGTCCCAAGTCATTTAGGGATTTAAAGTTAAAACCAGTAGCTTGAATTTGCCATGGAGAATGATAAGGCAATTTTGCTGTTGACAAGGGTGGTCTACAATCACGTGGAGGTTTCTACTCACGTTCAAGTGAACCCAAAAAGATGGCCGATCAAAACTCCAATACAGGAAGCCTAGAGACTTAACAGAGAGCAACAAGAATGGTGGGTTTATGTATGCAGTTTCACCCCCATCACTAGTTCAGCCTTTCTGTGTACAGACTGAAGGTCTTCACAGGGCTAAATATAGATAAAACTCTAGATGGTGTTGCATGGAAAACTGAAACTAAAACATTTTATTTAAGGAGGTATTTGGTGGTGGCTCACAGAATTTTTAAACTGGAGGGTGTGTAGTGTTTTTATTTTATTATATTTTAAATGTCTTGTTAATGCTGTTTTAGCTTGTATTTTTAAACTGGTGTTTTAAAATCAAAGTTAACTGTATTTTAAACATTTTTATCAAGAGTTTTTTTTTAAAAAACATACTATGTATAAATATATAAATATATAATAGAGGCACACTGAAGCATGAGGAAAGATTTCAGCTGATTGAATGTCAAGGGCTGTTCGCTAGTTTTTAGACAATAGCGAGTGTTATGGCTAATGTAATCTACATCTCTGGTAGTTGTTAAACAAAAAATGAGCTTTTGCTGCCATTGTTAGGCATTGCTCTACAAGAAGGAAATGCAGGCTCAGTAGAGTAATCTGGAGAAGCCAAAAAAGTAGATAGGAGAGAGTGTTGAGGCAGGCCGTTGTTGCATCCTGGCATTTCTTCATCCAAGCCTGGCCTCCCCTGGCTACTTCTCACTAAAAACAAAACAAAACAAACCCTTGCCCAATCTCCAGGAAATATTCAACATGTCACATATATAACATCCCATTTGACCCTGAAAACATTAACTTTGAAGGGGAAGGAAGAATACCAGGAATTTCAAAATGCCATGGAGCACTCAGCCAGCAATTTAGTAGGTAGAAACTGATCTCAGGCTACTAAATGGCTGCAGCTATGCTCCACCAATTGCTTTGTTGCTGTTAACAGGTGTCAAGTCAACTTCAACTTATGGCAACCTATGAGTCACTTTATCATCAATTGCTCTGCTCAGGTCTTGCAGACTCAGGGACATATCTTCCTTGACCTGTAATGTTGTCTTTCTCTTTGCCTACTGCCTTCTACCTTACCAAACATTACTGTTATTTTCTAATGAGTGAGGTCTTCCCATGATATGGACAAAGTATGACATCCTCAGTTTAGTCATCTTGGTTTCTAGGGAGACTTCAGGCTTGATTTGCTCTGGGACCCATTCATTTGTCTTTTTAGCAATCCATAGTATCTGTTGAACTCTTCTCCAGAACCATATTTTGAATGAGTTGATCTTCTCCTTATCAGTTTCCTTCGCCATACAGCTTTCACAATCATACATAGAAATTGGAAATACGATGGCATGGACAATCCTAACTTTAGTAGTCAATGATATATCTTTACACTTGAGGATTTTCCTTCATAGCTGTCCTTTGAAGTTCTTCTGATTTCTTGACTGTAGTCTCCATTCTGGTTAATGACTGAGCAGAGGTATGGAAAATTTTGAATTATTTCAATGTCATTATCATTTACTTGAAAGTTATGTAAATCATCTGTAGTAATTATTTTTGTTTTCTTAAGTTCAGCTGTAAATCTGCTTTTGCAATTTTTGCCTTGACTTTCTTCAGTTTCACTCCAAGTCTTTGCTGTTTTCTGCTAATAGTATGGTGTCATCTGCATATTTTAAACTGTTGATGTTCCTTCCTCCAATTTTCATGCCTCCTTCCTCTGAGTCAGTGTACAAGTTAAACAGATAGGGTGATAAAATGCAGCCTTGCCTGACCCCCTTGCCAGTTGGAAACCTTTTCATTTCTCTGTATCCCATCTTAACAGTCGCCTCTTGTCTTGTCTATAGGTTAAGCATCAGGATAATCAAAGGTTGTGGCACGCCCATTTCTTTAAGGGTGACGCATAGTTTCTCATGATCTATATACAACCAAACTCTTTACTATGATATATGAAGCATAGGCTGATTTATTTTTGAATTTTTTTGGTGTGCTCCAATATCCAACATATGTTTGCAATATGATCCCTAGTGGCTCTTCCTTTCCTGAACCCAGCCTGGACATCTGGCATTCTCACTCCATATATGGTACAAGCCTTTGCTGTAGAATTTTGAGCATGACTTTACATGGAAAATTATGGTCCGGTGGTTAGTGCCATCTCTGTTGTCCCCTTTCTTATGGATTGGAATGTCTATTGATTATTTACAATTGGTGGGCCATTGTTTCGTTTGTTCTCAGATTTTATTAGAAAGACTCTGTCTTTGTAGACTGAAGTAGCTCTATTGGTATGCCATCTCTTCCTGGTGATTTATTTCTTTCAAGTGCTCTGAGCGTAGCTTTCCTGGCACTTTCTAAAATTGGTGGTTCGTCTTCATATGGTTCTTCTTACAAAGAGTCTGTCAACCTTTCATCTGTTATATAGTTCTTCCCTGTATTGTTTCTTTTTATTTCTACTTGGTAATGTAATGTGTTTCCCTGCTGGTTGTAGAACATCCCCACTCTTGGTTTAAATTTCCCTGCAGTTTCTCACATATTTCAGAAGAGTTCTCTTGTTCTTCCATTTTTTTTTTAAATTGTTGTCATCTTCTATTTCTCTGCATTGATTGTTATAGTAGTTTTCTTCATCCCTGCACACAAGTCATAGATAGCATAGTTCCCTCAGGGTTTTGACTCTATTTCTGTCATCTTTTGCTCCTCATCTGTCCTTAACTGCTTGAAGAGTTCCATCTGTCACCCACTGAGGCTTCTTTTTCTTTGTAGCTAAAGATAGTGTCTTTTTGTGTTCCTTCAGTCCAGTTCCTTTGTTTGGCTCCCAGTCAGTTAGGCTTCATAGTGAAAATCTATTTTTCATCGGCTGAGAATTCTAAATGCCCCTCCCTAAACTGCATACCCCAAGATTCCATAGGCTGTTGAAAGTGGAATAATAGCACTATAACAGTCTAGTGCGGAAACAGCCATTGTCTCAATGATAGGTAGTCTGAACAGCTCCTTTTCTTCCTCCCTTTCCTCCATGTTTCCCCAGTCTCATTAAGAAATCTGTCTAGCATTGTCTGAAATCCTATTAATATTTATCATATCTGTGGCATTTGCACTTTTCCATCAGGCATCCAGGCCTGATCTCTGTTTGCCTTAATAGGCTTCACAACATCCAAAATCAGATTCTATTAGGCGAACTTTGTCAGATGCCTTCAGTGCCACGGTTCCTCAACAGAGCCTTTCCATGAAACAGTGACATTCGCAGAGGTCTTAATCTGATATGACTGTTCAATTTTAGTTGTAGAAACAAATAGTAGAAGAGTACTTGAGGTGGAAGTCTGTTGAGTCAAACAGAAAGACTGAAGCCAAGAGAGGCAGAAAAAGGCTTAGAAAACACATTTTCAAAGCCAGAATGCCCAAAATACCAGAGAACAATGGTGCCAGCTCATTAATACTGTTCATCTCTCTAATACATAAAAGTGCTGACATGTCCCGTAATTCTTTTGCAGATTCCCCTTTCTAGAAGGCATTACTTTTGGCCTGCTTCCATCCAACAGAGATAATATTCCTATGTATAGCTGGGTGACAATATATGCAATAATCCATAATCTTCCTTCACATCTATATGGGTAGATTTGTAAAAGAAAAGACAGAAAAGGACAATTGAAACTCACCCACTACTACCACACTCTGCTTCCTGCCTCTTCCGAGACTGTAAACAGGAGTCTTTATTAACACAAACAAGTTTTGACTCTGGCTGGCCCCAAAGAGCTGGTGAAATAAAACAAGATGGATGCTATTGTGAATTGCACATCATCATCATTGATGCTTTCTGCTTCTAGGACATTTGCCCCCAAGTCTTGCACATTATAATACATTACATCCTGTCTTATATTTCATGGCTGGTGATACAGATTGATTTTCAGTTATTTAAGGAAGATGTTGCACAGTCACATTTTCTGCCCCTTACCCCACAAGACTTAAGAAATATACAGTTCTGAAAGTCAACAGATGAGAACAGTGCCAGACCTCTGTCAGGACATTCTTGTTCTCCCAAGGGCATTCGATGACCCTGGCCCTTTAACACTACTTCTTTAAGAGTTTATTCTTGAAAGTGCTAAACAAGGCTGAAAGAAGCCTACTTCCTACTTCATTCTTGGCCCTGACCTACACTAGTCCTTTCCGCTTAATTAATGACCTCCTTTCTGTATCAACAATAACTAATAGCTATCTGACAGAAAATTGCTGAACCAACAATCTGGTCTCTTCTGCAGTCATATTTGATATAGAGATGCACTCTGATGTACTTCCTGCTCTGGGTACTCATGAGCATTAAACCTTGCCAACAATTACCTTGTCGGCTTGGCAGATAGTAAAAAAAAAGTATCTCATCCTTCACTTCCAAATAATCTATGATAGATCACTCAAACATCCCAAAGAGGGAGGGAAATATCTGCCTCAGCTCTTTCAGCGGTACACCTGTTCAACATATTCATGGGTGGGTAGGCACTAGAAAGTGAGGTGGGTGGGCAAGCTGAAGTAAATGTACCCTTTTTCTAGTTCATCTGTTGTGCCACAAAGAAACCTGCTCCAAGCATTGTAAGGTCCCGACAGCAGAATGAATGTATTGCAAGGCCTGTGGTATTGTAAGAGAAGACTAGGAAGTGGTATGACAGCCATTCTTCAGTATCTGAAAGGCTGTCTTATGGAAGATGGAGTAAGTTTGTCTTCTACTGCTCCAGAGGAAAGGTCTCAAACCAATGGATATATAATACATGAAGAGTGATTCTGTTAAACGTTCATGGGAAGAGGTGTTCAGTTGTGGAATAGACCAGTGGAGTAGTAGATTGCAAGAGACGGAGAAGAGAAGAATGGGAGGTGATGTGATAGGAGGTGTGGGCAACTGTGGGAGGCTAGGGATTAACCCTCCAGGAGACCTTGGAGAGTGCACATTAATGATACCCCCTTCAAAAAAAAAAACAAGTGTCTCCAAATGCCCTCTAAGGGCCATGGGGGCATTTTTACCATGTTTTTAGGCCCCACTGGCATATTTTAGCTTAGCGCCAATTGGTCCCAATATACAGCAGTCACTTCGCTGTCTCCCTTATGTAGTAACATGGCAGCCCCTTGCTAAAAACTGACATTATGAAGCTGCCCTATTCCACTTCCTGCAGATGTAACCCCACTTACCTAGATGTAAGTCCCACATTGAATTCCAGTTGTGATTTTTAATTTTAATACATCACTGATTTTTACTATTGATTCTAGTAATTTCTATACATGTTCGTCTGTTTACAAGCACAAAATTGTCCATGGGATTATCTATAAACCACAGGGAATTTTTTAGATCTGAACAAACTATACAAACTCTTTAGAGTATGAATGCAACTGTTAAGTGTGTACATTCCAGCATTTTCAAAGATGAAAACTAGGACATGTGTGGCCAAGCAACATCAGAATGTGGTCAAAATGGCAAAAGTTATTAATGAGGAAGAACACACAAGGTAGGAGATGCTGCACCAATTTGGTTTTGCCTGAGCCGACTGGGAAGGGCAAGATTCCACTCTCTTCTCTTGTCTGCTCATGCTGAATTAATCGATTGCAAACTACTCTTGCCATTTGAATTCATAAAGGAAAAAAGTCCCTGGAAGTATGAGACTTCTCAGTTCTTTTTGCTTTGATTTTACATGCACTTTCATAGTTTTACATCCAAACATTTTCTTGGAATATCCTGGGTTTCCTCCACTCTCCACTTCCTTGTACTTTAGCAATATTATACTAGTTAAGCATTAGAAAAATTTTCTCTTATTGGTAAAGATTCTTCTTTCCCTCACTTGAAACAGTAGGATAATTTAAACTGACCTCGAGAGTGAGAATAAAAAGTCCTCACAAGTGCTGGGAGTTTTTTGGGGGGGAATACTTCAGAATGAGGAAAACACCATGTATCTCTCCCTCCCCCCCAAAAAAAAAACTTGGAAAAGACAGGAACAAGACTAGGGACTTTCTGTTTTTTCTAATCTGTCTGGATGGGCCCACTGTTTGAAGAAACTGAACAAAGGGGGAAAGGAGGAGCGGGAGAAACTGGGATGTTTCAACAGCAGCTCAAAATGTGGGATGGCAGAGTATTAATTGAGAGTATCCCTGTCAAATGGGGGAGGCTGGAGGGTATGCAAGTGACAACTTCTCAGTGAAAGTGAAAAGCTAAGTGGTGAATTTTGTAACCTTCAGAGACAAAACTGGAACCTTTTTCGCACTAGCCTGTTATAGCGCGATGATTCCACTTTCAATATCCTATGGAATTCTGGGGTTTGCAGTTTTGGGAGGAGCCCCTCCCTAAACTGCAAGCCCCAGGATTCCATAGGATGTTGAAAGTGGAATCATTGTGCTATAACAGGCTAGTGCAGAAAAGGCCTGGGAGTTAGACAAGGCACATTTCCTGAAAACCATTGGTGGATGATTACTAACAAGCTCTAAACTTCTGCTCAGGAATTCATTGTACAGCAGGTAAGGGACAGCAGAGGACCAAAGCCGAGGACCAAAACTGACTTGCTCCAAAACTGTACTCCTGTCACACTATGTGACCACTACCTCAGTGTCCTCTGCATATCTCACTTGCCTCAGGGTTAGCTACTGACATATAGGAAAACAGTTTTCTCACGGGACCATGTTTGGTGCAAAGGCCCATCAGGTGCCGAACCCTATGCTAATCTTGTTCTGCTAGGGCAAACTCCAATATGCAGCAATTCGCCATGAAAGGCTATGCTATTCCCAAACAACTTCACTGAATGTGAAATGCTTCCTCTCCCTAATCAATAAAAGCAGTTCTTATCACCATTTAATAATCATAGCTTGCCACAGTGGCTAGAAACTTGTAAGGCCTTCTGCTGCCTTTGCTGCATTTAATGACAACATGAAAGAAACCTTATTCCCAAAGCTGTGCCTGCATCACTGATAGCTCTTATGCAGAAGCAAAGAAGAAAACAACAACCCCCCAAAAGCCATGTTAATTTCAAGCTCCATTAGAAATGCACACTTTGGCAGGGAGAAAAATCAATGTTTGTCCAGTGGAAAAGAAAAATACCAATTGGGACTGCACTGCTGTTCTCAAGTTTAAGAGAATGTAAAAAATTATGATTCCAGTAACATTCGCTTAACAGGGAGAATTATTTTCTTATCACAGAAGATATTTGATTTTGACATGTTGTATTTTGACAGGAATTATTTCAGTTCCAGGGACTGTCTAGCAACCCTTCCTTTTTTTCATATGTTTTATCAATCCTGACACTCAGACCAATTGATTTTCTCCTCTTCTCTAAAGATGTCGTCAATTCAGGTTTGTTTTGATGAATGCCACAATTGCTGGGCCAAATATATATCCACACATCTTCTGGAGGACTTGATTTTAGGTTTTAGCTCTGTGGGATAACAAGGAGAAAAAAAGAACTGTTCATAAATGTCACACTTTGTCTGGTAAAGTCATATTCATTTTTTTAAAATAGAAACTCTAAAAGGTTTGAGGACAGTACTTCAAAACATCTAGAAATATAATACTCTGTACAGGGTACATAACTAATATCCCTTCCTTTCTTTTAATAGACCAGTTCTTTAAATACAGAACTGATTGCTATTTAAAATGCAGAGGACTTAGTATTCTGTAGATCTTCCTTTATATAGATTACATACACCAGAACTTGTCCTACTTTGTCCCTAATTGTGTTGGAGCAACAGAATCTAATGAACAGCTGCCACAAGATTTCTCTTTCTTATCAGCATGTGTCTATATGCTAAAGGCCAAATTCTGCTCCTGGATGCCCACACATGGAATGCTCCACTTAAAGTCAATGGGGTCCCTCAGCATGTGCAGTCAAGCACAAAATTCAACCCTGAGGGAATGTTTTCTTCCACAGCGCTGACCCTTTCCATGGTATGCACTGTTTCTTCCTAAAAAGGCAGTAAACTATATTGTTTTCTGAGGAGAAAGAATTTAACACAGAAACCACAACATTAAAATGTTTTAAAAACCAGAGCAATATACACTCTCTTTTGAATGGACGCAATCTTCAGTTAAAATGCAACTAAAGCCAAAGGGGAAGAGGAGAAAAATTTTAGGCTGTGGCCTGTATAAGGAAGGTATAGGAAATGAAATGAGTTCTGCATAGGGTAAGCTTCATATATTCCTAGACATTAAGCATGATCCAGAGAACTGTGGTGGGACTGCAAAGCCTTCAGCCTTTAGCTTGCTTTAAGGCTCTTTTTGTGTGCCCATGAAGAACAACTGCCAATAAAGGAACAGCACATGCTGCTGACACCAGATGTGTGTACTATCCCCATAGACATTTAGGAATTATATGGAAATCACTCCTAGGAACGTACAATTGCATGAACAATGATGGCAAATTCATCTTTACATATTAGATAATCAACTATGGCCAAGGTTGCTTTATATCTGAAGTCACCCAAACATAATTTCATTTTACATACTGTGTGAAATAATCTCTGCTTCATGTTGTCCCTGATTCACTACTGAAGAAAGGTGAACATACTGAACTGATAAAATCATGAAATTGGATCTCAAAAGTAATCCAGTACAACAACCTTTGGTAGAGAAAATCTATTACTATTGCATCCTGATGGAATGAGGGGTCACTTTTTAATGCTGGCTGGTTTACCACAAATGGCAGTTCCTGGACTGAGAAAACCTGACTGCAATAATCCTTTCTCTTCAAACCTCCCAATTAGACTATTATAATACTCGCTGTTTAGGAATGCCTTTGAAGGTGGTCTAGAACCTTCAGCTTGCACACAATGAAGCCACACGTCTATTGACTGGTTTGGCTATACAGGACCCCAAAATGCTAATCTTTAAGAAGTTGTAGTGGCTACCTATTTGGCACTGAGTCCAATTTAAGGTGATCATTTTTATAAAGCATACCTGAGTAATGGCCACCTAAAGAAGTACTTCTCCTAATATCATTTTGCCCTTGCATGTAGGTCCATTGGGGAGGCCTTACTGGTTTATACAACCACTTAACAAAATCTGGACTGCTAGAATTCACAACAGGGGTTCTTGTGGTAGTCCTGTAGTTGTGCAGTGATTTTGCCTAGAAAGTTAGACTGCCTGAAACTTTGGTCAGTTGTTGGCACCAGGTAAAAACAAGTAGATGAATGATCTAAATAATGTAATGATGACTTTTCTTTCTGTTTATTGTGGAATCATATAATCATCAAATCAAACATTTGAAAGGGCCTTGAAAATCATTATAAGATCTGCTTAAATACCTCCAGCAAAGAAGTCTCGCCATATCCCAAGGCAGTCTGTCTTGCAGTCAAACAGTTCTTATGCTGAGCAAGCTCCTCCTAATGTTTAACCAAAATTTGCTTTCCTGAAATTTCAACACATTAGTTCTAGTTTTTAGGAGGCCAAGCAGAGAACAAGTATGCTCTGTCTTCTGCATGATGATACTTTAAATACCTGAAGATTACTACTGTTTCTTCCCTTAATCTTCCCTTCTCCAGACTAGATGTACCCTGTTTTCTTCTCTCTTTTTTTTAATCTGTAGACTTTCAAAAAATGTGCCTCTTCCTTCCTGTTCCATTTAAGGATGCCTCTGCCCTCTCTCTTCAACTTCCATCATGAGCTACACTACACTTGTTATCACAGGCATATCATTCATACCTCCACCAAATCTCTAATATGCAAATTAGGTCAGTTTCTTCCCACATTCCTCACATTTGCATATCAGCATTATATTTAGCAGTGGGCTGGATTTAGCATTTACTTATTTATTTTAAACTGCTTATATACTGCAAAAAGAGAGGCTCTTGTGGAAGCTTGCAAAGAAGAAGAAATTAAAAGGTGCAATGCAGCAACAACAAGCACAGTAGAAATGAGCTAGTATTATCATCAAGCCAAATATAGTTTAACTAAAACCATCCATAGCAGCATCCTAAAGAGCTAAACGAGTTCAATGGAAAATGTTGCTCTAAACAGCCAGGATTTTACCAATATTCAAAAAACATGGAACAAGACTTTCATTGAGGTACTTCTACAACAGAGCAATCACCAAGAAGTTTCAACCATATGTCATATTTTGGAAAGTGGAGTCTTTCTGAACAGTGCTTGTTAGAACACCTTAAAGAAAATGGAGGTATATATTTTCCACCGTACTTGACCAGGTCCTCAAGTTTTGTAGTTGATAATTATCAATATGAATGCTTGTCCACAATTTCAGCCCAAACCATAAGAGGCCATAAACCGCCAGCCGATGGGGGAGGAGTTAAAGCAAACTTTCTGTCCTGACCATTGAATGACCAAAGTGTGTCAAATTCTTGTTGGAACTACATCTCGCAGAATCTTATGCAAGCTAGGCAATTCTGGAAACTGTATCTGGAAACAAAGTAATGTTTCTAAACTCTGATTATTCAATTCCAAGGCCTCCAAACTGTTGGTCCCTCAGTAACAACTAGGAGAGTAGATAGACATTGATGGTGAATTCTACTGCCATCATACAAATACTGACAACAAACTATTTGGGAAACCTGGAAGAGCGCATTTTGGATTTAAAGCTCAACAGATCAGTACTGAGCACCAAAGTATTCTTGGACAGCTTCCTTTTTATTGTCAGGTATATATCACTAACCAAAGTCTCTCACACAGAAACGAATGCTTGAGGCAACTCAAAATAATACATTTGTCTCCTAGTGTCCATAGTTGAGTCTGGTTCATTCAGTGCATGATTCACTGTAATTGCCACCACAGTCACTTCAAGGAGTTGTTCTCAGGAAAAGAAAATGCATGCTAAAACGAAACTTTGTGGAGCTTGGTTTTTCCCCAGTGATTCAAACTGTACTTTCAAGGAAGAATCCAACATCCTACAAACCCAAGAAGTAAGAAAGAACAAAGCAAACTTCAAAGAAGTTGCAGCATCTATAATAAATGACTGATTTTAAAGCATCCAGACATTTCTGGAGGGGAAATAAGGTCAACAATTGCAGAGACCTGTCATCTGTGAAACACACTGATGTATTATGCACTCAAAAAAGAGATGACCCAAAATGGCTCTGATTACAGTTTTTATTAAGCCATCTATTTTTGAAGAGCGGGGTAGTAAGCTTTCAAGATTCACAGAACTCTCTATTAGTCAGAATGGTGCTATACTTAAATACATAATGCAGGGGAGACAATTTAAAATGTGAAATGTCCTCCATGTTGCTAGTCATAGAGACACTAACCCTGAAATACAAATACATTCTGGGTTTGCGGAGATTTTATGACAGCTACACATCATGCATTGGGAGACAGACAAGATGGAAATCCTCTGCTGGAAATTAATCATATAAGCTGCAAAGGAGAAGCTGAATATGGCAAAAAACCTCAAACAAACTCCGAAGGGGGAAAAATAGACAAAAGTGTCAACTGTACAAATAAGATACACACTGAGTCCTGAACAGATACTACGTTGCATATGCATTTGCCATAAGGAACTAGAAGAAATCAAGAGTTTTTCATCATGGGAATTGTTTTATGTATAGAAATGGGACATGCGTGATTGTCTCTATTATTGCACCATACATCTATGGACAGCATATTTGTATATAATCTGGTTATCTAAATGTCAGAGTTTGTATTTTAGAGGAGTTGATACTCTTTAAGGTGTTCTTGTTGTTGGTCCTTATTTTTTGCGCAGTGCTAGCATTTCCTGATTCTTGCCAATAAGTCTTAGGATTTTCCCTACTGTCTTTCTCATGAAATTTCTATATTAATAAAAAATAATACATATGTATGTCTGTGGGTGCGCACATGCAGGTGTCTATCTGTTTATCTGTGCTGTAATGTGAAACCCAGTAAACTGAAACTTCGCATGCATACTGAGGGATCCTGGGATGTGCATCTTGGGCTTATTTAATTTTTTAAAATGGATAAATTAATTTTATTTAATTAAAATATGTCTACAGTTTGCAGTACCATCATTTGTCAATAGGTAGTGGGCTCCCTTAAACATAAGAGATGAAGTAGGCTTATTTGTGGAGCATAGTCCTATCTCCACAAGGCTTTCAGGCAGGTTTCCTTTCTTAGGCCCTTTTCGCACCTTATCTTTTAACGCTGCTGGGTTGGGGTCCTCGCACAAGAAGCCTGGGCAGGAAGGCTCTCGCAAGCCTCCTGCTTCAGCTCTGCAGCTCCTTCCTGCTTGCACGAGAGCCCTGCCCGCGCCCCGCCCCTTCCTTCTGCAGTGCAGCCTGGGAGTTGGAGGCTGCACTGAGGAGAGGACAGATGACCGGCCTGGCTCCAGAGGCTCCGCACGGCAGGTGAGTGCAGCCCAGGCTCGTGAGCATTGTGCAAGCGCATCATTTTCGGCTAAAAGCTGAAAATAAAAAAATGCGTGTTCGCTGTGTGTGAGGGCCCTGAGCATCACATAAATGGGAGTACGTCATGTGGACCACTCCTCACATTCACGCGTCACTCAAGGGGCCCTTTCGCTTGCAAACTGCCGTGCGAAAAGGGCCTTAGGGTGCCTGAATTCTTCAAACAAATAACAGACAGATAAAGTTCTGCTGCCTGGTAGACAGGTTAGGTCAATAGAGTGGAAAGCTGGATGAACACCAGTGGGAGTGGGAGGGAGGGAGGGAGGGAAAGAAAGAAAGCGAGAGAGCATGGGAAAGAGAAAGCAGCTAATAAGGAGCAGAGGAGAAGAGACAAATATGGAGCTGAAGATTAATGGTTTCCAAACTCTGCACAGCTGGTATATCAATGACACACTAGACTAAAAAGTCTGAGTTCCAAATTCTAAGTCTTCTTTTAATTCTTTTCTTTAACTGCTCCACCCAAGCTTCATTTTCATGTAAGTTTGCTAATCACTGGGTGCCACATATGTTTATCTATCCCTAATTGTACTTCAGATGGCAATATCAGAATGGGAACATCAACAAGTTAACAGAATAATATTGATCAGAGCAGGTTAGCATCTCCTTGCCTCCTTGCCTTTACAAGTAGACAATCAAAGATGACTAAATCACATAATAAAACATTGCCCTTTGAAGGGTAAGTCCAGCATGTGTGAACCAGTGGAATTAGCACAAAATTGCTACAGTCATCAGCATAACAAATGTGCATACTACTAAAATAAGAAATAACCACACTGAATTCAGAGTGAAACGTGGATTTCCAGTGTTCATGGAATAAACATAAACCCATATCCATATAAGACAGATACGTGAAACAGGTGCTGAAAATAGATTTTGCCTACACAAGGAATGCATTTGAAGTACACAGAACTTTCAGTGATATTGAACCAAACATCTGCAGGCTTGGACTTTGCCCAAGCAAATATTTTCATGTCATGAAAAGCCCAGACACTGATAATTATGCTTTTCGTGTCCCTTTTCCTGTTCCTTCTGTTTCCTGTTTATGTTTAGATTGCAAGACACTTTGAGCAGGAGCCTCTTTATTTTCTCTCTTGAAGTGTTTCACATATTTCAGAATGCCCTTTTTATTAAAAAAAAGGAAAAAACAAAAAAAAACCTTTCTGTTGAAATGATGCTGGTACAAAAAAAATTACAATAATGGAAACACAGAGACCAGATTTTAGAAGTTGTGGGGCACATTTCCTAAGGAATCCTAAAGAGAGTGATGGAGGAGGAAAAAACAGTAATAACTCTTTCTTCCTAATGTATTAACATTCTTTATTAACATTCTTCTCTATCCTTGTCTTTGAGTAACAGACACGTTCTTTTCCCCTTGCCATTTCTTGCTGTACTGCTTTATACCTCATATATACAAGAAGCAGGATTTGAAGCTGGTACCTCCCTATTGTTTGTGTGTAGTGAGGTCTGCTACTCATCATTATTTATAACAATTTTTGATGCATGATACAATCAGTTCATGGAAAAGAGGTTTCTCTTTCAATCCTAAGTGTAGTATTGTCACTGAGATGTTGCAGCAACACTAAGTCCTAGTGAGAGAAGCCTTCTTGGTTCTAATTCCAGAATGAGTAGATTTTCATTCAGTTAGACTGTTAGGAAGAGCCCTGGTGGCACAGTGCTTAAATGTCGGCACGGTAGCCACAACGTTGTGAGTACGATCCTGTAGGGCTCCAGGTTAACTCAGCCTTCCATCCTTCTGTAGGTCGGTAAAATGAGTACCTAGCTTATAGGGGGCAATTAGCTAAAACACATTTTTTACATTGTAAAATTGTAAAAATTGTAAAACATATTGTTTTACATTGTAAAATGGTAAACACATTGGCTTAGGGAGTACTCTGCACTGATAAGCACTTTAACTGCTATTTTAACTGCTATATTAAAAAAGTAATGCAGTGTCTGGGAAGTAGGTTTTCACCTGCCTCCCATGTGTGCAAAAGTTTTGGGGCTCACTCACTTGAGCCACTAACCCATCCTACAATAAATTAGGCAATTATTTTTTCCACTTTTTTTCATTTGCTTTCATCTTTTGATTCATTCTCCAGACAGATTTCTTATCTAATCTTGTTAACTTTTCAGCACAGCACTTAAGGGTCTATGTGTATGTGTGCTAATGACATAACAATAATACGCAACAATAGTAGGAATAACAAGTGTGTATTATTGGTGATCCATCAACATTCTGGACCTCTGCCTCCCTGTTATGCTGATAATTAGGGGTGATGTTAAACTAGAGTGGATTTTAGTTGGCTTGTAGAAATAAAATTCTAAAACATTTGAGGCTACAGATCCATACAATAGTATGGTCATAATACAGTGGCTTATCATAGATCAAAGGGGAAATATTGGCCAAGATCCTTCATCAGTGCTGTGTTGCACAAATCTTCACATGCAGAGTTAGATACTGATTATGCTGCACAGTCCTGATGCTGAATGGTACCAGAATGTAGAAACGAATGCACAGCGAAAGAAGTACTACTCCCAATTTCAGCAACAGCAGACAGATATACATCAACTGGGAAGGCATAGTGTCCACAGATGCACAAGTCTGCTTCCATGACCTTCAACTGAAAACAGACATTATGCATCAAACAAAAAATATCCAACCACTTCTATTGGGGAATTTCAGCAAGCTTAAGACACAAACAGGATTCTGATCTTCATGCACTTAGCAGAAAAAGGACAGATTCAGAAAACATACAGACAAGTTTAGTTTAATGAGTATTTAACACTGAGGATGGCAGATCACTTGCAACAAACAAATAGTTTTTTCAGTTGGACGTATTTGAAGTTACAGAATGTAACCTCACTCTTGCTTGAACATGACAATGAAATAAGACTTGCATTGCCTACAGATGGAAAATCAGCACATGTAGCTGTATGAGACAAAGTTACTGCTATGCTTGAGGAAAAAAGCAAAAGAATGCCTCAGGAGAAGTGCCTTGGAGGTGAAGCTGGAATAAGAAACATGGGCTGAAAACTCTTCTCAGACATGAGGCTGATTGGATGGCCTTAGGCCTAACCCCCGGCCTCAACTATCTCATGGAGTGTTATGACAATAAAATGGAATCTAGCCCTATAGATGTTTCCATGACCTCTTAGGAGGAACAGAGGTATAGCAAATGTAATATAGAAGCCACGTTTGGAACTTTTTATGAATTTAGTTTTTCTTTGTAGGTAAATTTTGAGTTTTACAAGAATGGTGTTATGACATAGCAGCTCTAAAAGGATCCTTAGCTTTGTTAGATTCAAACCACTTTATCCAATGATTCTAGCAGTACAGTCCCTGTGCATGTCTACTCAAAGGCTGGGCCTATTCAGTTCAATGAGATTTACTGTCAGTGGCCATACTGGTTGGTGGGTTCTGGAAATTGTATTTCCACCCCACTTTTCCTACCTCTGCCCAAGTAGGGTGGTTCAAGGTTCATTTCTAGAGTTAGGACTAAACCTTGACATTCTTGTAGCAGGTCCAGGCATGTGGGACATCTTTTCTACCAGCTATCAGAATCTGTTTCTGCCTGCTTGTCCTAAAAAAAAAAAAAATGGCTTATGCATTTCAAATTCTCTGAGAGTTCTTAGGGGATTTACTGTCATTGATTAGGTATAACAAAAAAAAAATCACATGAACAGTTGGATTAAAACATGTACACAGTTCACAGATGAACCTAAAGTTCCCTCTGTTAAAGAGGAAAATGTCTTTTAAAACTGAACTGTGGCTTTTGTCTTCAACAGAAGGAACAGCAGCTAAGAAAGCAAGCAATACTCAAGTATACATGATTATTCCATGCTTCTTCTGTGTTGATCTCTTTTCCCCCTTTCCTTTTCTTGATAAAAATGTTTCCCAAAAGGATTTTAATATGGATTTAATTGTATCATATTACATTTTTGTAGTAAGTAATGCTGACCGAAATGTTATTCTGATAAATCCTCAGTATTGTGGTACTGAATCTTTTTTCCATTGTGAGTGAGCATGTGGGCATATAAGAACCAGGGTAAACCTTAGCACCCATCAATCATTCAAATGCCACCTGTTGCCACATGTTCATTCACAATGGTTACAAAGATGACTCCAGAGGGTCTCCTTCTGGTATTCTTGAAAGCTTCCTAAAAGCAAAAGTAGGGGAAGAGGAAACTTGATTGGAAGATCCAATCACTACAAACACCAGGCAGTACAAATCCTTTGCGGCCCATAAAGCAGACAAATGAACATTTGATAGAAACATAATTTGAGAGAATAAAAGCCCCAGTCAACCTAACAGTGAAATACACTGGTTACCTGACCTCTTAGAAGAATAAATCTGCAGTGTGCACCAATTATATCTAGTCTGCAGTGTGAAAAACCTTCCAAAATGAGTTCTTGAAGGAAGGAATATAAACCTTTAACAGGGAAAAAATTTATAATACCCAGAGGCATTGGATTTCAGAGGTCACTGCAGTGGTAGTTTAATTGCCTGCCCTATTAGTATAGCCCAGACGTGGGGGGATGCCTATTCCTGGCACAGGAGGATTTGGGAAAGAAAATGTTTTTGGCTATTGACTTGAAGAGAAGAACTGAATAGCTATGACAAAATAATATCCACTTTTCACATTATTATTCAAATTATATGGTTATTGTGTTCCCATTTCAACTTCTGCAAGACCACCTACCTACCAGAACCCTTTGCAATAAAAATTCAGAATCAGCTAGACTCAGAGGGTGGGATAGCTGGAGGAAAAAAGGTCTAAATTAAAAGTTCCTGAGCCACAATGCTGTATAATAAGATTTATTCTTTGACACAGTATTTCTAAAACAAAGCATATCCTGGACATGACAGTCAATTCCTGTATTGTCAAGACCAATCTTGGATCTCCAGTTATCCCATGCAAACATTGTGTCATACAGATGTGTTTATGTACCTTCTAACATCTAAGGTTCAAACTGAGATTTTTGGGGCAGCCATCCAATTAAACTTGGTTGATTAATCATAAGATCATCAACACTAATAATCATTTCAGTCAATTAACTGATTAAATATGCACAACACTGCATATTCATAGTCCTCAGTCCTGAAGCAAAAGAACTTGATTTCTGAATCAGGCTGCTTGAAAGTAAACACTTGGGGATTTCAAAATCTGCGGAATTTCATACCTGGCTTGCTTAGAAGTGTCCAGTCAGTTATATAGACACTAAGCTTATGGCTTTGGCAGGTGTCTGTATTTCTCATCATGAGATCTTGTGGTAAGATGTATCAACTCTCCAGTTAAATACTGCCATTGCATACGTATCTTATGTTTACACATTGGATACTCTTCCACACATCCAGCTAAATGTAGGTGAGAAAAGGGCCACATTATCAATACTGTTCAACACTCTCTCTGATTTGATTATGGTAAATAAAGAAATGCAGGGCATAGGAACAGAGGAAGTTACCTTGTACTGAATCAGCCACTTGATATCTTCAGCCCCATATTGTCAATTCTGACCGGCTTTCTCAAGGTTTCAACAGGATTGTTTGGAGATCTCTGGTCTTCCTTGCTGGTCTCTCATCCAAGTATTAACATGATGCTGTTTAGCTCCTGAAATCAGAAGAGATATGATCACAGTGGTGTACCAGAGCAAGGTTTCTCCAGTTGATCTTAAAGAATAGGGAAGTATATACGAGATAAAGTTTCCAAAGTTATGCAGGACACAGGCCATTTAGAATTTTAAAGGTAAGATCCTTCAATATCTCGAAATGGACCCAGTAACTAATAGGCAGCCAATATTATCTTACCTTTACTGCAGAGATATGATCTCTTTTTCAGACTGTCATCAGCAAGCAAACTCAACGATTCCAAACTATGTTTAAAGTCAATTAAATAAGTGTGAAGGAAATAGTACTACAGTATGATGGGATTGCCAGTACATGAAAAACAAATGCCAAGATCCTGTTCCAAGATGAGAGACAAATCAGCCAATGCTCTTAAAAGACATTTTACAAATTTTACAAATCTCAACTTTTAGAAAGAGAAAAAAAAAACATTCAGATAAGGAAATGTCAAACACAGATTTCTACAGCTGGTAACTGACAAACTATGCAAGGGAGATTCATGAATGCATTCTCCAATCCATGTGTTGAAAAAAACTTGCTAGGGCTACCCCTCCCCTTTATGTGTACATTGGCATGTACACTGAGTCTTTTCCCTTGGCACCCAAACATCTGGAAGTTTTTCCCTGAGTAATCTTCTAATATATAAAAGTCAAAGTTTGTCTGTTTGTCCGTCAGGCAGAGAAGATGTCAAATGATTGGCTGTGTTAGGTGAGAAGACCTCATATGATTGGCTGCCTGAGAAGATTCTATGGAATCCTGGGGTTTGCAGTTTAGGAAGGGGCCTTTAGAATTCTCAGCCAGAGAGCTCTTGGGCCTGGCCGGTTGCTATGGAGATGAGGGCTAGTGGCAAGGAGGAGGGCAATCTCAGGAACCGAACCTCTCCTTGGGGAATATGGGGAAAGTTACAGGTACTGGACAAGACGGTTTGGGTAATTAGAGACACAAGATCTCAAATCTGTGTATTTCAACCGCATCTAATTCCTTAGGTAAGGTAAGGCAATTCCTAAGGTATTTCTAACAAGTATTACCTATGAGAAAATAAAAACCGGGGCAATGCTGGGTATATACGCTAGTGGGAAATATAACTGAGGCACACTTCAGCCTGTGAACGCCTATAACTCTGCTGTTCCATATACTTACAGTGTGTGGAGAGGGGTCGTACTAATCTCCCTTCTGTCTTGTCAGGACTCAAGTTCAATTTATTATTCACCATCCACCATATAATGGCATTCATTAAAGGTATTATGAGATGCTTCTCAAACTGACATGGAAAACAAAGATGGTTGATGTCAGCATAATAATAACACAACATTGCAAAACTATGAATGGTCATTTGCAATTATATTCTTGTGGGAAGCTGCAGAAAATCTATGTGATGTTCCTGTGTGTCTGTTTCTATATGTGCATAGACAAATATATAGCTGAGGTTGTATATCAAGAGACATAGATACAGAGATCTAACTCAAAATCCACCTTCTTAGCAGCACAGAATTCCCCCCTACAAAACCATTTCGATGTTGCTGGAGAGTTGGGGGCATGAGTGTTGATATGCTTCCTTCCTTGTAGCTGGACAACAGCTTTCCTGTAGGCTGCAACAAGCATCTACAGGGATTCCTTCTAAGGGTGTGTATCCCTATCCTTGTGAGGTCCCTGCATATGACTGTTACAGTGCAACCAGCTACAGGAAGAGGGCTGGACACATCTCAGCTCATTCCCCCCACTGTCCAGCAAGGTGGAAACGGCCATGTTCAGGGGTCCTGTGGTGCTGAAAAGGTAATTATGCAATTATTTTCAAAATGTGTTTTTAACCATTTTAATAATGGTTTTATTATTTAATTCTTTTCTTAAACTTTTGTAAAATGAGATTTCAATTTAATCTTGTTTTAACTTCTGGAAGCCACATTGTATCCTTTCTAGGAGAAAAGTAGAGTATAAAAAATCAAAATAAATGAATGAATAGGTTATGTGGAGACTTTTGACATTGCATGCAATGTTGTAAGGCAGACTTATGACACTGTAATTACTGGATAGGATGCCAGCCATTTGTGTGGTAGCTTTACATGTGATGAGTTACATGCAGTTTTCATAATATAAGAAGAAATGCCTCCATTCGCATTTTTTTTTAGTGCTTTTAACCTTAGAAGTTGATAAACCATATCTTCTCATATGAACCTGCCCAGCCTCTGAAATTCTCAAGAGAAGGCCTTCACAGAGGACTACCACTTCAACAGATATATCTGATGGACTAAAGACTTCTTCCTAAAGAGGTTAGATTTGCCCCTTTGCTTGCTGTCTTTTGGCTGGCCTTTGAGAACTAAATGTTTTTAAAGAAAGGGCTTTGAGTGTTATGTCATTTTTAATTTAAAACTTCTTATTTTTTCTATTATTTCAAATATTTATCAATATTATTTTTCAATTGTATGTTTTCAAATGTTTTTATGTTACTGACAGTTTAAATATATTTTCACATTAACTTTTCTTATGTTTTAGCTATATTGCATTTGTTTTAATTTGTAAACTGCCTTGATTCCTGGTTTTGGGGGAAAAGCAAGATACAAATAAAGTTAACAAGAACAAGGATAAAGTCATTGCTGACACTGGACAGAGAGAGCATCTTGGACTGGATGCACAGGTGACAGCAACAAAAATCTGGGATGCACACTAGCAGCAAACAGACAACGACTTCTGTAAGTGGTTATAGCTAAAGCCTAAAGCCCCAAGAGAGGGAGACAAAGAGAGGAGGACACCCCTGAAGATGCCACTAGAAATAGCAACTGACAGCACATTTGTGTAGAACAAACTGAGCTGCCATCCCTGTAGGAGGCAAATTGATGACTAGTTCCAAAAATTGGCAGACTGACTTCCCATGAAGTAGCAGTCTTCATTCACTTCAGGCTGAGACTCTTCCACGTCCAAAAAAATGCAAGCTTCCTTCCTTTGAGAGATGGCTCACCTTTATGTGAACGCTTGTGAAATCATGTTCACTGTTTAAGTGGGATTGAAATGACACAGGTGCTGTCTCTTTGAACAGTCACAAGACTACTGTGAGTGAAATACATCTTTTAAAGTTATTTAGACACTGTGCTTTATGGAACTATATTTCAAATATGAAATAAAAGGAGTTTTTAACTGAAAAGTATTTCAAGTGTGACATAGAGCAATAGTTACAAAAATGTATACAGTTGGTCCTCTGTGTTCACTAGGATTAGGGGTGCAAGACCCTTGCAAAAGTGGAAAAATGGTAAATATCAAAATATATATGTGTGTGCCTGAGGGAAGAGGTTGAGGCTTTGTGTGGAGAGCAGGCATCCAGGGTCCAAACCAGGGCCATTTCTGCATGAGACTGTTATAGCACTATGATTCCACTTTCAACATCCAATCGAATCCTGGGGTTTGCTGTTTCGGGAGGGGCCATCTGGCCCCTCAGGGAAAGGGGGTGGGTTGAAAGAACAGCATTTTTCTCCTCAAATTTTGAGAAACTTCATGCGAATAAAACCACTCCTTGGGTGTAGTCACACCACACAATTATAGCAGCAGAATACATGGCAGTTAAAGTGGTATGGAGCTGCTACAATTGTGCAATATGGATATAGTCCTTTTCTCATTCCCATGCTAGAGGCAAGAACTATAGCAGAGGCTGATGATTTCTTGACAGGTAGTCTTAGTGTCTTGAGGCAGCATCTCTCATCTAGATTGAAAATTTTGTGACTATTCTTCGTTTCCCTACACAGGCTGTATGTACTATGAAAGGACCACTAAGGCCCCTGAACCAAAAATACATGAGTCCCTAGAAGAAGTGAAAATGACTACAAGAATGTGAAAACAAATTACAAGTGCAGAAATAACTGCTATAGCGGACACTTTCCAAACCCACAATATATATCTAGAGGAGAACTTTTTATAAGAAGCTAAAAAACCCATGCAAGCAAATCCCTCTGTCTTTTTATCTATTGTGATAACATCTCTTCCCAAGGTTAACCTGTATT
This sequence comes from Iguana delicatissima, assembly GCA_948472985.1. Taxonomy (NCBI): domain Eukaryota; kingdom Metazoa; phylum Chordata; class Lepidosauria; order Squamata; family Iguanidae; genus Iguana; species Iguana delicatissima. Next base: position 2,237,144 of record CAOKZL010000187.1, on the reverse strand, counting down.
TCCTTTGTGCTGATCATCATTCTGCTGCATCAAATGCATTGTCCAAACAGGTTTGCATAAACAATTCTCCTGCCACTTTTCATTCTGCAAATTCCAACTTTCATTTCTTTCCCGTGCGCAAATTGCCTTGCAAAACCTCCAAGTCTATCTAAAATTATTAACAAACCTCAACAAATAGTTCTTGGTATATTGATAGGAAACCCAAACACCAATCACTACAGGTACACACACTGAGTTAATTAACCAATGCAAATTATGAATTTTACAAATGGTTGCAAAATGAGAAATTAGTTCCCAAATGAATATGAATGTTAAAGGAACAGTGCAGGCATTGAACAAAGGTTGGATTTCTTGTCCCATCATGAAAGAGAGAGAGAGAGAGAGAGAGAGAGAGATCTTAACCAGAGGCTGACCCAGCATGGTGTAGTTGTCTGGGTGTTGGACTAGGACTCTGGGCCACAGTTTGCTACTCAGCTATAGATACTCCTAAGTGACCTTGGGCAAATCACACTGTCTCAGAGAAAGGCAGCTCCAAACCTCTTCTGTATCAGTGTGACTAGGAAAGCCCCATGATAGGAATCAACATAAGGTAGAGTTGATTTGAAGACACATAAAAAAAAAAATCAAAGTACAGAATTCCTGGGATTCTGAATGTTGTACAGTTGTGTCTCAGGTTATCTGAAGGAGTGTATTCTTCCTCACAAACCTGCCCATGCTTTGAGATCTTGAAGATGCCCTTCTCTCCGTTCCATCACCCTCTAAGGTAGATCTGGTGCGAACTGGTGAGAGAGAGAGAGAGAGAGAGAGAGAGAGACTAATCAGTGGCTACCTACAGGCTCTGGAACTCCCTTCCCAAAGAAGTTTAACCTCCCTATTTGCTTTTCACAGACAAGTAAAGACTCTTCTATTTTGGCAGGCATTGTATGAGCGATTGCCTAAGGTCCATGTCACCCAAACAATGTGCTGGATCTTGCAAATTGTGCGTGTGTGTGCGTGCGTGTGTGTGCGTCCGCGTTTGTTTGTGCATGTATGCATGTGCAAGTGTGCATGTTTAATGATGTACATTTTGATTTTTTTTAATTTTTAAATATTAAATGCATTTTTGATTGGTTACAAGCTGCTTTGAGTCCTGCACTGGGAAAAAGGTGGGCTTAAATAAATAAATAAAAAATAAATAAATAAATAATAAATAAATAAATAACATTCAATATCTAAATATCTACTTTTTCAGTGAGACCTCTTTTGTGACACTTCCTAGTGCTTTATATATTCTTTTCTTGTTTTAGCTAGGATTTGCTTCTGCTTTTGTTTTAAGTAAATCAACAATTTAAAAATTGATTATCTAAGTAATTGTGCAGAATTAAAATAAATATTATATTATCTCAGTACAAGTGATAATTTAAACCTTATTAATCAAGCACACAATTTCTTCTGACTAAGCTGAAAAAATTATATATTTTTTGTTTTCCAAGTCATAGAGCTCCAGTCTTGAGAGAAGTATACGTTGTTTATAGCAACTGTAATGGGACTGAAACATTTTCATGGGTGCTGGCTTATATTAACATCCCCATTATATTGATGATTAATTATTAATCATATGTACAATTTGATTATCTCCATTGTTATTTCAGATCACTCATGCAATGGCATCTTAAGTCTAATAATACAGAATAATGAGGAGGCAAAAATTGGTTAAGAAATGCATATATTAATAGTAAGGATGTAAAGAATATTAACAGATTTTTCTTGTCCTTGGAGAAAAAGAATGTTTCTGTCTCCATGCAAGAGCAAAAAGACCTCTCTCTTCACAATAGATATTTTTTCTGTCATTATTATCACAATCATTTTTTTCTGTCACCATCACAATCAGGAGTAGAAAACACATCTTGCACTAAATGTTATTAATTTTGTTTTGCACTATAATTTATATTTCACAACACAAAACTTTGTGGGATTTTCACAAAATATTCCCCAAATGCAAATAAAGCCATTAAGCATGCCACCAAATCCTCCTACAATTCTACCCAGAGAGGAGAAAAATTTTCAGATTTTTCATTCTTATATGCAAGAACGAAATACTCAAGAAGACTTAGGCTAAAATCTTGTTGGTACACAATGCTAGCAATTGCATTTTTCCAGGCTCAGGAGATGGTGAGGGAGGGCAGTCTGCCAGCTCTGTGCTACCTCTTTCCATAATGCCTTACAACAGCTGCACCCATAGCTTTCCCCACTGCCACTGTATAGGCATAGTTCTAGTGGAAAATAGCACCAAGGGGAGTCTAGCCCTATATTCCTAAGAGAGATTTGACAGTGGAATATGCTGCCTCAGAATGTGGTGGAGTCTCCTTCTTTGGAAGTTTTTAAAAAAGAGGCTGAATGGCCAGCTGTTGCAAGTGCTTTGACTGTGTATTTCTGCATGGCAGCAGTTGGACTCAATGGTTTTTGTGGTCTCCTACAGCTCTATGAGCCTATGATTCTATTTGTGGGTGTTTTTTTTTAGTTGTATTTTCTTTTACATTGTTGTAAGCTGCCTTGAATTAAGTCCTAGAAGAAAGGCAGGATTAAAATAAAATATATGATGACCATTTGAGTTGGGGAACTGGTACCACACCGTCCACCCCCACTCCATGGGAGGTGCTATTTTCATAATTGGAATATTTATGGCTAGAACACATATCTGAAAGTGCACTGGCTGTAAGCATCTGGCAGGTAAGGATGACCTCAGACTTGATCAGATCGTAAGTTCAGACAATTAGGTGGGAAAGCCCAAAGCTGATAGGCTTGGGATAATCCTTTCAGAAACTGTGAGTTATGGGCACTCCTGAAAACAATAGCATGGGAAACTGCCCAGGTAAAGCAGTCAGGAACTTTACTGTGAGCATATACTATGGAGACCTTCCCTATTCACGCTACCTGACCAAAACACTAAGAGATTGTCAGGACTCTCATCAATGTTTTGTCTCCAGAGTTAACACAATCAGCCCATTCCAGACTTCTTTGTTAAACCTGTGAAAAAGCCATTACTGTTTTGTCCATACACCCTCCTTCAGGGCAGGAAACAGGGTATAAAAACCCTAGCTCCAGCCCCAGTAAATTTAGTAATACTACATGGTAGTACATTTGGTGTTATGCTGCACGTGGTACCCTAGATTGCTGTTCCTTCATCTACACTCAAGATACATTCTGAGCCACTCTGCTTTGACTTCCTGCTTCAGGAGTGGTAACTATCACCCTTTCCGTCCGATCTCTCTCTCCATCCAACCTTCCTTGCCTCACTTTTCTATAACATTGTTTGATTCTTGAGAGTGTCTGATTTCCTCTGTGTTTGTTAATTCCAAATAAAATACTCTGTTAGCTTTTAAGTGGAGTCTTTTCTACAGTTAATACTGGTATACATAGGTGAAAAGATCCTGCTGTTACGCTCCTTTCACAGGCCTCCCTTGAGCTATAATTCCACTTATTTCTAAGGAGACACTGGCATTGTAGGTGGACCCCAAGGTCCCTCACCTCTTAGGGTAACAGAAATGAATTCATAGCTATCAGTATAAAGGCTGAAATCATTTAATTCACTGAATTACATTAATTAATTTTTTCCTTAAGTCATTGGATTTCAAAGCAGACCATGGGATCTACAAAGAATGATGTGGAGATTTTCACTGCAGGATAAGGATGGGCATCTGCAGTGGGGGAAGGACCACACTGACATGCCAATACAAAGGTTTTGTGGTACATGGGGGTTGTTTGAGGGACAGGACTGCTGCATTTTGCAATGGTTTTGGCCCCTTAAAGTTTCTTGGGGTGTGAAAATTGGAAGTCTGGGAACTTGAGGGGCTTTGGGAGCTTCAGGAACTGCACTTTATTCACTCTTGCCCTAGGGGAACATGTTAATGCTTTTTTGAATAGTGTTATTTTGTCATTTTAAAGATACCTTCTGTAACCTCCCACTTTTTCTAGATGGACTACAAATACAATAATATAATTTTTCCCTGAGGAAGTCAGAATCTAATGTAGCTGGAAACTATCAGGTTGTGAAAGGCAGTCCAAAAACATGGGAGATCATCCAAGTTTTATCACTTTATCACCGTGTTTTATGACTGATCTGCATCTCTCTTCTCTCCTCTCTTTCTGTCCTCATCCACCCCACTAACATGTACATTGTTCACTCACCTTTCAAATACTTGGAACTTAAAGGTTAATAAGTGGTGGTGTTTAAGGTTAAAAAGAAATGATGTAATTACTTCAGTTAGAGGAAATTGATGCTCTGCATGTGCATCAACAAGTTATTGACTAAAAAGATCAATCAGAGAATTAGGGATGGATGCTGGAAATTAGCACATACAGAACATTTTTTTAAAGTTCATATATCTAATAAGCCTACTTTTCTGTACCAGTCTTATTTTTATACTTATTTGTTTAAAGCTCCTAATTTTGCACTGTAAGGCAAGCAAAATAAGATGATATTTTCACTCATTCATTTTGTTGTGACATGTGAAATGTTTGCAGCAAAGTTGAAGAAGGATCAAACTAACCCCAGGACTGGCAGATACATGACTATTAAAGCTGCTGACAACATCTGCTTTGGCAGCTTGGCCTTGCTGGTCCTCTGCAGCTGAACCCTCCTGAATCTCCATTCTTCTCACCTAAGAAAAATGGACTTATTAGAAATGAATACAGAAATCATATACTACTTGCCATGGAATAAGCCTCACTGAATGCAATGGGACTTACTTTTGAGAGGGCTTTAAAAGATAGACAGAAAGATATGGTCAGGATAGATGAATGGCTCTCTTGTATATTTTTGGTCAAACCCCATTCATTCCAACCACTGCTCCCAAAGCATGTGACCCACTGAAAGGGGTGGATGGAGGGTAGAATGTGTAGTGGTGGAAAGAAAGTGATAAGTAGAAGTCAAGAGAGAAGAGAAGGGGGGGGGATGAGAAAACATTTGATTTGATTATCCAGTTGTCCAGCACCATGTGAGAAATAAAAAAAGCAATAAAAAGAGTTTATTGTACCTCACTCCAAATAATATACAAAAGCTGAAAAGAAAATCAATTTTAAAAAAATAGAGAAGGAAAATTGAAGAGTCTTATATCCAGGAAGACTCCAATAACTTCCATACAAGCCAAAATGGAAAGAGGAAAACACCTGGGAGCATTGTGCGGACATATGCCAAGAGGTCACAGTTAACTTCATTTGCTAAGCACCTATCTACCACTTACTTGTGAATGCATATCTCCTGCTCTATATCTTTGCTATAAGAAACACCAGACACACACAAGTAGGTCAGAAATGTGCAACTCTGGCAGGTCCAGGGCCAATTTCCCCTGCGTTCTGCCATAGGCGATATTGCCTTTTCTTGCGAAAAGCAGTGGAGATAAGCTACATGTTTTCTTTTTAAAGTCAAATTGCACTTCATGGAGCCTTCTGGGATTCAATTCTGCTTGTTTGATGGGTATTTCCTTTTTGTGAAGCTGGTGGTACAAAGCTCCAGAGGTTGCCAAAGTAGTTTGGGCACTATGTTGCCCACAGGATAGATGATGCCCCCCTCAGTCCAGTAGGAAGTAGAGAATAAAACACCTAGGTGAGCAGCCTGGCCAAAACCAGGGCCATCCATGTAACAAGCCAAACTATGACCCAAATAATAATAATAATAATAATAATAATAATAATAATAATAATAAACAACTCAAAGTAAAGAAAGCCATTGTAAACTAAATGGTAGCTATTGGTTGGATAATAATACAATGCTTTCTCATGTACAAAAGGCAGTGAACTTAGTAAATGGAAGTAAGTGTTGGATTTTTTTTTAAAAAATAAAATAGTATGTGCATTGCATTCAGTCTTGCTGATAAATTTTGAGATGAAAATGCTAATATTCTTTTTTCTTCAGACCAACTTTTGTACTTTCAGGCCAAATACAAAATAAGGCTTTCTAACTCTTCTGCACACTGTGCAGACACTAGCAAAGTAACTAGACATGCCCACTCAGAAGTAAGTCCCAGTGAATTCAGTTTGGATTATCTCAAGAAAGCGTGCCTAGGATTGCAATTTCAGTACAGAAGCAAAGATCTGGTTCAGACAATGGGGGCTGCTGGCAACTAGGGGATGCTGGCAACAAGGAAAGATACTTGCTTCTTTCCCAGTCATATACCTGAAATAGCATTGTCCACACAAATCCTGCCATCAGGAGCTGCTCCCTGCTATCAGAGACTTGAACCCAGAATTGTCAGAACTGTGTTTGCTTTTCATTCAGTTACCTCAAGCTGTGAGCCTCTGAACGATAGGTTGCAGTATCGCTCCACATTGATCCCAAGTTGATCCCACTTATCTAAGTGAGTTACCAGATCCTTCTGCACAGGAAGGAGTGTAGGAGCCTTCTTGCTCAAGATGAGTCGTTCCAAAGCAATGTAGTCCTCTGGAAGTTTGAAGTGTTCCTTTATATTGTTTCATTGTTCTTTGATCCTGATTTCCAGCTTGCTTTCTGATCCTGGCTTCTGGTTATAACTTTAGTCCTGACTTACTTCAGACTTCTTATTCTGTTGCTTGACTCTGATATCCTGGTGCAGTTCCTAGCTCCTGGTTCCTGACTAGTCTCAAACCACAGCCTAAAGCTCAGTCTTGACACCTATCAACACATAAACCTGATTCAGGAGTGGGTTTTTCACACCCTTTCTGCACCTTACTTTCTTCCAGTGCTGGGGTGCAGGAATTGCGCGAGCAGCCTCTGGCAAGAGGCTTTCGTGTCCCGGGTCCTTCGACTCTGCACGAGCAGCCTGCTTACACAAGAGGCTCGCCTCTTCCTTCCGCAGGGCAGCCTGGGACCTTCCCAGGCTGCACTGGGGCAGGAAGCGCTACTGGTGCGGCTCCAGAGGCTCCGCACACCAGGAAAGTGCCCGCGGGGCCCAAGAGCAATGCGTGATTGTGCACCATTTTTGGCTTCTAGCCGAAAATGAAAAGGTGCATGAACAGCGCCTGCCGGCCCCTGGAGCATCGCGTGATCATGAGTGCGTCGTGCAGATCGCTCCTCACAATTGTATGACACTCCAGGCCCTCTTTCGCATGGAAAATGCCGTGCGAAAAGGGCCTCTGTTTTGTTTTGTTTTTTTACTTTTGCAAGGTGAAGAATTATAGAAAATTGACAGCTACCTCCATGAGCTTCCCAGTGGCCACTTATTCACAACATGACAATTGCCTGAATTTAGATCTATGTTGTTTACATTATGCTCTAATAAATATATTTAAAAAAAAGAAAGAAAGAAAACTTGCTGAATGGAACCAAAATGAATGAGTTTGGAATTAATCCTTTCACCTCGAAATGCAAAAAAATCAGAGAATCTAGCCCCACTGCATTTCAAAAACCTTATATTAAAGCTCAATATATTTATACGCAACAGATTCTCTGCCAAAATAAATGGGAATGAATGTGATTGGTCAATACATTCAACCACTTCCTTGACAGCAGACAAACATTTCCCTCCCGCCCACATTAGAGGAACAGCTGAATCCAAAGGAAGCAGAGCAAACCCACATTCCACCCCAGAGTAGAATAAAATAACCTAGATGAAAGGGTGGAGTGAGATGGGGGGAAAAACTAATAGATGTCTTTGCTGCCCTGGCATAGCTCACTCTGCTTGACCAGACAGAGAGAGAGAGAGAAAAGGGAAAAGGCAACCCAAACCACATTAGCAGCAAGAACAGCAATATCATAAATACAAATGCAAGTTAGTAAGAAGCTGAACAGATGCTCACATAAAATGAACGACTTACTAGTGAAGTTTTCCAGGGTGCAATATAAATAGCAAGCAATCCAATAAGTCATTGGCACACAACTTTTTTTGGCCCTAAGGGCTGAATGTGTTATTAACACACACACATGGGGGAAGGGGAGAGAAAAGCAGAGAATCAGGGCTGGGGGTGTTTGACTCTTCCCTTTCTGCCTACTGAAATCTAAGGATTGCTGCTGGGTTGGGTGGGTGAAAGCCTCTCCTATGCCCCAGAAATCTCTGCTGTTATTTTTACACTTTCAGGGGAGTTGAAGTAGTGGATAAAAAGGATGATGGTCTAGTTCAACTGTTCATTGTAACATGGCTACCATGGTCCTAGCTCATTATGGGTTGGATGTTTCCATGTCACCTTTTATCAGTATTGAAGATACTATCCTGAAGAAGCTAAAAATTTGGTTAGGACAATGCTTTAATTAATAGTTTGGACAGGCCCAAGACAGATGTATCAAGCAAATAAACACTGCTGAATGCTTCAGGGAAGGGCACCTTTCCACAAAGCTCTATGGGAAGTTTCTCCTGACATAGGCCATTTCTGCACTAGACCGTTATAGCACTATTATTCCACTTGCAACATTCTATGGAATCCTGGGGTTTGCAGGTTCGGGAGGGGCCACTTGGCCCCTCCCTAAACTGCAAACCCCAGGTTCCATAGGATGTTGCAAGTGGAATAATAGTGCTATAACAATCTAGTGCAGAAATGGCCATAGTAATCAATAACACCATAGGCATGCAGCAAACCTTTCCCACTCACCAATGCATGAGAAAATATTTCTTGCTAGATGAACCTAATCATTTACCTTTCAATTTTCTTTTAGGGGCAGTGTTCCATTGATAACCCCACTCTATGAACCACATTGGGACAATAACCCAAGAGAATCTGATTCTCACCCTGAGATACAGAAGTGGAGGATATTATTTTTACCATATCATATGAATAGATGAATTACTGACTGGGAAAAATCTGATTTCAAAGATTAGGGTCCTTCTATCCTTTGCATGGTGAGATGGCTCAGCCTGAATCCAGGTATCAGTCACCACTAAAGTATACCCATGGAAACAATGAAGTCCCTCCCGAAACTGCAAACCCCAGGATTCCATAAGATGTTGAAATTGGAATAATAGCACTATAAGACTCTAGTGTGGAATGGCCTTACATAACTGTTGGCTTACCATTCAGAAATTAGTTTCATGGATGTACTCTAGCTGGGACTTAGGCTTTTCAATGTAACATATTTTCATATAATATCGATTTTTTTGGGACGGAGTAGAAAGTTTGCAAAGGAGATAGACAATTACATATACTCTGTGTGGGATGTGCAAAATACATAAAGGCTGATCAAATTGTATCTATGGTTGACTATGCATTTCATTATGTAGCACACTTGTATTTATTTTTCTTAAGTCAAATGATGCACTCTAAAAGTAAAAACTTGGAACATTCTCCTGCCTTTCTTTTTTAGGGCAGAAGTGTACATGATCATGTACGCCAGACTGCTGCCAAATATAGCAACATCTTTTCTATTTTTCATCTCTCCTGTAATGTGTACATACTGTACAACATTTCATAGATGAAGAGTGGGACACATGGGGCTAGGCAATACCACAGTATAGTCAAGAAGGCAAAAGTTATTAATGAGGAAGACTCCACAAGCTAACAGAGGCTGCATCAGTTTTCCTTGAAACTTCTGGGAAGGGCAAGATTCCACCCTTTCCTCTCCCCTCCATGACTTAACTAAGTGCAAACTACTCTTGAACTCTGAACTCAGTTTGTATCAGTTGAAGTGAACTGAGGGGGAAAACAAGGGGAGGAGAGAGATATTGGGACATTTTAAAAGCAGTTGAAAGAGAAGTATGACAGAGGATTAATTGGGACTGGCCCTCCCAAACTGGGACAGTTGGAGGGTATGCCTGTACTTAGGAGAGAGGACTAACACCATCACAACATACATTTTCCTGCTTAAAGGTGGTTGATAATATGGAACAGCAAAGACATGGTAACAAGTACTTTACTCATTTCCATAACTGCACATTATCAGAAAAGGGTGCCAGTTTTAGTGGCAACTTTATGTTCATTTTCATGTCTGATTATATTCTAAGATTCCTGCTGGTAAACAGTAACATACAACTGATATTTTAGACAGTTTCTCTACCAGGCTCCTCAGAGGTGCGCAAAGTGAATGCAGGTATTTCTTTCACCCTCAACTACATTATCTCTGAAACTTCTTTCAAAGATCAAACCCATCCCACGGTTCCTATAAAAGGTCACCCTTTGCAATGTATCCTACAGAACAATGACATTTCCGGGATCAAGGAAAAGGTTAAAATATTCCAATAAATCTATTCTTGGGACTTTTAGTGCCTCCTATGCTCAGGGAAATGTCATTTTTTTCCCTCAGGGCTGCCTGATAAAGTAATAGGTCTGATAAGTTTTCTGTGATAAAAAAAAAGAGAGACAGAGAGAGAGAGAGAGAAAGAAAGAAAGAAAGAAAGAAAGAAAGAAAGAAAGAAAGAAAGAAAGAAAGAAAGATGCACTTTGCTCCCTGACTCATGGAAATGAAATCTAATTTAATTTTTAAAGCTCATTTATTTATTTAGATTTAATCTATAACTCCCACATCAAAGTAAACAGAAGAAAACAACAACAACAAGAATAAAAAGAAATTGCAGCAAGTCAAAATAAAACTCAGAGGAGCAGCCTCTGCATAATGGTATAAATTATGGCCTTGTAGAGCACCCCAGTCCGTGAAATCCTTTACTCATCGAGACCAACGCCAAGCAAACACAGAGGATTTAATTCAGTCGCTTAATGCTCTGTAAATCTGAGCTGGCGTTGAATTTTGAGATTTGGAGCACAGTGGTTAGAATTACAGCAGTGGGGTGGAGCAGCTTTTGTGGCGAGGAGAAAACGCTTCGCTCTGTTCCTTTGCAAGGCTCCCAGGGGTTCGTTTCCAGGTTTTAAAATGAAATGAGTTTACGGTTCCCACTCACTTCTTAATTGGCACTAAATTACATTCACACAGACGGCAAATGTTCTACACTGGGGACAATTGGTGGCAATGCAGAAGAGACAACGTTTGTAAAATACCCCCCTTTCCTCTTCCAGCAACTTAACATCTCCATCTCCCCAAGTCCCTGTTGCTGCAACAGCTCTTTTTTTAGCCATTATAAACCAGGCCAAACCACATGGATGTTGGTCCTTCTATTTAGAGCATTTGCCTACACCCTTTACAAGCTGCCCACGCCTCCTTCCTGGTCATGCTTTAGAAGCTTATGCTGCCTCTGTGACTTTCCTCAACCAGAGACGAGGCAGACTGTGCACAGTGGCAAGCGTGACCAAACCGTTCCTGAATCTGTTTGTATAGGCACTGGGCCAGGCCAGCAGCCATGTATTGTAACTGGCACCCTGTTATGAAGGGAGCACACATGAGAATACAGTTTGAATCCTCAGCACTGTCACAGATGACTCTAGCAAGTGTCCTGGACAGTGTGACCAGATCTTCAGACACATTCTTTGCTGCCAGTCAACTGCAAAAAAGGTATCAAAATGCTGCTACTGTTGTTCTAAGAGAGGGCTTTTCTGCACTTTAGGGGGGAAACGGGGCAGTCTGTTACTCACCGGACTGGCACGCTCCCCCCCCCGACGATCCACGATGATCCGGAGCAGCGCGCGCCCGCGCTACACACTCTCTGGAGACGAAAATGGAGGCTTCCAGTTGACGGAGGCTCTCCACCAACCGGAGAAGCTGGCCAGCCGGAAGCCCACACCTGGAGGATCTGCAGGCTTGCGCTGGCGCGAGCCTGCAAATCTACACTTAGGGCAGCAACGGACTGGGGTGCACCGGGCTATTGAAAGTCCTCTTTTAATCGGTCTTTCAATAGCATGGGGAACCACCAGTTCTGGGCGTTCTGGAGCGGGCTGAAGTCTGGACAAACATTAAGTAGTCCAGACCCAGTTTGCACCCAAGTGTAAACATCCTCGCTGGAGGACGCACCGCCCCGTTTTAAATATAAAATGCGGAAAAGGCCTACATATCATAAGAAGAGGGGTGAGGAAACTCAGGTGCTGGGATGAACTTCAGATGATCCTTCTGACTTCCCTAGATGGCCATGCCTTATTTCATGCCCCATGACACATTGGTCGAGTAGTTACCAGCTTCTGTATGGTGCTTCTCCCATTCTAAAAGATTGAAATGCCTCTCCTAAGATTTAGTTACTCCTAGTTAGAGGAGAATTCTACAGATACCATGGACTGCCAAAAAGACAAATAAATGGGTTCAAGAGCAAATAAAGTCTGAACTCTCCCTGGAAAGCAAAGGTGAATAAATTGAGATTTTGGACATATGATGAGATGACATGACTCACTAGGAAAGACAATAGTCTGCATATTGTATAAATTACCACTGAGCAAGGAGGATCCTACCACTGCTGAGTGCAGTATACCACCAAGCATATTGTTACTGTGACTGAGTAAACTATGTAGATTTGTCCTTGTAATCTGTCCTCTATTTATCCCTATATAAAAGCAAACAAAATGAAGAAGAATACAGTAACCTGAAAAGGCTGTGTTTTATATCAGCCTCTATTCAGTCTCTAGGGGGTTGTGTGTGTGTGTGTGCGTGTGTGCGTGTGTGTGAGTATAATTTACCACTGTGATTTACCAAGTCTGTTTCTGTCACATGAGTGTGAGGCCTTGCCTATCGCTTCTCAAGCTCTGCTTTTAGTTCTCTGGAAGGTCAGGCAGAGTGCATCTTGCTAAGGTCCTTTTTAATACAGAGCATGGATCTGTGGTCACTTTACGTTGAGAGGGCTGCCTTTTTTGCCTTACTAGAATGGGATGCATGTTGAAGGGTCAAGGCAGATACTGTGAGGGTGGTCTTGTTTCTTTATTCATATATCTGCCCTGCTAGCAGAGTGTGTGTGCACGTGTGTGTGTGTGTGTTTGACGGAGGGATGGGAGGAAGAGTAATTTTTTTTTAACTTCAAGTGGAACATGGTGAAGGGGTTGGATGCTCCCCCGCTTCTGCCTCACCTCTCTAGAATTTAAGGTTGCCAGCCTGAAATATGGAGACAGCTCCTCTACCTTTAATGGTTGTGTGGAAGAGGGAATTTCAGTAGGTTTGGCTTATTATCTGCTTGTGTGACAAACAACACCTGGCTGCAGTCCCCTCTTCTGCACAACTGTTAAAAGTACAGGAGTTGTCTTCAATTTCAATCTGGCAACTATATTGGAATCCAACAGTTCAGCTCCCACTCGTTCTATGTGACTATGGTGACAGAGACTATGATGGCAAGGGGAGTGAGGGTTCAACTTCCTCTCACCTGTGAATCCCTTTCTGCTTTAAAAGTGCACAGTGCTTCCAATTCTTGCCACACAGCTGTACCAGGATAGACACATGAACAAACAAACAGAGCTGCCCCTGTCAGGTCTCATTTAGCCCTAAAAAGTGACAGGTTTGCAATGATACCTGAACTTAGGGGATTTACAGAAACCTGGTGGGGAAGATACATACTGACTAGCCCCTGCCTTTGGCTCTGAAAGCTCTCTCCTTCTAGGCTGAAGTGACCATTAAATGCTGAAGGGGTGGACCAAGAGAAGCGAAACAACAAGGGAAACTGACAGAAAATGGGCATGTCTGAGGGCAGATCAATTTGCAAGGTTTAATTCACAAAATGCCACTGTTTTCCTTGTCAGAGACTATCTGGCAGGTTCTTCGTGCTGTTCTCAAAAGCTGTGGTATTTACTTTTCATTCCGAGGGCTACATCTTCACCTCTGACAGAGAAGACAACATGTGTGCGGGGGGCGGGGAGAGGATGCTGAGCAGGGAGGAATGTCTGCTTAGGATATCAGGGAATGTTAAAGTTATCAGAAATTCAGAGGAAAAAAAAATCAATCTCTCCCTCCCCCTAACAAATAAACCATAATCCTACCTGTATGTAATGTGAAGGATCTTTAGTCTGTACCGTTCTGCCTGGATTAAAGGGAGATTAATGGGGTAGGGGGGTGAAGGGAGACAGAGAGAGAAAGAGACATTATGATTTCAGTATGAGAAAGACTTCTGCAGCACTCAGGCGCTCCAGTTCAAGCCGAGAGGTTATTTGCAGCAGTCAAGTCTGACAATGAAAAGAAATCACCTGCTTACCCGCAGCTGCCTGACTAAAACCTTTATAATCAACGAGGACGTGAGAAATATGCCCCTCGGCTCAATGGGCTGGGCAAGAGCTTATGGAGGAAATCAGAAGAGCAACCCGATTGTCCCTTTCATTCAGAATAAGCTCAGGTTTAAGTGACACTTCAGAGAAGATGGCAGCTGCGAGGAGATATATCAATGAACGGTGGGGTGCGGGTATTCTTTCAGCATGCAAAAGAACTCTGGAAAGAACTGTGGCGTGTGCTGCCTTTTTTTTTTTTGACAAAGGTGACAATGAAAAGATGCATGGAAGGAGGAGTAATCCTACAACATACAGAACCACTTGAGAGGCAGCAAAACAGGCTGAATTGGCCAGGAATCCCCCTCCCCAGCACAATATGATCTTAAGCCATACTGAGAACCAGGAGTGAGGGATATGCTTCTTCTACTCCTAGTTATTTATTTTTCAAAAGAGCACATCCCATGCCATTTCTGAATACACACTTTGAAGCTATATTTACATCTGTCTTTTTAAACCTTGTAGAAATGGCCAGGCCTTCCTGGTACTCATTTTCTCTTGCAGAATTTAAGAATTTAGTGCAGTGACCAAAGGCTTGGAGATTCAGGTGCTTAAAGTCTCCCCAGATATTGGAAGGTACACTCCCATTTTCAAGGAAGGTATAGCTCAGTGGTTCTCAACCTGTGGGTCCCCAGATGTTTTTGAACTTCAGCTCCCAGAAGCCCTGAGCATTGACCATAGTGGCTGGGGCTTCTGGGAGCTGAAGTCCACGAACATCTGGGGACCCACAGGTTGAGAACCACTGGTATAGCTGCTGGGGGAACGGTTTTGAAGCTGGCCGCCCAGCAGCCAGGTCCAACTGCCTTACCTCTGCACAACTTTCTCTGTGTCACAGCTAGACCTGGCAAAGCATTCTAGTTTAAGAAGGACCAGGTGGCAAAAGTATAGCCCCAACTTTCTTTATTTGGCAAGGATGAACCAAATTTACCCTCTGTCATCTTATTTTTTTTCAACTGCTTTTAAAAAGTCCCAGTTTCTCTCTTCTCCTTCCACTTTCCCCTTTTGTCCTTGGCCGGTATCAAATGCTGCAAACTGAGCTCAAAGTGCAAAAGTAGGTCACATTAAGTTAACTCAGCAGGGGGAAGAGAAGGGTGGAATCTTGCTCTTCCCAGTAGGTTCAGGCAAAAGCAAACTGCTGCAGCCTCTCCTAGCTCATGTATTCTTCCTCATCAATAACTTTGCCATCATGACCACACTATGATGTTGTTTGGCCACATGTGTGCTTGTTTTTATTAGGGATGAGACGAATCCAGAATTTTCCAAATCCGAATCTGGATCCGAATCCCTGGAAGGTTCTGGGAATCCACGAATCTCACAAATCTCAAATTTTTTTTCCAAAAAAGACTTTAAAAAGCAAGGGAAAGAAAGCACTTCTACTGAAAAGTGCTTTTGAACCAGTATTTGACATCTTTGTTTAATGAAAAACAAATTAAAAAATAGTTTTCAGTTCAAGAAAAAATACCCATACTTCTTAGCAAGAAGATATAAATGCAATTGACGTGTTCATCTACTACACGAAGTACATAACTCTCAAGTCAAAAGGATACAGATTATTACATTGCAGAGGGGGGCAGTTACAGGCATAGACAGCCCCGGGGGCACAGGCAGCCTCCAGCATCCCTGCAGCTTTATGCTGTGATTTTCACATGCCCAGGGGCCTGCTGGCCAATCAGGTCTTTGATGGGCCCAGGAGGCA
The DNA here is from genome assembly GCA_948472985.1 of Iguana delicatissima. Classification (NCBI taxonomy): domain Eukaryota; kingdom Metazoa; phylum Chordata; class Lepidosauria; order Squamata; family Iguanidae; genus Iguana; species Iguana delicatissima. The sequence continues at coordinate 2,221,453 of CAOKZL010000187.1, read as the reverse complement.
CTAATTTTGAAAAACCCAACCATGGCCCTTTTTGCACAGCATTTGCCATGCGAAAGAGGGCCTGGAGCATCGCGTGATTGCAAGGAGCAATCTGCATGATGCACTCACAATCGTGTGATGCTCCAGGGGCTGGCAGGGGTCAATCGCACACCTTTTCATTTTTGGCTAGAAGCTGAAAATGGTGCGCAATAGCGCATTGCTTCTAGGCCCTGTGCGCACTTACCTGGCATGTGGAGCCTCTGGAGCTGAGCCGGTCACGCTTTCTGCCCCAGTGCAGCCTGGGAAGGTGCCAGGCTGCACTGCGGAAGGAAGAGGTGGGGCTCTCATGCAAGCAGGTAGCTCATGCATAGCTGAAGCAGCAAGGAAGAGAGAGCCTCTCGGCAGAGGCTCCTTGTGCAATCCCTGCACCCCAGCGCCGGAACAAGGTAAGGTAAGGTGTGGAAAGGGCCTATGTTCTGACGCCCGCCCTAGCAGGATCCTGCTGGTGACACTGCGAGATCGTGCTCCCGCCACCTTTTGCTGCCTGCCCTGGGTGGGATCGTGGCTGTAGGTGGCAGCAGCAGAACAGGGAGTGTGAGATCGCACTCCCCACCACCTTTTCTCACCTGCTCCAGGCAGGATCGGGCCCGCGGCTGGTGGGAGCATACTGAGGAGTGCTAAATCGCACTCTCCGCCACCTTTTCTCCCCTGGCCGGGGCAGGATTGGGCCACAGCCATTGGGAGACTGGGATAGGATTCGAGAGGTTCGATTCTCCGATTTTGGCAGGGAGATTCGGATCCCTGAATCTCAAATCCTTGCTCAGCATTCGAGGATTCGAGGATTCAGTTGGCTCATCCCTAGTTTTTATTTGTGGAGGATATGCAATAGATGGGAAAGGAAGGAAGAGAAATCTGTTACACACTCATGGACAATAAAGTGTGGGCAAACTAGGCCCACTACTGTCATGCTCTGCTTCCAGAGCATCGACTCTGACTCAGAGTCTGAAGCAGAGGACACACCAGAGGGTGAAACAGAAGGCATGCTAGGGCCTGCTGTACAGAGAGAGGTTACAGTGCCGGAAAGAGAACAGGGGATGTTGCCAGCTCCAACAATGAGTCTTGCCTCTTCAGATACAGAAGAACACTTACCTAGACCCAGCTTTGCACAGCACAGGCAGCAAAGAGAGAATCAGCATCCCTCTCTCAGAATTTATAACCGGCAACAATCAAACAAGGCACAGCTGCGCTAGGCTTTGGCGTCCTTCCCCTTCAGGAGTTGTCAGAGCTTATTTGACCTGCCACCTTGCTGGATGCTTTGACAAATGACTTTGGATGCTCTCTTGCCATGAAACCCTGCCGGACTTGGTTTATGTTGGATTTTATTTATGACTCCTTGCTTACTGCCTGCAAGTAAGTAACAAGCTGGGAGATATTCAGTTTGTTTTGTTTGATTTATCAGCTGTGCCAAGACTGAGATAGGATAACTCCACAAATATCTTTCTGCAGTGAACATAGAGGTTTCATCTAGAGCAAGCGTGTGGACTGACCAAAGAAGAATCCAACACCAACATTCTTTGCCAAAGAAGCCTTTCTTTAGGAACGACCAACTCAATTGGTGACAGTGGCAGTAAAGCTATCGACAGAAGATCATATGATCTAGGTTGATGAGCATGGTGTTACCACCGCGTACTGGCCTGGCCTTTGGTGAACCAAAGATATCATTTTGATATCATAATTTGGCCCTACTCTGCCACCAGCTAAGTGTTTGTGAGGCCCACCGAACAAGCGTGAAGCTAGGCATGGCTATTGCTTGCTGCTCTCACCAAACAAGCCAGATATCACCAGTTCTACTTCAGGGGACCTCCCAAAACAAACACCTTCATTACATATGCACACTACCACAAAGGGATCCTCTGCCCTGAGAGGACATCCTGGCGAGCTCGGTACTTGACTGCCGAGCTAGCCGCATTTATACTATTATCAATTCGGACTTAATCATGTAAATTTTGACCTTTCGGAGGCTTTGTCTCCAACCCAAAACCTATTGTTTTTGCCCAAGACCAGACTAGCCTAGGGTTGTTCTTTCCTCTATAAAAAGCCCCCACTTTGAGAGCTCTTTGGAACTCTCACTGGAACTCTCGCTGGAACTCTCGCTGGAACTTCTCCGGAACTTTTGCTGGATCGCCTGAACTTCACTCTGCCTTGCTGCCGCTCGGTTCAGCAGATTCCCCTCGGCTGCCACGCCGGGTTTCCACTTCTTCAATCAGGCTTCTTCAGGACTGCAGGACAGGTGGCATATCACCCATTCCCCTCAAATTCTATTTCCTTTTCTAGTTAGGAGTGTGTTTCTTTAATAACTGTTTAATAAATCTTAATTATTGTTTGAACCATTTGCCTGCTCACTGACGCTGTATACATAGGGTAAAAGATCCTGCTGCGTTGCCCTGCCTCTCGTTAGCCAAGATAGTGCTCCAGCTAATTTCCCCATCTTCGCTTGTTTTGTTTGGTAGTTTGGGCGCCCCTCCTGGGACCCCTAATTCACAGGGTAACAATGGGAAAAGCTTATCCATCAAGTATTGTGTCTGTGTGCCATTTAGGAGCTTTAAAGTTTAATATCCATAATTTCCATAAAGAGAATGTATAATATATTTGGTGATCTCTATTTAAAGAAACTTGACAAAGAACAGAAGAATATGTGCTGGAAATAAGAGAAACAGATCCATTTCATATACATAGCTGACAATCACATTTGGAAAGGAAGAGCAGGTTCAAGAGCTAAGCACAATCCATGAACTTTTGATATCTGCAGTTTGAGCCATAAGACTGAAAAGCTTCAATGCTTAGAAAGATTCCAATATAGACACTGGTAAAAAAAGAGGACAGATTATTATATGGACATATGAAAGAAAGACAATGAGTTCACACTCAAGAGTGTGCCAAACTAGATGACATCAAACACAACTCAATATAATTCAAAATGATAATATATGAACATTTTCCCAAGAAAAATCCATCACTTTAAGGCCCACCCCCTCCATTTCCAAATGTGACTTGAAGAAAGCTTTCTACCCATTCCTTTTTGTATCATAATAATTAAATACAAGATTTCCAAATGGAAGAATAAGCTTGTGGTGCATTCAGAAGAGGGAGGTGGGAAGAAAGTACAGATAAAGCAGGAGGGGAGGGTTTCAGGCATACAGAAGCGCAGGAAATGGAAAGAAAGAGTCCAAATGGGTCAGCAATGTGTTTCTGCTCAGTGGATAATGTTTCAGTTTGAAGATAATGGTGCAAGATAGAAAGCATCTTATATTATAGGGCAGCAATAGTTTAACAACCAACCAAACAGAGAAAATAGTTGAAGTGGTTGCACAGATTACAAAATTACGTGCATTAGAGCAAGTCACGCAAAGTGAGTGTTCTAGGCAGAAAAGGATATGTTGGATAGAGAAAGCTGGCACTTTCGTGCAGAATGTCTTTTGAAGAGTTTATAAAGGGAGAAAGAAAGAGAAAATATATATGCTAAACAACATTCTAAAAACCAACAACAACCATGACTATACAGAAATGCCTTTAGGCAGGCAATAAACAACACAACTACCTTGCTTCAATGAAGGTGGGGGAGGAAGACTTCTCAAATGTACCCATCAAGGAAAAAAGTAATTGCAGAAGTGAACTTAAACTTCAGGGAAGATATTACAGTAAAGACAAGACCCATTCAGGAAAAAAAAGTGAGGATGGGGGTCTCAGAATGAAATATGATAGGGCTTTACTGAGTGTTTGAGAGAGAGAAAAGCTGCGCTCATCATTCAAGAGCTGGAGTTCAATGACTGAAGATGAGGTGTCAACGAAGGGTACAATTTGTCTGGAGATTAATGATGAAGTGTCATGAAAGATAAAAGTTAAAGGTACAATACTTCTACTGTTTTGACTCATCTACCCCAGGATTGAAATTTTTTTGGCCATCTCAAAGCTAGAAGGCTAGAGGGGTGGGTGGGAATCACTGGATGCTGTGTGAGCCTCCGTGTTACAAGTTGGTAAGAATTAGTGATGCCATCAGAGTTCATAATTCTTTGATGACATCACTAGTTTAGATCCTGGCAAGTTACAACACTTACCCTTAATACAAGGGCGGGCAACACATAGTACCTCAGTCACATGCACCAGCCTGACCAATTTTGAACTCTCCTACTAGTTCCACTACCAGTCAAATTATAAATGCACCACCAAATTCTGACAAAGGCAGAACATACAAACAAATATAACCTACATTTTTGCATTATAGGAGGATACACAAAGCATATGCCTTACTTTTAAGCTGAACTCTGCTAAGGAAATATCATCCAGCTTAAAAACAAAAGAGATGCCTGCTGTGCAACTTTTTTAAAAATAAAAGTGTGTGTGTGTGTGTGTGTGTTTTTCTTTCTTTCCTGCCACCCAAATTTGGTGGCGCATCAGTAGTGGGGATCACAGCCCCCAGTAGGTTTGGGGTATGTCAGTCCAAACTCTAGACCTCGAGAAGATGTCTGCTCTTCCTCTGAAACCAGGCAAGGATTATAGACCTCTCCTTTGAACCCAAGCTAGACAAGAACTTCTGAGAGAGATACGTTGCCAGAAAGTAGAATTAGCTACCAGCTAAGAGCACTGGGAGTCTCACAGAAGGGGAGTGGCCAATACAAGTCAATTTAGAACTTTATTTGGGGGTAAGAACTGATTATCCCAAGTGTTCTCAACTTTTGTAATGCTGGAGCCAATCTGAAAATAGGCAGTTCACTTATCACTATAAAATTCCATGAGTGAATGTTCCTGAAGCTTGTTTTACGAAAATTGCTTGCTACTCATGTGGTTTGCACAGCTGATTTACTTGTGAATTAGGTCATGTGGTGCAATCCACATGAGAATACTAGGTAGTAGATGCTGCGGTCAATTCACATGGGAACCTGAGGTGGCAAATGCTATGGGGGGGGGGGAGGCAGATAGAAGGGAGATAGGGTTCTACTAGTAGATCTCTGGGTGATGTATGGTAAATCAGACCCCATTTCCCAATTATTATTAAATGTAAGTTAAGTATCCAAGTGACTATTTTTAAAAAAGAAAGAAAGAGAGAAGGAATGCCAGCCTGTCTATGTGAGCATATGAGAAAAAAGAAAGAAAGAAAGATAGAAAGATAGGGTATAATTTATTCCAGGCAATTTGGCATTCTAAATTGTGGTGAACAGAGATAGTTTCTAAGGAGAATAGCTGTATGCCAAGTGCCATGGTTGTTGTTTGTGGTTAGGAGCAACAGTTATTGACCCCCATGACTTGCCGTGAGATACAGGTTAGGTAATACGACTGTCAATAAACACAAGAAAACCCCTAGACAGATTTGTCTTAGAATTGCCATAAGTCAGAAATGACTTGAAGGCACGTAAGAACAGTAAACACAAGGTGCCCATCAACACAGGTTGAGATGAAAAAGAAAACTCATTAAAATCAAGACCTCAGTTGAGTGGAACTTTCCTGGGCAAAGATATTACACAGTAAGAAAGGAATCTGTCCACTGAGTAAACTTGACCACCAGCTAGAAGTAGCACTGTTTTGACCTGTTGCATTAAGCTAAGGGCCAATAACAAATTAATGGGATCAGCGGCCCCATTAATCTTTCTATAATGAACAGCAGCTCAAGCAAGCCTCCTCCTAGAATTTCTTGAAGACATGTTATATGGGCAGCAAATTTGCCTTATACAACCTAGAATCATATAAAAGTGATTTAAAGGTACTGAATTGGAGACATTCGCTCAGAGACACTGCCTACGGTAAACTGGCACAGTAAATGAATGCACTAACCTTTCACCTCTGAAGAATTAAGTGAGAGAACGAGCAAAACTCATTTGGTGAAATGCATTTGGTGATGTCTACAGAAGTCTTGGAGTAGGTTTGTCCTCATTGCAAAGGCAACATGACTTACAAATGTTACTTTCAAGGTCACAAATATACAAACAATGGTTGCTATGGTCTTTTTGTTTTGTTTTGTTTTAGGAGGGAGACATACAAGAAGAAAAGAGTTAACAGAGAGAACAATACATTTAAGTTAGGTTAGGTTAGGTTAAACAACAGGGAATGACTTTGAACAATTGCTGTGAGCAAATAGTTGCAGTGGAACCATATGGGCAGCAAAATGTTGCCTGGGGAAGATTGCTGAATCTCCTTTCCAGTCCAGCTTACGCTTTTACTGTGCGAATGCACCACTTCACTCATGGGTTTTTGGGGTGGCTGGTGAGGGAAGTTCCAGTGAACATTATATTCAATTTTTAACCCTCCTATGTTTATCTACCACTTCTGTCATTTTTCGTACTAGAAAATATCTGTTAAGAAAAAAAAAATAGAATAACAGCAAAACTCCTTTTGTATTTTAGCACCAGAGTCCATAAGAAGTACTGTGAGACAGAAATCAGTAATTATTTAAGACAAGAATAGGAAAAGTACATCCCTCACATCAGTCCCAGCTGGCCTAACAAATGATGAGGAATGCTGAGAGTTGGAGTCCAACAAAATCCAGAGGGCAATATACATGCACCCCTGATTTAAGAGAAGAGAACAAGGCGAGAGCTTCCATTAAGCAGTGTTACTATTAGAACTTCCTTGTGTGCACATATGTATGTAGGCATGTGTATATGTATACATATATTGATATCAGGCCTTCCTCCTTTGCAGGAGCCAAATGTCATGGGAAATCCATTACTATTTGCCATGCTTGTTAAAAATAACACACTTGTTGCATGTTCTTCATTTTGAAAATAAAGTCTAAAACTTTCTTGGCTGTGTAGAAGACAGGGAAAGATTAAATGTGAAGAACTGACTTCTGCTTCTGGGCATTGCGAGGCAAAACAAAAACAAGATAAGGAGAAATTGACACAGAGCTAGCTTCTCCAAGGGAATCCATCTGTCACTATATGGGGATGTTGCCAACCAGGTAAGTCCCACAGCTGGACAGACACAATAGTGGAGTAATACCATATAAGGGTAGCAGGAAGCCTGGGCAGGAAGCCAGATTTGACATTGTTGGGTCCCTGAAACAGTCTTGTTTGTGAAGCAATGTTTCCAAGTTATAATTGGTTGAGAAATTGATAACCAAATGTCCATAATGGTTATAAAAAGTGTAAGACTGCACCTGCAGGAGACAAAGACATGGATCGGTGGCTGAATGCAACCTATAACGAGAACAGTTTGAATTTACAATACTCCGATTGAAATGCCAGTTCACAGATAGAGGCAAAAATACTTTCTGGAGAGAGTTAGAAATATTCTCTGAAAAAGTGATTACAGCTGTGCTGAATTAATGAAATGCACTGGAAATGCTGACGTGCTACCAAATGCTGAAATGAAGGTAAATACTCAGTATGAGATATATCTATGAAATTCTGCAGCACATAAAATGTGAGATGTATGATGCTTGATATACTATAAATATATTGTGTAAGATGGTATTCCTTACTATTGAAATATGCCATAGGCACCATGTGTCTTATAGGGATGAGAAATATTCTTTATAAGAAGATATATGTCTACATCATGTAAAGTGTATGACAGATAATGCACCTAGATGGGAAATGTCTTTGTCATGTGATGAATCTCTATAAAGATGGCATAACTGCATAAGCAAATTCAGTCATGTAGGGACATGGGAGCAGCAGAGGTGATTTGCCCCTGGTGGCAATGTTTTTGGGGTGTTGCAGCCTGTAGCCACACCCCCACGTGCCCTGGCCACGCCCCCACGCACAGTGGCCATGCTGTTTGTGCTGTAGCCCCACCCGCAACGCCCCCATACTCCAAGTTCCGCCATTGAGCAAATTGCTTTAAATAACAAACATATAAATGATTATAAGGCTGCATGCTTATTCTTCTGTAATATGCATTTCTTGAAAGACCAGAACCTAAGATGTTCTTAATAGGAATGTTGATGTCAATGTACCTCCCAGACAATATTATTGTTTTCAGTCTTGAGAGACCAGTGACCAAAATGGCAAACTCTAGCTAGATACAGATTGACAAACATAAAGCAAAGAATTTTCAGACCCTCAACTAAGGCCCTTTTCGTACGGCATTTCGCAAGCGAGAGGGCCCCTAGAGCGTCGTGTAAATGTGAGGAGAGGTCTGCATGACACACTCACATTTACGTGACGTGCAAGAGCCGGACATGCAGCGCATATGCATTTTTTTAATTTTTGGCTTTTAGCTGAAAATGCTGTGTGCTTGCGTACCAGTCTGGGGCCTGGGGCGTACTCACCTGCTGTGCGAAGCCTCTTAAGTGGCGCTGGTTGCGCTTCCTGCTCCAGTGCAGCCTACAACTCCCAGGCTACACTGCGGAAGGAAGGGGCGGGGCGTGGGCGGGGCGCTTGTGGGACCAGGAAGGAGCTGCAGAGCCCAGGCAGCAGGGAAGCAGCAGTGTTCCTTCCGAGGCTTCTTGCGCGAGAACCCCCGCCCAGCAGCACAAACGGGTAACATGCAAAAAGGGTGTAAGTGACAGGAATGGGGGAACCACACCTGTTACACAAGGTAGCTTACAATGTTGATTATAGTCAAACAGAATACAGCTAAAAAATTATACATATTATTCAGAAAGAAACAATGAATGAATGAATAAATAAATAGATAGATAGATAGATAAAATTGGCTGAAATTCAGCATAGGGCTTACATCTATCTAAGTGTGCTTATGTCTGCAGGAAATAGAATTGAGCAGTTTTTCAATGTCTGTATTTCTCAGGGTGCTGCTGTGACATTGCTATGTAGGGGAGCCAGCAAAGTGACCATTGCACATTGGGGCTGATGAGCATTGAGACTATTGTGGATTGGGAATGAGGCATAACATGTGTTGATGTACAGTGAGTGTCGATGTACATTGAGCCTGATGCCTATCCAGACAGTGGTTGAATGGGGTTGATGCAGATTGGTAGAGCCCAGTGTGCACTGGGACACTGTTGTCAGTACCCTGAAACACATCTTTGCAATTTACTAGCAGGGTTCCATTGCATCTCTGCTATGCAGCTAAGTATGTGTAAATTTACACAAGGTAGACTGCAGTATAGAATCATGCTCCCCATACTACAAAACAGCACTGAATAAATATAAAAAGTATGTAAAAACTACAGCACCTCTCATTAAAGGACTGTTGTTGTTGTTGTTGTTGTGTGCCTTCAAGCTGTTGTTCTTATTGTAACCCCAAGGGGAACCTATCATGGGGTTTTTCGTGGCAGGATTTGTTCAGAGAAGGTTTGCTTTTTCTTCTGAGGATGAGAGGCGTGACTTGCCCAAGGTCATTCAGTGGGTTTCCATGGCAGAGCAGAGATTCAAACCCTGGTCTTCAGAGTCATAGTCCAATGCTCGGCTACACCATGCTGGCTCCCGCCACATCAACCAGTTAATGGCCCAGAGCCTCCCTAAATTAATGCCCCAAAAGTCTGCATTTGCCTGCCAATGGAAGGAAAGCAGAGGGGGAGATAGGTCATTAAAACACATTAATGTTTATAGATGCTGCTAATGGAAGCTGTTAAAAGGGGTGGGTGGACAGTTTTTGCCATCATAGATTTTTTTCTTTTCCACAGGAGTAAGTGGAAAAGGGAAAGGATCCAGAAAGGACAAGTTTTTTCCCTTCTTAACTGTGCCCTATTTACTTTGTCTTATAGAATTCAATGAGAGCTGCTGAAGACAAGCCATCTGCTCCCAGCCTCTTTACCTACAGAGCCAGCCCTGTATCCCTTCACCTCTTCAACCCTGCCTTAGGTTCTGATTGTTTGCATGTTATTGAAATAGACAATAATGCCATTAGCAGTGACTAGTCAGGATGGCTATATGTTACCTACTGTGGCTGCAATCCTGCATTGTCTGGCACAAACGTTCCACAGGCAGAGCTTCACTATGGCTTACCACCTTACCACTCACCACACTGAGGGACTCAGAGTTTGCTTTAATAGCCTCCCACCAAATGGCCATTCCGTGACTGGTGAACAGTGTGTGGAGGGATGAGTAGGTGGGATGTGTCTATGTCTCATAGACAAATAGCTTCTTACTTGAGATCTGCTGGGCTCCCCTGGAGGTCTCAGCAGGTGGAGTAATAATTCTACACCTAGCTAAAGGAAAGATCCAGACATTTCTCTGATTAACCATAATCACCATCAGAATGGCTGTTCAGGGGGCAATTACAAAACCATGAGTCCTGCCTGGAGGACTTCTTTGGTTGTTTCTCATTGATCAAGAGAGAGAGAGAGAGAGAAATTCAAGCAGAAAAAGGACTTAACACTTATGTTTGTCACTAACAGGATGCCAGCCAACATCGAAACCAGTATACATCTATGTAACAGGTGTTGAGAATAAAAGTGGGAAAGTGCTCATATTCTTCTCAGGGGGCTGCCTAGGCATCTGTCTGGCCATGGTGAGAACAGAAACCCAGTATGGGCAGTATCAGTTGGTTTCTTTCTCTTTTCATTCTTTTTAGACCTCACACCGGGGATGAGAGTGGATTTATGGGGGAAAACTTGTTGAGGAGGAAAGTTTAAGGCAGATACAGGAATGATGTAACCTATTGGTGACATGTGGCCCCAAGATCAATTTAAAGATCACTTCTCCTGCTGCTTTTTTGGGTTAAAAAGAATAATATCCATGTCTGGAAGTTTCCAGGAATAAGTACTGTATTCCTTTTTGCAGCCCTTGCTGCAACGAACATTCCACAGCTTTTTTTAAAAAATAAAATAATAATTCTGGGTGTTTTTTTTTTCTTTTTTAAGAGTGAAATAATCACATTTTGGAAAGATATCTAGCCTACCAGGTAAAGGGGAAATTTGCCTCCAGATCCTTAGGTCTGGTTTGCCTTTGTTTCACATTTCTGCACAAATATAGTAGTCCAGATTACTTCGTCCCTTCAGACAGTAACTGTGAATTAATTAATTTGGTTTGATGCTACCTATTCAACAAAGCAAGTAGTTTAGCTGTGAGAAGAACAGATTCAAAAATCTTGAATTAAAAAATAATGCCAGAAGACCAGCAACACAATTTTACTCTGTTTTTGCTTTTTCTGAGTGATTAGGGAGTGGATTTAGAGTTGATTAATTTGTGTTTCAGCTGTGTTGAGAAGAACAGACCTTTCTGCACAGAGCAACTCTTTCCTGCAACTCTTTTTAAGGTGGAGGTGGCTTAACTTTGGCTGGGAGGCCATTATTAATTTTGCCTTCAGATACTTTTCTATAAAACATGAAAACACAGAAGACATTGCATTAGAATGACAGCAATCAAGTGAAGCAAGAAGCAATCTGGCTACCATGAAAATAAAGACAAAACAATAAATCAATGTTACTAAAATGAATAACTAAAACAACAACAACCCACAACTGATATGTCAAGTAAAGAAAAATATACAAGTCTGTGTTAATTGAATGCAAAGGTGCCTATAAGGCCTCCTATTGCATCTGTCCAGATTGCTACTTAAAAAAAAAAAGCAGCTGTGGAGACATGTTAGAAAAACAAGATGGCAAACCTAATACTCTCAAAAGAAAATACAAAAGCATGCATATCTTCCAAGCTTCACATGTAGAGAATCAAGTGTAGGGCGCAGTCAGTGGGAGGGCAAATTACATTTCCCATCCAATATCATTCACTCATCTTTATATATGAAGATTCATACAAATACAATGTGTACTTAGTAGCCCCCATCATGTGTACAGTGAAGCTTAGTCCCAAGTAAGCCATGCATGTGATAGATGGCATGTAGCTTTTATTATTTCACAGAAGGCTCAACTAACAACAGTTGTCTTCATATTTTTTTGTGTATGTCCGTGTGCACTCATGTGCATGATCAATCATTTAATACACTTCTGAGAGATAATTCCTGGCAGAGCTGAACTGCATATGAGTCTTGGTGGTCTACTTTGCCTGTTTATTTCAGAAAGGCTCAGCCCCCCCCTCTGGTCTTGGGGTGTGTGTTGGGTGCCTCCTGCTGTTCCTTAGAGGGTCCATGTTTCTTCAGTCTGATAACAGATTCTGGGCTTGTTGCATTTTGGCAAGGGCCAGAATTCCCTAAAGGCACCAGATCCTTTCTGATCTTGGAAGCTAAGCAGGGTCTGCCCTGGTTAGTGTGTGTCTGGGAGACTATATTTCAGAGGAAGGAACTAGCAAAACCATATCTGAGTATATCTTGCCTAAGAAAACCCTATGAAATTATGGGGCCACCATAAATCAACAGGCAACATAAAGACACACACACACACACGAAAAGCAAAAAACAAAGATAGCCTTAAAAAGGGGCATCTTGATCTGTTCTAAAGTTCCTAAATTCATTTTTTTAAAAAATCAGTTTCTAGCCTTCCTAATTACAAGAAAATGCCCTAGGTGCCACAGCTAGACCCCCCAAAGCTCAGACACTCAATTACAAGTAAAAAATAATTCAATATTTTATATTAAAAACAAAACAACCCCCCCCCCCAGGATTAAGCTGATCATGTCTTTGTCAGATTTGACTCACTTTTTTTTTTTTTGAACAACTGAGAGGAGGGAACATGTTTTTCCCATATATTGCTAGATCTTCTAACAAATCCTCATACAGAGTCTCTACATTCTGTATTAGGAAGCCAAAAACTCATTTTGCTGCAGACACAAAACAAATGCTTAAGGGAATTGAAAAAAATATTTTCCAGAGCTGGCCATATTTGTATACAGAGGAGCGGCACTTGGCAATCTAACAAAGATTCTATCTACATGAGAGATTGCAGATAGCTCTAAACAATAATTCAGAATATCTGGGGCAGAGGGTGGGTGAAATCACGCTTTTGAAATGTACATAACAAATAGGTCAGTCTTCATTAGTTTTGACGATACTGTGGCAGCTCAACTGCCCATCAGATCTGTGCTGATGCTGAGCGTTGCTATGCATATTTCCACTGCAATTTTCCTTTGCTGTTGATTCCTTAACCCAGAAGCCCAAGCTGTTGTGCATCAATTGAAACAACTCTCCATTTAAAAGTGATTCAGGCAAGAAGGGTGAAAAGATGCTACAGGAGAAGGTTATAATTACACACAGGCATGCTCTCCTTTTTTTTTTTTTTTTTGCGCAACTTCACGATGGCCTTTTCGTGTGGTGAGCTCAAATGAGATTTGAATAAGTTTTTGCTGTGCATTTCCATTTCCCATTAAAGATATTGTGACTCCCTCTGCTTCACCAGTGAAATTGCTTAAAATGGCATGAAATTGAAGCCCCCACAAAATGCGTGCAACCTGACAGGTCTGATAATGCAAGTATTGATACCGAGGCTCGACAAGATTAAATTCTGCTGTTTAGAATGAAACAGTTCATAATTAGGGCTGCAAGGTGCTTTATAATAAATTTAAAGTAGACTCCCACTAAAGACAGTTAAAAGATCATCCAATGTGATCAGTATTTCAGGGCACAGGGAGGAAAAACATTTTATCTTATAGCAGGGAGCATTTATTTAACAAAAACATGATCTGGTAAAGGAATGAGCCTTATTAATGTGAGATAATTCCCCACTTACCCATAACTGCCCAACTACAGGACGATTTGAGTTTTTTTGGGGAAAAAAGGACTACAGTTCAAACAATCTATTAGTCTCTCTTAACCACTGTTTGGAAGGAATGACTTACAAGCAACGTAGTTCCTGTAACGAGTTACCCCAACCTTTGAGTTAAATTGGGTCTAAGGAAGTTATATTGAAAGTAACATTAAAAAGTAGGAGTGATGTTTCGTTAGTGATGTGTCATGTAATCTCTTCCAGTCAGTTGGTTAACTCATTTTGCAAGTTATTTTTAATGATATTTTTAGGTAATTTTAAAGGTGTTTTGGTAGGAACTTTTATTGTCTTATCAAAAGCCTCAGTCCGCCACAAATTTAAAAAAAAATCATGAAAAAAAATCTAGTAATGCAGCAAGCCACTTTAAGACACGTTAATGTTGTTGCGTTCTTTCAAATTATGTTGAGCTTATGGCAACCCTAAGCTAACTATTATGGGGTTTTCTGGGGCTGAGAGTGTGTGACACCCCCAAGGTCAGCCACTGAGTTTCCATGGCTGAGCAGCAATCAAATCCTGGTCCCCAGGGTTGCATTCCAGTTCTCAAACCACTACACTTTCTGATGTTACTGAGTAATGGCATGAATTAATTTCCAAACATTGTAACTAGTAATGCCAGTGAATTACTTTTAAAAATAATTTCCCAAGCTCTAGTCTTTCAGATTTTCAAAAATGGACTGCTAGAAATGGCAGCCTGATGCATGGAGCCACATAAAGCCACCTGGCAGGTGATATCCCTGAGCGGCTTTGTTAATAATGGTACACACAACTCCCCCAATGGCCTTAGCACTATGGCTCTGCACCATCCACTTTGCAGGTTCTAACCAAAATGATTCCTAGCAACTGGAATTATGAGCGCTGAGCCAAGGAGATGAAAAATACTTTGTGATCATGGGTTATATTATTATACTAACTGGGGTAGCATATAATTGCCCAGCCATATCCCAGCTTTGAGTATTCCCTATGACTCAGCAGTAGAACACTCTTTAAACTAAGACCTATTGGTATAATTAATATATTAAAAAGAAAAAAAGAAAGAAACCACACATGAAGATTATGCATTTAAAAGAACTCTGCTGTGTTTCTTTCATTTAAATTTCAAAGTGGATGTCAATGTTGTTTCATATCTACAAAGACAATTATTTCATGCACTGTCAGCTTACTTGCAAATCATCACAAATACACCAGGATCTACTAGAAAACAGGTTTCAAAAAGCTGAGATCTTTGTTATGTAGTAAGTAGACTGCACTCCCTAGCCTGTATTTTCACTTATTAGGAGTGGGTTTTTTTAACTTTTCCAGATGAAACGGCTGAATATGTAATGCTGACTTTTCATGTAATCCTGCAAAGGTTATTTTACTCTTTGAGGTTTGCTCTCTAGATACGTAGGCTGCCTCTCCAGGCTAGCTTGAAAGTAAGTAGCTATAAATAATTAGTTACTTGTAATTAAATCCTTTTTCAACAACTAAGGTATAAACAACTTGCATTACAACTGTAGATGGATAAGGGATAACTTTCATTATGTAACTGATTTGTAAAATTATTTTTCTAGCTATGAGTCTGTGGCTTTACCAAATAGTGAAGAAGGAATATCATGGGATTCAAATATTGACTTCTGCTATTGCTGAGGCAATAACAAAGTAGACAGAAGGAGAGTGTGCTTTAAACACCTTATCTGAATACAGTTAAGACTAATTATGAAGTAACTCTCCAAACTCTGAACTACTTGCTTTCAGATGGATGGAATATTATAGTCTTTGCTACAGACATTTTGTCCACAAAGACAACTATGGGGTTTGAGATTACCACATTTTAGGAGCTGCTTGTAGTTTGAACACTGGGCTAGGATTTTGAAAGACCGGGGTTCAAATCCCTGCTCAAACACGGGAACCCACTGGGTGGCCTTTGGTAAGTCACACACTCTCAGGCCCTTTCCGCATGTGGGAAAGGAACCGTGCAAAAACAGGACTCACCGGACTTCTTCAGCGTCCGGGTGAGTCCGTCGGGATGAGGAGCAGTTTGAGCTTGTCGCTCCGCACTGCTCTGGCATCCAAAATGGTGGCTTCTGGTTGGTGGAGGCTCTCCACCAACCGGGGAAGCTCGCCAGCCTAAAGCCCGCCCCCGGCAGATGTGCACGCACACCCTAGTGCATGCCTGCAAATCTGCACCGGAGCGCGGTGACAGAGCAACACAGAGTTGCGCACTCCATGCTTTTTAAAAACCTCTAAAAAGAGGTTTTTAAAAAACACGCCGCGCAACCAGTTCTGGTCGCTCCAGAGCAGACTGAGGTGTGGAACTGCAAAAAGTAGTCCGCCCCAGTCCACTCTACGGTGTAGAAGACCTCCGTTGGAGGTTGTTCTGCACCATTTTAATAGCCCAGTGCAGAAAGGGCCTCAGCCTCAGAGGAAGGCAACAACATCCCCTTTTTGAACAAATCTTGCCAAAAAATCCCCATGATAGCATCATCTTTGGGTTGCCATAAGCTGGAAATGACTTGAAGGCACAAGAACACAAACGAGAACAAAAAGACCGCATCTTTTCCAATGTCATACTGAAACCCTTCAAGTTACCCAAAAGAACCCTGTAGTCTAGGATGGGAGCCACCTGGCTCTCCAGATGTTGGTGGACTGCATGTCCCAACAGTCCTAGACAGGATAGCTGACGATAAAGAATACTGGGAGTTTCATTCCAACAGTATCTGAAGGTCTGTATGATCCCTTACTCTACCTGAGCCAATTGGATTCAGTCACAAAAAGACTGAATCAAAGTTTGTTGGTACTATTTGCCATCAAGTCAGTTTTGACTTGAGTTAAAGTGGTCCTATGAATGAGAAATCTCCAAGATCCCCATTCATTAACTGCCCTGCCAAGGTCTTGCAGACTTAGGGTAATGGCTTCTTTGAGCCACTCTACCTGTAATTCTGTCTCCTTCTTTTCCAATGAGTCACATTGTGTCATGGTATTCTCAAGTATGACAGTCTCTTTTCAGTCATTTTGGCTTCCAGGTACATTGAGGAATTCTTCATAACTGACCAACATTCATACAACTTCCTTTGGAAGTTAACAAGATACTATGTCTGGACATTATTCAGATACTTGATGGGGCTCCTTTAGTTTGTCTGGCATTTGTTTGTGTGCACATATGTTGAAATTTTTATATTTTAGACATGTATATGTTTGCAGGACGCGAAATAGGTCTTAAAAATTGAATTGAAATAGATTAAGGTTAACCAAAAATAGAACTGTCAACTTATTAAAACTTTCAAATAACTACCTTTAAGAAGATGTTTTGCATGAATTAGCTGATTAAGTTAGTTTAAATATACCTACAAACGGTAAACCGCAAACCAAGGTTCTTTTCTTAACAATCCTAAATGAAGCTGACAATTAACAATTACTCTTGTTAGAATCTATAATTTGGCATGGAAAAGCTACAATACTATGAGGTGGTTCCAGTCTTTTCTCCCACCAGTAGGTATACGCCCTGGGTGAAGTTTCATTCCTGATAGTAGGAGGAAGGGAGGAAACATCCATATACAAGGAGAGTGAAAAGAAGCATCCTGTGCTGGTGAAAGATACTACTACAGCCATAGCCCTGCCATCTAACAGATTAAGGTCAGGGAGGGAGGAGTGGAAAAACAGGATTCCAGTGGGAAGGAAATAACTGTGGGACCTGACTTAATTTAGGGCTAATTTTATGAAGATGCCAGGGGAATGAGAAGGCTTTGGGTTCATGAATGTCTTTCACATGTTGTGGGAACACTTCATTGTGACTCCTCTGAAAACTGGAAGAGCACTGCCAGCATATATCTACATCAGTTTCCATAACGCGGTGGAGCTGAAGTCTCCTAGTGGTGTTACTACATCATATACCTCCACTCTGTGGGATGTGCTATTTTTATAATTGGACATATTTATGGCTGAAAAACATGCTTGAAAGTGCACTCTGACATACAGGTCATAAATTCAGAGAGGATTAGGTGGGAAAACCTGATGCTAATGGACTTCTGATAATCCTTTCAAGAGTGTAGGCTACGAGTACTCCAGAGAAAAATGGAAGGTGAAACTGCCCAGGTGAAGCAATCAGGAAACCTACTGTGATCTTATCCTAAGGAAATCTTTCCAAGACCTGTTGCTTGATCAGACATTAAGAGGTAGTCATGACTCCCGTTAGTGTTTTGTCACCTAAATTTAAGACAATCAGCCCACACTGGATTCAGTGGTGGAGCTTGGAATGTGTGGAGGGGGAGCGGGAGGGGGCGGGGCTACAGTGTGTGAGGGTGGGGCTGCAATGCATTGGGGCGTGGCCTTAGAACGTGGGGGCATGGCTGTGGTGCCTGGGGGTGTGGCCAGGGCATGTGGGGACATGGCTACAAGCCAGAATGCCCCCAAAACATTGCCGCCCAGAGCAAACTGCCCCCATTGCCGCCTCGTTCCTATACAACTGTCTCTTTTGTCAGCCCTGTGAGAAAGCAATTACCACTTTGTCCATGCATCCTCTTTCAGGGTAGAAAACAGAGTAAAAAACCACCAACTTTGTCCCCAGCAAACTGTAGTATATTGAGCATATTATGCTGCATGTGGTACGCCAGACTCCTGTTCCTCCATGCTATCCTCAGATGTATTCTGAGCCACTTCTTTTTGATCTTCTGCTTTAAGACTGATAACTATCACCTTTACCACCTAATCTCTCTCTATCCCACCTTTCTTGATTCACTTTCCAATAGCCTTGTTATGGTTCTTAAGAGTGTCTGATTTCTTGTGTGTTTGCTAATTCCAAATACAATACTCTGTTTAACTTTTAACTGGAGTCCTCTCTAGAGTTAGTACTGGTATACACAGATGGAAAGATCCTGCCACTACCCTCCTCTCACAGGCCTCTTTTGAGCTACAGTTCCCCAAATTCTAAGGAGAGGCTGGCATTGTGGGTGGACCTCAAAGTTCTCCACCTTTTAGGGTAACAGTGGCATATTGTCCCATTGACAGTCTACTCTTTGAACTGGTCCAGCAATGTTTATGAAAATTTCTGTGGTCACTCAGCCACAGTGGAAACAGGTTTGCTGCCTTCATGAAAATGTGTGACACTGATTTTATTCTCTGTGCTGCATATTTTCTTCCCTATTAATTTCATGTACATATTGTACTTATTTTGTTTTGTTGCTATCTACCTTTATGGTATGTGGTATTTATTTTAAGGTAGCTATTATATTAAAAATAGGAAAAGAGGAAGACTGCATTACAGGTGGGTTAGACTCAATAACTTAAGCCATGGCTCTGAGTTTGGAAGACCTGAGCAGGGCAGCTGATAACACAGTGATTTGGAAGTCTGTCATTTATACGCTCCCCACGAGTCATGTAATGTCCTGCCTTACTCTAATTCAGTAACCAGGTTTCATGGATATATCCAGGAAAGTTTTATTAGCGATTAGGTTTAGAAAACAGGCAACACTCTTGCCAGAACTGAAGATGCAATACAAGTTTTGATTTTATGAACCCCTCATGCCCCTCTCAACACTCTTCTGTTCACATTCCATTCCCACACAACATGAAATTGTATCACTCTGTTGGAATGACTTTGGTTCCCATGTTCCAGCCAGGCTTCTGCTCCCATTATCTAGACATCAAAGTGAACACAGCAATATGGCCATGACACAGCTAAGCAGCTAAGGAAGAGTAACATGGAAGAGGAACAGAGGTGGCCCTCTGACAAGTCAAAGTTGACTTGATGGCAATTAACAATGACGACAACCATTACACTAAAATCTTTTAAATTCTTTATAAATATACGATATCCAACTATATGCTTTATCCTGAGAATTCTACTGCTGAACATAAAAAACTTTGAAGGTCTGTATAAATATATGATCCCCGTATATATGCTTTATCATTAGAAGTCCACTGCAGAATATGCTCCCCCTGGGGTTTTGACTGAAAAAGTTATCACTCCAGATATGTCCTGATGTAAGGAATACACTGTGAAGTGCAGCGGTTTGTCAGACCAGTTTTCAAATCACAAGAAGAGTCCACTGTTACATCCCCACAACAGTCCAAAAATGTAGGCAGATGTAGGCACACGGCCATTTGGTTCATATAGGGATGTGTGTATGTGCTGCAAGCTGTGTACGAGTGTGGGTGGTCTTGGATTTGATTCCAGCCTGTCTATGACATCCATGGCAAAATCCACTAGTGGCCAATGGCTTCCATGTCATTGGGGTGATGAACACATTCTGAATTTTAGACAGGATTTTAAAGGTGCGGAACCCATTTTCCTGACAGGGATAGTTCCTTTAAAATCTGGAGTGGATTCACTGTCCCACTGATATGGAAGCCACCAATCACCACTGGATAAAACTGTTCTCTAACCACCACCACCACCCATATTAATAACAGATATTGTCATGGCTGCTGCTATGAAGAATGTCCTGGGGCTGTTCTTTCCCCACCCCATTCCTGCTTTACTATGTCATCAAATGATCCCATACTGGTTTACTTAGCCTATCTCTATTTCCAGCAAGGGCTACAGAAATACTCCAGAGATGTCCACAAGCAGAGCAAGCTATCCACAACCAAAAATTTTGACACCTTTCAGTATCCCAAAATTTTGACACCTTTCAGTATCTATTTGCAACAGTCCTGCATCTGAGATTGTCATGTCTTCCTCCAAGCTGTCCTGTCTTGGTCTGGGTGGCACAGCTGATAACTCAAACAAACAAACAAACTGAATAGCTCCCAGCTTGTTGGTTATTTTTATTCAGTAAGCACAAGGTCATAAGTATTGTCCAACAGAATTCCAGGCAAGTGAGTCCAAAGTCAGTCATGGTAATCCAAAGTCAGGCATGGAGTTCAGCAATATATCCAGCAGTCAGGAAGGTCAGATAAGCTCTGACAACTCCTGGAGGGGAAGGTCAGCAGCTATATAGGCCAGCAGCCAAACCTAGCTGCTGCCTGAGTAATTGCTGTTGGCTATAAATCTTCTGAGATCAGCACAGGTTCTCTCTTTGCTGTTTGTGCTTGGCAAAGGTGGGTACAGGTAAGTTATCTTCTATTTCTGAAGGGGTAGGGCTCTTTGCTGGAGCTCGCACTGCACTCTATTCTGTTTGTGGCACTGTAACCTCCTCCTGTTCAGCAGGTCCTGTCATGTCCCCTGTTTCAGACCGTGAGTCAGAATCCATGTCCTGGAAGCAGAGCATGAAACAAGCAGAGGCCTCAATAATAGGCTCCTTAAACAGAGGAAAAGGAACACAGGAATCTGCCTTGTACCTAACAGGCCACTGGCCCACCTAGTTCAGCATTTCCTATGCTGACTGGAAATGATCATACAGGGTTTTAGTCAAGTTCTACCTGAAGACAAACCCAGGTAGAGAACTACTGTGGTACAGTGGTTTGAATACTAGATTAAGACTCCAGGAGACAGACTTTCAATACCCATTCAGCCATGGAAAGCCACCTTGAGAATGTCACACTTTCTCAGTCTAAAAGAAGGTAGCCACAAGGTTCCTTTGAATAAATCTTGTGTTACTCTGATTTCTGGGGGTCTCGTAGGGACACCTAAATGCTCTCCAAATTATACAAGTTGGGGAAATTAGTCAAAGAGCACAAGCTAGCAATACAATAGGCAAGGCAACAGAGTGAGATCTTTTACCCAGCGTCTACAGGGTCAGGCTGAGTCAAAGAGCAAACAGAAGTGAAATAATATTTTTTTTCAGTATTTTTATTAAAATACAATCAAACAACTGTATACAGCACACTCACACAGATAACTAGAGAAATAAAGGTTGGAGTTGGATAGAGGGATTTTTAGAGGAGGTTTTTGGTATGGGAAATACTGCACCTGTCCTGAAGCCCAGGTAGAGTTTGTGAATATGAAGGTTCTCAGTACGTGGGACTGAGGGGAAGGCTTGCCAAGCAAAGCGGCAGCAAGGGTGAATGGAAGTCGGGAGTGATCCAAGGAAGCTTTCAAAGTCACAGGTTCTTATAGGGGAAAATGTGGCCGTAGCTAGTCCGTACTTGGGGAAAACAATGAGTTTTGGACTGGAGACAAAGCCTCCGAAAGGTCAGAATTTAGCATGATTGAGTTAAGTCCGAATAGTCAATAGGGTAGCCAGTATGCAAACGCAGAGTGCTTGACGCTTGAGTATTTGGCTCATCAAGCTGTCTGCTCGAGGCAGAGAGTTCTTTGTAAGTAGCGTGCATACATAATGAGGGTACTTGCCATGAGGTCTCCTGAAGCGGCAGTTTGGCTGTTTCTGGCCAGCCTGTATTTGTTTTAAATATTCCAGCGATTACCAACTGAGCCTGTTTGCATGCTTGTCCGGGGGTCTCGCAAGCACGTGGGAAAGAATGGGTAAGGAAGGCCAAATTATTGATATCAAAATGATATCTGGTATCCCCCACGTCTGGCTAGAAACTGCGGTAACACTTGCCAAGTAAAACCTACAATCGAGTTGCCATGAGCTGGAACTGATTTGAAGGCACATAACAACAAACAGGGAGATAGCAGGACTTGAACTTGGGACTTTATGCATGAAAAATACGTACTATAACACTGAATTGCTGTCCCATCCCAAAGATAATTAAGACATGCGTGAAGGATACCAATAACAGGGCTTCAGAGAACCGTCTGCAAACAACGAAAGAAAGAAAAAGGAGTGTGGCATGGAATTCAAGGCAATAAACCAAATTTGTCACACTTTTAAGGGAGTTTAATAGATTTAGCTGTTTGTGCTCCAAGACAGTTTCCTCTAACCCCACTTTCCTCTGCTTTTGCCTAGGGGATGCACAAGCCAGCAATGCAGAAAACTGGGAAGCACATTATTTGAGAAAATCTGAAAGATAAAAAGGAATGAGAAGGGTAAAAAGGGGAAAGGAACATAGGAAAATAATGGAGATTCTCTCAGAAGGAGCAGAAATGTCACTTTAATTTATCACTATCATCTCCCAGTCCTGGGAGTGTTACCTATGCCTTTCTTGAAATACAACACTTCTCAAGGCACCTACCAAAAACCACTTAAAGTCCACTGTTCAGTTGCTCCTAAAAGCTCTTCATTGCTCTCGTGTCCTCAGCCAGTATGGATTCCTATTCCCTTCTGCCATCCTGTTGATGCATGTGGAGGATGGTAAAACAGGTCAGTGAAAGCTGTCCCTAAAACTGTGTTCCAGAGTGGAGAAGGAAAAGGGAAGTGGAATGGATTCTTTTCAAATTAGACCAGATTCAATTATGTCTTACTCCCTTTTGAGTGCTCTTCTCAATCGCTAGTGGCACATTCAGAAACAGCCAACTGTTTTACCATAGCAATAGTAATAGCATGTGTTTTTCTATACTGCTTATCAGCTAAGTGCTCTCTAAGTGGTTTACAATGTGTTAGCTAATTGCCCTCAACAAGCTGGGTACTCATTTTACCAACCTGCAGAAGGATGGAAGGCTGAGTCAACCTGGAGCCTGGCAGGATTGAACTCACAACCTTGTGGCTGCAATACCAGCATTTAACCACCGCGCCACCAGGGCTACCATTGAGGAGCACACCTTTACTAGACATAACTTGAAAAGAAAAGCCACTTTGTGTTGTGTTTTTCTTCCCCCAAAGTAATAATGCAAATGCTTACCATAACTTTTAGAATCTGTTTTTTAATCTCTTGATCCTCTCTTGGATCCTTTTTTTCTTTTCAAAATAGCTTTCTAAGTTCCTACTAATGGCTAATATGCAATTTTAAAAAATATTTTGATTTCTTCAATTGATTTCCGGAACTTGTATTTATTAAACTCTAAGCTCGGTATTACCTTCTCAATGCCTTTTTAAGAAAAAAATAATAATGCAGATTGGAGATGTATAATCTCAAACCATGTGAGCAAAGACAAAAGCCACTTAAGAGATTAAGAGGCTATCCAAACTTTAACAGTGCAATTTATACATATTTACTCAGAAGTAAGCCTGATAGGGTTCAATGGGACTTTCTCTCAGATTTAGTGTGTATAGGATTTCAGTCTAAGTATTTTAGACATTTGAACAAACACAGAAATCTTGTTCAGCTGTTCAGAAACTGTATCAGGGAGAATCTGCTAGAGTCCTCCCACCAGCCATATCCCTGACCTTCTTGTATTGAGCAGGAAGTTTTGAGGCTGGGGAGTGTAAGCTCATTCAGCCAGAAATGGTTTCAGTGCTCAGAGGTTCACAACTGAACACCCTTACAACTCTACTTCAGATTTTCTTGCTCAATGCAATAAGTCAAGGTGTTGAAATACCAAGTTCATTGCTCATGGCCTGTGGCCCCTCCATGAATATAATCTTACAATGCCTGAATAGAGTTAGAAGCCCTCCAGAATTTAGGGCTCTTAGTATCCAACTTGGTAAGACACTTGAGAAATAGTAGCAACCCTGTTGATTGTATCAGGACTCTCAACAGCTTTCAGCATCATCATTTTCCTTCAAAATACCATGGCAACCTTCTAGTTGGTATTCTTTACCATGAGGAAGGGAAGATACTAGATACCAGTATGAATTCTCTGTGGCAACTCAAGCATAGACATTTTGAAAAGTAGATTGTTTTTCTTGAGTAATAGCAAAGATTATTAAGACATTTTATTCTGTGATCTAGTTAATTAGATTTTTAAAAAATTAGTCCTAGTTGGAAATTCAGGCTGACATCCTGTTCAGTAGACAGCAGACTGTAAGCTGGACTTATGATTTTGCAGCTGTGGGAATTCATATTTACAATTGGACCGAACATACCTCCAAGCCTATCTTTTTAGCCTGGTAACTACCCACACAAAGGGTTCTTAGGTGCTGCAAGTTGGGGTTTTAGAAAATGATATCTGCAGCCTCTGTTGCTCATGGGGTACATTGAGACAAATAGTTGTCTCAGGATTCCAAGTGGTCTCTCCAGCTGCTTCTTCCCAATGCACCCCACAATCAGAAAAACACTTCAGGCATCATTTCCTAGGTGTTGATCTACACTGTTTCAGAAACCATTTGGTGGGGCACTGAAAAGCTGAAGTTTGGGGTGTGTTGTCATCAGGTGGAACCCCATCATCATAATTACATTTGATGATGCAGGATCTTGGCCTCAATCTTGACTAGAACTATAACAAGATATCACTTTGTTGAGAATAACCTCAAATCTTTGTGATGTTAAAGATTTTTCTAGCTTTCATTGCCCACTTTTCATCTTTTTAATGGAAGTCCCATCCTTCTAATAAACAATTCCTATGAAGAGTGGTTTAAGGAGGGAATATGTTCAGCCTGAAGAAGACAAGGTTAAAACGTGACATGATAGCCATGTTTAAATATTTCTCTGACAGTAAGGGAAGTTTGACAGTGGAATATGCTGCCTCAGAGTGTGGTGGAGCTTGGTATGTTTAGCCTGGAGAAAAGAAGGTTAAGAGGCAACATGATAGCCATGTTTCATATTGGAAAGGATGTCACATCGAGGGTAGAGCAAGCCTCTGTGCCCTGCTGTAGGGCACAGAGCAATGGCTTCAAACTTCAGGAAAAGAGATTCCATCTAAACATTATGAAGAACTTCCTGATGGTAAGAGCAGTTCCACAGTGGAATATATGCTGCCTCAGAGTGTGGTGGAGTCTCCTTCTTAGGAGGTTTTTAAACAGAGGCTGGATGGCCATCTGTGGGGACTGCTTTGATTATTTCTGCATGGCAGGGCATGGGACTTGATGGCCCTTGTAGTCTCTTCCAACTATATGATTCAATGATCCTATGAAATGATTTAAACAAATATGATGTTATTCAAGCAAATACTGAAGATTCCCAAAGACACGGTGTCTAACTGCTAATTAACAGATGTGCATCCTGATAGACTTCGTTATCAACATCAGTTCTCAGGAATTCATGTTTCATCCATTTTACCCCATTACTGTTGTACTGGGAGTCTGCTAACGGTTAAACTGCCAATCACTTCTGTGCTAGTCCTACAGACTTCTCTGGGATTACTCTAGAGCCCTCAGTTTCAAGGTTGCTATTTAACTTGCCTAAGCATTGAAGATGCTCTCATGCATTTATTCAGAATTCCAGTCTGCTCAATTTCAAAAGCTCAAGAGTCAGAAACATGTTTTTAATGTATGCTTTGAAATCAACACTGTTAAAAAATAAACAGCACTAAAACGCCAACATTATTAGTTTGGAGTCACAGATGACAGGCAGCTGGAATCATCTCATGAGGAAAGAAGAAGGAAGAGCCAAGATACAGTATAGGAGCCATCATCTCCAGTTCCCTCTTGGCTTGTATTTTCACTGGGAGGGTGGGTGGTGTATGTGTTGGGATGTGTGTGATCTCTTTCTCTTTTAATAGGTTAGTTTCTCACACTTTTCTTTCCTTTACATTTCTGCTTACCCAAATGATTCCAGGGCCAGAGTAGTTTGTTGTGTTGGGCGCAGAGTAGCGTTTCGATGGAAACTCATCAAAGCCATGGAAATCCACTGGGTGACTTTGGGCAAGTCATGCACTTTCAGCCTCAGAGAAAGGCAATAGCAAAGCCTATCTGAATAAATTTTGCCAACAAAATCCTGTGATGCATTTGCTTTAGAGTCACCATAAACCAGAGACAACTTGAAGGCACATGACAACAAACAGGAACAGGGCTTTGATTCCTGCAGATCCACAGCCTATCTGGGCAAGCAAAGGAAGTATCTTCTTTTTAGCTTTAGTTTTGAGAATTTTGATGCTGGAGAAGCAATACCAGCAGACTATTCTAAAATCTCCCAGAGGTGACTTGTGAGAAACACCATCCCCTAGGATTGTCTGTGTGTCCTTTCAAATATGACTGGTTCATTAAATTAATTTGTAACCTGTCTTTTTCCCAGTGAGGAACTCAAAGTGACTTATAAAAATTTAAAACAAAGTCCAGCTAAAATTTTGATTTTACAAAAGTTACTTGTATGAACAATTAAACAATGCTATCTAGAAAGCACATAGTTAAGACCATTTAAAACATATTAAAACATAATTAAAAAAATTAAAAACACAGCACACCACATTCAAAACACCTTTCTGTCAAATTGTTTAAGCACCCAAATAAAAAAGTCTTTGCTTGCTGGCAGAAAGAAGAGAGGGAGGGAGAAGCCAACTGAATCTCCCATGGAAGGGAAGTCCACAGCCTTGGAACAGTCTCTGGGAAGGCTCTCTTCCATATCCTCAGTAAACATGCCTTGGTGGTGATGGGGCTGAGAGAAAGTTTGCCTTCAAAAATCTTAAAGTTCAGGTCAGCTCTTATAGGGAGATATGGTCTTTTAGACAGTCTGTTTCTGAGCCATTGAGGGCTTTAAAGGTCATAACTAGCACTTTGAATTCATTAACTGTCTCTGTGTGAGGGTTGTTTTTTATTTTTTATTTTTTTTGCCTCTAACAGTTTTCAGCAGTAGAAATGGAGGTGGGGGTTGAAATGGAAAGAATTTCCACTGGAGTCTTTAGGAAAAAATTAGCATGTATGCACTACTGATGCTTGTCATGAGGAAATGTTCACTTCTCCCTGAGTATTCACAAATGTGTAAGGTTTACAGAGTGTTTCCCTGGAGTAAGTGTGTACAATGCACACATTTTAAAATCTGAGTGGCTCAAATGTGCATAACTGAAAAGAAATATGCACAAACATCAATGAGGGAAAGGTTGAATGATTTAGATAAGTTGTACAAATAAACGTGCTGATTAAGAAGAATACATTTTAAAAAATTCTAAATTTTAATATGAGAAGAAAACACAAAGTATTGTAATCTGATATGAAACAACCACAGGCAAAAAATCCAGATGAGATTCAGAGAAAGTCAAAGAAACCAATACTAACAGATTTTCATATCCGTAACGGGAGGCAGGAGGTATTTAATCCTCTCCTCTGCCTGTTTCCTATGTACTACAACTCCCTTCCTCAGATCTGCTCCCCTGTCCTCTCATTCAACAATACTCCAAACATATTTTTTACCAAATAACCGAAAATGGTTTTCTGCTATAGTGGATGATTTTCCTCTATCCATGGTGCTCACTGTTTTAAAGGAATCACAGTGCAAAACTAACCTTGATGGAAACAATGGTGGCAGGCTACAAGAGCAAAGGAAAAGATAAAGCAAAATTCTATCATAATGTTCATAAATGGATTATTCTTTAACCCTAAACAAAGAAAGAAAGTAAAGCACTATGGACTACTGGAATAATATGAACAGCTTTTACAATAGCCAGCCTCCTGAACAGCACAAAAAGATACTAGAAAATAGTTACATCAGTATTTAACTCATGAGGCCAAATTACATTTCTTTAAGTTAGTACAGAATGAAGAAAAAATGCCAGGTTTTTATCTAGCTGAATTTTAGAAACTATAATATTATCACCTGTCTTTTGTGCAAACCATGTTTTGCATGCAAAGCCTAGGGACATGATTTATCTTGGCTATGCAAAAGAAGTTTTCCTCTTTCTGAACTCTACTTGTATACTTCCTACCTATCCTTAATCTAGAGATAATAGGTATCTTCTATCCTAAGTGGTTGTCCATGGGACTTTAGGGCTACAAGCAGTCTTCTCTAGGAGATGGCTAGAACAAAACACAAGTAAATAGTTATGGAGAAGACATTGTACAAGTTCCCTTCAATCATACTCCCCTCACAAACTGGCAGTTTCACAAGGGGAGGTGTACAGGGCCATACCTGCTGGTCCTACCCTCTTTGTTGTATCCTAATAATTTCCATGTTGGAGCCAAAAATCTGACATGAATTGAGCCTGGCAAATGATGGAAAATCCCGTGCTACATCCTTGAGCAAACAGGAAAAATAAAACAATTCTACCCATTATAAAAGTCCTATCCTGGGATTACTACACAGCTCCAACATTATCCAGAAGGAGAACCACATTCAGACAGATCACAGATCACTCCATTTCCCATTTCCCAGACCCAGTCTGTGGACAGGGTCCTCCTATCATCAGGATGTAATTCTTCACCAGGTTTTGTTGAAAAATACATCACACTAGCTTTTAAATTTCACTGACTTCTTCATCAGACAGAGAGGGTAAAATAATTTTCTAGGGGAAAATGTGACACTGTTGCAGTCATGATATCTACATTATACTGTGAGATTTTTTACAAAGTTGGAGGTAGTTGAAAAATGAAGTCCTCCTGTGGATGTGAGCAGAAAGGCAATAAAAATGAGACAGTAAAATTTGGATTCTTCTTTTGAAATTTGAAATTTCCACCCCCACCTGACCTGTACTTGCTACTCTCCAGTATGAGGTCACTGGCACTATGATCATCAGCTAGCCTCTTTGGAAAGTCTGTATAGTCTCAGGTGTAGAAACAGGTTTAGACGTTGTAACAGAGAAAGCCTATCTACTGAAGCTGAATTAAGTTCCTTTATTTGGCATTAGAGGGGTTAATCCTGAGAAAAATTATTCCCAGAGTATGATGACATAAAATTTACTTCCTCAAATGCTGGTTTTGCCTGTTGTGGCTATATTTGGTATCTTCCTGTTGCAGCTATATTTGGAATGTAGACACTTTTCATCCCGATGCACTTCCTAAAACATATCACAGCAATGTGATCACATTGTCGCATTTTCCTCTGTATGCTATTTTACCATCTCTGCTCGATGAAGCCTGTGAAGATTTGAAAGGATAACATTATATATTTCGTGCCTTTGGCTTGGGCCACTAATGGTTGTTGCTGTTGCTGCTGTTGTTTCTGCTGCTCTTGTTGTAGCTGTGTACTTTCAAGTCATTTCCAGCTTATGGCAACTCTAAGGCAAATCTATCATGGGGTTTTCTGGGGCCAAGAGTATGTGATGTGGCCATGGTCAGACAGTGGGTTTTGATGGCTGAATCAAACCCTGGTCTTCAGGGTGGTAGTCCAGTGCTCAAACCACTACACCACAGTGGCTCTCTCACTAAATGTATCATGACAATATGGATCTGGGATGTGGCTGCTTTTTTCTTTTATGCCCAACACAGCAACACCTCCAATATTTTTCCAACTTTACTTAAGAAACATTGGGAACTATCCATGGTCCTGACTATTGCTTGTCTGAATCCAACAAGATTAAGCTATTAGTGAGTTCACCTGCCCTGGCTTATCCTGGTTTACTGTGCCCTGATGGCCTTTAACCTGACTAGACCTGATTGATTCAAACTGATCTACTTTATTTGATTTTCTTCACTCACTTCATATATCATACAGCTCATTCTGGGCTCCAAACTCTGACCATCAAGACAATTACATTTGAGTATGTCATTCTTCAAGGATCTTTTTAAAAATGCAGACAAATCTGAAGATAGAAAAAAAGTAATGGCACAAAGATACATTAGAAATGCATCCCACAGCACATGACGTGTACAAATCTGTGGTGTATAAAAGAAAGGCAAGAGTCTGGCTATACTACTAGTTCCTTGTAAGACAGAGGAGAGTGGAACATCATTTTGCCTACAGCAGACTTGTGGTACTTGTGCAGATAACACCTGCATGGATAATTTCAAAATATGTATTTGAATACATAAAATTGCACTATTTTTGCTATGGGCAAAATTTCCCAATTAAAACTTGATGAGGAATAAAAATATATGAGAACTGGGATCTTGGATTCATTCCATGTTCTTTTATCATGGTTATCACACATGTACTGAGCCCATCAGATCCATATTTCCTCCTTGGGCACAAAAGAGTGATACACATACCTTGGAGACCTGATTTCCTGCAGATTTTTTTCTTCAGTTAGAAGAAATAGCCTAAGAGGGTGGTAGACAAGCAAATCCCTTAAAACTCATCCCCAAGACTACATGGAAAGAAAGTGGTGCCAACAAAGCCTGGAGGGTTAGTCATGTTTAACAAATAATCCACTGCTGTACAAATACAGAGTTTCCATAGAATTCAGCAGCAGTTTAATGATTTACACACAATGCACGATTCTGACACATAGAAGCTGTAGCATTGCCAAATCCTTAAATGGAAATATATGGATGGATGAGAAAGAAGCACGATTTTGCTTTTAAAACAAAGTTTTTGACGGACTGCTATAATCCGACTCATTTTGGTGTCACAACATGCAACATTCACACCTACTCTTTTCTGAAATCTGATTTGCACATGAAAATATGTTTATGCACTTCCTTCCTTTGCTATCATCTTCAGTAATAGGCTTTTCTTCTTTTGGGCAAAACAAGAATAAGCAAATCTACTGTCTGTTAGTATGAGCTTGAAGTCTAAACAGTACTTCCAGTCAAAACAGTAAGATGGGTACTTAAACACAGCTGCAAAAGGCCATGACCCTCTGCTGTGCATTTGCTTAGTAGCACACAGTCCAGTCTGTTATGCTATGCATGCTTCATTCAGAAAGTTATTACCAATGCAATGACATTCAGAAGCACCAACAGCCGTGAAGTTTGCTCGCTTGAGAATGTCTTACAAGGTGCTCTCAAGGGTCTTGTTGTTTTGAACACACAAGAATGGCTAAATACTCCAAATGGTGCCTCCAGTTGAGTGAGAAAAGAGCTTAGATTTAATTCAGGGATGAGTAAACCTTTTGGATTTTGGACTGGGAGAGGGTTGCACTGGTTGCCCTTCATCCTTCTGGAGGTCACACCTTTCTTGCCAGTGCTGTGGCAGCTGATGCCCTGAGAGAAGGTGCCAAACATCTTTTTTTAAAAAAAGTCTTTCTGCTGCTTGATGTAGCAGCTATGATTTGGATCATGTGATTTGTAAGGATGGCAGCAACTGAATTTGTCTGTGTTTCCGTGCATTTATATGTGGGTGTGTGTACTGGAGGGCAACCAAGACAGGATCAAGGTTCTCACAGTACTGATCTAACAGATGGTGTAACAGTCAATGGTGGTTTCAAATACTTTGACTGAAGAAGACATGATCGAACAACACATGATATAGGATTTCTATGGTTGGAATGTCTTTTTATTTTTTAAAAAATGTAATGATGTAGGGTAGGCAAGTGGAACCTGGACCACAGCATGAAAGGAATGGATCTAAGTTAAAGGTAAAGGCCAGGAAGTTTTATTTTGGGGTGGGAGGCAAACTGAATTGGCAGTACAGCAGAGAGGCAAATAATTAGATTGTCCCCATCCCTGTGCTCAGTGGCCTTAGTCGAAACAACTACCACAGGCAATAAGACTGCCAATTATAAAAGATGACGTAGCAGTTGACCACTGAGGGCTCCCACTTTGTAACTTACAATGCTGCTGGTAGCATTGTAGCAGTATGGGGATTTCAGGTGAAAGAGTTTCAAGTCCTTGTTAATGGTTTTTGAATCTGCAGTTTGAAGTCAGTGCTTTGAGCTGCCCACCTTTTCCTTAAAATATACAGGAGGAACAAAAATACATGCCTTAGAGAGTTTATAACTTACCTCCATCCCATTCCTAGTTTAAGGAAACCTTTTGCTCACTCTCTTTCTATGCTTGGTTATACAAGTTCAAACAAGCACATTTTGCCTTTAACAACCTCCCCCAGACTCCCTAACCAGATTGTCAATAAACAGAGCATATTGTACAAATGAACTAATAACACAACCTTAATTCAATTGCTTCCAACAATTTTCTGTGCACACTCTATTAAAAACAGTCACTCAGCCTGAATGCTTTAGAAGCCAAGACAAGATCCTTTTCTGAACAAAAGACAGGAAGGTGGACTTATTTATCTTAGCCAACATCTGTCACTCTGTTTTCCTTGATGCTTCACTCGGTTGTTTGACACATAAAACTTATGCTAGCAGTGCTAGTATTAGGGTACGTGTAAACAGCACACAGGATATGTCTAACTACAGTATCGTGTATGAAGGTTGCATATGTTGTATAAAATCACCATATGTAGCAGCAATTGAGAGCCTATCAACTATATGTTGGAGTGTATATAGGATACATACACTCCAACAATATATGTATATATAGGAGATTATATATGTGTATATGGATATATATATATATATATATATATAAAATATGCGTATATAGGAGTGTATATATGTGTATATTAGGAGCAGGATTCAAATCCCCGCTCAGCCATGGAAATCTGCTGGGCGACCTTAGACAAATCAAATTCTCTCAGCCTTAGAGACTGGCAATGGCAAACCTCCTCTGAATAACTCTTGCCAGGAAAACCCCGTGATAGGGTTTCCATAAGTCAGAATTGACTTGAAGTCACATAACAGCAACACAACATAGAATCATAGAACTGTAGAGTTGGAAGAGTCCACAAGGGCCATCCAGCCCAGCCGATTCCACCATGCAGAAATACACAATCAAAGCACTCCTAACAGATGGCCATCCAGCCTCTATTTAAAAACCTCCAAAGAAGGAGACTCCACCACACTCTGAGGCAGCATATTCCACTGTTGAACTGCACTTACCATCCAGATGATCTTCCTAATGTTTAGGTGGAATCTTTTCCTGTAGTTTGATGTCATTGCTCAATGTCCTAGTCTCTGGAGTGGTAGAAAACAAGCTTGCTCCACCTTCTATATGACATCATGTTTGTGTAACTTTCATAAGCACAACAACAGTATTCTATAAGCTTAATTCCTTCTGTTGGGAGTAGCTATGTTGGCCTGTTTCAGCAAAGCCAACAAAGAATCAGGACCTTTTTGACTAACACGTTTAGGATGATGTAAGCTTAGGTGGACAAGGGTTAACTTCATCAGATGCATGTCACATCTGAGTTACACATTGTTGGAAAGATGTGATTATAAACATTGGGCTCAGAAAGAAACACAATGAAGGCATTTCAATATAGATAGAGGCTAGAATCCTGTTGGTGTCATACACACATGCAAGGCCTTGTGCATTTGTAGTTGTACTACTTTTTTTCTGTTGTGCCATGAACGTATTCAGTTCATGATTGCATGGGTGATGTTCCACAGGTGTAACCATTTCACATGGACCCAAATGTGATTCTTAGCCTGACTAGAGTTGAACCATTGAATTATTTGGACTGAATACATTTACTGTCAACTAGATCTACTCTAGTTGGGAGTGACCAACAGGATTCCAGCCAAGAAGCTATGCATTCTTGGATGGTGTGTAACTGGCAGCACCTTCAGTGTGCCACTTTCTTCATCGGGATGACAGAAACAGCCACTATGCATTCCTCATTTCACAATGGGACAATAAGTGGGCATGCTGTTAGATACACAGTCAGTTGCACAGTGTTGGTATTCAGTGGATGGATGGTATAGTGCAACCACCATATAATTTTGTGACAGTACATTTACATTACACAAGTATGATGTTGGCAAGGGGTTACATTATTATCATCACCAATTCTATTCAAATAAAATCTGTACACTGAAGAAGACCCAAATAAGGAGCTTTCTGAATCACCAACATTTGTGCCCCCAGACTGAGTTTTACATGCACTGACAGTTAAAGGTGTTTGCTCTTCTCTTTTGTTAATCTCTTGGCCTCATGCCTCAGCTCCAGATTCATTTATCCACTTGACCTGGATGTGTCAGACATGGTTTTCCACTAAACCACTTAGTTATTTCCATGTGTGAGGACTGAGACACTGCCCAGACACTCAGATTTAGCCCTCTGATGTTTGTTTTCTTCCTACGTATTCTGTGCAAGGAGACATGCAACTCCTCAAGCACAATGGGTTTAGCCAGAGGTGGAAAATTCTCTAGGGCTTATGATTAATGTATTTCTGAGCACCTGCAAATATTGCTTGTTTCCTTTGACTACTTTCAACTTCAGCTCTGTGTGTGTGTTTCTTAAAGGCTCAGCCTATAAAATCCATGCATCTGATGAATCTGGCCTTTCAGACTAGGGCTGTGCTAGATTTTTAATCACAACATTTTTTGGGAGGAAAGGGTAGAACTGGGGTGGGGGAGGGGGAAGGATTCCATAACTTTCTTTTCTTACAGCTTTTTAAATCTTATCTGCCTGTTTACAAATGCTGTCTTCTTTCTTTCCCCAGTTTGTAGGATTAATGTCATTACACACACACACACACACACACACACACACACACACACAGAATTTTTCCCTGAACTTATATGAGCCAAAGAGGGATTACATGAATAGACATGACATCATGCTAGTAAAATTTGACTATATGCTATGCAACATAATTATAGTAAGGTGCAGCATGGTTTGCGCAGAGGGCTACAACCCTGGACACCAGAGTTTGATTCTCCTCTTGGCCATGGAATCCCACTGGGTGAGCTTGGATGCATCACACACTCTCAACCCCTAAGAAAACCTCATGATAGGTTTGGCTTGGGGTGCCATAAGTCAGAAATGACTTGAAGGCACACAAAACAACAACTACATGGGTACAGCCCCTGGTTGAACAAGTGGTTGTACTTTGTATGAGCTTGCGTAAAGAGGTAGCTCCTTATGCAAGTGGTTCCCTAGCAGTGCAACAAGGCTCAGGCAGAGCTCCCCATCTGATCATAACAGCTATTGGCTGCCTTTGAGAGCACACCAAGAAATTCCTAGTCATATATGGGACAGACTGTGTCACAACTGTATTGGCTGCCTCTGTCCTCTCTGCTATCCCATATAAATATGCTGACTGAACTTTTCACTCTGCCAGCTCTGAATAGGAGCTTTGCCAATGTTTTCTGCCTTCACTCTGAGCAAGTAAACACTTTCATTTGTTTCCCAAAACAGATGTTTCAAAATCACAAAGGAAAGGAATTTTGCAGAAGGGATTTTTTTCATTAAACATTAACTTCTCATTTCTGTTCA
This sequence comes from Iguana delicatissima, assembly GCA_948472985.1. Lineage (NCBI taxonomy): Eukaryota > Metazoa > Chordata > Lepidosauria > Squamata > Iguanidae > Iguana > Iguana delicatissima. The sequence continues at coordinate 2,186,251 of CAOKZL010000187.1, read as the reverse complement.
GTGGTACATCAGATATTATTTAATATGCATGTGAACTGCAGCCTACCTCTTTTTGTTCTTCTTGCGGTGAAATAAAGTCATAGTCTTCTGTGTTGAATCATTCTGAGACACTGAAGCTTGCTTTCTTTCTTTCTTTCTTTCTTTCTTTCTTTCTTTCTTTCTTTCTTTCTTTCTTTCTTTTTCTTTCTTTCTTTCTTTCTTAAAATCTGAGTCTAACTCTCTCTATTTCAGCAGATCTCATCACAGGGTAGAGTCAATGAAATCACCATAAAGAACTGAAGATAATTCAAATAAATAGATAATGGAGAAGAAGGATATGAACCATTATATCACCATACATGCACGGAGAGACTCACCTCTCAGGCGCCTTTGTGAAGCGGGGCACTTGGCAGCAGCTCTGTGTGGCAGGGGCTTGCTCCATGACAGCAGCCATGTTTCTTCTGAGCATGCGCCCTCCATGCACACCTGGATCCCCTGGATGTGCAGCTAGTCAATGAGTTCGAGGCGCCTGCTTTGAACTCATTGGCTGCAGGAGCGGGCATGGGTGAAGGCACGCTGGCTTCACTCAGGTCTGCTCTGGGGGTACTTACCTGTGAGTTGGCCCAGCAGCCAGCCAGTGTCTCTTCAATGGCACCCCGGCCCTCCCACCCCGTTTGGTTTTGTTTGGTTCTTTCCTGTAATCTTGTTGCTGTTTGTTATTGTCACAACTTTGCCAGGCGGTCGCATGGGCAGGGGATCCGGGATGCTGGTGCCTTCACCACATGGAAGGGAACAGGCAGGTTCCCAGCTGGGGTCAGGGGTGCAGTGCGTGGCTAATTGCCCAGCACAAGTGGGCAGGTAGCATGCATCTCCTGGTGGCAGGAGGGCTGCATCCGGAGGGGCCTTTACTGCCTCTGAGCTGGACGAGTGGGCTCATCCGGCCACAGGAGGGTTGGCTGATGCTCGGATCCCTAGCCATGCGTACGCCAACCCTGTATGCTTTGTAGCCAATAAAGTTGTGGCCTTGTTCATTCACAATTGCTGTGTCGTGTGTTTTGTACTGCGCCTGTCACCCGTGCTCACACAAACATTCTCAATCTTTTCTTGTTTGAAATCTAAACAGAGTGAGGTCTGGGATGGGAGACAACAAGGATGTACGCAGGACTGGAAGAGAATCTTACCTGAAACTCTAAAGAACTGCTGCCAGTCAAGAACTGAGCTAGATGAACCCATGACTTGATTCAGTATAAGACAACTTCTTGTGTCCTAAGCTTTCCCCCACCCCCCTGATTATGAGGACAGGAGCAGAGCCAGCAAGTTTAAATTACAAGAAAGTAGGTTCCAACTAAACAGTAGGAAAAACTTCCTGACGGCAACTGTTCTACCATGGAATGGAATATTTGAGAGAGCAGTGGATTTCCCTCTGCTAGAGGTCCTTAAACATAGGTTGGATGGCCATTTGTCATGGATGTTTTAACTACGGATTTCCTACATGGACAGGGAGTTAGCTTAGATGACCCTCACAATGTCTCCCAACTTCACAATGTTTTTGCAAAAAATATAAAAAATTATAAGGATGGGAAGAAGGATACAGAAAAAAGCTGAATCTAATGCTGTATACTGCATACAAGAATGCAGAATACAAGAATTGAATAAAAGAATAAGAAAAGATACAAGAATACAGGAAAAAGCTGTATCTAATGCTTAATCCCATCTAGAATTCCAAACTTCATGTACTATGAGTAAAAAAAAACCCCATTAACCCATGTAATAGTTGTAAATAGATTTTCATTGTAATGATTCTTTTTATAGAAGTGGACGGATGCATTTATCTTGCCCAGGACTGGTGTAACAGACAGAAAGGGGAAGAAGAAATGTGTTCTTCCTGCGTAGAACAGGAATCACAGGGTGTGGCAGTGTTAGAGAAGAATGTGATCATCAGAAATCCTAGTGTGCTTCTGCATCTCAAAACCCTTCTAGTATCTGACATTGTACCTGTATGCTTCCACATTTTCTTCACACCATGAAGTGTGAGGCTGGAAGAGATGTACATTAAAAAAGACTGGAAGGCAGGCTTAGAGACAAACACACAGTTCTTAGCTGGTGGAGCAATTTGTCTAGTTAATTCTGAAATCAACACATGTTGCTCTAGAAGGAAAGATTACGTGTGCCATGATGCGAATATACCTACAGATGTACGTGGGGCTTCCTGTTCCTTGCTATTTTATTAAAATGCTTAGCCAAAGCTAATTCTCTTATAGGCATTATTTTTGAAGTTCATGCGACTTGAATCAGCTGTGAGAGAAGGGCTTGCGGCCTTGTCAGCAGACATTCTGCTCAAGGCTAAGGAAGACCACGGAGAAGGCAAACTGATTCCTCCATCTGCAATCCAGATTGAAATGGATTTTTTTTTAAATAATAATAATAGAAAAAGGTCAGGTTGAGAGTTCTTTACTTGCCGTGTGCTTCTTCAGTTTCTCTGTGTGTAGAACTCAAAATTCTGACAGACATTAGGCCTCTAGGAAACAGCAGCCAACAAAGTAAAGAAAGGTTTTTAATTGTTTTCCTTTTCGTGCCTCAAGCGGTGCTACATTAGTGCCCTTGACTATGCAGACCTTGCTTTTGCTAAAGGAAGTATTTATAGAGTGCCCTGTCAAGGCTCACATCTCTCTTAGCCTCCTTCCACTAACTGTCAAAGTGGGAAAGCATCCTGAAATCTCTAAGGGCATTTCTTCCTGTTCTTTCTTGCTCTGGTGAAGTATCAATATGCTTGAGAGAACTGCAGAGTACTAAGAGCTTCTTTTGAAGGTAATGGAACTGGATGGTCCGCCGTGGCCTGTTGTGATTGATTCATGCTTTACTCACACAACAGCAAGGTTTTCTCCAGCTCTTGGCCTGGTAACATTAGTTGCCTCTTTGCTGGTTCTCGCCTTCCTATTTACTTTAAATATACAATACCGTCTTTATTTTGGAATTACCCTTGGGGAACCTTCCTGTACATTATCTTGCACAGTGTCTGGGTAAAGTCATAGCCTTGTTTGCTTCTTTTCTTCTCCTTTGGCATCACAACAGCTGTTGGGCAGAACAATCTGAAAGCTTGTAGGATTGTTTTCACATCTGAAAGTTCACTCATAACATTTCCAGTGGTAGGAACTGAACACAAGGCCAGAAACCTTCATATTTGTTAGAGCAGCATATCAACTAAGGGAGATCAGGTTACTGATTGAGGGAAAAGAAAAGATGTAGCTCGAATCAGGTATACTCTATATATCCATCTGCAGTTTTGCCATACTCCTTTCTCTTTCTCCCTTAACTGAAAATCCATGCTACTTTTGAGAAGGTATTACGGACAAACTACAACTTCTGGGCTACTGTCAATTGTCCAAAAGTTTTGTGGTCTCTCAATTACCTACCACAATGCTTCACGAAATATTATTACTGTCACTAATAATTAGATTGTGGTTTCATGACCACAAAGTGCAAAATTTTTTAAGTCAGACAATACAACACAGAATAGAGTTAATCTCTTTTTTTAAAAAAGGGAATAAGCCTATGATGTAAGATCTAGATGATCACTTAAGCACTTGGCATTTTAAACCAGATTCAGTTTGATTTTCCTAAGTTTGCATTTATTTTAAACTAGTACACCTAGCAACCTTACACATTTTGGTCTTGTTATTTCCTCTCAACTTGCTTTCAACTTATGGCAACACTATTAATGAGAGACCCCCCCCAAGAACCCCAGTCATCAAGTGCCCTGCTCAGGTCTTGCAGACTCAGGGCTATGGCTTCCTTGACTTAATCAACTCACCTGCAGCACTGTATTCCTCTTTTCCAACTGCCTTCCACTTTACTGAGCATTATTGCCTTTTCCAATGAGTAATGTCATAAAATCATAGAGTTGAAAGAGACCACAGGGGCCCAGTGGTGGAGGTTGGAGTGTGTGGGGGAACGGGGGGGGGCTATAGTGCAAGGGGTGGGGCCACTGTGAGGGGAGTGTGGCTGTGGTGCGCAAGGGTGTGCCCAGGGCATATGGGGGGGGCGGGACACCCCAAAAACATTGCAGCCTGGGGCGAATCACCCTCTCCGCCCCTATGTTCCTATGTGATTGCGAGGGCCATCCAATCCAGCTCCCTGCTATGCAGGAACACACATCAAAGCACTCCTAACAGATGGCCATCCAGCCTTTGCTTAAAAACCTCCAAAGAAGGAGGCTCCACCACACTCTGAGACAGCATATTCCACTGCTGGACAGCTCTGACTGTCAGGACATTCTTCCTGAGATTCAAGTGTAATCTCCTTTCCTGCAGCTTGAATCCATTGCTCCTTGTCCTAGTCTCTGGAGCGGCAGAGAACAAGCCCACTCCCTCCTCAACATGACATCCCTTCAAATATTTAAACATGGCTATCATGTCCCCTCTCAACCTTCTCTTCTGCAGACTAAACATACCCAGCTCCCCTAAGCCACTCCTCATAGGGCATGGCTTCCAGACCCTTCACCATTTTGGTCGCCCTCCTCTGGACATGCTCCAGCTTGTTGATATCCTTCTTGAATTGAGGTGCCCAGAACTGGACATAGCATTCCAAATGAGGTCTAACCAAAGCAAAATAGAGCGGTGCCATTACCTCCTTCAGTCTAGACTTCATACTCCTATTGATGCACCAGACTCCTATTGATGGCATCACATGACACTATACTCTTATTGATGCAACCAAGAATTGTGTTGGCTTTCTTGGCTGCTGCATCTGCTGTCATCTTATGGTATGTCCAAAGTATGATGGCCCCATTTCTAGTGAGAATTCAGGTCTGATTTGCTCTTCACATGGGAACAGATGTATATTTAGGTTTCACACTCAAGTTAAGATGGCCTCTTTGGAGTGCCCTTATCCTTCATTTCTTTTTTTTTTTTTTTTTTTTGGCTGTGGAAATGATAATTTCTCCCTTTTATTTAACATGGCTGAGATCCTGTGTGGGATATGGAGCTATGATTATGTAGTTTTGATCTGTCTCCTGATCAGACTCCTAAAACTCCCCTTAAAAGCAGGCAGATGCACCAGTCAAAGGAATTCTAGTGAGGAGGGCTGGACAATTCATCCTTCAGCACCACTTGCCAGCACCACAGAATTTCTTTCACTGGTGCAGCTGCTTGTCTTTTAAATTGGGTTCTGGGGGCATTTATGATCATGGCAGTGGTGACATGTTAATAACTGTGAATGGCAAAATCTAGAGGCTCTTAAGTCAAGCTTATGACATGGTAAACACTGAAAGGGATGCCAGCTGTAGTTTTCACAACATGATTCCCAGAATGTTTTAACCAGTCACTAATGAACAAATTCATCTGGGCTATATAATATCTACATAGGGAAGGTACATAAATTTGCCTATGTGTTATAATTTTGGGGAGTCTTTCTTCAGGGTGAGATAAGTGTAGGAGGTGGGAATTTTTCCAGTGATGGCACTATGGTTGTAGAATGCTGTCCACAAGGAGGTTCCACTTTTATCTACAAGCAAAATGCTTTTTATTATCCCTATAAACAATTTAAACTTTGATGTAATTGGTTCTATGCTGTTTTCATCTGTTCTCATTTCAATGTTGTTGAATTTTATTGACTGTGTTTTCTTTTTATATGTTTGTTAAGCTATCCTGGGAAACAAAGCCCTTTTTAAAAATAGTGGGATAGAAATCCATTAAACAGTTTAAAAAGTAAATGTACTTGTTATATATTTCTGTAACTCTACTTTAAAAGGTCAAGTATTGTAGCAACAGTCAATAGACTCATCATAAATCAAGAACATTCATGACATGGAATAACTTTTTCCAGAATAATTATCACTATCAAAGATTATATTCGTTCTTTATTTGATAGTCAGCATACATCAATATTGTTGATGTTTGAGAGCCAACCTTGTATAGTGGTCTGAATATTGGAGGAGGACTCTGAGAGACTGCTCAGCCTTGGGAATCCCTGGATGGTTCTCTCAGCCTTAAGAAAAAGCAATGCCAACCTTCTCTGAATAAATCTTGCCTATGATAGAGTCACTGCAAGTCAGAGTCAACTTTATGGCCCATAACAACAGCAATAGCAACAGCAACAATAGGCATACATTAGAGGGGTGGTGAAAATATACTTGTATATCTTTCTTTAACAATTACAGCATAATGAACATGCATTAAGTAATCTTGAGTGTACCTTCTTAAAAAGTTAGCACAGAAGACTATTGGAAAGAAAGGAAATATGTTGATATAGAAGAATGGAAATTAAAAGTCCTGGATATGGTAGAGACAGAAAAGTTAACATTTTTTTTTGAGAAATAAATCTATCCAGAACTTTGAAAGGGAATGGAGAGAAGTTTTGGATTGGATAAAGACATAAAATGAGAAAAGAAATAAGAATAAAGCAAGATTGTAAGTAATGCAATGTAATAATGTAACAAGGTAAAATAATAATGTAACAACGTAATAAGGTAGTAAGGTAACAAAGCAATTGTCTAACAATGTAAGATGTAACAAATCCCTTGAGTAAGCAACAATTATGTATGAATGGAATGGATAAATGCAGATTCAACTGGAAAACAAGCTTGGAAGTGGGGAGGTTTTTAAAAATTTTTTTTACTTAAAATCTTTAATAAAAATATTTAAAAAAAAGAAAAAAGAAAGTTAGCACAGAAGACAAATGCACACAACTCAACTGTGGGGTAAGTGTCAATTAAAAAAAAAATCCCAGTGAGATAAAACATCTCAGTTATATTGCCAGCTGTACTAGACCGACACAATTTTCTCATTCATCTGGGGACAAAATATTTTACACAGTCTGTGATTAGACATGAGATTGGTAGACTGGAGCTTTAAGACAATTGTATTTAAATGAAGTCAGACAATCTTCATGTGAAAAGCATGACAAATGGAACATAGCTTCAACAGGCAATGTAAATAAGTGCAGCAATGCAAGAGAGACTAAACAGGCAACAGGATATTGCTCATTAGATCAACTACAATCAATGAATGAGCATGCCAGCTTTTAAGTAGTCACACAGCTAGCCTGTTCATAAAGTCTTGGTTGTTCCTGCAATTCTCAACAACTCAGAGGGGGAGGGATGTGATGGTTTTATTAAATATGTCCATGTTCTTAGCAACATCAGTTCAATCTTAGCAGTTTTCATGCCCTCTCCATGGCAACACCCTGATAGTATGCTAAAACTCAGAAAGGCACAAATTACCAAATGGTTACTGAAAAATGCAAATCAATTGAAAGGTGCCAAACAGGAAAGGAGACAATGCCAAGGGTAGTTTGTACATCCTTGGAAACTAACAGGCTCTTGAGGTTTCTATTTTTGATTTGGCAGAGAGGTGTTTAGAGAAATGCTGGGGACACACAGAGAAGTCTCATTTGGTCCAGAATGGGAGACAAAGCCTCCCTCAACATTAGTCCTTCTGTAGCCACCACAGTGATTGATGCTCTTTGAAATGTCAGCTTTCCTTGTAGCTTACAGAATTGCCATTAATGGAGTCAAAAAACCTTTACTTCTTCCAGGGGCAACCTGCCCCCCTACACCCTGAATATTTAGGAGTCTTTTTTCCTCTTATGTTCATCTGACTTTGGGGCATCCTTTGTTTTGACAGATTCAGAAAACAAACTCTGGCTGAAAAGAAATGTAGCACTGAGTGGAAACAGAGGCAGGTCCTGGCAAGCAGAAGGAACATTGGAAGTTGTCCTGTATTGAGTTGGATCATCGGTCCATATAACTCAGTATTGTATACCTTGATGGACAGTAGCCTTCTTGAGGTCTTTCGCAGTCCTAAAGGGATATGTGAGAGACTGTTTGCATGCAAAGCATGTGCTTTCCTCCTGAGCCCCTTCTCTATTCATTTTCTAAGCTTCTTGTCAGTAATGTTTTGCAAGATACTGACATACAGATCTATACATCCATCAGGAGAATTAAGCCAAAGAACTGTCTACAGTAGACACACCAGACTGAGCCATTTCTACACTAGAGGCCATTAGCGCGTTATACTATTATAATGGTGGTGTCACCATTCGCATGATACTGTCAGGTTAGAGACACTCTTTTCCACACCCTTCCCCCTTAAGCGGATGGGTAGTGGTATTGCCATCAGTGTTCCTTCCAAATTACAGCATCCTTGGCCACTCCCGTGCCTCACCTTCACTCTGCCCCCCGACTGATTGGGTGGTGATTTTTTTTTCTTTTCTTTTTTGGAAGCCGTACTAATGCAGCAGTGTTGTAACAGCATGATGTTCCAGCACACTGTTGCACTTTCCCTCTATACTGTTTAAAAATGTATTTAAAAAATAAAAAGTTTTGACTCAAAGGAAACATTCAAAATAAACAGGGAGAAGTGATAGAAAGTTACCATGCCAAAGGAGTTGCTGAGGGAGGGGTGAGTTGGGCATGCCCATAACCCGCTCACTGCTGGATCTGTCATAACAGGAAGCGCTATCGAGCTCTATAATGGTACCACACTATGATGGCTGATGGGATTGAAGCGCTATAGGAGGCTCTTAACAGATTTTTTTCTGGAAGTAGAATTTGGCGATTGGGTGATGCCTGGGGACTGGATAGCAGCTAGATAGCAATGATGTCATGTGGAAGCATGGCTCCTGGACCAGTAATAACCTACTGCTATAGCATTATAATGATGTTATGCAGAAATGGCCTGAGACACAGGCTTTTTATGAACAAAGCAGAGTCTCATATCCTTCAACAGTCTCAATTTGGCAGGGACAGTCCTGATTCATTCTCTGTCATTCCACTTTTCAGCTTCTTTTACAATGTCCCAGTTTTTCTCTCCTCCTCCCATCTTCCTCCTTTGTCCTCAGCTTACTTCCATTGGTGCAAATTGAGCTTAAAGTGCAAAAGTCAGCTGCACTCAATTAACTAATGGAGTTAACTAATGGAGCAGAGTCTTGATTTTCCCTGTAGGCTCAAGTCCAAAACACACTTTTGCAGTCTCTCTTGGCTCGTGCACTCTTTCTCATGTAAAACTTTTTCCATGTTGAGCACACTCTAATATTGCTTGGAGACATGTCCCAGTTTTCACTAGTGAAATGTTGAAGGGTGTGGGGTCTGAAGAGAGATTGCAGGGGCCTTCCTCTTCTTTTGCTAGGGAAAATACTTTCAGAACTTGAGTAGAAATTAATCACTTCCTCACATGTTTTCAAAATACACACCTGGCTAGTCTCTATCTACATGAAAAACCCTTCACTTCTCAGAAGCTACAGCACAACACAAAGAACTGCTGCTTCCCAAGGAAAGCATGAAAGATCACTTCATAATCATCCTCCAGAAAGAATTCTGAAGGGAGAGGAAATGAAAAGAAAGAAGCAGAGATTTGACAATACATAACATAATAAGGAGAAGGAGACAAAAAGTCTCAGCCATAGAAACAGAATGGTCTGGTGCTGCTTTTCATTCAAATGGTGGATGAGTAAGAATGGAGAAGGGTGGCATAGAAGAGGACTTGAAGGCAGAACTGTAGACCAGGGTGCAGCCCCCAGTTGTTATGAGACTGTGGCTCTTGGTATTCTTACCATTGGTTATGTTGGCTAGGGCTGATGGAAGTTGCAGTCTGACAACATCTGGAGGGCCACTGTACATTGTTCTTCTGTCAATAGCATTATTATATAGTTTAATCACTAGGTAGCACTAGATTAGACAGACTAGTTTCCCAATTCTGTTTTGCTCTGAAAGGCCTTTTGACTCAATAATGACATAAATAAACTTAAATTAAATACAAAATAAAATAGTTTAGCTATTACTTACCCTGACTTTTAGGCCTGAGAAAACTCTTAGGGCCTTTCCACCCTTCACTGTTAGAGTGCTATTATTGTACTTTCAACATCCTGTGGAATTCTGAGGTTTGTAATTTACTGAGGCCGAAGAGCTCTCTGGCTAAAAATTCTAAATGCCCCTCCCTAAATTGGAAGCCCCAGGATGCCATAGGATGTTGAAAGTGGAATAATAGCACTACAGTAGTGTAGTGCGGAAACGGTCTTATTTTGCAGGCATATTAGAGGTGGCTTCATCCTATGTATGCAGTCTTCAGCATATATTTAAAGGCTTCATCCTATGCATACGGTCCTCAGCGTTAACAGCATTTACATATCAGCACTGCCCCGCCACTGCCACAAGGTGTATGTGGTTCTTGCAAACATGTATAGTACAAAGCTAGGAGAACTGTACATATAAGGAATTTTTAATGCCACACCGCTTGATTAAATCCTTAACATGAGTAGGGTTTTTTTCTGTGGGGTAAGTTCCCAATTGGATCTATGGCCATGTTATGAAAGGTGACCAAAGTGATTAGATTATCCCAGAGTTATCTTGTATGTTAGGCCACCTATTTTTCATTCACAGATAACTGAGCATAGCATTTGATTTATAGTAAATTCTTGGGTTTACACTACCTCTCTTTTTACCTCAAAAGATTGCTTCCTCAGATCAGAGCAAGTTGAAAAAGATCCAAATATGGATCCTAACACACAGCACACTGATCATAAATGGTATCAATTTATGAATTCTCCCGATAGCTTCCCTTTCTCTCTCACTACTTCTCCCCTCAGTCTTTGTTATTCTTTTAAATTATGAATAGGGGAGCCTGTGCCCCTTCAGATGTTCTTGGACTATAGCTCTCACCAGCCCTGACTACTGACCATGTTGGAATTGATGGGAACTGGAATCTACATGACATCTGGATGGCAACTAGTTCCCCAACCTCTACTTTAAACCATACCTATATTTACAAAATAGCTGTGTCTTGGGATCTCCCAGGTCTTTATCACAATAATTAGATGTTTCCAGTCATTCCATCCTTTCTACTCTGAAAGGCAGCAGAATGGCAATGCAGCCTTTCACACTACGACTGCATTTGTGCTTCAATAGTGATAGTCCTGCTTTTTGCTTCATTGTATTTGAAATAACGTAGTACAATCTACAGCACTTTGCTTGCTCCACCTCCTGTTTTTTTTCTATTTTTTCCTATTTTTTTGATATTTATTTCTATTTTTTACAAAAACAGGATGCCATAATTGTGCAATTGAATAATGACACTGTTACGGAACTGCCCTCATTCTCTGCCTATATTGGGAAGATGAATACATGCCATGCCACTTCCACAATTTTTCCTATGCTTTCCCCTCTGAAACCAACACTTCCCCATTCTGCTTTTGCATATTGTCTCTGTATTTACTCTTTATGTATTCTTTAAAAATTTTCTGAACTCCATGATTTCTCTGGCCATTGATCCTTAACTGGTTTACATTGGAACTCTGATCTTGCGTTGTTGTTGTTGTTGTTGTTGTTTGCCTTCAAGTTTCTTCTGACTTGTGGAGACCCTAAGATGAACCTATCATGGGTTTTCTTGGCAAGATCATCCAGAGGCTGAAAGGATGCAATTTGCCCATGGTCACCTAGTGGGTTATCATGCCTGAGTGAGGATTCAAACCCATATCCCATTCCCTTGGGAAAAAAAAAAGTAAAAGGACACACGTTGGAGAATGAAGAGCAAATGCACTACAGCTCTCTTGGGAACTCTTGGGAATCCTGGTGTCCTCACAGCACAACTGGAACTCCTCTGGGGCTTCCCTGCTGGAGATCTGTGGGGAACCCCCAGGGGAGGATTAATGAAGCCACATCCAAACTGCATCCACTGTGCTTCCAATACTGCAGTGAAGACATTCACACTCAAAAGTGCTTACTAAACCATAGCAAGATAGGGAGTCATTAACAGATTATTTCCAGTTGGAAAAGAATTGACTGGTATAGCACAAGAAGAGCTACAACATCATGTGACAAGCTCCAACTGAAGCCTGGTGTAACACACTGCAACTGAAACTGAGGTATAACTGTGTTGTGTGATAAGTTCCTTACACTGAACTCTGATCCATCCATCTCCTATCTTCCTCCTGTCTTCCTTGCATCCTGTTTCCTTTGTCACTCCTCAACATCACTTCATTCGTCCATCTTCAACTTGCTGTGTGTATCTACTTGTGCTGCCATGCAGCAGTTCGGACTGGGCTGACAAAGCCAAGGCCACTTGGAACAAGCCCCAAAGAAACAACAGGCTTATTTCCCAAACTCCTTCACTACACTGCACTCCTTCAGTTGGCCTTTGCTAATGCTGGCCATGCTACTCTGCCATGCACTCAGTTGACTGTGAGAAAAAGTAATGAGTGATATCACATGAAATACAAAGTTGGGGTGGCAGAGGTTGAGCTCAGAATGGTTTGTAGCTGATGGGAACACAGGCAGAGCAAGTGAGCATAGGGCTCAGCAAGGTGGTCTTGTAAAGTCAGGACAGCAAACTGCAAGAGAAAAAATAACAGAAGAACTGTAGAGGGGGATTCATATCTCCCCCTCTGTCTCTCTCTGTATGTGTGTCTGCCTGTCTGTTTGCAAGCTGTCATGGGACTGTTCAATACCAGAGGGAGAGATATTGCAGTCTTTCTGACACGAGAGGACAAGACTTATCAATATAGAATATAATAATATTGAGGCAATAATCTCAACTGTCTGCAAATTTCTGTAGGCAGAGTACAAACACTAATAGACTCAATAACTTCACACTGAAGCCGCCTAGGTTTAGCACAACTCAATGCCAGACCTGTATTATTTAAAAACATTATCCCCAAGGACCCCTGAGGATGTCTTTAATCATTGAACTAAATGCAGCGATTTCACAGCTGGAAGGCACCTTTTAAAGTATTTTATTTAATTATTCTTTTTTTTTTGAGGGGGGAGGGGGAATTCATATTAAGCAGGTTTTCAGATTGAATGTTCTTGCTGGTGAAGGAAACCAAATGGACAAAATGAGCTTCAAGCTCTGGCTCTAATGCTCTGCACTGCTAATGATTTTAAGCCCCAGAGCTGGAGGGCCCACTAAGTCCACAAGGGAGAGTTTTCAGTTTCCCAATTAAGTGCAGCTGCACTTGGCTTTGTGTGGTGCATTTGTGCTGAGCTCCTCAAATGTGGTAGAAGGCTTTTCTTTTTTTTAAATAATGTGTCCTGCTTGCTATTTATTGCAAAGATGGCATAGTGCTGTGCTAGTCATATTATCAGCGCAGACTGGAGTCCTATTGCTTTAGAGCAGAATGTCAGAAAATGGTGGAGCGGCCTGAGGGAAATGCCACCTCAGAGATCACTCTTCAAAGGTTACCAGACTATTCTAAGGCTATTCTGTCTGGTGAAACACAGGACTAAAACACATCTGTTCAATGGGAATTAAGGGTTTCAGTTCCTGACAGATTCCAACACCCATTTAATTGTATTTTAAACTTTTGGAAAACTACTTATTGAAGGAGATGGCATACAGAGGTCCAGATGAAATGAAAGGAAGTAGAGAATAAGGGGTGACAAGTTCCTGACTGTGGCCCTTTCCGCACCTTACCTTCTTCCGGTGCTGGGATCGCGCGAACAACCTCTAGCGGGAGGCTCTCGTGTCCGGGGCCCTTCGGCTCCGCACAAGCTATCTGCTTGTGCAAGAGCCTCGCCTCTTCCTTCCACAGTGCAGCCTGGGAGTTTCCCAGGCTGCGCTGGAGCAGGAAGGGCAACTGGTGTGGCTCCGGAGGCTCCGCACGCTAGGGGGCCTGGGAGCAATGCGTGACTGCGCACCATTTTCAGCTTCTAGCCAAAAATGAAAAGGTGCGTGATTGGTGTCTGCTGGCCCCTGGAGTGTCACGTGATTGTGAGTGCATCGTGCAGATCGCTCCTCACAATCATGCGACGCTCCAGGTGCCCTTTTGCATGGAAAATGCCATGTGAAAAGAGCCATGTGTTAAGCAATACTGGAAAGGCCTCTTGCCTGAACTCTCACAAGAAGCCTGAAAGACTAAATGAAGGCTATTGGTGTTCTTATGTTTCTGACCTATGGTAAACCTGAGGTGAAACTATCATGGGATTTTCTTGGCAAGATTTGTGCTGAGGGGGTTTGCTCTTTCCTTCCTCCGAGGTTGAGAAAGTGTGACTTACCTAAGGTTAGCCAGTGGATTTTCACGGTTGAGCAGGGATTCAAATCCTAGTCTCTGAAGTCATAGTCCAGTGCTCAAACCACTACACCATGCTACCTCTCAAAGAGGATATTGTGCTCATGGACATATCCATGGGCCTTTTCGCACCTTACCTTTTTGCACTGCTGGGTTGGGGTTCTCATGTGAGAAGGCTTGGAAGGAACGCTGTCGCATCCCTTCTGCTCCAGCTCCGCAGCTCCTTTCTTGTTGCGCGAACGCCCTGCCCCTTCCTTCTGCAGTGCAGCCTGGGAGTTAGAGGCTGCGCTGGGGCAGGAAGCGCAACCGGTTTGGCTCAGGAGGCTTTGCACAGCAGGTGAGTGTGCGTGAAACCCCCGAGCGGTGCATGACCATGCGGCATTTTCGGCTTAAAGCCGAAAATGAAAAAATCCATGTGTGGTCTGTATGACGCCCTTGAGTGTTGCGTAAATGTGAGTGCGGCATGCAGACTGCTCCTCACATTTACACGATGCTCAAGGGGCCCTTTCGCTTCAAAAATGCCATACGAAAAGGGCCCATGAGATGACACAATTAACTGCAAAAGACAATAGTGCTCGGTAAAGTAGAAAGCAGTAGGAAAGAAGGAAGACCATCTTGCAGATGCATTGATTCAGTCAATGAAACCATATCCCTGAGTCTGCAAAACCTGACCATTCCTAGAGTTGCCATGGGTTGAGGCTGAATTAATAACAAATAATAGAAAATAACAAGGCATCTTGCAGCACTGTCAGCAATACAGATCAAGCTGGATAAAACAGAACATTTCAATAAACGTTATTCTTGTTCACTCATCTTCATACAAACACAATGACTTTGGGAAGCTGAAAGACGAGTGCCTATGTAAAGATATCCTGGCAGCATCAATCCTAACCCCATAAGAACTGAAATAAGAATCTGAGACTGCACAATTGTAGCCTCCCAAATCTTTCTGCTGCACCATGCTCAAGAAAAATAAGTCCATTTAAGGGAGTCAGAAGATCCAGTTCTTGCGCTGTCTGTGAGACCTAGGCCATTTCCACACACCATTGCTAAAACACAATACCTGTGGGCTGTAGTTGTTTCAGGGGCCATGATTCCACATGATGTCATCGTCATCCAGTAGCTGGCCCTTCCACAAAATTTCCAGAGTTGAAATACGGTGTTCTAGTGATGCTTGCAGATGGGCCAGCTACTGGACATCATGGAGAATTGCAAACCCTGAAATGACTACAGCCTGCAGGCATTGTGTTTTAGCAGTGCTATGCAGAAATGCTGTGACTGTGCTTGTTTCCACTATGGGAAGGACAAACTATTTGAAGATGTTTGCCAGAAGGGAAGGGCCACCAATGAAGGGCAGCATCAAAGAGAATTCTCTTTTAGGTTGTTCCACACAATGTTACCCGACATGGGCATTAGAGTCCCATCAAACTGTAAATCTTTAGGTTCTCAACTCTGCTTCTGAGATTGTATCCAACAGCTTAGTTCATTTCCATCAGACTGTCAGGCAGGATGGTCAATGTACACCAAATAGATCCCCAGCTTGTGTTACCAAACACCATGCACAGTCATTCAAATCTGGCTGGGTCTTGAATGGGGTTCTGATGGCCCAAAGCTTTTCCATGTTCTGTCATTCATACTATGATTGATGCTGCATGCTTTACTCAAAAAGACACATTTAGGAGTTTACAGGATTGTAGTTATAACAGGAAGGGCCAAAATAATGAACACAATATGATTGTAGCTGAGTGGGGGAAATGAGGCTATTGCCCCAATAAGAATTCTGCCCCAAAATGAGTTTTTTCTTCAGTTCTAGCATGAAACATTGCAGTATCTTAAAACTTGAGTTGAGTTGAGCCTTTAGGAATACGGCTTAGGCATCCAAAGAAAAGGGCCAAGCAAAGTCACCAAGGAAATGTGAACACAGCAAATATAAATGTGAACAGTTTTCAGTGTCTCACCCATTCCAATGCTGGACATTTGGGAACTGATGGAAAATGTCATTTTGGGGGCAGATTTCTTATTGAGGGAGCATGCTTTCATTTTGTTCCCTCCCATAGCTACACTCCTGCATGCCCCCCTTCATCCAACCAGGTATCTGTTGTTGTTGCTGCTGCTGCTGCTTATTCACCAATTAGTCTTTATTTATTTATATAACCCCATCACTGTACATGGTGCTTTACATGAACAAAAACAAAAACAAAACAAGAACAAGAAGAAGAAGAAATAGTCCCCTGCCCTTCAGCTTACAATCTATAGACATGACAGATAAAGAAAAGAGGATGGTGGTAGGACTGGGGATTAAGTCCAGCAGATACTGCCTGTTCTTCTCGCCCTCCGAGGCCAGGGCAGTGGTGACTGGAATGGAGGGATGGCCTTTCATTTGTTTCTGGGGCCTTGACACAATGGAGCTGTGCCTGCCTCTTCTCTCCCTCCAAGGCTAGGAAAGTAGCACTTGGGGTGGAAGAAGGGCCTTTCATCTGTTTCTGGGATTATTATGTGTTATGCACATCAAATAGCTTTCTCATTTTGGATCAGATCATAGTTTGCCAGCCATTTTCACCTCCTTCATCTGGCATTGATGATCAGCATTTAAAGTGTTGGGGCTATTGCAGAAAGGAAACAGCTATTACCCGGACCAGGAAAGGGGTCAGACGGTAAAATAGTGAATAGCTATCCATATCACCTTTCAGAGACACATGTTGTACTTGTCCCTCCCCACTCCATTGGGATAACACCTTCTGCTCCATACTGCTTCTGTGCTGTCCTTTGCATCCCAGCACTAGCTACTGGCACTCCAGTATCTTTCAAGCAGAAGCTGACAACTAAATAAAAAAATAATTTTGGATGCTGTATCTCACTCTGGGACTCTGTTGGACCCACAATAAGCTTTTCTGTTCTGTGGATATGTTTTGGCTCTGGCTCTTTCCAAAGGATCTTCGCTATAGGATCCTATCATAGGGTCAATGCTCTTCCAAATTAGTTAGGGTGGGTGGAGAGGGAAATCAGCCCTTAATATTACAGTCTATACGGGGCTACCTTTGAAACATCTTTTAAAAACTGCATTTGGTTCATAATGACATAACAAGAATGTTGGTGGGTGCTCACCAACATGTGATCTTACACCTATACTGTAAAGACTGCAGTGGCTACCAGTTTGTTTCTGAGCACAATTCCAAGTGTTTGTAGTGACTTTTAGAGATCAAAATGGCTTAGATGTAATGTACTTTAGTAGCCCCTCCTTTCATATGCTTTAAGAACTATCAAAGGCACCCTTATCTATGTCTTTGCTATGGTGCAATGCAAGGGATAGGGCCTTTTTTTGTGGCTGCATCTAAACTGAAGGATTCTTTGCTTTGGAAGGCTTGGTCAGTACTTCACCCTGCAGACAATATTTCCTTGTTCAAGCAGGTCTTCACTTTATATATGTTATCCAATGCCTTTGTTTTGTCTCCTGCCATCTGTAGGTTATTATTTCATTACTGTTTTGTTTTTCGGGCCTTTTATTTCACTGTATTTGATTTTAATTTGGTGGTAGATGCTCTGAGTAGTGCTTAGGAGTGGGACACATTTCCCCCCTATAAATTAAGATGTGCTATTTGCTGTGGTCTCCAGTTTCAGAAGAAGCTGTACAAATGTGCAACAGCAGAGATTGGCAACTGTTGAGGTCGCTGCTCTACTTAGAAACCAGCTGAAAATGAAGTGGGAAGTGGCTGTGCTGGGTGCAGGTTTGTGAGAGTTGTGGTGCAAAAGGGTAACATTTTCAGATTTTGTTCTAAATTGTATTGGGAATCTACATATGCAGAACAGACTTTCTACTTCAGGTCTTCCTTCCTAGTGCAAAGGAGGCAGCAAGGAATGCAACAGGGCTACAGACACAACAGGAGCCAACAGGTGAAACTACTATTCCTGCACATAATAGTAATCACATGAGAGGAAGTGAAGAAGATGTGGATATAAGGAGTTTCTGGACCTCCAGATGTTGTTGAACTTCATTTACCATCACCCATGGTCATGGATCAAGTTGGCTGAGACTGAAGACAGCTGGGCACCCACCAATAGCTGGAGACTCACAAGTTCCCCATCTGTGGACTAGGGTGTTTTTCAACTGGTATGTTTCACCTGTGCTATTGATGGAATGGCCAAACTGTACCCACGTGCTTCCTTGTTGTTTCCAGGCTACAGACTCCATTATTATCATCCCACCTCCTCCTTTGTACATAAGCATTAATGAGCGTGCACGTACACAGTAATGAGCATCTGAACATGTGTATGCATGTTGATAGAGATTAATGGATTAAGTTCAGTGCAGGCTTTCTGAAGGACTGTGTTTCCCTATATGACCCCGTTAGAGCTCTAAGACCTTCAGGACCCTTCTCTCCATCCCACTACCTTCTCAGGGTTGTTTGGTGGGAACAAGAGAAAGGGGCCTTTTTGGTGATTGCTTCCAGGTTTTGGAACTCCCTCCATAGGGATGCCAGGAGGGCTCCCTCCTTGCTCTTCCTGTGCCAACAAGTAATATCACGCCTACTCTGTCAGGCTTTAACAAATTAACTGTGATGGGCTTTTAATGGAATGCTGTGCTGTTTTGTTGATTTTAAATGAATTTTAAAGGTTTTAACTTTACGGATTATTAGACTTGTTTTAAAATAACTTTCTGTGCTTGGACTTTTTATGGAAGTCTTTGTACAGCTTTTAGTCTGCACCGGTTTTAATCATTTGAACCTGCTTGGATTCTCATTATTGGGGAAAAGACAGGATATAAATGAATAAAACAACAACAACAACAACTTGGCCAAAATGGTTTGGCAGAAAACTGCAAACAAACCAATAAGTACAGGTAACTAAACAATGATCCTGAAACAAAGCAATACATAGATTTATCTAAGCTACAAAGACACTTTCATCTCATATTTTATGCTCAAATACATTAGCTCTTTGAGATGTATAAACTGGTGAGGCATAGGGTAGAACAATCCAGAAAAATCACAGAGGTTATTCATTTTTTAAAACAAAAAAATTAAGAAACCTACTTTCATGTGTGGGTATGTATGTGTATATATGTATATGTGTGTGTGTGTATGTCTATATCTAGATATAGATATATATGTACATATATGGATAAAACATATATATTACTTCTGTGCAGCTTCTTTGACAATTACAAACAGGAATGAGATGGTTGATACAATACATGTATTAGTTACTCAAAAAATGACAAAGTAAAAGGAAGTGAAGACGACATAATGGAGGTACAGGTTAAGAGCTCTACTGGCCCTTTCCATATTACTGAATAATTGGTGAAGCTGGTAAACTATCATGATTGATTCCATTATCCGCACTCCCAGCACTGCCTTGGATCAATAGACTAAAGCGTAGTGTGATAATTTCTCCATGACCTCCTTTCTGGAAATTTGCTTCCTCCAATCTGGATTTAAGAAGTAACAACTTTTTAAAAACAAGAATGAAAGAGAAGCAGTAGTGCAAGAAAGCATGAGGCCTTTGGCCAAATCACTGTTTAAATGGTATGAGTACTGATGCTCCAGGGAACCTCTTCTGTGCTTTAGAGCACAGCCTACAATAATTTATGCCCTCCAAGCATATTGTACAGGCCTAGATTTCTTTACGCCTTGTTTCTGATAATAACACCAGCCATAGGAGATAAGATGCAATTGTCTGCTCATTTTATGAAGCTTAAGACCAGAAAAGAGGACACATTTGGAGCTGACTTTAATATTGAGCATCTTTTTATTTTCTCTCAACATAGCCATGTCTGTTTAATTTCTGTAAACAACCCTTTCTGTCTGATACCTGCAGAAAAAGTGAAAGTAGTGGAGAGTAAAAAGAGGAATAGTAAGTGGAAGATTGGGTTGGATACATCTCTAGAAGGTAATATATTATTACAGCCCATAACAATCTATAGGAATGATATATTACATTATTTCACAAAAGGCTGTAGGAAAGCCCTATTGTATAGCTTTCCTTTGGTATCCATTTGTTATCAACATACCACTTTTTTCTGGGACATGGTGGGATTCCTATTTATCAGTTTTCCCCGCACAGCTGGTCCTCCAAAGTCGATTTCACCATCTAAGCAAAACCAGACATGTTTCTGGCAGCTATTGGGTGAAATTTTCACTTCATCAAATAAAAGGAGGGGAAAGAACATCATTTTGTTCCTTTGATGAAGATGCCTTGCACATTTTGACAAACTGAACTCCCTCCAGGGTGCTTACTGGCCATGAAGCTCTTTCATATCTCATTCATTATCGGGGAGAGATGGGAAAATACTTCCTCATTTCTCTCGCGTATGAGTAAATTAGCGAAAACCACAGAGACTCGGTTTCATTAAAAGTGATGGAGTGAGACTGGCTGCAGCTTCTGCACATGGGGACTGGACTGAGCTGACACAGTGCAGCCTGGCCTGCAATTTAAGGGGGGAAAAGAGATTACTTGGACATTTCTTTATCGAAATGCTAACCACCTGCAACAGCAGAGTCCAGAGATGGATTAATGCTGGCAAATCTGGGGCAGTGGGCTCCAGCTCAAAGCCCCGGAACTAACAGCTCCATATCCAAGTCTCTGCTACCTCTCCCAGGCAGCCAAGGCTGTTCAGATATCTTCCCTGCATAAATCTGTGTTTGCAACGCTCACAATCCCTGTCTGGTTTTTATGTCAGCTATTACCAGCAACAACTGCTGTCATAATTTCTCTTAAGTGATGTAAACCAAGCAATAGGAGAAATCCACTTGTTCATATACAGAGATGGCATTACATCACAATTTTTTTTGGATGGATGTGTGTGTGTGTGTGGTTGTTTTTGTATTACTAGATAGTCTACTACAGATAGTGAAGGGACCACAGACAAGGGGATACTTAAGGAATATTAATTGATTCAATCATCCCTCTTGTTGCTTTCTATGAAAAGCTTCCTTTGCTTGTAGCTCTCAAGATTGTAGCTATTGACTTTTGCAATCAAAAGATATGAGGATGTCTATGATTCCACTCAAGAAATAGCAAATTAGAATCACTTTTATAATAGTAAACTCAGCTGCTGGGTGCCAAAGGGACCAATGAGCCAAAAATGGTCCATGAAGAAACAAGAGGGAGGTAACAATAGGGGTGTAGCTATGGGGCAGCAGCAAAATGTTGCCTCCTAATGAGAATTCTGCTTCCTCCCCAGTGAAATTTTCCCCCATTCCCAGATTTCTAGTACTTAACCTGAGAATTTAGAAATATAGATTAGGCAACCAAAGAAAAAGTGTGAATACATCACATAAAGGAGTTTGTTCTGGGGGTGAATGACTTTCAGTGTCTCATTCTTTGCAATGCTAGGAATTTGGGGACTGAAGGAAAACTTCAAAGAAAGGAAAAACTTGAAGCAAAAGAGATTCCATGTAAACCGTAAGAAGAACTTCTGGTGGTAAGAGCAGTTTGACAGTGGAATGTGCTGCCTGGGAGTATGGTAGAGCCTCCTTGGAGATTTTTAAACAGAGGCTAGATGACCATCTGTTGGGAGTGCTTTGATTGTGTATTCCTGCATGGCAAGGGGTTAGATGGCCCTTGTGGTCCCTTCCAATTCTATGATTCCAAGGGGGGTTGTTCAGAGAGGTAAGAATTCTTATAGGGTGGCAATGCTCTTATTTCAGTACATCTCTGGGTAATGGTATGTTCAAGATGTACAGACATGCAACAGATGTTAAGTAAAAAAACCCTCATGGGGTCACACAACAACGATGAGTCCTGAGTGCACTCTGTGTCCAGAAAAAGGAAAAGAAAAAAAAATGCTGACTGTTTGGATGGGGGATGGAAAATGGAATATTGGTGGGTATGTGGACTGGGATGGAGTATCTTGGAAGAGGGCATGACTGCCCAGCTGGAACTCTCAATAAGAAGACTACACATTTTGTTAAATGTCCCAGTTGTTTATACTGCTTTAAAAACTCTTACTCAAACACCTTGCTGTTGCTGTTGGATGACAGAGCCATCCAAGAAAGCCAAGAAAATCAAAGGGGCTTATTTTGGTTTGGCTAGTGTTCCACTGAGGAAGTCATCCATACGACAACTCTATCCTAAATTCAGAAGGAACAAGTGACTGCACCTCTTCAACTGTGTCATAAAACTAAGAGAACAATCACAGTGGACAGTATTTACTTCATCCAAGGCCAGAGGTAGGCATGGCAGACAACTGAGAAGGGAGTAATGCCACATGGACAGCTTTCGCAGGGAAAGGGGAGGGATGGTTTCATCATCTGGCTATCCCTGCATACTTGCTAGCTGCCGTAATTTGCCAGAGTTTTACTTGGGAAAGTCGCAGAGACAGACTTCTGATATAAAATGCATCAAAGGCTGCTCTACCCTATAGACAAATCCTTTGAGCTACGCAAGGTCAAAGCTGAATGACACTGAATAAACTCAGGTAGTAATACATTACCCACTGCAAGACATAAACTGCTGGAAAGAATACATGAAACTGTTTTACACTGAAAGTGACCATAGGTCTATCTACCTCAGTGCTGCTTCCTCAATCTGCCATCAACTTCCTACAGTCTCAGATAAATTCTTTCCCAGCCCTTCTACCTGAAATACATTTGACAAGAGATACTAAGGACTGAACCCAGGACTTTCTGTACACAAAAGTGGTGTATGTACTGTCTTTGAACTATGGCCATCACTTATAGATACAAATTGCCATCAACAACGTTGACTCCCATTGAGATCTCATTGAGAAATTAAATAAATAAATACCCCCCCCCCATATCCTACTGGCCCTCAACACTGGCCTCCAACACTGATGACTAGTAAAGCCCATGTGGCCATCATATCTTTCTGGCTACCAATACTGAAATCTGTAAAATCCACACAGCCGCTTGAATTGTCCAGTGGACTCCCTGTGATTCTACTGCTTGCCTTGTTAGTAATAGTCTCAAAGGAGGAGGTCACCTACAAGTTGCTCATGGGTCTATACGGTATGGGGAAAACCTCCTCCAGTCTTCACGCCACACTGTTCACCAAGAAGCCTGGATATCATTACAGCAGATGTTACCAGGAAGCGCTATTCCATGGCTATTTTGAATGTTCCCCTCCAACCCTGGGCTTTTAAAAACAAAAGACTGGAAAGGAAAACTGAAGACATCTGGCAAACGAAGAAAAAATACACTTGAATGTTCCCATCAAACCTCCATATTGAAAAGGGTTAAAGAACATCCATAGACATGGGGTGGCTGGGAGCTCCCATGCCAGTAGTGCAGGAAATCTATTCTGAATTTTATTCCAGATTTTAAAAGTCCTGAACCTATTTTAGGGCCCAGAGTTTAGCACCTTAGACAGTTCCTAAAGTCTGTAATAAAACTGTGGATTCAGTGCACCATTGACATGCGGGCTGCCAATCATCCCTTCCTACCCATGTAGGACCTGCCAACACTCTTAGATCAAGATCCTACATCAGAGCATAGCACCATCCACAGTATTCTGCATCCTCCTTCAACTGGTAGCTGTCAAGCCCCCGTAGGGGCTAATTCTGCTGACTAGTGGGGAGGGGAGGCAGCAGGGAGGTGATTCAGACTATGAAGTGGTGGCTGGACTAAGCCCTGTTGTGGAGGCAAAGGGGTGTGCAGCTTCTTTTCTTTCTTCTAGAAGCCCTTCCTGAACTGTCTCCTTTCTCCCTCCCCTTACCACTGGTAAGAAGCAATAGTGGCAGCAGCCTCTCCTGGGCTTGAGAGCTACCAGGGGGAGGGACGGAGCACAAGGGCCAAAGAACTGCCCTCTACGTCCCATCCAAAAAAAGGGACATATGTGTACGTAAGCTATGCTTATATTTGCACATGTCACTAAGAGAACACTGGCATTAATATGTAAGTTTTCTCAATTCTTTATTTAATCAAAGTATAATGGTATCACCTACTGATTGAGTATGAACAGCTCTGTGATTGAAAGTGTCTTTTACAAGAAGTACTTTGAACTCCACCTCCATTTGGGAGATCCCCAACATCTCTTAAACCCACCCAAAAAACACTTGGCTCTCATTTGTGCACCAAGAGATCACATTGCCATGTCTATACTACTCATCTATGAGTCTTAACCATCAAATGTACAAGCTACCTTAGATCTCTGGAACTCAGTAAGTCTCCAGAGTCCCCTCCACAAACCTCCACAAACTCCCAGGTGTTCTTGGTTAGTTTTGCTGGCAGACACTTTGCTTAACTGTATTTTTTGGAACTCTGCCCCTTCTGCTGGGTGACTTTTCTTGCACCTTTGAAACCCTGCACTCCGGGTGATTCTGTGGGTCGTGTGAAAAATGTGCCCTGACTTAGTTTGTAGTCTTGGCTTTGAGTGTTCTTTTGCTGCACTCCCACTTCCAACAGCCTCAGCAGGACCAAAGGGAATCTCTATTACTGCATGAAGAAAAGAAAAATCTCTTTCCCTCTCCTCCACCCTGTGATATCTCTTGTCAGCTTTCCAATACCTGCTGCAATTCTCCTTCCCTCACATCCAAAGCTGAAGGAATCAACCATTCAGCTATCTTGCCAGCATCATTTCTTATCCTACTCCTGAACATCAACTTGTCATTTTCTTATATTATCTCAATAAAACATCATTTCTAGAAATGTCCAGTCTCTTTTGCCCCCTGAACATGTAACATGAGGTACTCTGGTATCCAGTCTTTGATCCAAAGTTACTTACATGGCATTCTTCTGTATTTTGGTAAATGGGTTAATTTTTAAGAAATAAAAGTTCTAAACCATGGGTTGGAATGGTGTGTCTCTCCAAATATTATTGAACCGCAGCTTTCTGCATTCCTCGTCTTTGGTGCACTGGCTAGGGATGCTGGAAACTGCAGTCCAACAAGACTGAGAGGACTGCATAATTCTCACCCATTCTAAATAGACAGTATCAAAAAGACTGGCTGCTAGCTTCTCTTCCAAAGCCAGCACTGTTGTGGGAAAAGGCTGACTACTGCATTTCTGCCAGGTTTTTCCCCAGTCATTTATGTTCAGAACAGGCCAAATCCTGATAATGGAGAAGTACCTTGAAGACATGTACAGACATATGCTCTGAACAAGTATGATAATATAAATAATACAATGGAGCACTAAAGCACTTGTAGTACCCTTAAGGAGTAACTCAAAGAGAAATAACATAGCCAGGGAAAATCACTTTTTGGAGAACGTCTCCCAGAACCTTACCAGACAACATGAACGCTGGTTGTGATGGCTCGTAGATTCTAAGGTCTGAAGTCCAAAAACAGAACCTTTTCCAACCTCTGGAAGTAATCTTTAAGTATATTTAAAGATATTTAAAGTACATTTAAGTATATTTAATGGCTTTGCCACCAGTCTCTGAGGACAGTTGTGAGACCGTTTGAGTGTCTAAGCTCTTAGTTTTCCCATTTCAGGTATTTTTCACATCATCCCAATACCACCTGATAGCATGAGTATGTGAAACCAGATCATAGCAACTCTTAGCATACAACGATAACTGTGCAGTCTGTAAAACTCTGAGATAATTAATTAGCTCGTCTGCTTAAGAGGCCTGCAGGCCTCCATGTGGTGGTGTGCAGACCAAGAGGAACTTGCAGGGATGGGTGGCAGCAAAATGCAGCAGCCCTGGCTATGTTTGGCTTTGTCCAGTGCTGCAGGGCCAGCCTTTCTATGGGTATTTAATTAATTCTCAAATTTGCAAAATCTACTGTCATCTCAAGCAGAAACAGATCCTCATCACAGTTTAATTGATGCAAAATGTCTTGATCTGGATTTGTCTAAGCAGAAACTCTGGCTTCTGCAGAGTTTCAGCTGGCTTTTTAAAAAATTCTGTTGATTGAGCCAGTAAGAAAAAGAGCCAGGTGGCAAAATTCTGTTTAGATAATAACATAACACACACGTAGCTTTGCAATCTGAGAGGCCTGTGTCCATAATGAGTTGGCTCATAATCCAGAGGACATGCTCCATCTCCAGTTTCTCCCTGTTAAAGGCCCACAGGCACAAGCAAATATTGTACATACAGTATCACAACTGTGGTTTGGAATTCAGCTAAAGAGCTCTATGAAAGTCCCATTTTTAGAATACAACTCTCAGAATCACCCACCCGATTCTTGCCAAATAGGATTCTGGGGGTTGTTGCCCTTAAAAGTAACTTTTATGAGTATGTTTCCACATCTATATGGAGACAGGTTTCAAGTGGAAGCCAAACTCACCCTTCCAAGGAACTCACATGTGGTCCTGGCAATTTCAAACCTTATGAAGCCAAGCCCTCTTTTAAGTGGTGGCATTGCTTTAAGACTAGCTAAACACATTCTGCTAAGTCATACCCTCCAATTGTCCCAATTTGGCAGGGACAATCCTGATTAATCCATTGTTCCCCCACTTTTTCAGCCTCATAAAATGTCCCACTTTTTTTCTCCTCCTCCCACTTGCTCCCTTTGTCCTCAGTTTATTTCAGCTCCAGGCTATTTGAAGGACTATACGTCCCATGTGAGCCTGCCCAAGCCTTAATATCTACAGGGGAGGCACTTCTCTCTATTCTACTACCTTCACAGGCATGGTTGAGAGGAACATGACAGAAGAGCTTCTTTATGGCTACTTCCACACTCTGGAGCCCCCTTCCTAGGCGGAGCCTGGATGGCTGGCTCTTTGTTGTCTTTTGGCAGTGGGTTAAGACCTTCCTTTTCCAGCAAGCCTTGGGGAATTGATTTTTAATGAGAAAAGAGCTTTTTAATGCACTGTACTGTTTTTTATCTTTGTTTTAAAGTAAGATTTTAAATGATTTTAATTCTGCTGCATGTAATACTGTTTTAATCTGAATTTTGTATTTTTTTTAAAACTAAATGTGTTTTTATTATATTTTTTGCTTTTGTGTAAGGTGCCTTGAATCCCAATCTTGGGGAAAGCTGGGATGTAAATAAAGTGATGAATGGATGGTTGAACAGATGGATGCCACAAATTGAGTTCAAGATGCAAAAGTAGTTTGTATTCAATTAATGCAATGGGAAGGGAGAAGGAAGTGGAAGTGGAATCTTGTCCTTCCCGGTTGGCTCAGACAAAAGCAAACTCTGCAGTCTCTTTTAGTTTGTGTGTTCTTCTTTATTAATAACTTTTGCCTTCTTAACTACACTCTGATGTTGCTTGGCACATGTGTCCCGGTGGAACATTGGAGGGTATACGAAGTACAAAATGGTGCCTATTCCCAGGGCCAAATACAGAAGCTGGTTGGAGTGACAGCTGAATCTTACTTTGGCACTGTCCATAAGGCACTGCTGCCATTCCTCAGCCACTTCATGTGCTGCCTGAATTAGATATTTCACACTAATGGTGAGGCTGGCTCCACAGGATCAAACCTGATTGAATGATTCTGGTGCTGCTTCATACAACCTTCATACAATCGTGCTGGAAGTGAACCAGCATGGCCAGTGGTGCTGACTGTGGGATTCCGGGTGTTCTGGTTTTTTTAAAAAAAGAGTCTCTTCCTTCATGTTTTTCCAAGTGACTACCGTCATAAAGCTTAAAGCCAGTTGTTTCTTAAAGACTGCTAGCTCCTTGATGAACATGCCCAGATGAGATTCTTCTCAGAGCCTTTCTTTGGGAGGAAAGATAGACGGTGACCCAGGAGAAACTGTTTTAAGGGCCTTATCACACCAAGGTGTCATACCACCAGAGCAATACATTATTCTTGGTTCAGGATCAGTCCAGCAGCTATTGCATTGCAATCTCTTTGAATTGTGCCCTTTTTTTTCACGATGTAAATAATCTGTTAATGACCCCCTTTCCCACAACAATCCAGTTAGCTGTGGAAGTGCAGTTTTCTCACAGTGCTTCCTTCCACAATCAATCCAATAGTGGGCATGGTGTGGGCATTCCCAGGTTGTCCCTCTCTCAGTTACTCCCAAGGAGATCTCTGACCAATAACCTCCAGACCAATCATGAGATGTGGAGTGGGGAAAAAGACTCAGTGATGACTTTGTAATGAGGAGGGAAGAACAGTGCAAATGATGCTACTCATCTGCAGATGTCAAAAGGGTGTGTCAGAGAGCGTTAATAACCTGATACCATCACAGGAATAGCTATAGTGTGATTCCAGTGGAAAATACAGTATTAAGGTATGGCGTGATATGGCTGTAAAAAACAGTTTAAACCTTAACTCATTATGGATTAAATATATACTTCCATTTTTCTGTTATTTTATAAGTATTTATTATTTTGGTGATTTCATTATGCTTTTAATTTGATTTGTTAGCTCTTTCACAGTTGAAAAATACACCATAATATTAAAAGCACAAGATAAATATCATCACTCTGCAGGTGTAAGCATGCAACAGACACACAAAAATTCCTTCACTACACCTTTCAAATGTAATGGCAAAGGGATATTTGTGACCCCTGGAATGTAACACACTGTGTATGAGAAAATGAATATGAAGCTATATGCATATTTACATTTTGGAATGAACACAGCTATTCTAAAAATTGTTTTGGCTTCCTGTAAGAATTCCTCTGGGGTTTCACCTAAAGAACCTCTATATTCACTTCCTCTTCTTTAGAGAAAATTCATTTGGAAAATTCATTTGACAGGGATATGGTGAATCTTCCCCAGAAATGTTAAGTCTTCTTGCCATAGCTCTATGGTAGACTACATGAGTTGCATACAGAAGGCTCAGAGTTCAATTTCCATCACTTGTCCATCTAGGAATGGAAAAGAACGACCTCTAAAGCCCTCAAGAAACACTGCCAGCCAGTTTGCAGATAATGCTAAGATATGGACCAATGACCTGAAATGGAAAATGTCGACTTGCACTGAATTTATTCAGATGTTTTGACAGACAAGAATGAACAAATTTTATTTTAGGTAATATTTTAAAGGCACCATCATCCGTGCCTAAATATTTTGAAATACAGAGAACTGAGGAGTCCCCAAGCCCAAATACTTAATGTTATATAGAGTTTTCCTCATGATAGGCAGCAGTAAAACATTGGCCATTTCCACACTACACCGTTATAGTGTTATTATTCTACTTTCAACATCTTATGGAATCCTGGGGTTTGCAGTTTAGGGAGGGGCCTTTAGAATTCTCAGCCAGATTGCTCTTTGGCCTCTGTAAACCCCAGAATTTCACAGGATATTGAAAGTGGAATGATAGCACTGTAACAGTGAAGTGCAGAAATGGCCATTGTAACACTTTGACTAAGGAGTCAAAGAACAGCCCAAAACACCACATTAGCACCCATATTTGCTTAGAAGTTCAGTGGTCTAGAGAGCATTGTATATCAGAAATGATGAACATCAAGGCTCAGATCACTGGAGTTTTTTAAAGACTAAACTGTTCAATTTGAAACAAAAATGGATTTGCTACAAGAAACAAAATAAATGTGCAACCTGTGAAACAGGAAATAGTATGTATTCCTGTGTAGATAAGATCTTTTGTCACCTGTCCTCCTTCAGCTGTACAGTAGGTCTTCTGTTGTGTCCCCTCCATGGACAAAAGTGGACAAAAGAAATTTTATCTCCACAATTGCAATTGCTTAAGCTCTGTCTTAACACAACTTCCATATTCCCCCAGTCAGCATGGCCAGTGGCTAGATTTGCTGGGCATTCTGGAATGTTATCCACAAAAGTAATTTTTCTAAGCTCTGAGTGAATGACACAAGAAAGTGATGGAGATGGAAGTAGAACGGCAACTTCCAGACAAGTTGGCTTATGCAGACTGTCAACAGAATGCTGCCTGTTGCAGACAACAGCAGGCATTTCCTCAGAACCCATCTGCAATGGTTTCAAACAAAACTTATGAGCATGTGTGTCCATATGGTACAGTTCAACCAAGAAAGTGAAACATCCATTCTCTCAATGTGACAGTTAGGCACATGTTTCTTTTCTCTCCCACTGACATCAATGGTACATAAAAGTGCTAAACTCTGCCCCTATGATGCACAGATGTAGACCTCAGATTCTCTCTCACCATGCAGCAAGAGCACCAGCTGCTCAGAAATTCCCCATACTGTGAGTAGGAGGTGAATACGCATATACTACAAATGTGGAGTTGGCAAACCTCTTTAATTCTAAGATCACTACTCCAAGCATGAGATATACGACCATGATTTCTTCTACAGTTGCTCTTTGCTTTAATGTAGAATATTTTACTTCACTGTATGTGCACTAATCTTCTCTTAATATCAGGGGAACATTTTAAGGCACAGCTGGTTAAGCTGATACATGCTATCCTCAATCCCAGGACATTCAATATTTACCCATGAGGCTTCCGTTCCACTTCTCCGAGGGTACAGTTTCTAATACCTGTGGTGCTCTGTGTAAACTT
The DNA here is from genome assembly GCA_948472985.1 of Iguana delicatissima. Taxonomy (NCBI): domain Eukaryota; kingdom Metazoa; phylum Chordata; class Lepidosauria; order Squamata; family Iguanidae; genus Iguana; species Iguana delicatissima. The sequence continues at coordinate 2,155,974 of CAOKZL010000187.1, read as the reverse complement.
TCTGTTAAACTAAACAGAGCCTTTTTAGTCAGAAACACAAAAAACACACATGCAAAAGCCTAACCCCAAATCCAGGCCTGAAATACTCCAGCCTTGTGAAGCTTGCTCCATTTCTGTTTCCTGGCATAAACAGCAAAAAAGAGAAAACAGTTCCCTTAAAAGTTCCGAGGCATTTCTGGGAGAATGAGCAACACACTGCTGAAGTAAGGCACATGAGTAGTCACAGACAAATAATGAGATCTGTTGAGTTATACAGGGAAGATTGCTATGCAGCAAGACACATGGCACATTTTAACACAAACCCCAAAGAAAAAGAAATGCCACACTCCTAGCAAAGTACTGTCTACATTTTGAGGCAAGAAAATATATTTCATCAACATAGCTCATATTCTGGAAATATCTGCACTTGTGCTATAAATGGGTTTCTTGGGTATTATTCTGCCTTATTTTCAAAAAGTTACTTTTAAGGAGAATTACTATAATGAGATGCTGAAGTAATCCATAAGTGAGCAATGGTAAGATGATGTTCTGGTTTCCAGAACAACATCTCACCACTTTTCAGTTAGTATGACTTCAGCGTGTCATTATTTCTTCTTCTTCTTCTTCTCCTTCTTCTTCTTCAAAGTAACTTTCCAAGTTCTGGTCTGTGATAAGACTGTTTCAGCGCCCTTGTATGTGCTGCCCTCCAGTAAGTGGCTCCTGAGAACTCATGCACACACCCCAATTAATTTGTGAATCAATGGAGACAATCCCCAGCAGAGGAGATGCATAATGTATAGCTTCATTTCATTGCTTAAATGCATTTGCAGTAAGTAAGAAAGTTTCGGTGTCTTGTGCAGATAAGATCTATCTTTTTAATTAAGTTCTGCCTCTATAGAAAATTAAGTCTGATAGCCCAGACAATCCATGGTCAGGATTTGGCTTTGAGAAATGCCAATCCCTTGCCCCTTTGCAGTTTTTTCCTCTTCCTTTCTTCTTTCAAGTGATGTTAAGGTCTTGTGTTTGCTTTGGGGTTCAGATGACAGCTGACCCCCAGCTGTGTTAATTTCTGTCATGACTGGTTTAGCTTGTCAGTAGAAAACTAAAGGGACTGCTGTGTCCTAGTCTGGTGACTTTGATTGTAACTTTTCTCAATACATTGTGTACCCTGCCCTTAGATTTTCAAATGCTTCTAGCTCAGAGTCATGTCCGTGCCTGTTGATGCAGCTTCTTTCCTTAATAAATGACTCTTGTTACATCTGGGTTTTCCCTCGGGAATTCTAAATGACACAAACCACAATCATGCCCACCCATTAGTCACTAATAGGGCGATTATGTCATTTAGTGATTGACTAACTAGCAAGAAGGTTCACATAGATTCAACCAATCTCTAATTTGATCCACTGAAGCTTCCAAAGTTACACACCTGTGTGAGGTGGGCACATTATGCCTGCCTCATCTGAGTGAAGCTGTAGCCACAGGAGCGCACGGGCACACCTGCTGGCATGGGGCACACCAATAGCTCCTTGAAGGTGTCTGTCCCAGGGACCCCAAGAACTGTTTCTAAGGTGGAAAGGTTTCAACATGGGCAGGCAAGTTGTTATTAATTTTGACTACTTGCAGGTATGTTTTTAGAAATCATGGAAAGCGTTGAATTCAAACAAGTAGCATCAGCACCACTATCCATTTGAAGCTGGTAAAAGCCTTGAGGAGCATGAAAGCAATAGCAAAATAACGATCACTTGTTACACTTCTGATTGATAGTTCCTGAGGGGTGTCAACTACATAGGAGTTTTAGTGTTACAATTTTGCTTGATAATTTCAGAAAGGCTCAGTCAACTCCCAGCAGAGTAATAACCCCCACCTCCACCCTCCTCCCCCATTCCTGGGTCCAGTGCCTGTCCTCTACATGTCCTCTGTCCCTCACACTACTTCAGACTTCAGACTTTGGCTTCAGACTGTATTCACTGTGAAGCTAGTTCACACAGTCTTTCATCTAGTGACTCAGGATGGAGTGCAGGTTACAAATTTACTGCTATCTTTAAGTTAAATTAATTTAAACGAATCCGTATGCTTCAACTCCAGACAACTTGCAGACACACCACTTCTGAGATCCAGTTACTATGGATGCCAAGTTTAGCTGCCTAGATCTCATGGGCTGGAATTCTATTGGCATATCCTGACTACAGTAGACCCATTGAATCAATTGTGGAATGGTGAGTCAAGACATAGGCAAATCCAATTGATACAAATGCACTACTCCAACAGAGATTACCAACAGAATTTAGGCCTTGGTCATAGCTATGGCTATGACAAATAGACATTCTGATTCATTCTTCATTCAAAGGGCCCAATTTATATTACAGGGGACACCCACATTGCTCATGCTTTTGTCTATTTCTAAGAATTCCTACCTGCCTGTACTTCAACAGTTGGTTACTTGATGACAGTGAAACCATAATTGATGACCTTTCAAGATGGGTCTCCTGTGTTTCTTGCAATCCTGATCAGCGATTGATCGCTGTGGTTAGGCACTGTGGACTGGATTGCTACTTATGGGCATACCCATGCATTACATTAAATATGTAGCATGCAGCATTTGCATTATAAAAGCATCTGGTGGAATTGATAAATTTTCAGTGGGACCACAGTTGGTATAGTGCTTGTGCATATGCATGCACACATGAAAAAAAATTAACCACAAACACACACATACACATGCACACACACATAAATCTTTTCCTTCTTCAAGCTGCTCTGGAACTTTGGGGGGGGGGAGTTCTAGTGTCTGTATCTCTGTGCATAAGGCAGGATGGGAAACATACATGTTCCATTCCATCAACATCTGGAGGGGCATCATGATTCCAACCCTGGGGATGAGGGAGATACAAAAATGTACCACTTTTGCTGTTGTATTATAAAAGGATCATATTTGTTATAAAATGGCCATCCTTTATTTTAAGATGAAACTGATAGAAGGTAGCATTGTTATAGGATTGTGTGTCACAATGTCTCCAATCATGGCTCAGGTACTGTAGGGTTTTGAGGGAAATTTGATCTTGATTAATATGGCACCATCAGTCTCTAGAATGTTCCAGAGCAGCATCACCTTGTTTGTTAAATTCTGGGCAGAATATGGAATATGCAGGGAAGTGATTTTTTTCATCAGCTGAGATCTGGAGTAGTATCAAAAGTTATGGTGTTAGTAGTAATCACTAAGGCTAGAGACAGAAATAAAAGGGGAGAAAATGCCTTGCCAGCTGCTAACCTTAGCTGAAGACTTACTTTAAAAACTGCATATATCATCTCCACTGAATGAAACATGCATGGATCTGGATCTTACTCAACATTGCTCCACCCATACTGTATGATTGTTCTCTTTTGTAACACGAAAAACCACTAAAACTGATCCTACACATGACATTTGAAGATACCATCTGCCACTAAACGTATCTGTCACTCCAAAACCTAATTTGAGGTCCTTTGTTGTTGACCACAGATATTTTAAAGCCATTCTGGGCAACACTGCAGAGTAGAACTGCCAGCAAATAATATTTTTTAAAGCAAAAACAAAAACAGCCACACTCCAGTTTCAAAGAGTTTCTATTAAAAATGCATGAAGGCAAAAACAAACAAGGGTGACACGGGAAATTTAAGGGACTTAATCAAACGAAGAGGAAAACCCACAAATGCATGCACACACCACACACATATCCTGTGTGATATTCCCTATGACTGCCTGATTTTGTTTCTAGGAAAAAAAGAAAATTATACCACCTTAGTAAATCTTACCAGATGTTTAGGATGACTCTTAAATGAGAAATTGGGTTTATTTTCAGAGCTTTTAGCTCAGATAAAACCAGGGAATGCCAGTCATTTGCCTGAAATTACTATTCTTTTTAATAACTTCGAAAACAGGCACACATCAAAATTTGACAAGCAAGATTCTACTGCCTCCTGAGTGTTTGTTCTTCCCACTTGAGTGCAAAACCACAGTGTCTACTCTGTCTGAGAGGAGACAACAAGACTGCTCAGAGGGAGCAAAGCAGCCGGTATCTGAGAGAGGCTGACTTTCCTGAAGCGAGATGATCACTGGGGAAGGAATGCAAACCTCAGAGCCAGCAGTCCAGCCACTGGGCCATGAGGCAAGGAAAGCGAAGGTAGAACAGAAGGGTCACTGTGTGAACAAGGGGAAACAGGATCACTTTATTCCTGTTTTGAGCTCGTGTAAACACTTGTTTGAAATCATGACCTCAGTTTTTTTCTCAAAAGTGCCATCACCTCTGCCAGGTGGCTAGAATTGGCTTCTGTAAAGCTCACTTATTCAGACCTTACCTGACACTGAAGCTCAAATTCAAATTCAGCAGAGTGTCAGGATCTTCCCTTTCTTTGAGTTTTAGCCCAAAGCAGGCCAAGAACAAGCTGCATCTGAACAAAAAGGGAGGTGGATTAATCCCACATTTTCCTGCCTGTGTAAACAGGACTGCTACAGTACAGAGATAATCCAGGTCAAAACTGGCTTTTCTTTGCATAGCTCCTTCTGGTGTGCTGGGGTTTGTAGTCTGATGATGTTCCAGCACACTTTGGCAGAGAAGGCTGTGACACCTTGTAAAACTAGAAACCCCTGAAATGTGTCTGAAAGAGCTATGCAAAGGAATGTTTCAGCTGTCCTTGAAATCTCAAGCCTGTAGCTTCCAGTCAAGTGCTGAACTTAAATATGAAACTTTCAATTTAAATATCTTAGAATACAAGCCCAGATGTGATTTGTGAAATTGTTAGTAAAGGCCATTATTATTCCAAGGGAAAAATTCACTCACTTGCCATCTCCCCTTGTGTATCTAGTCTCCCAAATTTTCCGGCATCCTGGTCTCCCAGGTTTTCAGGCGTCCCAGTCTCCAACAAACTGTTTGGGTGGCAGATTCGAAAGATTCGGTTTGCCTATTTTGGCATAGGGATTCGGATTCCCGAACCTTGAATCCCTGCGAAGGATTCGAGGATTCGGTTGGCCCATCCCTAGCTATCTTTCTCCAGAGTTCTTTGACTTTTTATCCTAGGTCTATTGGTCTCTGCTTACTCCTAGACCCTATAAAATAACAATAAGTTTCATCTTCCCCAGGGTCTGATATTGAATCCCTGGAATATGACCAAATATTTCAGCGATCAATAAAAAAAATAAAATAAAGAAATGCACTGGAAAACTTGATTTCAGTGCTACCTAACTGCTCTGACTAAAATATCCCTTCCATCTTTCCTGGACTCTGGAGACTTCCATTGCTTGTAAGCCCGTTGGACCGTGTGGCTACGATACTACAAACACGCAGTTTACAGCACTATAAGGAAAGTAACCCTCCCCTCCCCGCACCATGGTATAAACACTGGAATGCAACAAGCAGCAATATTTTGTAAAGTCTCTCTCAAAGCACTTTTCAGAGTTAGAGATGTCTCAAGTATTAACATTATGTAAGAGACATATTTTGACAGGAGTCCCTCCAGGCAAGCCCCTGGGTACGTATGCAAGAACCGAAAGCCCTTTAATCAAAATCTTTTTATCTGCACCCACAATGTCCGCAGGCCACATAGCCCAAATGTGACACCTTACAAAAACAGAAGAGTGTTTTAAGATACAAAAATCCCATAGCAAGGGAAAAAAAACACAACACCATGCACTTGTTATAGACTGAAAAATGTGAGAAGCTGCTACAATCATCAAAGACTGAGCAACTCAGCCTCTCGGGGGGCGGGGGGAGACTAGAACTTGTCGATCGCATCTCCAGACTTTAATTGGGGCCTCATGCAGCAATGCATAGCTGCGCTGACACATTCTTTACTTATTACATTCAAATCCCCCTCCCGTTTCCTCCTTTCATCTTATCCTCAGCACAACCCTGTCTCTGTAGGCCAAGAGATAGTGAATGTAAAGTCACTGTTGAAGACCACACCCTGTGTGCCTTCTTCCTCATGAGGAGGCTAGGTATGGACACCTCTGGATGATCCCATAGTGATGCCACCAACCCCACTTAGTTTTTTCTATCTCTTGGGAGAAAGGGAGGAAAAGAATAAAAGGCAGAGATTTACCTGTGGGAAGGTAGCTTCCAGGTGATCTTTTATCATGGACAGGCATCCAGCTTTCCTCTACTTACTTCCCAGTCAGCTCATTTCTAATCTTTATAGTAGTGAGTCTCAGCAGTTTAAGTGTGTAGAGAGAAACCTCCGTCTTCATTTGAGGCCTTTCCTCACTACATGATTACAGAGCTATTATTTCACTTTCAACACCCTTTGGGCTTGCAGTTTAGGGAGGGGCCTTTAGAATTCTCAGCCGGAGAGCTCTTTGGCCTCAGTAAACTACAAATCCCAGAATTCCAAAGGATGTTGAAAGTGGAATAATAGCAGTATAATGGTGTAGTGCAGAAAGGCCCTTGGTCAGGAAATCCTCTCCCAACCTCCAATTCAAATTAAGAAAAGATGGTTGTTAAAGAATATATATATTGAGAGGTGATATCATAGCCATCTTTAAAGGACCTCATGAAGAAGATGGAGCAAGCTTGTTTTCTACAACCACAGAGACTAGAATACAAACCAATTGGATCAGTTTACAAAAACAAACAAACAACAAATACCACCTAAACAACTGGAAAACCATCCTGATGGTAAGAGCTGTTGAACAGGGGAATAGACTACCTCAAAGGGTCTCTGGAAGTTTTTAAACAGAGGCCATTTCCACACTAGACTGTTATTGCGCTATTATCCCACTTTCAACATCCTATGGAATCCTGGGGTTTGCAGTTTAGGGAGGGGCCTTTGAAAGCGGAATAATAGTGCTGTAACAGGCTAGTGCGGAAATGGCCAGAGTTTGGATGTTCATCTTTGAAGAATGCTGTAGCTGTGTATTCCTGCCTGGCAAGGAGTTGGACTAAATGCTTCTTGTGGTCTCTTCTAACTCTATAATTCTATGAAAAGTCAAAAACAAAACAACAACAACAACAAAGCACTTTAATTCTAACCTATGCTGGCACTGAGTACTCCCAATTTAGGGGTCACACTTTCATGTTGCTTGAGTACTTGGAGAAAAAATCCAAGGGGATGTTCCAAGTGACTGAAAGGAGGACATATTAAGGAAGTAAAATACTGTACTCTATTCTTATAAGGTTTGCCAGAGCAGGGAGAAATCTATTCCGGTAAGCTGTCCTTTCTTTCCTGTTGCAAGCATGCTAGGAAGGTGTTGATCACAAGGAGAGGTTTCCATCCTGCCTATAGGAAGCTGCAGTGAGGCATTACTTTAAAAAGACTTCCCTGGATCCCACCATTCTGAATAATTATTGGCCTGTCTGTAATATTGCATTTTGGGGCATGTGGTAGCTCCAGGGTTTTTTTTTTTGGATGAGATAGATTATCTAAATTGATTTCAATCTAGCTTCAGGCCTTGATGGGTGGCCTGTGCAGGGAACTGGAAGGGGGATTCTGTCCCTGTTGGTTCTGCTAGACCTCTCAGTGGCTTTTGATACCATCAAGAATGGTATCCTACTGGGCAGCCTCTCTGGAATGGGACTTAGGGGCAGTGTTTTGTAGTTGTTCTGATCTTTCTTGGGCTGTAGGGTCTCTCAGCATTACATTTTTCCCTGCCTGACCGCCATTTCCAAAATTTTCATAGTGCAAGTAAAGTGAAGGGATATGCATCTCCCAAGGTCATGCTAGCTTGGCTGTTTCACCCAGTTATACTTTCTAAATAAGAAAATGAGAGGGAAGCCACTACATACAAGTTTTCCACGGCAAGCACAGTGTTTTATTCCATCCATGCCACAATTGATGCCTCAGCTGTATCCATCACCTGTCTGTGTAGACAAGCAGCTTTCTGAGTACAGAATGGCACAGTCCTGATTTAGTGAAGGGATCATGGTAGCTGAGCTAAGTCTAAGGTTCCACTTGTAGAACTTAATTTTGAGGTCTAAGAATTCCTTCTGCCTTAGACCAGAGCTTCAGAAATTACTTGTTAGAAGTAACTTGTTATTGAGTTTTGCCAGAGAACAAGGCAGAATATGGAGCAAACGTCCCTTGCTCACCTATTAGGTTTGAAAGATCTTGATTACAGAAGGTAGCTTCCTGCCCATGTAGGCCTGCTGGATAGATCCAAAGCTGTGAAGGTGCAAAAATTAACTTGTTACCATTAACACTGCCTGGGAACTTGCCTGGTGGAGGGACTCCTATCAAAGTACATCTCCTACATTACATTCTGATTTGTTACATTTGTAACAATGCTAAGAAAAGAAATGCAGCCAAAAAGGGAAGAAAATGACCACAATTCGGGGGGGGGGATAGAGGGAGTCTCCTCAAAATGCTCTAAGGAAGCATATTTTAGTCTCCAAAAGCAACATTAAAAAAAGTCATAGTTATTTGTAACACAGGAAAAAAATGTTACCACTCTTAAAAGGACTATTGTCATGTTTGTTATTTCAGAATGTAACACGCTACAGGTAATGTAATTACTTGTAATGCTGACAGGGGAAAGAGGAAGAAAACAGAACTACTGAATACCTTCTTTGACTCAGGCTTCTCCCAAAAGGAAAACAACACTCTCCCTGGGGAAGATGGAGCAGATGATGTCATGGGGAAAATGCAGCATAGCATAGGTAAAGAGGTAGTACAGGAATATTTGGCTACTCTAAATGAATTCAAGTTTCTAGGACCAGATGAACTACATCCAAAAATATTAAAAGAACTGACAGAAGTAATGGTAGAACCCCTGGCAATAATCTTTGAGAATTCCTGGAGAGTGGGAGCAATTCCAGCAAACTGAAGGAGGGCAAATATTGTCCTCATCTTCAAAAAATGAAAAAAAAAAGATGACTCAAACAATTACCATTCAGGCAGCCTGACATCAATACTGGGAAAGACTCTAGAGTGGATTATTAAACAGACAATCTGTAAGCACTTAAAAAGAAATGCCATGATCACTAAAAGTCAACAAGGGTTTCTCAAAAACAAATCTTCCCAGATTAATCTTCTCTCTCTCTCTCTCTGTCTCTGTCTCTCTCTCTCCCTCTTTACTAGGTTGGTAGATGAAGGGAATGCTGTGGATATAGTTTATCTTCATTAAGACTTTTGTCCCCCATGATATTCTTGCAAACAAGCTCACAAAATGTGGACTAGACAATGTTACTGTTAGGTGGATTTGCAACTGGTTGACTGACTGAATCCAAATGGTACTCATCAAGAGATCCCCTTCTTCCTGGAGAGAAGTGACCAGTTGGGTGCCGCAGGGTTCTGTCCTGGTCTCAGTGCTATTCAGTATCTTTGTCAATGATTTGGATGAGGGAATAAAGGGCATTCTTATCAAATTTGTAGGTGATACCTAATTAGGAGGGGTAGCTAACACCCCAGAGGACAAGATCAGAATTCAAAATGATCTTAACAGATAAGAGAGCTGGGCCAAAACTAACAAAATTAATTTCAGCAGGGAGAAGTGTAAGGTACTACACTTGGGTAGAAAAAAAAATAAAATGCACAGATATAATGAGTGATAGCTGACTTGAATACAGTACATGTGAAAAGGATCTAGAAGTCTTAGTAGGACACAAGCTGAATATGAGTTAGCAATGTGATGTGGAAGCTAAGAAAGCCAATGTGATCCTGGGCTGCACCAATAGTGTCTTGGTCAAGGTAAGTGATGGTACCCCTTTATTCTGCTTTGTTCAGACCTCACCTGGAATACTGTGTCCAGTTTTGGACACAACAGTTCAGGAAGGATATTGACAACTGAAATGTGTCTAGAAGAGGGCAACCAAAGTGGTAGAATGCCTGGAAACCATGCCCTATGAAAAGCGAATTAGGGAGCTGGATATGTTTAGCCCAGAGAAGAGAACTTTAAGAGAGGATGTGATAGCCATGTTTAAAAATTTGAAGAGATGTCATACGGAGCATGAAGCAAATCTGTTTTCTGCTTCTCCAGAGACTAGGACCTGGGGCAATGGATTCAAACTTCTTGAAAAGATATTCCATCTAAGCATTAGGAAGAACTTCATGAGGGTACGTGCTGTTTGGCATGGAATGCACTGTCTTGGACTATGGTGGAGTCATCTTCTTTGGAGGTTTTTAAACAGAGCTTGGATGGACCTCTGTTGAGAAGTCTTTGATTCCTGCATGGCAGGGGGTTGAACTTGATGGCGCTTGTAATTTCTTCCAACTCTATGATTCTATGAGTCTATGATTGTAATTATTTACTTCCAAATTCTTCCTGTGATCCTGAGGAGCTACTGCCGCTCAAAGCAGACAGTGCAGAGCCAGGATAGGGCAGAGCTTCCAGAAGAGGGCTGAGCTAGATAGACCAGTGGCCTGACTCAGGACAAACTTCCTCTGTTGATTTAATATAAACTTCCCTTGCAAAAAGTTCTGTCTCAGTGTCTCCAAATCACAATAATCTGGCTGTATTAAGCAAGGCTTTGCATCATTTCTATTATCTTCAATGCATTTGAATCTAGCTTCCTCCCTTCCTTCCAGTGGCAATGAAATGGTGATCTTTTGCTGACTGACATGCACTAAATTACTCTTATGGTATGGGTAATATGATCACTTCATGCAGCTCTCATCTTTCCTCTCCATTACCATTTTTTAAGATGCTTCTGGTGGGAATTTGGCTAAGAAGCATTCCCAGATTATACTCATTCACAGCTACACATCTGTTGTCTTTGGGTAAGTGATTTCCCAAGAAAGAGATTAAGAACATAAGAACATGGAAAGAGCCCTGTCAGATTAGACCAGTGGTCTTTCCAGGTCAGCATTCTCTTTCTCACAGAAGCCAGACAGATGCTTATGGAAGTTCAGAAGCCAGGGCAATAAACTTCCATACAACTGTTATTAAGTGGTGTGATGAAGTCAGAATTATGTATCATCTATTAAATCTGCTCAGTTGCAAAAACAAAACAACAAAGCAAAGTAAAACATCCCTCTCACACACCTTGCAGTCTTACCAGTAGGATTCTACCTTGCAATCCTTACAAGTAGGAAGGTAGGTTTTCAGGGGTTGAACTGGATGTCCTCCTCTATCCCTCCCCCTCAGTGATTCTATTATTCTAAAGCTGGGCTTTAGATATGAGACTATATTAAAAGTCCAGACCAACTCCATGAGCCTACCCCAGTCTTATGAGCTTTGTGGGAGGGCTTTTTCTCCATCCACCATATCCACTGGCTTATTTGGTGAGGACACAAGAGACAGCCTTCTTGGAATCTATTTCTATTTCTAGACTATGAAACTCTTTCCTTTTGAAATTTAAGGAAGGCTGGGTTCTCCTTGTCTGCTTTCTTTCTCCTGGCAGGCAAATATGTTATTCAAATAGGCCTTCAGCCTTTAACTGGGTGGGGTAGAAGGATGTGCAGTGGATGTGTTGTTTTTTGCACGTAATACGCATTTAATGTGCCCTTACTTGTTTTACATTTTTTTAAACTGGATCTATTGTTTAATGCTTTTAAAGCTTCTATACCATATGATGTTTCAGTCATTTTTTTTCCAACTTACATTGTAAGATGCTTTGGGTCTCATATTGTAAGAATAGTAGGACAAAAATCAAATAAATAAATAAATAAATAAATAAACACATAATACTGCTAAACAGTTGGCTGACTGCTTCCAATTGATGGCCTTCTCAATGCCTGGCAAATATGGGTAAAGAGGTTGTCTCTTCTCCCTGTTTCTTGCCAGTTGGGGATGATGTAGACAAGGAGTCTCAATGTAAGATGGAGTAGGGAGGAAGGATAACTGGTAGTTCAAGTCAGACAGGAGATTAGAGAACTGAGCTTTGTGAAAAAGGAAACAATGCCCTATTCTGTGTCATAGCTCTCCTCTCCCATACATGTACAGGTAAGGCAGGTTGCTTTGCATAAAAGATTTCTGAAAGCAATTAAATCTGGTAAAATGATGGTAAGAAGTAATACACATTTAGACTGAAATCCTGCATCAGAGGTATGATGTGTAACTTTACAATGATGGAGCTGTGTTGTTGACGTGATAGACAACCAGGCTAATGAGTGGCAATGACGCACAATCAGGCTCCTGTTATTTCATAAGACCTGTTGTAAATCAGGATCGTGATGTGCATCACGACGTGTTGTGCAACAGTCAGTGTGCTGGTTCCATTTGCACAATGGTCCAGATAGCATAGCTGCGTCTTAGCTCCCCTCCTCAGAATACAAACATTATGCAATGGTAAAATTTGATTTTATGTGATCATAAGTTAGTTTTCAATGTCATAATGTCACTTATTCTTTCAATCTGTGTTCACATGATAATCATATGAGCATCTTTAGGAGAGCTTTCATTTCCCTTTGCTGTGCTCAATGCATGCTAAAAGAAAGGGGAGAATTTGCTTTATTCAACAGGTGGCATGACATTCTGAGACAGTCTCACAAACAAGAAAGGTGAAAGAAGTAACAGGAGTTTAAAAACATAGTTGGCAAATAGAAAGATCCCTGAAGTCCTTTTTTTTTAACATTTTTTTTCTAAACACTAGCTTATGTTATCATCTCAGAAAAATGTGCAAGCCTAGCTGGCAGACTGTACTGACTTAGCATTTGGCAGGAACTAAATTGATGTGCCTGAAAACTTTTGTTGTCACTTTGAACAAAGAGTGGTGGAAAAAATGCTCCCAGGATCATTTCTCATTTGCAGCAGTAAAGAAAATGAATTTCATCTTGGAAAAAGCCACATTCTTCTGGTGTTGTAGTTCTCTGAAAACCCAATTACACTGTGGCTTGTTCTCATCCGCATTAGCTATGCCTCAGTAATGAATTCACTCCGCAATAATTCCATCTGCAGGAATCTTCATGGAGGCGGAGGGACCTTCAGCACCAGGAAGCAGGTGGCAGTCAGACTAATCTATTTGAATGAGATTAAAATAGCCTTTAAGAACCAGTGTGGTGTAGTGTTTTGAACATTGGACTACAACTCTGGAGACTGGGGTTCAGTTCCCTGTTTGGCCGTGGGAACTCACTGGGTGACCTTGGGCATGTCACATGCACTTAGCCCCGGAAAACCCTATCATTGGTTTGCCTTAAGGTCACCATAAATTGGGAACTACTTGAAGGCAAACAATAACAACAGCAAAATAGCCATTAGAACATAGGATAACAATAATCACAACAATAAGGAGAAAGTGTGATAGATGAAGCTGGAATGGGAGAACAGAGAAACTGGAACATTTTAAAAGAGGCTGAAAAGTGAGATGACAGAGGATTAATCAGGGGTTCCTGCCAAATCACAATATTTAGAGGGTATATGGTGGTAGTAGTGGTAATATTATTACGTGCAGGATCTCCTCCCCTTGTGCAATCTGCCCCACACATTGAGGTCCTCTGAGGGCCATTTACTTAAACCAGCCAGGGCTAGACTGGCCAACAGTCATCCAAAGGACCTTTCCATCAGCTGCCTTTAGACTGCCTTTAGAATGACCTGGTGGAAGAGGTTCAACAGCGAAATACTCTGTCGGAATTTTAAAAAGTCCTGAAGAGCTCTCTCTTCTAGCAGGCCTACCTTGTCAATTTTAAACTATGAAGTTTAAATTGGTATGTTTTAAGTAGTTTTATGAGTTTTTAGTTGTATTTTAATCTGTGTTGTACCTTGCCCCAATCCTTGGGGAGACGCAGGCAAGAAGTTATTTATGTCGTCATCGTCATCATCATCATCATCATCATCATCATCATCATCATCATCATCATCTCCTCTTAGTTTCAGAGCCTACCAGGTGTTCATGCCTGGAGTTTTGGATCATCATTGATTTGGATTCTATTCGAGAGTCTAGGAACCAGTGAGGTGTCATTGGATAATGTGACATGTTCCAAGTAGTGTTGCTTTTTGCAATTGTGCAGTTGTGATCCTGTCTACATTTTATTCAGACGTTTTCTCAGTCCATTGGAATTAGTCCTAAAGTGCCTATCACTTTAGGAACCACAGTTTTTTTTTAATTTTCCAGAGGTGCTGGACCTTAGTTATCAGTCCCGATATTTCATAATCTTCTCTCTCTCTCTCTCTCTCTCTGTCTTTGGCCCTTTCTGCATGACAGTGGCTTCCCAGCATGGGGATGTCAGTGGAGCAGGACTGTGGCAATACTTCTGCATGAAGTCATTGCAGTCCCATCCTTCTTGCATTGCCAGCCAGCATGATTGCGGGCTATATCATTGACAGAGAAACTCCATCAATGACCTCTGATCGTGCGACCCTTCCATTGCAGCCAGCCATGCAGAAGGGCTGGAATAATAATAATAATAATAATAATAATAATAATAATAATAATAATAATAATAATAATAATAATTTCTATCCCACCTCTCCCCATGGATCGAGGCGGTGAACAACAATCATACATTAATTACATTAAAAAACATTAAAAACATACCCAATCCTCCCCACCCACCAACCCACCTAAAACCAACCCCCTAAAACACACAACAATTAACAATGAACAACAATCAACTATTAAAAGAACAACAAGACAGTTGGTGGGAGGTGGTGGAAGTACTAGTCTGGGAAGGCCTGTTGGAAGAGAGCAGTCTTGATTGGTTTTTTAAAGCAGTCAAGACTGGTAATATGCCGGGCCTCCTCCGGCAGGCCACTCCATAACTTGGGAGCGATAGAAGAGAAGGTCCTCTGGGTAACCGCAGCTAACCTAGTTCTGACTGGCTGCAGTAAATTCCTCCCAGAGGACCTTAGTGTGTGGGGCGGATTATATGGGAGAAGGCGATACTGCAGGTAGGCTGGCCCCAAGCCATAAAGGGCTTTAAAGGTAAAAACCAACACCTTGTACTGTGGCCGGAAACTAATAGGCAGCCAATGTAAAGACCTCAGAACTGGTATTATGTGGTCAGTTTTAGGTCTACCAGTGACCAACCTGGCTGCCATATTCTGAACTAGTTGAAGTTTCTGGACTAAGCACATGGGTAGCCCTATGTAGAGCGCATTACAGAAGTCAAGCCGTGAAGTTACCAGCACATGCACCGCTGTTTTTAGGTGTTCCAGCTCCAGGAAGGGGCGCAGCTGGCGTATCAGCTGAAGCTGATAACAGGCACTCCTGGCCGCCTCATCTATTTGAGCTGTCATCTGAAGTGACGAGTCCAGGAGCACCCCCAAGCTGCATACACAGTCTTTCAGGGGAAGTGTGACCCCCTCTAGAACTGGTTGACAAACCTCCATACCTAGGCTAGGGCCCTTAACAGCAAGTACCTCCGTCTTATCTGGATTCAGCTTCAGTCTGTTTTTCCTCATCCAGTCCATTACTGCTTAAAGACATTTGTTCAGAGGCGAGATGCCACCCATACTTGATGCTATTATCCGAGTAATGGAGAGATATATCTGGGTGTCATCAGCATACTGATAGCACCTTGCTCCATGCCTCCTGATGATCTCTCCCAGAGGCTTCATGTAGATGTTAAATAGCACTGGGGACAGGACCGCGCCCTGATTTAAGCTCCTTTTTCGAGGAGCAGCTATCCCCAAGCATCACCATCTGGTATCTAACTGAGAGATAGGACCGGAACCACTTAAGTGCAGTGCGCCCGATCCCCAGCCCTCTCGGGCGTCCCAGAAGGATACCATGGTCTATGGTGTCGAAAGCCGCTGAGAGGTCCAAGAGTACCAGCAGGGTAACACTTCCCCTGTTGATATCTAGGCGAAGATCATCCACTAAGGCGACCATGGCAGTCTTGACTCCATATCCTGCCCTGAATCATAGAATCATAGAATCATAGAAATGTAGAGTTGGAAGAGACCACAAGGGCCATGCAGTCCAACCTCCTGCCATGCAGGAAAACCCTCAAAGCACTCCCGACAAGTGGCCATCCAGCCTCTGCTTAAAAACTTCCAAAGAAGGAGACTCTAACACACTCCGTGGCAGCACATTCCACTGCCGGACAGCCCTGACCATCAGGAAATTCTTCCTGAGGTTCAGGTGGAATCTCCCCTCCTGCAGCTTGTATCCATTGATCCTTGTCCTGGTCTCAAGAGCAGGAGAAAACAAGCCCACTCCCTCCTCAACATGACATCCCTTCAAATATTTAAACATGGCTATCATGTCCCCTCTTAACCTTCTCTTCTGCAGACTAAACATACCCAGCTCTCTAAGTCTGTCCTCATAGGGCATGGCTTCCAGGCCCCTCACCATTTTGGTTGCCCTCCTCTGGACCTGCTCCAGCTTATCCATATCCTTCTTGAATTGGGGTGCCCAGAACTCGACACAGTATTCCAGATGAGGTCTAACCAATGTAGAATAAAGTGGCACCAATACCTCTCTCGATCTAGACACCATACTCCTATTGATGCAACCAACAATTGCGTTGGCTTTCTTGGCTGCCGCATCACACTGCTGACTTATGTTCAGCTTGTAGTCTATGAAGACTCCTAGATCCCTTTCACACGTACTGTTAGCCAGCCACGTGTCCCCCATCCTATATTTCTGCATACCATTTTTTCTGCCTAAGTGTAGGACCTTACATTTCTCTCTGTTGAAATTCATTTTGTTAGCCTTGGCCCAGCTCTCCAATCTGTCCAGGTCCTTTTGAATTTTGATCTTGTCATCTGGCTCATTAGCAACCCCTCCCAATTTGGTGTCATCTGCAAATTTGATCAGCGTGCCCTCTGAAGCCAGTTTGAAATGGATCTAGATAATCTGTTTCATCTAAGAAAGCTTGGGGCTGAAGACCAACAGCCCCCTCGATCAATGGGAGATGGGAGACTGGTCTATAATTATTCATATCCAGGGGATCTAGGGAGGGCTTTTTTAGAAGCGGTCGTATAATTGCTTCTTTTAAACAAGCTGCAAAATTGCACTCCCTGAGGGATGCATTAATAATAATATGGAAGTGTGATCTATGTGCTTCCTCCCCTACTGCAGCATGGGAAGAAGGCTGGCTGTAGTCCAGAAGACAGAGTGTGTCCCTCACACTCCCTTCCACAGGCAGCTGCTTGCATGTGGAGAGGAGGGCTGGGGACAAGCTTCCATCCCAGCAGATGCGCTGCCGGGATTGTGACGGGACAATGTGGAAGAGCGTCATTGTGTGGAAAAGATTTTTGATTCTGTTGTACCCTAGGACTGCTACATCTATAATGTAAGCTTTCTTTTTATCAACCACAGTTAAGTCTGGCATATTATGTTCTAATTGTTTGTTGGTTAGAATCTGAAAGCACCACAGGATTTTTACATCACCATTTTGGACAACTTTTTCAGGCTTATTTTCCCAATAGGTTTTTGCAGGTGATGGTGATAACTGGATAACTCTTAGACATAATACAAAACAATGATGTTCCAAAACTCTAGTCAATACAGGCATACCTCAATTAACAAAGCTTTTGAGAAAGGGAAAAAAAAATAAAAGGAAGGAGGAAGGAAGAGAAGGAAGGAATTTGGCAGCACCTTTTAGGCTGTCTAGTTATTATTTTAGCATGAGCTTCTATGAATATAAACCCACTTCTTCAGATGCATTACTGAGTAAGATCAAGACTTCAAGATATAAAGCATATTTGCACAGTTGTTGGAGTGGGATAGAATGTATAGAATCCACAAAGATCATAGAATCATAGAATGATAGAGTTCAAAGAGACCACAGGGGCCACCCAGTACAACTCCCTGCTCTGCAGGAACATACATCAAAGCATTCCCAACAGATGACCATCCAGCCTTTGCTTAAAAACCTCCAAAGAAGGAGACTTCACCACACTCTGAGGCAGCATATTCCACTGCTGGACAGCTCTGACCATCAGGAAGTTCTTCCTGAAGTTTAGGTGGTATCTCTTTTCCTGTAGCTTGAATCCTTGTCCTAGCCTCTGGAGCAGCAGAAAACAAGCCCATTTTCGCTTTGACATAACATCCTTTCAAATACTTAAACATTGCTATCGTGTCCTCTTTTAACTTTCTCTTTTGCAGACTAAACATCCCCAGGTATCTAAGCTGCTCCTCATAGGGCATGACTTCCAGAACCTTCACCATTTTGCTTGCTCTCCTCTTGCAATGTTCTAGTTTGTCAATATCCTTCTTGAAATGAGGTGCCTAGAACTGGACACAGTATTCTAGATGAAGTCTGACCAAAACAGAATAGAGTGGTACTGTTACTTTTCCTCGATCTAGACACCATACTCTTATTGATGCAACCAAGAATCACGTAGACTTTCTTGACTGCCATATCACACTGCTGATTCATGTTCAGCTTGATACAAATCATGTTTCTTGTCCTAAATTTTCAAAGGCCTAGATAAGATGATACAGATCTTTCTGATTTTCTTACAGTGATCAGTTAGTATTGACGTGTGAAAACAATAAATCTGCTTGCTAAAAATTGGTTTCCCTGGGTTCAAAACTCTGTCTGAGAAGATTCTTTTTGTTACATGTGCAGACGTGAAGATTCTTGGATTAATATACGTAATGTGCCATGAAGCCATTGCCTTGTTCATCCTTCTGCTAATGAATTGGAATTGTGAATGTAATTCAATCCAGCTGTTTCTCTTTCTAGACCTCCTTTGTAATTTTCTTGTTCAAGGACCATAACCCGTAAATCCCTTACAGTATATCCAGGAATATTGAAATATTCTACAACAGGTTTTTGGGTATTGCCATTTCTAATGTTGGATTTATGTCTAGTTATCCTTTTGCATAGAGATTGTTCTGTTTGTCCAGTGCAGAGTGTAGAGGAGCATTGCTGGCATAGGATGGTATAAGTCATGGAAGAGCAAATAAATGCACCTCTGATGTTGTGGGTAATGTTATTTGCCCCTGTAATATTTTTCTCAGAGTAGATGTGGAGACAGAACTGGCATCTGGGTTTGTGGCAGGGTCTTGTCTATGTGCAACCATCTATGTTATATATCTTGTTGTGTGTGAGTAGTTGTTCAAGGCTTGGAAGCTGTCTGTAGACCGCTAAAGGCTTGGCTCACAGAACTAGTGTGCTATTCTTAAGAACTGGTTATAACTCATAGATGATACATTTGAATGGTTTCAATTCAGGACTGTAGGTGATAATTAGGGTGCTTTTGGTCTGCCTTGTAGTAGATGGTTTCTGGGTATTAATATTGCCTTGATTTATTTCTTCACCTGTTTAGGTGGGTATTGTAGCTTGAGAAATACCTCTTCTAAATCCAAGAGATCTGAGTCTCTGTGTTGTGGGTCTGAGCAGATGTGGTTGTATTGGAAGGCTTGGCTGCCAACAATAGATTTGGTAGTGTGTTCTGGGCAGAAACTGGAGACATGTAAGCATATGTAATGATTGGTGGGGTTTTGAAAGATGCTTAGGTGTCTATTGTGCGGTTGCACAGTGGTGTGCAACCGTAAGCAGATACGCTTCACTAGCTATTTCCAGCATGTTGAAAACAAGAAGCTTCTTGTTTACAAAGATTATTTCTGCATTTGAGGCCCCTCCCTAAACTGCAAACCATAGAATGTTGAAAGTGGAATAATAGGACTATGACAGTCTAGTGTGGAAATGGCCAAAGTCTTTTTATGTCCTCAGCCCCATTTCCTCCTTGTTATCTGTCTAGCTAGTTTCACTCCCCCCCACTCCAGCGTCGGCATTAGGAGGATAGTGAAGGGGGGCTGGAGAAACAGAAACTTTTGGTGTTGGGTTGCAGAAGCATGTCTTTAGCGAACCATGCAAGAAAGCTTCATGAGGGAAGGGGCAGTATTTCATTCTATCTCATATAACTGTAGCCATGTGTGCTTCCTTACAATGGGTAAAGTAAACAGCAGCTGCCTTTGGAAACCATTACTGAGGGTGTGTGAACAGCAAAACAGAGAGGAGAGAGAATAAGCCTCACCACCCATCTGCAGCAAGTTTGGCCACCAAAACAGAAATTATTAGAAAAGTGGAGACTGATGAAAGAAAACATAATCCTCGGATGCATTGTGGAAAAAGTCTTGAAGTATTATCTAGAAGATTCCAAATGTTTTTGTTTACTCAAGCAGTGTTTATCTGATATGCTTGTTTCATTTCGCATGTGCATATCTTTACTTATGAATAAAAAGCCTTCTTAAGCATGGTCAAGCACTCTTGTTTTTTGCGGTTTAGGAACCTATTCTTATTCTTTCCATGTTGTTTCTGCCCCTGGTACCAAAGTTTCTGTTAAAGAAATTATGCCCAGGAATACATCTGTTTCATCAATTGAGGTATACCTGTACAGTATGAAATGAGGAGGAGGACGAGGACGAGGAGGAGGAGGAGGAGGTAGTGTTGTTATGTTCACAACTAGCAACTACAGTACATCAAGAAAATCAAAGATCTCAAAGCAACTGGTTGGCAACTGGAAGTCAGAAGAAAGAGAAGGAAGGAAGGAAGGAAGGAAGGAAGGAAGGAAGGAAGGAAGGAAGGAAGGAAGGAAAAACCTACTGCATCAGCTCCCATAGACTCAATTACAGCTTTATCCGGTCAACTCAGAAATCAAAGAGTTTCAGCCATCAGGCATTTGCATCTCCTTTAACGTCATCACCATCAGTCCCATTCCTGTGACTAAAAGAATGAAGAACTGAGCAGCTAAAAGGTTCCCCTTCTTCAGCTGACACCAGGACTTGCTGCACTGAGGTATTGATCTATGACTGTGGTCTCTTTATGCTACAGGGGCTAATTTAGCCCTCCCCACACTTGGCACTGCCTTAGATGCTTGGCAAAGAGTGGCTATAATTTTTCTAGACCTCCAAAGACAGAAAGCAATGCATTTCTTTTGGCCTTTGTCTTCCCCTCTTCCTACAAGGCGACTTGTTTGGCTGTTCTTAAGCCTCATTTGTTTTCTTCCTGAAATTATATTAGAGTCATCCACTCAAGTGCAAACAGCCCGTAGGGAGTTACAGAAAAAGAACAAATAATAGTGTTTTATTTTGGTTTTTTTAACAAAAAGGGAAGGTGGTTGGTTATTTCATTATAAGCACAGACAGAGAGGCACACTCTGCACACCAGAATTAGAGGGCACAATTGTCATGATGGTGTGTATTGAACACAGAGGCTCCAGAGGCAATCAGGGTTTGTCTGCCCGGTCATCAGAGAGATGGGCTCTTTGTTTCAGGTGCTGGCCTTGAAAGGGGTGGCCTCCAAATGGGGTTTCATGACCCTAATAGTGCTTCTGCTATGAGTGTCGCATTATGCTGCTTACCACTGTTTTATGACTCCAAGTAGAAAAGGATCTTCTTGAAATTCTCCTAGGAGAACTACGAAGGTAAATGAGATAGCTAGAGGGTAATAAGAAAAAAGGAAAAGGAGCATCCAAAGAGATGTAGTGGAGAAGCAAACAAAGTGGTGGATGCTAAGAAACAAGGCAGAAGGAGCAGCAGTGATAGGGTGCTCTGCAGAGTAGAGATGGGACAGCAGTTCCGAGTAATGCCAGGGAAGGATGAAAAAAGAGTATCATCAGAACTTGGAAATGTTATGGGCTGGGGAATTGGAAGAGTTGTCCTTCCTCAAAAGTAATGTTTCTAAGCTGTGGATATTGCGGATTGGGTTTTATTGGCAAACTTTATTCAAAGAAGGTTTACCATTGCCTTCCTTTAAGGGAGAGAGAACGCAGACCTTTTTGCATGACACTACTATAGTGCTATGTTTCCATTTTCACTGCAACAGCATCCTATGACATCCAGTGGAATTCTTGAGGTTTGTAGTTTGTTGAGGCACTAGAGTTCTCTGGAAGGGAATTATGAATAACTCTCCCTAAACTGCAAAGCCCAGGATTCCATGGCATTTAAAGTGGAATCATAGCACTATAACTGTGTAGTCTGAAAGGAGGCTGTGACATGCCGGAAATCACGCAGTGGGTTTCCATGGCTGCGTAGAGTTTGAACGGTGGTCTTCTAGTCCAGTGTATGGATCACCACAATCCACTAGTTCTCAGGCTGTGCATATACCTATGGAGGAAAGTTGTACAGTACAAAAGCAGGTAAGGAAGGCTTGGGTTTCTGGTTCTCTAAGGCCTTGTAAACATGACTTTTTACCATAGGTGAACACAAGTGCTCTTCTTCTTGTAATTTCTTGGGTTTCCAAGTGATACAGAGTGATAGCAATGTTCTGTGATGAGAAGGTGTAGGATGCATTTATGGCCAAAAAACTTTTAAGTAACACTGCCACAATGAAGACAAAGTCACTTTTTTTAACTTTTTGTGTATACATTTGAATTTAACAGTTAATTCCCAAAGCTCCAAAAAAAGAAGTATTTTCTCCCCAAAAACAGGAACTTTCTCTTCAATTTAATTACTGCCTTGTGTATCTGATCATTAAAATTTCCCCTCCCTCCCCACTACCTTGACTGTGTTATCTTTCATATGTAATTTTCCTATCAACTGCTTCTTTTATCTTAAACTCAAAGCAACACTTGTGTTAACTTTTTATTAACCTCTGGAAAGCACTACCTATTTCCCTGCGTTCTGTCGTTTGGGAGCTTTTTATTTCTTTCTTTTTGTGTTAAAAGTATATCTGTCCAGCAATCTGCACATGTCCTCCTACTGCAAGATATAAAAAGTCCTTATTCTATTCACACCTGTAGACAGAGAGTGCAACTCTTGCTTCACTTCTTCTACAAGCCCTTCAAGGCAAAGGTACATCCCTGTTTACAGTCTCAGTTTGCTGTTTTCATACTATCCAATTTTCTTGCCAATTTTATGTTCCTACACACCTAGAAAGCATCTCTTTTTGCTTCTTTTATCTTTCTGACTTGTGAGAATGTCTCTGAATCTTATGCCACCTGCGAAAAAATGTTTCCCCCCCCCTCCCAGTTTCTTTAGGAACAGTGAGCATAGCAAAGGAAAAAAAAATCCCCTGCAATACAAAAATTATTTTCAGTTGGTCACAACATGAAAGCAATTACTGTGTCTTGTAATTTAGTTTTTTTTTTAAATATCTATTTGTTTTCAGAAAAATCTTTAATGCAATGTGACTTGCTTTGTCTATTTTGGTATCATCTGGATGGGAAAGAAGTGTACCTCCATTTTGTATGTTTTCTAAATTGCCAAGAATTAAAATTTTGAGTCATAATGTTATCCCCATTGGCAGACCCCATCCCGGGGGAATATAAAATTAATATAAAAAATATCAGCTATGCCAGAGAGGTTGCCTGGGTGAGTGCATAGACAAATAGGTCAAGCAACCAGACACAGGTCAAGGCCAAGAAAATCCCTAGTCACATTTCCCAAGGAGACCTCAGGCAAGGCACGTCTGCACAAACAAAGGGTCCTCAACCACAAAGCCAACTTGAGAGGATTACTGGGTTTTCCCCTGTTAAGCGATGCTTGCATCGGCAAATCCTACAAGGGCAAGGTCCATTTACATGAAATAATCATGCAAGCCATCAAGTTGCTATTGTGCGGTATTCTCCTTCTGTTTTGACCATTGTTCTTCTTGGGAAACGGTCTGCCCCCGAGGAATATTCGACCCTATAAATAATCTCCCTTTTCGAGACCCTCTTCGGAGAACTCCCCCACTATGCTAGCAGACCGGCACTCTGTTAGTTTAGTGCTCCTGTCAGCCACCTCTCTTTGTTGAGCTCCTTCTTTCTCACCACTTCCTGGACTGAAGACTTCTGGACAGGTGCAGTATTACCACTCTTACATCCTCTCTACTTTATCCCCTATAACCTTTCACCTCTTTCCCTTCTTGATAGTCCTTGTGTGCATGAATGAGTGACTGCATTTGTGCGTGGGAACATATTTGCTAATAAACTTCATTCATTGACATGTTTGGCTGGTTTTTGCATGGTCTGACCCCATAAAAATTGGGTTGAAGCTCTCACTGGGTTACCCTGCCTTTTGTTCTGCCAAAGCTAGTGCTCCACTATTCCCTCAGTCTTTGCATTTTTGGAGTGAATCAAGGTGTCCACCAGGGGACCCCCAGAAGTCAGGGTAACAATAAAACTAAGTATTTTCATCCAAAAATTGATCTAAGGACCAACTGTCCCTGCACATTTCATCCAATTCTGCCAAAACTTTTTTTTTAAGGTGTCACATTTTCTTTTTAAAAATCCCAATTTATAGCCATGTGGCACAAAAGCTCTTGTAATGACTTATGTGAAATGTGGCACGAGGCTACTATGCATTCAGATTTCATCCAGTTATGACAAGCAGTGGGTGGGTGGGTGGGTGGGGGACATATAACTGCTTGTTGGTTTCCAGTGACAGATGTCAGACCTGGCTTCAGTGACACATGCCTTGATTTCATCTCAGCTGGATTAGTATAATGTACTCTACGTGGGTCTGCCTTTGGAAACTGCTTGGAAACTTCAGCAGGTACAAAAAACAGGAGCCAGAATGTTGATCAGGGCCAGTTACAAGGAGAGTATAACTCCACTGTTAAAACAGTTCATTGGCTACCTGTTCATTTCTCGGCACAATTCAAAGTGCTGATTATGACATATAAAGCCCTAAACAATTACGTCCAGGCTATCTGAAAGACTGTATCTTCCTGTACAAATTGGCTGGGGCTTTAAGATCTGCTGGAGAACGCTTTCTCTTGGTCCTGCCACCATCCCAGGCTTGCCTGGTGAGGACACGGGAGAGAACGTTCTCAGTGGCTGCTCCCACTCTGTGAAACTCTCTTCCACAGGAGGCTAGGCAGGCCCCTTTCCTGTTTTCCTTTTGCTGACAGGCAAAAACCTTTCTCTTCAAACAAGCTTTTGTGTAAGCCAGGGAGCGTTATTTAGTAATTTGTTTTAATGGAATAGCATTTAGATTTTTATGATTTTATATGTTTTTAATGTTTTTAAATTGTTTTTAGCGTTTTGTTGTTTTAATCTGTTGACAGACACCACTTTCAGTCCTATGCCGGGAGAAAGGTGGAATACAAATATGATAAATAAATAAATGGGATTTCTGAATTGAGATTTGAATTGAGAATTGAGACCTGAATTCAGTCCCAACTGATCTTCCCAACTAGTCTGAACTGGGGTCCAAACTGAATATTGTGGCCAGTATAACTTAAAAATTGGAATAAAATTAAAAGTAAGATAGTGGTTCAAAAAACAGTATAGTTGGCCCTCCACTTTGATGGGTTTCTCTTTCACAAATTTGATTATTTACAAGTGTGTTGGTCCTCCCTCTTCCTCTCCCTCTCACAGGGCAAGAGAAGGCAGAAGAGGTGCTTTTGGAGGAAGAGAAGAGAAAAGATGGGAAGTGTGGCTTAGAGGTGGACCTTGCTGTGGGAAGTAAAAAAAAGCCAAGGAGGTGCTTTTGGATGATAAGAAGGGGGAGGATGGGAAGAGGCTTAGATGTGGATTGTGGAGTGGGAAGTAAGAGAAGGCAGAGGAATTGCTGTTGGTGGAGGGGTGTTGGAAGAAAAGATAGGAAGTAAGGCTTAGAGGTAGACCCTAGCTTGGGAAGTAAGAGAAGGCAGAGGAGCTGCTGTTAGAGGAGGAAGAAGGGAAAAGATGGGAAAGGGCTTAGATGTGGATCTTGTGGTGGGAAGGAACAGAAAGGTGGAGGAAGTGCTTTTGAAGGACAGGAAACAGCGGGGAGGGGGAGGCGGATTAGGGGGGCCAGGAGCTGGATTCACCAGTGCTGAAGGGGCTGGTTAGTCCTAGGAGTGGAAAAGGGTTTTAAAGGATCTGTTGTAGTGCTATTATTCCACTTTTAACATCCTGTGAAATTCTGGGGTTTGTAGTTTACCAAGGCCAAAGGGCTCTCTGGCTGAGAATTCTCAATGCCCCTCCCTAAACTGCAAACCCCAGGATTCCATTGGAATGCATTGAAAGTGGAATAATAGCACTATAATAATGTAGTGCAGGAGGCCCAAAATCCTATTCACATTTTTCTACTTTTCCAAGTGTCCTGAACCCCTAACTCTCGTAAATGTGGAGGACAAACTGTAGTTCCATTCTTAGGGAACTGATTCTTATGACAAATTAAAATTCCAGTGAATTCCTATTAGTCCAGAAAGAAAGAAAGAAATGTTACCCTGTTTACTGGGGGTCCCAGGAGGGACACCTAAATGACCAAACAACACACGATTTTGGGGAAAATTAGCTGGAGCACTCACTTAAGCTAGCGAGAGGCAGGGTAACTTAGCAGGTTCTTGCAATCCAGCGTCTACGGGGTCAGGTCAGTCAAGCAGCCAGACGGGTTTAAAGTAATAAAAATGATATTTTATTGCATTCAAACAAATATTAAAGACACCACAGTCACACAGCTAACTAAGAGATTAGAGATTGAATTAAGAATAAAGGTTTTCAGGGAAAATGGGTGATACGATACCTGTCTCTTTGTCCTGGACCTTGCGGGAGAATCCGGGGGTGCAGAGAAGAAACTCAGCTTGATTAGCTGAGGGGAGCTCGCCAAGCACAACAGCAGCAGGGCTTGATGGAAGTTCGGTGCGATCCGAGGAAGGTCTCGGAATCAGGGGTTTTTATAGGGTGAATTGGGACTGCAGGCTGTGCCTTACTTGGGGAAAACAATGAGTTTTGGGTGCGAGACAATGTCTCAGAAAGGTCTCAATTTAGCATGATTGAGTTAAGTCCAAATTGACAAAGAGGCAGACTGTATGCAAATGCTCAGTGCTTGGCCTTTAAGCTTCTAGCTTGCCAAGTTACCTGCTCAGGGCAGGGAGTCCTTTGTAAACAGCATGCATACATAATGAGGGTGTTTGCAGAGAGGTCTCTAAAGCGGTGATCTGGCTATTTCTGGCCTGCCTGCATTGTCTTGGGATATTGCAGCGTTTGATGGTCAAGCCTAGTTCTGGGCTTGTCCAGGGGCCTCTCAAACACATGGACAGGGGTGGTGGGAGAGAGCCAAATTACAGAAAGAAAGAAAGAAAGAAAGAAAGAAAGAAAGAAAGAAAGAAAGAAAGAAAGAAAGAAAGAAAGATTTGATGGGACAATAAACTTGACACTAAAGATGATTAATCTCCTAAATATAGTTCAAATATCCGAACCCGTGCCGTATTAGGAAAGAGACATTTTAAAATTTTTGTTTTCTAGTGAATTAAAAGATGAACGAAAAGATTAAATTGTCCAAAGCTAATCATAGTACTGGCTTTTACACATGCCAGTTTCAATTATTACTAACTACTGCCACAAACAGTTTTTAGCGGCCCAAATTTATAATAATTTTTAAAAGTGCATACAACTCCCTTGTTTCAAGAGTTCAGCTGACTGCCAGTCTGTTTCTGGACATAGTTCAAAGTGCTTGCAACGACCTACAAAGCGCTATGTGGCTTGAGTCCAGGGTATTTCAAGGACTTTTATCTCCCTATATGAGTCTGTTTGAGCTCTAGAATCTTCAGGGAAAGCCCTTCTGTCTGTCTCCCTGCCTTTCCAGGCTTTTTTGATGGGAATAAAGATGACAGCTTTCTTGGTGGTTGTTCTGAGACTTTGGAACTCTGTCCTTAAGGAGGTTGGTATGTCTCCCTCTTTGCTTTTCTTCTGCCACCAAGTAAAAACATTCTGATTCCATAAGGCATTTAGAAATTTATTGCAGTGGGTTTTTAATGGTGTGCTGTATTGTTTTGTTAGTTTTTGCATGGTCTTTTAATGATTTTTAAATGGTTTTAATGCTAAAGATTGTTTAAATGTTTTTTAAAAATAATTTTTATATTTATATTTTTTATTGATGGTTTTATATGGTTTTAATCTGTACTGGTTTCAGAATCTGTAAACTGCCTTCAGTCCCATTGGTTTTTCAGCTTACAGTTCACAGGGTCTTCCAGTCAGCATGAGCACTGTTAAGATGTAAGCTGGATTTTTACATCGTAGAAAGCAGAAAAGGTTCTCCTGACATAAGCTTACATTAGCATCAACCTCCCTGCCCCATTATAGTCTTTCCCTGGCCTGGATTTTAGAGTCACACTTTGTCCTTTCTACAGGCAAAGACAGAGTATCACATTCAGCCACAATTAACCAAAGTGCTCTTGAAGCAGGTGTGCAAGCTAGATGGGGTGATTGACACACCACCGTTCCCTTTCAGAGGGAGCACATCTTCTAATAACTATGTAACACTCAAGATAAACACTTAAAACCAAACAAATTTGATACTATGTTTCAAGAGGAAGAACAAGACACCCAGGGACAGAAGATTAAGTGCTATGTGTAAATAAGCAAGTTTGGCACAGCATATGATGCCAAGTTGAGATTCATCCTTCAAGGTCAACATGGGCTCAAATGATTCTTGAGCAAAGAACCATGATCATAGCTAAGGGAAGTTTTATTCCCAAAGCCACAATCGGTGGCAGACCTTGCAAGATGAAAGGTTGCATTTTACTGCAGGTGATAAGAATGCAAACCAGGGAGAGTTCATAGGCATTTCTCCTTGTTTTGTGTTCTTGTCCGTCCCCTTTAGAACAGTCAGACCTGAATCCAGAACTTGGAAATATTATTTTTTTAGACTACAATTCCCAGAATCACCCAGTGAGTATGGCCACCATGCTGTGCCTGATGTTTTATTTTTGTATGCCTTCAAGTCATTTCTGATTTAGGGCAACCTCAAGGTTTTCCTGGCAAGATTTGTTCAGAGGGGGTTTGCCTTTGCTTTCTGCTGAGGATGAGAGAGTCTGACTTACCCAAGATCACCCAGTGAGTTTCCATGACTGAGTGGGGATTCGACACCTGGGCCGTTTTTGCACTAGATTGTCATAGTGCTATTATTCCATTCCCTAAACTGCAAACTCCAGGATTCCACAGGATGTTGATAATGGAATAATAGAACTATAACAGGCTAGTGCAGAAATGGCCCTGGTCCTCAGAGTCATAATCCAACACTCACAGAATCACAGAGTTGGAAGAGATCACAGGGGCCATTCAGTCCAACCTGCTGCCATGCAGGAACATACATCAAAGCATTCCCAACAGATGGCCATCCATGCTCTGTTTAAAAACCTCCAAAGAAGGAGACTCCACCACACTCTGAGGCAGCATACTCCACTGCTGGACAGCTCTGACCATCAGGAAGTTCTTCCTGAGGGTCAGGTGGAATCTCCTTTCCTGCAGCTTGAGTCCACTGCTCCTTGTCCTAGTCTCTGGAGCAGCAGAAAACAAGCCCGCTCCCTCCTCGACATGACCTCCCTTTAAATATTTAAATATGGCTATCATGTCCCCTCTTAACCTTCTCTTCTGCAGACTAAACATCCCCAGCTCCCTAAGCCGTTCTTCATAGGGCATGGCTTCCGGACCCTTCACCATTGTGCTTGCTCTCCTCTGGACATGCTCTAGCTTGTCAATATCCTTCTTGAACTGAGGTGCCCAGAACTGGACACAGTATTCCAGATGAGGTCTAACCAAAGCAGAATAGAGGGATACCATTGCCGCCCTCGATCTAGACACCATACTCCTATTGAGGCAACCAAGAATGGCATTGACTTTCTTGGCTGCCGCATCACACTGCTGACTCACGTTCAGCTTGTGGTCTACCAAGATTCCTAGATCCCTTTCACACATACTGCTATCCAACCACGTGTTCCCCATCCTATATTTGCGCATTCCATTTTTTCTGCCTAAGTGTAGGACCTTACATTTCTCTCTGTTGAAATTCATTTTGTTAGCTTTGGCCCAGCTCTCCAATCTGTTAAGATCGCTTTGGATTTCGATCCTGTCCTCTGGCATATTAGCAACCCCTTCCAATTTGGTGTCATCTGCAAATTTGATCAGCATGCTCTCTAATCATCCAAGTCATTGATGAAGATGTTGAATAGCACTGGGCCCAGGACAGAACCCTGTGGCACCCCACTTGTCACTTTTTTCCAGGATGAAAAGCCACTATTGGTGAGCACCCTTTGGGTTTTGTTGGTCAACCAATTACAAATCCACCTAACAGTAGCAATTTCCAGCCCGCATTTTACTAGCTTCTTTGCAAGAATGTCATGGGGAACTTTGCCAAAGGCCTTACTGAAGTCAAGATATGCTATGTCCACAGCACTCCCTTCATTAATCAAGCTTTTAACTCTATCGTAAAAAGAGATAAGATTAGTCTGGCATTAGTTATTTTTGAGAAATCCATGTTGATTCTTAGTGATTATGGAAACTGACTGTTGATCTGCTCTAGGATTTTTCCTAGTATTGATGTCAGGCTGGCTGGGCAATAATTATTTGGGTCCTCTTTTTCCCCCTTTTTGAAGATGGGGACGACATTTGCCCTCCTCCAGTCTGCTGAGATTTCTTCTGTTCTCTAAGAGTTCTCAAAGATTATTGCAAATGGTTCTGAAATGACTTCTGCCAGTTATTTTCATATCCTTGGATGTACTTCATCTGGCCCTGGAGACTTGAATTCATTTAGAGTAGTCAGATATTCCTGTACTATTTCTTTAACTATTCTGAGCTGCATTCCCCCCACTTCCCCACCAGCTGTCCACTCTCTAGGTTGAGTATTTCTTTCCTTTTGGGAGAAAACTGAGGCAAAGAAGGTGTTGAGTAGTTCTGCCTTTTCTCTTGGCCATCTTCTCCATGCACTGACCCTATCATTTCCTTGTTTTTCCTTTTGCTGCAGACATATCTAAAAAAAGCCCTTTTTATTGTTTTTAATATTTCCTGTAAGTCTGAGGTCATTCTTTGCTTTAGCTTTTCTGACCTTCTCTCTACATATCCTGGCTATTTGTTTGAATTCCTCTTTGGTGATTTTGCCATTCTTCTATTTCCTGTGCATGTTTAAAACTTAGCTCTGCTGAGAGTTATTTAGTCAACCATTCTGGTTTCTTTAGACACCTGCCATTTTTCCTCCTTATTGGCACAATTTTAAATTGTACCTCCAGTATCTCACTTTTAAGGAATTCCCATCTGTCATGAACTCATTTCTCTTTCACTATTCTTGATCACGGAGTTTCAGCCAGTAACTCCCTGAGTTTACAGAAATCAGCTTTTTAAAAAGTCTAGAACACATGTCTGGCTACACTTGGCTTCTCCTTCCTGCTGAATGACAAATTCCAATAAAGCATGGTCACTCCCCTCTAAGGATCCCACCACTTCCACCTCATTAACAAAGTCATTCCTGTTGGTCAGAATCAGATCTAAAATAGTGGATCCCTTGGCACCTCTTCAACCTTCTGGACAATGAAATTGTCAGCAAGACAAGTGAGGAACTTGTTGGACCTTGTGGTCTTGGCAGAGTTCGACTGTCAAATATATCAGGATAGTTGAAATCTCCCATTACTACTGCATCTCTTCTTTTTGAATGTGTGGTCATCTGCTCCAGGAAGGCATAACCCAAGTCCCCAAACCACAACACCACACTGGCTTTCATCTGAAATATACCCTCTCTGTTTCCCAGCCTCGGACTGATTTGGGCACATATCTGTATAGACAGCAATACAGACTAGAAGGAAAATGTATCTTGGCCTTAAATATGAGGCTCTGTCTTTGATGGCCTTCTACAGAGAGCATGCATAACATGCAAAGTAATAGGTCTTTTGTTCTATCATTCATGCCTTTCAGTGCAGCGTTTACAAATCTAAGTAGGACAATTGTGCATTCCATGATTATAATTTTATTGACAGATGGGGATATAACAGTTATGTCTAATGTATCCCTAAGGGCTGATAATTGAGCATAGATTGTGCTCTAGAATGAGAAGATCAACCTTAAATGCATCTAAATCTCTTAAATGGACTGGGAGGTGATGAGCTGGAAGGTAGAGAAAGGAGAATTATGTACCAGGTATGAATATAAAATGCATTTTCATTTTATCAGCCCTAGTGAAATCTAACAGCTTTCTCCAAAGTTCAGTCATCATTTTCAGGAAATTACCACAAACAAGAAAGAAGCATGAACATGAGAATAACCACAGATTGTATGATGAACTCAGGGCCTCTTCACTTGCTCTTTTCAGTTTCAAAGCTTATTTGTTTCTGAACAAATACTCTAACTCAAGCCCTCCACTCTGAAGCAGAACCCAGTGCCTGAACCAGATATACATCAGCAACAGTGTGAAACACTTCATGTAAAATCATGATAAGGAGAAATGGTGGGGATCCTGTTCTCAATCAGAATCATTGCCTTGTCTGCCGAGGCCAGAAAAGTATTTGGATAATCCAGAGTTTGTTGTCTTATCTCGTTCTTTCTCTCTGCTATTCCCCTTTCTTCTTTCTTGATACAAGGCATAATTCTGTATTTGTTTTTGTTGTTGTGTGCCTTCAACTTATTTCTGACTTCTGGTGGCCCTAAGGTGAACCTATCATGGGGTTTTCTGGAGCTGAGAGTGTGTGACACATCCAAGGACACCCAGTGGGTTTCCATGGTTGAGGGGAAATTAAACCCTGTGTGAAGAAACTAGAGGAAAAGGGGGTCCTTCTCCCACTCAGTGCTGACTTCTGCCTTTGAACAAGAGATAGGAACTCTCCCCAAATTTCCTTAATTTAAAGCTGCCATCACTCACTGGATTAACCCCTATTTTAGCTGCACAATGGGATGCTGCTTGGAGATTGCCAGTCTCTATGGTGAGAGATCCCTTTTCTTCCCCCAACCTCCCCCTCTGGGTGAGAGAAATCCTATCTA
Source organism: Iguana delicatissima (assembly GCA_948472985.1). NCBI lineage: Eukaryota > Metazoa > Chordata > Lepidosauria > Squamata > Iguanidae > Iguana > Iguana delicatissima. The sequence goes on along the minus strand of CAOKZL010000187.1, from coordinate 2,123,600 downwards.
CGTGAGTTGCCGAGGAGCACATGGGAATGGAGAGGAAGCAGAGAAGTCTTTTCAGAAAAGCATTTATTCTAAGACATGCAAAGTATATAAAAGAAATACGATTATTCATGAGAGGCCCTTCCTCTCAGGTGCACTTAGTAGTTACAAGTATAGATAGATTCCTCAGATCAGCCAAAGCTTTCAAAATGACAGAAAGAACCTAATGCAGCTAACTATCATTCTAAGCTACTCACATCATTGGTCATTTCTGAGATGGTACACTGGGCAGTCAGGAGGCGAGGCCTACCACTGGCATTATTGCCTCTTGTTGATGTCTTGGATTTCTCCTTTGTTCTGGGTCTCCTCATGGTCTCTTGAAGATTTTTATAACTTCTTCATTGAAGCATCTCAAAGATTCTTACCTTTCTCCTCATGGTTGGGCAACTATCTCTTGTGACCTATGATGCTACCCTCCAATAAATATAACCTAACCCTAGCAGTTTATTAACCCTTTGTATGAAGAGAGAACTATCTCCCTTAAGTTCTGTTACCTCTGAAACCCCATTATCATACCCTGGTCTCCTGGGTCATAGTCCAACACTCAAACCACTACCCCCTGCTGGCTCTCTATTATTCTGCATCCTTCCAACATTTCATAGATGAAAATCAGGGCATGTGTAGTTGAGCTACATTGTAGTTATAGAGTGTGGCCAGACAACAAGAAGGAGTAGGTGATTAATGAGAACAACTCACAAAACTACTAGTTTAAGAGAGATCCTGAAATTTATATACTGAGTTAAAGAAGGACAAAGACTAAGTCCCCTCCTCTCTGCTCTCTCCTGCTGAGTTAATGGAGTGCAGTCTGCTTCTGTACTTTGAACTCTCTTTGCAGCAACTAAAGTAAGCCAAAGATGAAGGGGGAAAGTGGGAGGAGGAGAGAGAAACTGGAACATTTTAAAAACCATGAAGAAAGTGAAACAGCAGAGGATTAACAGGAGCTGTCCCTAGTAAATCAGGAGAGCTAGAGGAGATGGAATTGCCAGACCTAAAGCAGAAGAAATACACCTTGAAAAAGGAAGTTCTTGCTTTTGTATGAGATGGTGGCTTAAGGATGCTTTGTTCTTGTTGTGTGCCTTCAAGTTGTCTCTGACTTATGGCAGCCCTAAGGCAAACCTATTATGGGGTTCCTGGGTGTTGAGAGTTGTGTGATGCAGCCAAGGTCACCCAGCAGGGTTTCATGGCTAAGTGGGGAATTGAACCCTGGTCTCTAGAGCTGCAGTCCGATGCTCAAACCACTACACCATATCTGATTCCAGGAGATAAATAAAAGGGAAAGGTAAGGAGAAGTGGTAAGTGGTAGTGACAGTGTTCTGGAACAAACATTTTGACCTTATAGCTGTGAAATTAAAAGAAGATGAGCCTGTCAGGTTTTGAACCACTGATTTTCAAACACCTCAAAGATTATCATTTTGATTTATTCATCTGATTTATAATAACCCAACCACTCTGAAGGCTCAGTGTGGATAATAGAAAAACAAACTCATAAAAAACAAATAGTTAATACAGCAAAAGCCTTACAAATATTATAACTCAGCCTTTACATATCATTGTATCAGCCCACCAATGGGCTAAATCTAACATTAGTCAGTGTTATCAATGTTATCAACGAGTAATGATTCCCATTCATTTCAGTAGGTCTAGGTAGTGCTCTAGGTAGAACTAATGCTAGAATTAGCCCAAGAGTGGGCAGACTTTGGCTCTTCAGATGTTGTTGGTCTGCATTTTCCATTAGCCATAAAGGTGAGAGCTAGCAGGAACTGCAGTCCAACAACACCTAGGGAGCCAAAATTTGCCCACACAAAGTTGTTGCAGAAATAAATGCCTTCTGCAGCCTTCAAATATTGCTTAGACTTGGGCTTGGGGAAATCTCACAGATGGTATTTCACCGTTGATAGGCATCTCCTAAAATGTCTCTCTTTATGCCCTAGCAATTCTAGATTGCTAATTGATGGCAGTACCCTTTAGTTTATTTTAATGGGAAAAGGAGTCCTCTTCTGTAAAGGAGCACAAGTTGCTTGAGACTTTATAGCAGGCTTGGGGTTTAAGAGCTCAACAATCAATTGAGATCTCCTTCTGAAATAAAAGATTTAGACCCAGTTGCACATAATGAAACAGTTCGTGGTTTCTTCAAGTCTTTCCTACATAAACACAGTGGTTTAAGCTGCAGATACAAAGGGCCCATTCACACTATAGAATTATAGTACTATGATTTCATTTTAACTCTCATCATTCCATCATAGGGAATCCTGAGATATACAGTTTAGGGAGGGGCTTAGAATTTTCAGACAGTGGTTTAGAGTGCCTCAGCAAACTACAAGCACCTGGACTCCCTGGGATATAACCATAGCAGTTTAAAGTGGAATCATAGTGCTATAATTCTGCAGTGGAAACGGGCCTGATCACTTTCTGAAGAACAAGTGCCATAAAAATATCAGCAAAACAGCATTTAAACTTGTGTCTTGTTTACTTTAGGAAAAAGAAGTAGAGACTGTGGACGTTTGTAGGACTGGAGGAGATAGAGGAAGAGGGCAAAAATATTTGGAGAAGAACTTGATTCTAAATATTGAATGGAATTCAGTATTTTTACATAGACAACTGAGGTGGCTGAGAATTGTTAACCTGGGGCTCCATGGTACAAAACTAAGATGATATGATGGTTATAGTTTTGCTTTGTTTTCTTACTATCTGAGTTTGTGGATCCTGGAGAATGGCTTTTAAAGACATGCTTGGAAATAATACTTCATAATCCTTTGAATACAAAAGGCAATGGGATGAAACTGGCGTCATTATCACAGTCTGCAGACTTTCAGATAGACTGTGTCTTCTATCTTTGAAGTGAAAAATGTGCGGTGATTAGGGTACAGTTTATCTTCAGAGACTAAAAATATCCACATTTGTAACTACATTTGTTCTCAGTGTCACTGAAATGAGCTACTTTCTGATGCCCTACTAAAAGTTCTGTGTAATGTCCAAGTTCGACTGTTTTGCCCACCAGCAAGACTGCATCCACACAGAAAATACTGGCTTTATGCATTTTGCACCCCTTATTCCATGAACCTGAACATGGCAACAATGATCTGTATTTGTTTGGGGAAAATGTGTGGTTCCAGGTGACAGATTGCTGGAGTTTGACACTCCCTACCATGCTAACATAGCTGCTGCCACCCACAGACAGTTTTCAGTAATACCGGAGAAGCCCAGTTTAGCCTTTTAACAAAATACGAGTAGGCCCAGGGGCTGTAGGCTGTATTTCAGAGGAAGGAACTGGCAAAACCACCTCTCAGTATTCCTTGCCTGAGAAACCCTACGAAATTAATGCAGTTACCATAAGTTGACAAGTGACTTGAAGACATACACACACACATACTAGCTCAAAACAACAGCTCTTTGCCAATAAGTGGCTGCAGGAATAAGGGAAAATAAGTGAACTAATAACTAACTCCTGCTTACCAATCAAGCACCTTGTGACATCTAAGCAGTATACTCATGTGATTTCAGAATACATGTCTAAGCAAGAGAGAGCCAGTATAGTGTAGTAGCACAAGTGTTAGATTAGGGCCCTTTTTGTGCTACACTGTTATAGTGCTATTATTACACCTTCAACCTGCTGTGGAATCTGGGGCTTTGCAGTTTAGGGATCGCATTTTGAATTCTCAGTCAGAGAGCTGTTTGACCTCTGTAAACTATAAACTCCAGAATTCCACAGGATGTTGAAAATGGAATGATAACACAATAACAGTGTAGTGCAGAAAGGCCCTAGGACTCTGGAGATGAGGGTTTGAATACTTGTTTGGCTATGGAAACCCAGTGGGTAACCTTGGGCAAGTCACACTCTCTTGGCCTCAGAGGAAGACAAAGGAACCCCCCCCCCGAACAAACCTTGCCAAGAAAACTATGACAGAGTCAAATTTAGGACCAGATGAACTACAGCCAAGGGTATTTAAAAAAAAAAAACTGGAAGAAGTAATCTCACAACAACCTTTCCGAATTCCTGGAGAACATGAGAATCCCCAGTCACTAGAGGAGGGCAAATATTGTTCCCATCTTCAAAAAGTGGAATAAAGAGAACCCAAACCATTACCACCCAGTTAGCTTGACATAAACAAGAGGAAAGATTCTAGAGCAGATCGTTAAATAGTCTGTAAGCACTTAGGCATGCTGTGATCATTAAAAGTCAACCTGGGTTTCTCAAAAGAAAGTCATGCCAGACTAATTCATTCTCTCTCTCTCTCTTTTTTTTTATAGTGTTACAAGCTGGTAGATGAAGGGAATGCTGTGGATGTAGCATTTCTTGATTTCAGTAAGGCTTTTGACAAGGTCCCCCATGATATTCTTGCAAACAAGCAAGTAAAATGTGAGTGAGACAATGCTGCTGTTAGGTGGATTTGTAATTGGTTGACTGACAGACTCCAATGGATGCTCACCAATAGCTCCTCTACATCCTGGAATGAAGTAATTGGTGGGTTGCCACAGAGTTCTGTCCTGGGCTCAGTGCTATTCAGCATCTTTATAAGTAACTTGGATGATGGAATAGAGGGCATGTTTATCAAATTTGCAGATGACACCAAGGCCATTTCTACACTACACTGTTATAGTGCTATTATTCCACTTTCAACCTCCTATGGAATCCTGAGGTTTGCAGTTTAGGGAGGGGCCTTTAGGAATTCTCAGCCAGAGAGCTCTTTGGCCTCAATAATTTGGCCTTAGGAAACTACAAACCCCAGAATTCCACAGGGTGTTGACAATGGAATAATAGCACTATAAAAGTGTCGTGCGGAAATGTCTCAAATTAGGAGGGGTAGATAATACCTCACAGGACAGGATCACAATTCAAAATGATCATAACAAATTAGAGAGCTAGGCTGAAACTAAGAAAATGAATTTCAGCAGAGAGAAATGTAAGGTGCTACATTTAAGCAGAAAAAAAAATGCACAGATATATTTGCAGGATGAATGACACCAGGCTTGACCACAGTATATATGAAAGAGACCTAGGAGTCTTGGGCCATTTCCACACTACACTGTTATAGTGCTATTATTCCACTTTCAACATTCTGTGGAATCTTGGGGTTTGCAGTTTAGGGAGAGGCATTTAGAATTCTCAACCAGAGAGCTCTTTGGCCTGAATAAATTACAAACCCCAGAATTCAACAGGATCCAGAAAGTGGAATAATAGCACTATACCAGTGTAGTGTGGCAATGGCCTTAGTAGGTCACAAACTGAACATGAGTCAGCAATGTGATGCGGCAGCTATAAAAGCCAATGGGATTATAGGTTGCATAAATAGGAGTATGATGTCTAGATCAAAGTAAGTAATAGTATTTCTCTATTCTGGTTTGGTCAGACTCCGCTTGTAATACTGTGTTGAATTCTGGACCCCACAATTCAAGAAGGATATTGACAAGTTGGAACTTGTCCAGAGGAGGGTGATCAAAGTGGTAAAATGTCTGGACACCATGCTTAGGGAGCTTGAGGAGCTCAGTGCGTTTAGCCTGGAGAAGAGAAATTTAAGAAGTGACATGATAGTCATGTTTAAATATTTGAAATGATGTCATATAGAAGATGGAACAAGCTTGTCCACAGAACAGGCCAGGGAGCAATGGAATCAAACGACCGGAAAAGAGATACCCCCTAAATCTTACGAAGAAATTCCTGATGGGAATAGTTATTTGATAGTGGAATTCACTGCCTCAGAATGAGTTAGAGTCTCCCTCTTGGGATGTTTTTAAACAGGCTGAATGGCCATTTGCCAGGAGAGCTTTGACTGTATTTTCCTGCATGGCATGGGGTTGGATTGGATGGCCCTTGTGGTCTCTTGCAGCTCTTTGAATCAATAAAAGCACACAAGAGCAACAATCTAAACAAATACTAAGTGTTCTTTGCCAACCACCAAATGCCTAATATGTTTTTTAAAACAGACCCCTCACCCACCATCCTCACCCCAGTCATATGATCACTCAGGCATGCAAGAAGTATGGCTTACACTTTCAATTCAAAGCAAGCAAAAGCTCTTGTCAGAGAGGGAAGGTGCTCTTAAAACCTGACAGAAACCTAGGGCAGAAACCCTGGGTAAGCTTCTTAGTCAAACTGAACAAGAAGAGCTGCTACAGAAAAATTGTTTTTAATTCTACAGCTTTGGCACTGCAAAACATTCTTCATTCACTGATGTCAGGGCTGGAAAAAACCCAACAAACTTAGATGCTCTCATTAAAAGAAAGACAGAAAGACAGAAAGAGAAGGAAGGTAGATAGGTAGATTTGACATGCAATGGAGAAATCCACTGAAAGACACTGCCATGAAAGAGTGAGTTCTACAAAGACAGCTTGAATTTCTTTTCCCTAATCAGAATTTCTGTTCATATCAAATGTTTGTTTATTTGTTTGTTTTTAAAACCCCACATTTAATTGGTCTGGAACCAGCAGCCAAATCCCTAAAGAAAATATACTCCTTCCCAGTTAGCCTCTAGTGGGACCTCTACCAGCAACTCTTTTAGGAACCATTGGTGTCTCTGAACAGACGCAACATGTAGAGAACTGCAACTGCTAACTTTTCTACAGGCCCTGAAGTGATTTCCTTTTCAGTTTGGACAGTAAATCCTCCTGGGACTTCCTGTTCTGAGGCCATTTCCGCACGACGAAGCTCTTCCACGTTGTCTTGCTGCAGTCTTGGATCCAGAAGGGACTGCGTCAGCAACGCTCCCCTCTGTACCCGCTCAGTCCATGCAGAAGAGAACACAATGGTACCATGTCTTCCTTCTGCATCGCAGCCGGGGTTTTTCCATTGCTGCGCTATGGAAGGAAGTGTTGCCAATGCACTTCTGCATCTTCCGCATGGCCAGAAGTGACAGGAGCACTGTGCAATCGCGGGCGTGAAACGGATTTTTTCCATTTTGCAAAAACTGTGCAAGCACGACACTTTGCGACAGGATGGCAGCGGGATGGCGACAATGTCATGCGGAAGTGCGGCCTGCCAACCGCTGTCATTCTGTGGCAAAAACCCAACAGTGACATCGTGCAGAAAGGGCCTGAGTCTTGTTTCTGTTGTGTTCCTGATCCTCAGCTGTTCTTCAGTCTTGACCGTTGGCTTCTGGTTCATTCTTTGGCACTGACTTGTTCTTCAATTATCTCTCCTGCTCCTCACTCTTGCTTCTAGGGCTCTTTCTCACTACACAGTCATATTGCTATAATTCTACTTTTAACTGTTATGGCAACAACCAATAGAATCATGGAATTTGCAGTTTGGGGAGGGGTATTCAGAATTCTCAGAGAGCTCTAGAGCCTTACCAGAGTTCGAGTCCCAGAATTCCATGGGATGCAGCCCTGGCAGTTAGAATGGAACCATGGTGTAACTGTGTAGTGTGAAAGGACCCCATGGCTCGTCTACCCCTTGACTTTTGACTTGCTCCTCCTTCCTGCCTCATGGTTTGTCCTTTTCTCCTGACTTCTTCTTCAGCCCTGACTACTGGCTTGTCCTTTCACTCCTGGATTTCAGCCCACCTCAGGCTGCTGCCCCCTGCACATCCCAGATCCACACCCAATACTGAACAGACAGGAGGAAAACAAAGAGCATCCTCCTCCTGCTGCTTTACTCCCTCTCCACACTGCCCCTTGCACCACAGTAGTTTACCAAATGCCATGAGAACACAGGGAAGGCACCTATTTAATCACTTTATCATTTACATGGTTGTTATTGCTCATTCATGCAGTATCACTTATATGATAGTGTTTATTTCATCTGTCACATGGAGGAAGGAATTGGATTAGCTCTTCAAAGCAGTTTAAGTGATAACAAAAGACAGAATGAATTTTTAGGCCATAAGAGGCCAACTTGGGAGTTATTATAAAGCTCTTACTATTCAAAAGCCTGGATTAAGAATGACCCTGGTTCCTGGTATGCTCTCTGTGTGTGTGTGAGCATGTGCACGCATGCACCACAATTCCCTTTATGTGCACTATATTTAAGAGACAATACATAGTTGAAGAGAGACACTCTACAAATTTGTAGAAGGATTCTTATTCTGAAGCAATATTTCTATTTTAGAGTTATTCTGAATGTGTGAACTATGTGTTCCTACAGCTTCAGTAACCACCAATGCAAAAGAAATGAGCGCTGCTCCTAAAGAATTTGCACTGTCATCAAGGAATCTGCCATGATGAACAGCCATGATTAGCAAAAAGTCCTGCAAAATTCCTTAAGCAGTGTGAAAACACCCCAAAGAAGTAAAAGAAAGGTTTCAATTCAGCCTTTTTCTTAAAGCATGGAAGTGATTACACAGACAGCAAAATATGTCCAATTAATGTGCACTTTCATGTAATCTGTTATAACAACACACTGTCTGGAGCTTTGGATTGAGATCCAAGTCTGTTTTTTTCTTTTCATTGAATTCAAATTGTAGTGGGAGTGCTGAATTAATATTTGGGTTTGACTATGGGCTGGATGAAGCTTAAACTAGGCAAGATGGAGATACTGTTAGCAAGTGGTTGATCTGATCTGAAAGATAGTGCTCAACCCATTCTGGATGGAAGCACAATCCGAAGATGCCATGAAGTCTGGCACTGGCTTTGGAGGCACAGAGCATCTTCAGAACCTTAGGCCCTTTCTGCACCTTACCTTCTTGTGGTGCTGGGGTGCGGGGATCGCGCAAGCAGCCTCTGGCGAAAGGCTCTTGCGTCTGGGGTCCTTCAGCTCCACATGAGCTGCCTGCTCATGCAAGAGCCCCGCCTCTTCCTTCCGCAGTGCAGCCTGGGACTTTCCCAGGCTGCACTGGGGCAGGAAGCACGACTGGTGTGGCTCCAGAAGCTCCACACACCAGGTAAGTGTGCATGGGGCCCGGGAGCAATGCGCAATCGTGCACCATTTCCAGCTTCTAGCCGAAAATGAAAAGGTCTGCGATCGGCATCTGCCAGCCCCTGGAGTGTTGCGCGATTGTGAGTGTGTCGTGCAGATCACTCCTCACAATCGCGCGATGTTCCAGGCCCTCTGTCACATGGAAAATGCTGTGAGAAAAGGGCCTTAGTCTTCCCTCCTAGACTAAGAGTGTATATCTGGAATTATTATGCCCTGGTAACATCCCAGAGTACAGTAATATATTGTATGTGGGCCTGCTTTTAGAAAGTGTATGAAGTTCAGGGTGCAACATCTGGAGTGCTGCATGTGGAAATACGATTCACATTTTTCAGTTTTGAAACACCTGTCTTGCCCTCCAGTCCATTTCCAAATGCAATTCAAAGTAATGTTTTTAAACTTTAAAGCTTCAGATGGCTTGAGATCTAGATATATTAAGGAGTGTTTTCTGTCAAATGAACCTGCAAGACTGTTAGGATCTTTCCCAGATACCTTCCTTCAGATTTCCCCGCTACCTGGAGGCGATGACTAAGATACAAACTTCTTGGTTGTGACACCTTGACTTTAAAATGATTTCTCCAGAAAGATTTGTCTAGTGGCAAGCTTTTTGCTTATTTTCAGCACTTTGTAAAATTTCCTCAGCCCTTTTAAATCTTGATTTTATACTTTTTAAAAAATATTGATTGATTTTCTTTGCTCTGCTTTTATGAATTACGGCTTTATTGATTATTACTGAGGTAGAATGTAAACCAAACATACATTTAATATTAGTTCATTATATACATAGCCTGTTGTACTATCACATTTGTGATGATGGGTTTCTGCTTAAGAATCTCACATTTGATTGCAATAGGTAAAAAGTATTTCAGCAAAAACTGGAGGAAGCAAATCTTTTACTTGTATCTAAGATTGCTTAAAAGTGCACGGTCAATGCTACAATTCGCAGAGCTGGGCTTCTTGAAGAAAAATATTATATGACTCTGTTAGTAATCTAAACTGATTATTGGACACAAGCAAAATTTGTTCTGCCTCCCTTTCTCTCCTCCTCCTTCCCTCTCCCCTTTCATATAAAGTGAAAAAGCTCTTGTCATAGTACCATGGTTTTTCATAAAGTAGTTTTGTTATTTCCAGGAGGTAGAGAGTGAAAATACCTTTAAAGCCTCTTTGGTTTATAACCAAGTTTGAATTCAAAAGATATGGAAGTTGAACAGCTGCCTCAATATGCAGTATATTGCTTCTGTACAGGCAAGCACCTTTAACCAGTCACTATTGATGTTTTGAGACTCCTGATTCTGTAGTCAGGTATTGTTTACACCAGTGGTTCTTAATCTTTTCTTTACTGGTGACCCCCTGTAAATATAATTTGTAGCCAGGAACCTCCTAGACTTCAAATATTTAAGTTTAGATTTAAATACTCAAATATTTATTTAAGGTTGCTCATCAGTTGCTCACCCTTATCCCTTATTCTCCAATGCGCAATGCAAAGGAAAGAAGGTTTGTTAATGGCCTATGAAGTAGCCTATGCTGAGATCCTTCAAGTGCCAGGAAAGTAGAATAAACTGGAGTTTCCTAAAGGAAGGTTATGAATGGGAGGTATGCCTAAAGAATCATTTCTTTTGCCCTTTTCCCCAAAGCAGGGCCTGGAAAGTAATGGTCTCAGTGCTGCTTTGGGGAAAAGTGAGAAAGAAATGCTGTTTCTCTCCGAAGGAGCACTGAAAAAGTAGAGAGGGTGAGTGCCTCTTTTGAAAGCATCTACCTTCTCTATTCTTCTCAGTGCCTCTTCAGAGGGAAATGGCATCTCTTTTGCACTTTCGCCCAAAGGAGCATTGAGAGCCTTACCGTTTCACCATCAAGCAGCCACACAAGTAAAGGGGCTCCCTTCTATTCTTGTGGCTACTTGAAACTGAAGCTCTGATGTGTTGCCTGGCCTAGCCTTAAGCAGGATGGCACGCTCATCATGCAAAGCCTGGACTAGGCATCTTCCCTCATCTTCTGGGCTCTCCTTTCACCTTTTTGTCTTCTGGGCTCTCTGGTGTACCTGAGCAGTAGTGCATGGAACGTCTAGTGTAGGATGAGACATCTGCCAGCACATTGCTGCTGCTGCCGCCACCATTGTCACTGCTACCTTTGAGGATTCTGGGACATGCTGCAATGACTAGCCACAACTGGCAAGGACTTTTTCAGAATTTTACCTGTTTTCTGGGATGAATGACAACCCTATGCAACCGTATGAGGGCTCTATGGACCCCTTGTGAGGACTCAGCAGACTGCAAGTTAAGAACCACTGGTTTACACACAACACCATCTCATCCACTCTGTAGATGTGAAGTAGGTAGTAAAACAGGGCATGTCAACCATCCCCCACCCAGGCCCCACACAATGTCAGCAATAGTAAGTTTTCACAGTGACACACTGACATTGTAATTTCATACTTTCCAACAATCCCACTTTGGCAGCAACAGTCCCAATTAATTCTTTGTCATCCCACTTTTGCAGCTGCTTTTAAAATGTCCAGTTTCTCTTTCTTCCTCTCACCTTCCTTTTTTGTCCTCAGCTTACTTCAGTGAAAAGTACAGAAGTAATTTGCATTCAACTTAGTAGTGGGGGGACAGAAGGGAGTGGAATCTTGCCCTTCCCAGTAGTCTCAGGCAAAAGCAAACTGCTGCAGTCTCTCAAAGGGCTTTATCATACCAGTTCTTATCCCCCAGCAAATGTGTTTTTAAGGAAATGGAAACATACCACTATAGAAGCAACCAGTATCACACTCTCTCTGCAACAGCACTATGCTGCTGGTATAGTGATGCATGTTCCCCCAGTCAGTCTTCTGCATCACCCTGCTGACCCCACCACATTTCCTGCATCCATGCTGCTTACTGCATGCATCATTTTTATTCTTGCTTCCACTGAAACTGCACAATTGAGCAATTTTGACATAACATGAGACTTGGTGCCACCATTTCAGTTTTGGTTTCCAATTGCAGTGGAATGACACCATCACACCAATACTCAATAGTGGAAATGCAGTGTTACTGGAGCCATTAATGGGAATTGCCAATAAATGAAAAGACACAATGGGAATGCAACGTCATATGATAGGAGAAAGCAAACATGGAACTAAGTCACTGAAATCATGCAGCAAACCCAGCAGGTGATAACACCCTTAGTTTTTGTGTTCTTCTTCATTAATAATTTTTACCATCTTGACCAAAGTCTGCTGTTGCTTGGACACATGTGTCCCAGTTTCCATCAATGAAATGTTGGAGGATATGCAATTTGGGATAATTCTGTGAGAAGAGCACTAGGAAAGCAAAACATCATGCAGCTACTGGGTAGTTTCACAGGACTGGGAAATGCAGTGTCAGAACAAACACAGCTTTGCTGCATTTGTTTTAGAATGAGGGATGATTTCACAGATGTATCCACAGACTTCTATTTCCAGCAGTAGTTTAATTTTGGGATGATACAAATTATTCTCTAACTCACTGTGACTTTACTGAAAGTTGTGGATGCTCTTTATCTCTAAAATCAGATGCAACCTCCTCAAATCAATGGCCCCTTGAACACTTTAAGCTTAGTGCAAGGCTAGGGCAGAAGTTGAGGAATTATATTAACAGGGAGATAACATTATCAGCTGAGCTACGGGAGAGGAAATGCAGTGAATCTTTGCCATATACAAAGAATAGTACCATTAGCCATTCTAATTTTATGCTCTGCATGCCAAGTGTTTCCTTAAATTATGAGAACAACACATTGCTCCATGTATTTATTGAAAACAATAGATTTTGCAGCCGCTAACAGCTAATTAAATATTTACTAAATAAGAATATTTACTATTTAATAATAGTCATGAAAGTAGAATGCTAATATAAAAGAATTGCTGTTTTGCTGACACTTTGTGGGCATAGCTAGATAATGTACGATTTGAAGAACCAAGAATGTTGCCATGTGGTTTAACGGCTGGGAAAGCAAAAGACGTTCATTGTTTCTTTAAGGTTACTACTTCTTTGGTGTGCGTATGTTTGTATTTTAGATGCAAATTTAACTAAATTTAACACTGGTTAAAGTTCATTGAAACACATTGAATAAATAAAATGAGATGTACTTTTCTGTGCTTAATAGATTTGGGAAGTTACAGTCAATATTTATTCACTACCTCCAAGTGCAAAATGCTCTAAGAAAGCTATTGCAATATTTAAAATAAAATGTTTCAGTGGTTTACTTTTTTCAGTAATTAGATGCAACAATCACAATTAGATTCCATCATCGTCTTGCTTGCTTTCCAAAAAGGAGTTATTCCAGAGAGTACTAAGGTCTTAGAGCCAACATGGTGTAGTGGTTTGAGCACTGGACCAGGGTTCGAATCACCACTTGAACATGGAAACCCACTGGGTGATCATGGGCAAGTCATATTCTTGCAACTTCAGAGGAATGCAAAGGCAAACTCCCTCTGAACAAATCTTGCCATTTCCTTATATGTATTTCAAGATAATGGCTACCAGGTGAAGTCTCAAATGGGAAAAAAAAACCCTTAATTATATGGCAGGTGTATTCAGAAGTCAGGGAAGTTGCTACCTTCACCCTCTTCCTTCCATTGATAAGGCATTGAGAAATGAGCCAATGCTAATGTTTCACTAATGAAACAGATGCTCAGCATAGCTCATTGCTTTCACACATGGCTGACCCTTTGGCAATCTGGCTTCTGAGAAGCCTCCTGGCTTGAGCTGACTGCCAAAGTAGACTTACTGAAGCACACCGAGCAACCTGTCGTCTCTTTTGCTTGTATCCAAGAGCCACACAAATTACACATTGCATTTGGTGCTCTCTAGACCCAATCTGAAAAGCTGTGTGGGTTTTGTTTTGTTTTGTTTTGAGTGCTCACATCACTTTGGGACAGATGGTATCAATGAACTACCCAGTCCAAGAAGTGCTGAAGACAATCACTAGAAAGAAACTTGGAAGTCACTGAGCTTTGCTGAAATGGGATTTTGCTCCAATTCAGGCACGCTGGGATGCAGATAGAAAGATGAGGGGACCAGATGTATGTGAAGAAAACCTCAATACTTATTTCTGTTGAACATTCTTCTCTTAAAGATACATCATTTCCACCGACTGCCAAGGTTTGAAGAAAGCTTTCAGGAGAGAGGGAAGGCTACAAGGACAACACCAGGCACTTGGTTGTCTCCCATCTGGTTATCTCAGCTACTTCCCAATACGGCCATGGTGTCATGGCTGCCCTGTGCAAAGGATCTGACTGAGCCTTGTGTTACTTAATATTATTCCTTCAAATGTTGCTTATGAAAATTTTACTGTTTCAACACAGGTGTCCCCTGTGGCTTACTTTTCAACAATCCACTCTTTCAACCCTTTTCATCTACAACTAGAACCTGTATATTGAATGCACAGACACTCTTTTGACTTTGAATTTAAGCACTGAAAACTGAGAAGGTTTGAAAGAGTGGATCATCAAAAAGCAATGGTACTGCTTTTTCGTCTCAGTGGACTTGGCACCATCTATTTGTTCAGTCTGTGTACACCATGTGTGGTCACAAATACTGTATAAGAGATGTTTTGCAAATTTCTTAGAAACTGTGCGCAGTGTGTTTCTTATGCTGCATTTGTAACCAGACCTGACTTTTTTCTCTCAATCAATTCAGGATATCTTTTTGTTCAATCTGTACACAGATTCTGCTTTGTGATGATTCCTTCTTTTTGACAGTGCTCTAGTGCCTAACCTGTTGAACAAGAAAGGCACTTGTAGTGCTTCTAAGGCATTTTGGAACTGTTTGTATCCCGAAATGTGACATATAAATAATTGTTCAAAATCAATCAATCAATGTAAATTCCTCCAGAAGCTCAACAACCTCCATAGAGAGGTATGTCTCCCCCTCACCCTTGTCACATGTTGCCTGACTTTAGACAAACTTTGAAAGCTGTTACATTACAGTGTCTGTTTTAAATATAGGACTATTTCCATTTTTAATGTTTATTAATTCAAAGTCCCCTTGAGTATACATCAATAGTATTAAAGACAGGATATAAATTATAGAACAAATATGTATATAAAACTCTAAGAACCTTAATTGATGTGGTTGTTAAATAAATTATTGAATAAAATCCCAAACTTACTAGTTAAGATTCTTAGAATTTTATTTATTTAGACTACAACATTATGCTGGCACTATGAGGTTTATTGAACAAAGGTTGCTCCTTGGTTGCATCTGGGAGCCATGGCTTCTCACAACAGGAAAGAGGCTAACTTTTCCTCCCCTCATAATGCTACCATAATATTGTAGTCCCAGAGGTTTTTAAACTGTGGTCTGCAGGTCCCTGGGGGGACTATGATATCATCACAGAAGATCCATGGGGGCTTGAAGAAATGTTATGATTTTTACAGAAAGAAAAAAGAAAGGAAAGAAAGAAGACGAAGACATTCATCATAAAATGTCCCCAGCATGCATCTGTTGCCCCCAAATTCCTCCCACCAAATAAACCCCTCCCTCTGTTTGCTTGGCTCAGCCCTCAGATGGAAGGCTGGAAAGCCCGGGAAAAGGGGGGAGAAGGAGGAGGAAGAGAAAGGAAGGTGGGGAATCGGCCACCCCCACCCACGTGAAGCAGGTGGTGGTGGGGGACGCCATTTGCCATCGCCCCGCAGAGGAGAGACAGGCTGAAGGGGGTGGGGCGCCAAGGCTCTTGAGGGCTGCCCCGCCTCCCTCCAGCCTCTTTCTCAGAATTCCAGCAAGGAGGACGGACGTCGCTGCTTGGAGCACAGCCGACCGCGTGGTCGGCGGGCGCCATCTTAGCGGCCTAGCGGTTCAGCGACGGTGCAGGAACGGGTGGTTATCCCCCCCGGCGCCACCTCCAGCTCCTGGAGGCATCGGTGGCCACTTAGGGACTTTCCCGTCGGCTCGTGGCTGCGGCGGGGAGCAACCCTCGCCAGAGTTGGCTGAGCGGTGCACTGCCGGTGTCTCTCCCCCTCCTTGCGGTGCAGCAGGGCTGAGAAGGACAGAAGGGCGGCGCCGGGTAAGAAGGAAGGGAGGGGGTGGCTCGGGAGGAGCTCAGGCCTTAGGATCACCCTACCTCCGCTCGGCCTTGTGTCCTGCAGAGTGCGAGAGGGAGGAATCGGGTTTAGTAGATCGGCATCGACCGCTTTCCCCCATCCTCCCTCCTGTTCGCCCCTGGCTTGCGTAGGTACTGTTGAGGCGGACAGGGGTTAGTCTGCAGCCGGGCCCACACGGAATCCTCGGCGCATTAGGCAAGGGGAGGGAAGGCCCTGGGACATCTAGCAGGGGCGTCTGGGGCTTAAAACGGTTGCTTGAAGGGGGATTACTGATTTTGGGTTTTTTAGAAGGTCCAGTGGCCTCTGAGGCTCCAGGGGCTTCAGGAAGCAAACAGCCCACCAAGAAGGCCACCCCGGCCAAGGGGGCTGCTGCAGCCAGGGGAGTCACGCCAGCCAAGAGGCCCAAGCATGCTAGGGCATCCTCAGCTTTGGTGCCAGTGGCCTCATCTTCGGATGAGGATGAGGGTTCAGTATGGTGGTGCCATTTTTGAGAAGCTCCAGGCTATTGAGAAGAACAGGCAGTCAGCGGGACGAGGTGGGGAAAGTGATGAGCAGACAGTACCCATGCCTGTGCGTGCAATTAACCAGATTCTGGCGCGGTTAGATGCCATTGAAAAGGACAGAGTGGGCGAGAGGCTGAGTCAATCGTGTCCAGAGAGCCGGGAACAAGTTTGGGCGGCGCCACGCAACCTGGGCCATCTGGAGAAGCGACAGAGGAAGATGTATCGGGTGAGTATGGTGGCTACGGGGATTACAATGTTGGTTGGGCATGGCCATGGACCTTCCCTACTCCCCTGAGGAACATGGTGTGGGCCCCTCCTGGAGGTTTTCCGGCACCATTGGCATCCTTTTCTCCTTTGGCCTCAGGGGATAATAGTTCACCCTCACAGCAGCAGGAAGGGGAGGTAAGCCAGTCCCAGGGGGCCACGGGTTCTACGCAGGCAGTGGTTGCTGGATCACGCGAGTCAGATAAGGATAAGGACAGGGCTGTGGGCCCCGATCCAGAGGCTGAGGGGCAGTTAGGGGTTTTGGATGAACACCTCGCTACAGCTACGATTGAGAAGATACGGAAGGGAGAATATGTTGATTTGTTCTCTCTTTTGTATTGGGAGTTAGACAAAAAGGAGAAGGATGAGCTGGATGCGACTGAAAAGGAGAAATTAAAGAACCGTAGGATTGATAAGAACTGGAATAATTGGTTTACGGGCTATCTTATTTACATGGATGTTATTGTTAAGGCCCAGCCTTCTAGGGCACATTCCATGTTGGTGTATTTGAATACGATTTTCAGGGCGCAGTCTGATTTTGCAGGGAATGGATGGCTCCATTACGATGGAAGTTTAGGATGCGGGCTGCAAAGCAGCCCAACTTGCGTTGGGACAAGATCATAACAGAATTGTGGATGCAGACATTAACACCGGCTCGCCCTGTTTTCGGGGAGAGGTCACAATCGGGACACCTGGTGCGGATTAATAAGTCTGGAGGGGCTAACCACACCCAGGGTTCGCCGGAGCAGACACAATTATGCTGGGAGTTTGGGACGCAAGGGTTTGTGCCAGGCGCCCCTGTAGATACAAGGACCTTTGCGGGATCTGCTGGGGACCGCATTCTGCCCGCAACTGCAACAAGGGGAGAGGAGGAGGGACAGGTTTCAAGGAAGGAGGTGGAAAACGGGGGCCTGGACCTCAGACATCAGTTCACAAAGGGTCCCAGCCCAATTAAGGTGGAAAGGCTGCTTGCCTGGCTCCGTGATTATCCGGACCGAGCTGCGGCACAATATCTGTTGGAGGGTTTTACGGAAGGTTTTAGGATTCCTAGTGTGGGGCCTCGTAGGTTCTTTATGGCTAATAACCTTAGGTCAGTTATAGGTAAAGAGCACGTAGTAAGGGAAAAAATTAGGAAGGAGGTAGCAGAGGGCAGGGTTTTGGGCCCTTTCGATCAGCCTCCCACTCCCAATGTTAGGATTTCCCCATTAGGTGTAGTTCCTAAGAAAGCACCAGGTGAGTTTAGGTTGATCCACCATTTGTCTTACCCTAGAGGAGACTCCGTTAATGATGCTATCCCTGCTGAGTTGTGTTCGGTCAGGTACACTTCCTTTGATGCAGCAGTTCGAGTGGTGCGTAGGCAGGGGGTAGAAGCAGAATTGGCTAAATCGGACATCAAGTCGGCTTTCCGCCTGCTCCCAGTTCACCCAGCTGATTTTGAACTTTTGGGCCTTGCATTTGAAGGAAGTTTTTATGTCGATGCGCCCTCCCTATGGGATGCTCAGTGTTGTGTTCTGCCTTTGAGACGTTTAGCACCTTTTTGGAATGGGCCATCAAGAAGAAGTCAGGCCTCCGGGCATAGTGCATTACCTGGATGATTTCTTGTTGGTTGGTCGAGCGAGTTCAGGGCAGTGTGGTTTCTTGTTGGCCGAATTCACATCTCTTATGGGTGAGTTGGGTGTACCTTTGGCTCACGAGAAGACAGAGGGCCCTGCGCAGCAGCTTACATTTCTAGACATAGAATTGGATACAGTAAATTTAGTCCTGTAAATTGCCTGTGGCCAAGGTTCAGGATTTGAAGACACGGGTAGCAGATTTCCTTGGCAGACGTAAGGCAACTCTTAGGGAATTCCAGGAGATACTTGGACATTTGAACTTTGCCTGTAGGGTAGTGGCGCCCGGCAGGGCGTTCCTTAGGTGGCTGTGCGATGCCACTAAGGGGGTCACCAAGCTGCATCATAGGATTAGAGTTACCAGGGAAATGAAATTGGACTTGAAGGTGTGGCAGGAGTTCCTGGAGGGGTTCAACAGGGTCTCATTTTGGCTAGACGAGATCAAAGTTAGGGATGCTTTGCAGATTGCATCGGATGCAGCAGGTTCCATCAGTTTTGGAGTCTTCTTCAGGGGTAGGTGGTGTGCGCAGAGATGGCCTGAGAGTTGGGTGGAGGCGGGCCTCACAGCAGATCTCAGTTCCTGGAATTCTTTCCAATCCTGGTAGCAGTTCGCATCTGGGCACGTGAGTTGGCGAATGCATCGGTGCATTTCTGGTGCGATAACCAAGCTACAGTCAGGGTTATTAACTCTCTTTCCTCTAGGTCACAGCGCGTCATGTGTTTGGTCCGGGCTTTCACGCTGCAATGTCTCCGTTATAACATAGTCTTTACAGCTGTACACGTGGCAGGCATAGATAATTTCTTGGCTGACTCTCTTCGGGATGCAGATGGATCGTTTCAGGGAGCTGGCACCGAATGCAGCACCTCTTCCAGAACCAATGCCCTCCGAGCTGTGGACCCTTGGCGGGGTGAGGTAGGGACGGATGATTGGTATGTCAATTGCGCCCAGTACCAAAAAGAGCTATCTAAGGTCAGCTGAGGAATTTGCTAGTTTTTGGGGGGCTAAAGGGTTGCAGGACTTGTGGCCAATCCCGGTGGATCATATTTTGCAATTCTGTGTTGCCCTTGAGCAAGCTAATTTATCTCCGCAATCTATTAGATCTCGATTGTCGGCCCTGGCTTTTTGGTCCAAGTTAAGGGGCTTCCCTGACCTTACCGGTGATTTTCGGGTCCGCAAGTTTTTGGAAGGGTGGACCCGGCACAAGGGGACGGTCCGGGACGGCAAAACAGCCGCTTTCCCCAAACATCCTGAAGGGTTTGGGTGACGCGTGGAGGGTATTATGCTCTTCACCGTATGAGGCTACAGTTTCCCTGCAGTGGCTCTTACGGCCTTTTTCGGGGCTCTACGGGTGAGTGAGCTGGTAGTGCAGAGCAAAAGGGACCAGTCGGGCAGGGCATTGGAATTTTGGGACTTGACCTGGGGAGGGCAATGGGTAAGTCTGCCATAAGGGGCTCCAAGACGGACCAGACCAAGCAGGGCGTTGTGGTCACACTACAGAGGTGCTCTGACCCGGCACTATGCCCTGTCAGAGCTATCAGAGCTTACACTGCTACCGGGGAACATCCGAGGGGCCTCTTTTTGTCATGCTGATAAGTCACTGCTTACCAGGTACCAATTCTGGACCATAACGAAGAAGGCTTTAGCTCATTTGGGTCTACAGAGCGTTAACTTTGGCACACATTCATTTCGCATAGGGGCGGCTTCCACTGTGGCCTGGATGGGCTTAACGGTCGGAGATATTCAGAGGATTGGGAGATGGAAGTCTCTGGCATATCGGCACTATGTTTGGCCAATCCAACAGCGCTAAGGTTTTTTTGTCTTTTCAGAACGACCTGCTTCGGGGAGGAAGAGTCTGATCTGTGGTCACAGTTTCATTTTCTGGGCGGAGCGGCATGCTCGTGGCAGTCACCTGGGCTCGAACCTGGCATTGGGAGATCGTGCTTCCATACAATGGCTGGGCAGGAGGGGTCTTCGGTGGCACGGTTTGTTACCTACACTGTATGGGGAGAGCTGTGGGCCTCCGCCTGATGTGCTGGTCATTCACCTGGGGGGTATGACCCTTTGGGCTTTTGAAAGGCAAGGCCTTGATTCTTCAGGCCATTCAAGACATGCAGCACATCCAAGACACATGGCCTCACACTTCCATTGCTTGGTCAGCACTGGTTCAGAGGAGAGTGTGGGGTGGGGAGGTGATCCTCAGCCATTGGAGTTTGCCTGCCGGCGGGTGAACCGGGAAATTCGAAAACCATGAGACAGGGTTTGGGTTACTTTATTCCCCCACAATGACATTGTTTTTGACAAAACGGAGCTGTACAGGCCAGATGGGGTACACTTATCAACCGAGGGCATTGAAATATTTCTGTGTGATTTGCAAGAAGGAATTAGAGTCATCCTGGAGGGGAGTTGGGGATAAGGACTAAACAGACGCTTGTCCTTATCCATGGCCGGTAGGGGGGGTCCATGGATTTCGGCTGTACCTATGGCACCCTTTGGTGTAGGATAAAGACTATCCTTGAGGAGGGCCCGGGACTAGCCCTTACTGGCTTGAGCCCGGGGGGCTCGATTTCGGGCTCACCTTCCAGACAGGGGCCGGCCAAGGTCATGGTCCACCTTCTGGGCTTGACTTTGGGGCCTGGTATCTCCCTCCTGCGGCCAGGGGAGATGGTCTGAGGCTGACTCTTGCCCTGGTCCACCCAGGTTGGTGGCGCCCCCCCTTTTAGAATAAACATGAAGCCATGTGCACACTAAATCCAAGTTCAAGGTCATGTTCATTACCATTGTATGTTAATTAAGCATATTAATAAATTGCCCTTAGTTCAACCCAAGCCCTGTGTGTGGTCTCCTCATTTCGTGGGTGGGCGGCAATCTGACCACCCCCCCCCACGTGAAGCGGGTGGTGGTGGGGGACGCCATTTGCCGTCCTCCCGCGAGAGGAGAGCACAGGCTGAAGGGGGCGGGGCGCCAAGGCTCTTTTTGGGCTGCCCCGCCTCCCCTCCAGCCTCTTTCTGGAATTCCAGCCACCCACCCTCCCACCCTATGGTTTCAGTGTAAGGATCGCTGGTCGCTTTGGGGCCGGGTAGGATTTTTCCCCCTTTTACGGGGGGTTTTCGCCCACCCACACTGCGCCAAGGGATTTGGGTAATTGGCTGCTTCGGGTGGTGTCATAAATAGGTGGTTAAATAGGTATCCACATTCACTTACAGGTTCCCCGGCCGGTAAGGGGGGGGTCCATGGGTTTCGGCGTGTACCTATGGTATCCTTTGGTGTAGGATAAAGACTATCCTTGAGGAGGGCCCGGGACTAGCCCTTACTGGCTTGAGCCCGGGGGACTCGATTTTGGGCTCACCTTCCAGACAGGGGCCGGTCAAGGTCATGGTCCACCTTCTGGGCTTGACTTTGGGGCCCGATATTCGTCCTGCGGCCAGGGGAGATGGTCTGAGGCTGACTCTTGCCCTGGTCCACCCAGGTTGGTGGCCCCCCCTTTTAGAATAAACATGAAGCCATGTGCACGCTCAAGTCCAAGTTCAAGTTCAAGGTCATGTTCCCTTACCATTGTATGTTAATTAGGCATATTAATAAATTGCCCTTAGTTCAACCCAAGCCCTGTGTGTGTCTCCTCATTTTGTGGGTGGGCGGCAAAAGGAGAGCTGGCAGCACTTCCCAATTCATACAACTTTGTGCAACCTGGATACAATCCCAAATAGAAGTCTGGCCTGGAAGATGGGTGTCCAGAATGGAGTTTTTTGGTCCAGTGGATTCCCATCCTGGGAGTGGCACCTCTGACCCTCAGCTACCAGCTCTCTTCCTTTACCCTCCTAAGCCTTGTAGGCTCAACTGCACACTGGAAAATGGAGAATGAAGAGAGGGGGAGGGAAAAAGAGAGGGAAACAGCTCCATTCTTCCTGGCAGCCCAAGCAGCACCAACACTTCCCACTCTCTCTCTCTCCCTGTCTTGCCTCTGTCTTACCAGCCCTCCTCACCTTCACCATTTCCTCTCCAGTTCCTCCACGAACTCCAAAAGAAAAGGGCAAGAAGACACCCTCATGCCAAAAACGACTTGGCCAAACAAGTCCTCGCTGCCTCAGTCTCTTATGACTCACTGGTTTTCTGGCTCCCTCCTTTCCCTCCCAACCACCTTCCTTCACCAGCTGCTCTTAAGCAAAGCACAGCCATGCCCCAGTGGCATACATTATAAATGTCCCCTGATGCCATGCTCTGGGACTGGGCCTCCTGGATGCCTCTCTCACTGTCCTGCTCTTCCTGCATGCGTGTAAGTGTTTCCCTGCTCCTCACAGTCACAGCTCTCTGACTGGAACAAGAAAACTGTGTTGTGCAGAATGACAGGCTTTTGGTCTGCTGGTGTGTGCAGAATTGGAGGCAAAGGGAAATGGAGAAAGGCAGGTGTAACCAGTGGTGGCAGTGAGAGCAGAACCAGCAGTTCCAGAGCAGAGAGAGCCAGGCTGTGGATGTCTGTGAGCAAGGGAGTGTATGTTCTGTATGTGCTTGCATGTATGTGTACAGTCCCATGTGTGGTCTGTCTTCAAGAACCACCCACTCATGCACATCAAACCAATGCACAGGGTGGAGGCATGAGAAGCAAGTTTGATCCCTCCGCATCCCATGAATGCACATATGCATGCGCCCCCAACTCTTCACACCACTTGACACTACTGCTGACACACACAATGGTGGAATTACATCAGAGAGGTCTTTGGTGACCAGAGAGTGCAGAGGGTTCGTAGTTTTTTTAAAAAAATTGATAACCATTGTTTTAGTCTAAATAAATAAAAATATGGGAACCTTAACTAGTAAATTTTATTCAATAATTTATTAGGCAAGCTCAGTTAACAGGCAACAAGGCCAACAGGTGTTTTGCATGGACGTGGTGGAAGAGATAGCATAAGATAAGCTTGTGTCTGTTAGCATAAACCCCTTCAGTCCCAGAGACTTTGGCCATTTCCACACTAGACTGTTATAGTGCTATCATTCCACTTTCAACATCCTATGGAATCCTGGGGTTTGCTGTTTAGGGAAGCATGAAGAGATCCAAGACTTAAATCCTGGAATCCAGGTTAAAATTAAGGGGGAAGAAACAACGGTGATGTCATTGTGTGTGTGTGTTGCGGGGGCTACTACAGATCCCGAAACCAGGCTGAGGACTTGGATTATGCTTCCTGGAACAGATGACCAAACATTCAGAAAGGAGAGAGGCAGTAGTAATGAGAGTTTCAATTATTCTGATATTTGTTGGAAGTCAA
Organism: Iguana delicatissima; assembly: GCA_948472985.1. Lineage (NCBI taxonomy): Eukaryota > Metazoa > Chordata > Lepidosauria > Squamata > Iguanidae > Iguana > Iguana delicatissima. Next base: position 2,100,023 of record CAOKZL010000187.1, on the reverse strand, counting down.
ATTCTGCAAATAGTATGAGGTTCAACAAATTTCTTACTTGTCTTGCAGGTAATTTCATTGTCCAGAAGGTGGAAAAGGGAATAAGAGGAACAGCTATTTTAGAGTTGATCCTAACCAACAATGATGCTCTGGTAAGTGGGGTAGAGGTGGCAAAATCCTTAGGTGGAAGTGACCATGTTCTCCTGGCATTTATTATATAGCAGAAAGGGGAAGGCATTCTAGACTTTAAGAAAGCTGATTTCAGTAAACTTAGGGAAATAGTGGGAATGATCCCATGGTCAAGAATATTAAAAGAGAAGAGAGTTCATAATGGATGGGAGTTTCTTAAAAGTGAGATCCTGAAGGCACAATTTCAAGTAATTCTAATGAGGAGGAAAAATGGGAGATGTCTAAAGAATCCAGGATGGATGTCTAAAGAACTTTCAATGGAGTGAAGATTTAAAAGGGCCATATACAAGAAATAGAAAAAGGAGGAAATTATCAAAGAGGAATTCAAACAAATAGCCAGCACATGTAGGGAAAATGTCAGAAAAGCTAAAGCACAGAATGAGCTCAGGCTTGCTAAAGAGATTAAAAACAATAAGAAGGGCTTTTTAACAAAAGGAAGAACAAGGAAATGGTAAGGCCTCTGCGTGGAGAAGATGGTGAAATGCTAACAGGGAACAGAGAAAAGGCAGAACCACTCAACACCTTTGATACCTTGGTCTTCTTCTAAAAGGAAAACAATGCTCTAACTGGAAAAATGGAGCAAATAATGTAATAGGGGAAACGCAGAACTGCACAGGTAAAGAGATGGTACAGGAATACCTGGCTACTCCATATGAATTAAAGTCTCCAGGGTAGTCACATAGGGACATGCGGATGGGAGGGATTCACCCTGGGCGGCAATGTTTTTTGGGCATCTCGGCCCTTAGCCACCCCCACTGCACACCCTGGCAATGCCCCCACATGTCCTGGCCATGTTCCAGTACACAGTGCTCCTGCTCCTTGTGCCATTGCTCCACCCCTCACACTGTAGCCCTGCCCCCTCCCACCCCCCCTTCCCACACTCCAAGCTCTGCCACTGCTCCAGGGCCAGATGAACTATATACAAGGGGATTAAAATAGCTGACAGAAGTAATTTCAAACTACTGGCAATAATCCTTGAGAATTCTTGGAGAACAAGATAAGTCCCAGCAGACTGGAGGAGGGCAAATACTGTCCCCATCTTCGAACAGAGGGGAAAAAAAAGAGGACCCAAACAATTACCTCCCAGTCAGCCTGACATCAATACTGAGAAAGTTTCTAGAGCAGATCATTAAACAGACAGTCTGTAAGCACTTAAAAAGGAATGCCATAATCACTAAAAGTCAACATGGGTTTCTCAAAAACAAATCTTGTCAGATTAATTTTCTCTCTCTCTCTCTCTCTTTCTCTGATAAGAGTTATTAGCTTGGTAGATGAAAGGAATGCTGTGTATGTAGCATATCTTGACTTTAGTAAGGACTTTGACAGAGCCCCATGATATTCCTTCGAGCAAGCCTGTAAAATGTGGGCTAGACAATACTACTGTTAGGTGGATTTGTAATTAGCTGACCAACCAAACCAAAGGGTGCCACAGGGCTCTGTCCTGGGCCTAGTGCTATTCAACATCTTTATCAATGATTTGGATGAGCAAAGTGAGGGCATTCTTATCACATTTCAGATGATACCAGTAAGGAGGGGTAGCTAACACCCCAGAGGACAGGTTCAGAATTTAAAATGACCTTAGCAGATTAGAGAGTTGGGTCAAAACTAACAAAATAAATTTCACCAGGGAGAAGTGTAAAGTCTTGCACTAGGGCAGAAGAAAATGAAATGTACAGATATAAGATGGGTGACCACAGTATGTGTGAAAGGGATCTAGGAAGACCTTGTAGTCTCTTTGAGCTCTATGATCCTTTGATTTAACACCCACATCAAATAAAATTCTAAGAGCTTCATATATATATTAGCATATGCCATTCCTTTCAGAAGGTAAGCAGTGATAAACAGTGCCAACTACTCTAGTCAGTATCTGGATGGACACAACTAACAACTACCAGGGATCTCAAAGTACAGCTAGAAAGAATTCTATCCAAAACCCTGAAGAGCCAGTTCCAGTGAGAACTGATACTATTGAGATGGATGGATGAACAGTCTGATTTCAATCATTCCATTCATGGCAGCTTCCTATATGATCCTTTCCTTCAATATGGTTGGATTGATTATCCTAACCTGACAAACTATGGTTAATCCTAACTATATTTTGTTGGAAATGCAACACCTTGAATGCACATTTATACTTAAGACAAATCCTTCCAATCAACTCTTTGCAGCTGAATGCATCTTCAGTCTGAATGCATCCCCCATGTCATTACTTTTACTGAACTCACAAAAGGTCCCCATAACAAAATTAAGAAAGGACTTGCCAGGATGCTTATTTGCATATCGCTTACAGACAGCATAACCAACACAATTTTCTAAAGATATATATCTGATTTCAAAGGAATGTTATGAAGCTTTTTTCCTACATTCATGACATGACAGTGACATGCAGATGCGCTTCCTGTTTATTGTGACCAAGGAATAAGAAACAGATCCATCTGACTTTGACAAGTAAGATTTAAGAGAAAGAATTAGTCTTATATTGTGCATAGAAACGTATATTTGGGCTAGAGAGTACTGGGTTCAAATCTGCATATCTATGAATCTCACTGTGTGTCCATAAATAGTGACAGTTGCAGATGATACTGCATCTGGTTTATCTGAGCTAATAAGTACAAGCTGCATTAGCAAGATATATTCACAGAAGATATATCTCCCCTCCTTTGCCTAGTAGGTTTCAAAGTAGGAAATGGATGTGATATTTTGCAGTGATTAAGTCAGCGACATCAGTGCCTAACCAACCTCAAATGGTTATTGTGAGGACTGTGTGAGATACACCGAACATATGAAACTGTTCCTAAGATGAAATACTGGATATACACAATGCTGAAACCAAATCTCAAGTGAGAAGGCATTCCTCTCTTGAGATACTTCCCTTTGGTTTATTTTTACACTCATTTACACTCAAGAAAGGAAAGACTGTTCCCAGGGAAGCTGGGTTATGGCTAAAGAGGAGGGAATTTATCCCTGTAGCTAGAACAACTGGGATCACTCTCTCTTGCCCTGATCCTGACATTTAAGGTTGATGATTTGAGGCAGAATGTGGATGTGAACATATACCAGAATGTGCATCCTATTGAAAGTAATATAGCATGGAATGGATGCACAGCCAGCTAAAGATAGTGTCCATCTGTTTTGTCTTAATTAACAGGAGAAGTGGGGAATATATGTCCTTCCAGATGCTGTTAGACTCCAATTCCCATGAGTCGCAGGCAATATAGGCAATTGACAAAGGTGATGGGAAATATAGTCTAACAACATCATGGTGTGGCATGTGGCAGGCTTCTTACCTGTGATTTTGGGTATAGGCATTAGGATGTTATTACTGCAGGTTTTTCAGTTTGCCTCAACAATGCTTCTGCCAGACTTTAAACTTTAAAGGCCTTTCAGGGTTTAAACTTAAGAGAGTGCAGCTTGCCTATTCTGGTAGCTTCCTCACAAGAAAGCAGGATCTGATCTAACCCCTAAACTATGAAAGGGCAGGGACAACCTGCTCTCCCAAGGCTGTAAGAGGGAGAATAACTATCCTGGTGGCTGGGTGTATCTTCCTCTCGGAGGAGACCTTCCCCAACCCCCCCTCACCCCCACCCATGCCAAGACCACTCCATGCCCACACTCACTGAAAAAACTAAATCCCTGTTTTCCCCATTTTCAATCCTCTCGTACTTTTGTTTTCCTGGGAGTGGCTTCTCAAAAGCAGAAAACAAGGGAGAGGCAGGGAAAAGGAGAATATACACCTCTCATTGGTTCATCAACATAACATTCACTCACTGCTGATTGGGAAAAGGCTGGAAAGGCACAGAGATGGGGATAAGGAGTGTGTGCAGCTCTCGTTTCTGCAACATAATATTCCTTCTCTGCTCATTGGGAAAAGGCTGGAGGGGGAGGTGGGCAGCATGAAGGGCAGCAAGTCAGTCACTGAAAATATACAAGTCCAAAGTCGAGTTGACTTACTTCATCATATATTGTCAAGTCAGGTCAGGGGCCATTTCCACCTGCTGGCCCCTCCCAAAACTGCAAACCCCAGGATTCCATAGGATGTTGAAAGTGGAATCATAGCGCTATAACACTCTAGTGCGGAAATGACCTTAGTTGAGTCACTGAAGGGACTTAAGTCCCACTTGAGTCTGAGTCGGATGACTTGAGTCTACATCACTGCTCCATGCTATGCCTCTGTAGCTATATCTTCTAATGCAAGATCCTGGCCATTGCCGTCATCATCATCATCATCATCATCACCACCACCACCACCACCACCATCATCTAAACCAGTGGTTCTCAACCTGTGGGTCCCCAGATGTTTGTGGACTTCAGCTCCCAGAAGCCCCAGCCACCATGGTCAATGCTCAGGGCTTCTGGGAGCTGAAGTCCAAAAACATCTGGGGACCCACAGGTTGAGAACCACTGATCTAGACCATGCCTTTTCCCCAAAACTTGGACACAAGTAGACTAAGCATATATATTCTTAGGAATTTTTCTGCTTCAGCTAAGCAGGATGGGTTCAAGTAAAAGTTTTGCTGCCCAGGTCTTGTGGGAAACAAAGCCAGCAGTACAGTGGCACAACACTGGAAAATTACTGTTGTTGCCTGAGCAATGGGAGGCATTCCTCACCACATTTAGTCTGAGGACAACAACAGCCTTTCTTTGAAATAAATGATGACTTCAGAACTCCAAATCTGACTGATCACATGGTGCCCGGACATCATCATGTTCACCTCAGGATGTCTAATTAGCTGGGATCACATAGCAAAGAAACATCTTCTTTTTTATAAAATAAAATATCTGGCACCAAAATAACACACTGAAGAAATAATGGCTGTGAACAATCTCTCTCTCCCCCCCCACACGTACATAATACATATATTACAAAATTAATACCAGAATGTAAAGGAGAGATGTTTTGTTGTTGTTTTGCAAACCCTTTCACATCTAGATATTTCAACACTAACTGAAAACCAAACTTCTAGATAGAAATATGATCTATAGGTATGACTTCTCTCTCTTGCGCATACAAGACATTTCTGTACGACAAAGACTGGACAAGATGACTCTGTGAAAACATGAGAAGTAATAGAGAAATGCTGACTATTTGCATTTGGCATCATTCTAATACATTTCCTCAAATGTATAGCTCAGGGACTGCCAATGTGGATGAAATGCTTTCTTTCTAGGCTGACTTGTTTCTTACCAAAATGAAATTGCCAATGCTCCCACTCATAAGCAAGCATGCAAGCAAAATCAATCAATCAATCAATCAATCAATCAATCAATCAATCAATCTGTTCAGAGAGTGCTCCTTGAATGCCTCAAATAAGAACTCTGCATCCTAAATGCTAAAAAAGTCTTGATTTGAATAGATTCTCTGAACTGAGAATCCATAGTGAGAGGTTTCAGGGTATTCCATTTCCAACCATCAGTAAATAAAGCTTGCTTCACTTCTTTCCAAACAGATGGGAATTGTCTTTGACTATACAGCGAAACAGGGCAAAGAAAGAGAGGATACACTTCACAAAATAAATTGGTACTATTTGAGAAGCCATGAAAGTGTGCATCATATAGAAGTGGAGCTGAAGAAATATTCTTTTCATACTGAAAAGGTTGCACAAAGAGAAGAATAAATAAGGTTATCTTTCTGAGAAACCTGGAGATGATATGGTGAGGCATCTCCTTAACAATTTATCTGTGTCTAGAGACAAACTAGCTCAGTGGGATGCTATTATTTTAACACACAGCCTTTCACAAATTCAGTCTTCTTCTGCTTTGCTTACAGTTGCAATGACCTTCAGCAACCATGAAAGAGACCAGCACTGCTTCCTCCAACTGAGCCTGTTATTTTGTCATTTGGGATGAAAAGGTTGCTTATGGCTCTCTCGTAAGGACACTTGGCCAAAGCCACATGGATTTGGACATTAGCCACATGGAAGTCCTTTCAAACTGAGTATTAAATGGCACAATCACATTGCAAAATCCATTGCTACCTGAGCAGAACACAAAGCATTTTCTCCTTGTACTTTGAATCAACACTTGCCTATTACTAAAGTGTATTACTGCCAGTGGTTTAATGGACTTCAAGTACAGAGGTATTGATGGCTGTGAAGTGGTAACTATTTGTCCTGTAAATACTGTTAAAGCTACCAGAGCTCACCTCACCTTCCTGTGTTTCATAAAATCCAGTGTAAGGAAAATGTTTGATAAGGTGTCTTTGTTTTTATTTTTAGTTTTTGGAATGGTTTGAGTTGAGGATATCCATTTTGGGCACCCAGCTTGCCATCTTAAATACACTTAACAGACAGCAAAGTTTATGTTAGATTAGGAATAAAGAGAACACATGTACATTTTCTCATCCTCAATGGGCAACTGCTGTGAAACTTTTCACATTTCAAGACATTTTCACAAAGAATACAGTCTACTTTGTGAGAAAGACCATTCTGTTACACAAAATATTGTTTTCTCTGCAAAAACATTTCTTAAAAAATTACTGAAGATAGCTTTAAAAAATATAAAACAAAATATAAGGGAAAAATTACACAAAAAGGAACTAAACACCTACTATCTAAATAAGCAAATAAACAATCTAACCAATCTAATAAACAGATAAACACCAAAGGGCAAAACAATTTTTGGAGCAAATGAAATTTACACATGAAAACAATTTTTTTTTATGAGAAATGGAATTATCATGAAAACACCTCAACGTGCAAAAAAATCATCATTATCATCAACAATGCACAAAACCTTTCAGAATCTGAGCTAGAAGAGGAAGGCTTTGGAAATTCTTCATTCTTGCATGCACGAAGCAAAGAGGTAAAGATTTTTATCCCTGTATTAGATAAATACCATGCCGTTTAACCTCCCTTTCCTTTCCTTTCCTTTCCTTTCCTTTCCTTTCCTTTCCTTTCCTTTCCTTTCCTTTCCTTTCCTTTCCTTGTATGAATTTTTCCACCTTTTTAATACTCCCATGGTAGGGTAAGTTGGGAAAACAACAAGGATGGAAGCAGAAAGATTTAAATTTCCCACAAATATGTGTGAGTATTGTCACAATCGACATCAAAGCCCTCTATGCTTACTTGTAAGTAAATTATTATTATTATTATTGTTATTATTATTATTATTTAAATATCTTGTCTTTTCTGTGAAACTGGATTGTTACCCTGATTTCTGGGGTCCCTTGGGGGACATCTCAATGTGCTCCACGTGATGGGGAATGGAAACTAGCCAGAGCACAAGCCAAGCACCATACGAGAGGCAGGGTAACCTAACGAAATCTTTCACCTAATTTTATGGGGTCAGGCCGAGCCAAAAACCAAGCAAAATTGTCTAATAAATGATTTTATTAAAAATAAAGACTTGTACACGTACACACTCACTCACTCACTCACTCGCTCACTCAAGACCTAGCAAGGAATAAAAAGAGAGGAAATTGGATAGGGAGCTTTGGAGGGTTACAGCTGGGGAATACTGCACCTGGTCCTGAAGTCTGGAGGTCCGAGACAGCAGCGGAGAGAGAGATGAGAGTCAGCACGTAGAGGGCTGAGGGGATAGCTCAACAGATGGAGTGACGGTCTGCTGGGAAGCCGGAGCAATCCAAAGAGTGCTCAAAAACCGGGTCTGTTTATGGGGGAAGGTACCTGGAGGGCTAGTCCTTTCCTGGGGAGAACAATAGGTGGAGGAGCTAGAACAAAGCTCCAATATGTCAACGTCCTTTGCATGATTGGATTTGCCGAGGTTGTCAAAGCCTCGGCTGTATGCAAATCATCTTCACTTGATGGGCTGTTTGTCAGATGTGTTAATCCTCTCAAGCCGGCTCCTCGGGGCTGAGAACCCTTTGTGTATTTTATGTTTTACATGTCTGCAGGTCTCCTGGGGCTACGTGACTATGGATTTATTGGCCTGATTGAGTTTTTCCTGTTTTTGGCCGTTTGACCGTGCCTGCCTATGTGCTCATTCAGAGGACCTCTCAAGCAAGTGGAGATATCTTTAATATTAAATTGTAGACCCCAGGATAGGGTTTATCTACCGCAGTAACAGAATCAAAGTGGCTTTCGAATTAAAATGATTACAATATAATTAAAAACACACAAAAGGTCAACATTAAAATAGAATTACACTATGAACACAACATACAAATGTGCTATGAAGTTTATTTATTTAATTTATATCCTGAGGCTCTCTCAATATGGAACCCAGAGCAGTTCACAACAGAAATTAAAACAAGTTATATTAAAAATCCAATCATAATAGCAAAATATAATGTCAATAGATAAACAAAATGAAGGACTATGAAATAAACTATACTATTATAAACAGTGTGAATTTAAAATAATTTAAAAACATTCAAAATAGAAACATAGAACACCCTGCTTCCCTTAAAAGACCCTCCATAGGGAACAGTTTATAGTTAAACACTTATCTTTGCTTGCCAGCACAAGGAAAGCAGAGAGACAGCCAGCCTTCCCTGATGTGGGAGGGAGCTTCACAGTTTGCAAGTAGCTACAGAGCCCTTGTATTTATCCTCAACAAATGAGTCTGTGGCCATTTCCACATGGGGTAAGTAGAACGGCACAGTGCAACCTCTGATGGAGGTTGTCCGCACCTTGGGAGCGGACTGGGTCGGACTACTTGTCGAAGTTCTGCACCTCAGTCTGCTCCAGAGCGACCCGAAGTGGTTGCGCAGCATGCTTTTTAAAAACCTATTTTTACAGATTTTTCAAAAGCATGGAGTGCGCCACTCCGTGCCACTCTGTTCCCGTGCTCTGGTGCAGATTTGCAGGCGCTCACCAGTGCGAGCCTGCAGATCTGCCGGGGGCGGGCTTTAGGCTGGTGAGCTTCAGCGGTTGGTGGGGAGCCTCCACCAACCGGAAGCCGCCATTTTGGACGCCAGAGCAGTGCGGAGTGATGAGCTTGCACTGCTCCTTGTCAGGATGGATCCAAACAGACCCACCAAAAAGCCGGTGAGTAGCGGCAGGGAACGTTCCCCTTGCTGTGTGTGGAAAGGGCCTGTGATTGGTGGCCTTGAAAGAAGGTGTCCCTGGGGATATCTTAGAGCAGTGGTTTTCAACCTGTGGGTCCCCAGATGTGTTTGGACTTCAGCTCCCAGAAGCCTTGAGCATTGACCATAGCGGCTGGGGCTTCTGGGAGCTGAAGTCCACAAACATCTGGGGACCCACAGGTTGAGAACCACTGTCTTAGAGGTTCATCTAGGGAAGCTATCACTTTTTAAAAGGTCTGGACCCAAACAAAATAGGGATTCTAGGTCATATCCATTTTGAACTGTGCCCAGAAAAAGATCAGTATCCAGTGAAATTGTTGTAAAAAGGGAGTCATGTGTGTGGGCATGCATGTGTGTATGCATACATATGTACACACACATATACGCATACACATACAAAGGCAACTTGAAGCCACATACACATGTATTTATGTGTTTGTAAATATGTGTATGTAAATATATAAAATGTTAGAGTTATGTATCATTTATCTCATTCCTCCATTAAACTAATTGCAATTAGTGATGACTTCCCCACTCCCTGGCCTGCCTTCCAAGTATTGCTACCCTTTCCCTGATGATCTGCGCATAAACATCTCGCGTTATGAATTTTTCAAATATTTCTTCTGGAATTAGATGTGTCTGCAGTGTGTCCCAGATATACTACTAAATTGTTATTTTGTTGGGAATGAGAGGCAGGTTGTTCCATTTCCTGTGGTATGTTGGATCATAAAAGATGGACTTAGTGAGCACGCTATGCCTGGAATGTGTGTTGGGGAGATTCCATAGGAAAACTTAACCCAGATCAGTTTGGAAGAAGAACCTTAAAATCAGTGCTCTAAACAGACAATAAAGAGGTAAGGTGGATGCTTTTATTCTTTCTTCTAAACAGGAGGATTGTGATGGACATATACCAGTAGGAGTGAGGGGAGACCTAATATTTCTAGGTCATCTTGTCCTTGTGAAATCTCACACAGAACTTTGAAAAGGGTAGAGAAGATGGATTTTCCCCCAAGCCAATTAAATGAAGATAAAATAAGTATCGAACTGTTCTGTTCAGACAGGCACCTGGGTGCAACCTAAAGTACATAGCTGTGATTCCAAGCCTCCAAATCATTCAGCTCTGCATAATCTCTCTGTTGAATTATCTGAGAAAAAATTGGGAGATAATCCCAGTGATTTCCAAGCAAAACCCTACTGGTCTCTGCATGTGATAACACAGCAGATCAGTGCAAGGGAGAATATGGGAAGCAGAAATGGAGGGGGAACACAGTCAATACTTTGTTTTCACTATATTCATTTCAGTGTAGCAAATTTACAGCCTTTAAAAAGACTTTCCTTTCCTGTATCAAAAGGCTAAACAGGATGCTCACATCCTATCTATGGTCCTGAACTTATCTAATAAGTCATGTATATTAATTGATTCATTTATTTGTTCTACCAGACTGGGGTAAGACCAGTCCTGATTCTGGGAAGTTCTCTCACTCCCATCTTTGGATTTAAATCTCAGAGGCACAGCACCTTAACAAAGGGCAAGACATTGGCAAACTTAAGGATATCTACTTTTTTTTCAACATTCTCCCTCATTTCCACCACCTCCCTATCTAAATCAGAAAGGAGAGCACAACCTGCAATTACCAGGAGATTAACTGTTTTTCTTTTGTTTTTAAAGAGATTACATAACCTCAGGATCATGGAGGCTGACCCTAAAGATGGTGTGAAGCCTATGAGACTTTGAGATTCATAAAACAGATAGATTCTGAATGCCGCTGAATGACCTGCTAAGAAAAAAATGCACAAAAGGACACATAAGTAGAAGATAAAGAAAAACCGAAGCAAGTTACTTAATATTTTCACTGACTTTGATGTTATTTGCCAAAGCCAACGCATAACATCAGGTTTACCATTTCAGAGGGATCTATGTAGCATTTTGTGTGCGTATGCCTTCAAGTCACTTGTCCACTTATGGTGACCCCATGGATTTCATACAAAGTCTTAGGCAAGGAATTCTCAGAGGTGGTTTTGCCACTTCCTTCGTTGGAAATATAGCCTGCAGCATCTGGTATTCATTGTTGATCTCTCATCCAAGTAGTAACCAGAGATGACCCTTCTTAGCTTCCAAGAACATATGGGATCTGGTGCTGTTAAGAGTATTATATTCCTTAGTAGAACAAATTTTACTGTTTTCAGGAACAGGAACAATTGCTTAGGTTTCAATTACAAGATGGAAGCACACAATGATAACAATAATTGCAGAGATAAGTAAAAAAAATAATTATCCAAGCAATTGCATGATTTAATTTAATTTCCCACTCTCCTTCCCCATCTGTGTGTGTGGTGGGGGGAGAGAAAGACATTAACACAGGACACCTTTCAACATTTCACAGATGAAAACTGGGACACATGAGACCAAACAACATCAGAGCGTCAAGATAGTGAAAGCTATTACTGAAGAGGAAAACACAGGCTAAGAGAGGCTGCAGCGGTTTGTTTTTTCTCTTTGCTCCTTTTGCACTTTGAACTCAGTTTGCAGCAACTTAAGTAAGCTGAGGACGAAAGGGAAACATGGGAGGAGAAGAAAGAATCTGGGTCTTTTGAACAGCAGCTGAAAAGATGGGATGACAGAATAAAGCAGAATTGTTCCTGCATACTGGTACTGTGGTAGGTCCTGGGATTAAAGATTGTTTCTATCTTTACCAATCATATTGGTGCACTGTACACCTTGTAAAGTGGGATGGAAATTGGGGTGATACATCTTTTAAATTGTGATTTACAGTCTAATGTGATTTACAGTCTAATATGTATTTTGGGTACAATGAGATGGCTTTATCCACCACATTTTATTGAATTAGTTTGGAGTAAGCAAAGTGTGCTTCCAAGAGTATTTGCTGTATACCCCAGATCACAACTCTTTTGTCCCAAATGGTTGGTTGCACTACCTAAAGGCTGCAATTGGATGTTTTGGTACAAAATTGGACGTTTTGGGACAAATGATTTTTTGGAGGTAGAGAACAGGGTGGAGTTGAGCCCCTGGATGTTGCTTGCACCCAAACTAGATGGATATGTGACTTTTCTGTGTGCCTTAGTGTATCCTGTACTATAAAATACTCCTTCCTTACTCTTACAATACTCAAAATGTTGACTTCATTTTGCTGCCAAGTTAAATCTCAGCTGCTCAACGATGCTTTTCAGACTTAGTGATCCTAGTAAGATTAGTTGTGGGTTTCTGTGTTTGTGTATACTGCATACACTGTTTTAAATTGTTTTGAATACTTTTAATTTTTTTACATTGTGTTATTGTTTCTAGTCTGCCTTGTAGACCTTTGAATACAGGCTGGGATGTAAATATTTCAAAAAATAAGTTCATACATAAATACACATCATAATTGCACATCAATGTATAGGTTCTATAGGCAGAATAAGTGAAAACCAGGCCAGAAGAAGGTATCTGGATCTTGCTTTAACACAGCCTTAATTAGTTTCATGACACTGGAAGAATAAATATTTCAGGATGCCAAAGACCAAAATTTAAGGAGCTAGAGTTTGGCCAAACAAACAAACGAAAAAACTACTTTTGAATAAATAAGGTTAATTATTTCCCACCAGCAGGAAATATTGAATAGGGCGGCTGCTATTCCTTGGCATCATCAGCCCCATTTGAAGAGCTCAACAATTTCTCCTTGTCCCAGTGAACATGTGTGAGTCAAGAGCTGAATGCTGCTAATTTGAATGGATCCTGCTGCTCTGTTCTGTTCCTATTTCTGGTTCTCCCCCTCTTCTTGTGATAAATGGATCACTGTTGTATCATCAGCCAAGCTGGAAAACAGACAGCTTGGGCAACAACTTGAGAAGGCTGCTTGATGCACTGCCCTCTGTCAAATTTATGTACATCTAAGGAATTACTGGAGATATACAACAGCAAGTATTAGCTTTTTTCCTGGGTTATAATAGCTACTAATAGCAATCATCAGCATCTCTTGGCTAATCTGCATGCCAAAAATTCCATGGATCTGGATGGGCTGGCCTTTGTAAAGAAGCAGTGGAAGGAACCTGTCATATATGTTGAGAATTTGGTTTAGTACCGCTATTCACTTCACTATGTTAGTTGTTTGAACAATGGGAACTCGAACAGCGCATGACATTTTGAAATTCACAAAATACTATGTTCTAAAAGTTATTAAAACAGACACAGAGCGTGAAGACAAAGAACTTCATCTGGCTATAACATCAACACCATATTTTAGCACAAGCTAATGTCATGGTCGGTGCTCTGGCAGTGAAAATCTTTGTGTGGCTTGCCTGTAATTTCAATTACATTATGAAGATATCAATTTAAGAAGAGGCCAGCTAGATAATGAACATGCCAAAAACAAACAAAATGATAACCTTAAAAGGAAGATTTTTAAATCATCCTTTTTGCCATTAAGGAAAAGTAGATGACAAGAACAATTAATCACAAACATACTCTCAAAAGATCCATGTTTATTTACACCCATGCACTTCACACAAGTGCTTTTTGTTAACTTGAAATTCTGAAGCATGTGTTGTCTTCCTTTTAATATAGCTTCTAGGCTTTCATGTTACCTCATGGAATAGTCCAATATTAAGATGCTACTGGAAGCACCATTAACAATGAAATCAATTATTTAAACCTTTGGGGTACCAACATAAACTTCTAGGATGCATACTTTATGGTGCATGTTGCCTGGCAACCAGATGCGGACTCTCCAATATTTCATTGATGGAAATATGCACGCCCATGAGCTTGAGAGTATGGAGCTAGGAGCAGAGCTCAGCTGCCCAATGCAACATGACCTAGGAGAGAATCACCAAGATTGCCCAGTGTAGCATAAGAATTCTGAACGCACTACAGTTCCCCAATTCCAAGTCTCACATTCTTCCTGTGATAGCTTACTCACCAAAGACCAGGTGGGATCAAAGAAACATCTAGCTTCAGCTGGTCCAAAAAGCTCCAGCCAAATTGGTAACTGGTGTTGGCTAAAGGGAGCGCACACACACTTGCCTTGATGAAACAGCTTAATTGACTGCCAGTCTGTTTCTGGGCACAATTCAAAGTGCTGATTTTGACCCATTAAACCCCTATATAGCTTAGGCCCAGGCTATTTGAAGGAATGTTATGTTCCCATATGAGCCTGTTTAGGCTCTAAGTTCTTTGAGGGAGAGACTTGTTTGTTTAATTCTTTCCATCTCCCCATTTTTGCAGGCATGTTTGAAGGAAACATGGGGAAACGACCTTTTCAGTGTTTGCTCCCAGATCCTGGAATAGCCTTCCAAGGGAGGCTAGAATGGTTCCTGCTTTGTTATCTTTTTGGTGGTAGGTGAAGTTCTTTTTTTAAAAAATTCCAGAAAGCATTGGGAATTTTTTTTTAATAAGAAAGTCCTTTTTATGGTTCTCTACTGTTTTAAAAGTAATTTTGAGTGGTTTTAAAGTCATATTTTAAGTGATTTTAATTTTGTTGTTAGTTTAATACTGTTTTCATAGAAATCATAGAAATATAGAGTTGGAAGAGACCACACGGGCCATCCAGTCCAACCCCCTGCCATGCAGGAACACCCTCAAAGCATTCCTGACAGATGGCCATCTAGCCTCTGCTTAAAAACCTCCAAGGAACGAGACTCCACTACACTCCGAGGCAGCATATTCAACAGCCGGACAGCCCTGACAGTCAGGAAGTTCTTCCTGAGGTTCAAGTGGAATCTCCTTTCTTGCAGCTTGAATCCATTGCTCCTTGTCCTGGTCTCTGGAGCAGCAGAAAACAAGCCCTTTCCCTCCTCTACATGGCATCTTTTCAAATATTTAAACATGGTTATCATGTCCCCTCTTAACCTTCTCTTCTGCAGACTAAATATACCCAACTCTTTAAGTCTATCCTCATAGGGCATGGCCTCCAGGCCACTCACCATTTTGGTCACCCTCCTCTGGACTTGCTCCAGCTTGACCATGTCCTTCTTGAATTGGGGTGCCCAGAACTGGACACAGTATTCAAGATGAGGTCTAACCAAAGCAGAGGAGAGTGGTACCATTACCTCCCTCGATCTAGACACCATACTCCTATTGATGCAGCCGAGAATTGCATTGACTTTCTTGGCTGCCGCATCACACTGCTGACTCATGTTCAGCTTGTGGTCTATGAAGACTCCTAGATCCCTTTCACATGTACTGCTATCCAGCCACGTGTCCCCCATCCTATATTTCTGTATTCCATTTTTTCTACCTAAGTGTAGGACCTTACACTTCTCTCTGTTGAATCTCATTTTGTTAGCCTTGGCCCAGCTCTCCAAACTATCCAGGTCATTTTGAATTTTGACCCTGTCCTCTGGCATATTAGCAACCCCTCCCAATTTGGTGTCATCTGCAAATTTGATGAGCATGCCCTCTATTCCTTCATCCAAGTCATTGATGACGATATTTTACAGCACTGGGCCCAGGACAGAACCCTGTGGAACCCCACTAGTCACTTCTCTCCAGTATGAAAAGCAACCATTCGTGATCACCCTTTGGGTTCGGTCGGTCAACCACTTACAAATCCAACTAACAGTAGCCCTGTCCAGCCCGCATTTTACTAGCTTCTTTGCAAGAATGTCATGGGGAGCTTTGTCAAAGGCCTTACTGAAATCGAGATATGCTACATCCACAGCATTCCCTTCATCTATCAAGCTAGTAACTCTATCATAAAAAGAGATAAGATTAGTCTGGCATGACTTATTTTTGAGAAATCCATGTTGACTTCTCGTGATTACTGCGTTGCTTTCTAAGTGATTAGAAACTGACCGCTTAATGATCTGCTCCAGGATCTTTCCAGGTACTGACGTCAGGCTAACTGGGCGATAATTATTTGAGTCCTCTTTTTTCCCTTCTTGAAGATGGGGACAACATTTGCCCTCTTCCAGTCTGCTGGAACTTCTCCTGTCCTCCAAGATTTCTCAAAGATTATAGCAACCGGTTCCGAAATGACCTCTGCCAGTTCTTTTAATATCCTAGGATGCAATTCATCTGGCCCTGGAGACTTGAATTCATCCAGTGTGGCCAGGTATTCCTGTACCACCTCTCTACCTATTATGTGCCTCATTTCCCCTGCTTCCTCACCTGCTCCCCAACCACCAGGTTGAGTGCTTGTATCCTTCTGGGAAAAAACTGAGGCAAAGAAGGTGTTAAGTAGTTCTGCCTTTTCTCTTCCCCCTGTTAGTAATTCACCATCTTCTCTGCGCAGCGACCCTATCGTCTCCTTCTTTTTCGTTTTGCTGTGGACATATTTAAAAAAGCCCTTTTGATTGTTTTTAATATCTCTGGCCAGCCTAAGTTCATTCTGTGCTTTAGCCTTTCTGACCTCCTCCCTACATCTTCTGGCTACTTACCTAAATTCTTCTTTTGTGGTTTTCCCCTTCTTCCATTTCCTGTACATGTTTCTCTTAACACTTAGCTCAGCTGAGAGTTCTTTAGTCAACCATTCTGGTTTCTTCAGATGCCTTCCATTTTTCCTCCTTATTGGCACAGTTTTAGACTGTGCCTTCAATATCTCCCTTTTAAAGAACTCCCATGCCTCCTGAACTCCTTTCCCTTTCACTATTCTTGACCACAGAATTCCAGCCAGCAACTCCTTAAGTTAAGTTTTAATCACAACTTTTTGTATGTTTTTGGTCATATGTATTTTTATTGTAATTCTCTTTGTTTTGCAGACTGCCTTGAGTTCTCATCTGCGGAAAAGATGGGGTGTAAATAAAGTTATGGATGGATGGATGGGTATGTCTCCACAGTAAGAAACACATTGATAACATCTTCTGCTGAGATCCACCAGAGTCCTGGTGGATGATGTCATTTTGTGTGTCTAGCAATGTGGCATAGCCAGCTGCTTTTCTGATCTCCCCATACTCTTGACCTGTCTTGCTTTGGGACTGGGTGTAATCCCAGTCTTCCCCAAGAGTTCTTCCAGTGCTGAACACTGACATACATTTCTGCTATAACATAAACTTTTTTGATGGTAAATGATTAAGCAGACGGTGCACAGCAGACAAGCATTCTAGCCCTTTCACTGATGGGTGTCCAGCACCCCTCATACCCAATGACAGAATTGGGCTCCCACATGAATTCTACCCAGATCTATCCCTTTGATAAAGTCAAGTCAAGCAAGACTTACCACTTTGGATAAGTCAAATCCAATCTCAGGTGCTGTAAATATAGAGCATCTGTGTCAGGATTCAGTCCTTCACAGGCCAAGCCAAATAGGCTTCCCAAAGCCCATCCTTTTCCAGAGGAGAGAGCAGAAGGTGAGTTGTGTCTGAGAAGACATCCTTGACTGGGCATTTTTACAGGCTTCTGGGGCTGTGTTTCTTTGTTTGTTTGCCTGTTTGCTCTGGCCATGTGCTCTCCCTGAGCACAAGGTCTAACTGACTAGCTAGGAGGAGGAGCTAGCAGCTGTTAGCTCTAACTGACTCGCTGATGAACTCGGGGAAGAGCTAGCAGCTCTTTATATTTGCTCCCAGAGGTGTGCGCCTTTGGCATGCAAAATTTTACTATCAAAGCTTAGCAAGATTTCATTGTTTCTTGGCTTGAAGCCCTCCTAATTCTGTCTGCCTTTCCGTAATGTCCAGGCGGGTTTGGAGCTTTGAGGGAGTAACTATAAACAGTAGAATTGCACCCTCTTTCTTGATAGTTTGACAATAAGAACTTGGCAAACAGGAGTGTTGACATAGGTTGTACTAGGGGACTTTGAAGGCGAAGCCCAGTTTTACTTTTTCCAATTCAACTCTCTAGATTATCAAGTATGGAGGGTGAGGGAGCTACTGCAGTCACCTGCGACAGCTGTGGCATGTTTCTTTTCCTGCCACAAGACGTTGTTGGGTACACCTGCAGCAAATGTAAGCTGGTCACTCTCTTGGAGGAGAAGGTTCAACAGCTGGAGGCCCAGGTTTCAAATCTTTGCATTATTAGGGAGGGAGAGGAGTTCTTGGATAGGGCTGAGAGGACCTTTTTGAAGATAGAGTGCACGGAGGAGCTAGCAGATGAGGAAGTTGGTTCACGAAACCAGGAGACAGATGTCGATGTCAGGCGGTGGCTAAGCAGACACAGAGGCAGGAACTGGGTTTATGGCTTTAGTAATAAATAAAGCAAGAGGTTATGTCACCAAAACAAACAACCAAGTCCCAAGGGCAACAAACTCAAACAGCAAGGTTTAGCCTGGAACAGAAAGTCCATGACACAGGACGCAGATTCCCGGTTGGTAGACGGTTGTTGCCCCATGCCCAACTCCAACAGCGTCTGTCTTAAATACACAGTCTTTCACCCAGCTGGGGCTGATCAAATGTCTGTTGGCCCAGCTTACAACTGGAGCCCCTCAAGACTTCAGGGCCAATTCATCAGACGCTTCTCCTGCAGCCTCTGAGACCTCCGAACCGCTCCCTTCTCCAGCCGCCTCTGGAGGAACGTGGGGGAAGGGTCTGCTGCAAACTCCAGGCTGGAGTCAGAAACACCAGCCTCTGTCGAGTCAGAAGCACTAGCCTCTGCTTCTGGAGCACAAACATCTGCTGCAGGTACTGGCTCGAGATCCGTGCCTGGGACAGCTGTGGGGTTGCTGGCAGATTCTTCCCTAGACTCTGAAGGAGCCCCCTCTCCCAAAGGCCCCACCAAGGGATCCTCCCCCAGCTGGGAGTCCAAGTCTAAGTCGGAGTCCAAGTCTGAATAGGCAGCACGCTCAGCCTGGCTCATGACATCAGACACTTGGAGGAATGTGACATGCAGAAGTAGAAAGTCAAGGTACCAAACAGAGACTCTTGAATGACAGAATTGTTTCCAAGTTCTTGACCTTATTAATGATGAACAGATTATTCAGGTGGCCAAGAGAAAAACTGCTCATCAAGTAGGCCCAGACAAGCTTCAGAGGAGACAAGTTCTGGTGGTTGGGGACTCCTTGCTGAGTGGAACAGAACTAACCATTTGCAACCCAGACAAGATCAATCGCAAGGTATGCTATCTCCCTGGGGCCAAAATCAGTGATGTAACAGAGAAGCTAACAAGACTGATCAAGCCCACTGGCTGTAATGCCCTCCTTTTGGTTCACGTTGCAACCAATGACACTGCGAGGCACAGCTTTCACCACATCACGAAGGATTATGAGATTATGGGAAGGAAGCCGAACGACCTTGGTGCATAGGTTGTCATTTTGTCTCTCCTCCCTGTGGAAGGACATGGCCCATGAAGGGAGAGAAGAATAGTGGCGGTCAACAACTAGCTCTGAAGATGGTGCCACTGGGAGCAATTTGGGGTTTTGGATCATGGTCTCCATTTCCACAGAGTTGATCTTCTGGCAAAGGATGGCCTGCACCTCACAACTATTGGACGGAAATTTTTTGCTAACAGTCTCACAAAACGGATCAGGAGGTCTTTAAACTGAGTTCGACTGGGGAGGGAGACAGTATTATTCAGGACAAGAATTCAGTGAGTGCTGGGATAAATAGCCCAAATGATATAGATAGAGCAGCCCAAGTAGTACTAGACATCAACAGAGGGAAGAAAAGTAACTTTAGTACAGGACTTCCAGGAAGGGCACATGGTCTTAAGTGTCTCTACACTAATGTACAGAGCATGGGAAATAAGCAAGATGAACTTGAACTCTTAATACAACAAAATAAATATGATTTAATAGGCAACACTGAAACCTGTGGGATGAGTCTCATGATTGAAAGGTAGGAATAGAGGGGTATAACCTATTTCACAGAAACAAACCAAACAAGAAAGGAGGAGGAGCAGCTTTATATGTCGAGGATGTTTTCATCTGTGAAGAGATCCATAACTTAAAGCCGGGAAGCCAAGTTGAAAGCATTTGGGTAAGAATGAAGAAAGTGAGAAACAATAGGGTTGTGATTGTGGGGGTTTGCTACAAGCCTCCGGGCCAGCCTGAGGACTTGAATGAGGCCTTCCTGGAGCAGATGACCACACATTCAAAAAGGAGAGATGCAGCAGTAATGGGTGATTTCAACTATCCTGATATTTGTTGTCAGTCAAACTCTACCAAGACCGCAAGGTCCAATAGGTTCCTCACTTGCCTTGTAGACAATTTCATGGTCCAGAAGGTAGAAGAGGCAACAAGGGGATCAATTATTTTAGATCTGATCCTGACCAACAGGGATGACCTTGTTGATGAAATGGAGGTGGTGGGATCTTTAGGGGGGAGTGACCATGCTCTTTTGGAATTTGTCATTCAGTGGGAAACATAAGCCAAGTGTAGCCAGACTTTAAAAAAGCTGATTTCTGTAAACTTAGGGAATTACTTGCCAAAATCCCGTGTTCAAGAATACTGAAAGAGAAAAGAGTTCATGATAGATGGGAGTTTCTTAAAAGTGAGATACTGAAGGCACAATTGAAAACTGTGCCAATAAGGAGGAAAAATGGCAGGTGTCTAAAGAAACTGGAATAGTTGACGAAAGAACTCTCAGCTGAGCTAAGGTTTAAAAGAAACATGTATGGGAAATGGAAGAATGGTGAAACCACAAAAGAGCAATTACTGCAAATAGCCAGGATATGTAGGGAGAAGGTCAGAAAAACTAAAGTGCAAAATGAACTCAGGCTTGCCAAAGACATCAAAAACAATAAAAAGGGCTTCTTTGGATATGTCTGCAGCAAACGGAAAAACAAGGAAATGATAGAGTCGCTGAATGGAGAAGTTTCCAATTACTAGTGGGGGGAGGAGAGAAGGCACGGGTGGGGGGTGGGGAGCAGGTGAGGAAGGGGGGGAATGCAGCACAGAATTGGTAGAGAAGTAGTACAGGAATATCTGGCTAAACTAGATGAATTCAAGTCTCCAGGGCCAGATGAATTCCATCCAAGGATATTAAAAGAGCTGGCATGAGTCATTTTAGAACCACTGGCAATAATCTTTGAGAACTCTTGGAGAACAGGAGAAGTCCCAGTAGACTGGAGGAAAGCAAATGTCCCCATCTTCAAAAAGGGGAAAAAAAGAGGACCCAAATAATTATCGCCCAGTTAGACTGACATCAAGGAAGATCCTAGAGCAGATCATTAAACAGACAGTTTGCAATTACTTAGAAAGCAATGCTATAATCACTAAAAGTCAACACGGATTTCTCAGAAATAAGTCATGCCAGACTAATCTTACCTCTTTTTACGATAGGGTTACAAGCTTGACAGATGAAGGGAATGCTGTAGACATAGCACATGTCGATTTCAGTAAGGCCTTTGACAAAGTTCCCCATGACATTCCTGCAAAGAAGCTAGTAAAATGTAGTATGGACAGGGCTATTGTTAGGTGAATTTGTAATTGATTGACTCACCAAACCCAAAGGTGCTCACCAATGGCTGCTTTTCATCCTGGTGAGAAGTGACTAGTGGGGTGCCTCAGGCTTCTCTCTTGGGCCCAGTGCTATTCAACATCTTCATCAACGACTTGGATAAAGGAACAGAGGGCATGCTGATCAAATTTGCAGATAATACCAAATTGGGTGATGTCCCTAATACCCCAGAGGACAGCACAAAATTTCAAAATGGCCTTGACAGATTGGAGAGCTGGGCCAAAGCTAAAAAAATGAATTTCAACAGAGAGAAATGCAAGGTCCTACACTTAGGTAGAAAAAATGGAATGGGCAAATATAGGATTGGGGACACGTGGCTAAATAGCAGTACATGTGAAAGGTATCTAGGAGTCTTGGTAGATCACAAGCTGAACATGAGTCAGCAGTGTGATGTGACAGCCAAGAAAGCCAAGACAATTCTTGGTTGCATCAATAGGATATGGTGACTAGATCAAGGGAGGTAATGGTACCACTCTATTCTGCTTTGGTTAGACCTCATCTGGAATACTGTGTCCAGTTCTGGGCACCTCAGTTCAAGAAAAAATATTGACAAGCTGGAACGTATCCAGAGGAGGGCGACCAAAATGCTGAAGGGTCTGAAAGCCATGTCCTATGAGGAGCGTCTTAGAGAGCTGGGTATATTTAGTCTGCAGAAGAGAAGGTTAAGAGGGGACATGATAGCCATGTTTAAGTATTTGAAGGGATGTCATGTCGAGAAGGGAGTTGACTTGTTTTCCACTCCAGGGACTAGGACAAGGAGCAATGGATTCAAGCTGCAGGAAAGGAGATTCCACCTGACCCTCAGGAAGAATTTCTTGATGGTCAGAGCTGTCCAGTAGTGGAATATGCTGCCTCGGAGTGTGGTGGAGTCTCCTTCTTTGGAGGTTTTTTTAGCAAAGGCAGGATGGCCATCTGTTGGGCATGCTTTGATGTGTGTTCCTGTATAGCATGGGGTTGGATTGGATGGTCCTTGTGGTCTCTTCCAACTCTAAGATTCTATATAGTACAGAAGCAAAGAATATGAAAGTATTTACGCATGACCCCTTTCCCTTCCTATAACTATAAGAGCTCTGCATGGAGGTTAGCAACAGAGAAAGGTTAACTCCCCAAAACTTTCTCAGTCTTCCTGTCTTTTCCCAGCCTCAAATTGCCAAGCTAATGCAAAAAAAGTATCACAGGAAGTCACCGGCAGAGATGAACCCTTTATATATATACTGTTAACATTTGGCCATGATACTAACAAGGACTCTAAAACCCATCTGCCTGGTGACAAAAGCCCAACTCACTGTGCTACCAGTTGTGGAATGGCTGTTCAGGGGACTACTGCCATAAAACCATGAGTCCAAGGGAATGCTTTGGTTATTGAGATGGGTGGAAAAGTACATCAAACTCTACAATGACCACAAAATATACATGCCCATGCATAAGGTGGATTCATGCTTGTGTACATCACTAACAGGATGCGAGCCCATGGAAGTATGGACAGAGCTGTCCATTTAATTTATTTAATATTTAATTTAAAATAATTTAATGCACTATTAACTTGCCTTCAATGTAAAATATTTCCAGACAGCTTGCAAATAATAATTAATAAAATTTAAAATAAAAATCAAACAGAAACAAAATAAAACAACAAGATGGCAGGTAAACTTTATATTTTTCACTGATTTGTTAAAGCTTGAGGCAATAAATAATAGTTTTCAGCTTCTGCCTCCCACCCATGTTCCCAACACCTCAAAATAAACGGGAGGGGAACCTTTCTAAAGAAAGTTTTCCGTCAAAAGACCATCGTTTATACATTTCTTGGACACAGAAGTAAAAAAAAGATCATTTTGAAATGGTTGTGTGGTGAGGTTATTGTTGCGCTCCAATCCATCTAGAGCTGATTCTTATTTACTTTAGAGACATGGAGGCTCTTTGGCTTTAGAGTTCTACTTGGCCATAAGTACACTGCTGCCTATGCTCAGTTCAACAGCTACTATACATACCAGGCTTACGTGTGTGAAACACTGAAAAAGGGGCATGCATGTATTCATGAACGTAGGTGATAAGATGCTTGCAAAAGCGCTGATTTATCTATGGCTCATAAAGCTCAAGGCTGAGCAGCATAAAGAAGGCCTACAAGGGCCAGAGAGGCTGCATTTTTTCCAAGGAGACTGCCCTGCATTCTAATGGACACAAAATTGCCTGTCCTTTGGAAATTGTTTCATTTGTTTTACACACTGGGAAATCAGAATTTCCAAGCAGAGGAGCTATAGAGGAACAAGAAGAAAGATTGCCTCAGATCTGTGTGGTACAGAAATGATCAGTAGCTTCAGAGTTTATTGTAGTTTTTTTCTATCTGGTCACTCTTTGCTGGTCTCTGCTCATGAGGCTGCCTGTATGTTCTGTATAGTCTCTCCTTGGGACTGTACGAGAATATATATATATATATTATAGTAGAAAGGCACTGAACACTCCTAGCTTTTAAACAATACTGTAGGGAATATGTAGGGGTTGTTAAAAAAAAACAACCCAATCCTGCTGTACCAGGCAGCAGCTGCTACGAATGACAAGAGGTCTACTCTCCAGTCAACAGGGGTGGAGCAGACTGTTTCCACCCTTCTCTTGAGTTATCTCCAGTGTTACAGTCAGGTCATTTCCACACTACATTGTTATAGTGCTATTATTCCACTCCCAACATCTCATGGAATCCTGGGGTTTGCAGTTTCGGGAGGGGAATTTAGAATTCTCAGCCAGAGAGCTCTTTGGTCTCAGTAAACTACAAACCCCAGAATTCCACAGGGATTCTGAAAGTGGGATAATAGCACTAGCAGTGTAGTGCAGAAATGGCCTCAGAAGCAGGGCCCCTGTTGCAATTCCTTCTTGCCCCTGAGATCACTCATGGGAGAGGGGGGTGGAAATATCAGTCTACTACACCTCAGTTGACAGGAGATCTGTTGCTTGCAGCAGCTGCTGCCCAAAAGATCAGGATGTGGGGTTGGGGCAGACCAAGAGATTCCAAGATTTTTAGAGTCTTGGTCCTCATGTATATTTTCTTACTCATTTTCTGGAATATGCATATTTTTACATATATATCGTCTAATATCTCCCCTTTGTATACTATTTTATTTGGGCATTATGCTTGTAATTTCCTCTAATATGTACCTATTTCTGCAGTTTCCCAATAGATATGGATTCTTCTATGCAATTTTGATTAGCTAACTATGTTTTTAAAAGGAGAGGTACAAAAAGGGAAGGATAACCGTGGTTTATTTTACATCTGGGGTGTGTGAATTAGTTCATATACAAAGATGAATCAAACAAATTTTGTCCTCATCCCTCCATAAAAACAAAAACAAAAGCTTCTTTATAGCAAGTGAGATCATTGATCTATGTAGAACAGTGCTGTCTATGCTGACTGGCATTGACTTCCTACTGTTTCATAAAGGAGGTTTTCCCAATGCTTGGATGTTATGCACAAAATTATATGCGTTTCCATTGATGTATTGGCTTTCCCAAACTGATGACTAATTTTGAAGGACATGGCAGGTTCTCTCTATATTGATGGCTGACCACAGCTCAGGGAAAAGTGCCTGTTTGGGAGAAATTAGAAGCAATTTCTTTATGGGTTTGCAGATATTTTTACATTGCTTGGTATACCCCAATAATGTGAAAAGCTGTTTCTTCACCACATACAGTAGAGTCCCGGTTATCCAACATGCGGTTATCTGTCCTTCCGGATTAATCGACGTCACGGCTGCCATTTCCATGCCCCCAGACACGCCTAGACATGCCCAGACTCGCCCCCAGACACGCCCCCAAAATGGCAGCCGCCACGGTTCTCCGGCTAATCTGACATTTCGGTTATCTGACCCTCCACCCGCCTGTTTAGGTCGGATAACCGAGACTCTACTGTATTCAGAAAAGGACATCACTGAAAGTCCCCTGACACCATAAACAAATTCATTTTTCCTTCTCTTATGTTAAAAAAACTCTGCCCATTTCATTTCTGCTGTATTTTTACAAAACTGTCAGCGTTCTCATCCTGTCCAAGTTCTGCATCAGATTGTAAGAACTTTTTCTTTCCACATGGAAATGTAAATGTCTTTTGGTACCCACTTTTTTTTAAAAGCACTTTTCTTCAATGTGCACATTTACAACATTTTCCTCATGGATTATAGTATGTTTCTGTACATTTTTCAGGTACATACATTTTTAGTCACACACATTTTCTTCTGTATAATTCAAAAAGGGGGAAATGCATCTGATACTATTTCCTCTTAGTATGGAGCAAGCTTGTTTTCTGCTGCTCCAGAAATTAGAACAGGAACCAATTGATTCAAATTACAAGAAAATAAATTCTATCTAAAAATTAGGAAGAATTTTACTGGAAGAGCTGGAATATATTGCCTCAGACTCTTTAACTTTGAAGGTCCTTTAACAGAGATTGGATGGGCATCTTTCAGGAGTGCTTTAGTTGCATATTTCTGCATGGCAGAGGGTTGGACTAGATGGCCCTTGTGTACCTTCCAGCACTAAGATTCTTCGATTCCTCCTGATTATGAGAAACCTAAAGATATGCATGTGCTTTCATTCACAGTCTTAAATTGAATGAATTCCTTTTTTAAAAAAACCCTTGATGATTGCAATTGTCTTTCACAGAGACAAATTTCATGCAAACCCATGAAGTTTACATTTGCACTCTTTGCATTTCATCCCTAGAAAGTTGTGTTTAGCAGCAGCAGAGGAAGGTAAATACTCCTGCTGCCATTATGAAGAGAAACCAATTAACTTTATTGACAAAGTCCTGGCTGCTATGACCAGCAGAGGGCACAGCTTTGTAGGAGTAACTGTCCCCAGGGAAACTGGAAAACTGCACAGCAGGGGAGAACAGGAACTGTTTGAATAGTGGAGAACATTTGCTCCAAATAAAAGCTATTTTGAGGAATTAAAGCAAACAAATGTCAGCCCCATGCAGTGGCATATTAAGATACGATGCGCTGTAATGTGTTGTGACACTTCATAAATTAAAGCTTTTTCTTTTTTCCCCTGGGGGAGAGAATTCAAGTGCAACTTGCAAGTTCTGCTGGTTTGACACTTGATGTGGCACAATTCCATTGATCCTGCAAATCAAGGCAGCTCATTGCGTGTCCCTCAGACCACCTCCTGCACAGCCATGGCCTGCCTGCTAGAAGGGGAACCAATACGCTGGAAGTTCTGAAATGGCAAGTGCTTATCATCACATCTGGCTTGCAGACTGGGCTGCAGCTCAGTGACAACCCTGCTTTTTCCTCCTCTCTTATTTAATCCTGCCATGCTGCAAAATGAATGCTTCCATCCACATGCTTGTATTTAGAAAACCTTGCCTAGCTGAAGCTTAGCTCAGCACCTCAAAGGAAACATCCATGTCATCAGCCTTGTACATCATCCATGTACATCAGTGTTCATCCTATCCCAAACCAAAATTACCTGGATAAAGGGTTTTTCAGTCGTGGCAGTTTGAGTGCACATGAAAAAGCTTATTTTCAATGTTAAAATGGATCAAGAAAGACTGATATAGGAGCTCAGAGTGAAACTGGGGAGGAGAGGGAATACAATTCCATTTAAATGTGGCACCAGATTTCTAGCATTCTTTCTGCCAGTTATTTTATTGCTTTCAAATGTCCTCAGGTTCAAAGAATAAGATAATGGAGGAAAAAGGGAACAACAGGAAAATGTAGAAATGCAAACTCAGAAGGTCTAAAGTGGGAAAAGGCAGCATACCACCTGCTACATATATTTTATGCAATCTACTGGCAGATGCATGAATCACAAGATTATTAGCTTTCAGATTTTCAAAGGGAACCCATCCTTCATATTTGATAAGAAAAACCTGACAATACATCACTATGTCTTAAGCACATATAGATTCACCAGATGGATAAAAATAATGATTTTTTTAAAATGGTATATTTTGAACATTAGGAGCTAGCAATATCCAGGTTCTTCATGAACACCAGTTCACTTGAATTTGGGACACTCCATTTAGCGTAAAAACCTTGGTCAACAGAGTGGTTACTTGGAAAACAGCAACACAATCCTAGTTGATCTCATTTACTATACTTGCTGTTCTGAACTGTGTGGCCTGGGCAGAACAGGTTGTCTGTTCCCTTCCAGCTTGACCAAGGGAGGTCTCCTACTAGGGATGGAAGAAATATTCAAAAACATTTGGAAAACCATCAAACAAACATGTTTTTCAAGTGTTGAGAAACCTTGATGAGAAGAATCCTGGACTGATAAGAATCTTCACAGTTTGGGACTTTTTTCTTTTAAAAAAACCATTTTTTTTATTTAAAAAAAGCAAAAGACAGACAACACCACCAATCGTGCAGGAACGAGGGGGAGCGCTTCACCTTGGTGGCAATGTTTTTGGGGCATCCCGGCTTGTAGCCATATCCCTGCATGCCCTGGCTACTCCCCCACTCACCGTGGCCACACCCCACACACTGTGGCCATGCCCCCCCACACTGTAGCCACGCCCCCTCCTGCCACCCCTCCACACACCCCAAGCTCCACCACTAACAACACTACATAACAACACTATGTAATATAATAATACAATGAAAATAAACAAAAATACACAACAAAACTACAACCATCTAACAAAAACTACAATGAACAACAACAAGAAGACTACAAATAACTAAAAATTGATTCCTGCTCTTGTTGCAAACAGCTCTTAGTAAATACTTCTACTTAACTATTAAATCATTACTAAAAATCTAATCTGACTTTGTCACTCATACTATTTATAATCTTATCCTGATGCTCAAAAGATAGTTACCTAGTTAATTATTATTTTTATTGATTTATTATTACCAATAATACACAATTGCTACTATAATTCTATTATTTTGAATTAAATTGCTTCTAGACAATGTATTGTACCTTTATAACCTACATATTAACATCATAATATTGAAACCAAAAATGCCAATGATTAACAATAGTTAATAGAGTAATGGTTAATTCTTATAACCAAATCTTAAACATTGTTACTAAAACCATATACTGTAAATATTAAAAAATATCCTAAAACAGCAACCATCTAGAACTATCTAATGTTTTTGTATAACAGTTCTCATGTAGTAGTAAAAATAATGAGTTTGGGACTTACTCTCTACAAAACTCCCACCTGATTGTTTTGTTTAGAAATCAGCATTTTCTGCACAGGAAACGGCATTTTCAACATGGAAAATGATATTATAATGCAGACAAAATCCTGTAATTGGGGATTTATTCTGTGTAAAATTTGTACATGGTTTATTTGAATAGAAAACAGTATTTTCTGTGCAGAGAACAGCATTTTCTGCATAGAAATTAATATTTTTGCATTGAAATATTATTTTGCATGCAGAAAATGC
Organism: Iguana delicatissima; assembly: GCA_948472985.1. Lineage (NCBI taxonomy): Eukaryota > Metazoa > Chordata > Lepidosauria > Squamata > Iguanidae > Iguana > Iguana delicatissima. The sequence goes on along the minus strand of CAOKZL010000187.1, from coordinate 2,071,163 downwards.
TGATTTCTGCAGAAAACAACCATATGTGAATTTTGCACAGACTAACTCCCAAATTGTGAATGACTTCTGAAAACTGTGTTGTTTCTGAAGACTTTCTTCAAGAGGGAAGAAAACTGCTGAAATTACTCATTGCTGTCTTTGAGAAGAAACTCAGTATAATTATATCTCTATCTCCTACCTATCATCTTGACAACCAATATTCTCCACGTCCTTGCATCTGAAGGAATTAGTCCAGTTTTACAAAATACATGGAGGGAAAAATGTATATCACTCGTGATGTAAGACTGGTGCGGTGTTCAGTCTAGAAAAGGTCATTTGTGCTTTATCTGGTAGCTTTTCATTTTGATATTAAGTTGTCGTGCCATTTGTCTTCAAGGCGTCTGAATAGTTTTACAGTAATCCTTGTAAATTGCCTTGGGAAGAAAACCAACTAAAAATTAACAATATGGATGAAAGAAAGACTTTTTTTTATTGGTTCTTCCTTCTTCCCCCTATCCATTATGAAAGAACTGTTGAATTCCTGGAATTTTCTAATGGAATTTTAAAAAAAGAAAGCAGATGGGGCTAAGTAACGTTTCACCTAAAGGGCACCTGGAAAGAGAAGCCCTAAGAATAAAACTGAGACAGAATGATTTTATACTCACCATTAGTTAAACAAGTGCATATGTCTAATCTTCAAACATTTCAGGGTGGTGTTATTCACATTTTAGAAAAGGAAATGAAATCATGGATAGATTTCTGTCAGTGTAAGAAGGCACTTGTTTTTTTTAAAAATCATACTCATGCGTTTTTATTTTTAAATTCTAGGGCTAAAAGGGGAGCCAATATGTCTGCAAGAAGTCAGAATTAAAGCCCAAGATTTGAAATATGTAAGAAATCTGAAACTCGGAAGTTGTTTTGCAACCATGACTGATAAAAAGAAACAAGGAGTTTTAATATATGTGAATTCAAAATTTGTGGCGCACCAGATTTTCCAAGATAATAATGGATGATACATAGGAGTTGAAGTTACTTTTAAACAGGACAAACTTTTGATAGTTGGAATATATGCACCGAATGGGGCCAAAGGGGAATTTCCCCCCAAAATTCAGGACCAGTTATTGAGATATCTAAATGAAACAGGAAATGTGAATATTATTCTTTTGGGTGATTTTAATGCAGTCATTAATCCACAAATTGATAGGTCAGTGCAGAAAATGATCCCCCGAAATAATGGTAAACTTCCAAAGAGTTTTTTTCAATCTGATGGACAATCTTAATTTATACGATATTTGGAAATATAAAAATGGGCAATTGGATGGGTACACATTCTACTCTGACCGTCACAAATCTATGTCAAGAATTGATATGATGTTGGTACCTAAACAATTGCTGATGAAGACTACAGAAATGGACATTCTTCTGAACATGTGTTCAGATCACAATCTGATAGAAATTAAAATGAAGATGAAGGATACAGAAAGAACATAGAGAATGAATGATGAGATCTGGAATAAGGAGAAATATATAGAGAAAGCTAAAAGAGAGATAATAAACTATTTCAGTGAAAATATGACATCTGAGCTGTCGATGAAAACTATATGGGATGCAAGCAAAGCTGTTATGCGGGGAAACTTTATCAGATGGTCCGCAGAGATTAGAAAAGAAAAGAGAAAAACAGAGAACCAAATTTTGGAAAAAATGAAAGAGACTAAGAAACTTATGAGGCAAAACCCGGCTGATCAACGGATTAGATTACAGATGAAGTTGCATCAAGCTGAATTAAGTCATTTAAATGCAGATGAAATAGAGCAACAGATAAGAAGAGCAAAATATAACTTTTTCAAACAAGCAAACAAACCTTCAAAGTTTCTGGCCTCTTTATTGTGTAAAAGGAAGGCTAGAAACATCACTCCAGAGATTGTGATAGGAAAAGAAAAGATTACAAAGCAAGAGGACATAAAACAAGCTTTCTATAAATACTACTTGAGGTTGATGGGTAAGACTCCAAAGTTAATAAATCAACAAAGAATTCAAAAATATTTGGAGAAAATGAACAAAATGCGATTTACTGAAGAGCAAAGGTCGCTATTGAACAGATCTATTTCAATGATGGAAGTGGTTGAAGCTATTAGAGATTTGAAGAATAACAAAGCTCCAGGACCTGACAGATTTACTGCTAGATATTATAAGACTTTGGAACATGAGGTTTGAATACCATTACAGAATACAATAAATGAAATAATAAAAGAAGGGATACCAGACACTTGGATAGAAGCTAATGTAGTACTGATTCCAAAAGAAGGCAGAGACTTGACAAAAAATTACAGACTATTATTGCTCTTGAACATTGATCATAAGATATTTGCTTCAATCCTTGCTGTCCGATTAAAAAAAGTGCCGTCTGATGTTGTTAATGAAGATCAGAATGGTTTTCTACCTAAAAGATCACAGAGAAATAATATCAGAATGGTTTTAGATATAATTGAGTATTATGAAAAGCACAATGAAAGGAAAATGGCTATGATATTTCTGGACACTGAGAAGGCATTTGATATGATTCATTGGACATTCATGATAACAGCTTGTAAACAGATGTTGGCTGGAGAGAAATTTGTCTCATCGATTGAAGCAATCTATAAACAACAGCAAGCTAGATTGGTAGTAAATGGAGAAAGAACAAATGTGATAGAATTGAAGAGAGGGACTAGACAACGCTGTCCATTGTCGCCCCTGCTGTTTCTTATGACACTGGAAATACTAAATAATGCTATAAGAGATGACAAAGAGATTAAAGGTGTTCAAGTCAAGAAATACCAATACAAATTAAAGGCCTTTGCTGATGATTTAGTTGTTTTTTTGGATGATCCACAAAGAAGCGTTGAAAAATTACTTAAAACTATTCTAGAATATGGAGAGTACTTGGGATTTAAAGTGAACAAGGAAAAAACAACTTTTTTAAACAAAAAATATGACTGAGAGAGAAGAGATGGAAATAATACAAAAGACAGGTTTCAACAGAGGTCTAAAGGTAAAATATCTTGGTATCTGGATCGCTAAAAGAAACAATGAGCTATACCACAATAACTATGAGAAAAAGTGAAAAGAAATAACAAAAGATTTGGAAAGCTGGACTTCAATACGTCTGTCAATGATGGGGAGGATTGCGGCAATAAAAATGAATGTTTTACCAAAAATGAACTTTCTGTTTCAAAATCTCCTGTAATAACGAATATGAAACCTTTCTTACAATGGAAGAGAGAATTAACCAGGTTTATATGGCAAGGGAAAAAGCCTAAGATTAAATGGAACATCATGACGGATCAGAAAAATTGAGGAGGCTTGGGACTACCTGACTTTCAGATATATTACAAGTCAGCGGCTTTTACATGGATAAAAGATTGGATAGACCTACAAGATATGAGAATGTTGGCACTTGAGGGTGTAGATCTAAGGATGGGTTGGCATGCTTATATGTTTTATGACAAAGCAAAAAATAGACAAAGATTTCACAAATCATTATATCAGAAAATCGTTATTGAAAATTTGGGATGAATGTAAGGCTAGAAACATTAGGCAGCTGCCCACCTGGGTCTCCCTTCACGAGGCTTTTTTTGGCAGATGGACTGAATCTGAGAAATGGCTTCTGTATGATGACATAATTGAGAAGTCAGATTCAAATCTTCAGCTTAAAACAAGAGGAAAATTAGAGCAAGAAGGAATAGTTTTAAATTGGTTTCCTTATAGGCAACTAGCTGAAAGGTTTCAGATGGATGTAAAGACATACGGTATAGAAAGAAAGGAAAAAACTGGAGTGATTAAATGGCTGTTTGAAAACCCTCCTCATCTATTAGCTCATATTTGCCAAGAACTTTTGCAGCAGGAGAAGCATGAAGAAACAGTTAAAAGAGGTGATGGTTACATGGGCACAGAATATTGGACATACAATTCAATTAGATTTCTGGGAAAAGAGTTGGGAAAAGGCAAATAAATTTACGGTGGCCCAGAATCTGAAAGAGAACTATTATAAGGTGTTATATAGATGGTATCTACCTCCAGATAAACTAAAAAAGATTTATAACACTGGACTTTGCTGGAAATGTCAGAAAGAGGTGGGTACTATGTACCACATGTGGTGGACATGTTCAAAGGTCAAGAAATATTGGACTGGAATACACAGCAAAATTTGTGAAATATTGAAGGTACAATTTGCTATGATGCCTGAAATGTACTTGTTGAATTGACAGATATAGTTGATGGTGCTAATATCAAGAAATATTGGAGAATATTATTATATATGATAACTTCAGCATGCATTGAATATGCAAAGGTATGGAAATCACAGCAAATACCTACAATAGAGCAATGGTGGGTAACTTTTATTGAAAATAAAAATGCTGATATGGTCTCTCAAAGATTAAAAGGGAAATCAGATGACGGAATTCAGAAAGAATGGCAAATTGTGGGTAGTTGCTGGGTGATGTGTGATAGAAGTCTGTAATTCATGGTACTATGTGTTTAAAAGATTGAGACGACTGCGGTTGTTATCATGAAGCTGGAAAATGGTGAATGTAATACAAGTTCTAACATATGAAATAGCTGTAAAATGCAGTACAATGATAAAGCTAAGATATGAGATATTGAAAATGAAATCCAGATCAGATTGGAAGTATCAAGAATATGTCAACAGAAATAACAATGAAAATTGTTTTATTTGTTAATTTTTAATAAAATAATTATAAAAAAAGGGGAGCCAACAGCACAAATATTATTGTTTGTACTGCTCAGTAAAATTCCTCTGAAATAGAGGAAATCCATTGTGATGATGTCATTATATCAACATCCTTCATTGTCTCTTCTTCTTTACACTTGAGCCATTTCCACACTAAACTGTTACAGTGCTATTATTCCACTTTCAACATCCTATGGAATCCTGGGGTTTGCCGTTTCGAAGGGAAATGGCCTTGGTCAAGTGAACCAGGGCTTGTATCCATCCTTCTCCTCTCTGAAATATACTATACTTGTAATGTAGCAATTCTTAGACCCATGTGTCTATAGATATTTATGCCTGAGTCAGAGTTTGGAAAAGTTACTTTTTTTAGACTGCATCTTCCAGGATCCCCAGTCAACATGACCATTGTCTGTGTCAGCTGGGCAATTGTGGAAGTTATAGCCTCCTCTCTAAAAAAATAATGCTTCTAAGCTCTGGTCTGAGTGAATAAAACCAGTACAATTGCAGTAGGTGACATACCAACTCCATGATTTAATTACACATACTTTATTTAAAGCTGTAGTGAGGACTTTTCTTGGCCAGTTTGCCTACCAACGCTCCTCCATAAATAGCCACATGACAGCTCTGGGCATGCCCAACACACATGGACACATACACACACAAACTCGTACATCTGTATATAAACACACATATGCAAGATTCTCTGCACATGGAGAAAGGAGAAGTCCTTTCCTCACAGACAGAGAAAAAACTGAGCAATGTGACCACAGAGTAGGAGAATCATTCCCTTTCTCCATAGGCAGATTGCTTACTTGCCATTCTGTATATGGATAAGAGTTTATATCAACAACAGATCTGCAGGATTATTTCCTGCAGCTATAGTGGTAGAAGCTGGACACTTCCAGAATGTCAGAATCACCAGTTCAAAGTAGCAAGGGTGACAGTTTGCTATCAAAGCTCTTCCATCTACAACTGAGATAACTAACTCTTATTCTTCAATGTTTCATAGAGGAAAACTGGGACACCTGCGGCCAAACAACATCAAATTGTGGTCAGAGTGACAAAAGCTATTAATGAGGAAGAATGCATAAGCTACGAGAGGCTGCAGCAGTTTGGTTTTGCTTTCTACTGTTGAAAAGCAAGATTCTTCCACTCTCTCTCCTCTGAATTAAGTGAGTGCAAATTACTTTGGCTGTTGAATACAGTTTGCAGCAACTGAAGAAAGAGACAGAGAAATGAGGAAGCTGAAGGAGGAGAGACAATCTGGGACGCTTTAAAAGCAGCTTGAAAAGTGGGACAACTGAGGGTTGATCAGGACTGTGCCAGCTCAATCAGGACAGTTGGAAGGTCTGCTGACCTTTTGTGGCCAAACAGCCTCCCTTAAAAACGGGGGTGGGGGGGCTGCTACCAATGGTTGGGATGTGCATTTCTCCCTTTTTTCCCCAGAGCCCAGGGGTTTTGTGACCTGCATAAGCACTGTCTGATTAAGAAGCAGGCATGAGCCAGCCCCTATGAAAGGAAGACTATAATTGGCTTACCTCAGCATCATCTCCTCTTCTTCTTGTTATAACTCTTACTCCTTTGGCCCTCTTCTTGCTATCCAGGATCCACACTCAGTTCCACATTGTGTGCCATTGGTGCCACCGGTATCACAGCTAAAGCCAAGAATTATATTCTGTACAATTGCAGACCAGGATAACTTATAACCACAGACAAGATTCTGGGGTCTGCATCTCACAGGCCAGCCTGCTCACTGTGAGATCCCCACTACCCACAGTTTCAGAGCAAAGAGATTTTGATCAGCACTAGATTTTCTGATCCCCCTGCACTGGGATGCTTTAATAAAAAGGAAACTTTTGCTTTTAAAATAGGGAGATTTTCTGCGTGAATAGAACAAAAATTGACAAAGCCCTTTTTACTCTTCCCTCCCTCCAAATGTATGACTGAGACGGCTGAATTTCTTAGCCTTCAGAGCTGGTTAAAAACTATTGATGCTCATGCTGAGCCCTCTTTCCTATAAAGAATTTCAGCTCCTACACCCTAATCCACTAAATATGCATAAGGATTGAAAGAGGATGCCCACAGGCCTCACGGTCTACCTAGAGGGATCTAGTTATAATTAAAACCCAATATTTCATTCTGTGCAGTCATGGAAATTTCCAACAGAGAAATACAGACATTGTTCTTTCTTTCTTTCTTTCTTTCTTTCTTTCTTTCTTTCTTTCTTTCTTTCTTTCTTTCTTTCTTTCTTTCTTTCTTTTTCTCCTCCTCCTCCTCCTCCTCCTTCTTCTTTTTTAAAAGACATTGTCAAAATGTTTGTTCAAAGTTTCTGCAAAAACTGCAAATATGAGGATATCTCAGAGCAAAAGCTTACACTTTGGGGCAACTTTGAAAAACAGGAGGACAGCGATATTAAAGCACAGTAGAGTTCGTCTTTTCACTGTAGGCCTTGGCATAAAAGCAAGACAGTCTGGCAGGCATACAAATTTGGACAGGCTTCAGTTCAAAGCAAAATTATATTCATGCTAACTGTTCATGACTTACAAAGAGTGGACCACTGCAAAAAGTATCTGACTTTTTAATATATAGCATTTATATATAATATGCTGCATTTACTTCCTTTTTCACAGCACTCTGATTTACAGGCTTCCTTATATACATATACAGTTTCTCCCCATTTCCCTCGCATACAACTGTCATTCCCAGTAGGGTTACCAGGTCTTAGAGAATCAGTTGAAATCCCATGGAATGGCTATACTTGTGTGGGTGTCCAGAAAATGAGATAAATCTCAGAGTGAGCAGCACTGCAATGATAGAATTCTGGCTGGCTGGCTTTTTTTTTTCTTTTGAGATGGCTTTAAAGGCCAGATACCCAGCTCTGCCCATTCAAAGAGAGCACCAAAGCTATTTGGCTCAATGTGAAGATATTTCTATGTATTTTCCACATGCACACTGTTGGCCCTTAAAAAAAAGGAGTGAGGAGGGAGAGATATGCTGAGGGCCCATCATGCCAACTGGAAAAAGTCAAGGAGGAAAGGACAGTATTATCTCTTGTAAGCCTCTGGCAACAGTTGTGAGGCCTGGAAAATGGAGGAGGAGGAGGAGAAACCTCATTGAGGGCTGGCAGTGAGTCTTCTAGAAATCTCAAAACTGGAAAAGCTCCCTAGGTGTCATGCAAAGACCACATAGCATGTAAATTTCTACCATTGCATTGCTGCTCACTCTGAGATTTATCTCATTTTCTGTACACTCACACAAGTATAGCCATTCCATAGGATAGCAGCAATCACTGCCACCACTTGGCACACTCGGCTGCCTGCCAAAAATGCCCCTCTCACCTGTCTGTGTGTTGCCAATGTGCCATATGGCCTGGTTAGCTGTGTTTGATGCAAATTTTGGACTCAGGCCCTTTCTGCATGGCATTTGCCATGTGAAAGGGCGCCTGGAGTGTTGTGCAATTGTGAGGAACGATCTGCACGATGCACTCACAATTGCGTAATGCTCCAGGGGCCGGCAGGTGCCGATCACACACCTTTTCATTTTTGGCTGGAAGCCGAAAATGGTGTGTGATCACGCATTGCTCCTGGGCCCCGTGCGCACTTACGTGGCGTGCAGAGCTTCCAGAGCAGTGCCGGTCGCACTTCCTGCCTCAGCGCAGCCTGGGAAACTCCCAAGCTGCATTGCAGAAGGAAGAGGTGGGGCTCTCGTGTGAGCAGGCATCTCATGAGGAGCTGAAGCAGCAGGGACGCGAGAGCCTCTCACCGGAGGCTGTTCACGTGATCTCTGCACCCCAGCGCCGAAAAAAGGTAAGGTGCGGAAAGGGCCTCAGGGTGCCTTCATGGATGTTTCCAAAATCAGTGGACCCAGAAGCAATTCTGGCCTTACTTCTGGGATATTGCATGTACTTCCCCTTGGCTATTGTTTTGATTCTGAAATCTCAGGGAATGGGATGCTACTATGCAGTCAATTCTGTCATTCTGTCAGACACACACCCACCCTAATGTCATATCTGTTGCCATGTACAGACCTTACCCAGTCCACATTTTCAGGCAGAAATATATCACTCACTCACACAGATTTCAGATAATTTCTGCCCCAGCCCTGCTCTGGAGTCTTGGGCCTGGAACAGTACTCTTATAGCATTCTCTCATTTTGGTATGTTGGTTTTTGAGTGGCAAATGCACTTGCAAGGTCTTTGCCACCTCATTGACTTATAATGACAGACCTCTCCCACCCCCTCAACTGCCCCTTGTGAAAATCCCCAAATTTATCACTTGAAAGAAAATGCTTCAAGCCATCATTTTCTCTGATACAGCATCTCTGAAGATGTGTCACACTGAAGCTATTTCAGATAAATGAAGTAGTCAAGTTACTATGTGTACAGACTTGGGAAGAAATGTGTGAACTAGCCCTGAGCCAATTTATTTCAAGTACAAAAAAGCCAACCAAGATTTAAGTGGAAAGTCAATGGCTGATTGGATTATTAAAAGAACAAAAAGGCTTCTGATGCAAAAGGTGCAGATTTAAAAAACAAGTTCCTAAAACAAACCTTTTTGAAAAGAAACCTTGAGGACGGCCCCCCTGACACACTCTGCAAACTCTTTTAGGGTGCACGCAAGAAAAAAAGAAAACTCCATCCATTCACTTTCACAACAACCATCTCTGACTGCATAAAAAACAAAGTGTGAGGAGAACACTGGTTGAGAGCAGTTGCAAAGATAAGTGTTGAACTGTCTTGACTAGCCTTCCCTTTTGAACCAAAACTGGGTTATAGTCCTAATCCTATAAACAATTGCCAGTATCCTACATGGGTTGCTTGGTTACAAATGTGTAACTAAGGCCATTTCCACATGACAGGGCTGTCCCGCTAGAGGAACGAGATGGAAGCAGTTGGCCAGTTGTGCTTCCATACAATGTTGTTGCCATTCCACTGCCATCCGGTTCCCAAGCATAGCACTCACAGACTATTCACCTAACAAAGGCCCTTTCTGCATCCTACCTTTTCTCGGCACTGGGGTGCGGTGCTTGCGCGAGCAGCCTCTTGTGAGAGGCCCTCGGGTCCAGGTTTCTTCAGCTCCACACGAGGTTCCTACTTGCACGCGAGCCCCGCCTCTTCCTTTCGCAGTGCAGCCTGGGACAGGAAGCATGACTGGCCCGACTCCTGAGGCTCCGCACACAAGGTAAGTGTGCGTGGGAGCAATGCGCGACTGCGCATCATTTTCAGCTTAAATGAAAAAGTGCACGAGCGGTGCCTGCCAGGCCCTGGAGTGTCATGCAAATGTGAGTGCATCATGTGGACCGCTCCTCACATTTGCACGACGCTCGACGGGCCCTGTTGCATGGAAAATGCCATGCGAAAAGGGCCATAGTAAATCTATTAGGCAACCATGAAAATGCAATTCCCCTGTCCTTTCCTAACATGCAGAAGGGACGGAAGTGTGATCATGTGCTTCTTTCCCTACTGCAGCAAAAGGAAGCGGATGGCTGCAGTGCGAAGGAAAGAGGCGGGTCCTCTGCACTTCCTTTCACAGCCAGCTGATGGCATATAAAGAGGATCACTGGGGACCTGTGGCAATCCCAGCACAGGAGCTGACGGGATTGCTTCGAGACAATGCGGAAGAGTATCATCATGCAGAAATGGCCTAAATAACATCTCCTTGCCTGAACCCCAAAGCCCATTTTAACAGCTAATGGCCATATTAAGCAAAGGAGCTTTGTTCATCTGCTGATCATGGCATGTAAGAATTACATTTTCAGCCCTTCTCATCCGTGAGACAGGCTGTGACAAGAAATTGTGAAGAGTCTTACTTCTGCTTGTAAGAACTTCACATGCTGGTGAGAGGAGGCTAGAAACATCCTCCTCTTTGCACTCTGATAAGTAGCTGAACAGACCTCCTTTACTCAATGAGGCTGCTGGTTGTTAAGTTGGATTTGGGTAGGGCATTTACAATCATGGCAATACACAGCAATTACTTAACAGCAGCAATGACTACAAAGCAGTTGTAGATTCATAAGCCCAGATTACAAACCCATAACTGCAATACAAAATGCCAGCAAATATCTTTATATTCTAACAAAAACAAAAGTAAAAAGCCAAGTCACCTAGAAAGCGGATGCATTCCTCTAAGAATTTTATATATATGTTTATGTATGTATGTGTATGTATATATGCATATGTATATGTCTGTATATGTGTGTGTGTGTGTTTTCCTGTTGTATTTCCATACTTTGCCCATGAACAGAACAACCACATTTACTATCCAAGTCTCTTCTCAGTCACAAACACAATTTCAATCATTTTTTAAAAAAAGGTAGCCAAAATTTAAGTGAAAAGACAACAGGTATTTGAATTATTAAAGCACAAAACGCTGCTGAAAAAACTGTGGATTTAGAAAATGACCTCTTAAACAAATGAATGAGGGATCTGAAAGGAAGAAAGATATCACTCTGGGTGGCATAGTTTCAGATGCGGTGAAACCAGGAGATGAAAAAAACCTGGGCCATTTCCACACTAGACTGTTTTAGTGCTATTATTCTACTTTCAACATCCTATGGCATCCTAGGGTTTTCAACTTAGGGAGGGGCCTTTGCCCTTCCCTAAACTGCAAAGCCCAGGATTCCATAGGATGTTGAAAGTGGGAATAATAGCACTACAACAGTCTAGTGCAGAAATGGCCTTGGATTTCTAAAGAAGCAAGACTTTTGGTCACTGAACCAGACTTAAAAGACTTGAAATCCACAAGAACTGTTGCATGATTCAGGCTCTAGGCAAATGCCATCCACACAGAGCTCAAGGTAAGTTCATTTCTTTGTGTTCGTAGGAACTATAATTCCCAGAATATCCTAGAATGTCCCACCCAACATAACTTGGAGCCATGCAAACTGGGGGATTCTGAAAATCACAGTTAAAAAAAAAAGTAAAAGGGGCCTTCCCAAGTTCTGATGCCTCATATGTGCAACTCACAGGTAAAGAAGAAGTCTGTGCTGATATCCATGCCCCAGAATCTTCAGTAGCACTGGCTGCACCCCCTGAACATGTGTAGTTTGGCACAGATATCTGCATAAAGAAAGCCTGTGTATGAGTAGGCAGTATGACATATGCTTCTATATAATCAGAACGCCTTTTCTCTGTGTATACATCTTGACATCAACCATTGGATATTAAAGGGGCATGTTCACATAGCATATGGGTGAGAGCCAGCAGCAAGGCTTTATTATTTATTACTTACATTTATATCCCACCTCTCCTCCAATGGGTTCCAGGCTTCCACAGCCTGCTTCCTCTCCACTTTTATCTTCACAACAATCCTGCCAAGGGGCCAGGCGAGTAGCTGGCCTTAAGGTCCCCCTCCAGTTTCATGGCTCAATGGGGACTGAAACCTGAAATCTCCCAAATCCAGTCAAGCACTCTAACCATTACCCCATGGGTAGGTACTATGTGTGGCAGAAAAGGCCTGAATGAATTTCAAAACCCTGTAAAGAGGTGGGAAAGGGGAGAAGTGTATATGTACCAAACAGGGAGGAGCATCATGAACGCAGCCACTGAGACACAAGCCTGAAAATCTTCAACTCCTCAGCCTGCAGGTGGCAAACAGATATAGGATGACTGCAATTATGCCTCTTCTTGCTTCCTTAGAAGCCATGTGGCACTCTCCCAAAGTGGAAGGCTAAAGCTGTTTTTCTTCTCATTGTAAAGTTTTAACAATGAAGCAAAATACTTACAATCCAGCTATGGCAGCAGGAGTGAGAAGCAGTTAGATCTGTTTGCACTCACTTCTCCTCAGGTTGTTTATCTCAGTAGGTTTTTACCCATTTTGTGCATGTTTTATAGCCAGCCCTGCTCTCTTCCTCCATTTAGAATTTGCAGGCTGGTCAAAATTCTGCCATCCAGATCAGCCACAAAGGAGACATGAACCATTTTAGGTCAAGCCAATTGCAGCACTGGGCAGCCCAGCTGGATGTCTCATCACAGAAGGCAGTTCTCCTTGAGACTTGAAAAATACTCGTCTCATCTCCAATCCAATCACAAAGAAAAAGAATTTTCTCTATAATAAGCTCCATCTTCCTGAATTGTTAAGGAGGAGTAGAAAAAGAAAATTATTCCTTTAGCACTTTTGGAAAACTTTAAGATGGTATTGCTATGGCAACAGTTCTCCCTCTCACCAGATAAAATGAGAGGAGAGAGAGGGGAAGAAGAGAGAAGAGAGGCAGATAGGAAGACAGAAAGAATGTGGTCCATGGAATTGGAATGTTAATGTGCTAGATTTGATCTGCATATCTCAGGTGTCTGTTTTGAATGCCATCATTGATTTGCTTCGACTTCAACATAAACAACACGACGAGAAATGGTTACTAAGCCAAAGAAAACCTGACATAATTTGAATTTAAAAACATGTAATTTATGATAGCATAAGGGGGAAAAATGGGCAGTCTATTCAGCTAAGAACACTTTTTTTTTTAGCCCTAGCACTCAGAGTAAGTCGATATATTAGTTTGTTGCAGCTGAGAACAGGAAAAATTCCAGTAGTACAAGCCAAGCAGGATAGGCTGTACCAAAGAGAATGAATGGGAACAAATCACAGATTAAAAATGATCATACACAAAGAACTCTTGGAGCATTTCAACCTCTCTATACATTCTGCCTTGGCTTTACATTTTGCTATAGGAATTAATTAAAAAATATCACTGTCTCCCATTGCTAGGATATAAAACTATTTTTTCCCAACCAATGAGACTTTTAGCCCTGCTCTTTCATTATCCAGTAGTGGGTGGCAATGGAAATTGCTTTTCCTCCCCTCACCATGTAAAAAAAAAGTCATAAGTGAAGTGAGTTGCAGCCCATTTTTATTTATTGTAGAAGACCATGCCTTGAAATGTTACAAACACAGCTGGTCTTGTACTCTAACGTGTGAAAACCAGATGAATACACAATTTAATTCATTACAAAAAAAAATGCTACACATTATTCTGGATGAACACATATGTGTTTGATTAACTGCTGGCTGTGTTTTGCTACTAACAGCATGGAGATGAACAACTGCATCAGGCCAAAGGGTCAATTTTCTGCCCCAAGATTTTACATGGGGCCACATGGACTGCCAGAAATGTTCCACACAAAGGCCAGAAATAGTCAGAAGTCCACTTCTGTTTTTTTTTTTTTAAAAGAACAGTTTATGTGAAACCATTCAGGGGAACTCTGGAAATCTGTTTAGAAAGCAAATTGCCTTTCCTGGAGGCATGTAGGAAAAACAACTCAATATCTTCACTTCCTCCTCCTCCCCCTCCTCCCATCATCATCATCATCATCTCCTTCTCCTTCTCCTTCCTCTTCTTCTTCCTCTCCTCCTCCTCCTCCTCCTCCTTCTTCTGGAGAGAAGAAATGTTCCAGAGAGAGGGCACAGACAGGTTGAGACTTGCAAAAACAGTCTGAGGGCCGTATGTTGCCCACCCTGTATTAGATATTGTCTTTAATGCTTACATCAAAGGCATCTCTTGTATTACAAAGGCATCTCTGTAATTAAGTGTGCTTCGTACCTTTTTAGTTCATAATGTAAAATGTAATGTAAAAATTAAGTGTGTTTCTTACATTGTTTAGCCATGATGCCTTGGTGCAGCCAGTTAGATTTTTTGAGAAATGCTCCTCTGCTGAACATGTTTCATGTTACTGGATGGCAGACAATGCATATAATGTATATGCCATATATCCCACAACTTCTTTTGAACACAGAAAGACTGGAAGCTCCCAGCTTGAGAGAAAGGTGGAATATAAATAAAAGGATGGATGGAGGAATAGATCTGATTTAAACCCTTGAGTTCATCTTGCTCTGTATTATCCACATTACAGTGGCTGGCACTAGCTCTTCAGGGTTCCAGTTGTGCCTGGAGATGCCAAAGATTGAAACTAGAACCCCTGCAGGCAAAGGAAATGTTCTTCCACAGACAAATGTCATGTATGCCAGGCCAGACAAACAGAGGTAATGGCAACAGCAACAGCAGTATGTCTGTAGTGATGAAAAGATAATAAAGGACTAAGGATCATGTACCAAAAATGGTACTAAACATGCACAGCTCAGATCTGTCTATACAACCTTCTCCACCCTCCTAGCTTGTTCTTTCCAAAAGCTACAACTATGAATACACTATGAATCATGAAAAGCCATTGAGAAGTCTTGTCCAATCCTTTACCCAGAATCTACATTGTGCTCCTTCCTTCACCACCTTTCCTCCTTCCCATCGTATCCCTTTCCACTGCACTTCCCCGTTCTGTTACTTCATCATTTCTCTTGCTCTTTGCATTTCTCACATGGGCTGAACACATGAACCATACACAGAACCAAGCCCTAGCACAATGTTGACACAAAGTTTTGTACAAATGATAGAGATCCAATTTTTGCGACATACAGACAAGACCTATTGTTGTACAGATTCAGATCATATGGCTCCACTCCTGCCCAAAAAATCCTCATCAACCTGTTATTGTTAATGTGTTTCAAATCAACCCTGACATATGACAACCCTATCATGAGGTTTTCCTGGCAGCAGTCTTCAGAGGAGGTTTACTATTACCTTCCTTTGAGGCTAAGAGAGTATGACTGCCTTAAGGTCACTCAGTGGGTTTCCATAGCTGAGTGAAGATTGGAACCCTGGTCTCCTAGAGTCTTAGCCCAACATTCAAAACACTAGCCCATGCTGCCTCTTTCATCAGCCTGTTGTACATACCCCCAAATGCAAGAAACTATTATTATGCTCGCTTGATATTGATTCAGACAACAGCAATAGCTCCACAGCAGCATGTGTTATTTTTAATGTCCCAGTGAGGCTTCCTTTCCAGAATTGTGAGTGAATGCTAAACATTAGATGATTTCCTCCTGTGGACAAAGAAATTCAACCTATACTGCTCATATGCTTATTGAAGAATAAGTTCCACTGATTTCAATGGCCTTTGCTTCCCAGTAAGGATGCTTGGTATTAGAAGTGTAAGGAAAACAGACTAAGAAGATCTTTTCTGAAACACAAAAGAGAATTACAAGACAATCAAGTCCACTAAGGGTTAATTTCCATCTTGGCAGAACATTTTTATTCAGAGGCAAGCTTTGCCGCTGGAGGGGAATTTTACAAATAAACTTGCAAGCTTTGCAGATCAATTTTCTACTTGGTTTTATCACCCTGTTTCTCTCTTAATCAGCCCCTGCTGCCTGTCTCTCTTTTTCAGACACATTCTGAAGGCTCTGTGCCACCTCTGAAAGAATACAAGGCCCTCTCTTTCCTTCTTTTGTAGAGCATGAAACCAAATTGGAAACTTTGGTGCCATTTGTATTACCATCAAGAGTATTTAGGAATAAACAGCTTTCGAAAACAATACTCTTGGGCCCCAGCACTGCAGAGCAAGTGGCACAGACTTTGGTTGCCTGAATACTCGGCAAGCATTTAAATGATAATAACATTACATTACACCAGAGGCAACAGCCATATAAATAATTGTGTATTGTCTCTGCGCATTGATTTTTTTTAAACACATAGCCTTGGCTGAAAAATTGATTAAACAAAATTAAAAATAAACAAATAAACCAGACCACAATAATGTAATGAACTGTAAACTGAAACAATAGGCTATTTAGTGGCAGATGAAAGAGCATTTAATAAGAATTAGAAGGGATGGAATTGGTGATTCACCAAATGTTTGATCTACCCAGTACCTCCTGGGAGTACAGAACTGTACAAATGGTTTAAATGGACAGGGAGAGAGGAAGTTACATCAGGGAGCATCATTTTCTCTACCTAAAAATTTATGGAATTGAAATTACTGAGAATATGCATAAGAAACCACAAAGCTTCTTGATGAACTTCGAATAAATAAGTGAGAATAAATCCAGCTGCCTTAATGCAGTATGCAACATATAAAAGTGGTGTTATAAAGTGGGTCCTTTCAAGAAAAAAGCCAAATTTAACAACATCAATTGTTTTCTAGGCAGGGAACGGTAGTAACAGCATGTTTGCTCTAATGAACAAATTCTGTAATTATATTCTTCACCAAACATTCTATAGAAAAAGAAAATCTGCTAAAGCAGCAAGATGTATCAATATAATAACATGTAGAACATAACCATATATTTGATGATATAGTAAATCTTAAGAAAATTACACTGTGTTGGTGCCACTATGAAGAGAGCCCAGAATAGTTCTTAGAATAAGGCTGAAGGTATCTCCAAAGCAGTATATGAAACCAAGCTCAATTTTCAAATAAATGGTTTGCTGAAGACTTTTTTTATGCTACTACTTGCAGTGGCAAGCTCAGTCATGAGATTTTGTAAAACCAAAGAAAAGAGATAAGTGGTAGGACCTGATACACACAAAGGACATGATCACCAAGCTTCCAGGAAAGAGGTAAGACCAACCAAGCAGAGGTGTCAATTTAGTACTGCACAGGTGCTTGTTCCTGCTCCATGTGAACTGCCCTTTTGTCAAAGAACCACCTTTCACTTTCACCTCTAGAAAAGATCTTAATAATTTGGTATATTTTGATGCTGTTTATTATGATTTCAGAAACAGAATTTGATGAAAACCATCATAGAAGGATTTGAATTCTCAAAGGAGGGATCACCACCACCATCATCAATAGTATACATGTTGTTAGACCTCACCTTGATTGATGGAGATCTATTGGGATAATTTCACTTCCGGCTTTTATTTTACCAGAAACTGTACATCCAGACACACAACAGATGGAATTCTGTATATCAGTACCAATACACCCCAAAGGCACCAGATCCTGTCTGATCTTGGAAGCTAAACAGGGTCTGTCCTGGTTAGTACATAGATTAGAAACCACCAAGAAATACCAGGTGCCACAGGCTATATTTCAGAGGAAGGAACTGGCAAAACTACCTCTCAGTATTCCTAGCCTAAGAAAACCTATGAAATTCAAGGGATTGCCATAAACTGACAGGTGACTTGAAGGCATGTAGACAGACATAATACCAAAATCATACTCATCATTCTTTATGAAGATCCAAAATAGGAACAGCCATGAACAAGAGGAGGCTTAGGAAAGCCCCAGTATTCTTTCTCTCTCTCTCTCTCAACACACACACACACACATGCAGACTGAGGGGGCTGGGTTGGGCTAAGATGATTTATACCAAAAACAACCCACTGAATGCTGAGAATGCTCAGTGCCCATGGAAAGCTTACTGATTAATGTGAAGGCATGAGAATACAAAAGTGAGGGAGGGGATGGAATGGGGTATTTCAGAAGAAGGCTTGACCACTGGGAAAGAGTGCTGCATACTGGAACATTTTGATGCTGGTTGCCTTTGTAGACCTCTTCAGTTAAAAACTGCATGAGTATGTCCAAAGAATGATGTAGTGCGGATTGTTAAACTGCATGCAGTGGATAAGAAAAAACATTATACAACCCTGGAAAGCAAGGTGGTTTTCAGACACTGAATTATAGAAAGGTTAGAGCTGGTTATTAAAGAAAAGGTGACATACAGTAGGAAGGATTGATCCTGACCATTTTGAATCAATTTAACACCATTTGCTGGTGCTATATAAAAAATAAAGGAAGAAGAGGGCAAGCAACCACTTTACCACTAACTCCCCTTGCTCTTTGATTTCCGTTCCCTTTTGCTTTTCTGAGAAAGATTAAAGTTAAAGGAACAGGATAGGGAAAAAGTATTAAGAACAGAGAAAAGTAAGCATTACAATGAAAGAAGGAAAGAGAGAGAGAGAGAATGTTAATGTGGTATGAAGGGAGCAAACTCTTTATTACAGAGAAGTGGGGCCTTGGACACAATGTATTGCACATAATGTAAGTTATCTGCTGCTACTTACATTTTGGGATAATGAGGGTATGATGAAGTCACACTTCAAAAGCAGGGTAACAGATAACAGCAAAGTCACTTATATGATATATAATAATTTCTAGTTCTTTGCACAACTTACTTCTAAAGGGCATTTTAGTAATCATTTTCGCAGGCCCTTTTCAAGTTTTGTGCTATTTTCATATTCATGATAAGATATTTTTCCCTCAAAACTAACAGAAAGCAATGAAACACAATAAGCAGTAAGATAAATAATGTAATACATTGCTTGTTTCCACCACTGCAATGGATGTTTGCGATGGGTTACTTTTTAAATACTGTAACAAGTAATTAAATGTACTACATTATTTTCTAGTTGCAGAATAAGGATGTTTTTCTAAAGGGGGCTACTGCACTTTTAACTCTATTATCATGTTTTAATTGCTTTACATACCAATTGCTATTTTAAACTAGTGCAGCTTTCAACAGGGAAGGTAATTTAATTACTCACAATTGTTTTTTATTTAAAATTAATACAGGTAATACTACAAATTTATGATTGGCTTTTTAGGTGCAGTTTGTTTTAATCTGTGTAGATACCTTTGGTCCCAATGTAGGGACAAAGGCACACTATAAATAAATAAATACATTATAAATTGACTTTACAAGCTCTGATGAAAACTGTACTGTTTAAATAAAATGTGTACAAATGTTATCACCGTGAACTGGCCTGGCCTTTGGTAACCTTTAGATATCATTTTGATATCACAGTTTGGCCCTGCTCTGCCACCAGCCAAGTGTTTGTGAGGCTACCGAACAAGTGCGAAGCTAGGCATGGCTATTATCTGCTGAGTCATATTTTGTTTACACCAAGGCAAGCCAGAAACTGCCAGATCTGCTTTAAGGGACCTCCCGAAACAAACACCTTCATTACAGATGCGTATCAAAACAAAGAGACCTCTACCCCGAGAGGGCACCCTGGTGAGCTAAGTGCTTAATTGCCAAGCTAGCCGCATCTACATACTGGCCATACTATTGTCAATTCGGTCCATAACTCAATCATGTAAATTCTGACCTTTCGGAGACATTGTCTCCAGTCCAAAACTCATTGTTTTCGCCCAAGACCAGACTAGCCCACGGTCATTCCTTCCCCTATAAAAATCCCCAGTTCTGAGAGCTCTTCAGATCTCTCGCTAGAATGCCTGGACTTCATTGAACGTCCACCCCGCCTTGCTGCTTCTTCTTCTGCGAGTTCCCCTCGGCCGCCACGCTGGGTTTCCTTCTCTCCAAATGGCTTTCTTCAGGACTGCGAGATTGGTGATGTACCACCCATTCCCCCAAAGCTCTATTTCCTATTTCTAGTTAGCAAGTGTGTTTGTGTTTTTCTTAATAATTGCTTAATAAATATTATTGCTAGCTTGAACTATTTTGTCTGCTCACTGACCTGATGCTGTATACACAGGGTAAAAGATCCCCGCTAAGTTACCCTGCCTCTCATTAACCAAGAGAGTGCTCCGGCTAATTTCCCCCATATTGTTGTATTTGTTTTGGTTATTTGGGTGTCCCTCCCGGGACCCCTAAGTCACAGGGTAACACAAATGCATAATCTCTTCTTCCTTCTTTTGAAACTAAATTAATTTTTTTTTTTAAAAAAATCAAAGTACAGTTACAATATTTCAGTCCCATTATTGAAATGATTTCTGTCTGAATAAGATGTTAGAACTACTTTGCTGCTAATTAACAGATTATTTGTCTGTGCAACATGACATGAAACTAATAGATACATAAATACATGAATAAACAATCTCCTGTTCTGGCATATCTCTTACTTTTCCAAAAGATCGGGTCTATTTAAAATTCCATCTGATACATTCCAATAGATTAACAATTTTATTACTGCCACTCATTCCTTGATCTGCTACTCATTTTAAGATTCTGCTCCGAGTAAGCATTTCAGCCTCTCTGAAACACTGACTAATAGTACAATCCTAACTCAAACTTGTACTGGATGTGGGGAGTTAGGATAAGGCTTAAGCTGACTGGCAGACTGTGCCAGCCAAACAACTCTGCTGCCTAGGATTTGCCAGGAAAAGTAAAAAGGGTTGAGAGGATGTCAGACAAGGGAGGAACTAAGTCATAGCGAAGACAGTTCTTTCCCGTCCAAGAGCACAAACACAACGCTAGGACCAAGGCCCTTTTCGCACGGCATTTCCAATGTGAAAGGGCCCCTTGAGCATCGTGCACATGTGAGGAGCGGTCCACATGACACACTCACATTTGCACGATGCTCAAGGGACTGATGCAGACCACACCCAGATTTTTTCATTTTCGGCTTGAAGCCGAAAATGCTGCATCGCTCCAGGGTTCCTTGAGCACTTACCTTGCGTGCGGAGCCTTGGGAGTTGGGCTGGTCATGCTTCCTGTCTCAGTGCAGCCTGGGAGGTCCCAGGCTGCACTGTGAAAGGAAGAGGCGGGGCTTTCATGTGAGCAGGAAGCTTGTGCAGAGCCGTAGAAGCAGGGAAGCGAGAGCCTCTCTCTGGAGGCTGCTCATGCACCCCAGCACCACAAAAAGGTACGGTGCGAAAAGGGCCCAAGTTAGGCCAAGGTGAGATTGTATCCAGGGATAGCTGTATTGGCCAAGCATTTATTATTTATTATTTAGTTATTTATTTAGTGCATTTATAACCTGCCAAAAAGGCTTCGGACAGGAAAATATAACAAAATCTAAAATACACATTACAGTGATATCTTTATTATGTCAACCAACCAAATTTGGAAGAAAAACAAGGAAAAACTAATGCCGGCTACCTCACCATTGACTCCAGTAGTGATGATGGAAAAATTTCCAATAAATTTGAGGGATGAATTAGAGAACGAATTTAAAAAAGCAGGGAATATATAAGTTAAAAGATTGGATGAACATAATCATGAATAAAGACAGAATAAAGGAGAGATTGCAGGGCACTAAGATGTCATGGCTTAATTATATTCAGCTGGAGCAGTGGATAAGGAATTGGAAAAACAATAATAAAGATTTTAGAGAATACACTAGATTTGAACAAATGATTAAGCAAAGAGATGATATGGAAGAAAATGAAATATTGAAGGGTACCACAGAGAAATATATAAAATATTGTCAAAAGATGAAGATGAATATCTTAGAAAAATATGGGAGGAAGAATTAGTAAAAAAATAGATACTCAAGACTGGGGGAAAATTTGGAATCAGCATCATTAAAAAAAAATATCCGTAAGGATAAAAGAGAATTATTATAAATTGATTTGGAGATGGTACCTAACACCAGTAAGGTTAAACCACATAGACTAGAATCATTCAAGGTTATGTTGGAGGGGTGGCCAAGAGATTGGCACATATATTCATATGTGGTGGAATTGTGAAGGTGTACAGAAATTTTGGCAAATGGTGTTTAAAGAGATAAAAGAGATAACAGGAATTGATTTACAAATATGTCAGAATATAGCATTATTATCTATATTTGATAAGGCTAATTGTACCCAGACAATGAAGGAGTTAATTCCAAATTTATTAATTGCAGCAAGGCTAATTATATCGAGAAAATGGAAAACTCAAGAAAATTTTTCAAATAAAGGATTGGTATAAAGAAGTGTGGAAAACTGCAATCAATGACAAGTTAATATGTTGAATTAAGGTTAAAAAAGGAGTAATGAAAAGGAATGACTTTGAAGCAATATGGAAAATATTTGTGGAAAAGGCTATAACAAAAGAGGGAAGTGTCACATCTCCATAAGAAGAATTACAATCTTGGAAAGCAGAGTAAGCTGAAATATAAGTGGCTCTGGGAATGAGTTCGCATTTAGGATTAGGGTTTATGGTTAATAACAGGATCATATATAGTATTAGCAATAGGTTAAATATAGTTGAAAAGAATAGACTTAAGAACGAAATTACTATAGTAATAATGAGTACAAGGAGAAAGAGATTTAGATACATGAAATAAAAATATATAATCAATATGATATATAATATGTTGAATAAGTATATGATGATAAAAGATCTGGAGAGAAATAGTAATGTAAGCTATTTGTGTTGTAATTTTTCTCTTTTTCACCTTTATGTTATTTATGTGGTGTTTTTGTTTTATTCTGTTATGTATTATTCCTTTTTCTTTATAATAATTTTTTTTTAAAAAAAATTATGTCAACCAAAAGGCACAAGATACATTGTGCAGGTTTCAAAGCTCACAGCCTTCTTCATGGACACAGATGTTAAAAATCATTTGTAGAGGAAAGCGTGACAATGATGAGTCACAGAGCTGTTGAAATGGTCTTCTGTTGGTGTAAATTAGGAACCCTGTGCAAGGCTAGAAGCCCCTTTGTATGCTGAATAAAGTGAGTCTCTCAAGCAGCTTCTGTACTGACACATCTGGAGACAAATGTAGGTGTTGTGAAAGATAAAATGTGGAAATGATAACCAAATTAGTTTTTAACCTTTCTTGGAGGTGAAAACTTCAGAGAGTAAGCACTAATCCATTTGATCCCTCTAGTTTGGGATTCTCTTGTCACAGCTGGGTTCAGTATCTTCACATGCAAATAGTATATATCTAGGGGTAGCCATGTTGGCTAATTACCAAAATATAACAAAATTCAACACATTCATATTGTGATACCAACGAAAAAGGAAATTTTATTGCTTTCTTTGGCTGTTTGTGTCTTCAGCTACCTCGTGTCCAATAATGGGTTTGGCCTCTACTTACCTCAGTCCTCTCTTTAAGGCCACTTTAAATAACACCTTTGACATCTTAGGAAACATGCAGCATTATGGCGCTCAATTATCACATTTTTCTTCTAAAAAATGTGTCTCTAACATAAATGCCAGATGAAGAGTCCTGTGAGCTTCAAAAGCTTGTGTAATGTACTTGGTACTTTTTTATTGGCCTAATAAAGGTATTATAATTATCATTATTATGGCTATTAATTTATATCCTGCCTTTCTCCCATAATGGGACTCAAACAATACATGCAATAATATACAATAATAATACATACATTGCAAAAATGAGATTCAAACAACATAGAGTAAAAGACTATACATAAACTTCAATATGAATATAAAAGTTATTTAAACATTTGAACAATTTATAAAGTCAAAAACATAAAAAAAAACTCATTAAAAGACTATACAAACCATGAAACACAATAAAACACATCATTAAAGCCCATCTGACTCAGTTCCTAAAAGTCTGATGGTACAAGAATTATTTAACTTAGTGGTGGAAGGAGAGCAAGGATGTAGCCAGTCTCTCGAGGGAGGGAAGCCTGGGAGTAGCCACTGAGATGACTCTCTCCCTTGTTCTCACTACACAAGCCTCAGAAGGTGGTGGGACACAGAGAAAGGCCTCTCCAGAAGATCTTAGAGCTTTAATGGATTCATAGGCCATTTCCGCCCGAGAGGGGAAGAGCGGTTCACTGCGTGTCCAAAGTGGTGTTTTTATACTTTGATTTGGAAACTGAATTCAGAAATTCAGAAACTATGCTATCTGCACCTCCCTCCCTCCCATTTACATTGCACTACTGCAGAGAACAGCAGTTGCTGCATCCACAACAGTAAGTCCCTGGCCACTTCCGTCCCCCCCCACTCCACCCCGCCATTGCTGACTGGTCTATTTTTTAAAACACACACACATTTTTAACACATTTCTGTGTTGCTACGTTTGTGCATAGGAATGTATGTTCATTGATACGTGGAAAAAACACGTTTTAACAGTCCATTATCAGATGCACTCTCTTCACGCTGTCCACTTAACACAGGAAGACAATAATGACGGCAGCTTGTCCTTTGATGGATGGGGAGAGATATGAACGGAAATGACGGAAGGGACAGCCTGGGAATGCCCATAGCTGGCCACTTCTGTTATGTGAATTGATGCTAGGCTTCTGCATGTAAGTGAAAACCAAAGCAGAACCAGTTTGGGAGATTTACATTGGAGTTTTTCAGGTTCTCACATGCAGCAGTTTTGCATCGCAGTGAACTGCAGTGAACCATTCTAGGAGCTGAAAATGTGCAGAACCATAAGGAAAACTATGGTGCTAAAACGGTACAATGTGCAGACCGGAGGGTAAGAATTTGATGCTGCTATGATGTATCAACCTCATGCAGAAATGGCCATAGAGAGAGATATGTCCCTTCAAATAGCCTGGACCATGTAGGTCTTTATAGGTTATCACTAGTACTTTGAATTATAGCCAGAAATGAAACATCAGGAACTGTTGTCATAAGGGAGTTGTGTGCTCCCTGTTAACAATCTGGTTGCAGCTTTTAGGGCCAAACTGAAGTTTTTGAGCACTTTTCAAAGATGAAGTGCATTACAGTAATCCAAATGGGATGTAACTAAAGTATCACCATAATGTGTATTTTGGATTTTGTTATATTCAGGGTGAAGTTATTCCTTCACAATTTCAAACATCTCTGTGGCAGGAAGAATTTGGATTCAGCACAGCCTTGTCTGGCTCAGTGTTGGTTCAGCTGGCCCTTGACTATTTTTGTCAGTTAGGATTGTGCTCATCTGTTTTGTTTTTGTTTTAATTCTCTAATTATGCACTTCAACATACATCAGCAGCCTCTTGACTATGTAGAAATCACTCTTTTATTTCATGGTGGCCTCATTTTGATTCCAAACCAATCGTCATCTGATCACTCGACTTTGTTTTTAGGGGGAATGATAAAATAGTTCTTAGCACATATTAGGGCAGCTTTAGTCAGAATTAGAACTGGACTGTCAACAGCTCAGTTGCTACAGACCCTTTACTGACTGTGGGCCCAGCAGTGAAGGTAAAAGGTGTAGTTTTCTTCCTTTCTTTTTACAGCCACCTTCTGAATCACCTGGCATTCCTGTCATCATTAACATTTTGTGTGTTACTTTGTAAACACATGAGAAAGAGGTTTCAGGTCTCATTGAGGTTGCAGGTTGAAAATGCACTCACACGCATACCCTCCAACTGTCCTGATTTGAAAGGGACAGTCCTGATTAATCCTCTGTATTTCCCTTTTCCAAAATGTCCCAGTTTATTGCTCCTTCTCTCACTTTCTCCCTTTGCTCCCAAGTTACTTCAGTTGCTGCAAACTGAGTTCAAAGTGTGAAAGTAGCTTACCCTCGGTTTACTCAAATTGAGGGAAGGGGAGAGGAGATGGACTCTTGTCCTTTCCTGTAGACAAAAGCAAAAGCAGACTGTTGCTACATTAGATCACACATGTGCAGTAAGAGGGTTCCCATTTTTGAAACTGCTCCAAGGCCCCAGAAGAGTTGCTTCCAAAGACTTACCAAGAAGAAGATTTAATTTTTGAACAGGGTACTAGTGTCAAAAAACAAGTGAGCATTTCAGTTAGAGTAAGTCACAATGTATTTAGTGATGAATGAAAATCCCCCCCAAAATTGCCAACAACAACAACATATGAACACGTTAGAAAATTCACTGGCAGCATCAGTTCCATCCATTTCCTTGATAAAGGTTTATCTCCCAACTATGAAATTGTGCTTTATAGAAGAATTAGTCTGCAAAAACTCTAAGAAAGTCTGAACACAATGTGGATTTTTTGGAAAAATTCCATTCATTCGGTAAAATGTGATAATGTAAATGAAGAGCTGGCACTGATGGTGGCTGATGTCAACAGACAAGAGCAAGCAGGGAGAGGAAGAGTAGGTGTTATATACACAAGAAATTTCAGATTTGAAAAGAATAAGAGGCAAAGGCTAGAAATGGTTATTGAGTTACAGATATTCTTATGCTAGTAAAAATCCTGACATACTTTGCAAATATACCTCACAATGAAACCATGTCAGAAAATTTTTGTCTGGTCTCTGAAGATACACTTGGCCAACGTGGGGTATGGTGTCATGATTTTAATTGACCTTGTCAATTAATAAACACCTTGTCAATTGTAAAAAAATTGTAAAAAACCACCTTGTCAATTAAAAAACAAATAAAGATAGGTCATCAATTAAGTGGAAAACATGAATGTTGATTTCCCCCATTATGCTGTTTACCTGCAAAGCAGAAATCAAGTAAAGGACTGCTTCAAAGGTATGCATATTCTCCATCATGTAGAAGGAAAGATTCTGCTTGTCTCTTCGTAGGGCATATCCTTTTGAAGCTATAACTGATGTGAAGAGGAGGCAAGGCATCTATCTATCGATTGATCTATCGACATATATCTGCTATACAGTTATGTCAAGTCATATTGTATGATCATTTTAGCAAGGAGAAGGGAGAATCTACTAGAGTGACAACTTATCTGGCAATGTGCTCATAACAAAAACATCAAGTAGCCTACTTCCAACAATTGCTACTTCTGGGCAATGGGAGCATCCATTTTGTTAACAGATGCCAGTTTGCTGGCAGCAGACACTATTGGATGCAAGGCATACAAATTAGAATATACAGACAGTCTGTAGACACTTTTATCCCCTTTTTAATGACACACATTTCCTTTCTTTTTTGTTTAGCAATGCAAACTATAGGAACAGCCCACAGAAGGCTTTTGTCTGGCTGACATGCATATTGGATTTTTTAAAAGATTATTATTTATTTTTGCCTTTTATGGTTTTGCCCTTGAATTTAAAATTTTATTTATTTATTTATTTATTTTGTTTATTTGTTTATTTAATGTGTAGTCCACCTTTTTTTCTGAATGGGACCCAAGATGGCTTACACATAAAAGAAAACAAATTCATAATTAGTAAAAAAATTTTTTTTAAAAAAAAGAACAATTAAATAAGACATTATATTAAAACACCATAAAATCATAGGATCATGGAGTTGGAAGAGACCGGAAAGGCCTTCTAGTCCAACCCCTTACCATGCAGGAAAACACAATCAAAGTACTCCCAACAGATGGCCATACGGCCTCTTTATAAAACCTCCATGAAAGGAGACTCTACCACACTCCAAGGCAGTGTATTCCACTGCCAAAGTGCTCTTCCTGTCACAAAGTTCTTCCTAGTATTTAGATGGGACA
The DNA here is from genome assembly GCA_948472985.1 of Iguana delicatissima. Lineage (NCBI taxonomy): Eukaryota > Metazoa > Chordata > Lepidosauria > Squamata > Iguanidae > Iguana > Iguana delicatissima. Next base: position 2,043,656 of record CAOKZL010000187.1, on the reverse strand, counting down.
TTTAGATGGAAACCTCTTTTCCTCTGGTTTGAGGCTACTGCTCTTGTCCCAGACTCTGCTCCATCTTCCAAATGACATCTTCTTAATGTTTAAACATGGCTATCATGGGGTTCAATTCCATGCTCAGCCATGGAAACCCACTGGGTGATCTAGGGCACGTCACACTCTCGCCATCAGAAAATCGCAGGATAGGTTTGCCTTAAGGTTGATACAAGTCAGAAATGACTTGAAGGCACACAACAACAACAAATCATGTCACTTTCAAACCTTCTCTTTTCCAGGCTAACCATACCCAGCTCCCTAAGCTGCTCATCATAGGGCATACTTTCCAGGCCTTTTACCATTTTGGTTATCCTCCTCTGGCTTCTTGATAACATGTTTCTTTAATTCTGGTGCCTAGAACTGGACACAATATTTCAGGTAAGGTGTGACCAAAGTAGAATAGGGTAGTGTCAATATTAATATTAACATTATATCAAATTGTGACAAGAACAAGAACAATTCAAAACATGCATCACTTCAAAGAACCTTCCACACAGACACTTAGTCACCAAATGCTTGTTCAGATAAAAAGGTCTCTACTTGCTGGTAGAAAGCAGAGCAGAGAGGGATCCAGCCTAGTCTCCCTTAGCAAAAAGTTCCACAGCCTGAAGCTGCCACCAAGAAGACTCTTTCCTATGTTACCACCAAATGTACCTGTTAAGGTGTTGGGCTGAAATTGAGCCATCCTCCAAGGATCTTAAAACTTGGGCAGGCACACAGGGGAAGATATGGTCTTTCAAATAGTCTGGACCTAAGCTATATAGGACTTTTTAGGTCATCACCACAACTTTGAATGATGCCCAGAAATGACCTGGTAGCCCATGAAGTTGTTTCAACAAGGGAGTTATATGTTCCCTGTAACCAACCTCAGTATGCATTCCTTCAGCACCAGCATTTTGGATCCACTGAAGTTTCTGATCAGTTTCCAAAGACAGTCCACATAGAGTGTGTTACAGTAATCCAACTGAGAAAAAGTCAAGGTATCTCCCAAGGGGACTAGATCCTGTCTGATCTCGCCTGGTCAGCCCTGGTTAGTACTCGAATGGAAGATCGCCAATGAATACCGGGTGCTGTAGGCTATATTTCAGAGGAAGGAACTGGCAAAACAACTGCTGAGTATTCCTTGACTAAGAAAACCCTATGAAATTCATGGGGTCACCATAAGTTGATAGGTGACTTGAAGGCACATGTACATCTGACCCTTACCTTCCTATAGAAACTGATGGCTCAGCTCAGAGAACTATAGGTTGATTTAAGCCATTGGGGATCTATATATCCTCTGAGTGAATGGGCTGTGATATTTCAAGGGATCTTCCTTCACATATAATGCTTGGACTTCCAAAATAGCTCACATAGAAATATCTGGGTGGTAACAGTGACCAATATTTCATCCAAACTAACAACTGAAATATTGTGCTGGTTTGTAAAATGAAAGTTCAGTCACAGTATTGTGTTTAAAAATTTTTTTCCACATAAACATCACCATTTTCCTTCTCAGCATAGGCCTTTTCCGCATTTTACTTTTGAAATGGGGCGCGCGTCCTCCAGCGAGGACGTTTACACTTGGGGGTGAACTGGGTCCGGACTACTTAATGTTTGTCTGGACTTCAGCCCGCTCCGGAATGCCCAGAACAGGTGGTTCCCTGTGCTATTGAGAGACTGATTAAAAGAGGACTTTCAATAGCTTGGCGCGCCCCAGTCCGTCACTGCCCTAAGTGTAGATCTGCAGGTTCGCACCAGCGCGAGGCTGCAGATCTTCCGGGATGGGCTTCTGGCTGGCGAGCTTCTCCGATTGGTAGAGAGCCTCCGCCAACCGGAAGCCTCCATTTTCATCTCCGGAGAGTGTATAGCGCGAGCACGCGCTGCTCTGGAGCGTCGTGGATCGTCAGGAGGGAGCATGCCAGTCCGGTGAGTAATGGACTGCCCCATTTCCCCCACAAAGTGCAGAAAAGCCCATAGATCCACTGCACAAATAGCAATAGTTTAATCTTCACTGACATGGGTATACAAAGAGCTGGAAAAACTGAAACTGTTTACTGCTGAAGTCAAGGAAGGTATAAACTACAGCTCTTTCAAGATTCTTCACATCTCTCTTGGCAGCTCAGTATACTGTAGGGCAGCAGTGAGTATGGGCGTGGGAGGGGGGAAGGTTGGTTACAAAAATACCTTTGTAGCAGCCAGTAAATAGAAATAAGGACTTGAGCTCTTTTCTGAACCAGTAGCATAGCACAAAGATACCATGATGAAAGCCTGTGAACAATAAATGGCTAGCAGTTAATTGAAACATAGTTATGTGAGTCCCTGATCAAGTTTCACTTTGCTAGCTCCCAGCCATCTACTGAAGCCATCTAAATGAAATTCCAGAACAATAAGAAAAAGTGCTCCTCAAGGGAGCTCCCTTAAAAATCAAAACCAAAAATGACTCAATATCATTCTGTAAAAAAAATTCCCTCATGCCTCTCAACCTTAGGTCAATTGTTCAAGAAAGGATGCAGTGTGCATTCGTTTTTCCTGAACTTTTCTTTTCTTGTTGAGAACTGACATTGAGGAAAATGGTAGATGCTTGTAGACAATCCATATTGAAAGGGAACACCCTTTCTTTTAAGCAGCTTTTGACAAATCTTACTTTCAAAAGCAGGAAATGCTTTGACCTCTTGAAACCAACTATGCCCTGAGCAGAACTGATTTCCATAACTATCAAGGGCAACTTGATAACAACCAGAACAGCCATGAAAAGGTGTTTTGAAATCCTGATGTTATTTATAAGGAAATGGAGTAAAGTCAAGATTGAAGGACATTTTTGACCTTAAAATTGGGAATAAACTTGTCATTGAGTTGTGCAAAGCTGAGAGTTAGACATAAAGGTAAACAAGATGGAACCAAAGAACAAGTTCTGTGTTAAACAGGAGACTCATCATGGATTTGCTATTTTTTTAAAAAAACTGAAATGCAACTTGGGACTACCAAACTATTTAGAGAAATGGCAAGGGGAGAGCCTTTATTTATCTTTTTCCTCTGTACAGTTTTTTTCCTACTAAAATTGCCCCTTACCCAGTAATATTTTCTCTATTGATGCCTTGTTTTCCGGTTTCCTTATCCTTACATCTGGCTCTCTACTATGAAATTAAATAGCATACTTACTCCTAATTTTAAAAAGATTCCTCCATCACCCAGCTCTAAGGTACCTGCCACCTCAAATCTGCATTTCATTTTTTTTTAACAAAGTTATAATACTGTAATACTACTTAGAAACCAGTTTCATCAATATTTTTGTTCATGTTTAGCTTCCCTCCACTCCTCACCATTGCTTATCAAGGAAATTAGCAATAACAAAAGGAAACAGAAAGTGTACTTTGTAAGTGTACTTTGGTGATCAGGGCTGCTTCAAGTTATTTTGGTGTTGGGTCAAAGGACATGATGACCCCCTTCCATTCTATATATATAAGAATCCAAATGCACTGGCAGTGCAATCTTACTTCAACATTGGCAACTGGAAGGGATCTCCCATCACACCTGAGGACAATTTAGTGAGTTAAGACAGGCACTGCAGCACACATAGCTTTGTCTTCCAAAAGAAGGAATAAGTTGGGGAACATGAGTTAAGGTCTCCAAGTGCTGTCTTTAACACTGGCTGCCTGAGACAGTTGCTAACAGGGCTGGTTCTTATGTAACAGCCAGCCCTACTGGCAATTGACTGTGTTCACCCTATGAAACAGTTCACAGTGTAATGGGAGAGGAAAATGCAAGGTTGTACACTTATGCAGAAAACCCCGCTGAAATGAACAGATATAGGATGTGTGACACCTGGCTTGACCACAGTACCTACGAAAGGGATCTAGGGTTCTTAGTAGATCATACGCTGAATGTGAATCAACAGTGTAATGTGGCAGCTAAAAAAAGCCAATGTGATTCTAGGCTTCATCAATAGGAGTATAATGTCTGAAGTCAAGGGGTGGAATAGTACCACTCTATTCTGCTTTGGCCAGACCTCACCTGGAATACCGTGTCCAGTTCTGGGCATCACAATTCAAGAAGGATGTTGACAAGGTGTCCAGAGGAGAATGAACAAAATGGTAAAAAACCTGGAAACCAGCCCTATGAGGAACAGCTTAGGGAGCTGAGTATGTTTAGCCTGGAGAAGAAAAAGTGACATGATAGCCATATCTAAATATTTGAAAGGATGCCACATGGAAGATGGGGCATGCTTGTTTTCTGCTACTCTAGAGACTAAGGCCACTTCCACGCTACACAGCTATGGTTTGATTGATTGATTGATTGATTGACCGATTTATTTATATCCCGCCTCTCCCAACGGATCAAGGCGACACCACAACAACACATCAAATACATCAAAGCAATTAAACAATACATCAAATATATTAAAAACAATTAAAACCTAACATAACACAACCCATCCTCCCCACCCAGCAACCCATCTGCTGGCTAGCAGCAGGAGCCTCTCTGATGTTCTTACTGTCTGTCCCTTTTCAAGGCCAGGCAGGAGGGCGTGGCTAGCAGCAGGAGCAGCTATCATTCCGTTTTCAACATCCTGTGGAATTCTGGGGTTTGCAGTTTAGGGAAAGGCCTTTAGAATTCACACCTTTGGCCTTAATAAACTACAAACCCCAGAATTCCACAGGGTGTTGAAGGTGGAATAATAGCACTGTAATAGTGTAGTGCAGAAAGGCCCATAGACACAGAGCAATGGTTTCAAACTAGAGGAAAAGAGATTCCACCAAAATGTTAGGAAGAACTTCCTGATAGCAAGAGCAGTTCAATGGTGGAATGCATTGCCTTGGAGTGTGGTAGAGTCTCCTTTTGTAGAGGTTTTTAAACAGAGGTTGGATGCCATCTGTCAGGAATCCTTTGATTGTGTATTCCTTGTGGTCTCTTTCAACTCTATGATTCTATGATTCTTTGTAATCCTTTAATGCCTATTTAGAAGTAAGTCCCATTGGGTTCAGCAGGAGTTAAATGTGTGTGTAAGATTGCAGCCTTAATCTTCTACACAGCTAACTTCTGTCCAGGCACAAATCCACATACCACTTCCTAAGGCATCAAATACAAACTTGTATCTCAGAAGGGTGACATCTACAGGAACTGGAGAGTGTGACCTTCTAGATCAGTGGTTCTCAACCTGTGGGTCCCCAGATGTTTTTGGACTTCAGCTCCCAGAAGCCCTGAGCATTGACCATAGTGGCTGGGGCTTCTGGGAGCTGAAGTCCACAAACATCTGGGGACCCACAGGTTGAGAACCACTGGTCTAGATAGTGCCCATTGCTTATTGGCCTTAGCCAGCATAGCCAATAATAACAAAAGCTGAAACCTGCAGCCCAACAACATCTAGAGAGCGATTACAGTTTATTTCCTCTACTGATTCTAGATTTAGGGCACAGACTGTAAGACACTACATAGATATTTAAAAATAGAATAAATATACTTTCTACTTTCTTTCTTGATAGTAATGAAATATTGTTTCAGTCACATATTTTTGTCAAATATACAGTACTGACAGCAGGCATTCTACTATGACAGTAGGCATTCTACGATGAAGCAAAAAATAAATCTAACTAGCATTTAATTTCTTACTGCCACTGCTTTGTTATCTGATATTCTACAGTTTCATTAAATCCATTTAGAAAGTAGAGACCATTGTTACAGCTAAAAGAAAAACTAGATGACTAAGGCACACGCTAAGTTTACAGGATTTCAAAGATGTATTTTCTGCTTTGTGTATCATGCATGACTATGGCGCTTTTTGCACACCAGTCCTGTTGCGAAATGACCTTGAGAGTGCTGCAGGATTGCGAGGACCATTCCACATGACGTCTTTGCAATCACGCGACGCTCCTGAGGCCATTCTGCGGTGATTGCGCAGTATTTCATTTTTGGCTCATTGCCGAAAAATAATGTGCGAACGTGTGTCCCTCCTATGCCCCACCAGCACTTACCTTGTGTGCAGAGCCTCCGGACATGCAGCCATCGCACTTCCTTCCCTAGCACAGCCTGGGAAAGTACCTGGCTGCACTGTGGAAGGAAGGGGCAGAGCTCTCGTGCTTCCTTCCGCCCAGCATGGAGCCAGTGCCGGGGGAAGCGGAAGGGATGCGAGCGCCTCTCGCAAGAGGCTTCTCACGTGATCCCCTCATGACAACATCCGAATGAGGTAAGGTGCAAAAAGGTCCTATGCTTTGAATGAGAAATACATTATAGGAGATACACAACAGATTATAGCAATACCAGCCTTTTCAGGTCTGAAATGGGACTTGTTTCTGTTGAGGAATGGCTTACCAATTCTACATATAACATAAGTAATATAACCTGTGCCTATGGCAATACTATCTTGAACATGCCTGATCTAGTTTGATTTTGGAAGTTAAGCAGAGTTGGGCCTGGTTAGTACTTGGATGAGAGACTGCCTGGGAATACCGGGTGCTGTAGGCTTTAAAGACAGTGTGGTGTAGTGATTTGAGCACTGAACTGCGACTCTGGAGACCAGGGTTGAATTCCTGTGTGGCCATGGAAACCCACTGGGTGACCTTGGGTGCATTACACACTCTCTCTCAGCCTCAAAGAAAGGCAAAGGCAAACTCCCTCTGAACAAACCTTGTCAACAAAACCCATGATAGGGTAACCATTTGTTGGAAATGATGTGGAGGCACACAACAGCAACAACAACAACGTAATCTGTATCAAATCATCGATTAAGTGAATAAAGCCAACCAACCACTTATCAAGTGATGACTTACCAATGTGTTTGACAGCTATTTGCGTTTTCCACCCAAGTGGAAAATATGGACAGTTTAAGCAGGCTTTTAATGTATAACCAGGGAAGCATTATTGGGATATATTACTTATCTTTTTAAAACTTCTACATGGCTTTTAAATGATTTTATATTGTTTTATATGAGGATTTTAATTGTTTTTAAAAATTTCATTGTTCTGGTTTTTAACTGACTCTTGTGGAAGCCATCTTGTTGCCACTCTGGGAGAAAGGCGGCATACAAATGAAATCAATAAATAAATAGGTGGCAAGGATAATGCTTTCCTAAATTTCCCTGCTTTCTTAGATTTCTGATTAGGTAGAAAGATTCTGTTCATTACCTGGTAGTGAAATACGGACGACAGGCTTAGCAAATTGTTAGAGGTTTGCTCTGATAAATGATCTCTTGCTCCATGATCGACTATAGTTATTGAATATTATGGGGATATCTAGTTAAGTGAGTCAACTGTAACTGTTCTTGGGTAACTAACCTCTCCTGAGCAGGTCTGTAATCTGGGAGCTAGCTCATAAATTATACGGAGAAAAAGAAAAAGAAATATTACTGTCTTGTGAGCTCCTTCCCTCCTCTACTAGTGGTGTGTGGAAACAGTATGTGTGTGCACGTGTGTGTGCATGTGTGTGTCCATCTCTTGTTCCTGGCAGGGTCCCCATCTGTATCACTCCAGGAACTCACTCTATCACAATGAGAGAGATTCATGGATCCTATAGTAATGCCACATCAAAAGTAGGAAAGGACTTGTGAAAAGTACATGCTTCTTCTGCTACTTCTTTGTATGAATGGGCTTTGACAGATAAGCCAGGCAGGCAGCTTTCATTAAAAGCAAATCTTATGCTCTGGTCCATTTTCAGAAGATCAAGATGAAATGGGTCAGGACAAGATGTAAGATGTATCTGCTCATCATCACCCACCCACCCATGGCATTTTCAAACAACTCTTTTAGGCACATTAAGCTGCACAGGCAACAATATTTAAAAATTAAATGCTTTGTTTAAATATTAATAGCCCATGCTCTTTTAAGTATTGTGCTATAACTGGACAAGAGCTGAATTGCAGCTTCTGGCATGGAGATGCTTCCATTTTACTAATGAAAATGTCACTTGGTGTGCGTGTGTAGTGGGAATATAAGGGGATGCTGTCAGAAGTGTGATTAAAAGAAAATCAAATCAGAATTTTAAAATACCCTGGCCAGTAGAATACCCCCGTTATTTTGTTTCCAATTAACAGGAAAACGCTTCCCGTCATTTCAGTGTTCAGAGGAAAATGCTAAGACATCCAGCTCTTCTGCCAAACAAACCAGTTATGTGCTTTCTGCAAGAGGCAACAAAGGTCTATAGCTGTTTCAAATCAAATCCATAACCCACTGTGCATATTGACTAGTTCTGACTTGTAGTAAATTCAGCGATCAGCATGTGCCTGTGAAAGTCTTACAGGAAATGAGGTTGCTACTTATGTGCAAGCAGCCAGGTGTGCATGTAGACACACATAGCTCAAAAGTTTACACTGTCTCAAAGGATCAGACTAGACATTACATGTGATCATCATCTTCTTAAAAAAAAAAAAGGATTAATAACAGATGGTGTCCAAGGCAGAATATTTGAGGCACTGGGGAGAGAGACATTTTTCCTTCATGCCATTTTTCCTGTTAAAATCAGTTCCAGAACCACTATATACCCCATGGAGGAAAAAATGCAGGAGACTGTGGCTCAGTCCTGAATGGCTCATCACAAGGAGGTAGTTCCACACAGAGAATTACACCGTGCTGACTCATTTACCACCCCCTGGATCTACAGAAGGGTTACTGATGCCCCTCATTCAGTTTTCCCATGTTTAAAGGAATCACAGAATTATATTGTTGGAAGACATCACAAGGGCCATTGAGTCCAACCCCCTGCCATGCAGGAATACCATCAAAGCATTCCTGACAGATGGCCATCCAATCTCTCTTCAAAAACCTCCAAAGAGGGAGACTCCATCAGACTCAAAGGTGGCACATTCCACTGTCAAACTGCTCTTACCATCAGGAAATTCTTCCTAATGTTCAGATGGAATATCTTTTCCTGAAGTTTGAAGCCGCTGCTCCATATCCTAGTTTCTGGAGCAGCAGAAAAACAGGCTTGTTCCATCCTCCATATGATATCCCTTCAAATATTTAAACATAACTATCATGTTCTCTCTTAACCTTCTATTGGGGAATCAAATAAAAATCTGGCTATGTTCCTATAGTCAGATGCAAAGATTTTCTGCTGGAGTCTGCCAGGGTCCTTTAGAGGCCTCAACATGTGGTGTAATTCTTTCATGTCTGGCTACAGGGACTTGGCCAGACACTTCTACAACACTCTCAGGCATAGCATGGCCATGGGTGGAATGCATTCACAGCTGTATGATACGTCAGGGGAGGAGAGGGAAGCCTTGTTCATGATGGAGGAAAGCAGGGAATACCCACCTCCTCAGCAATCAAAAATAGACATAGGCAGGTATAAGCTTAACTTATGCTTGCATATGCCACAGACAAGATATCAGCCTGTGTGTTAGTTTTAATGGTAGATGGTTCAGAAAGAAGAGTTAATTCTCCCTTCATGTCAAAACCATAGATGTAATCAAAATTACTTTCCACAAAATTTACACAAGACTACAGAAAATTCAATTATATATTTTCCAGCATATCATTGAGTTTTGCTCCGATTCCCTAAACAAAATAGCTTTTGAGATTTAATAAACAACTTCATATCAAAATTGCCATTATAATTAGAGTTGTTCTGAAAGGCCAGAAAAAAAGTCCTTATGGGAATCCTATGATCCATGGTCCTTTGTGTGACCTGCCAATAACCTAGCTCATTGTACTTTCCCCCTATACTGCTGCTGCCACTATTCTACTCCCTCCCTTCAAAATAGCAGAAATGACACCTCTCAGCCTTGTTCAGATGAACAGCCCAGTGCCTGCTTCTGGCTAAAGAGAGGATCAAACTAGTTGAGACATTTAGTATGAGTTTAGAAGTGAAAGATATCTGCTTGTCCTAGCTCATCTATTTATTCAGCTCCATACTGAGACTAATTTGTAAGTCTGATTGCTGAGGTATGTAGCTCTGAGGAAAGCCTATTTCAGTAGGCAAGATGTGATAAGCAGGGAATATACATACAACAGCTAACTTAACTCAAACAGTGTGCCAGATACAGTGCCAATTCGGTGTTTTGCTTGATGTGCACTATGTTTAATGGAAAGCAGGGCACTGATTTCTGCTGGTTTTGAGTGATAATGTTTTCTCCAATTACGTGCCACTCCTTTGGACAAAATGGCAGGCACCTCCAGCACTAGATTTTTGCAGTTCTACTCAGATGTGAAAGGCTATATGTGCGCAAGAGGCAGAAAGAGGTTGGAGGATAAGGGCAGCATCAGCTTAGGGTTTGCTTTCCTCTCTCTTTCCATACTAGCATCCACCACCATCCAGCTCATTGGTCCACATGGCCCTTGGCAGCAGAAAGACTGTCTGTCCTTAAGCTAGGCATAGAATGCTTCTTGATTATTAGAATGCAGAGTAGAAAACATTGCTTAGGATACATAAACATCTTTATTAAAATTTCTGTTTTAAAGGGCCTCTAAAAGCTTTTTTTTTTTTAAAAAAAAACAACCCTCAAACACCAAGACTTTAATTAAAGCTATACTTAGCAGCCTTTCTTACCTCACTTTCCTTTCTCATTTGATAGCACCAGCCATCTACTTGATATTTCATCATATGACTCAACAGCTGCTGTTATCAATGTTCCTATCCTTTGAGATAGCTGTCTTGAGTATTCTCCAAAATGAAATGATTTAATTTTAAACATTATAAAAAGGAAGCCAGCGCAAGGCAGTGAGCAAAATCTTGTACTTTAACATAAGACATCAGAATTCAAGTCTGTTCCGCCATGGATTGGCTATGCTATGTCATAGTAATCCTCTGCTTCATTCTCCTGTGTGTAAAATCGGCATAGCCTGCGTGTGTGCATGTGTGCGTGTGTGTGTCTATGTGACTTCAAGTCACTTGTTGACTTACGGCAACACCATGAATTTCTTAGGCAAGGAATACTCAGTTGTGGTTTTGCCAGTTCCTTCCTCTGAAATATAGCCCACAGCGTCTGGTATTCATTTGTTGCATCTCATCCAAGTATGAACCAGGGCTGACCATGCTGAAAAGATCAGAGAGGATCTGGTGCCTTTAGGTGTGAACTCAGCAGGATTGTTTGTAGAGCTGAAGGCCATATGTAAAAGCACGGAAACAGACCTCCTGGAGCACAGAGTGTATATTTAGTCCATAATACAATGATGTCCCTAGCTGTACCCCAGTTATTTGTACAGGAGAAAATGAAAACTTTTCATTGAGGGCAGTCTCCTCCCTCTCATATGATTCATACAGAGAGAACAGAATTCACTTACTTGTTCTAGTTCATTTCTCTTTTGCAACAGAAACGTTTATGTCTTTGTATAGCTCGGAGAAATGGTCATTCTGTGGTTTTCGATGAACTCAGGTGCTGGGGAATTCTAACTATGAATCAGATAACTGCATGAAGTTACCACATTTACTTAGTGTATTATTCACCCCACTGCCTATCAGACTCCCTGGATGAGCTTATGGAACTGGTCTTGGAGATGGTGTTGGAGTCACTCAGACTTTTGATCTTGGGTGACTTCAACATCCCATCTAAGACCAATCTGTCAGGTGCAAACATGGGCCTATCTCAACTGGTTTCAGGGCTCACACATTCTACAGGTCACATTCTTGACTTTTTTTCAGCTTCAAGCAAATGAATCTGTGGGGAGAGGTGATAATACCTCTGAGTTGTCATAGACAGATCATTTTCTGGTCATAGTTAATATCATGGCTACTGTTTGTCCCTGCATGGGTGGTGGACCTATTAAGATAGTTTGAACACATACCACCAACAATACTGTTGGTCAACAGATGGAATCATGACTTGACATGATCACTCCCAAACATTCTCTATGACCGATTACTAATTGGGTTCCTTAGTATATGGAGGACCTCATGGAGCTGAAATGGGAAGGTGGATGATTAGATCACAGATGGAGGAAAATTCAAAGCCTTCCTCTCTGCACATATTGCATTTGTAAATTCGTGTCCAGCTGAACTATTCAGGGTGGTAAGAGGTCTAACTCAGGTACCTTCTCCCTTGAATCCAGTTCTAGAGACTTCAGCAGTTCTCTGTAATGCTTTTAACAATCACTTCACCAATAAAATCTCTCAGATAACTTTGACGCCATCATTATAGCACAGCCTGACAGTGAGGTTTCCAGCAGCTCTGTAAGTAGGACTACATTGGATCAGCTTCAGTTGGTGAATACCGCTGATGTGGACAAGTTGATAGGGTAAGTAAAGAAGACAACTTGTCCTCTCAATCCCTGTCCTTCTTGGTTGATTGTTTAGGAAGGAGATTCAGATCTGAAATTACAATATATTATGAATGTGTCTGTCTGGGAGGGAAATTTTCTATCTTGTTTGAAAGAAGCAGTGATGCAACTGCTTCTTAAAAAGCCCTCTCTGGATGTGAACAACTATAGACCAATATCAAATTTTCTTTTTCTAAGGAAAACAATTGAGAGAGGGCAGTTGCCTTCCAACTACAGGCAGTCTTGGATGATGTACACTTTCTAGACCCATTTCAAATTGGCTTTAGATTAGGATACAGAATACCACGGTACCTGCATACCCCCTAACATTTCAGAGATGAAAATAGGACTGTGTGACCAAGCAACATCAAAACGTGGTCAAGATGGCAAAAATTATTAATGAGGAAGAACAGATAAACTAGGAGAAGCTGTGGTGGTTTGATTTTACCTGAGACTACAGGGAAGGGAGAGATTCTACTGCCTCCTCTCCTCTCCTCACCACTCTCCTCCCCCTGCTGAGTTGGTTGAGTGCAACTAATATTGCACTTTAACTTAGTTTGCAACAATTGACATAAACCAAGGAGAAAGGGGAAAAGTGGGAGGAGGAGAATGAAACTGGGACATGTTAAAAGCAGCTGAAAAATGTGATTAGGGAAAGACAAATCAGGGAATAAGGTATTATTAACAGAATGGAGTCCAGGTCAAAAAGAGGAGCAGCTGCAGCAGTAACAACAACTCAAACTGCCAGACGAACATCAACTGATATACCACAGAAACCAGAGTTTATGTCTCAATTGATGGAGGAGATAAAAAGTATCAGAGAAGATATCAGAAAAGACTTAAAAGAGACAAGAAAGGAAATGAGAACTGATATGAAGCAGGAAATGGATAAGTGGGGAAAAAGTGAGAAAACTTGACTAAAGAAGTAACTACACTGAAAAAAGACACTAAAGAATTAAAACAACAAGTCAAACAGCTGGAAGCAGAGACTACGGAGTTGAAAGATAAACATCAAGCAGAAGAAATCCAAATTACTGCACAAGAATTGAGATATCGCGAAAGATGCCTTTGCATTAGGGGAGCCCCTGAGGAAACTGGGGAGGACTTGTACGTGAAGATATTACCAGCATTGGCAGAATTTATTGACATCGAAGAGGAAAAATTGGAAATGTACATAGATAGAATGTTCAGAGTAACCTCTAGAGTGGCCAGAGAGAGGAAACTCCCAAGAGATGTAATCATAACATTTACCAGGACTGTAATAAGAGACAAAATACTGCAAAGAAGCTACAATGAACAGTTGAAGATTGAAGATAAAGATGTGAGAATATTTAAAGACATACCGTTTCAGATCCTAAAGAAGAGACAAGAATATAAGCCATTGGCGAATCTCCTGGTAAAGTATCAGATTAATTATTGATGGGAGAAAATTGAGGGCATTTCTTTTACGTATAAGCAACAGAGACACAGAATTAATTCACCACATACGGCGAAGAAAATGATGGAAAGATTGAAGAAAGACTTCCAGAAGATGAGTTCGGAGGAAGGAAAAGAAGAGGAACAACTTCCAGGAGAAGAAGAGGAGAAAATACAAGAAGAAGATGATGAGGACGAAGCACAACAACAAGAAGAAATTCAGCAGGAAGAAGGTGAATTAGCAGGAGACCAAATAAAAGATTAAGTCAATTTTAAAACTATAACACTAATAATAAAATGGACAAAATGGATAAATGGGACTTTAGGATACACTCTTGGAACATTAAAGGATTTAACTCTGAATATAAAAGAAGACAAATATTTCACTACTTGGAAAAACAAAATTTGGATATGATTTGCTTACAAGAAGCTTGAATTAGGACTCAAGATTTGAGATACTTTTGTAACCTGAAATTAGGCAGCTGTTATGCAGCAACGACTGACAAGAAAAAGCAGGGAGTGATAATATATGTGAATGCAAGTTATGGAGCCCGTCAGGTCTTTCAGGACAGCAATGGTCGATATCTAGGCGTAGAAGTCACAACCAAACAAGACAAGATATTGATAGTCGGAATCTACGCGCCAAATGGGGTGAAGGGCGAATTCTTCCATAAAGTACATGAGTAGATACAGAAATATATGAGTGATACTGGCAATTTGAACATTGCTGTGGTGGGGGACTTTAATGGAGTTGTCAATCCAAAATCAGATAGGTCGGTGCAGAAATTGATCCCCTGAAACAATGGAAAATTACCTAAGACTGTGGTTCTCAACCTATGGGTCCCCAGATGTTTGTGGACTTCAGCTCCCAGAAGCCCTGAGCATTGACCATAGTGGCTGGGGCTTCTGGGAGCTGAAGTCCACAAACATCTGGGGACCCACAGGTTGAGAACCACTGACCTAAGAGCTTCTTCAACATGATGGATGACTTGAACCTTTTCAATGTATGGAGATATAAAAACGGACAATTAGAAGGATATACTTTTTTTTCAGACAGACACAAATCAATGTCCAGAAATGATATGATGTTGATATCTAAATCACTATTGCTGAAAGCTACAGATGTGGACATTCTTCCGAATTTATGTTCAGATCATAATCCACTGCTTCTTAAGATGAAGATCAAGGAAAGGGAAAGGACATGGAGATTAAATGATGAGGTCTTCAATAAAGAGAAATACATAAATGAAGTGAAGAAGGAGTTGACCAATTATTTCAGTGAAAATATGGCACCGGATTTGACGATGAGGACTATTTGGGATGCAAGCAAAGCAGTGATGCAAGGCAACTGTATCAGATGGTCTGCAGAAATTGGGAAAGAGAGGAGAAATGCTGAGCAACAAATATTGGATAAGATGAAGGAAGTTGAGAAATGAATAAGGAAAACCCTTTTAATGAGAAAATCAGACTACAGATGAAAGTTTGCCAAGCTGAACTGAATCAACTTAATTTGAAAGAAATAGAACAGCAAGTATGGAGAACAAGACATAACTATTTTGAGCAAGCAAATAAACCTTCAAAACTTCTCTCCAGTCTGTTGCAGAGAAGATGGACTAAGAATATTATGTCAGAGATAAAGACTGGAGAAGAGAGAATTACTAAACAAGAAGGAATAAAACAGGCATTTTACAAGCATTATGAGAAATTGATGAGTAAGATTTCTAAAGTGAAAAAACAACAAGAACTGGAAGAATACCTGGACAGAACAAATAAATTAAGATTTACTGAAGATCATAGACTGATCCTAAATAAACCAGTTTCTATGATGTAAGTAATGGAAGCGATCAAGAACCTCAAGAATGACAAAGCTACGGGTCCAGACGGTTTTATGGCAAGATATTACAAGATTCTAGAACATGAGATCTCAATTCCATTTCAAAGTACAATAAATGAGATTATAAGAGAAGGAGTACTGGATACCTGGAGAGAGGCAAATGTGGTGCTAATTCCTAAAGAAGGCAGAGACTTAACAGATGTCAAAAATTATAGACCAATCTCACTTTTGAACATAGACTATAAGATTTTTGCTTCAATCCTTGCAATGAGACTTAAAAAGATTTTGACTGAACTTAATCATGAAGATCAGAATGGTTTTATACCAAAAAGATATACAAGAAATAACATAATTGAATATTACGAAAAGCATAATGAGAAGAAATTGGCCATGATATTTGTCGATGCAGAGAAGGCTTTTGATATGATCAGCTGGCCGTTTTTGAAAACAGTAATGGAGCAAATGCAAGCTGGAGTTAGATTTCTTTCATGGATTGAAGCAATATACAATCAACAAAGAGCTCAATTGGTTATTAACGGAGATAGAACTAAGCAGATTGAATTGAACAGAGGAACAAGACAGGGATGTCCTCTGTCCCCTCTGTTATTTATATTGACAATGGAGATATTAAATAACAACATAAGAGAAAACAGCGCTATAAGAGGAGTCCAAATCAAGAATCATCAGTACAAACTTAAAGCCTTTGCTGATGATTTGGTTCTCTTTCTTGAAGATCCTAAGAGAAGCATACACAATTTGATGGGAATAATATAAGAATATGGAGAATTCTCAGGATTCAAGGTAAATAAAGAAAAAACAGCTTTGCTAATGAAAAATATGACAGATAAGAAGGAGAAAGAATTAGCACTTGCAACTGGATTTAATAAAGTACAAAAAGCAAAATATCTAGGTGTCTGGATAGCAAAAAGGAATAATGAACTCTTTCAAAACAACTACGAGAAAAAATGGAAAGAGATAACTAAAGAGTTGGAAAGGTGGACTTCCATGAAATTGTCTATGATGGGGAGAATAGTGACTATCAAAATGAATGTTCTTCCAAAGATGAATTTTTTGTTTCAGAATCTCCCCGTAATAATAAGCAGTAAACCTTTCATACAGTGGAAGAAAGACCTGACCAAATTCATATGGCAAGGGAAAAAACCAAGAATTAAATGGAATATCATGACAGATCAAATACTTTGAGGAGGAATGGGAGTACTGGACTTTCAATTATACTACAAAGCTGCGGCATTCACATGGCTAAAAGACTGGATTGATTTACAAGATACAAGAATGCTGGCACTGGAGGGAGCTGACCTGAGGATGGGATGGCATGCCTATAAGTTTTATGATAAAGCAAAAATTGACAAAGATTTTTCGCATCACTATATCAGAGAATTGCTTCTGAAGACATGGAATGAATATAAGAGTAAAAACATAAGGCAGCTACCCATGTGGGTATCCCCTCAAGAAGCTTTCTTTGGAAGATGGAAGGAAACAGAGAAATGGTTGAGATATGAAGACATATTAGACAAAACAATGACAAATGCTTACAAGATTAAACCAAGAGAAAAATTGGAAAAGGAAGGAGTATCATTGAGCTGGTTTCCATACAGGCAGCTAAATGAGAGATTCCAGATGGACTTGAAAACTTACAGAATAGAATCCAAAGAAAGGACAGGAGTGATCAAATGGATCTTTGACAATCCATCGCATTTGTTAGCCCATATATATCAAGAAATGTTAATACAGGAGAGACAGGAGGAGACTGTGAAATCTGCAGTGATTTTGCAGGCACAGAATATTGGACATTCAATACAATTAGATGAATGGGAACAGAGTTGGAGAAGAACACAAAAATTTACAATGGCTCAGAATCCTAAAGAGAACTATTTTAAACTGTTTCATAGATGGTACATGACACCAGATAAGTTAAAAAAGATTTACAATACAGGTACGGGAATGTGTTGGAAATGTCAGAAAGAGATGGGAACAATATTTCATGTGTGGTGCTCATGTCCCAAGGCAAAGAAATATTGGAGTGAAATACATAAAAAGATGTGTGAAATACTGAAGGTTCAATTGGTAAAAAAACCTGAATTTTATTTGTTAAATATGATAAATGTTCTGGAGAATACTAGCATTAAGAGACATTGAAGATTAATAATGTACATGATAGTGACAGCTCGAATTGAAACTCCCAGGCTGCACTGCAGAAGGAAGAAGCAGGGCTCTCGCGCGAGCAGGCAACTTGTGCAGAGCTGAAGCAGCAGGGACATGAGTACTCTCGCTGAAGGCTGTTTGCACGATCCTCATACCACAGCGCTGGAAAAAGTTAAGGTGAGGATTCACAAGACTCAAAAGGAATCAGGGGGAAAAATCTCAAAATGGAGAATGCTAGGCAGAGAGAAGTTGCTACTGAGGCCCTTTCTGCACCTTATCTTGTTCCGGTGCTGGGGCGCGGTGCCCACGCGAGCAGCCTTTTGTGAGAGGCCCTCACATCCAGGTTTCTTCAGCTCCGAACGAGCTTCCTGCTTGCGCGACAGCCCTGCCTCTTCCTTTCACAGTGCAGCCTGGGACCTTCCCAGGCTGCACTGAGACAAGAAGCATGACCGGCCCGGCTCCCGAGGCTCCTCATGCAAGATAAATGCATGGGGCCTGGGAGCAATGCGCGACTGCACACCGTTGTCAGCTTAAAGCTGAAAATGAAAAAGAGTGCGAGCGGTGCCTGCCAACCCGGAAGCATTGTACAAATGTGAGTGCATCGTGTGGACTGCTCCTCACATTTGCGTAACACTCGAGGGGCCCTTTCGCATGGAAAATGCCATGTGAAAAGGGCCTCTTTTGGTCCTCCTGCATTGATTAAGATTTATAAATCTATATTTTTCTGTTTAAGGCATCAAAGTCCTGCTTTTCTCTTCTAGCAAAGGATTATGTTTGCCATCATCATGCTTATAGCCAATTGGAGTGCAGAGAAGAATTCTCAATTTTCTCTTTGTAAAACAGTTTTTAATTCTCCCTTTACTGGCACTAGAACTGCTCAGGCCTGGGAACAGCTGTGCTCCTGAGGTGGAAATGAACATTGTGACTTCTCTCACTGTGCATATAGTGATAAGAACCTTGTATAAGCAGCACACAGTAGGAGCTGCCTGAACTGCACCTGAAGCACTCACAGATTTTTCTCCTAAGAGCTCCATCCGGCAAAATGTTTGGTTGCACTTGAGCAACAATTCTGGCATAGGCAGGAACACAACCCTGTATCAGATTGTCAACATGGATTTTTCCTGGAACAGTTCCCATGATAGATGAATCAGAAATCAGTGTTTTTTTTGCTTATGGATATTTTCGTAAATAGATATATGGGCAACCAATGGAAGACACAATGACTTCTATGCAAATACTTCATTTGTTCTCAAAAGCATGGCAGTAAACATAATCATTCTGTTGGATCCTGCCATGAGAATGATGGCGTGGAGGACAGCACATTTTAGCAAAAATGACTCAGGATGAACAAGAGAAGCATGGAACCATACAAACAGGTTGTAAAGTTGGCCACAGGTGAATTGTTTGAATGATTTCTATGGTCTCAGGTTAATTCCTGGCATCTTCAGGTACAGCTGGGACACACTTCTGTATGGAAACCTGGAGAGATGCTGCTAGTCGGTGTCAACAATACCGACCTAAATAGACCAATGGTCTGCCTTGGAAAAAGGAAACATTTTATGTTCTTATTTGTTTCTGGGCATAGTTCGCAGCTCCAGCTCAGGGGTGGAAATTGCAAATTCTGTAGGCCACATGCATGCTGGGAGTTAGATCAGGGGGCACAAGCCCCTCTGGATCCCTCTCAGAGGCAATCTTCCCTGATTTTCAAGAGACACAGTTCTCCGTTATACTACCGTTTCAGTACCTTACACCTCCACCTCCATGACAAAGACTGAAATAGCCCAGAAGTGTAATTGGACATGACTGGATCATAATTTCCAGTTTTGCAAAAAATGACGACAGCTTGCAAGGTTCCAAAAGACCCAAAATTGCAACAGGGACAGCCGTTTAGTCCTCTGTAGCTGCCTTGCTCTACATTTGTTTTTCAAAGTCATTTATGTCTTAGAAGAAGGCACCTGATGGGCAACCCATGTTCTGGATATTAAGATCTTTCATTGAGGTTCTTCTCTGAGGTCCTCCCACCTGTCTGAAGTAGAAAGCACAGTGATAAAGAAGAAGGCCTTTGTTTTTTATGCTTTCTTCAGGGAGCTCACCTGGTATCTTCACTGCGGAGTTTGTGAAGACATTTCTTTTTACTCAAAACTGCTTGTATCTCATCTTCTGCTTCTCATCTTATTTGCTATCAGTGTTATTTTTACCTTAAATTGTTTTACCTGTTGCCAAAGTGAGTTTTTACTACCTGTGCTTTTTTCCTTGTTGCTGTTATTCAATATTGCTAAATGATGTTTTCATTATACCATACTTTGTTTTGAAAGCTATTCATCTGAAAAGCTGTTTTACAATATCTAATACATAAAAGTCAAAGTCTGCCTGTGTCAGGCTAAAACCTCATATGATTGGCTATGTCAGGTGAAGTCCTCGTGTGATTGACTGCCTAAGAAGATTCTATGGAATCCTGGGATTTGCAGTTTCGGAAGAGGCCTTTAGCATTCTCAGCCAGAGAGTTCTTGAGTCTCAGTCAACTGTGTCTGTCTTGAATAGTCCAGCTGCTATGGAGATGAGGCCTAGCAGCAAGGAGGAGGGCAGTGTATTCCCTCAGGAACCCAACCTATGTATGTTAATAACTGTGACTACAGATTGGATTGGGGAGTATGGGCAAAAGTTACAGATACTGGACAAGACAGTTTGGCGAATTAGAGATGCAGGATCTCAAATCTTTCTGAAAAATATTACCTATGAGAAAATACAATCCCAGGCAATGCCAGGTATATATGTTAGTGATTCTATAAAAGTATATTCAGACATAGTCCTATTGAGCTCAACAGATATATATATTCCCATGTAAGTGGGTGTAGGACTTCTGCTTCTTAACCTTAAGACTAAATTATTTCAAGTGAATAGAAAAAGTAATTTGGGAGGAATCATTTAACAGCACTAGATTTGACACATTTATATCCTTGATATCACTTAGCTTTTAACATGCATATTCTACCAAGAGATGCTGGGATCATTTTTATTCAAACTCTTGAGAATTCTTACCAAAACTGATTCACTTGTGCCCTGCTTCTGCTTCAAAATTTTTTTCCAGCTGCCTTCTGTAGAGAAAATATAGGTGGTAGAACAATAGAGGGAGGTGCTTTGAGTGGGTGAAGCAGTTTAGCAGAAGTAAACAAAACTCATGCCAACGTTGTTTTGAGAGATTCCACTTGCCTCTGATTATACAGCCTTAGAAATTATAAATTTCATCCGATACACTAAGGTAAACAAAAGCAGCAACTAGGTTTCTCAGTAACTTTGCCTACTAAGTTCACCTCTGAGATAGGAAAGAGTCATAGCAGATGTATGCTTCTAAGGCTCTAGTCAGCAAATATCCTCTAGCAGTACCTCATCAGTAACAGCCTTGTTCCTTGCTTTATCACTGACTAGTATCATTTTCACTTATTCTGACAGGCATTCAGTAAAAGGTACAAACCCTTTATCACCATTGCAGACACAAAGTCATAATCTTAGTACATAAGACAATATTGTCTACATTTCAGCTGTTAGGAAGAATTCTAGGCTATTTTTCCTCTATGATTGTATATATATAAGCTTCCACTAAAACACACACACACACACACACACACACACGCACACACACACTAAGGATGTCATCTATCTCTGCTGCTCCTGGTATTTTCTTTTCTGTACTACATTGTTGTTATTACTTAGATAGGAATTGGATTGCTAATATCACATCTTTAGCACAACTTCTATTAACCTGAGGGCAGGCTAGGGAAGACAAAGTAGTGTATGTAATCATGCCATCTAAAACCAAACTCGAGTGGGCTGAATGCCAATGGGAATAGAAGCAAAAAGCAGGCTAATCAGAAACGAAAAGGATATAATAGCATGTACAGGTGGAGACCAAGCTAAACAAAGATATGTAATATTAAAGCCAGGAATAAAAGGATTTCCACAAATTTTCTAAACTGAGCATGCTTAGTGGCCTTTAGGAGTCAGGGAATGTTGAAGTGTAGGTTGCAAAAGAAGCCAAGAAAATTGGGAGAGGGAGATTATTTGTGTTTCTTACAGATCATGAATAGTTGGAACCCTGAACATGGGCTCTCTTCTCCTGTTAGTGGGCAGGAATATACTTCAATGTTTTTCATTCTTTTAGGAAACGTACACTCGTGTCCTCTGAAAATAAGGGGAAGAGAGGCCATTCTTTGTACTAATTTTGTTTGAATGGTATTTTGGAGAATCTTTTCAGAGTTTCTTTGAACGCTGCTGTATTTTAATTCTACCTGAATAACATTCTCAGGCAATCTTCATGTTGTCACCTCAGACCATATTGCTCCAGCAAATACATTAGCAAAGGTGATTGGTTATACAAACTATTATGCCAGTCAGTTGAGCTGGGATTTCAAGATACAGGAAACATAGCAGCTGTTGTATGGTATACTTTTCTTTTCAAAGTAGCACGCATAGTGAATCTCCTTCAGCTAGCTGGCCCTGTTGCTTCACTGGTGACTGTTCTTACTGAGATAAATAGGCATGCTTATGTCACCTGTGAAAAGTTCTTTTTATCTCTGGCATGCCAGGAGCCTTGCCTCCATTGACAATCCACCAATCCATCTACCTGGCTAACCAGTAAGTCACTCATGAAACACCTGGTGAGAGGAAAACAAACATATCTCCACCAGTCATATGAATCGTGCTCAGTTCTGTGAAACTTTGCCAATTCTTGCACTATTTGATGTGATTTATTTTCCCAAAAGCTCCAGTCCCTGCTCTTGAGATTGTCTGAGAATGACAGCTGCCCTCTGCTTGCAAACAGGAAAAAAAAATGACTGTGGCAATAAACTTCAATTGCAAGAAACATGCCACAGCTCAGGAGAGATTGGGCACTACATTAAATTCACTCACGGGATTATCAGAAAGCTCAGTCCACCCAGTGCCTTCCTAGGAAAGCATCTGAAGCAAAATCTGATGCTGTAATATATTTAGACTTAAAAAGAGGGAGAATCTCAGCCCAGTGGAAGACATCATGCTCTGCAGACAGAAAGACACACATTCAACTCCTAGCATCTCCTCTTAAAGATTAAGTAGTAAGCATGTGAAAAACCTTTGCTAAGATCCTGGAGAATGTTTGCCAGTCAGATCAGACTAAATGATGCTGTTAAACAGTCTTGGGTACCATGCATCATGACCTGGTGGTCTAGACCAGTACTACTCAAAGTGGTGGTCTATGGACTAGTACTAGTCCATGAGCCATTGGATGCTAATCCACAGCAAGGAAAGGGGGAAAATGTAGCTAGTGGGCACAAACATGGTACCAGTCCCTGACATGTTGGAAAAAAATATCTGCTGATCCCCAGTATCAGGTAGCTTATTATGAATTGGCTTAGATGATAAAATGTCTAACCATGGTTTGTTGAAGGCCATCATACTGTGGGAGAAGCATTACTGACTGCTTCACCTCAGGCAGCAAAATGTCCTGAGATGTCCTTGATATCAATCAAGTTAATTGGATAGGGTGGCATATAGTACACATCACCAATGGGGAATTGAATCTTCAAATATGGGAGAAAAGAGATCTACATAAAACTTGCATGGTGTAATATACAGGTGCACATTTACAAATAGTCACCATACTTTAGAAACAGAGTACCTTTTGCCAGAGTCAGTGGCATAGGGATGGGGGAGTGAGGGGTGGTGGTGCACCCTGGATGGCACTGTCTTGAGGGTACTTCCACTCCTTGCCTGCCCCCTCCATGCCATCACCCTGCCCACACATGCCATCACCCCATCCATCCATGCCATTGCCCTGCCCACATATGCTGTCTCCCCACCCATGTGTGCTGTCACCCCACCCACGTGCCTCTGCCACCACCCATATCCTGCTCATGCCAAGCTACGCCACTGGCCAGAATGGAAAATACTATCAACAAGATGATCTGAGTGGTAGTTCAGTCTGCTGTTCAAGGGCTACCTGTTGACAGACAGTTTCAAGACCCTTGCCTAGAGATGATTCTAGAGACAGAGAGGTGTGTGCCACACTACATTACATGTTTCTGGGTGAGGGGAACCCTGCACACTCCAGAATTCCTTCATTCCTGCTGGAATTTCCTACGCACAGTCAGGAAAAACCAATAGTCTGGCATCTAGTCAAGAAAGGGGGTGGTAGGGATTGATGAACATTATAATTATATTATAATGCTGAAGGACACGCTGATCAGATGTTCACAGCTACATAACATATAGAAGATAATAAGTTCACCTCTAGTCTTCAAAATACAAAGAAGAACTGATACTAGTTTCCAAATATAGAGAACAAATGTCCGTTATCACTTATAAATAATACTATATGCTGCCAGTGATGCTAGATTCCAAGGACAGGGAATAAACGTCCAATATGAGGAGAGGAGGAGGATGAAGATGAAGATAATGATGATCATGATGGTAATAATGTACCTAAATGTGTTACAACCGGCTATAAATACAGACAGTGTTATGATTGGCTATAAACACAGACCACACAGCCTTAATGATCTAAAGAGGCTGAAGGAAAGCAACCAATTCTTCAAAATAGAGAAGAGCTTCAGTGATAGGTCAAGAGATACCATATTACAGATCTGTTCAAGGCTCAGAGAAATGAGACTTGTGTCTGGTCGGTATCTGTAACACTACAGGGAGTTCTGGAAGAGCAAGAGGATGTCGTTCTATTGCTTATATCTCTGATCTGGTATCATTGCTCTAAGTGGTTAAAAGGGACAGGAATGGATAGTGAGCGAACACTAGCAAAACCTGTTTGACCCACATTCATCCCCAAGTTGTATAACATTAATTCCAGCTCAACAATACCATCTACTTCACCATTAGCAGCAGGAGAATTTGCTTTGGGCTATTTCAGACCTGTTGAAAATAGAGAACAGAGATGTCATTTCAATGCACACAGACTTCATAGAGAGAAACACACAGAGAGAAATACTAAGAAATCCTGCATATTTAATTGTGCACACACCCTTTAAACATTTACAGAATAAACGTGCTTATTCTTAATTCATCATATGATGCCTCCATATTCTTTGAAAACAGAGTACTAGATCTTCACAGGGAGAACCTGACATCTGAAATTACAGTGTGGGCTGGAAGGAAGGAGGACTGCTCCAGGATGAGTGAAAAGTACTTATTTCATCTTCTACTCAAGCCTGAGCTGAGAGACAGGCTAATTATATGTGGGAACGTGTCATTACCCAAGACAATGAGCATTAAGGCATTTATGAAAATGCCTAAGAAGGAACAGCTTGCTTTTCAAAAAGATACATGCATTGCTTCGTATAAATCCAAATAATCAAAACTAATAATAAATATAAAATTAAAAAGCCAATATCTGAAAACTTTTGGAGTTTGTAAAATTGAATGCATACCACAAGGGAGTCACTTTGGTCTGCTGGAAAGCAGATACAATTTCCCTGCCTTTCAGTTTTTTTTTTTTTTAAATGCAGGATCCAAAAAGTTTCTTTGGGTATACAGTGCACCCTCTGTATCTATCTCAGGGTACCATTCCAGGGCCCCTGCAAATGGTGAAAAGTGAAAATGTTCACATCCCATATGATTAAAGGGTGGTGACGTGCAGGTCGATGCTTCAACCTACATTCATGTTGTCACCACTTTAGGTATAGGATGCATTGTTCCATGATCACTGAAACTTGCAGATCTGGGAACTGTATATATGGAGGGTCCACTGTGCTCAGGGTTTTGAGCAACAAAATGTCTGAGAGAATGCTTGATTTTTTTCCTTTAAATGGGAGAGAACCCATCCCTACCTCAATATCATATGGCCGCCTGTCCTTCTTGGGCAATTTGTTCTCCTTGAGCCATGCACCCTATTTTATATGTCCTTTAGATGACCTTGTTATAGTCATCCCCACATAGTGAAAAGCATTACACATTTCTATTTCATGGATAATATTTGAATATTTAGGGTTATAATATTATACATTAAAAATTGCATCTATACATACCAATCAGCCTGGACATGTCTACTGCAATTCTGTGTCCTTTTTTTAAGTGATACTTTTCCTCTTTTTGGCAATATGTAATGGCTACCGTGTTGTAGTATTTCCAGTGTCTATGTATGGTTGTGAAAACTGGACAGTCAAGAATGCTAACAAGAAGAAGAAGATCAACTCAGTTGAAATGTGGTGCTGGAGAAGAGTTCTGTGAATACCATGGACTGCCAAAAACACAAATAAATGGGTCCTAGAGCCAATTAAGTCTGAACTTTCTCTGGAAGCCAAAATGGTTAATTTCAGGCAATGTCATACTTTCAACATGTCATCAAATGATATGATTAATTGAGGGGAAAATAAATGTTCAGTAAAGTGGAAGGCAATAGGAAAAGAGGAAGACTGCATTACAGATGGAGTGACTCAGTCAAGGAGGCCATGATGATGAGTTTGCAAGACCTCAGCTGGGTTTTTGATGTCTGGGCTTTCAAGAGGTCTCTTGGTCATAGGGTCACCATAGGTCAAAGCCAAGTTGATGGATAATAACAATAATACCTACCCTGACCCCATGTCATACCACAAAACATGAGAAATTTCCTTCAGTTTCAGAGTTTGCCATGCAGCAGCAGGGGGCAGACAAAACACAAGCCAGTGTTCTTTTCAAAACACAGGCCCGGTTGTGCAACTCTTTTGAGCCAAGCTAAAGAGAAAAGTCCAAAGCCAATGTTGCATTGGCACTGGGACATTGGCATTGCCAGGACAGATTTTTTTCCCCTTTCTCTCTTGCAGCCCTGAGGGTTGCCCAAAAGCTGGCTGTGGAGGCTTCCCAGTCCTCTGGAGTTAGTTTTTCTGGTGTGTGGCAGGGCTGCAGTGGGTGAGGGATATCACCTTCTCTGAAATCCATTGAGAAAACCATTACCATCAAGGAACATAACCTGTTGGATCCTGATCAAAACCTTCATTTTCAGTTCATGATTTCCAAGTACATACAGAATGCAGATCTGAAAAACTCTTTTATTAAATTAATCATATTTCCTTCACAATAAAAGAACAAATGCCTCTTTTTGCTTAGATGCATCCATAAGACATAATTATAGCCCATCTCAGGGACTCTTCTTTCTATGGCTTCTCCATAATGTTTTTCATATCTTCATGGTGACAGCCAATTTCTAGGGCACTGCATAATCATCTGTTGAGGAATTCTGTATCTCTTAACGGGCATCCATATGTGTTTCAATATACATGCTAACAGCTTACAATAACTGACATATGCTGCAGTCTACAATTCTGAGTTGGCCTTTCTGGCCAAGTTTCCAGGCCCTCCCACTCAGCTTTCCCTCAGGAAAGGTCAGTGGGAAGAAAGCAACGATTATTAGGTACAACAACCTTCCTCAGAGGGACCTTGAAGTGCCTTCAAGATGCCCTCACAATGGACATTCCCAAGCACAGGACCAACAGAAGGAGGATTGTACTGGCATAGACAACGGCTCACTCAAGATATCCTCAGCACCTTTGCTCAACAGTGCCGAAGCAAACCTTCACTAGTGTTTCCTGTTCCAAAGGAGGCAAGGACAATAGTGCTTATCGGGCTGACCATGCATAGCCACAAGTTTCCTTAGGCACTGTGACCATCCTTAACCTGTCCAGCAACCTTCAACCTGCATCCCCATTCTGGAGGAGGGGAGGTGGTAGACATCATCACATAAAGAAGACCCTTCCTCCTTTCTGCAATTTCCAAGGAAGGGCAGTATTCCTAAAGGACAATGCCAAATACACCATGACAATCAGAACTGCTGAAGCCTGCTTATAGGCAAAGTAATAATAGAATGTAAGGAGGCATGGTTTAGATCTCTGATTAGCTGACTCTTCTTGCCTGGCTTGGTAAGATGATCTGTATTTTTCAGTTTTTGACTTTCCAGTGGTTTAACACAAGCCACTAGGGGACAGATTTGCAAACTGTTTAGTATTCAAAATGTCAGTTGAATTCAACAGGAAGTGTCTTTCAAAACTCTAATAGGATCTAAAATGCTTGCGTGAGCAAGAGTGAATTGCTAGACTATACTTTTTTCTATCTTAATTTATGTTACCCAATGTAGCAGATGGATTTAATATTTGTAATTTTAAATACCACTGTGTTTTAGGTCCCTATTCAAAGTCTGATACCCAATCAATCCTACCTTTAACAAGGAAGCAAATAACTCATAATACTCAAAAGTTCTGTTTATACTCTGGTGGACATTAGATTTAAAAACCACTTAAATATTCAGTTTTATTCAGCATAAATAAAGTCTACATATGTGCACACATATATCCTCATGGACTGAATGGCAACATCTTCAGCAAACAATACTACCAAACAACACTTTCAGATTTTTAGAACAAAACCATTATATAAACACACAACCAGAGACTACACTATAATGCTTGTGGCTATAAGCAATACTGCCAGGGCTGAACAAAGAATTATTTCCTCACATTCTGGTATTAAGCAGTATTGCAAGGTAGGTCTGTATAAATGCTCCATTTACTTCCTTAAACAGAACCACCTTTCGTCTGAGAAAGGCAATTGGCAAAGTTTGAGCTGAGGCACTAGGCTAATACAAAGCTAGGAATGGAAAGGATCAATATCCTTTTGATAGGACTTGTCGAAGGAAATCACATAGCATTCAACATACTTTTTCTTTCCAAGAAGCACATGTTGAAGGAAAACATACATAATATTTCAATATTTTCTGAGGAGGCAGGGTCTATGACCAGGAAGGAGGCTTGACTGCAGGTGAGCCACCATGTTGTTAAATGGACAAGGGAAAGAAGCTGAGGATGATGAGGTGGAATCTTGGGGTGAAGCTGGAAGATAAAGAAGGAGGAGATAGATCCATCTTAGTAGAATCCATGGTAAAATTGCTCCAAATCATGCTTGAACTGGATGAGGAACCCATTTTGTTTACCACCCTGGAAGATACCCTTTCATCCCTAAGGCCTTATGAGCAATGAAAATTGCTGAGCAGGTTCGGATAGCTGATTCATTTTTAAATCTATCAG
Source organism: Iguana delicatissima (assembly GCA_948472985.1). Classification (NCBI taxonomy): domain Eukaryota; kingdom Metazoa; phylum Chordata; class Lepidosauria; order Squamata; family Iguanidae; genus Iguana; species Iguana delicatissima. Next base: position 2,015,000 of record CAOKZL010000187.1, on the reverse strand, counting down.
TTCTAGTCACCTTGAGGAAGTTCAGCTACAAAAATACTCCCTGAACACTCTAAATAAACTGTAGCCCTGCTCTGCAAGTCTCCTATAGAGCAGGGGTATCAAACTCAATTTCATCTTTGGCCACATCACAATTATGGTTGCCCTCAAAGGGCCGGTTGTACATGTAAGACTATATAAATGTATTCACTTTTTTATCATATGAAATAATTGCCTCTGCATTCAGTTATTACTGGTTTTAGTAATAACTAGCTCTGAAACTAGAAGTCTAGGGAAAATAATGGTAAGCAGACATTCAAGTGTACAACTATTGGACAATTTATTGAAAAATTAGTTTTGAAAACAGAAAGTTATTTTTCAGCAGCAGACAAATATTGCTTGTGCCTCTTTCTGCTACCTCCCATGCCTCTTTCTGTCCCCTGCCCCCTCTGTACCTGTTTAGCTTGATCCCCACATTGTGGACCCCCAGCTTCCAGTCTTCTGAAGAGGGGCCCAGAAGTCAGCACTCATGATTTACTTCTACTTCTGACTGCTCCTTTGTCCAAGTCTCACTGCCAAAGCATTGCCATGGGTTACCATAGCAATACTCAATGCAGGTCGTGAGAGTAGGACAGAGGAGCAGGAAGAAGTAGATTGTGAGTGCTGGCTTCTGGGCCCCTCTTCAGAATACCAGCAGCTGGGGGCCTGCAATGTGGGGATCAGGATCACCAGGCAGGGGGAGTGCTGCAGCTGCAGGAGAGGTGTGAGGGCCACGTGAAATGGCCTAGTGGGCTGGATTTGGCCCACGGACCTTGTGTTTGACTCATGGGCTACTCTTCAGCTTGATAATGGATTTCACTGGACTGAGGGACTGGGGAAAAGTCCATGAGTAAAAGAAGTTCAAATTTTCTCTTGTGATATGCTAGATATCTTTTTCAGAGGACATTTTCAGATGTGTTTCAGCTGTTCTCCTAATTAATCAATTTGGCAGCACCATGTATTGAGAAAGGTGAACTTAACCCAGTTTATTACAAGACTTCTATGTGTTTTTACCTTTTTCAATAAGTGTAATTTACATTATGGTTGCTGCAACGCACTTTGTCTCAACATTATGAAGACCAACGTTACTTCTGCTGGGATCATCTGTGATAATTATGCTTCACACAAAGATATATTCACTCAGTTTTACCAACACTGTATCAGAACAGAAAGGGTTCAGCCTACAGTGATCTCACAACTGTTAATAGGAAAACTGATTTGGAAACTGGCCAAATAAGGTAATGCTCTGAGTGGCAAATGTCTGTCCAGATTGTAACTTACTGTTTGTTTCCCACAATACCTTGCTGCTTGGGCATCATTAGTGCAGAATAATTTATATGATCAGCCTCACCAGCTACAAACATACGTTCTTACAAGCTTATAAAAAGAACATTGCAGCAAGAAATGTCAATTAAAATCACATTAAAAGAAGATGTACTTAGTCTGAATTACCACTTGAGACAGCTAAAGTTACAGTCCCAAATGGGGAACACAACCTCAGACATCATTTCCCTTGTAGCAGATGTAGAAGCTTGGAAAGCCATGGGAGTATCAAAAAGGGAGTGCAGTAAGAAGACATTGGTCAAAAAGCAGCATTTAGTTTTGTAGCACTAAAGGAGGAATGGGGGTGAGCTGAAAAAGATGAAGAGGGAGAAGGAGTTATCTCAGAGTTGTTCCAGGTTTCCTAGTTTACCAAATCAGCAGCACTACATGACTTATGTTGGGCCCTTTTAGCATGGCATTTTTAAAGTGCATTAGGCACGCTCCCCTCTCCCTTGAGGAGCCACCGTACTGCATAACATTATGGCCAAACAGGTGCTATCCCGGCTGCAGGCAGTTCTGATCCTGCTTTTTTTCATTTTCTGCTGAAAGGCAAAAATAACCTCCCTTTCCCACATCAATCGCGTGAGCGGAGGGCATGCGGATCCACCATCCGGTGTCCTTCCGGGAACAATCCAGGAATGGGCGGGGTGTGGGCAGTCCCTGCTGCCTGTCTCTCACGCAGCAACTCCCAGGGGAAGCTCCACCCAGCAGCAGGCCAGCTACTGCCCCCATCGCAGCAGCAAACACTGCAGGACACATCGCCAAGGGAGGTCACCTCGGGGCTGATGTCATTGCCCACACTCACGATGATAGCAGCCCCCAGGATCGGGCCGACTTACAATTTTTTTTTTAAAAAAAATTGGGGCTGATGGCCAGCCTAGTTCTCATGGTGAAATCGGCAAGGAGCTCCCAGAGAGAACACCCCCCCCCCAATTCCTATGGCTGTCACCCAAACAGCCAAACGCCTCCAACCTAGCTAAACATGCTGGACACTTTGGAGAGCCCCGCCAACATGCCCGACACATATGTCCCCAACGAGAAATGCAGTGATCCACACATTAGCAGGAAGAATGGACTGCACACACACAGGGTGGGTGACATCTGGCTGGGAAGCACGAAGTGTGAAAGGCACCCTAGGGACTTAGAACTCCACAGGCTGGAAGGAACACCATACTGTGTGTGATGCGGCAGCTGAAAAGGCCATCTGGACAGGACGCATGTGACTGCACCGTACAGACCAAGGAATGTAGTGGCACCACTTCATTCTGCTGTGGGGAGACCTCACCTGGAATATCATGTGCAGTTCTGGGCACCATAAAGCAATAATGATAGTGAACACACCAGAACATGTCTAGAACTGGGAGGCCAAAAGGATGAAAGGCCTGGAAAACCATGGAGCCCTGTGAGGAAAGCCTCAGGAAGCTGAGGATGTCTAGCCTGATGGAAATTAGGCTGACAGCAGACAGGAGACAGCTGTCAGATTTGAGAGGACATCATGGTGAACACAGAGCTAACTTTTTCCTGCTGCTGCAGAGACCGGGACATGGCACAATAAGGCCAAATGTCAGGCAAACAGATTGCACCCAAAGATCAGGGAGAATCCCCGGAGGGCACACCCTTCTGACGGTGCAATGTATTGCCTCCCAATGTGCTGGGCTCACCTCCCTCCTCCAGAGCAGTGCAAACAGAGCCTGGATGATCCCCCCCTGCCCCACACAAGGAACCACAAACTGGTACAGAACAAGAATGATTTATTACACAGACAGATAAAGACAAGGAAGACAACAATGATTCATTCAATGAAAAATACATACAAGACCAAACAACAGCAAACAGTCAGTTGCACAAACAAACAGTTGGGCACAAAACTATATACAAGGCCAGCTTTAGCGCCTCCAGGGATGGTTCACCGGTGCCCCATGAGCTGTTCCTTCCACTGGAGAAGCTGCACCATGCTTTGCTCTAGTACAGCCAGGCGATGGGGCACCGTTGCCTCTAAGTAGCCCATGCGCTGGGTCAGGGCCATTGCCATGGCCTCCATGGACCTCAGGAGGGTTTCATCTGCAGGGAAAAGAGAGGTGGGAACAGAGTGTCAGTGTGGACCATGACGTGCCAGCAGAAGCCCCCAGGTCGTGCTCCAAGGGGTGGTTCGGCACTAGCCGGCCAGACACTCACATTCCCTCCTGCTGTGGGACAGAAGCATGTCCTGGAAGTGCACTGCTCTCAGAGCACCACCCTTTCTGTACTCACCTTCCTCTCTGGCTGCCACCAGTAGAGAGGCTGCATGCCCCACAGCTGCCCGCAGAGGCCCCATGCCAGCCATCCCCTGCTGGGGGAGAACAGGTCCTCCCCCCGGTCAGGGATAACAAAACTCAGGGAGTAATATCCCCCCATCTTTCGTGTGCAGGGAAGCTGGGAGACATGACCACACATGGCTGTGTGTGCGGTAGCAGACCAGTACTGCCCCCACTCACTGTGCACATGGCTCAGCCCTGCTCTGGGTGACTGTCTGGCCCCGTCATCCTCCATGTTGATGTCCTCTTCTGATGTGGTGGACAGTCCTGGGGGCATGGGCCCGGATGCATCTGGGGGTCCAAAGAAAATAGGATCAGCCACAGCTTGAGTGGTCCAGCTCTCCCCCTGGAGAGGAATGGTGAGCCCAGGCAGAATTCCCTCTCAACTGCACGAATGCAGTGTGGCTGCTGAGCACAATGGGGATGGAGGGATGAGCAGTGGACATCCCTGCTGCTCAGGGGGGCTGCACAGTATGGGAGCTGTTTGATGTATCGGCAGCTGAGTGGAGAGCGCAGCAGAGAGGGATGGTGACGGTACTGGGTGCTACCAATGCCATTCTTTAGCAACTGGTCGACATGTACAGGGAGAATATGGAGAGAAATGCAGAGGGCCAGGGGGATGTGGTGGAGGAAATACAGAGCACTAACAGGCTCATGGCAGCCATACTGCAGAACCTGCAGTCTCGCTCTTCTGGCAGTGGTGTCACTCTGTTGTCCTCTATGGTCCTCTCCACATCACAACAAGAGATGGCCAGGGTTCCCTCTCCTAGGCAGCTGCCGCCTGAGGAGCCGTCCCTAGAGGGGTCTCCATTCCAATGGTTGCTCCTTCAAATGGCCTGTGAGTACCCCATGGCATGCTGCACCTCCTCCCTCTGTGGACAGTGGCCACAGATGGCACCAGGAGCATGAGCATATTGTGCTTATGCCAGAGAGAATCCACACAAGGTTCATGGGGCAACATGTGTTACTTTATTCACAGAGGGAAAGGGAGATGTGTTCAGAATACATGTTGTGGTTTTGGGTATGGGTACAGGATCCCCTCTGGGAAGCATGCATGACTGGTGGCTTCAGAGACATAGGAAGGCAGAGGGCATGGTGTTATTGCAGCTGAAGCCAGGAGCGTGGATGGCGTGTCAGCCAGCGATCATCCTCGCGATGGCATCCCTGACCCTCTGGCCCTCCCTGAGCCTCCTGTTATCATGTGCTGAGTATACATAGGCACCCAGGGGGATGGTCATGGGTGCGGGTGGGTGGAGGTTGAGATGCAGTGCATGCCCTTTGGTTTCACAGATGTTGTGCAGGACCACGCAGGCAGCGACGACCGGCAGGAAATTTGGTTCGGAGACAGTCAAGGAAGTGGACAGGCAGCCCCATCTGGCCTTCAGCCTATAAAGGGACGATCTACAACATTGTGGCACTGATTGAAGACCCTGTTGTAGGCTATCTTCTGGGAGTCTGACTGACCTCTGTAGGGTTTCATGAGCCACCGGCCCAGGGGGTAGGCTCCATCTGCCAGGATGACAGGTCCGACCTGCACGCCATGGATGGTGATGGTCGGGTTGCTGGAGACGAATTGCCTGCCCTCCATGGCCTGCCACAGGGCTGAGTGATGGAAGACATGGCCATCATGGGTGCGGCCTGTGTACCCCACCTCAATGTTCAGAAACTGTCCAAAATGATCTGACAGGCCTCGAAGCAGGATGGAGAAGGAGTCCTTCCTGTTGATGAACTCCTGCGCACGTCCTTTTGGGGGCTGTACAGGGTCATGAGTACCATCTGGGGTGCTGATACACTGTGGGAATCCCATGGACTTGAAGCCATCCACGATCTAAGGGTGGGAAGGGAAAATGGCAGAAACAGAGACATCAGTGCACTGGAGACATCAGTGACACGCATGAGAGGTTGGGTGGATCAGAGAGGGTAGGAAACATTTGGTGAGTTCAACGACTGCCCCCCTGAATGGTGTTGCCTGCCCATCCATCCTGTCTATGCATTCCTCACAGCAGCATGCCACCTCACCTGTGGGGAGGGGGCTGCCCTACAGCTGTGGTTGACATGGCAGTCACAGGATGGCCATGCTTCCCATGGCATAGGCGCTACTGAAGAGGAGACTCACCGTGCGGTGGTTGCCCAGGTGGACAATGGTTCCCAGCAAGATGTGTTCAATGGCAAGGCAGACTTCCACCGTGATCTCTGTTACTGTGGAGATGCCTAGCCCAAAGGTGTTGGCAGTCTTTCTGTAGATTAAGGGAGTGCTGAGCCACCAGACTGCAATGGCAACCCGTTCCTCAACAGAGATGGGCACCCTCATGATGGTGGAGGTGTGCTGCAGCTGCGGGCGGAGATGTTCTGCAATCTCAAAGAGGGTGGCCCAGGTAATTCTGAAGTGCTACAGCCACATTTCATCATCCCAGGTTGCCAACACCTCTCTGATCCACCAGTGCCATTGGACACGGGTTCTGACCCACCATCTCCAGGGCCGTGGGAGGGTTCCCAGCCAGGTATGCGAGGTGACATTGGGATCGGCGGAATCCTTCCTGTCAGTTGCTACGGTGGCAGCGATGGCGCTGGTTGCTTCGGTGGAGAAGGTGGCAGCCACCACCAGGATGGCTCCCCTCATTCGTCGCTGCTGCTGTGCCCTCGAGGTCCAGAGAGTGGTGATGTTGTTGAAATAGAGCTGCATGGCCAGTATCCCGAGGAGCTCTGTCTTGTCAGGCTCCATCGCGGCTCATGGGGGGGGGGACAGCTATGGCTCGAGGTGCATCACAGCTTGAATCTGTCCTGACAGTCTCCACCTTTTCTGGGGCAGCCTGTTACAGGGGGCTTGTGCTACCGGTCTGCCCTTGGGGCTATTGCAAGTGGCTGTTGGAATGGTCCATTGAGATAACGTTAGCATGATGGCCGGCAAAAAAAAAAAAAAAATTCACCCCTGACCAATCAACACCGGTGGGGTGGGGACTGGGCAGGATCTGGGAGCGGCCCAGGATGCCAAGCTGCGGAACAGGCACCGGGCGTGAGCCAGTGCTATCTTGCAAATGCCCTGGTGTGTGTGGAATGCAATAGGCTGTGTACTGGGCCTATTGCAATGTTGGTGATACCACGACGGCGGCGGGTCATCGTGCTATTATGGTAAGGTGCGAAAGGGCGTTGGTGTGACCTAATTCCTTCATGCTTAGAGCTCACATTTCTGACAGTGCCCTGGAGTCTTACAAATGACTACAAGCATGTGCCTGATTTCTTTAGAGATTGGAAGAGTTACCTTTAGGGCACTACAAGGGCCAAGCCAAGTCTCCTCCCAGCCAGAATGGTCAGGGGTCATTCTTACTTGGGGATTCTGAGAGCTGTAGTAAAAAAACAAACAAAAAAACCAACAACTCATCTCTGGATTTCTTAGAAATGTATACAAAGAGCAGTCCTAACATTAAGATGCTAAAGGAGGTAACATTACCTTAAGCACAAGATACTATGGAGGCAATTGCAAGGTTGAGATTTTGAGGTGGGGAACTCTAACTTCTGGTATAGTAGGAAGGTGCCATGAAAGTGGGAAATACTGGTTTTGTACAAACATTTATCTTAATACAGAATTTTAGCTCCGAGGAGAGAGGTGAAAGAAAGGCAGGTTTATGCTGACAACACCTGTTAACTACAACAATGCTTCTTTTATTATGATGAGATAAAGGTTCAATGCTAACACTGTCTCATTTTACAAGGAAGAATAGAAGAGGGTTGGTGCATACTTTATAAGCTCAGAGCTTTTAGTCTAATTGACAAGAAAAAACTCATTAATGGCGCCCCTAGATCTGAAAGAATTGATGGTATTAGTGATTTGACAGCATCACCCAAATGCAATGCACTTGGGTTCCCTAATTACTTCAATGTTTCTCTTCGCACCACTTCTGCAGCAGGATCATTGATATTAAACCACTTTCACACAATTGATGAAAAGGATGCAAACTGAATAAGCTGCAAGGCTTTAAAAGCTCCATAGGCATATGAAGAAGTGAGGTCATTATGTGCTAGCATTCTTCTCAGTTGCCCTTAGTGGGTATCAGTCATCATTACTGCACTCTGAATCATAATGGACTCCAACAGTTTAATAATGATTGCAACACCCTTCCTAATGAGGTTGGTGCTGCCCTCTGAAGTGAATATTCATCAAATAGGTTTTATAATGGCTTCTCTCTTGATTAGCAGGCTGTAGTCCTGTATCAAATCAGAGACATCTTTTGATGCACCAAGAAAAAAAAAATCAAATTAAATCCTTGTTTCAAGCAGAGTAAATGAATTTGACTTTAGGTGATCAAAAGGGAAAAACTTCTAATTAGACATGCAAGCAATCACCACATTCTTTCAAAACAGGGCTACAGAGACACTGGATCCTTATAAACCTCCTTACCTTCCTCTCTTTTGACAAATCACCTTTAGATAAATGTTGGGGACAAAATTCAATGTAATTAAAATCCACCAATCTAAATAGCTGTTTTTAAAAGGCAGCTTTTGCTGGTGTAGCCAGTCTCAAGCCTGTGCAGCTGTTTTCAAGTGTATAGATGCTGGGCAGTGCCCAGATGACATTTCCATGTTGCTGGCACATTCAGTTGGAGCCTAAGTGTACCACATCCAATTTGTTAATGCTCAGTCAATGACATGGTTATTTCTGAAAAGTTGAGGTTCACAATCACATCTATTGAGCTCTGAATCTGGGACCATCAGTTCGAACACGATGCCAGCATATAATTCTCAGACAAGCCATAGTGCAAAGTTTCATCGATACTACTTACTGGTACCTCCCAATTGTTTTTTGTCCAGTTTTCCAACATTTATCTCCTGGCTTCCTTTTTGTTTTTTTCCAGTTTATTATCTAGCAGGCATAACGGATGAACCAGCTGCTATGTGGAATATCAATTCCTCAGTTATATCTGCTGTCTCACTAGCACACAACAAAGAAATGCACCCAATTTCCAGTACTGTCCTTATGTTTAGAGCATCTTGTAATTATCTAAAAATATTCATACTACCCAAACACCTGGCTTTCTAATTACAGAACACACATGAAGTCAGGATAAAAGCTCCTCCCAAAGCAATGATAAAATATATCTAAAAAATACAGATTAAACATCTCCTGCTCCGTCCTTATGAAAAGAAAACAACAAAGTTTCCTTTGACGTGGCTGATGTTGCCACATCACATGTGAATTAGTAGGATACACCTGATGTCCAAAATGCTGTGGGTTGATCTAATCATCCTTGATATCAGTGTGTGGATATCGGGTGCCAACTGCCATTCCACATTGTTTCTCTTAGAGCAAGCATAACCCTTAATCCAGCAGTCACTGTCAATGTTTTCTTCATTCTCTTAATCTATTGACAGGTCTCAAATCAAGGGTTAGGTTATTATTGGATATGAACAATTCGGACTTTCACAATTCTGTCCCATATGTACCCCATTACATAGCTATCAGATACATAACTAATGCCCTTTTTGCACGGCATTTGCCATGCGAAAGAGGGCCTGGAGCATCGCGCGATTGCAAGGAGTGATCTGCACGATGCACTCACAATCGCATGATGCTCCGGGGCCGATCATGCACCTTTTCATTTTCAGCTGGAAGCCAAAAATGGTGCAAGATTGTGCATTGCTCCTGGGCCCCATGTGCACTTACTTGGCTTGTGGAGCCTCTGGAGCTGGGCCAGTCGCGCTTCCTGCCCCAGTGCAGCCTGGGAAGATCCTAGGCTGCACTGCAGAAGAAAGAGGTGGGACTCTCACGCAAGCAGGCAGCTTGTGCAGAGCTGAAGCAGCAGGGAAGGGAGAGCCTCTTGGCAGAGGCTGCTCGCGCAATCCCCGCACCCCAGCACCGGAACAAGGTAAGGTGCGGAAAGGGCCTAAGATTTGTGTGTTGATTATGGGCTCCTTGAGTTCAAGTTAAGTGAGAGACTGGGTTAAAAATGAGGGATTAACAGGTATTTTTTTTTTAATTTGTACTCCATAATGAGGATACATAGCAAAACACTTGCAAATTAGGCAGCAAAGGCGTCACTGGACCAAGGTTGCTGAATGAGCATCACAGCTGAATGGAGATTTGAATCCTCTTCTCCTGAGTCCAAAGGCAACCCTTGACCCAATGACATGTGGGAATAATTCTGGGCTGACAGCATGATCCAAACCTCAGCAGTGAACTCTGAGCAGCTGCATTATAATAGCACCACATGCACTTTCAAGCCTCCCTGATGACTTCTTAATTCTAAGTCTCTGATTACAAATGCAGTTTCAAGTATTTCTAGTGATCCATGTGATAGAGCAAGACTTCCAGCGACACTCAACAAACAGCAATGCCGAGGCAGAATTATTTATTATTTTACATTCATAATCAGCTAGCATTAATTCCGACAAGATTCTCCTCCTCTCCCTCCCCTTCACACTTAATGCTAATGTGTGCAGAAATCTTTAATTCATAATTGCCTCCCACTTCTTCCTCCCTTGCTCTCCCCCTCGAGTCTCCTCTAAAACAGCCACCCTTCTCCTGCTCCCCACATCCAAGCTGCAGAGAGTGTAAGAGGAAACGGCTGCTAAGGGAGAGGTGGTTTTCTCTACTTGGTTGGTGATATTTTTAAAAACCCAGCACGTAGGTGCTCAATGGCAAGAGTGGCTCAGTATCTCAATAAGCAGATGCTGTGTCACTGACAGACCTCTCTGGCTGCAGACCTGTGAGTGGCCTCTGTTAGCTCTGTTTCAAGCCTAGAGACCAATTGAAGCCCACAAGCAGATGGCTCATCTCAAAGTCTAATTGTGTCATTTCTGACTGAAGCCCACAGTCAGCAGTGGAACTAAACTGGGGTGTACTGGCTCAAGTTTTACTCATTTAGATGGCCAGCATACTGGTAGTTTGCTTGATTTGAAGTTTTATTTTCTCATTGTCTTAATGCTAACAATAGAATGCAAATATACTTTGCACAAGACATAAACATGAATGCATGTGCCGTTTACATAGTTTGCTAATTGCAAAATATATTCCTATCAACATCTTTAGATTGACTGAGCAGGTTTAAACTTCCCACTGTAAATCTTATAAACACCTAATTATAAATTGGGTGTTTTAGGCCATATCTAAAAGTTAACAAAAAGACGACTTCTTTTTAACAGTTTTTGCATCTAAATTGTCCATACAAATTTAAAGGAAGGAGGTAATAGGTGGCAGGAGACATTCAGCTATGATACGTTCTCATACTTCTGAAAAGTGTGAAACAAACATGCCAACAATATCAACACTGCAGTTCTTTTCTACATCATTAATATTTCCCCAAGAGAGAGTGCCAACCTGGTCAGAAAGATCGATTTGATTATTTGTAATTATTTGTAATTTACTTGTTTTCTTATTATATTAGACAGTCAACTAATAATCTAAGGTTCTGGGGGGTTATTTGCAATCACACTGCTTAGAATCAAAGAATCGCAGATTTGGAAGGGACTATAAGAGCCATGTAGTCTAATTACCTGGCATGCAGGAATACACAGCTAATGCACTCCTGACAGATGGCCATTCAACTTCTGTTTAAACACCTCCAAAGAAAGAGACCCCATCACCTTCAGAGGCAGTCTATTCCACTTTGTTCAGGTTAAAACAAGGAAGATATAGAATTCATTCAACATACCTTTCAACTGTCCTGATTTGGCAAGGCAGTCCTGATTAATTCTTTGTCATTCCACCTTTGCAGTTGCTTTAAAAAATGTTCCAGTTTCTTTCTCCTCCTCTCGTTTTCACTCTTTGTCCTCAGCTTACTTCAGTTGTGTCAAACTGAGTTCAAAGGCCAGAAGTAGTTTGCACTCAGTTAACTAAGAAGGGGGTAGAGGAGAGGAGATGAGAGGGTGAATTTTTACCCTTCACGGTAGATCCAGGCAAAAGCAAACTGCTGCAGCCCTTCCTAGCTTATGTGTTCTTCCTCATTATTAACTTTTGCTATCTTGACTGCACTCTGATGTTTTTTGCCTGGCATGTCCCAGTTTTCATCCATGAAATGTTGGAGGGTATGCTTCAGTGCACTTTAAAAAGCATATGATACAAAGGCCAAAACTGGAACAGAGAAAAATAAGCTAACTATAGAGGGCTAGAATGATTTCAAAAGGGGAAAAATACATAGTACAGAAAGAGATAAACAAAAAAGCAGAAAGCAAAATGTTAATTTCCACTTTGAACTGATGTTAAAAGTATCTTAAGATGCTAAAACACCTGGGAGAACCGGAAAGTCTTACTGTAGCACCAGGAAGACATTAGTGAAGGCTTCAAAGTTTTCCAATTAGAGTGTTCCATAATACACACACAGACACACACACACACACCTGGTTGGGGAAGAAACAGCCTCTCCTTCATCACCACCATTCCAACTTTGGATGCTCATTCTCCAGCAAGCATGCAAACAATATTCACAAACTTCCTTACCTTCCATAAAAAACAATGTGTAACACAAGATACCCCATTAAAAAGAATTGTCAATCACAACACCATGTTTCACCCTTCTGCAATACTGTATTTGATCCCCAAACAATGTTCTTGCACAAAAAGTCACAAAAGTTTTGCAGTAAGTCTCAAAAGACTAAAAAAAAAAAAAAAAGAAGCTAAATACACACAAAAAACTCCCATAAATCTCATCTGTTGGAGGAAAAAACTTAAGTTTTTTTTTTAATTTTTGCATGTGAGAATGAAGCAAGCAAAATTTTTTACCCCTATTCTCTGTTTGTACATGATCAACTGTGGCACAGCAGTTTCTGTGTCCCTTTTTGTATATCTGAGATATAACCTCAGATTTTATTGTGTATCTTAATTGTTGTAAGCTTCTTTGAGTCCCAACCTGGGAAAAAGTGGGATATGAATAAAGATAATTAACAACAACAACAACAACAACAACAACAACAACCTAAGGCCTTTTCCACACCTTACCTTATCCTGTCATCCTCTGGCAGTGCCTTTGGTGGGAAGGGAGTGCAACAGGAATGCTCCCCTCTGTGCCAGATCTGCTCCCTGCAGAAGGGAGTGCAAGGGACATGCCTTTTCCTTCCGCAGTGCAGTCAGGCTCTTTCCCATGCTGCACTGGGGCAGGAAGCACTTCCATCACGCTTCCAGCCCTTCTGCATGGTAGGTAAGTCGAGGAGTGTTGTGCAATCAAAGGTCATTGATGGAGAAAAATCCATCAATGATTTACCCTGTGATTTCTCCAACTGGTGATGTGCAAAGGATGAAACCATGATGACGTCTTGTAGAAGCATTATCACAGTCCTGTTCCTCTCACATCCCCCTGCCAGGATGCCATCATTGGGCAGAAAGGGCCTAAGTTACCCTTTCTTCAGGAATGCTTCTGAATGGCATGCTCTTTGTAGCATGCTTACAAGATATACATTATGAAAACTCATTTCAGTGGCATTTGTGTGCCATGAAATGCTTTTCATACATGCAGATATTGCTTGGCACCCTGCATACAGAAAAACAGGATTGTTACCCTTCATGAAGAGAAATTAATACTCCTCTTCATGCAGCACTACAGATACACAAGTAAATTCACATTAATTCCGCACTCCACTTTGTTGGGATACATTTACATGAGTGTTTTACTGTGCAAATACTGCAGAGGAAATGGCCTTGTGATGATCTTTCTGCATTTTTTTTCAAAGAATGCTGCCTGACTTGGATCTTAGCAATGGTGCCTAAACAGATAAGCTACAATCTCCTTAATGTGCTGAGACTTTGGTAATAAATTATAACAAAAATTAGTATCACAGCAACACTGGAGGAAAAGAAGGATGTGGCAACAAAGAAAAGCTCTCAGAGAGCTGCTTTAAAGCATCCAATCAGATCAGAATCAGATACTGAAGGATGCTGGAGAATTCCAGAACCAACCAGAATAACTGAATCATAGAATCATAGAGTTGGAAGAGATCACAAGGGCCATTGAGTCCAACCCACTGCCATGCAGGAATACATCCAAACGGGTGGCCATCCAGCCTCTGTTTAAAAATCTCCAAAGAAGGAGACTCCACCACACTCCAAGGCAGTGTATTCCACTGTCAAACTGCTCTTACCATCAGGAAGTTCTTCCTAATGTTTAGATAGAATCTCTTTTCCTGAAGTTTGAAGCCATTGCTCAGTATCCAAGGCCATTTCTGCACTACAGTGTTAAACTGTTGCTATTCCACATTCAACGCTCTGTGGAATTCTGGGGTTTGTAGTTTACTGAGACCAAAGAGCTCTTTGGCTGAGAATTTGAAGTGCCCTTCCTTAAACTACAAACCCCAGAATTCCATAGGAGGTTGATAGTGGAATAGCAGCACTTTAACACTGTAGTGCAGAAATGGCCCTAGTCTGTGGAGCAGTAGAAAATAAGCTTGATCCATCTTCCATATGATGTCCCTTCAAATGTTTGAACACAGCTATCATGCTGCCTCTTAACTTTCTCTTTTCCAGGCTAGACATACCCAGCTCCCTAAGCCTCTCCACATATGGCATGGTTGTCAGGCCTTTTGCCATTTGGGTCACCCTCCTCTGAACTGAGCTACTCTAATAACTTCCAATGCCAACTCAACATCTATCTACCCAAGCAAGGTTTGATGACGCCCAGCATTTTTGCCCTGAAATCTATAGAAAGTGCAAGAGTGAAGGGGAAGAACACTGGAAGGCTAATGTACTCTAGCACCAATAAATTATGTCAAATTATTCCTTTTGCCTTCTCCTTTGGAATCCTTGGGGAGTTAGGGACAGTTGGGATGGAATTTGTCACCTGAAAGGTCTCAGTTGCCATTTTTGGCTTCAGAGCCTGAAAATGTGTTTACTCCACAGAGAGGTTAATGAAGAGTTCATTCTCAGATTTCCAGCAGATTCAGAAACCAGACTACAAAGACATTATCTGATTCAATTCCTCCCAAGTTAATTCACCATAAAGTACCATGCTCTACCTAAACTTCAGTAAGCTAGCCAGACTATTAAGAAGGCTATTTTGATTCATCAGAGTCTTAAATTTGTTCAAGTACATCCAACACTTTAACACCTTGAGATTGGGGGATATACTGCTTGGCAAACTGCACAGATGTACCAATTGTCTCTTTTTTGTGCTGTAGTTTATGGGAGGAAACTCTTAAATTCCTTCCCCCTTTATCCAAGATACTTGGCATTTCAGTGGATGCAACTATTTGATTTTCTTTATAAGAATCTGCAGGTTTTGAAATACACATATCTAATCAATTAATTCAATTTCAGGTGATGAATCAATTATGAATTCTTTAATTGGTTCATAACGCTGCTGAAATTAAAGTCTAGGCAACCAATTACTTTTCTACAGCAGTGTGCAAGTTAGATGAGGATCTCAAGGGCTTTTCAGATACTGCGAATGCACCTTAGCACTTGTATGATGCTACATTGCTGCTGATTCATCACTGTCAGCCCTCGTCAGCTACCTCATTCCTGAAGGCAAAGTATTAGCAAAGGTCAGAGCCATTATCTGAGACATTGTCAATCCTGTTAATCCTTTCCTAAAACTGATGCTGGGTAAGTATCCCTTCTGGATTAACCTGAGTTGTCTATAATCTCATTGCACCTTTTGCCCCAGAAAGATATGTACTAATAACTATGCCTACATGAGAAATGATGAGAACCCCAACAAGATGATAAAGAGAAACTTAATTTAAATGTGTGTGTGTGCGTGCATGTGTATAGGAATGAATGAGAGAACTTCATGGATTATTTGGTCCACAAATCCCAGAGTTAGCTAGGTTGTCTGTCCACCCAAATTAAGAAGGAACAGAGATGTTACATGACAGAGTTATCAAAATAAGATGACACAGTCAGCAAGCAAAGCTGTGATGACAATAAAAATGAGTTTGCAACAGATACTAATCTAGCAAGAGTTCTGGCATACAACTATTTTTTTCTCTGCTCCTGGGCTTACTGGATATGAAGGCCCCCCTTGGTTGTATTTCAGATATAAGAATCCAGGGGTGGCAGATCTTTGTTCCCTGGGGCACAGTGAAGCTTTAGGTAGAAACCCCTGGCTACTTCACAACCCTTCGCTGGACATGAGATAACGGCAGCAACAGTATGTATGCCTGGAACATGGTGCCGAGCAATTGTTAACCCAATATAGCTAAGCACCAACTCTTCCACTCTTTGCATGGGGAGCAACATGGAGGATTTGCAGATGGAACGCTACCATATTTGCATCCTACCTTGCTCAGTATTGAGTTTCTGGGACACTGACAAATAATTTCATATTAGTGGAGGTGATACTTTTTCTTGGAGTTCTGGTAATGAATAAGTAGGCAATGCTTAGATTTCTAGGTATGCAAGTTACTCACAACATACCCTCCAAGATTTCGCTAATGAAAACTGGGACATGTGTGGCCAAGAAATAGTGTGTACACAAGATTGCAAAAGTATTAATGAGGAAGAATACACAAGATAGGAATGGCTTCAGCAGTTTGCTTTTGTGTGAACTTTTGGAGAAAGTCAAGGAAAGTCCTCTCCTTTCCTCCCTGCTGACTCAACTGAGTGCAAACTACTTTTGCGCTTTGAACTCAGTTTGTTTAACAGTTGGAGGAAGGTAAGGACAAAGACAAAAAGTGAGAGAAGGAGAGAGAAATTGGGAATTTTAAAAGCAGCTGAGAAGAGGAGTGGCAGAGGATTAATTGAGGGAGGATTAAACTTGGGACAGTTGGAGTATGTGTAACAATAAATGCCAGTGCAGATCCAGTGCCATAAAGAAGTATTATAGTACTTCAGCTTTAAAATCCTTAACATTTCCATGTGTAGAAATTCCTGTGTCTGATTTCTAGTGAAAGGTCTAAAATGTGTTGATTATCCTGCCCAAATGAGTACTGCCATTTCACCTGTTTTTCTCAGTCTCTCCTGAAAAGTGTGTATCGTTTTGTTTAGCAGAAGCTGCTACCATTCTATTAGAGCCAAAACAAAGTTGTTTCCAGAATTTTTGCTCCAAATTCTCCTTTACTAATGCTGTTAATCCATATTTTTCCAGACATTCTCTCAGTGCCTGCATATTTGATATTTGCATTTTACACTCAATTATATTTAATTTCCATATTTGACATTTAACAGTTGATATTTCACAGGACTTAATAGCTGACATACAATGGTATTTAATATTTGACACTATTGATTGCAGACCCATGTTGGTATATCACAGTGATTTTGAAGCCCTCCAACACTTAGGCCATTTCTGCAGCATCCTCCCACCCTGCCATGGGGATATGAGAAGGATGAGACCGTGATGATGCTTCTGCATGATGTCATTGCAGTCCTGTACCTCTCCCATTCGTGGGTTAAATCACTGACAGGTTTTCTCCATCAATAACCTGTGATTGAGCCACCATCCTACATTTACCTGTCCTGAAGAAGGGCAGGAAGTGTGACGGTGGTGTTTCGTGCCCCAGCGCAGCTTGGGAAAATACCCAGCTGGGCTGAGGAAGGAAGGGGCATGTCCATCACACTCTCTTTCACAGGGAGCCGGTCCTGTGTGGAGGGGAATGCTGCTGTCACTCTCCTTTCTCAATAAAGCTGCTGCCAGGATCACCACCAGACACTATTTTACCCTGACTTCTTGAGGTCCCTTGGGGAACACTTTGATTCACTCCAAAAATGCAAAGATTGGGGAAATTAGAGGAGCACTGGCTGTAGCAAAACGAGGGGCAGGGTAACCCAACAGGATCTTTTACCCAATGTTTACGGGGTCAAACCAAGCAAAAAGCCAGACAGATATACTAATAAATGGTTTTTATAAATGAAAATATTCTCACGCACACCAATGCACTCACTCACTCAGGCACTATCGAGAAGGGAAAGAGTTGAAAATTGATAGAGGATTTAGCAGAGAGGGTGTAAAGGTGGTGATACTGCACCTTTCCTGAAGTCTTCAGTCCGGGAAGCGGCTAGAAGAATTGTACTCAGCGAAGAGAAGCAGCTGAGGGGATCACTCGACTAACAGAGTGCTGGTCTGCTAGTGTGGCAGGGAGTTCTCCGAAGAGACTCTCAAAAACTGGGACGACTTATAGGACTGAATGTACCTCGAGGGCAGGCCCTCTCTCGGAAAGAACAACAGCCAAAATAAAGGGAGAAATGCTGCACAATAGCAATGTAGTAGTTTGCATGATTGGTTTATGCAGATGGACCTTGCAGTGCAGGGATTACTAATGTCAGAGTTGCTCAACCTGGGGAAAACCCAATAATCCACTCAAGTTGGCTATTCCTTGGCTGAAGACCCTTTGTCTGCGCGGATGTGTTTAGCCTGAGGTCCCCTAGGGGAACATGACTGGGGATTTTCCTGGCCTGACCTATTTTCGGTCATTTGACCTCCTTGTCTACGTACCCATTCGGGCAACCTCTCTGGCATGGTGGGCATATTTGATATCAAATTTATAGTCCCCGGGATAGGGTATGCCAGTGGGGTAACAACTGCTGCAAGAAGGTACTGCAGAAAAGGCCTTAGAAGAAGGAAGGAAGGAAGGAAGGAAGGAAGGAAGGAAGGAAGGAAGGAGGGAGGGAGGGAGGGAGGGAGGGAGGGAGGGACGGGACCACGATGATAGTGCTGTTATTCTACATTCAACATCCTATGTATTCTGGGGTTTATAGTTTACTGAGACCAAAGAGCTCTCTGGCTGAGAATTCTAAATGCCCCTCCCTAAACTGCAAACACCAGGAGTCCATAGGATGTTGAAAGTGGAATAATAGCACTATAACAGTGTAGTGCAGAAAGGCCCATAGTCAGAACAGAAAGCTGACCAGGTTCAGTGTAACCTTTCCTGATGGAAGGTACCCTGATGGAAGATACCCAGGCCATTTCCGCACTAGACTGTTATAGTGCTATTATGCAACTTTCAAGGGAGGCCACTCCCTAGACTACAAACCCCAGGATTCCATGGGATGTTGAAAGTGGAATAATAGCACTAAAAACAGTCTAGTGTGGAAATGGTCCCAAAATAAAGGTCTTCTCTTATTGCTGGCCTATCAAAATAAAACTTGATAGACATCAGTAAAGACTGCCTGAATTCTGTACCTCTAATAAGAGTATACCTCAGTTTGTTAAAAGTATTCAAGAAAATATCTTAGTTATAAAGCTGTAACTTCTCCTGTAATTCTTTCATGATAATCTCATATTTGGGGGATATGAATATTGATCTGACTACTGGATATGGCTGCTCTTTGTGAATTTGGGAGCCTATATGACCAAAATGGCAAATTCCTGGAAAACTGACCAGACATGGATTGACAGGTAAAAGGCAAAGAATCATCTGATAGATATGAGGGGAGGAACCAAACCTGTGTCACCACTATGTTTTTGTAAGGACAAGTATCAAAGTGGTCTCAGTAGGCAACCAAATTCTTCCCATAGATCAGAGGCACATGTTTCTCTGGGTTAGTAAGCCATTTTTGCCATGCTCTTGATGTTTGTATCAGGCTCGGCTTCACAGACTTTTCTAAATTCCCTAAATAAATTGGGTCACCAATGGCAAACCAGGTCCCCAGAACCCTTTGAAGAAGAAATTTGCCATTTTGGATGTGATGTTTGCCGGAATGACCTTCTCTCTCCAGTGAGCTGGTAAACAGCCAGTCATTTCTATTTTGTTCTAGTTGACGTTTTTAAAGTAGAGCTTTTCTGACCTAAAACTGGTCTACAAAGTAGATGATACCGTATGCCTCCTAGAGATTTCTGGGGACACAATTGATCATTTGGGAGCCAAAGATACAGTTTATGGGTGTGTGTGTGTGTGTGGTCTTGGGGAATGCATGTGGCTTACAGCCTGCACACTGTCCATCCTTGCTGTAGACTATGCTTCTGGATAATTCATTTACTTCTCTCAGACTATCCCTCTTAATTGCAAGTGTACCTCAGTTGGAGAAGTAGACATGTTCCTGGGAATTACTTCATTAACAGAAAATTTAGTACCAAAGGCAAAAATAAAAGAAGAGCTGTCCAACATATTTCAGCAATTTTTGAACTGAAAAATAACGATGTGCACATGTGAAAGGAAGCAACCAGGTCATTGCAGAAGTAAACACAAACATTTTGAACCTTCTAGAGACCACCTAAAAACTTCTTCCAAAATGTATCCACTTTTCCTTTCACTGGCCTCCATTTTTCTTATGATTTCCATTTTGGTGGTTAGACATATAGACCTATGCTTTCTTTAAGATGCAGAGGGGGAATGGTGAGGCAAGTTTATCTTTTTTCTCTGTGTTGATGTTTATGTGTGCTTAGTAAGTGATTCTAGAGGCAGCTGGTGTTTACTTTGCCTCTTGTAGATAGACATAAATAGTTACAGAGGGTTCAGCCAGAATAGAATCACATTCTCTCCCAGCTCAAGATTCACTGCTTTGTTTATTACAGACAGGCTGCTGTGATCTGATGACAAAAGTCTGTTTTTTCTGGTCTCCTTTACCATCCATCCAGTGCCAATGCTGCTAAAAACTCCAACTAGACAGAGAAGGAGGAAGAAAAAAGGTGGATTGGGCAGGTCTAAAAAAGGCTTTGTAAAAAGGAGTTCTGCTGTCAGAGGGTTTGTTAATTGAAGTTTGCCTAGACAGCTGATACTAGTTTAATCAGACTCCCTTTTACCAAGGTTATCTCAATTAAGGCTTAGAATACAGTGGGATGTTAATCTAGGTTCCACTTCCTTTGCATTGCATGTACTATCTGAAAAGCAAAGATGTGGCCATAATCTGTCTAGCACTTCATTATACATAGTACATTAAGCAACATTATAGAAAAATACATTATACATTTAGCAGCTATAGCACTACATTGCAATTTTATGCCACATGGTATAATGAGTAAGAAAAGTTAAATTAAAAGAGTACTAAAAGTGTGAAATATGTTTCTAACTAGCATTTTCTTTTGGAGCGTGGCCACCTGTGTGGTATTAAAGCTGAGAGTATTGTTTCAATGATTACATTATCTGTGTCAGTTGCAATAAAATAACTATAAAATATTGCTCAGAGACTAGTAAGTGTAAGAATAAAGAAAAGGAATATACTAAACTAACTGCCTATTTATTTTAAAATTCAGTCCTCAAAGATACTTAGTGACATTGGCCCTAGATCTAAACATGTATTTATGGCACAGGAATGATTTCATTTATATCCTGTGCTTGACATAAGAATTTGTTACCCTGATTTCTGGGGTCCCTTGGAGGACACCTCAATGTGCTCCACATGATGCGGAATAGAAACTAGCCAGAGCACAAGCAATAGTAATGCAAGAGGCAGGGTAACCTAGCGGGGTCTTTTTACCCAGTTTTTACAGTGTCAGGCCAAGCCAAAAGCCAAACAATAATGTCCAATAAATGATTTTATTGAATGAAAATCTCATGCAGCAACGCAATCACTCACACACGCACCCAAGAGCTATTAAGAAGCCTAAAAGAGGAAATTGGACAGGGGGGTATACTGCACCTTTTCCTGAAGTCCTGGGTCCAGGAAGGCAGCAGAGAAGTGGGGCTCAGCATGGAGAAGGCTGAGGGGATCACTCAATGGACAGAGAAACGGTGTGCTGGGATGACTGGGAGTGATCCGAAGAAACGCTCAAAAGCTGGGACTATTTATAGGGGAAAAAGTACCTGGAGGACTAATCCTTTCCCAGGGAGAACAATGGGTGTTGCAGCGGGCACGAAGCTCCACATTGGTAATTTCCTTGGCGTGATGGGATTATTAGTTGTTGCCAAAGTCTCCGGAATTTTGGAGGTGTTGTGGTGTGATTTCTGGTCCTCACCTGATGAGATATTTGCTCGACCTGAGGCACACACACTAATCCTCCCAAGTCAGCGTCTTGGGGCTGAGGATCCTTTGTTTATTGTGTCTTTACACATTTTGAGGTTTCCTGGGGCTACGTGACAGGGATTTTACTGGCCTGACCTGGTTGTCAGTTTTCTGACCGCGCCTGCCTATGTGCCCTTTTGGGGGACCTCTTTGGCATACGGAGCTATATTTTAATATTAAAATTGTAGACCCCAGGATAGGGTTTCTCCCTCGAAGTAACAAATTTCTAGTCCAAGTGGTTGCTTTGTACATTTTCAAGAGCCATACCACAAGATGTGTCATTTCTACAGTCTAGGAAGACCAAACACTGCTTGTTATTGCTAATAATATCTCTAAGAAGCAACCAAATGTTGAATGATTATCTCTGCAACTATGTAGAGACATGAGAAATGTCCAAACAATGGGACAGAGTTGAGTTTCTTCTTTTGGTGTTTCTGGGGCCCTTTCGCAACTTACCTTCTTCTGGCGCTGGGGTGCGGGGATCATGCGATCAGCCTCTGGCGAGAGGCTCTCATGTCTGGGGTCCTTCAGCTCCTCATGAGCTGCCTGCTTGTGTGAGAGCCCCGCCTCTTCCTTCCGCAGTGCAGCCTGGGACCTTCCCAGGCTGCGCTGGGGCAGGAAGCGTGACAGGCGCAGCTCCGGAGGCTCTGCACGCCAGGTAAGTGCGCATAGGGCCCAGGAGCAATGTGCGATCACACACTATTTTTGGCTTCTAGCCAAAAAGGAAAAGGTGCACGATTGGTGCCTGTCGGCCCCTGGAGTGTTGCACGATTTGAGTGCATCATGCAGATAGCTCCTCACAATCGCACAATGCTCTAGGTGCCCTTTCACATGGAAAATGCCATGCGGAAAGGGCCTGGGAGTTGCCAGAAATCTTGAACAGCACATATAGCATAATCAAAAAGAGTAGATCAAACATATGAGTTAAGGAAATAGCCCCATATATGTTGGACCAACCTAGTGCTTTCAATCCTGTACAGATCTAGGGTTGCCAGAGTGAAAGCTGGAGAGAACTTCTGGACCTTTAATTGTTGTGTGGAAGAGAGAATTTTAGCAAGTGTTGCTTCTCTCACAACATCTGCGACCTTGTACAAAACCATTAAAGGTACAGTAGTCCTCCCTAATTTTCAGTCTTGTAACCTTATACATATCAGTCTAATTGGGGTGGTGGTGGTGGTGGTGAATTTTAAGGTAGGAATTTTAAGGTTGTGTGCCTTCAAGTCATTATGGCAACCCTAAGGTGAACCTATCACAGGGTTATCTTGGTGCGATTTGTTCAGAGGGGGTTTGCCTTTGCCCTCCTTTGAGGCTGAGAGAATATAACTTGCCCAAAGTTACCCAACGGGTTTCCATGGTTAAGTGAGGATTCTCCAGAGCTGTAGTCCAATGCTCAAACAGCAAACCATGCCGGCTCTCTTAGGAATTTGAAGGACCTATTCCCTGTTTTGCATGGGGATCTTTTACAGATTTACCTCAGGCTATCAGATATTTGTGTGAGATTTGTGCAGGCTATCAGATATTTGTGGGAGATTTCATGTATTTGTACATTTTCCTAACAATATCTATGCATGTTTGTGTGGAGGCCTCCTCCTCCCCCTCCCACTTTCACTATTTGCTCAAAAAGTAGCTTGTTTATTCATCTGCTGGCCCAGAAAGTTCAGCTCTAATTGCACATTATCTAGTCCTCACACAAAGGCAAAGAGCAGCCGTGAAATTGATAAAGCTTCCTCTTTATTTCTGCTGTAGAATATCTTTCACTAAAGAAGCAAAACTGATAAACAGTTTAAACCCCATTGTCAATTTCACCTCTTCAGTTTTTTACTTTTTTTTTAGTTTCTAAAAGTAGAAAGAGGATATAAAAAACTTTCTCCAATTATGTCCACAACAGATTCCCCTCTCCCCATTCAAGTCCCCATGTGTTTGCATATGTGCCTTCTACTCACCTGTCAACTTATGGTGACCTCATGAATGACATAGAGTTTTCTTAGGCAAGAAATACTCAGAAGTGGTTCTGCCATTTCCTCCCTCTGAAATATAGCCTACAGCACCTGCTATTCATTGGTGGTCTCTCATCCAAGTACCAACCAGAGTTGACCTTGCTTAGCTTCCAAGATCAGATGGGGTCTTGTGTCTTTATGGTGTTTAAACCTAATTTTTCCAATGTTGTTATGTGAACACCATGTACTGGTCTGGCCTTTGGTGAACCAAAGATATTGTTTTGATATCATAATTCGGCCCTGCTTTGCCACCAGCCAAGTGTTTGTGAGGCCACCGAACAAGTGCGAAGCTAGGCATGGCTACTATTTGCTGCTCACACCAAACCAAGCCAGAGATTGCCAGATCTGCTTTAGGGGACCTCCCAAAACAAACACCCTCACTACCAATGCACGATAAACAAAGATACCCTCTGCCCTGAGAGGGCACCCTGGTGAGCTAAATGCTTAACTGCCGAGCTAGCTGCATCTACATACGGGCCATATTAATGTCAGTTCGGAACATAATTCAATCATGTAAATTCTGACCTTTCGGAGGCATTGCTCCAACTCAAAACTTATTGTTTTCGCCCAAGACCAGACTAGCCTACGGTCGTTCTTTCCCTAATAAAAACCTCCAGTTCTGAGAGCTCTTTGGAACTCTCGCTGGATCGCTCTGGACTTCTACTCTGCCTTTCTGCCCCTCGGTTCAGCAGATTCCCCTCGGCCGCCACGCCGGGTTTCCTCTTCTACAATTGGCTTCCCCAGGACTGCAGGAAAGGTGGCGTATCACCCATTCCCCTTCAACTCTATTTTCTTTTTCTAGTTAGGAGTGTGCTAGTGTTTTCTTTAATAATTGTCTAATAAATCTTAATTGTTATTCGAACTGTTTGCCTACTCACTGACCTGACGCTGTAGACATAGGGTAAAAGATCCCCGCTACGTTACCCTGCCTCTTGTTAGTCAAGAGAGTGCTCCAGCTAATTTCCCCATCCTAGTTGTGTGTTTTGGTTGTTTGGGCCCCCTCTTGGGACCCCCAATTCACAGGGTAACAGTTATATGCCTTCAAATCATTTCTCACTTATAGCCATCCAGAAGCAAACCTATCATGGGGTTTTCTGGGAGTTGAGTGCGTGTGCCACACCCAAGGTTATCCAGTGGGTTTCCATGGCTGAGCAGGGAATCAAACCTTGGTCTCCAGGACTGGAATCCAATTATCAAGCCATTATGCCATTCTGGTTCTCATTTTCCCATATACCTCTTTATATGTGGTCCAGAGAGATGGGGCAGTCCCCGACACAGTGATGGGTGTGGGGAGAAGAAAAGAAACATCCCATTTTGTCAGTTCATTAGATTGAAATCTTTTGTCAGGTATGCACCAATTCTCTGAGCACTCTAGATCACCTCCTGTCTCTCTACATAAAATTGGGTAGAAGAACGATCCTTCAATGTACCAAACCAAACCAAACAAAGTTTCATCTCTATACTACAGACACACTGCTGTACTTTCCAGCCTCTGAACAGAAATCTGAGAGCTTATGCAGAGTGTCACAGAAAAGATTGTTGCTTTTTTCCCCCACACACAGCAGCATGCAACAGACTGTAGGTTCAGTACTTTATTTTATCTTATATTTCACCCCCACAGGATATGAAACTGGTTAGAATTGAACATAAGGACTATCTGAGATACTTTCTTTCAGCAGCAGAATGAGAACAGCAACATAGGAAGCCAACTGAGAGAATTACTGAGCTATCCCTAGATTTTACAAACTTGTCTCCCTAACTTCATAGCTGTAAAGGCTGAAAGATGGCAGCACAGTTACCATACAGCTTCCTTCAAACTGAATGACCTGTACAGCAGCATGAGAACCTGTGTGAGCAACCTGACAAAGCTAGAAAAGAAACTGTAAAAGAGAACACATCTGAAAATATAGCCTTAACCTTTCCTCTCTTGCCCTCTTTTCAGACCTCAAACTACTGCTCCTCCGGGAGGGTCAGATGTCAACAAAAATGCTTTCATCTAGCAACTTTGAACTTGTGATGGGAGTTATATGACAAAATGTGCCTTGCAGAACATTCTTGGTTCTTTCAGTACTGAACTTCTGATAGTACATGCCAGGCAGACAGTGGTGAGATTGAACAAAACAGCTTTCAGCTGCCAAACCACACAGACACACACAGAGACACAGTTCTACTGTATACTTTTGGAGATTACTACCGAGTTAATGATGCCCTCCTTGTTCTCCCTTTTTCAACTGTAATGGGACAAGACACCAAAAAGTTCTTTCCCCACTTTTAAACAAGCTGTTCAGATGAATTCTCAAGGGCATTTTTCCCCCTTGAACCTCTGATACCATGTTTTTAGTTTGCTGTGGCTAACATCTTTTTTATAATGCTGCTTATTTTCTAATTTTGTAAGAAATGCTTTGCATTTTTCTCTGACTTCTATATGTAAGTGAACTTTTGTCTGATGTTATCACAGAAAGAAAGTAGAGAAATATATAAAGAAATCAACATGGAAATATAAAACACTGGAGTAAGGCAACAGAGATGGCCAAAATTAATTCATGTATGTGCAATCATAATCATGCTTATCATTCATATAGTGCTTTTAAGTGTTCAAAGTGCATCACGTGTATAATATCAGTAATCTTCATGATACAACAACCCTGCAAGTTAAGTAAGTGGTGTTGTGAGGTTAGTTACAGTGATTACTGTGAATGGCCAACTGATGGATTTTTGATGATTTCCAGTAATGGCCCATAATGACTGGGATATTTTCCTGATGGATTGAAAATGTGTTTCTTCATCCTTCAGACTCTAATACAGCCCTCAGATATAAGATCAGAGGCAGAAAGACAGTTTGGACCTAGCTCTACAATTTGAATTTATGGAAAGTAATAGCCTAAAGGAGAGCCTGTGTGGTGTTGCACTAGGATTCTGGAAGAATAGGTTTCAGATCCCCACTCAGCCATGGAAACCCCCGGGTGATTTTGGGCACATCACAATGTCCCAGGGACAGAGAAGGGCAAAGCACCCTCCCCCCACCTTGTCAAGAATGCTGGAGATGCGGACACATGGGAATGCTGTGGATGTCATTTAGCTGGATCTCAGAAAAGCATTTTATAAGGTGACATTTTGATTAGCAAACTGACTAAATATGGAATAGGTGGAAACACCATCAGGTTGGCCCATAATTGGTTGAAAAACCATTCTCAAGGAGTGGCTGTGTTTCAAAATGGCAGGAGATCTCAATTGGAGTGCAATAAGGTTCTGTCCTGGGACTGACGCTCCAATATTTTTGTTATCAATTATTTAGATGATGTTGTAGAGGGAATCCTTATCAAATCTGCAGATGATACGACACTGGAAGGGTAGCTAGCACTTTTAAAAACTGGGCTGAAATTAATAAATTCAAGAGAGAAAAATGCAAAATTCTACATTTAGGCCACAAAAAAGCAAATGCACAGGTATGGGATGGGGGATACTTGGCTAAGCAGTACTACACATGAAAAAGACCTTGGAGTTACTGTTGATAAGTTGAATGTGAGCCAGCATGTGATGCTGCAGCAAAGAAGCTGTCTTAGCCTACATTAATAGAAGCATTGCTTCCAAGTTGAGGGAAGTAACAGTCCCACTTCCAAGTTGAGGGAAGTAACAGTCCCACTACAGTCTGTTTTGGTCAGGCCTCATCTGGAATACTGTGTTCAGTTCCAGGCATTTTAAAAAGGATATAGACAAGTTGGAGTGAGTTCAGGGATGGCCAATGAGGATGCTCAGAGGTATGGAGAACAAAACAAATAAATAAAAGTTGAAGAAGTTGAACATACTTAGCTTGGTGAAGAGAAGATTGAAGGGTATCATGATTGCATTCTAAATACCTCAAGGACTTCCACAAAGAGGAGGGTGCAGGCTTTTTCTCTGCTATCTCAGATGGTAGAACTAGGTCAAATGGTTTTATGTTACAGGAGGGTAAATTATGATTGAACTTTAGAAAGAACTTGATAGTGAGAGCAGTTTGGCTATGGAACCAGTTGCCTAGAGAGGTGTGTGTGTGTGTGTGTGTGTGTGTGTGTGGGTTGGGATCTTCTCCTCTGGATATCTTCAAAAAGAGGCTGAACAGCTACCTGCTTGGGATGCTTTAGCTGGAGAGCCTACAATGATCAGGGGGTTAGACCCGAGGGCCCATAGGGCCCCTTTGAATTCCATGATTCTTTCATTAAATTCTAAGAAAACCTTAAAGTCTCCATAAAGTGAGAATTGACTTTAAGGCACACAACAAACAACAACAACAACAACAACGGAAACAAAACCAGGCACCAGAGCACATTTGATCTTGGAAGCTAAACAGGATCAACCCTGGTTAATACTTGAGTGGGAGGTTGCTAGTTAATACCAGATGCCCTAGGCTATGTTTCAGAGGAAGCAACTGGCAAAATCACTTCTGAGTACTTCTTGCCTAAGAAAACCCTATGAAATTCATAGGGTTGCCTCAAGTCAACAGGTGACCTGAAGGCATACACATACACACACACACACACACATGACAGATAGAGGGAGACAATGAAGCTGAGAAGAACAGGTTGCTTACTCGTAACTGTGGTTCTTTGAGTGGTCATCTGTGCCCTCACACAATGAGAATCTTCGTGCATGCACAGTAGCATTTCGGAAAGTTCCAGAGCTGAGCAGCTTGGCAGGAACCCCTCCCTCCCTCGGTACTGAGCATACTCAGTCCCACCAAGCTAACAGTCCCTCCTCAGTTTTGAAGTCTGCCAAGGCAGGGACCTGAAAGAGGGGAGGCTAGTTGGGTGTGTGTGAGGGCACAGATGACCACTCGAAGAACCACAGTTACAGGTAAGCAACCTCTTCTTCTTCTTCGTGGTCTCTGTGCCTCACACAATGGGAGATTAAGTAACTTACTGTTGGACAGGGGGTCAGGTCCTAGATGACAGAGGACAGCACTGCACAACCAAAGCGGGCATCGCTCCGGGCTCTGCAATCAAGGCGGTAGTGGCAGACGAAGGTCAAAGGCCGCAACCACATCACCACACGACAAAGCTCCTGTAGGTCAACTCCCTTGAGAAGGGCTGCCAAAGAGGCCACAGCCCTGGTTGAATGGGCATGAAGTGGAGACGGAGGTGGTTGCCTGGCAAGTTCATAGACAAGGAGAATTGTCTGGACAACCCATTTAAAGAAGCATTGAGTGGGTACTTTATGACCTTTCGGATGTCCACCATAGCAGACAAAAAGGTGGGGAGTATGGCGGAAGGTCGTAGTCCGTTGCAAGTAGAAAGCTAGGATGTGACGCACATCGAGCGAGTGGAGAGAGCACTCAAGAGGCGAGGCCAGGTCAGGAGAGAAAGTCGGCAGAATGATATCTTGATTCAGGTGGAAGTCAGAGACGACTTCAGGGAGAAAGGAGAGGTCCGGGCACAGGACCACCTTGTCTCTATGGAACACAAGGAAAGGTTCATCTGAGGGTAGTGAAGTCAATTCTCCTGCCCTTCTAGCTGATGTAACAGTGACCAAGAATGCCATCTTCAGGAGGTCGTCAGACATGGCCATGGGTTTAAACAGATGGCACATGAGTTGAGAAAGGACAAGAGACAGTGACCATGGAGGAAGAGGCAGGGAGACAGGAGGGTAGAGATGTTGAAGGCCTTTGAGGAACTGCTTGACCGTAGCATTCCTGAAAAGAGCTGAGGAAGGAGAACAACATGGTTGGTAGGCAACAATTGTGGAGAGATAGACCTTGAGAGAGGAAAAGGCCAGTCCTTGCTCTCGTAGAGACAGGAGGAAATGAAGTACTGTTGACAGGAAGGCCGGAGAAGGAGCCTCACCACGGGCATCCGCGAAGGCCATGAACTTGTGCCACTTGTAGTCATAGGACCTGCAAGTGGATTCCTTCCTAGCAGCCGTGAGGACTGCCTGAATAGCGGGAGAGTCTAGAAGGTTATCTCCACCATGCAGGCAGAGGAGAGGGAGGTCTGGGTGAAGCATGTGACTGTCTGAGTGTGAGAGGAGGTCAGGCGTGCATGGAAGTCGCATCCTTTGGCCCTGGGAGATGGTGAGAAGGGGACCGAACCAATGCTGTCTCAGCCAATAAGGGGCTACAAGAATGGTGTCTGCCTTGTCCACAGCAATCTTGGCCACCACTCAGCCCACAAGAGGAAAGGGGGGGGAATGTAAAGGAACCCCTTGTCCCAAGGAAACTGGAATGCGTCTCCAAGAGAGCAGCGTCCCATGCCAGCCCTTGAGCAATAGCAGAGACACTTCTTGTTCCTGTAGGTCGCAAAGAGATCGACGGATGGAGTGCCCCATCGGGACACTATCTGGTGAAAGGTGACGCTGGAGAGGGACCACTTGTGATGGCAAGCTATGTCTCTGCTCAGTATGTCTACTTCCCACTAGATGAACTGCAATGAGGTGGATCCGTAGCGGGACACACCAATCCCACATCCGCAATGCCAGATGGAGCAGGGTGGAAGAATGAGTGCCTCCCTGGCGGTTGACATAACAGACAGCTGTTGCATTGTTGGACAGGATCTGGATGGTCCGTCTGACGATGAGATTCCAGAAAGCCCGAAGGGCCTTGAGGATTGCTAAGAGCTCCAACGCAATGATATGTAGATGCCTCTCCAGGCTGGTCCAGTGGTCCTGGACAGAGAGGCAATTGCAATGGGCTCCCCAACCAAAGAGGGATGCATCCGTGGTGATGGTAAGGTACGGCCGGGGTTTGGCAAAGGGCATCCTGGACCGCAGATGGTGTGGAGACAGCCACCAGTGGAGAATGGGAGGTTGAATGGGAGGTTGCCAGTTGATACCAGATGCTGTAGGCTATGTTTCAGAGGAAGCAACTGGCAAAATCACTTCTGAATACTCCTTGCCTAAGAAAACCCGATGAAATTCACAGGGTTGCTTCAAGTCAACAGGTGACCTGAAGACATACATACACACACACACACGACAGATAGAGGGAGACAGTGAAGCTGAGAACTCACAGAATCCAAATCATCTTAGAATACAAGGGCTTTGTTAGAGAATCTAGTGTAGACTTATCAGTATCCAGTTTTCTGTACATGCAATTCATCACACTAGGAATAAAGTAAATGAGTGGGTAAACACATATTCTCACTTTGTTCTAGCATGGAGAACACATACATAAGCTATAAATGTTTGGCTATGAGGTAGTAAGGATGGGTGAGAGATGACATATCCATATGAAGAATTGGCTAATATAGTCATGGGAGAAGAGAGCACAGAAAGTGGTAAGCAGTAAAAGCATTGTCATGAAGGCAAAAATTACCAGTGAAAATGTAAATGTAAAATACCACAGTAGCAGTTAACAGCTAAACCCCATTGTGACTGTCAGTCAAAGGAGACTTACTGAATCAATGGAACTGATGTAAGTATTAATTTTTCAAGTCACATTGATTGAATAGGTCTGCTCTAGTTGCTATCAGTATTGTATTTTATCTGCAAAAACCATTGTAAAACAAGTGGTTTGCAAACTTGGAAGGTGTGGGGCGGCAAATTTCCAAAGACAGGTAGGATCCAAAGATCAAGGGCCTCTCTGCACTACACTGTTATAGTGCTATTATTCCACTTTCAACATCCTATGGAATCCTGGGATTTGCAGTTTAGGGAGGGGCATTTAGAATTCTCAGCCAGAGAAGTCTTTTGTCTCAGTAAATTACAAATCCCAGAATTCCATAGGATGTTGAAAATGGAATAACAGCACTATAACAGTGTAATGCAGAAAGTTCCCTAGATATCACCCTCTAGATGTTGTTACACTGAAACTCACAGTATCCCAATCACTGGCTATGTTGGCTGGAGATACAGTGTAGTGTAACGGTTTGAGCACTGGACTACATCTCCAGGAAACCAGGGCTTGAATCAGCCCTGGAGACCTACTGTCATACTCTCTCAGCCTTAGAGGAAGGCAACAGCACACTTTCTCTGAATAAATCTTGCCAAGAAAACCTTAGGATAAGGCGTGCCATTGCCTTCTTGTAAGGCTATAAATCAGGGTCGACTTGAAGGCACGTAATAGCAACAAATATTGGCTAGGTTGTTATGATAGTCCAACATCATTTGGCATGCTGCTGGATTCCCACTCCTGTTCTAGATGATGCTCCCCAAAAGAGGATACTCATGGATCCACATTAAATTTGGATGGTCAACAACATCTTCATTGCCCTACCATCCTGATATAATTTAGGAAGAAAGGAGTCCAGAAAGCTGTCTTCCTTTCCTTATTGTCAGTTATAGATAGAATTGCTGGACCCCTGTACAGATCTGTGGGCACAGCGGCAAGCTGTAGGTATACTACTTTCTGAACAAAGGACATCTGTATGTGGATCAGATGATTAGTACTTGGTGGACAGAAGAGCCAGAGTTCATGCAAGTTTAGAAGGAAATGCAAGCTTTCAAAAAAAAAAAAAAAAATTCCTGGAAACAATTTCAGAAGAATGCCTTAGGGGGAATGGATTCTAGATTAAAAGGTTAGAAATAGAACAGAATTTCTTATTTCCAATATAACCTCTTCAAAAAACTGGACAGAGTATCATTACATATGCGATTCATGTTTATAAAGGAGGTCAGGAACTGTTGTAGCTAAATTAATCAATTACTTAGTGTTAACAGATGCTTCTCTACTGGCTCCTTCTCAAATATTTTAGTTCAGTTTTGACAAGGTGATGATGATACTGAGGGCAGGTTGTTGGGCAGGAACAGGACTTGGCTCAAAAACACCAGTCCTGCTATTTCTAGATCTGTTAATTGTCTTTTGCACACTAAATTACAGACTCCTAGTTTGGAGACTATTTTAAGTAAACTTTATGTATGTATGTATGTATTTACATATTTATTTTAAAATCAGTGGGAGTTGCCTTTCAGCTACCAGAGTGGTAGCTCTCACTGGCACATAGTACAATGCATAGTTAAACTGTGGAATTCATTGCCACAACATATAGTTGTGGCTTACAACTCTGATGGCTTTAAAAGGAGACTGGATAAATTCCTGGAGGACTGGACTATTAACGGCTGCTATTCCAGATAGCTGTATATCAGAGACAGTATCAGTTGCTTGGGAGCGTGAGATGGAAGGTGCAACGGCACTGAGGTAGGCTTCCTATAGACAACTAATTGGCCACTGTGTGAATGGAATGTTGGACTAGATAGGCCTTTGGTCTGATCCACTACGGCTCTTGTTACATTTTTATCTGTTCCACAGATAAATGTGGAGAGATCTTTTTCAAAGAGAGTCATGTGCCTACAGAGTAGTACAAAGATCTGGGCTAATCATGCCATATTGGTATTAGAAGAGGAACAAGGTCACTATTTGGATTTACTTCCAATCTTGAGCAAAACGCAAAGGTCTCTTGATAAGCAGGGAACAAAAGAGATTGATACAGTTTGTTTCTCTTTACTTTTGCTGATTCATTACCAAGGCCTGCAAGAGAGGCCCTATCCTCTAAGTCCCACCAGTGGAAAAATACGATGTGGGAGAACATGGCATCCTCAGCTATTGAATATCCTCTCTTTGGACATCTGATTTATGCCAAAGTTGGTTTCTCTTTGGTGCCAAGTCAAAACATGCCTTTTTAATTAAAGTCTTTGAGGCCTAATTTACTTTTCAATGTACCTGTACACGGTCTTAAATTGTTGTAGCTTTTAAGGTGTTTTAATTTGTTTGACCTGTTTGATATGCTTTCATCTCATTTGAACTATTTTATTGCTGTATTTTTTACATTGTGTATATTGGGGGTTTTGTACACCACTTTGAGATCCCACAATAAAAGGTAGGATAGAAATATTTTAATTAATAAATAATAAATAAATAATAATAAGTTCCAAGGAGACTGTGTATTTAGAGACAAAAGCAACACCTGGATTTTATATTTTCAAAAATGGGAGAATCAGCAATTATCGACCCATTTATTCTGACATTCCTAGGATTAACCTGAAAACTTCATAATATCTGATAGAGCTATGGGGTCCTTCAGACATTGTTGGATTAAGGCAACTATGATCAGCTTCAGCTGGCATAGCTGGTATAAAAGATGCTGGGAGTTGTGGTCCAACAGTATCTAGTCTGGGTAGAATTAATTGCTTAGGGTCCCAATTCTACTGCTTAATGTGAGGGGATGCTGAAACCTACCAGTTAAAGGACTGTAATGCTTCCTCCATTGTACACCACCTGCTGCATCACTGACCACCAATAAAGCTTCAAATACAGCAATGATGTACATCAGTTCTCAGTAGTAAACAATATCTTGGGGGAGTCCTGGGATAGCAGCCACTTCCTACTAAGAACAGAGAACAGAATGGACAGAATGAAAGTGGGAGAGAACAACATTAATCTTCCTGACATTCAGTGGTAGTGCATGTGTCATTATGTGTTTAAATAAGTAGAAATATTTTACAGAAGTTAACCAAAGGTCTAGAATTCCTTGTTAAGTAGATAAGTAGAAACACTGAGAACTGCTGATGTGATTTACTGTGGGGTAATCAATAGTCTGAACCAGCATGTATTGGACTACAATTCTGGGAGACCAGGGTTTGAAATTAACAAAAACTTTAAAACATTTGAAGTGCAGTACCTCTATTTGGACCCGTCATTTGTTTTATACAACACAGCAATAGCATTATGATTCCACTTTAACAGCTATGGCGGCATCCTAGGGAGTCCTGGGGTTTTGTAGTTTGGTAAGACAGCAGAGTCCTCTGGCTGGAAATTCTAAATGCCCCAAGTTCCTAGATTTGATAGGATGCAGCTGTTAAAGTAGACCCATAGTGTTGTAACTCTGCCATGTGAAAAGGCCCCCAGTTTATAGCTGAAGGCCTGCTGGAATACCAAGCTCTTTGCCTTCCCTATCAGAGCTCATCCATCAAACTCTGCCAAACTAGTGACAGGCATTTTCCCATAACCCTGGCAGATGTGATTTGGAAGTGAACTCTGGAAATCAAATATCAGCCCTTATCCCCTACCCTCAGGGAAAAAAAAGGGAAGAAAAAGAGAGAACAGCTTGTTTAATTTAGAACCCAGTTCTGACCCTGTCTTGGTCATGGCAACAGCCTCCATCAATCCCTAATCACATTCTGCCAGCACTGCTCATGCCAATGGCCAGGCACTGCCCATGCCAATGGCCAAGCAGTATGCTGCTGGTTTTTCAGCAGACTAGCAGGGTGGAGGCACTTCTCACTCTTTCTCCTTTTCTACTCTGTCTCTTCCTCCTCTTCTTCCTCCCTCCTGGCACTTGCAACACAGCTATGGCAGTTTCCCAGGTATCAGATGCCCTGGGAAAGGTCATTTTCCCAGCCTCCAGAGAAACAATCCTAGAAACTTTCCAAGCCCCAATGAAAGGGGAGGGGGAACATGGAAGGGGAGAAATCCCTGTCATGACAGGATGTTCAGTGAAGGAATTAATCTCTGGCTTATTATAATCTTAACTGGAAAAGAACCATTGAGAATAAGCCTTGCTTTGGTACCCTTTCTTTTCCATACCCTTTCCACACCCGCTTCCTTCTTTCCAAAACAGACCAAAGCAAAGTTGGCTGACTTCAAATCTGGAGATAAATTCTTGATGTGGAAAGGAGGAGAAAAAAAGATGTCAAATATGGAGCCAGAGAAAGTGTCACATTTTTGGCCACACTTTTAGTTGTTGTTTTTTTTTTAAGATGACAAAAAATTCAATACAAGCCCTGGATTCTCTTTTT
This sequence comes from Iguana delicatissima, assembly GCA_948472985.1. Taxonomy (NCBI): domain Eukaryota; kingdom Metazoa; phylum Chordata; class Lepidosauria; order Squamata; family Iguanidae; genus Iguana; species Iguana delicatissima. The sequence continues at coordinate 1,979,871 of CAOKZL010000187.1, read as the reverse complement.
TGGACTGTCACTTCCAAGTGGTGAAGTAGCTACATCTTCAAACTAATATTTCTTTTCAAAAGGTACCTTTGCACTTTGCCAAACTTCCAAGAAGCAGTTCAAATAGAGGCAGGCTGTTAGTTAAATGTTCAGAGTACAATCATGGGATTTAAATGCCACGAGTTGGGCTTTTGAAAGACACTGCCAGATTATACTCTTGTAAGTACCTTAAGTGCTTAAGGTGGATTTTTGTTCCAATTTCTTACAAACTTTCTAGTGAAGATACAAAGGGGAGAGGGTAGGTTTTAAAAATCATTTTCTTTGTTAAGTGCTTATAAAACCCCAGAGAGAGGTAGCAGATGACCTCCCTCAGCTTTCAGCATCAAAATCAAAAGGCTCTCTTCTGTCTAGAAGGTTCAGGGAAGCAAAGATAAACTGCATTCTAAGATAAATAAAGGAGATACAGGTGGATTTTTTGGGGGAGGGTCAGAGTACATCTCAGCATGAATGTGTGTATGAGTGCGTGTATGTATCATCAGGAAGAACTTTCAAAAATGTCAAAAAGTAAGTAGACTTTAAGTTATATTTTAAACAATGAAAGTGGAAACTTTCTTCCAATACTAAGACAAGAGGTAGGAGAACTGTAAATAAAACCTCTCATTTTTGTTGCTCCACAGCAGCCTCATGATAATTCAATCAAAGAAGAAGAAGAAAGCTTAACTCCACCCCAGTTTCTTCTACACTGTAGTACCCTGCAAATACTACTTGTGTATGTTTCCTGCCATTGGGCAAATAACACCTGGGGGATTTAAATTGGGGAATCAATATAAGAGAAAAGGATTAGCACCCCCCTTGCCTCTTGTTGCTTCTCCTCTGCCATTAGATCCCCAATGAACTGTTTCAAAGTAAGAAACAAAGGGCCTTTCTGCACTACACTGTTATAGTGCTACTATTCCACTTTCAACATCCTGTGGAATTCTCGGATTTGTAGTTTACTGAGAATTCTAAATACCCTTTGCTGAACTGCAAACCCCAGGATTCCATATCATACTGAAAATGGAGTAATAGCACTATAACAGTACAGAAAGGCCCAAAGATAAAAAAGTGAGGCAAATGGGAACACACACATTTCTTATGCCAAATCTAATTTAGGAATTATATTCTAGCTCTGTATTTTTCCCTTTTCACAAAAACTACTTTTTTTCTCTCTTGGTCTCCATGCAAGACTTTCTTAACTATTTTGGAGGTTCTCTAAACATCTTAGATCTTCACAAGGTACACTCTGAAATTGGTCTTGGTTTTCATTTCTGCAACCCTTCATGAGAGACCCACAGAAATACATATCATAGGATTTCCTTAGAGTGAACACTGAAACTCCATTAGTCATTGCAGCCTACATTTTAAACCCTCCTCTCAAAATCTCAGCTTACTTTCTTTGAATCTGGAGATGTTGACAAAACCAGTGCTATATTCCTGTTTCAGTCCCAGATCACAAAGAATCTCCTTTGTATGATGGGATTTGCCATGATTGCTAGCATATTCAAAATAGCAGTGTCTACATATGGAAACTGTACCACTGTCTTGGATATGATTCCCCTTACATATTTTTTGCTCTTGCATACGAAAGAAAATAGCCAAACTGCCCATACATTTAAAAGAGGAAAAACAAAACATTTACTCTCCAATAGCTTTCATAGTTCTCATCCTTCCTTTCACCGTTGCTACCTGGCCCCAGTCATGTTACATTCTCAGGAAAGTGTATACATATTACAAATGACAAAGATTAAGCATATTAAAATGGGAAATACATAACATCATGAACTGTGTACTCAGCTGAGAATGTTTTTTAACCATGCACTCCATAGAATCTTGGCAAAAGTGTTTTCAAAGTATAGTCAGCTGAGGCACTTGTTTTGAGAACTACATTACACACACACACACACGGAGGGCAGGGGGAGAGAATCCCTCTATATATAGCATTTACTGTCTGCAAGACAACTGTTCGTTATATTCATTTCTCTCTTCTACCACGCACACAAAGGAATTCTTTCTGAAGGGTTAGTAAAGCATACAGTATATGTATATGTACATGCACGCACAGAGAAGGGAAGAAAAGAGAAACTAAAGATAATATGGAATTCCCTGAATGAGCTATTTATACAAACCAGAGAGGACAGTGGGATAACTGAGTACACTGACATTTTATTCATAAACCCACTGTACTCACAGCAGAAAGGTCAGCCTATTATACTAACACAATTTAGACTTCCCACTTTAATTAGAATCCTGTATGAAATTAAGAAAGTAGCCATATGCATAGAAGGCCTGAAGGAATGAAAAGAACCACTAATGTAACAATGGCCTGTATGGTGGAACTGTGCCGCCTGTGGAGTTTGCTCCTCCAAAAAGGCTATTGTTTGAAACAGAAGTTCTTGAAAGTCCAGCTAATCCTATGAGGCAACAGAAACTCTAGATAGATTACAGCCCCATCCTTAACGATTGCTTCACCTTCATTAGCTGTTGGAAAGAAGGGTAAGTAAAGGACTGCAAACATGTATTCATGACTCTCATTAGCAAAAATGGCACTGCACAAATCAATTTTCATGGATCCTGCTAGGATGGGCTTTCTAATTAGTGTATCATTAGGCGGCAAACTTCTCACTACTTCTCAGACATCAAATGCCCCCTCACCCCAACATATCACCCAAGCTTATAGGGAGAATTTTAATGAAAGTACACTGATCAGTAACAGTCACTGAAAGAACAAAGAATAGGTTGTATTATTAAGCTTTCTGTTGTTTCCATTTTCAGGCTATACCCCAATTTCTGCTCTATTTGGTTGTTACTGAACACTAAGATCTGATACTCTCACTGAAACCAAAACTACAATTTGCAACATTGATGCATTGTATATTGTGGTCACGTGCATTCAGCTCAGCTCTGGCTTACAACAGCCCCATACAGGATTTTCTTGGGAAGACTGATTCAGAGAAAGTTTGCCATTGTCTTCCTCTAAGGCTGAGAAAATATGATGTACCTAAGGTCACTAAGTTGATTTCCACAGCTGACCAGGGACCGGACCATTGGTTTCCTGTGGCCCCGGGGCAACACTCAAACCACTCCACCATGGATCTTTGCATCCTACATACCTGATGCTGAATTTCCTAGCAAAGCCTTCAGTATCAGAAAAGAGAGCCTTGTGGTGAGGAAACGTCCACTGGCTGCTTACAGTTTTGAATAGAAGCTGCTTAGAGTTACAAAAAGCCAAAGAGGGGGAGATTTCAAAGAGCCAGAAAAGGTCTTTGCCCTAATTATTCACACATATCTGCTGTTTTCAAGTATGGTTTCCAAGAGGCTTAACAAATTGCCCCCCATATCACTTTAGCAAGTAAACACTCAAGGCATCATGAGTACTTCAACTTAGGCCCTTTCCACAAGGGATAATTAAAACGATGTACAGCGACCTCTAACAGAGGTCGTCTACACCGTGGAGTGCGCTGGAGCATTTATAATTTTGAGGTTCTACACCTCAAACTGCCCTGAAGTGACCAGAAGTGGTGGCGCCGTGTGTTTTTTAAAAACCACTTTTCAAGGGGTTTTTATAAAACACGAGTGTGCAGCCCCATTCCACCCCGTTGCAGCACCCTGGTGTAGATTTGCAGGCACGTGCAAGTGTGTGCCTGCAGATCTGCCAGGGGCGGGCTTCCGGCTGGTGAGCTTCTCCAGTTGGTGGAGAGCCTCTGCCAGTCATAAGCCGCCATTTTGGACACCGTAGGACGCCGCAGGAGTGTGGAGCAGCAAACTCGCGCTGCTTCTCGTGGCGATGGACTTACCCAGCTTCTGGTAAGCTCCGTTTCTGCACGTTTTACCCCGTTTCTCCCTCCATGCGTGGAAAGGGCCTTAAACACATTCTCAGTATCCCATGTGAAGACAAAAGGGATAACAACATCATATGATAGTCCTGTTACCTCAAAAGAAGGATGACTCAGAGGTTCACCCATGATGCCAGCACCTCCATAAAACAGTGGGGAATTATTAGCTCAAAGGGAGGCTTGCAAGAAGGTGGGTAGCCTTACAAGATCTTTTACACCTATGTATACCAGTACTAATGCAGGGACACCAGCTAGAGATTCAAATAATACTTGTTTTACTGGGGGAATTAACAATCACGCACACAAGATCTAAGAGCAGTCTTGCAATCACACAAGGGTAACTGGAAGAAAAGGAGGAAAAATTGGATAATGAGAAGTTAGATCGAAATGGGAGATATTTAACCTATCCTGCAGAGAAGAGACAAAGTGATGTGGCTCATACTAGGGTCTGAGGGTAGTACAAGAATGGGAATCAGAGCAGCAGAGTGACTGCCTATGTCCAGAGTACTATGAGTTATCTGGCTTAGAGGTTTAAATACCCTGTTTCTGCCCTGAGGGGGAAGGTATTAGTGGCTCTCTGGCAAAGTAGACAATGAGGTCTGGAATGGGCTAATGGTTTTAGCATTAGGTGACAAAGTATTGATGAGAATTGTGATAGCTTCTTAATGGCTGGGCAGGTGAAGAAACAAAGAAGAGTCTTGACAGGAAGAGGAAGCAGGGTGAAGACAATCAGTTACTGTGTTTTGGGTGCTTTTGTTTCTAAAGGTTGAATCATTGAGGAGACATTTGCAAGCTCATTAACACCAGAGCTTCCTTGACTATGATCTGGCCATGCCCTGAAGTCCCATCTGACCTACTTTTGCACATGTTCAATCAGTCCTCTTAGCCAGCAAAGCCTCTCAGCCATAGCAATGCATAATTTACATTTCATGCCAATTAAATGATATTTGCCAATTACACCATATCATGGGGTGGGGGTGTACGGCATGGTAACAGTGTTGGCCAACAATTGTGGGAGGAATCAAGAGAGTGTGCTGCCAGTCAAGGTGAAAGCTAGAGATAGGGCCTCCTGGGTACAAAGTACAGTACACTGGAATGGTTTTATCTCTGATCCACTCAATTGGATGCCAGCTATACAATAAAGCTGGAAAGGCATAACAGCTATTTTACTGTTTGGAAAACCACTCTGTACTTTTATAGCAGTTCTAACATATCAGAATCTGGTCCAGAGCACCCAGCCCAGCTTTTACTTAAATCTTGGTCTCTCCACGCTAGATCTAACTGGGCAGCAATAAAAGTAGGGATGGGCCAACTGAATCCTCAAATCCTCAGCAAGGATTCGAGATTTGTGAATCTGAATCCCTCTGCAAAAATAGGTGAACTGAATCATTCAAACCCACCAACCAAAAAATAGATTTTTTTAAAAAAGTTCTGTTTAAAAAAAGTTTTAAAAAGTTTAATTTTTTTTTAAAGTTGCTTTTTAAACACTTTTTTTAAAAAGGGATTCGAAAGATTTGAGATTTGTGAGATTCATGGATTCCCAGAACCTTCCAGGGATTCAGATACAGATTCTGAAAATTCTGGATTCGTCCCATCCCTAGATAAAAAATTCTAACAGATCTGTTACACTGCGTAATATTGTTTTAATAAAACCATACTCTCTACAATTCTCTGTACTTTCCTAAATTCCCCAAAAAATCTTATAGAGGACTAACCTGATCCTATGTCATATGTAAACCATGAACTCTTGCTGTCTATGCCCCACGTTACCCATCCACATTAATCAGTAGCATACTAATTCATGGACCTCAGATGTGGCATCCAAATAAATGAGCTGTTTATAGAGAAAGAATTATGGATGTTTCTGCTACATTTACTGAGCAATTCTAATAGTGCAGAGTTCAAGGTTATCATGATAGGTGTCTGAGGCCAGAGGACAGAATCAAAGTGGTATACCAACAATTTTGCAGATGGAAGGTACTCAGTTAAATGATCCCTGGGATTTTCAGAATTTTGTCTATAACCTGAGAGAGCTTCTGCTGGCCATTCAGTGGAGACTAGTTGTGGGAAGCCTGTGGCCTTCCAGTTGTTGCTGGACTTCAACATCCATCGTCCTCAGTCAACATGGCCAGTCATCAGGAATATTGGGAGCTGGGGGCCAGCATCATCAGGAGAGCTGCAACACTGAACTTTGTGGGCCAATGTGAAACCAGTTTGTATGGGCTATATATTATCATTAACCATTAACAGGTGGATATAACACTGAATAGCAAAATCGGGATTGTCCATGCTATAGTATTTCTGATTTCTATGCATGGTCATGAAAGCTGGCCAGTGAAGAAAGCGAAAAGAAGGAATTCAATTCATTTGAAATATGTGCTGAAGAAGAGTTCTGCAGATACCATGGACTGGCAAAAATACAAATAAATGGGGGCTAGAGCAAATCATGTCTCACTAGAAGCCAAAACAACTAAACTGCGGTTAATGTACTTTTGGCCACACACAGAGATGATATGACTCATTCACTAGGAAAGATACATGCCTGGCAAAGTAGAAGGCAGTAAGAAAAGATGAAGACCACATCACAGCTGGAAAGCCATGGCCCTGAGTTTGTAAGATCTTAACGGGGCTGTTAGCAAGGTGTCTTAGAGGTCTCATATTCATAGATAGGGCCACCATAAATTTAAGCTGATTTCACAGCAATTAACAACAATATGTCTGCATGTATCTATTAAATTTATATCTCACCTTCTCCCAATATGGAATCCAAGATGGTATATAATATCACTAATGATTATCTTTTTGTTCCAGTTTACACGGTGCTGAAAAAGAGGTCTCTCCTGTATTTTAAGGGCAGCAGCATGATCAAGTTTTAAAAGGTATGATAAAATAAATAATCCATGCAGAATTACTCCATTTTGGAAGAGCCGCTTTTGCCTTAAGGAAAACCACAGGGTCAGAAACCCCAACCAACATTATTCCTACCAATTTTCCATTCTTCATCATATTTTCCCTTCTCCTCCCCTCTATATCGGCATCAACATTTACATGAAACAGTATATTTGCTTTAATGAATTCATCTATTCCTGCTGAGTTAACCCCCACTCCCCAGAAAACTTGAAGTCATAATCCTCTGCTTGTGACGACAGAATACTTTGCACTGAAGCCAGTTGTGTTGCCACCAGCAGAGGATTGTGGCTTTAGGTAGGAAATAAACAGCAGGAACAGATGAACGTTTAGGAAACAAAGCGTTTTCATGTAAATGCCTTTTGTCATCAAAAACAAGGTTAGAGAAATACAGAGTGTGAGAGAATCTTATGTCAAAGTAAGCAAGTGGAATGGGTGCTAAGCAGAAATTCTTCACCAACTTCTGGTTGGTCGAGGGTCTGCTCTTTCTGATTAACTTCCTACATTGTTGAAAAATTATACACATTTTGGGAACTTTGAAAGCTTTGCCATTCTGAGAGAACAATCACCAAAACACAGCAGAATCAGAATTACTGGCATCCTGTTGCTGGTCTTTTTTTTTTTTTTTTAACACAAGTCAATACATTAACTTTTCTGGGATCAGAAAAGAGCCTCACTGTTCAAGGAAAGTGAGGACAAGTATCTTTTTTAGCAGAAGAAAAATATAAAATGATAGGAATATTATTGACCATGAAACATCAATGATAGGGAATCAGCTGCAACCCTGTTTAGGAGGAAAATATAAGAACATAATATTCATATGTGTTCCCAATCATTGGCCATTTCTGCACGGAGTATTTGAAATGGTGCTGTCCATCCTCCAGGGAGGTCGTCTGCACCTGGGAGCGGACTGGGTCTGGACTACTTAATGTAGATCTGCACCTCAGCCCTCTCCAGAACGACCTCAAGTGGTTGTCCAGCGTGCTTTTGAAAGACCGGAAAAATCCGCTCTTTCAAAAGCACGGAGCGCGCCACTGTGAGCCTGCTCCCTTGTGCAGATTCTCAGGCTTGCACCCTGAAATCTGCCAGAGGCGGGCTTTAGACTGGCAAGCTTCAGCAGTTGGTTGAGACCCTCGACCAACTGGAAGCTGCCATTTTCGATGCCGGAGCAGTGCAGAGCGATGAGCACGCACTGCTCTGGAGCAGCCTGGACCGGACTGGGGAGCCAGAAGATCCGGTAAGTAGCAGTAAGTAGCGGCGTGGGGCGATTCCCTCGCCCTGTGTGGAAATGGCCATTGTCTTCCCAAGGTGGCCTTGGAAAAGAAAAAACTCTTAGCTTTCTATGTTCAACTTTTAAAATCTTGTCTAAGATCTTGACTTGTTCTAACTCTAATAACCACTGTTTCCATTTTAGTTCAGATATAAGGAGAACCTTTATGTGGACCAAGAAAAGAAGAGGAAAGTTGTGACATAGGGATGATTTAGAAGGTGCAATGCTCATATCTCTTTTGGCTTATTAATCCAAGATACACATATTGATATTAAATCAGTGTGTTGCTTTCCTAGACAGCTCTGTAATAAGCAATAGCAGCAGGTGAGGAAAGCAAGCAAGTAGATGTATGTCAGCAAGCACATTTGAAGTACATCATTATAGGTCTGAACAAGCCTACAAAGGACATCTGCTGTCCATCCACCCTAAGCTGAGAAAACAACTCAAATGGCTGCTGACAGCATAAGGACCTAATGGTTTTCAGAGGGGAAATGAAATATTTCAATGCCGATCCCTAGACACACCAATGTAGGTTCTCTAGAGATCTGGCACTTTTAAAAAAGTGTTCAGAACTACAATCCAGCTAAGTTTCTTCTTTTGACAGAAAGCTTCTATCAGTGGATCAGGCAAAGCCATGATTTCCAGTGATTCTCCTTCTTTCCTGCAGTCGCCTATCTTGAATAGGCAATTTGGTAGGTGGAAAATCAAGACACTAGGTCAAGTGTCTAAAACTTTTACTAAAAGTTTTGAAAAACCTGTGTCTAGACTGTTCATCTGTTTAAGCCAACTCCTAATAACGACGCAGTTCAAGCTCATTTTGGTGTGTTTGGTCATCCAGCTTGCAGCATTCTTTCTTTTAATTCAACTTTGGTTATCAGAGTATGAGTTCTTTGCAACATACTATCTACCTTCTACTGACTTTTAACTTTTGAATGGTGGTCCTTCCATTGAATACATTATTGCACTCCTAACTCCCAGCATTTCAGCAAAGCAGAAGCAGAAGAGATTTTTATTAAGTTTCTGGTTTGCACTGTAACTGTGTTTGTCCCGCAGCCCCTTGACTGTCAGTTTTCTGGGTTGATCCATGACAGCTCTTATGATCTTTTCACTCTCTTGGCAAGAACAGCCTCCAACGTCTAAGTAACCCACTCTGTTAATTGAAAATAATCATTTTATAACTAAGAACAAACACAAAATGGGTGAACAGTTTGATTACTTTGCAGATGGTTTCCTCCAAGCAACTTTTGTGACTGCAGCACCATCAATGCACTGGAGGCTGCTCCTAAAACTACCCTAAATTTCACAGGGGAGTTATCAGATGTGATATCCTAAAGGCATTAGATCCCATCTGGGTCTTGGAAGCTAAGCAGGGTCAGCTCTGGTTAGTATTTGGATGGGAGACCACCAATGTATATCAGGTGCTAGGGGCTGTACTTCAGAGGAAGGAACTGGCAAAACCACTTTTGAGTATTTCTTGTCTAAGAAACCCCTATGAAAATTATGGGGTCGCCACACGTTGACAGGCAACTTAAAGGCACTTACACACACACACACACACACAGGGAACTATGCCTGCAAGTGAAGGAAATGCTCCAGACCCCTGATACACATTGAGTTCTGTCCAGAGTCACAGAACAGGAAGTATTTGCTTCAGCTTTTAAAAAACACATACGGAACAAGAGGAAAAGTGAATATACTAACTAACTCTGCATCTTTAGTCATTGTCCTTGTTGCCTACCAACATTCTGTGGGTGAACTTCTGCAGTGGGGAAACTTCATTCTGTATAAGCTCCCTATATAATTTAGAACCCTTGAAAATTCATTCTCCTAAAGGCCCTTACTGCAGGAATTCATCCACTCCATGTGGAGGGCAAGGAGGCTGCAATGAAGGATGAAGCTAGCACGCTCATCCTCTTTCTGCCTTCATTAAACAATGATGCAGATCTTGAATTGGGACAGAATCTTAATGAAAGTACATCTTACTCAAAAAGTTAGTCATCTGTATGGACGAAAGAACGTGATAAGAGCTAGAGACTAATAGATTCTTAATGCTTTTTAACTTTCTCACAGCACAAATTTACAGGAGATGTATCAGAACTGACTGTCTAGTAGTGAATACCACTAGTATTCTCCTTGCTCTCCCACTTCCTTCAGCATTTTCAAATCCTTATTCACATCATCACCTCTTATAACTCAAATGCATAATATAACCCTCTGTGAGGCGAGACTGAATTTGATCTCTGACATGTAATTTCACAGCTTCTCTGTAGGCTACACTTTAGTTTCTCACAACTCATCTGTGTTTGCATCTGATGGAAAACTGGACTGTCACTTGCAATGATTTTACACTGTAAAAATTCACACAAACATATGAATATGGATGTAAGAAAGAATGCAATGGCCAGTAGCCTATTAACAGTGTGACCCTATACACATTTATTCAGGACATAGTTTCATTGTGTTTAATAGGACCCATCTGAAGAAAGAGTACATAGGCTTGTACAAAAACTTAGTGCAGTGAGAGGAAACTTCTGTGGAACTGGAGCCCAGTTTCAGCCTCAGATTCCCACTGGGGCCATACAACCAGCACACTGCTGAATTCGTTGCCAAAATGTAGAGGTGTTGGTGGTCCAGCAACGGCATCAGCATCAGAAAAAGAAAAAAGTTGGATTTCCTTTTCAGAACAAGATATACACACCCTTGTGTTAATCATACACCTTGTTTCAAAGCAGGGGTGGGCAAATTGTGGCCTTTGGGCCACATCAGGCCCCACTACCTTTTTAATGGTCCTCGAATGCTCTTGTGCCTCCAGTCAATTTTTTAGCACTCAGAAAAGGCATCTGGAACCCTCAAGGGAATTGAAGGGAAATTTTGTTATGCTTTTCCTATGTGTGTGTATATGCATGTTCTGCTTTGCAACTTATGATGACCCCATGAATTTCACAGGGTTTCCTTAGGTAAGGAATCCTCAGAGGTGGTTTTGCTAACTCTGTCCTCCAAAATATAGCCAACAGCAGCAGGTATTTGTTGGTGGTCCCCCATCCAACTACAAACTACAAACCAGGGCTGACCTTGTTTAGCTTCCAAGATAAGACAGGAACTGGTGCTTTTAGGGTATTTAGGTCCACTATGTTTTTCCTGAACCAGAAGTCACTTCCCATTTAACCACCCCAACCTAAAACAGCTTATATGTTTCCTAACTAAGCTGTTGTAGTTCAAGGCGGTTAAATAGGAAGTGACTTCTGTTTTTTAAAAATGCTGCTCCTAAACCTAGAACAGTTCAGCTGAGCTAAAAATATTGCAATGTTAACTCTAGAGTACTGCATTTCAAACTGTCTGATGTGTGGGTGGGATTCCCCCCCCCCCACTGTGCTAGGCAATGGTGTCATCTTTGTGGCCATTAGCTATAATTATTTCATTCTATCCTGGAAATTTTTCCCAGGGACCGGTGTGATGCTGTACAGCTTTTGTTCCTTGTTTTATGGCAATATTTTAAATGTTTTAATTTTGTTTTTTGTTTAAATTGCAACATTTGATATGTTTTTAACCACATGTGTTTTTATGGCAGTTCTCTCTATTTCGTTAGCTGTCTTGAATTCCAGTTTGGGAGAAAAGGTAAGGTATAAATAAAAGGATGGATGGATGGATGGACAGATGAACCAGCACCAATACATGGACTACCACTTTGAAAGCACTATAATAAAGGATATGAGGTGCCTTTCTGAATAAAATGAACATGGGGAGCCCCCAGAGATCTGGTAGGAGGTGCGCATGGCTCCTGGATCTCTGGAAGCTGCCCACCCTGGTTATGCCTTGTTTCTGGAAAACTTTGAAATACTGACATTTCAGTAACAAGGTGGCAATTTCAGGCCATTTTCACATGGGGGTAAAAGCTCGCGGTTCGATGACCGGAGACGGAGGTCGTTCACATCGCGAGATGAGCTAGCGCGGTTGCAAACGGTGAGGCGCCACACCTCCAACCGCTCTAGGTCAGCCGCAGGGGTGGCGCTGCGAGTTTTTTAAAAACCACCAGGTAGTTTTTATCAAACTCGCCCGCACTAATCTGTGGCAGCTCCTGGTGAGAAGTGCGTCTCTGCAGATCTGCCTGGGGGCGGGCTTCCGGCTGGCGCGCTGCCCTGATTGGCGGAGTGCTGCCGGAAGCTGCCGGCCACCATTTTGGGTGCTGCCGAGCACCGCCAAGCGCAGCCGAAATTTGGCGGCGCGTGAAGCGGCGGAACCGCATTCCCCACAGGGACGGAGCAGAGACGGAGCAAAACGCTAGCAGGTAAGCTCCACCCCTGCGTGTGCTGCCCCGTTTCGGCCCCGCCACGTGAGAAAAGGGCCTCAGTGAATGAGGCACCGGTTACAAAATCAGGCAGAAAGCTGAATATGGGTCATGAACAGCCTGTTACTCACCCTAGAATTGGTACGAGAAAAATTGGAAACATGAGCAAAAGGGAGGAAGAGAAAACAACAAATACATCAATACAATTTTATCATGCATATGTTTAAAATGCGTGTTTCAACCAATCTTTTACTGAGCAAGCCGCAAAACTGGATGAGGCCCTGAAATGAAGACTTTTAAACTGGTCTTTAATAACTGAGTTACACAAATTGAACATAATTATGTTCTACCAGTTGGTGTGTACTACTGTGTATTTTTATGATGGTGTCGGTATTAAAATACAATACAGAAGAAATGTTAAGGTGGTTTCTCTTCTATTTTTCACTTATATTACCTGCATTAAAAATTTTAAGCTACAAATGAGTCCTAGGCAAATAGAAAATAATGTGTTGTTGAAATATACTTAATATACCAAAGTGAAAATTGAAAGATGAAAAATGTATAATATATTTTTGTATGTCATGTTTTTGTTTATTGATCAAATAAGAGAATAGAGTGTACATTTAGAGGTAAACTTCAATCCATGTTAGGAAATCAATTATTGTCTCTTAAAATAATCATTTTAATAATGTTATACTAAGTAATAGAGTACAACTTTTGGCAATATTTATTGAACAAAGGATTCATTAGGAAAATTAATTTGGAAAAAATGCATTGTTGAAAAGGCAAATTTAAAAGTTCTTGTCTACTTCCCACTTTTCCATTTTACTTTCTAATCTTAGGTTCTTGTCCTCATTTTCACTAATTTAATAAACTAAGATCACATGATATTTGCAGAAGCCAAAGGCTGACGGTGGAAATAAATTGCTGTAGAAGTGTGCCAGAGAGATAAGCTTTAGGCCTTAACAGGAAAAAATTGTTTTGATAGACAGGAGTAGATAATACAACCAAATGCAAGAATTATTGATAAGAAAGCCAAGAATCACCACAGTGAGTCAAATCAGACTGTGTTAAGTTTATCAGCACCAAACCTCTCTGAGAAAGTAAAATGGCCCAGTCCCATGAGCTGTTACCTTGGTACTGATAGTATGTAGGAAGCAGCACAAGGGTGTCTCTACTTGCATAAAATGTTAAATATTAGACTTATACCAGCAGCCTAGGTCAGGGCGAGAAGAACAATAGTAATTAACAGTACCATGCAGCTGCCTTCAGCTACCATTAATGTATAGAAAATCACTGTTCCTCCATTTCCCAAGGAAAGGAAGATGAAGGGCACTCACTGGCTTCTTTAGTGGATTGTGCAGGTCAATTACAATGATGCAGATCAGTTCATAGTGAAAAGATTTGTGGGGGACATGGGAAGAGTTGAACAACAATTTTGCCTGCTCTTTACTTTCTTTCTTCTCCTCCAACCTAGCTTCCCTGCACAAGATCTTCTCATAGCCAAATCCAAAGATCTCTAATCTCCTTGCTGCTTTTGATAGACACAAACTCCTTGCATGTGTTACACTTCTAAGTTTCTTAGCCCTTCCTTTTATTACCTGTAGAACTGGTTACTTGAATTTTCCACTGGGGGAAGTTCTTCCTTCCTTCAACCTATTGGGACTCCTTGGACTTTTGTTCTGTGGCCCCTGCCATGATAGTCTTTCTCTATAGTCTCTGCTTGAGTGAAATCATCAAAACCATTGATTTTCAGTGCCATCTATATGTTGATGACACCAGGTCATACTTTTCTGCTCTATTCAGTCCAGGCCTGCAACTCCAGCTACTTGTCTGGTGTACATACTTGACTATCTCATTGCTATCTCATATTCAAACAGTCTGATTTCCTCCAAAGCCTTCATTCATTGTCTGTATCTGTTGACAGCCTCACAATTTGCTCTTTTGAGGAGGCATTCAGCCTTGGCTTTGATTCTGTTTCACTCCCTTCATTCAGTCAGTTACCCTGCAAAAATCTGTTCTCCGCATCCCTCTATGAAAAGCTGAGTTTTCATGCTCTGATTGTTGCTGGCCTTGTTCTCTCTGGCTTTTCTATTTCACACTTCTCTCCAAAATTCAGCTGCCAAATCATTTACCAACTTCTTTGTTTTGATCATGTGTTGCTCCTCCTGAGAGCTCTTCCATCATTCCTCAATCCTTTCAAAATCATTAAAAGCTCTCCACAGTGCTTGTCTGTACACTATCTTTTACATTTGGTTTCTTGTTAATGAACAAGAAGCCCACTCCTCCTGCTTGTGTCTCCTCACAAGTATGTCTGTTCTCTCTTTCAAACCCCTGTGTGTGGAATAAGGATGGCTCAGAATTTTATTCTGGTTTTCAGGGCTTCTTTTTTTAAATACAAATCTAGCAATATTAGCAAATTTCTTTATAAACAGGATGGAAAGAACCAGCAATTTAAAAAGGGGATCTGAAAGAAAGCAAAACTAACATTTATTCATCTGTCCATTGTTCTTTAAAAGTGTGAGTTTGGATCCCTGTATATCACACTGCTTTTCTATGGAATTAGGATTTTTACCCGTTTTTCTTTAACAGTCATGGTACCATGCATCTGTTATCACCGTGAACTGGCCTGGCTTCGGAAGATATTAGATATCGTTTTGATATCACAATTCAGCCCCATTTTGCCACCCTCTGCCAAGTGTTCGCAAGGCCTCCGAACAAGCACAGAACTAGGCATGGCCCTTAATTGCTGAACATTCCTTTCTCCACCTAGGCAAGCCAGACTCAGCCAGATCTTGCTATAGGAGACCTCCCTAGACAACACCTCATTAAAGATGCACGCTACTACAAAGAGCCCCCTGCCCCGAGCAGGTAACTTGACGAGCTAAATGTGTAACCGCCCAAGCGAGCTGTATCCGCATACTGGCTATTCCATTGTCGATTCGGACTTAATCCCATCATATTAAATTCTGACCTTTTGGAGACAGTGTCTCATGCCCAAACCTCATTGTTCTCTCCCAAGTACAGACTAGCCCATGGTCATATTTTCCCTATAAAAACCCCCAGTTCCAAGAGCTTCCTCGGATCTCTCCTGAGTTACAGATCACCTTGCTGCCATTGTGCCTGGCGAGCTCCCCTCAGCGAACCATGCTGAGCTTTTTCTTTTCATCTGCAACTTCTTCAGGACTACGAGAAAGGTGTCGTATCACCCATTTCCCCGAAAAACCGTTATTTCCTATTTCTTAGTTAGCTGTGTGGTTGTGTTGTCTTAAGTGTTTGTCTGTTCTAAGTAAAACATCATTTTTGATAGTTTAAAACTGTCCGACTGCTTGACTGACCTGACCCCGTAGACATTGGGTTAAAGATCCCGCTGCGTTGCCCTGGTTCTCATTTTGCTAACTTGTGCTCTGAGCTAATTTTCCCCACCAATATTTGAGCACATTTGGAGTCCCTCACGGGACCCCCAGTAAACAGGGTAACACATCTGTCTCCATGTTGGGAATGGCTGTACCCATAGGATAAAGAAACATCATTTGGATGTTTCTTTATACATAAAACAGAAAGGACTTGGGATTTCAAATGTTCAAATGTGTGAGAGAGTGTGGAACTGCTCCCCTGAACAGATATGTACTTTTCAATTTTACTTCAAGAGTACTTCTTTTTCACATGGCTTTTTGGTTGTCCCACTAACTGTCACTTCCAGCAGTAATGATTTTCAGAACATTTATCCACATTTATTCCTTCCTATCTGGAGCATTGCGCGACTGCGAGGAGTGGTCCACATGACACACTCGCAGTTGCGCGACGCTCCAGGGGCTGGCAAGCACTGACCGTGCACTATTTCATTTTTAGCTATAAGCCAAAAATGGTGCGTGATCGCGCATCACTCCAGGGCCCTGTGCGCACTTGCCATGCATGCGGAGCTCTGGAGCCGCAGTGCTCATGCTTCCTGCTCCAGCACAGCCTGGGAAAATTCCAGGCTGCACTGCGGAAGGAAGAAAAGCGGCTCTCATGTGAGCACGCAGCAGCTGCAGAGCTGAAGGAACCGGGACGCGAGAGCCGCTCAGAAGAGGCTGCTCGTGCAATCCCTGCACCCCAGTTCCACAAAAAGGTGAGTTGTGGAAAGGGTGAGAGTGTCTCCTTCTGCTATTTCCTTATCATGTACTTCAGATTATAAACATTTTACCTGAGGAGAAGGTGTCAATTTTTGTAACCTGTAAAGTGCCACATTGAAATCATTGATGAAATCACTGATGGTGAAAAAAACAGGAGGAGGAAGAAATGCCATAGTGGCCTAGTACAAATAAACTGTTTACTAGGACACACCATATTGAAATTCTAATGCTTAGGTAAAAGACTTGTTTGTAAGATGGAAAGAGAAGACAATTCAAAAGTTCAGGGAGCAGAACTTGTGAAAGATCAAGAGTAGTGAGTGGCAGCCCTAGGCAACTGTGAGCTTTTAGATCAGGCTTTATATAGATTATTTAGATCAGTGGTTCTCAATCTGTGGGTCCCCAGATGTTTGTGGACTTCAGCTCCCAGAAGCCCTGAGCATTGACCATAGTGACTGGGGCTTCTGGGAGCTGAAGTCCAGAAACATCTGGGGACCCACAGGTTGAGAACCACTGATTTAGATGAATTTATAGTTATTTAAAATAGTAGATAATTAGACTACTAATCTAAAGCCCTTTCCGCACCTTACCTTTTTCTGGTGCTGGGGTGCAGGGATTGCGCGAGCAGCCTCCAGCGAGAGGCTCTAGCATCCCTGCTGCTTCAGCTCCACACGAGCTGCCACACGAGCTGCCTGCCTCTTCCTTCGCAGTGAAGCCTGGGAGTTTCCCAGGCTGCACTGGGGCAGGAAGCATGACTGGCACGGCTCCGGAGGCTCCACACACCAGCTAAGTGTGCGCAGGGCCCAGGAGCAATGTGCAATCGCGCACCATTTTCGGCTTCCAGCCAAAAATGAAATGGTGTGCTATCGGCGCCTGCCGGCCCCTGGAGTGCCAATTGTGAGTGCGTCATGCAGATCGCTCCTCGCAATCGCACCACGTTTGAGGGGCCCTTTCGGATGGTAAATGCTGTGCGGAAAGGGCCTAACAGAACAGCAATAGGATGTTACTGACTTTTTTTTTCATTTTACATCATCCGACTTCACTACTTAATGTTTCTTTTTACCATCACTATTGACTGTTCTTTGTTCACATTTCAGAGTCAGAAAGAAGAGAAAAGTTAAAAGTTGCCTTTCCACCTGAAGAATTCTGTCAAAATTGTGTTTTCATGAATACAGCAAAGAGAATGTTCAGGGAACAGAAAGAATGGCTACCTGTAATATGTAATGCTATCCAGGAAAGTTTCAGAGTGCTCATTCTGTCGCCAGATTAAGCTGTGACTGCTACAGAAGCAATTGATCAAAAATTTTAACAATACAAAAGGCATTAAAAGTAGTGATTTATCTTTTAATTTGTACACCAGCTTTACAAAGGGTAGCAAACAAAAGAACAGTTGGGAAATGCTGGACTATTAAAGCTATAAATCCACGTAGAAGAAAAGAAGTGATCTCTTTTTCGCAAGTATAAAGACAGAGGAATGAAGAAGGTTCCTCTTTTTCCATTAGCTCAGTATATGATGCTTTAAATTTTACTTGCTTTGAGTTTAGTTGCCACACAGTTCCCTCTCCTTCCCTTCTGTTTCTAGAGGATGTTGAGATGCTTTTAAAAAAGTAAAATAACTGTTGGTGCATTCTTTCATCCAGAAGAAACCAAAGGTCAAATTAACAAACAGAACACATATGTTTTAGTTGTATGATTAACTATCCCTGGCTTGAAGTGGACTTCAGGACTTTTTTTTTAAAGAAATGTTCTTATTGTAGATTCAAGGGTGAGTTCTTCTCTCCTTCCAGAGAAAAGACATATACATTTAACTGGAGAAAAACAGGCTACAGCTTTTATTGGTTAGAGGTGCACATAGACATGGGCCATTTCTGCACTAACCTGTTATAGCGCAATGATTCCACTTTCAATATCCTCTGGAATCCTGGGGTTTGCAGTTTCATTGTGCTATAACAGGCTAGTGTGGAAATGGCCTTGGTGCTCACATGGGTTTCGATCCAGGCATCGACTGACCTGCTTGTCAATCAGTGACCCAACCTGCTTGTCAGGCAAAACCCTAGGTGACAGATATGGGGTTCCACATAGGCAAAAGCCACTGCATGGTTCCCTGAAACCAGGAGGTGCAGCAAAGACATAAACACCTGAACTGGGTGTAACCTTTGCTCTCCACTTCTGCAAAGCCCCATATGGGGCCTGCTCGCTATTATGATGGCCATACAAATTCAATTACCTTTCTCTTGTATCTAGATCCCATGCTAAACTGTCCCCAAAAGTTGTGACAGAATTGTTACCACCGTGAACTGGCCTGGCCTTTGGTAAACTTCAGATATCATTTTGATATCACAATTCCAACAATGGGAACATGCTCCCAAGGTCATCAGTTTCAGGATCTCAAGGTAGTTTCGGCTGTGCAGTGCCATTCTGCGCCATTCCAGTCCCCAGTTTAGTCTTGTCAGCTCCCGGACAGACACTGTGCACACACGAGGAGGTGATTGTGACTACTGCCAGCCCCTCCATTTGGATGTTTTGCTGTCACTTTGCCTTTAAGGGCCCCTGCGGTGTTTTGATTGTGACTCTGGTGGTTCTGAGATGGGCCAGTTTGACCTCCACTCTGAATTGAACAAAAGGGTTCCAACCCAGGAACCAGCAGTGGCGCTCCTGCAAGCAGTCTTGGAGACCCACGTAAAGGATTGGGAAGGGAAACCCCCAGACGTAGAAGCCCTTTTGATAGCCCGCCTCAGCATAGAGTGGACCTTGCCTCCCTGTATGGGTTGGCATCCCCCTTGAAGAGATGGCAGTTTAGACCTTCTCTCCCCCTCTCCCCTTGCAAATAGTCCCTTTTGGTAGTGTATGACGGAGACTCCATCTCTGTGTTCCCTACAGGGAGATGGAATGGACCCGGTATTATGGATTGCTGTGCTGTTTTCTTTGTCCGGATACTCCTTTGGAATAGGAGTTCCCCAGAGTTCAGTTATATTCACACAGATTGGCAGTACAATATGCATGCAGTTTGCCACTGGAATCCCTACCCTGAAACAGAAGCTATGCTCCGCAACTCTGACCTATACCCCAGTATCAAAAGTGATACCTATTTCAGTTATTCACACACCCAAGAGTGTATTCTAACGACTGGCTTGGCGCAGGCCTAACTATGGCCGTTGCCAACCACAACATGACCATATATGTGGATGTGTTAACCGATGCCACCCCTACAACCATAACAGTAATTCAGAGCAATCTCCGAAAAGAAGCACTGGTCACAGTCACTTTTCACATGGATGAGTGCCAACCCAAATGGGTATGGGAAACCTTCATGTTTAAGTGCCAAAACATCACTAAGACCCCGACAGGTTGCGCATTCACATGCAGAAAGAAATGGTGTCCCGACTCTTCTTGACGATGCGAGACTCCTTCAGGTAAGCAACCGGCTATGTATATGGGTAGTTCCGTGGTCCACAAAGATATAGAAATGGTAGCCTATTCTGATGTCCAACCCATGCTCATGATGATGGTGCTTAACTTCACTGTTGTCAACATTTCTAAAGTGCTCCCGACCTGCGTGCCCTATTTGAAATTGGCATGGAAACAATGGGAACATTGGGAGAAACATTGGCTGTCCTTCTCCCACCCACACTCTCGCCCTAAGCGAGACATTCTGGGAACAATATTGGGAGGTGTTGGAACTGGCGGCACCATCCTCAATATCATTAATGAAGAGATTTTGGCAAATAAGTTAGGAGTGATTGGCACCAAGACTAAAGATTTAGGTATATCATCTGCTGCATGTCTCACAAATTTGGCAAAGGGCATGGACTTGATTAGCCAACTGCTACCGCAATGGGTTGGCGCCCAGCGCGACATAGTAGCCAACCTCGGCTGCGTGTTACAGAATACGACGCATGATTTGTCAGTTGCGATACAGTGTACGCAACTGCAAGGCAACATGATCACCTTTGCAGCTCAGGTGACCCAGGCCAGTCTCATGGGTCTTACTGCACCCTGAGCTCCTGAGCCTACTAAGAGAGCGATACCCAGAATCGCTGGAACACCCTGCCGCTTTGGCAAAAATATGGCAAGCTACCTGGCAGAGCCTAACTCTCATGGTAGACGTTGCCCACGAAAGCATTCTGGATCCGGTAATTGTACATCCATTATCCCATTTAGGACTCCCACTCATAGCCACCAATGCCACTTTGTTGCCCTTAACAATGTACCATTGGTCTAATGATACACACTCGTTTGATCTGTCCGGATGTTTGTTCCAGCAGTATTGGGTGCAATGCTTCCATAACATTGATAGCATCAGTCATGCCAACACTTCTGATTATGTTTTAGTCCCTGTAAATCATACTGTAATGGCTCAACTTACCAGAGAATGTTTCTGTTTGCGTACTCCTTGTGAAAATGTGACTTCAGTACCTAGTGGCACCCCCATTTGGATTAACCAATCTGCCGGTAATCCGTGTTTTTGCGGCCAACACGTACAGGACTGTTTTGGCCAAGACTTTTATATTCACCAGGAAAAGCGAGATTGTGTTTTAGAAATTGAGTACGCACCCGGAGAATCTGAATTAGTTGGATTCCACCTTAACGACGAAATCCCCGCGTCTTCATGGCTCAGGAATTTCACCAACTTAGCAGACCAGGTAAAGGAGGTCTCACACGCCCTCTGACAGATTGTTGTAAGCGTCGACCACTCTGCCCGGAAGGTTGTAAAAACCTCCGTGGAATTAGAAGCCGCTACAAGACATTCATGGTGGGACATCTTTAATTGGTCATCTTCTGGACAGACAATCACCCGATATGCCATGCACCCATTTATAATTTTGATAATATTTCAAATTGTACTTTTGATATGTCTAATCATACTGGCTCTGTGGGCCAAGAAACAGATCTTCCAGCTTCAAGCCGGAAAGTTTTACCAACAGACTCCGAGGCGTAACTGGTGATATTTGTAAATAGTTAGAGATAGTGTAGTGTTAGTGTAGTGTTTGTTTGGATATTCCAGTTGGCTTCAAAAAGCCTATCCGCGGGCAGCCAATCTTCAGGCTTACCCTCGGAGCCCAGCTTGTATTCGTGAGGTAGTGATGCGGTTGCCTCGGAACCAGCATCTGACCGCTAGCCCTGCTGCCCCAAGCCTTCGGGGTTACATCATCAGGCTTGGAGCTCCGGCTCTGGGTCTGAGAGAGGGAAGGGGCTGAGCATACAGGCCTTGTGCTGCCTGGACCAGAGTGCGAGTAGGAGTTTCATCAACGAGAGTCTCCTGGTGCTGCTAGGAAGGGATGCCAACCTTCTCGGTCATGGTGAGACAGAAAACTCAAATTCGAACCCGGTTCCCAGCAGGCTTTGTGCCAGTAATTTGCATTGGTTATTTGTATTGGAAGTAATTGGTGTCAGTCTTTCTTCCACAAGCTACAGATCGCTCATTCCAGTAGGCCAAGACCATCCCCAGACCCGTCCATTGCCCCCGAGCACCGTGTGTGGGGGTGTACATCAAGATTCCCGTTCCAGTCGAGGGACCATGCCCGAGATGACATTCCCGTTCCTGCTGCCACAGTTGGGGACCCCAGCCAGCCGCTCCCCAATGAACTTCATGAACTACACTGTCCGCGTTCCGAATAGCAAAGCCTGTTTCCCATTTGGACTGTTCCTGTTGCCTGTTTTGCAAGCCCCATCTTGCAAAGAGCTAGCATGCATTGGCTAGCTCGACCACGAACTTGGACTGCTCCTGCTTCATCCGAACTCTTGCCATGGTTCCAGCCCCATTGGAAGCTGCTGCTATGCCTGCATTCTCCAGACCCCAAACTCTCCTGTTTCCGGGTGGGGATGCAGAGACTCTTGCTTGCACCTCACCTCCCCAGGACTATGAACTCTCATTTCTGCATTTGCATTGCCCGTATTGCCACTGGACTTTTGCTCGCATACCTTTTAACTGCCCATTGGATTATGATTGAACTGCCCGCATCACCGTTCATGGGTACAAATTGTTCATTGAATTTTTGAATTTACCCGCATACATTTTGATTTGCCCACATTTTCTCTCCATGGGATTAATTGCTCATTGGATTGCCTGCATTCATCATTTGTTCCGGTTATTGCTCGGTGTTCATTATTCAAGCCACTATTGCATTCTGTACCTTTTACATTTTCTGTGTGTATGTAGCTAGGGTTAGGATGTTGTTAGTTAGGGACTGCTTTTACTAGATAGAAATGTTGCAAAAACCCCTTGTTCCTGAGGTGTGATACGACTCCAGAATCTGTAGATCTCTATTCGGCTCTAAATTTTTTTAAAATGTTTAATTGGAAAATGACCAATTTGTGTCAAATTGTCCATTTTCGGGGGGGGGGGTTGTTACCACCGTGAACTGGCCTGGCCTTTGGTAAACTTTAGATATCATTTTGATATCACAATTTGGCCCTGTTCTGCCACCCTCAGCCACGTGTTTTTAAAGGCCTCTGTACAAGCACTGAGCTAGGCATGACTATTATATGCTGACTCATACTTGTTTACACCAAGGTAAGCCAGATACTGCCAGATCTGCTTTAGGTCACCTCCCGAAAAACACCTTAATCAAGGTATGCACGCTAACACAAAGAGACCTCTGCCCCAAATGGGCATCCTGGCGAGCTGAGTGCTCAACTGCCAAGCTAGCCGCATCTGCATACTGGCTATCCTATTGTCAATTCGGACCTTAACTTAATCATGTAAATTCTGACCTTTCGGAGACATTGTCTCAAGCCCAAACCTCATCGTTTTCGCCCAAGACTGGACTAGCCCGCGGTCATACTTTCCCTGTTAAAAACCCCAAGTTCCGAGAGCTTCCTCGGATCACTCCAGACTTCCATTCAGCCTTGCTGCCGCTCCGTTCTGCGAGCTCCCCTCGGCCGCCACGCCGAGTTTCTTCTCTTCAATTGGACTTCTTCAGGACTACAAGAAAGGTGGCGTATCACCCATTTCCCCCAAAACTCTCATTTCCTATTTCTAGTTAGCTGTGTGGTTGTGTTTTCTTAATATTTGTCTACTTGTTAATAAATATCATTGTTGCTGTTTCAAATATCATTGTTGCTATTTCTGACTGCTCACTGACCTGAACCTGTATACATAGAGTAAAAGATTCCCGCTAAGTTACCCTGCCTCTCATTAGCTTAAGAGAGTGCTTCAGCTAATTTCCCAATCTTTGCTTGGATTGTTTGGTTATTTGGGCCCCCGTCACGGGACCCCCAGTCACAGTGTAACAGAATAAACACTCAAAAAAGCAGGAGGCAAGTGGAATGAAGCTCCAAAACCACATGTGGCTGGAGCACTAGAAAGTCACCTTAAACACCCAGCATCTGACCCCAGTGAAGCCTGCAACCAGGCATCTTCTGCCCCACCCACCAGCCAATGAATTCAGAATTCATTGACTGACATTTGCTGCTCCTTCCCAAAGCCCACATTGGCTTATGAGAAGGGGAAACAGCAACAATGCCATCGCCACCGTGGTGCCTATTGTTAAATTCCACTCCTAACTGCATACTTGCCCACAGTAAGTGATGGTGTGTTCATGTTCAATGCTTTAGCTGCAACAATTATATACTTATTGAGTTGGTAGACCACTGTATTATCAAAGATTTCAAAGCAATCTATAGTATACTACAGTACACTAAAACAACCAATTACAACAAACAAACAAATAAAAACCCTACTATGAAATAAATACATTAATGGAACTGTAGATGGAATTTATCAGTTAGGAACATCTTAAAAGAAAAACCTACAGCATGAGCCAAATATAAGGAAGAGATTGGCATAGTTGGAAGGACATTTCAAATGATGAGCACTGATATGATAAAGCCTGTTCCTGGTAGTCTCCAAGATAATTTCAGATTCATGTGGACCCACTAAGAGAGTCTCTTCAGAAGACCTAAATTATAAGATAGCAGAAATGAAAAAAAATGCTTTCAGATATCCTGGTCCTAAGTTCTTAATGCTTTGTACACTTGTACAAAGACTTTTAAGATGACCTGCTGGCAAGCAGGCAACCAGCAAAGTTACCAAGTCTGCAGCATCCCATTCCTTGAGATTTCAAGATCAAAACCTGAAAACAGAGATGGGTGCTTATGATTTCATAAGAGTGGGCCCTAGTGATGTCATAATAGATAGTGCTTCTGATGTCACCAAAGTAAGACAGGCAAGGTAGGGAGGTGAGCTGGAACTGCTTCTATTCAGCTGACTATGAAGTAGGCATGAAGGTAATATCTCCAGCCTGGGGTAGTGGTTTGAGTGTTAGGCTCTTTCCACATCTTACCTGTTTCCAAAGCCATCAGAGAAAGCTTCTCCTGGAAGGGGAGCACTTCTGTTGCACTCCCCTCTACACTGGCTGCCTACTGGATGGGAGGAAATGCAATGGCTTCACCCCTCCCTTCCACAGTGTAGCCCAGGGCCTAAGACTAAGATTCTAGAGACCAGGGATTGAATCCCCACTCAGCCATGGAAACCTGCTGCATGACCTTGAGCAAATCATGCTCTCTCAGCCTCAGTGAAAGGCAAAGACAGACCTCCTTTGAACAAACTTTGCCTAGAAATGCCCATGGTAGGAAACAATTTGAAGGCACAGAACAACAACAGCCCTGGAAATTGGACAAAACCTGTCTAATTAGATAATATGGCAACACAGACCTGGTGGTGCATTTTTAACAGGTAACAGCTAATGCACCCAGTAGCTTAGGTATTTGTTGTTATTCTTACTAGAGTTTGCATCCCATATGACATGTGGGAATTTTTCTCAGCCCTATGCTCCTTCTGAGGCTTGTGGAAAGCCATATGCCAGCCCTTAGGAAGCTTTGTTCCTCACTGTGAGCTGCTGTTTACAAGGCTTGTACAAGAATGCATACTAGTCACAAAGCTAGCATTCCATTCCTACATGCTCTAAATGGCATCATAGGCTCAAGGCCATGCATTCACAATCCCACCCCCAATTGCTCGTGCTCCAGGAATTTTGGAGTCGAAAAGTGCAATACACATGAAAATACCTTCATGCTGAGCCAGAGAACTCTGGAGCCAGCTAGGAATGGATGGTGGTAGGTGCCCAGCCTTGGCATCATCTCACATACAAAAACCAATAATCTTTCTTCTTCAGTGAGGTTCACACCCTGAGATTTGTTTCACCACCTGCAGACCTGGAGAAGCATAGCAATTCCGTGAGACTTCAGACAAAGCTCTGAGACCTGGCAGCTTTAGCAACCAGTGAAGAGCCTTCAGCAAAGATTTTACGTGATGATATAAAATGATAACTGACAACAGATGGGCAGCCATATTCTCCACTTGCTGCAACTTCCAGATTGTCTTCCAGATCAGCCACATATTGAGTACATTGCAATAAACCAGTCTTGAGGTTACCAGCACCTGCAACACTGTTGTGAAGCTACCAGGCAATTTAGACAGAGTCTCAAAGAGATCCAAACACTTCCATAACTATTTTAAATTATATCTCAGATTGAATTAAGGGCTTTTCCCTCAATAGCAGTTAATGCACAATTGTTACTCATTTACTGTAGATGTAGTACTACTTGCTGGAAGCCAGGAGCAAAGCTAGGCACTATCAACAAATGTCTGGCTAATAAAAATGATAAATGTAATAAAATCATCACAAATAATTAGAATCAGGAAGGTATATTTTAGACAACAAATGTTTTGAGTTGTAAGATAATTTGATGAAATTGCCAGGAATGGTAAATATTGTAGCACAATGTGAATGCTTCCAGTAATGGCACAATTAATTCTAAAGCACCTCCAAAGACTAAGTACTTTACATAAAACAAAAGCAAGACAAAGTTCTGCCCTCTGCTTATAATGTGAGTAAGACAAGATACAAAAAGAAAGAGGAATGTGGAGAGGGAGGGGAATGTCAGCAGGCAAGATAATTTAGAAAATGACAAACTGAAAAGGCAAATTTTATCAGGCATTTATGTCTGACCAGACAAATACCAGAAGATAAAAAGTTTCAAAGGCTGGGAAAAGGCTCCAGTCATTGAATGGAGAATGTAACTTGGAGTTTAAGAAAGAAAAAAGATCCTATAGTGCCAGTAAATTGTGTATGGGCATGAAAAAAAGAGAAGAACAGTGACATATGTGGGAGCAAGAAAATGAAGGCAGCTGCAAGTCAGTAGAAAATGTTTTAAAAGACTATAAGAAGAAAGACGGATTAGAGAGCTCATAGGAAGGAACTGAAGTGAGCAGTACAGATTACAGAAATTGAAGAAAGGAAGGAAAATGTTGGACAGAGAAACGGAAAAGTCAGGCAAAACTCCTTTACTGTAATCAAGGACTACATTTGGGCATCATCGTCATCATCATCATCGGTTTATTCAGTCAACTACAGTTTAATGTTACATAAGCAAACTTTGCAGTCATGAACTTTCACCTCCCATCCCCTTCTCTGGTACATTAGTTGGGGAGCAAAATGGACATTTTCCCTTCTATTCTTAATTGAACAAAACATAATTTTATATTCCAAAGCTAAACTGTGGCTATCAGGTGATTATTAGATGGAGCCAGCTTTGAAAACTTCTTTCAGTAAACCATACATAGGACTAAGCTCAGTTTATCTGGGCAGAGGTGTGATATTATAAACTGAGTGAACAACTGTAGCCCTCCAGATGTTTTACTGCAGCTCTCAGCAACCCTCATTGTTGGATATTCTGGATATGATGGGAAGGAGGTACAGGCCAACAACATCCCAAGAACTACAGTTGTCTACCCCTGTGCTAAGCACTGATTAGTTTATAAAAAAAAAACTGAAGCAAGAACTCCTGGGGAAAGAGGGGGAGCCGAAGAGGTTGGGATTCATCTACTAATAAACTGTGGTTTAGAGTTACTTCTGAATATAGGAATGGTATGTAGAGAAGTACAGGTACACCTGAGTTAACAAAGGAGGTGTGTTCCCGGGCATTGTTTCTTTAACAGAAAATTTGGAACCGAAGGCAATAAAGTAGAAGAAAGGAAATAACTTCCTACACTACCATCACCACCAAAAAACCAAAATCAAAACCAAATGAAATCACAGGTAGCAATGCAGAATTTCCAGTTTATGATATCATGTGACAGCATGTCTATAATGGTGCCAGTGGCCTAAGGTAAGGAAATTGCTAATTACCACTTTAGTATTACAGGTATACTTCAGGCAACAAAGTAAATGTGTTCCTGGCCATTACTTCATTCAGAGACAAAATAACATGGAAAGAATGAGAACTGGTTCCTACATCACAATGACAAAGAGCAGTTCAACATGTTTCCAAAGACTTCTTATTCAAAACTACCAATATGTAAATATGAAATAAAACAATCAGATCTGGTAAGTTTTGTATAAATAAACAACAACAATAACAAAATTCAGACTACTTGAAAACTTCTTCCAAAAAGATATCCAGGAATGACTTTTTCTAGCTTCTGCTAGATTTCCACTGTGGTGGCCAAACTTAGAGATCTATGCTTTTTAAACATGGTAGGGTTAGCTGATGGGGCAGATGTATTGCCATTTTTTAAATTCCAGTATACAGGCTTCAGTACCTTAAATTTTGTAAAATATATCACCAGGCTGCAATAGGCCCCCAAACCCAAACAATTACAGATTAGTAGAGGCTCTAACCGAATTCAACCTCAAAGTCATTTTCCAAGGACAGATTACACTAAACTGCTTCTTTAGTTAGTATTTGACTAGACCATCATCTGCAAGCTTTCTTGGTAAACTACTGACTTATCACTAGATAAATCTAGAGATGAGATAACCCCATCTCTCTAAAAAGGGGGATTACATTTATAGGAAGAGTTGGGTTCTATGAAGAAATTATTTTCTAAATATCCAAAACTTTGAGCTCCTGACATTTTGACATAGTTTCTGACAACCGCTGTTCCAGCGCCATCTCAGAATAATAGTGCATATCCTTTGCGTTGCTTCATGGACCTTAAATAGCTACTCTAATCTCACTTTAATTAAACTTCAATATGCACCTTCTGCTTTCAGATTTGCAGTGTGTCACTTTTCTTCCTGATTGTCAAGATTACACGCCCCTCTTCCTCACCCTCATCTTATTATAGAAAACAATCCTCTTTGCTCCCCTAACCCCCTTCTCCTTCCATATGCTATTCACTAACGGTCCGAGATATCGGAGAAAAAGGAATTAATGAAATGTCATAATTTTACTCATGTGTGTAGCTGGTGTACAGGTTCAACCCCCCATGTGTCATGATTCCACAGCAGAGAGAATGAGAACACCCTGTCATAATCCCATCCATTTGGTAAGAAATGCTATGCGTACACAAAACAGAAGGTGAAAAATGAATCCCAGAACAAAAGGTGGCTCGTATCAGCAGCTCTGACACAGAACATGGAATGTCAGATTGCCCAGTGAGGGGCGGTGGAAGGATTCCATCCGTAGTGGAGTTTATTTCAGCAGTTATATTTTAATTCCTCCCTTTATGTAGCATGAAGTTTCTAGAAGAACTCTAGATTAGTAGTGGGACAAAAAAGCAGGATTTATACACCTCAGGAGCACACAAGAAGCCTGTGGCTTGGAGTTTCCCCTCCCTTGATTTCTTCTCAGTGATGGCAGTGTTGAGATCAGCACTGCCTGTGCATCCCTAGTGCATCCAGTGACATCAATCATAGGCGTGTTCTTGTCTGAGAGCTCTTAAACAGGATGGCATTTGAAATCAGACACCGATTCCACCAGTTCTACCTCTCCTGCTCCCCAATACAATTATATTTTTCAAAAAGTTTCAAAATATGGTAATTTAGTTAGTGTTCTGCTAATGATGAGAACTTGGCCTGCTTATATAATGGTGCCAAACACATCATGTGCCCCACACAGGAATCATCAAAAGTTCTTGGACTGGAAGAAACCTTTTCTTTTCCCAAGAGCTTAGTAGTTTCATTTTTGAGACAGGCAGATGTTTTTCAAAGACCAAGGAATGCTGAAACAAGAGGCAGGACAAGCAATTCAATTAGGAAAGCAATGCCTGAAATACTTGCAAAATCAGACAGAAGTTAGCAGACTGCCAAGGGTTAGGAGGGAAAACCTAAACAAATCTGACAGATCCCATCACTCCTGTGGCCCAAGGAGGCCTGTGTCAATGCTGTTTAATTTTAAAATACCCCTTTTGTTGTTTCAAAAGCAAATAGGTGGAGAATAGGATGAAAATCTGTTTTCAACACTGGCCTCACCCTTTTCACCTTTGGCCCCAGTGAGAGCTGGAAACTGACAGCTGTATATAGAACAGTAGCTAAGATTGCCAATAAGAGATCCAAGAATTTTGGTAGCAATTCTCCTGTAAGGACACAACATCAGTTCAAAAGAGCCTTTATTTTTTATTTTTGAACTAGAATATTTTAGAGGATGCACTTACATGTATCTAGGGTTGTGAGGTAGAGTAAGATAAGCTAACTTCCATCTCAGTCTTGCAAACTCTCCTTTAGAAGATTTGAGTCCTATTCAGGTTCTCCTACAGAATGGAGAAAGGGATCTATGCCCAGTGGCTGGCTCCATCTCCATGACTCCTTCTTGCCTTGGGGAGAGAATCTGTTAAAAAATACTCCCCTATAATTAGAACTCTGTACAACCCAATGTCTTAAGCCACTTGTGTGTCTCAATCAAGCAGACCCATTGAATCAATGTGAAATGAACACTTTGGCAAATTACTTGAATTCAGTGGATCTATTATTAGGACTGACAAATGGAGTTAGGCTCAAATTCAAAATAACAGGAGCTGCTAAATAGAAACATCAGAGACCCTTTATGGATCCTTCCTCCTGAACGTTAGGGGTAGCCTTTGTATTGCTCTTTTAAACTGTAAAAAAAAAGTGGGATACAAATAAATATTAACAACAACAGCAACAACAATATTCCATGGACACTCAAATCAAGACTGGTTTTGTTGGTTTTGTTTCTTGTTTAAAACCTACAGCAGAGATGGAATCATGTGGCCTTCCAGATGTTGTTGGCCTGTAGCTTCTAGCATTCCTCCCCACTGGAGATGCAGGCTAGGGCTACTGTGGCTTGGAGACCAATGCCACCTCAAGGTTTCCTATCCCAGATTTCTACCCCTTCTCTATGGTAATTACAGTCTAAAAACCTGTTATGCATGATGCATAACTGAAAGTATAGCCTACTTCCACTGAAAGGCATCATTTTGAAAAAATGTGAGGCAACATAAAAGCAGTGACTAGAGGACATGCATCACATGATGTTGCAGTGCTAAGCAGCACACCTGCATATGTGAACATAATGATTATGGAATTTATGGTGTGAAAGAAATGACTTCTTCTCTGATTAGCTAAAGATGCTTGAAATTTGGGGCTGCTTACTCTAGTATGGGGCATAGTTCACCTGCATGAGTTATCTAAAGCTGTCAGGCTTTTTTTTAAAAAAAAACAAAAAACAAAACTCTGATTCCTTTTTATCAGCAGTAATAGCAGTACCTT
This sequence comes from Iguana delicatissima, assembly GCA_948472985.1. Lineage (NCBI taxonomy): Eukaryota > Metazoa > Chordata > Lepidosauria > Squamata > Iguanidae > Iguana > Iguana delicatissima. The sequence continues at coordinate 1,948,990 of CAOKZL010000187.1, read as the reverse complement.
AAAGTTGCCTGTCAATGTATGGCATCTCTTGATATTAGTTCAGAAACTGATGTCAAGGGGATCACAAATTCATGTGATCAGTGGATCACTAATCTGACTATGTGACTTCTGTTTGTGGCTGGTTGTATTTTACTCCATTATAGAGGGAACTGCACTGGCTGACAGTGTATTTTATGCTAAATTCAAGAAGCTGCTGTTTACTGCAAGAGCACCTCCAACTTTAGGAATGTCTCCAAGGATTGTAGTCATCTGGATAGTTCATGCTCTGGATGTCTTGTGTAGCTGAGGTGACACTGGGATCCACAAGAAGGAGCAGAATCTTTTCACTGGTCTCAAAATCCACTTCACTGGGAGACTTGGGTTGCTAGCTCCATCCTGTTTGCTTTTTAAAAAGAAGTTAAGACCCTCTTATTCTTTCACATCCTCTAAAGGTTGAGTAGCTTTTAATTGCGGAAGAACCCTGTGGAAGTTTTAGGGCTGCAATTTAGCAGAATATTTTTTAGCATGGAGAGATTCTATGGAACCCTGAGGGCCAAACTGGGGGCCTTACAGGGCCATCCATAATCTGTAGGCTACCCAATTCCCATCTGCAGTTTAGAGGTATATTGCTACTTGCCCTGGAAATACATCTTCCCCTGTTGTTAACTAGCATCAAATTGACTTTGAATTATGGTGACCCTGTGAATAAGATACTTCCAAGTCTCACTGTTATCACCTTGCTCAAGTCATCTATTCTTCTATCCATTAAAAAAAGAAACTTTTCAAAATTATTAGAACTTCTGTCAGGTTGCTATGTTTTTTAGGACCCAATTCCATATACTGTGTCAAAACAGCACTTCCTTTTGTGTTTTGTTTGGTATGAATGTTCCAAGCCAATCCCAAATGCCTGGTTTTCCCTTGCTTCTGTCAGTCTCACCGGCTAGAGTGTGTATTATGTATGCACTTATAAAGAAATAATCAACCATTCAGCCTGATTGCAACAGTTTTACCATGTTGTTTACGAATACAACATCAACATTTGCAATGGATGCAGCTCCACTATGCCTTTTTTTCCTGGCTAGCACCTCAAAACAACTTCCTAGCTTTGTAAAGGCAACTTCATGGAAAGCTGGTAGCTGGTAATTCAGCTGTAACTTGGCAGCTAAATAATTTCCTGTCTTTTTTGAAAAGGTACTTTTTTTCTTGTGACTGTGTCAACAGCTACAAGGTTGATAGAGCAAGGATTAAGTACAAAAATAGTCCACAAATGCTTATGTTTATTTCACAGTCAGTTCTCTCATGAGCTCCCTGGCCAACTTAGCACTGCCAGCATTTTTTGTTCTGTTTTATCTTTTTTGGTAGAAGTGCTAGCCAGACGAGAATGGACCCTGAAAGCTAAGCTGCATTTTGAACCTTCAAAACAACAGCATAACTATGTCTGTGAAATAGCTGGGCTCTTTCCCACATTATCAAATAGCATTACTGCTCGGCTTAGGTCATCTCTGTCTCTTCTGTATATTGATTCTACATAATTGCACCAGACTCCTGCAGAGATTAGAATCAGGGAAGTTTCATGTTACTTCTTTTCCCTCATAAGGTTAATGGTGCCCTATATGAGTAATGCTGCACCAAAACCCATCACTCCCAAGACACCTTTGGAGAATAGTGAATTGAACCCTCCTATTCATTCATCCTCAATGTCCTTGTTTGTTAGACAATAATTCTCATGTGTGTTGAAGTAATGACAATAAAATTTGTTAGGTATGTTTAAAAAATAATTCTCTGTTTAAAATTACACAGCTCCCCTACACAGATCAGAGCAGTGGTTTTCAACCAAGGAGACCCCATGTATTGTCAGACTTCAGTTCCCAGAATCTTTCACTGTTGGCCATGTTAGCTTTGGTACCTGGTATTTGGAATCCCCCAACATCTGGAGCCTCACTATCAGTGATTTAGAAATACTTGTTTAGAGGTTTTTATCATGTTGACCGGAAGCTGAAAAGGCACAGCAAATGTTTGTGTCAACCTGCAAGCCACAGGAATTCAAACTTAGGGAGCTATCATCTTGGCCAGTCACAAAGGAAAACAAACTACTGTTGGACCTTGCTGAACAGTTTTGGTATACACATCACACAGAAGGAAACTGTCAAACCATATAATCTTTTCATCCTCATCTTGAAACGCATAGTAGCTTACAAAAAAAACAGAATCAAGGGATTCTCTCTCTCCCTCTGGTGCATATGTGCCTACTAGTCACCTGTCAACTTATGGTGACTCTACGAACTTCACTGGGTTTTCTTAAGCAAGGAATGCCTAAGGTGTTTTTGCCATTGCTTTCCTCTGAAATATAGCCTACAGCCCCTGGTATTCTTTGGTAGTCCCTCATGCAAGTACTAACTAGGCTTGACCCTGCTTAGCTCCCAGGATCAGATGGAATTGGGTGCCTTCAGAGTATTTAGGCCTCTAGTCAATGGATTATATGACTAAAAATCAAAAGATGGAAGGGTTCTCTTAGTGGAGGGGTGGGAGTTATGTGGCCTTCCTAAAGTTGTTGGGCTCCACTCCTAGTATTTCTCAACACTGTGTATGCTGATTAGGACTGCTGTGAGCTGGAGAGCTACATGATTCTCACTCCAGCCTGAGAGCACTCCGTGTTGTTTTACTTCTCCATTTTGCCTACTACTGCCTTTTCTTTTGGACACTCCTCTACAACCCAGAATAGCTTTCTTGAAAGTTTCGCACCAATCTGTAACACCTCCTACATATTCTACTCCTTTGCCTTTATCCTTGTACAACAGTGAACTCAGTTTCCATCTCTGGTTTCCTCAGCATTATCACTTTCTGATGCTGTCTACAGATAGTACTCATTTAACCAGTCAGGCATTCAACCCACTGATTCATTTCTCTTCTTAAGCATCCATGATCAGAACTTTCCTTATGGTCACTGATGGGTATGCCAGCTCAGTTGCTATTAGGGAGCTATCATCTTGGCCAGTCTACCATACAGTAGGGATGCATGAGAATTTGACAAGAATTTATGCAAATTTGGTCATATCTGTAATGCAAAGAACTTGAATTTTGTTTTTAATGTCAAACTGACAGATTCATCCATCCAAGCCTTTCAGTTCTTAATTCTTAGAAGTCTATGCTTGAATTCCTGTATATTCTACTATGTTCATGCTGAATTAGGATGGCCACATACTTTTTTTTTTTTCCTGAGAGGCCTTTCTAAAGACTTTTCAGAAAATTCACATATTTCTTAACATTTAAGACTGAAAGAAATTGAGAAATTAAGATTTTAAGATTCTGAATGTTGGAGAAAATGCCCTTCCCACACCTTACCTTCACCCGGCACTGGGGTGCGGGGATTGTGCGAGCAGTCTCAGGCGAAAGGCTCTTGCATCCCTGCTGCTTCAGCTCCTGCAAACCCCAGGATTCCATAGAATCTTCTTAGGCAGCCAATCATATGAGGTCTTAACCTGATGCAGCCAATCATATGAGGTCTTAACCTGATGCCTCCAATCATATGAGGTCTTCGCCTGACACAGACAAACAAACTTTCACTTTTATATATTAGATATGGAGTGTCCTACCACATGGAACACCTGAGGACATAGCCTATTGAAATCCAACCCCATGGATTCATATAATAACATAATTTGAAAGTCCAAAAACCCACAGTAGGCCAAATCGTATTAGGAAGACCTATAATTTCCCAGGATCACATTAGCCAGGGTAAAAAGTGTGGGGACAGTTTCTTCTTCTCTTTCTTATTGTACTGTCACCTGCAGCTTTTAAACATTTTTCTTTCCCTTATTACCAAAAGAGAGGAAATGACTATAACAGGAGGACCTGTGAAACAGCAGATCCAAGTCTTCTTTCAGCCTCTACCACCACTGGAATTCTAGCAGTAGAGATTTCCGCTGCCCAGTTGTCGGGTCCTCCAATAAGAGATTCCTGAAAAGTTCCCCAAGACCCCTGTGAACATTCTCCTGGGGATCACAGTGTTACACCCAAGGTAGCAAACATTAAGCTCAGCAATCTCCATGACTTGTCCTTCAGTCTGAATGCTAAGCAAAAGAATAAAAGGGGGCTGGGTGGAATGGGAGTGAAAAATCAGGGAATGATGGGAAAGGCCCCAAGTCCACCATCTGTAAAAGTCTTAAAATGGAGCACAGGAAGTGTACACAGAATTCATTTAATCCCAGGTTTGCCATATGTCCTCCTTTCCTCAGACATGTCTTCTTCTCTAGAACTAAAATTTGTGTCTAGCTGGATTTTTAAAACATCTGGGGATGTTTATTGCCATCTTGACTGAGAACTGTGGTAGGAGAAATGATGAAGGCTGGCCCCATAAAGAGCTCAGAGAGAGAGAGACAGAGGGAGGGAGCAACTCTGGGATGGAGGAGAGAAGGGAGACAGACCTTGAGGGCAAGTATCCAAGTGAGGCAGCTGAGGGAACTTCCAGCCACATGGGGGTGATGGAACAGGGCATGTTGCAAGACCAGGTGAGGTGGCTGCCAGAAGATGTGGGAAAGGGAAGGCATTTAAACACAGTGAAGGTTAGCAATATTAGAATTACAGCTTATACAGTAGAGGTTTTTAAAGTGGGAGTCATCATAGTGATTGGTGCCTTGAAGTAATCAGTAAATGTGCACCCCTCTTTTCAAAATAGGATAACTTTATTTAATCCAGTCTGGTGGCAGACAAGTGCCAGGTTGCACCAAGGGATAGAACAACAAAGAAGCCATCATTGTGGGAAGAGGAAGTCAATATAAGAGCCAGCAACCAGATGAGTATAATTGCCCTCTTAGCATTTGTATTTGTTTTTAAAAAAGGAGAGGTAGTCATCTTTCTTTTTTTTTGCTCCATTTAACAACCTAATTTAATATATGTAACACTTCCAACATTACATTTTAAACCTTTAATGACAGACTGCAGTTTTTCTATCCTATCCAACATTCTGGCTTAACTTCTAGTCAGAAGGAGAATTTAGGAGAGTTCAAACCTTTCTTAATTGTTTTTGACATTGTAATCAGTCCTGACAAAGATACTAACCTGCTGTGTGTTGGATTTTTTTTCTCTAAAAGAACTAAGAAAACTACTTAAATTTTTTACGTATTCTTTCAAAATGTTTCAATTCCACACTCTCCAAATGTTACATATTGAAAGAGACAGGTTAATAAAAGATTCCCCATCATCTTAGCCTTTACCTGATAAAGGTCTTCCTCACTATCATATTCATCAGCATATGATTCAGAGCTACAGGTAGCACCATAACTAACAGACAGGCGCTTTAGTTGAAGAGATAATGTAACATATACTCAAGCTCTGCAGGGCTTGATTCCTTTGGACACAACAGGAGCAGTAAGAAGTGCAAAATAGACATTTTATTCAGTCTAAGTTGACTGCATGGCCTCTGCAAAAACACATTGATATGCTGATTCAAAGATAAGATTACAGGTAGGCTTTTAATATACGTCCGCAGGAGTTGAGGCATGGGTGAATTTTCTAAAAAGCTGAGCAGGGGAGTATATGTTATAAGTATATTCAAATCTGAAAGATATGGTGGAAGGAAATATGAGCAAATGAGCTAGATGCTTAATGTTACCTTGGCAATCTTGTGAAAGTACTGCTTACAATGTTCAAACTGCAGCTCCAGAAAATATGATAAGCAAGATTAACAATAGCCAGGTGACAAAGCTATGGGATAGGCAGCTTTAATGGAGTAGAATATTTTTATGTGCAGACTTAAAATACACCCTAAAAACATAAGGAATTCTTAGTAGTATTTGAGGATAGTTTTTCATCAAGTGATGAAATAGCAAATCACTCATGAAGGCTCCAATAATTTTTTTAAAGCAATAGAAAGGCTATGTTGACCTCCAGCCATTATTGGACTATAGCTTCCATGAATCCTAACCAGTGCAGACATTTCCGAGCAATGGTCAAAGCTGCAGTCTAGCTATATGACAAAATGCGTACGGGACAGCGAGAAGGCCTAACTGCTTAATACCTTATTTGCCTCAGTCTTCTTGCAAAGGGAAAACAGTGGTCTAATTGGTGAAAATAAATTAAATCATGCAGTAAGGAGTCTATAGCCCAGAATAGGTACAGAGGTAGTAAAGCAATATCTAGTTATTGTAAATGAATTCAAGTTTCCAGGGTAAGATGAGTTACATCCAAAGGTACTAAAGGAACCTGCAGATGTAATCTCAGAGCCACTGTCAAGAATCTATGAGGGGAGGTTCCAGAAGACTGGAGGAGGGCTAATGTTGCCCCATCTTCAAAATGACCAAAAAGAGGACATGAAGAACAACCAGTCAGAATGACACTCATACCAGGAAAGAACAGATTATTAAACAGTCTGTGCATATTTAGAACAGAATGCAGTGATAACATGAGTTTCTTAAAAACAAGTAATGACAAAGTAGTCATATCTTTTTTAAAAAACAGAATTATAAGCTTGGTAGATCATGGGAAGAGCTCTGAATATAGCATATCTTGATTTCAGTAAGGCTTTTGACAAAGTCCACCATAATAGGCAAGCTTGTGAACTGTGGGGTAGACATTGTTACAGTTAGGTGGATCTGTAATTGTCTGACAGACTGAATCCACAGAGAACCCATCAAATCGTTCATCCTAGAGTGAAGTGACTAATGGGGTGTTTCAGGGTTCCTTCCTGGGCTCAGTGTTGTTTTAACAACTTTATAAATGACTTAGATGATGGAATAAAAACCACACTTACCAAATTTCCAGATGACACCAAACTAGTGGGAGAAGTTAATACTGCAGGATAACGCTATCCTACACCAGAAGATAGGAATAAATTTCAAAATTATCTTGACAGACTGGAGAACAAGGCCAAAATTAACAAAATGAATTTTAGCAGATATCATAAATATAGAATGGGTGACATCTGGCTTGAAAGCTGTACATGTGAAAAAGGCCTTAGTAGATCGCAAACTAAACATGAATCAATAGTGTGATGCAACAGCCAAAAAAATTCTGGGCTTCAGCAACAGGCATATCGTATCCTAACTGAAATATTAGGGCCATTTTAATCTGCTTTGGTCAGACCTCACCTGGAATACTGTGTTCAGTTCTGGGCACCAAAGTTTGAGATGGATATTGCCAACCTGGAACATGTCCAGAGAAAGGCAACCAAGGTGATCAAAAGTCTGTAAGCCAAGCTTATGAGGAATGACTTAGGAAGCTGGAAATGTTTAACTTGAAGAAGAGAAGACATGGAGTTGACCTGATAGCTGTCATTAAATATCTGAAAGGATATTATGAAGAAGATAGAGCCAGCTTGCTTTCTTCTGCTCCAAAAACTAGAATGCAAACAAAATTACAAGTTTCAAATGACAAGAAAAGGGATTCTACCGAAACACCAGAAATAACTTTTTTTCTTTTTACTGTAAGAGCTTCAGCAGTGGAACAGATTGCCTTGGAGGTAATGGACTTTCCATGTCTAAGGTCTTCAAACAGAAGTTGGATGGGCATCTTCTAGGAGTGCTTTAGCTGTGCATTCCTGCATGGCAGAGGGTTTTATTAGACGACGTTTGTGGTTCCTTCCAGTTCTAATATTCTGTGATTCTACATCTGAAGCACCACACATCCCACATTTCTGCTTTAATACTACATGCCACTGGTATCATAAACCTGTGCATCCAAATACATTTCAGAGTATTTCAGAATAAACTTTTCCCCCATAGTGTTGCAGCACAAAAATGAAGAAAAAGTAGAGATTCTCAGGATTTAAAAAAGTCAACAGGTTTTTTAACTGAGTATATTTGCTTTTAGATTGCCATGTATATTTTCCCATAATATAATTTTTCTCATGATTTTCAAACAACTTATAGTATTGAAATATAGAGAAGTATTGTATAAATAGAACATTTTAATGGATTCATAGTACCTTGAGTATGTCAAAGAAGAGCAAGAACAAAACAGAATATTCAAGAGCTACATTTACCCCGTTATTACTTGAAAATACAGATGGAACATAAAAGCAGATGTGTCAAGTATTCACATTTTCAAAAAGCTTTTGCTAAAGTTCAGAAGATGCTATTAATGAAAGTCTGAGGTCTCTTTAGTGGGACTCCTGAGACTTGGATCCAGTTTTCCTGTAGATTTCATTTGTGACCTTGAACATATTACTTGATGAGTACCACAAATCCCCTCTCCATAAAATAAAATACAAATATAGTTACTATTTTTTTTCTCGCTGTAGCTTTCATCTTCTTTGTCTTGTTAAATTGCAGACTCAACAGGACACAGCTTCAAGTTCTTGATCCTTTGATGAAATCTCTCAAAAGTCTTTTGTAAAAAATGAACTTGAATCTGACATGGGAGAGAAGACTATTTCTTCACAGTTATCTGATAAAGTTGAGGCTGTATTTTTCAAAAGTACTGAGCAAATATCACCACTATGTCTCACTCACACACACATTCCCTCTCACACACATGTAGGAGGTGCTACACCCAAGTGCACTTCCTGACATTTTAATGTAGGAATACGGTTCCCAGGAGAAGCATATCCAATTTCTGCCCCAAGTAGAGCTGCTCTCTACCACATACAAGCAATACCCAGCAAGACAAGAGACAGCTGTTTCAACACTATTTAATTTTCCTGGGAGATGAAGGAGAGTATGAAAAATCAGCATCTGAGGCAGTGCCAGGACTGCTAAACAAGATAGATGTAAAACAATTCAAGGTTGTGTCCTAAAACTTTTTCTTCCGGTATGATAAATTATCAGGAACAAAATGAGGGGCCATCAGCTCCTGATTAAATTCAGAGTGTGTCCTTTTGCTATTTTCCCTTACCTGTGACTTTCTCTGTGCTTTGCCTTTTGAATATTCCCAGCCAGGCTGACAAACATACCTGTAAAGGCATACCTCAGTTAACAATGTCTCTGAAAAGGAAGTCTTTCTTGCAAAGTCTTTTTATGCCTGTCCAGTGTCTCTTTTCATCTTTGTTCTCTCTCTAGCTACAACTTTTAAGCAGCGTCAGCATTAGAAGGATGGTGAAGAAAGGCTGGAAAAACACAGAATTTCAGTATTGTGTTGCAGCAGCATGTCTGTAGTAAACAGTGCAATAAAGTTTGAGTGAGGAAGGAGCAAGATTCTGCTCTAATAGATCCAATGGTAGCCATGTGTGTCTGCTTACAACAAGTGGGGTGAATAGCCGCTGCCTCTGGAATGTCTCACCGAGCATGTTTGAACAGGAAAACAGAGAGAAATGGGGAGAGCAGATAAGCCTCACCAGCTATCCTCAGCATGTTAAAAACAAAAGCATAGATCTGTAAGTTTGGCTACTACAGTGGAAATTATTTGAAAAGTGGAGACTGGTGAAAGAAAACAATAATCCCTGGATACATTTTGGAAGAAGCTTTGAAGTGCTCTCTAGAAGCCTCCAAATGTTTTGTTTATTCATGGAAGGCTTACCTTAACCTGGCTCTTTAAAGACCATATGTGCTTATCTTTAGTTCTGAATAAAAAGTTTGCTGAAACGTGTTGAGCTGCCCTTCTTTTTTGTGGTGTTAGCATCTATTCTTTTTCTTTCCATGCTATTTCTGACCAAGGAACACACCTACTTCATACCTGTATGTTGGTTATACAGAAGAAAGGAGTAACCAGGCTTGTTCATACCTTATTTCAAATAGTTTCTGATTCTACAGTGTGTGCTTGCCAGGTTTCTGGGCAGAGAGTAAGCAGTTAAGCCCAGCCCCATGGATGCGCCCTTGGATATGGCAATGATGAAGCAGAAGTGTGATGAGGAGCTAGGGGAGCGGCATTATGGTAATATATAGGGTGAAAATGAGGCTTTAGGGAAAAATGGGGGCTCACTCTTCCCATATCCTTCTGTCTATCACTAGGATCACTGTTGCCACAGGGTAAGGGGAACATAGGACCAGGCTCCTGATCCCTCACTCATCCTGCAGCAGTGTGCAATTGTTTGATAGACCACAAAACAGACAAAAGAACTCATGCCATACAATCTGTCTTTCACTGCCAATCTGAGCAATTTACAGACAGTTTTGCAGGTGGTAAATTTCCTGAGGCCCTGATCTGGCATCATGACTCTGGTAGCATGTTCACATTACCACTAGGACATCTCAAAGATGTGGGAAATGTCTGGTTTAAACCTTGCTGCTCCATAGCACCAGGCAGGAAAAGAAACTAAAGTTTGTTGTCTATAGTACTTTTTAAGCTATCTGATGCGGAGGACTAGCAGGTCCTGCTGCCCCCGTGGTAAGGGCTGGTATAATATTTTTGCCCTTTGATGACAATTGTTTCTTTCTTTCCTGGAAAATCTCCACGAACTTGCAGCTGATGACTCATAGACTAGCACCAGCCCATGGACCACCATTTCGGGCAGCACTGGTAGAGAGAGCCAGAGAGCTAACAGTGGCATGTAGAACTGATTAAAAATTGGCCCAGCCTTGCCTTTCCAATCAGAGCAGGAGGAAGCTTAGGTAGCCATGCAGAGTCAGACACAGAGCTTGCCTTGTCTCTGCTGCCTTCTGGAATACGACCACCTTGGATCTCATCACTTGCCTATATTTAACTTTGCCTGTGTAATGATAATGCCTCCTGCTCTCAATTAGGAGAGGGTACCTCTGAAGATTATCTAGCTGCCACTACCCACTGATTTAACCCCTGTGACTGAGAAACTCAGTGGGAAGTTTTTTTTAATTTTATATTTTTATTATTTAAGAAAAAGAACAATACATAACAGAATAAAACAAAAACACCATGTGAATAACATAAAGGTGAAAAAGAGAAAAATTATAATACAAATAGCTTACATTATTATTTCTCCCCAGATCCTTTATCATCATATACTTAATCAACATATTTTCTATCACATTGATTATATATTTTTATTTCATATATCTAAATCTCTTTCTCCTTGTACTCATTATTGCTATAATAATTTCATTCTTAAGTCTATTCTTTTCAGCTATATTTAACCTATTGCTAATACTATATATGACCCAGTTATTAACCATAAACTCTAATCCTAAATATGAACCCATTCCCAGAGCCATTATATTTCAGCTTACTCTGCTTTCCAAAATTGTAATTCTTCTTGTGGAGGTGTGACACTTCCTTCTTTTATTAAAGCCTTTTCCACAAATATTTTCCATATTGCTTCAAAGTAATTCCTTTTCATTATCCCTTTTTTAACCTTAATTCAACATGTTAACTTATCATTAATCACAATTTTCCACACTTCTTTATACCAATCCTTTATTTGAAGATCTTCTTGAGTTTTCCATTTCCTTGATATAATTAGCCTTGCTGCAGTTAATAAATTTGTGATTAACTCCTTCATTATCTGAGTACAATTAACTTTATCAAATATAGATAATGACGCTATACTTGGATTGGACATATTTGTAAATCAATTCCTATTATTTCTTTTATCTCTTTAAACACCATTTGCCAAAATTTCTGTATACCTTCACAATTCCACCACATATGAATATATGTGCCAATCTCTTGGTAACCCCTCCCAACATAACCTTGAATGATTTTTGTCTATGTGGTTTAACCTTACTGGTGTTAGGTACCACCTCCAAACTCATTCATAATAATTCTCTTTTATCCTTACAGATAATTTTTTTAAATGACGCTGATTCCAAATTTTCCCCCAATCTTGAATACCTATTTTCTGTACTAATTCTTCCTCCCATATTTTTCTAAGATATTCCTCTTCATCTTCATCTTTTGACAATATTTTATATATTTCTCTTGTGGTACCCTTCAATATTTCATTTTCTTCCATATCATCTCTTTGCTTAATCATTTGTTCAAATCTAGTGTATTCTCTAAAATGTTTGTTATTGCGTCTCCAATTCCTTGTCCACTGCTCCAGCTGAATGTAATTAAACCATGATATCTTAGTGCCCTGCAGTCTCTCCTTTATTCTATCTTTATTCGTCATTATATTCATCCATTCTTTTAACGTATATATTCCCTGCTTTTTTAATTCCTTTCTAATTCATCCCTCAAATTTATTGGGAATTTTTCCATCATCACTACTGGAGTTAATGGTGAGATAGCTGGCATTAGTTTTCCCTTGTTTTTCTTCCATATTTCTAATATATTCTTTAATAGGAGATTTTCTATTTTTTCTATTTCTCTCTTGACCAGATTCCAAAAAAAAAAAAAATTCTCTAATCTCCTCTCAATTTCTATTGTTTCCATCTCTAACCATTCTAAATCCCCTTTTCCTGAGACTCCATCTATAATATATCTCAATTGATTTGCATTATAATACTGTTTTAAATTTGGGAGGCCCAATCCACCATCTTTTTGGGACCTGTACCAAAATTTCTTATTAATCCTTGCTTTCTTATCCCCATTACAAAAATTGTTCAATAATAACTGCCAATTTTTCAATTCTATTTCTGATACTTTTATTGGTAACATTCTAAATAAAAAATTAATCTTAGGTAATATTTTCATTTTTACTAATGCAATTCTTCCAAACCATGATAACTTAATATTTTTATATTCCTCTAATTTCCATTTTACTTCTTGTTATAATTTATTATAATTTTTCCCTCTAATCTTTGCAAATTTTTTGTAATGTTTATTCCTAAATATTTAATTATTTCTTTTATTTTAATATCTATTTTTCTTTCTTTTAAAAAGTCTTACTCTTCTGTCTTAGTATAGTTAAACAACATTAGCTCCGATTTTGCCCAGTTTATTTGTAACCCTGTCATTTCCCCAAATTTTTGTAAATGTTCATTTACTCTATCCATTTTCTTTATCGCAGTGGTTCTCAACCTGTGGGTCCCCAGATGTTTTTGGACTTCAGCTCCCAGAAGCCCTGAGCATTGACCATAGTGGCTGGGGCTTCTGGGAGCTGAAGTCCACAAACATCTGGGGACCCACAGGTTGAGAACCACTGCTTTATGGATCTTGGATTGTCAACAAGGTATCATCAGCAAATAAACTCACTTTATTCTTTTCCTTGGTCCCATTTCCTTCCAAATTTTCATCATTTCTAATAACACTTGCCAAAGTTTCTATAACAACCACAAACAAAATCAGAGATAAGGGACAACCTTATCTTGTACCTAGCTATTTGTACCTAGCTATTTGAATTTGTTAATCCATCATTCACCCGTAAGGTAGACCTGTGGTAACACAGCTGTATTATGTGAATATAACTGATTTATCAACCCTCTAAATTTTTCACCCAATCTCAATATTTTTAGAGTTATTTTTAATGCTGGCCATTCCACACAATCAAAGGCCTTGTATATATCCAATGCCATTATCCCTGCTTTTTGTTTATTCCTCTCAATTATATTTATTTTATACTCTACCAGTTAAATTTGACATCTGTCTTCCTTGCACAAAACCACATTGATCTTTTTGCAAAAATTTATAGATAAACTTATTCATCATTTTTGCCATTACTGCTGTCAATATCTTAGCATCTTGATTTATTAATGATATAGGTCTATATGACCCTGGATCGGTCAAATCTTTATCTGGTTTTGGAATCAGTATTATTAAAGACTGTTCCCACGGTGGTGAGCTCAGTGAGAAGTTATTGGGGAACTCAACTTGCACTTTCTCCACCTTTGACTCCACAGAGACTTCACCTTCCCCCTCCCTGTGGGAGGTGAAAATTCTATATGCGTGCAGATGGACACATTGAACAAGGCATGTGAAGAGAATGTAACGAAGAACTGGTCTTTAAAAAGGAAAGCTTTTATTCTGAGCAAGCAATCTAAATTAGCAAAAGGGTATCTTATACATGAAGGCACTTTTTTTTCAGGCTTTACTTAAGAAAAGTTTCACAGTTACAGACACAGGCTGTTATATTTAGCCAAGATTTTTTAAAAATAAGCCCTAACACGACTAGCTAAACATTCGTGTTATACTCACGATACAGATGGAGTTCTGCGACTGGATGTTGATGGGAAGCTGGGAGTCAAGATCCCCTTGGTCCAGCCAATGACCTAGCTTTCTAGGTGAGGCAGACAGCACCCCCTCACCCCCTAAGAATTTATAACCTGCCACTTAGAAGCATCTTGACAATTCCACACTTCTTAAACTGGTCTTCCTCACTGGCAAATTGTCTTTCATGATTGTTCTTGTTCCTTTGTAATGCTGATCCCAATAAATATAATTTAAACTTAACACATCATTAACCCTGTGTTTACTTGGACAGGAGACAATATTCCTCAGCTATGTTGCTTAGACAATGAAGGAGCCCATTATCAAAGCCTGCCTGCCCCAGAACCCAACCAATGGCTTATTTTGCCTGCTTTTGGCCCTGCAGAATCTTTGTAACTACTTTTGGACTCCTTTTGACCCTGGATGGCACCACTTGCCCCAGACTGTCTGGGTCCTAATTGTTTGTTGTCTCTTTTCTGCATCCATGGTGCTGCATATATATCTTCTACTCAGTGATGTAGACTCGAATCGATAGACTCAGACTCAAGTCAGACTTAAGTCACTTCAGTGACTTGACTCAGCCATAAATGATGCACTGACTCCACTTGACTCGAGACTTGTATATTTTTAATGACTGATTTGATGCCCGTGGTTCAATTAACATAACACATTCATCCAGAAACCTTATGACTTTGAACAATGCCTCCATCTCTTTTTGCCCACTAGTCACATGACAATCTGTCTCAGGCCCGAAGTGTGGGCACATTTCTCAGAGGGGAACAGCAAACGGGTTAGGCAATGGGCTTGAGGCAGGCTTCAAGTCTGCTGAGCAGCTTGTCCCTGCTGCATATCAGAGGAGTCTTCTAAAACTGTTCACCTAAGGGTAGAAGACAAGACTCATTCTCAGAATGCAGGTGCATTTCTCAGAGGGGAGCAGCAAATGTGCTAGGCAACGGGCTTGAGGAGGAAGGATCCTTCCTTCTAAAGCTTTTGAACCTTCAATAATGGGGAGAAAGATAGGATCCTATTCCCTGCTTCTGAAGCTGCAGATTGCAAATGTGGAGAGCTGACTCTGCTTAAATTGTTAAAACTGAATTTATTTCACTCTATCTAATAATTCTGGAATTTTGGTTGGGGTATAAAGTTGGCTTCCAGACTTGAGACTTGACTTGAAAGTATCTTGTAAGGACTTGAGACTTGACTTGAGACTTGAAGGTAGAGACCTGAGACTTGACTTGAGACTTGGAATAAAAGACTTAAATACATCACTGCTTCTACCTATACAGGTTATACTGCATAATTATGTGTCACCAAGGTGGTAGCTACCATTGATTGCAGTATGATGAAAGTCAGACTTTATCAAAATGCCCTCCTTTACTTTCTGTAGGTTTTAGAGGAGAACAGGGACAGTGGAAGGCTGGGGAACTGAAACAGCAGCAGAAGAAACAAAAGTCAGAGTTGTTTTGCTTACATTTCTGTTTCTAGGAGAGCAAAAGGGAATGGCAGGAAAATGGAGCAGCTGTAGGCAAGGGGAAAATGGCTTGGTTTGGCTTCAGAGGGCACTGGGGAAAATGTAGGAGGGAGACCAGGGAGATGCTGGCTGCTGGCAAGGGATTTTTCTTGGTGCAGCAGTTGTGGGTGCTGCTTTGAGTGCATCTGTTGCCAATGATGTAGTTCTGTTGCTGAAATTTGGCAGTGAAGCATGGCAAAGAAAGAAAGTCTATTTTAAAGCAGGGATTTTTTTCTTGGGCTCTGGAGAGACTGAGGAAACACTAGAGGATTGCAAATAGTGAGATGCATCCAGCCTATGGGCTGTACCCTGATATACATAGTTCTGTTATATTCCCACATGGTCATGATTGTGGTAGGGAACTACTGATGGCTGCTCCATGTGGTGACTTGTTCCTTCTCAGTAAACTGTCAGGAAGTGTGCTGATCACTGCCCCATGTGGAGATTCACATAAAGCATGGAGAACTTTCCAGACTGACTCTGCCCATCAAGACTGACCGATCCTCCTGGGCAGGAAGGACCACTAGTTCTAGCTGGTCCATGTTTGAACAACAGTCTGTCTGAGTTTTGGTGTCTTATGGCCTTGTGCTTCACTCCTGACTGCTGGACAGATCCTGATTGCCCTTTAATCCTGGCTCCTGGCTTCTTCTGCAGTCTTGGGTGGTCCTTGATTCTGGCTACTTGACAACCTGGACTCCTGGTTCCTGGCTAACCCCCGATTCCTGAATATGGTCCAGCCCTGAGAATCTGGCTTGCTATGCTTGAATGGCCACTACCTTGTTCTCTTTCTGTTATGCCTATTTTGAAGCAGCTGTCCACAGGAATTCAGCTGAGATCCTCACAAATTATAACTTTTCAGCAATAGATGATGTCCTTTTTCTTGAGTCCCCTTAACTCCTTTCATTGTCAGCAGCTTAGAATACCATCTCTATGGTTTTAATATACATTCATTCTTTTTAAATCTCATCTTGTATATCTCTGTGTGAATCTACAATGCCACTGATGCAGCAGGCTAATACTACAATAATTTTTGCTCATTTTAAAGTGCCAAAAGGACTAGCACAACTATTGCCCATGTTTAGGTGCCAAAATGATTAGCACAACTATTATTCACAATAAAGGATCAGCCATCACAGTTTAGGACAATTACACTATAGAAAATAGTCAGGAAATCCTTCTCATCTCTTCATGTCCAAAGAGCTGTCCTTCTTCAGTATTATAGACTAAAAGCTGTTGTCTGAAATGTCCCTAGAGCAAAGTTAGGGCCTAGGAAATTGAACTGAAAAAAACCCTAATCTTTAAGCCTGAAAAGCAATTATTCACATGCCTTTCAGACAGAAACCTATAGCAGTTTATACAAATGCTCACAAAGAGACACTGGGGAAGGGCCTTTCATATTTCAATTGTGCAGTTCTATTGAATCCTTTCAGTTAACAAGATTTTAGTCAAACATGCAGGCACAGTAGATGAGTTGATGGTGGCATCACCATTTCCCATAAGCAAATCAGTGTTCAGTGCAAGCAGTGAAATTTAATTCCTGCACACAATATAGGCATTTGGGGATGCTTTGAGTTTATGTTCAGAAACATAGACACTCTTGGCATTCATATAAGCTTTTTTTTCCTCTTGAGAACCCATGGCCAGCTTGAAGCTGGCAGCAGAAAGAATTAATTCTTTCTTTCCTCTGGTTTCTTTTAAAATCAGCAGTTCTTCAAAACTCCAAGATTTAAACTCTCCTCAAGTGCTAGAATCACTGACGACTGTATAGTGAAGTAACAGTCTATTTAAGTGGCCATAGCCACAATAACACCTGAAACTAGAAATGGTTCTGTTCTTGTGGAAGATTATCCCACCCCTGTAAGAGTCAACCAGTGCTTACACATATCTATGAAGACTTTATTCAGAACATTTTAGAAATACAGAGAGTTATATGAAGTTCATACACTGTTATGTATGCCACCTATACAACAATCTCCTTATCAGTCAGCTGGGTTCACAATCACTTGGGTTCCAAGAAGGGTGGAAGCTAAATAGTAACCACCACTTTTTCCCTTAGTGAAAAAAAAGGGGGGGGGAATCACTTAATTCCCACCTTGCTCTCATTCTAGCAAGTTGAATATCATTTTCCTAAACAAAAGGGAAAAATAGAAGTTTAGTTCAGGGAATATCTAGCAACACAGTTTTCAAGACTTCTTTTTTTGTTATTACTTCTAAATGTTAGATCCGGTCTTACAATGGCCAGTTTCCAAAGTCATAGAGTAAACGTGGTCACAGGGAAGGGCATGGAGGTAATAATCAGGCATGCAATGAGACCAAAGACAGTTTATTCCATAAGTGAGATCTGCACTTTATAGTGCAGACTAGAGATCATAATGCAAACATAGGGTGGATAATGGATTGCACCAAAGAATTTCAGAAGAAAATCAGCCTGTGCTTTATAGATTATAGCAAAGCCTTTGATTGTGCAGATCATGAAAAACTATGGTTCACCCTTAAAGAAATAGGTGTGTCACAACATTTAATCATCCTGATGTGACATGTACTTAGGACAAGAGGCTACCACCAGGACAGAATATGGAGAAACTGAGTGGTTTCCAATTCACAAGGGGATCATGAATAGCTGTATTTTATCACTCTGTCCATTTATCTTGTATGCTGAACATATTGTATGTAAAACTGGATTAGCGTTGGAGGAAGGAGGCATGAAAATTTGGAGGAAAGTACATCAATAAATTAAGATATGCAGATGACACCATACTACTAGCAGAAAACAACAAAGGTTTGGAACAATTACTGAAGAAAGTCAAGGCAGGTAGTGCAAAGGCAGGTTTACAGCTGAACATTAAGAAAACAAAAATAATGACCACAGATGATTTACATAATCTTAAAGTAGACGATGGAGAGATTGAAATAGTTCAAGATTTTCCATACCTTGGCTCAGTTATTAATCAGAATGGAGACTGCAGCTAAGAAATCAGAAGAAGGTTAGGACTTGGAAGCTATGAAGGAACTAAACAAGATCCTGAAGTATAAAGACATATCATTGAATGCTAGAGTTAGAATGGTCCATGCCATTGTATTTCCAATTTCTATGTATGGATGTGAAAGTGAAAACAGATGATAGGAAGAAAATCAGTTGAAATATGATGCTGGAGTTTTGTGGATACCGTGGACTGCTAAAAAGACAAATAAATAAATCCTAGATCAAATCAATTCTGAATTCTCCCTAGAAACCAAGATAACTAAACTGAGACTGTTCTATTTTGGACATATCATGAAAAGACCTGACTTCACTAGAAAAGACAACAGTGCTTGGGAAGGTAGAAGGCAGTAGGAAAAGAGGAAGACCACAATACAGATGGATAGACTCAATCAAGAAGCCCTGGTGGTGCAGTGGTTAAATGCCAGTACTGCAACCACAAGGTTGTGAGTTCAATCCTGCCAGGCTCCAAGGTTGACTCAGTCTTCCATCCTTTCGCAGGCTGGTAAAATGAGTACCCAGCTTGTTGGGGGCAATTAGCTAAAAATACATTGTAAACCGCTTAGATAACACTTAGTTGATAGGCGGTATAGAAATAAATATTGCTTTTGCTATCAAGGAAGGCATGGTCCAGAGTCTGCAAGACCTGAGCTAGGCGGTTGATGACAAGGTGACTTGGTGGTCCCCCATCTATAGAGCTGCCATAAGTCAAAGTTGGCTGGATGGTAGTTAACAACAAGGCACCTTCTCAATAATTTTTTAAACATACTACGCAGATTAGGTGAAGTTTGCAATTTCTGGTCATTCACATTCTGATTTTGCTATTGTCGTACAATGTCCATTCAACATGATACAACAATATTTCCACAAAGTTGTAAAACTGCTCATTCCTTGGTGTTCTTATTTTAACCTCTCTGTGTTTGATATTTCAATTTTCACATACAGCACAGCATCAATAATTTTGCTGCTAGTAAAAGATTAAAGACAAACTTTACACTTGGATTCCTTACAAGTTCTTTTCAAAATCGCAACAGGAGGGCACAAAAATATAAGAGCAGTGAAATGCCTATTATGTACTTAATTGCTTTGGTTATATTCCTAAAAAAATTCTAGTACTTCAGGGCAAGTTTAGTTTACCTTTAACATTACATTTAATTTTTCATTGGTACAATTCACTGAGCTAAGACAGTCACAGATAGACTACCTGCCTAGACCCAATCAGCCAACAGCTCGGCCTTCAGCAAAATGCTATTTACCTAAGAAAATCCTTTTTATCTATTTTTTTTTTCATACAAGAAATGAAAATGTCGAGTTTCAGGATGTAACTGAGGTACACTTTATATTTTATGTTTGATGGTCACGTAGAATTTTGCTTCCCCACCCTGCTCACATGGACTCGCTTACAAAGTAGTCCATTACCTACTCTCAACAGGCAAAAAAGCAATTTATGCAACTGAGTTGCACAAACAAGTCTGCAAAGTCGTAGTGATGCTGAAGAAATTAAAATGTAGAACCTTGAAGTCCTGATTGATATGGTGAAGAGAAAACAGCAGCAAAGTTGGCTGACTGTGAGGCACTAGGCTTAAACAACACTGCATGTCAGTTTAATGAACATTTCAAGACGTCACCATGGAGCAGCAGGAGCCCAGCAAGCAGTTGGAGATCTGTTAAAACTCTATTTATACTATACCTGTCAACTGACAATATAATCACATTCCTACTTTGCACTGGCTTTCATTATTGGGATGGTATTTCTGTGACAAAGGCTCTAACTGGTCAGCAGAATAATCCATGCTGCTGAGATATCAAGAACCTTCCCCGAAGAGGAGATTCTCAATTATGTAGTTTCGCTTACTTTGAATTGCATTATTTCATTTTGGTTTTCAGAGACATTTTTGTTCATAAATCTAATACAGGAGAGAGAGAGCAAACACCTACTCTTACACATAGGGTTGTGTGTGTGTGTGTGTGTGTGTGTGTGTGTAATTTATGTTTTAACACAAACAGTATAATTCACAATCAAAGAACTATACATCCAGAAAAAGAAAAAAAGCAGGAAGAAGAAAAGAAACCTAAAACTAAAACCAAAACACACTGACACACCAACTTAAATTCTACTAACTTACTGAAACACAAAAGGTCTCTACCCTCAAACCAAACTGTAATGAAAGAAAAAATAAAGAAAAATATATTCTTGTACTATTATAAATCCAACTAAGTAATCCTACTAGAACTACTAATAACCATAGCCACAAATTATTGCCCCATCAGATTTTGTATTGCTCAAAAAGTCCATAAACATCTTCTAATCTCTCTAAAAAAAAAAAAAAAAAAAAGAAAGAAAGAAAGAAAAGGAAAAACTGCAGTTGGCTTGTCGTTTGAAATCCATTTTAGTTTGGTAATTTGGGCTAACTCAGCAGCCTTAACAATCCATTCTTCTGTCTTGCTGCTTCAGTTCATTTCCACAGTGGATAAATTGCTGCTGTTATCATATATTGAAGAATCCATATTTACTATCCAATTCTTTATCCATAATACCCAGCAAAAACATTTCTGGTGACATTACAAAATGTATCTTTAAAATTTTTGGAGTTAACATCTAAAACATAGACCAATAATTTTTCGCCTTCTTCCAAGTCATCCACATACGGAAAAAGGAAATTTCCTTACCTTGACATCTCCAACATTGACTTTAACCATTCTTAGACATTTTCAACAGCTTATTTGGGGTTAGATACCATTTATACATCATTTTATATATATTTTCTTTTAAATTGCTACATAAAGTAAATGTTATATCTTTAGACAATGTTATTCCCCATATAGCCATCAAACATTATGCCCCAAATTTTGGCCCACCTTACCGTGCATGCTTTTACAGTTTCAAAAGGCATTTGTACACTTTTCAAAGTACATGGCCATCATCTTTACACAACTCTACATTTTCCCCAACATATATAGCTAGATATCTCTTACCTTGATTAAATCTATCACTGAGTTGTATATAAGCAAACAATTAAGTTCTTTGCCTTCCTTAAGAAGTCTCTCTCTTGATTTAAACTCCGAGGTGTCTTGTTCAAAATACAAAAGGTCATCATAAAGCAATCACCTCCAATTTTTAGCCCATTATTTTCTGAAAAAAGCTTCCTGCAGTGAGGTGGCTAATATTATCTTAGTAAAAAGTCTGTGGTTATATTTATACTATACTAAGAAAATTCTTTCTAATACAATGATTTTTAAATTCAGCGTGTGTCTTAAATTTATCATACTAAAGATAATCATGCAACTCAATCTTAACTCATGACCTTTAAGTTCAAAGAGTGTCTCATATCTAAGCAATATCCATTCCTTCAACCACACAAAACAGTCTCTAAAATATAAATTTATATTGGAAATTCCAAGACCACTCCTTTCTTTAGGATCATACAATGTTGTAAATTTTATTCTGGGTTTCTTTGTCTGCCATGTAAATCTGTAAATTTGTTTCTGCTATTTTGTAAAGGGTGTACAATTTCCTATGATAGGGATCATTTGGAAGAAGAATAAAAGTCTGGGCAAAACATTTGCTTTTATTATTGCTATTTTTCTCAAAAGGGATAAATTTAACTCTCCTGATTTTTCTAAGTCTCTTTTAATGTTTTTCCAGACTTTTTCATAATTGTTTTGAAACAATAGACTATTATGCTTTGTAATTGCAACTCCCAGATATTTAATTCACCTTTTTCTGTTTTAAAATTTGAAAGAGCAGTTGATTCATTTTCCTCTTGTGAAGTCATGTTCTGGTCAACAGTTTTGTTTTGTCACAGTTCAGTTTAAATTCTGAACACAGCCCAAACACTTAATTTTTTCACCAAGGAACCTGTATTGAGTTTAATAGATTTAGTGTCATCTTCACAAGAACAGCTGTTTAAACTTACACTGTTCTTTTTTTAACCCTCACTCCACAATTTCTGTCATCTGGTCTGATACCTCTCAATAAGGTCTCCAAAGACAAAATAAACAGCAGAAGTGAGAGAAAGCAACTTTCAATTCCCCTTTATGTCTCAATTGGTGTTGGTGTACTGCCATTTACCAAAATCTGAGCTTTTTGAACTGAATATATTGTCTTTATTGCCCAAGGAATAGTTTCACCAAAGACCATTTTCTCCAACACTTGAAATAATTAATTCCAAGGAATAATATCAAGTACTTTCTTTGCACCAAATAAAAAAAAAAAAGCCTTTTTGTCATTATGAAGTTACAACACTTGAAAATATTAAGAACAGTTCTTACCTTAGTCTGCTCTGATCCTCATGGATATTCTGAGAAATATGTTTCCAAAATCTGTTTGGCAAATTAGTAGTAAATATCTTATAGTCATTATTTAGTAATAAGAAAGGTCTATAATCTATTGTTAATGTCTCATCTATAGCTTTATGAATCCCTGTAATAAAAGTGTTTCCCCGAAAGTCTAGCATCCATCCTTTTCCTAATCCAACACCATCTTTAGTGGTTGAAATAACTCATGTTCAAATTTCTTGTTAAAATCTATACAGTCCATCTGGGCCTGGAGCTTTTCCAGTTTTAGAATTTTAAATTGGTTTGATATGCTTCATATTTTTCCTGATCTTTATGACGGATTTCTTTATCCTTTCCTGTCTCAACTTATAAGACATATGGTTCCCAGGTTTATTTGCAAATTCAAAGTACTTTTGTTCAAGATACAGTAGTTTGACATTCATTTCTTGGACTGTAGACAAAGAGAACTGTTTCTGAAGTAACTTAATTTTTTGTTGAGTCTCCTTATCAAAATTCTTCTTGAGTTTTCCCTCCAGGTTTTGTATTCTATCCACTAATTTACTCTTTTTTTGCTTCTGTCTTTTTTTCAGTCTGGAGCCATATTTTATAAATAGTTCTCTTCTTTAAGTTGTACTTGCCTCCCAAACTACTACGGGATCTGTATTCTTATTTGAATTCAGTTCAAAGAACTTCCTCAATTCTAGCTTATTTTGTTGTAGTATTTCCATTTTCAGAAATAGATATTTATTATGTCTCCATTGAAACTGCATCTGCTCTGTTTTCAGAAACATTGAGGTGTGATAATGGTCTGAAAAATGTTTTTTTTTTTTTTTTTTTTGGTAAAATGTCCATTCTCTTTACTAAGTTGGCCATGTTCTTAGAGATCCAAACTATATCTATTCTAGAGAAAGATTTTTGATGGTTTTAAAGAAAAGAGCATAATCTCTGGAAATATTGCGAGCCATCTATTAACCCAAAATAATCTGTATAAGGTTCTGGGTAGTCTCCCTTGGTCTTCCTTAATTCCTTTATTGGAGCACTTATCTTTATTAGGATCATTACAATTGCCCATGCAAATCGGACTTTGTAAGTCTAGTTCTGATATCTTTCTTTATAAACTTCCATAAAATATTGATTTCTCATTATCCACAAGCTTATTCCATAAGCTTATCATTCCAGCTGATTTGCACAATTACACATCTTCCTTGTCAATCTTCATACATCAGTTTAGGTTATAATATTTAGTTTATATGAAAGACTATTCCATTTATTTTGCTCTTGTTTGCAGACACAAATTCTAAGTCCATAGTACTATTTTGCAAAAGCCAGTAGTCTCTTTTTCTTACATGAATCTCTTGGAGATAAATAATTTTACATTTAGGGTTTTGTAGAATGTCATTTTTTTTCTTTTTTGGATGAATTTAGTTCATTTACATTTCATGAAATTATTTTCTTATTCATTTTAGTTGTTGCATTATAATATCTTATACTGTCATTCTCATTTCTTCTTACCAGCACTCTTTTTAAGCACTCTTAGGCTTTTTCGATATCTCCTTCTGGGGCTTCCTCTTTCAACTTTCTCTCTAGAGAGAATGAGAGATCTACACAAAGAGAGTTTATCGATATTTATTACTCATGTAAGTGGTTATCAAGCCCTCTGGCTATGTCTTTTTTCCTAAGCACCTCCACCAAGGAATTATATTCTCTACATTTCCTCGGCATTCTGTCTGGAATTTTTTTAAACACAATTATTTCATTCTTATTTATTTTAAGCCTTTTCTCAATGCTCTCAGTATTTCATCTTTGGCACTTTTCTGTGTAAAATGAATTATCATGTCTCTTTTGAAGGTTCCCCCCCCCGTGCTTATGCAGAATTTTATTTATATATTGCTTCAATCTCCTTATCAAGCTGTTCAGGAGCACTTCTAAGCTCTGCCATAACTTTTAATATTGTCTATTATAAATCAATCAGCTCCTCCAGCATGGCTCTTAATATATTTTTTTTTCTTGATTTTAAATCAATCACCACAATTCTATCCTGAGACTTTTCCAAATTCTGCCATAAAATAGCAGTTCCCTGTGAGTTATCAGAGATCTCCTGTTCATGCTTATGTGCAGTGACTGTGAGTTTTTGAACTGATATCACAATCTCTTTATATTGTTTTTCAGAAGACTCCTTAAGATGGCTTATTTGTTCTGTAATGTTTGATCTTAACAAGTCCAGTTTCTCTTCACACTTTTGCTCTAAACTCACATTACTCTCTTTTACACACAAGTTCAGAATCTAAAATCTAGTTAGAGGTCTCAGATAATGAGACTTCAATTTTTGTAAGCACTGGTTCAGTTTTGTCTGACCCTGCTCTGGATATTTTTCTAGTGACCATTTTTATGGTACTTTTTATGATGTGTTTCTATTTGGGTTTTGGCATCAGAGACTATTTCCCCTTCTCTAAAGACTGGTTTCCATATACCCTTTTAATTATTTGAATGTTAGAAATGCTTAGTCTATTTCTTATTTCAAGTCCAAATAGCCAATTAAGATAGTCTTCTGTTCTTTTAAGCTGTATGCTGTCCATCTTGGCACTAGTTTTGGTTTACAGGTACTTAAATAATGGAGATATATATATTGCAAATTGTTTGTAATCACTTGAACACAGTAAATCTCCAGTTGAGTGTGGGAGGGTCTTCTCTGTTCAATGTGGGCCATCAAAGGTCCTACTAATAATAATATAAGTCCTTGTTTGGAGAAGCTTCTATCTAGCTGACCTTGATGAATCTTTTATGATACCTAAGTTTTGCAGTGGGAAGTGCTGTAATTTCCAGACATGGGTCTCAACCAGGCAGCTCCCTGCTCATTCCTGAGTCAGGGAGTGAGCCAAGAGAGTGCAGTACTGCCCTTGTGCAATACTTCCATATCTTTATAAGCTTAAAGATAATAACAATCCTTAATGCTGGAGCAGCACACAAATCGTACTGCTAGTGATTGGCCATCTTTGCAAGATGCAGCTAAGGATGGCTGACAGCCCAATTTCTCAGTACCTCAAACCTTGTCCTGAGGTACCACATGCACCCAAGAAAGGAGATGGGTGAGAAAGAGGAAGTATAGGGCAATTTTGCTGACCATTCCCTTTCCTTCTCCTTTCCCTGACCTGGTTTGGACCCTGCATGCCCGCTCTCCCCACCATGCCTCAGCCCCCTTCCCACAGATAGACAGACACATTTTGATATTTGTGATTTTTCCATTTTTGTGAGGGTTCCAGCCCTCTAACCCTAGCAAATGTAGAGGCCCAACTGTACAAATTTATGGAGGATAAATCTATCAATGCCTATTTGTCATAACAGATAAGTGAAACCTCTGGATTCAGTGACAGAGTTGGCAGAGTTTGGAAAAGTCGGTCTTTGGAATACAGCTCCCAGAATCCCCTAGTCAGCATGGCCACTGCCTAGATATTCTGGCAGCTATAGTACAAAAAAACCTAACCTTTCCAACTTCTTTGAAGTTGAAATGCAGTTTGTGGGGGCCTTCCTCATATGCATTTGAGAGGCCACTTCTTGAAGTACAATATCAGGTTAAAGATACCTTTTCAAATATGAAATACTCTGCAACTCCTTACCCTTCTTATAAATTGTTCTAAAGTTATACAACCATGACTATAGGCACAAGACAATGACTTTCTCTCAGCAAGAATACTCTCCAGCTCCATTGGTTTTATTTTGGTGGTAAAAACACAACATTTTGTTTTTCTCCTCTGTACAAATTAAGGACAATCAAAAAGCTGCCAAAGAAATGGACACACAATCTTCTTCTTACTGAATGAAGCACTGCAGACTGACAATATGAAAAATATGAAGTGTCAACGTGCTGCCAGCTCCCATAGATTAATTTAAGCCTTCTGCCTTGTGGCTTCTCATAACTCCATGAGGGAAGGAAGGCAGGCAGGCAGCTGCCACTTCTAATGTGACACACATCATCAGCTACATGCAAAGGCAAGCACATTCAGCTTGGGAGTGCACATACTCTTTCATTGGCAAGTTTGGTACTCTTGTATTTCAGCTGGACAACCATGACAAAGAAACAGTAAAACAAAATGACAAGAGAAGCACATAGCAGCTGCAAATAGCACAAACATTGCAGGCACTGGCATGTGCCATCAGACCTACTGTAGGTTCCTTGCTTGTGATTCCACTGTCATTATGACTTAGATGTGTAACAGGTGATTTTTATATTTGCAATACAACTAGTATTTGCTGCACTGTGGCCTAGCTATCACTGTTATCTACACATCCACACATCTTCCTAATAGCAATAGGTGAAAAGCTTTATGATAGTGTGGTCAGTCACACACTGCACTTCCCACATGTATCTCTTTTGCCCCTCTCTGCTTATTCTGGAGTTGGCCATGGCTGCTGTTCCACATATACAGAAAGAGCCATCTACAATACAGTAATGTTGATCTGTTCTGCTGAACTATTTGTTCTATGCTATGCTATTTCCCATCTTCTTCAACCAACCAACCAAAGAACTGGGCCAAAGAGGAGAGATGTTCATTAAGTAAAAACCTGCTTGGTCAAGTCAATCAGCTCATAGTAATCAACATGAATTTCAGTGAGAGCAGCCAATAGTAAACATATTGTTAAATACTAAAGTTAAAAATTATTAGGCACAGATAATACAAAGCAGCCAGGTCAACCTGGAAGCTGATCGTTCAGTTTATGAATAAGCCAAATATTATGAATTGAATATAAGATACTCTTCTGCTATTCTAGTTATTATTGTTTGTTTTACATGCATTCTAATATGGTTATTCCCATCTGCTAAGTTCCAACAAGATCAGAGTACATCCACTTGACTGGACCTCTCCCTGAAGTGCCTTGTTGATAAGATGCTTAAAATCACTAGCATTAATGAATCACTTTTTAAAAAAAATCTTTTTGATAATAGTTCACCTCCTTAAAAAGTAAGAAATCTTTGATCCTCTTGAAGTTTGGGACTACAACTCTCAAAATCCATTAGAGTGGGTTATGTGTAGGGTTGACTGGAATTATGGACCAAAATATCTGGAGGTTTTAAATCAGTCCAAAAAGAAAACAAAAACTGAGGTGTATACTAGTTTACTTTGATTCTAAAGATCAATCTGCCTGTCACAATAGCATACGAGACTGCTTATTTCAAAGAACTACCTATTTATCCTGTTCACCTAAGTAGGTAAGCAGACCTACTCACCTAGGTAAAAGGGATAAACAAGCAGTTCATTCAGGCTTCATTGTTCTCAGACACCTTGGCCATAATGTACGACATACTTTATTAGGAACAATTTGGAAGAGCTGTTAAAAATGGCTATGATCAACTTGAGAATACAATTCCCACTATGACTGTTCTAGGTACTCCCTTTGAAGTACTGATTTACTTCAGAAGCCTGTGCTCTTTCCTTCATACTTTTATTACTACATAAAAGCTGGTCTTAATAGTTTGAGTACTACTGTTCTGCTTGTACTCCACAAAGGATTCTGTACTCACACAAACCAACACAGCACAGCATGGAGCAGCAGCCAAGCACTTTGTGAGAGGTGGAAGGAATGTGGAAAAGAAATAGCCTTTCTTCTTAATTGGAAAAAAAAAAGAAAAGATTCCTGGGCTGGATTTTAGAGGGAACAGTTATGTTGCCAATATATTTTATGGGGGTGGGAAGAGCAGCCTAGAGCACATACAGCTTTTCAATGGTATTTTGGTGGCTCTTGACTCATTCAGAATGCTCTTTTTCTGGCCAGCTTTTCAACAGTTGCATTCAGGGTCCTGACCCTATTTCTGTCACCTTGTACTTTTGCTTCTCATCTGTCATCCATTGAGGCTTCTCTTTCCTTTTGACTATAGAGTCTTTTTGCTTTCTTCCCTGACAATGTCTCTGGTGTCAGTCTAGAGTTCTTCTGGTCAATTAGGTTTTATAATGAAAATCTATTTTTCACATTATCTTCAAATTCTATGGGAATGTTCTTCAGGTCATATTTTGGCATGATGGATGGTTTAGTGTTCTTCTTTAGCTTAACTCTAACTTTTACTATTAGTAGTTCATTGTCTGTGCCATAATATGCTCTTGATCTTGTTTTTGCAGAAAGAATGTAGTGTCTTCATCTTCTGCTTCCAATTATGTAGTCTATTTGATTTCTATATTGGCTATGTGTACAGGTGATAGCTATGTGTACAGTCACTTCTTAGGTTGTTTGCAGGATGTGTTTGCAATGAAAAAACTGTTGGCCTCACAAAATTCAGTCAATTGGTCTCCTGTTTCATTTCTTAATCCTAGGCCAAATTCAGCTCTGTTTCCTTCTTTTGCATTCTAATCACCAATGATTAACAAGAATTCCTGTTTTGGTGTGTGATCAATTTTCTCCTGGACTCCTGCACAGAATCTTTCAATTTCTTCTTCTTCTTCTGCCTCTGTAGTTGGAGCACAACTTGGATTAATGTTATATTGATGGGTTTTCTCTGATATCTTATTGACATGATTCAGTCAGATTTTGCATGCTTTTGGTATATCTCTCCTCACTAGAAATGGCACCCCATTTGATGCCCCACCCCCAGAATAATGATACCACACATATCGCATTGGGATAAAAAGGGCCACTTTATTTGACCAAACTATTTACAGAATGCTGTGGCAAAGGGGGAAAGGCACTTACTACAGGTCCAGCTGAGGTCAGGTGTCTCTCTCTTGACTACCTCCTAGGCCCTCCTTGGACAACACACCATGACCCTGTGGAGCAATTCAACTTTCTTGGGTTGCTGCGTGGCTTCCCTTAGTTGGAAGGCAAATAGTTTGGGTTCCCACTGAAGTCCCAGGACCCTGCAAGTGAGAAGTCCCAAACCCAGCCTATCCTCAAGGGGAGTCTGCTTCTCCTCCTCCTGAGTCTCACAATCTTAGAGAGCAAGTTTGAAAACCAAACTCTACACCCAAATTGGTTCCAACACCACCTCTGATTACTCTTTGCCCAAGAAAAGGAGAAAGAGGAGGAACAAGCACTAAGGGTGTATATCTTCAAAGTGACAGGAATCGTGTACAGTCAGCCCTCCACATTTGCGAGGGTTAGGGACACAGGACCCCCATGAAAATGGAAAAACCATGAATAACTCTACGTTCTCCCAAACCATATTTAACACACAAAAGATTTAACCCACCATGGATTCCTCTAAGGCATCAGTGTTCCTTCACAAGGTAGAAGTGAGTGGCCAGTGGGGCTTACTGTCACCTTCACTGCTTCCCCACATCATTTTCAAGAGAGACATTGGCCCTTTCCACATGGGGGGCGGTGAACGGGGGAAACGGGGCAGAGCACGTGGGGATGGAGCTTACCTTGCAGCGGGAGGCTCCGTCCACGTGGGGAGCAGAGCGCGTTCGCCGTTCTAAATGTTGGTGGCGGCTGGTGGCAGCCAGCAGCGCCCAAAATGGCAGCCGGTGGCTTCCGGCAGCACTCCATCAATTGGGGCAGCACGCCAGCTGGAAGCCTGCCCCCGAGCAGCTCTGCAGGGATGCGCTAGCGCATCCCTGCAGTTCTTAACAGGGCGCTGCGATGGCTAGCGCGCACGAGTTTTAAAAAGACCACTTGAAAAGTGGTCTTTATAAAACACAGAGCACCACCCCTGTGGCCACCTTTTTTCACCGCCCTTGCACACCCCACGGTGTAGACGACTTCCGTGTGAGGTCGTCCCAGCGTGGAGTTTTACCCCCGTGTGGAAATGGCCTTACTGTACAAGACTCAATTGCAGTTTCTCAGTCTCATGAGGCTTGCAGTCCCTATTAAAAATGGCATAGGGAGGCAGCAGAGGTAGCAGCAAACAATCCATGAATAATCATACTTGCAAAAGTGAAACTCGCAAATGTGGAGGGCTGACTATAATCTCCTGTATGTGGCCTGTTTCAGGCAGAGTGTAAACACAGGAGCTAGTTTTATGAGGATAAGGTATGTGATATGGGACCTGCATGTTTTGCATTTCTTCCTCTTTAAAGTAATGTGATATGTCCCTTCTTTAAAAATAATCTCTCTTGGGGAAAAAGAGATTGAACACTGTCATCTGACCTATGTCCTAGCTAGAAGGTAATGGCTTTCTGTGGGGTGGAGGGACTGGTTGATGTAGAGTATTATTTCTCCTTGACCACAGGTGTGAAAAAATATAGTTTGCACTAATATAAGGCAAAGAATGGTAAGATAAGTGATGTGTTTCTCCCTAAATATTTCATGTGTCTTTTCCTCACCTCTCAAAACTTGTCTACCATTTCAGCAGCTGTTTAGTGGTCAAAATAATTTGATGAAACTCAGTTCAGGGCAGGCATGATATACATTCAAAGCCAACTAAAAAAGCACATCTTCTGTCTTTCTTATGAGAAGGAAATATTAATAACTGATTGTTTCCTTATCTTTTTATGACACAAATGAGGTTCCCCCTCCCCTTGGTTTGCTGAACCAACCCAATTTGTCTTCCTGTGAGTACTGCCCGTTCTTTGTTACTTATTTCTGTAACAATATTAATTCTGAAAACATGACTTTATGATAATATAGAAGGATTAACAAATGAATAATCCTCCATAATTCTATTATGGTAAAATGGATGTCTGGTTTCACTGAAGGGACTAGAATGTCAAAAGTAAATTCTAAATCAGTGAGGAAATGTGAGAGAGATTCTAGACAGCTGTTCTTGCTGCTGAAAAAATGCCTTTATGTTACAAAAAAAGATGAACAATGAAGGCTAAGGCCAAACGACTCTTTTTAAAACACTAGCAAGTACTCATTATGCCACTGCTCCACTCCATTTCATTGTCATCACTGCAACTCCACAGACCAAGGATGGGCAAACTTCAGCCCATGGATTGCATGGGGATCAAAGACAGCAAAATTGCCCTCATGCCTCCTGAAGGGCATGAGGAACTTTGAAGTAAAAAATGGAAGGAGTAAAAGATAGAAGGACACCCCATATAGCTGTGTCCCTTCAAGGAGCAGTGGAGGGCATGTCCAGGCCCTGGATCTCTGGAATTTCATCACTCTTGCCATTGATATGTCAGCCACTGATGTTAAATACATATCTTTGTGTGTAACACTTATGCCTTCAGTGACATTTGATCTCTTTAAGAATCAAGCCTGACTCAATTAGCTGGTATGCTAGCACTGTTACCATCATCCAGCAGCATTGGCATTTATCCTATTTGCTCTTCTCCCCATCTCAGTACTGTTGCCTCTGTGCAGGGCTTCCACTCACTCATCCCTTGTGATGTTGGTACTACTGCCATTGTATCCACTCACCATCACCCAGGCAGGCTTACTCAAGGATGCCACTGTTTTTGGAATGTGCACTGAGTGGTATCTGAGAAACTGAAGAAGATGCTTGCTCTTAGTGCTCAGCTCCTTTATTATGCATGTCGGACACAGTCACAAGCCTGCAGTGGCTGTTGGAGCAGAATGGCCACTGGAGACCCGAGCAACAATGGTAGCTGCATACACAGAATAGATATTAGCACTGGTCCATTGCTTCAGTAGGGGCAACAGGAGAATGGAACGTCTATTGGCAGTGCTATGCTGAGGACCCAGTCCAGCCTGGTCCTTTACTATTGCAGAAGAGCAAAAGTGATTTCCTCACTGCTACATAGCAAACAGTAACCATTACACAGCTCTGAGTGCAGATACAATCTTTAAGGCACTGTTAAGCCAAACCATGATGTAGCAAGGATACATGGCCAAACTCCACAATATGTTATGCTTTCATGAACCTATAATACTATGTCACCATTGACCATGGGTGAGATGTCCTGCTGAGAAAAGGAAGGGCAAGTTAAAAATTACATAGATACTAACCTTGGCGTCAGGGCCTACCCTTGTTATA
Organism: Iguana delicatissima; assembly: GCA_948472985.1. Taxonomy (NCBI): domain Eukaryota; kingdom Metazoa; phylum Chordata; class Lepidosauria; order Squamata; family Iguanidae; genus Iguana; species Iguana delicatissima. The sequence continues at coordinate 1,916,443 of CAOKZL010000187.1, read as the reverse complement.
TTCTAACATTCGTTTATGAAAGGACAGCCTGGCCTGGCTGGAAAAATTCCCCAGAAGAACTGGGGATAAAGATTCTCAGAAGTGCCTGGATGTCTTAAGGCCTGAGGTGTTTCAGAAAACAATCATTTTCATCTTTAAAGGAAACCCAATAACATGGAAAAGTTAGCTTTTTCCTTAAATGTTTCAGACTCACTTTCACTTTTCACTCACAACCTGCCAGCTCTAACTCTCAGTATTAGAGTAGTATGGTGTTCTTTCAAGGTTTGATGAAGCAGAGCAATTTGTTTAAGCAAGGTGTCACTGGTGCCAAGCAAGGGTGGACTGATTTAAATCAAAGCAATTTATTTAAATCACCAAGAAAAAAAGGATGATTTAAACCATTAATCAAGTTTCCAATTTTCTAATTCATGTGTTTCCTGAACAAGCATGCTCAGTAATTGGTTTCTATAACAATTAAAAGTACAATATATTATCCGGTAATGAAATAGAGTTTTTTTTTACACTACTTAAGGGAATAATCCCAAAACTCTGGTTGCAAAGCGCACGTGACGTTTGCACTACAGCATTTAGAGACAGAGGAACAATTGTGACATTAAAGATTTTTGTTTGGTAATCTCTACACATGCAGAGATACTGAAAATGTTAATTTAGGCTCATCCAGAGTGGTCAAAAGCCTCAAGATTTTGTGGGGGACTTTTTCTTTTTAAAATCCTTATGCCAGACTTTCTCTTCTGGTTTATTTCTCATGAATTTCCAGAACTATGTGTGACATTTTAAACCCAGAGTAGGGATGGTTTTTCCCGCTCTCCCAGACATTTCCAGTTGAGATGAATTCTTGCATGTATACTCATTGTCTTGGTTCCTTCTGTACTTCTGACAATGTGTTGACAGGGAAGTGTGACCATTGGCACAGAGGTTTGTCTCTGATTTTCCCTCCCTCATGACATTGCTGTATATTAGTCTCACCAGGCATCTAAGCTGAATATTGTGTCAATTAGTAAATTTGCATAATTGGAATGCAAATTAATAATATTCCTAAGTATAACGCATTAATCATTGCATTTATTTCTACCATTGTGTTTCAGCCTTGGTACTATTTTAATGGTAACTACTTTTCTAAAAGAAGTAATAGACTAATGTTTATAATTCTGGACTTGGAAAAGAAACACATGCTTAAATCCTGAATGTTTGGTCATGGAATTTATCACATGACCATGAGCTATTATGACCTCTCAGCAAACCTAACTTACAAGGTTGTTGTAGGGATTAATAGTAGAACAAGAAGCTTATAAAGTGGTCATGTAAATTCTTGGTATGAGAAATAACAACCATCTTTGGTCATGCACAGCCACTTCTAATGCTACTGCATTGTCATCAGATCTCTGAGTGTTTTTTTCTTTTGTTACCAGTTTTTTTTTTCTGATAGCAAAAAGATATAGACCCATGAAAATACCACAGGAATCTTGGCAGGTGGATGCCATCTGATTGCAAGGGGAAAATGCAGAGGAAACTAATGAGAAACTTACAAACTGAACATCCTTCTCTTGCGCTTTGTCTCATCTTGTACCTACTTCTTTTTGTTCTCTGCACCTTCCACTGCACCTCTCTCCCTTCTCTCTTATCTCACTTCATATTTTCATGATGTGTTCCTCCATATCTCCACTGCTTTACTTCTCTTCCTCCCTTGCTTCAGTTCTTACCTTCACAATGTTCCCTTCCCTAGCTTTTTGCATTCCACTAATTGCATCTTCAAACTTTTTTCTTCCACACCCTACTTTTGACTCCTTCCTTCCTTGTGTCTTCCACCACCTTATGCCAGTGGTTCTCAACCTGTGGGTCCCCAGATGTTCGTGGACTTCAGCTCCCAGAAGCCTCAGCCACTATGGTCAATGCTCAGGGCTTCTGGGAGCTGAAGTCCATGAACATCTGGGGACCCACAGGTTGAGAACCACTGCCTTATGCCTACCTCTTTTACTGCTTGCAACTTCCCACTGCACTTTTCACTCTCTTCTCCTTTCTCCTCCCTTGCCTTACTTTACTACTTTGCAGTGCCTCCCCCTTTGCTTGCTAGCATGTCTTCCTTCCTCTTGTGTTCTCCCCCACCCCTCAGGCCTGCCTTCTCTTATACCTTCCACCCATCTGCTGCACTTCTTATCCTCCCTCTCTTCCCCAGGCTGTATCATGCTTCCTTCCCTTGCAGTCACAGCTGCATCTTCAGCCATTCCTTCTCCACTTGCCTCCACTCTAATGAAGCAGTGGCTGCACAAAGTAGCAAAAGCTCCTTTTGAACAGAGGGCAGGAAAAGAGTCAGATGAAGGCAGTGGTGCCACTGCTGTTGCAAGCAGAAGGGAGTAGAGCAAGGTGGAGGGTGCTGGTAGCAGGAGCAGAGATGAGTGGAAAGGCAAGATGCGAGACAAGAAATCTGTTGAGCTTGTCTTGAGCTTGTGCTTAATGCACCTATACTGATAAGCAGCTCACATACTGCCCAGGCCTTAAGCATGCCGTGCCTTAACCTATTAGTGAAAATGCCAGCTAATGGGTAGGATATTGAGCAATTTGCTTCACTCCCTGCCTATGCAGTATTTTTAAGCCAATCAATTCTAAAATAAATAATATTCTATATGATATAAAAGCTTTGCTTGTTTTCCATTGCCTTTGGTGTACTCAGCAGCCTTGTTGCTTTAAGTAAACTTCCATGCTCCCAGGAAGTAAAATCCCACAACAAAGTGAAATGGAGAGGACGTAGCAATAATGCAAATTAATCTGGGACATGGCTACCTGGAGAGATTATGAATTTCCCCCCAAAATACATGTATGTTGGATAGCATGGATACAAGAGGGTAGTATCTAGAATAATCTGATGTTGTGGCTATCCGAAAAGTTGGCTTTTGAGGCCTTTTCCTGAAATACAGATGTTTGGGCTAAATAGATACAAAAAAGTGGTTCCTGTGGAAATATTGTGATTTAACACATTACTCCTCTCTATTGTTTTACAGCCTGTGAACTGGTTGGACTTGGCCAACTTAGATGCTGGCATTCTAGGTCATTTTATTCTGTTCAGAATGGTTGGGGTTTAATGAAAGCATAATATTTAAAACACTTCCATTTTAAAACATTGTTCTCAAGCACATCCAAACCATCCCACGTTTTCAGCATCGATCTTTCTCAAAAATGGCCCATGTCATCCTACGTGATTCTAGTCTACACAGGCAGTGAGAGAACCAACTAATCCAATAAGATGTAACATCCTCCCCACTCTGACAGAAAAATGCACAATAATGCTGCATCAAACATGTCATGAAAAATAATAGACTCCATGGAGCCTTAAATACTAATAACTACATTTCAGGTTTCTCCTGCTTTACTCCTTCCTGCCACCTCCTCCTCCACTCCAGTGGCTCCATGGTTTTCTATGCAGTCTTTTCAGGGAATTCTTCAAAGCAGCCTTCAGTAGGACTTTTCTTAAAACATTAAACATTGCTGCATATTTGTAACATGTGACCCAGGAGACTCATATTGAGAGGCAATGGTGCTTTGTTAATGTTGTTCTGTTAGGTGTCAGACTTCACACACCCAAAGGCAGGGCAGGCTTATTTTTTCAAAAGTAATGGACATGAGAGTGGCTGCTCAATTTGCGCTACAACTCCACTTATACAGGGCCTAAATAGCTGGTTCTCTTTCCAATAAAAGCTTGCAATCTGGGTTAGGTTTTATGGAGAACAATCCCAATTCAATAATGTTTTTAGAACAATGCTATTTTAGCAGGAGAAGAGCCTGGTGTGTGAAAGAATGTGGTGCTGAGGGGCTCCTGATCAACCTTTTAGCTGTTGGCCTGTGGGAACCTGTAGGGCTTGATTCTGCTCCTCATGCTCTTTAACATATGCAGTAGATCCTCTGTATATGTGACCTTTGGATCTGCAAATTCCAGCAATTGCAGAACATTGTGTCCTATACCTAAAATGGTGGCAATGTGAACACAGACACACTGAAACATCCATGCTCACATTGCTGCCATTTAATAATATGGGACATGAACATTCACATTTTTCACCGTTCACAGTGGGTCCTGCAATGGAATCCCCACAAATATAGAGGGTCTATAGTACACATGAAATTATTGGGACAAACCGTGTGGCATTTTGGGGTTTGGTGCTACCAGTACGCAGATGACACCCAACTGTATTACTCCTTTCCAGCACAAGCCAAGGGAGCTATTTTGGTCCTGTACCAGTGCCTGTCATTAGTAATGGACTGGATGAGGACAAACAAATTGAAGCTTAATTCAAACAAGATGGAGGTGCTCCTGGTTAATTGAAAGGCAGATCAGAGAACAGGGATTCAGCCTAGGCTGGATGAGGTTACACTCCCCCTGACGACACAGGTCTGCAGCTTGTGTATGCTTGGGATTCAACTCTGAGTCTGGAAGCCCAGGTTTCAGCAGTGGCTAGGAGTACATTTACACAGTTAAAGCTTGTGTGCCACTTGCATCTATTTCTTGAGATGTCAGATCTGACCACACTGATACACCCTAGGTGCATCGTGGGAGGATTACAGTAATGCTCTCTACATGGGGCTACCTTTGAAGCGGGTTCGGAAACTTCAGTTGGTCCAAAGGGTTGCAGCCAGATTGCTTACTGGGGCTGGGTATAGGAAACACACAACTCCCATGTTGCAACAGCTTCACTGGCTGCCAGTCTGTTTCTGGGTACGATTCGAAATGTTGGTTTTGACCTATAAACTGCTATATAGTCCAAGTTATTTGAAAGACTGTGTCCTCGCTTTTAAATTTGCCCATGCTTTGAGATCTTCGGGGATGTTCTTCTCTCTATCCCAGCACCCTCAGAGGTAGATTTAGTGGGAGCACAAGGAAGACACTTCTCAATGGCTGCCCCCAGGTCCTGGAACAACTTTCCCCTTCAAGTTGAACTGGTGCCCTCTCTACTTTCTTTTTGCAGACAAGCAAAGACTTTTCTATTTAGACAGGCATTTGATGATGATGCAGTTTCCATCATATATCACTACTGGTTATGCTGGCTATGGCAAATGGGAACTGCAATCCACTGACATCTAGAGGACCACACATCTACCATCTTTGACATATGGAATGCAAAGGGCAGTAGCCTATCTTATGGGAGAGGGGTGGGACAAGAAAAGAGACTCATCAAGCTACTTGACTTCAAGGAATCCTATAGATTATAGCCATGCTGTAGCTCATTGGCTCACAAGCAGATTGGTTCTCAACACATGCCTTTATGTGCACACAGAATGGAGTCCTCTCATTACATCCCACTCCACAGCTTCAGTAGATGAGAGTTGCTTCTCTGCTTCAACTATGGCACAATATTAAACTGGCTTGATTCAAACCACAGAGTCACAGACATTTTTGTGGCATGGAATTTAAACAAACACACCTAAGAAAATGCAAGAGAATTCTACTACAAGCTCCTTCCCTTTCTCTTTGATACAAATATTATGGGAAAGATAACCAGATTTTCCTTGTTCTGATCTATTCAGCCTAAAAGGAACCCCCTCTTCTCCAATACTACAATCAATTCTCCCCACTCCCACACACTTTATTGCTTGCTTGGCCTTGGAGCCCAATCTGGTATAGGAATGGAGCCAATAGACTGCCCCCCCCATCTTGTTTTCTGGTCTTCGGAAGGCAGTCAGACCTCTTTGTAAGTCGGAACACTGGCAGTGTACACTGAATAAACTCACAGTTCTATTGATCTGCCTGTTCTTTCAATCCATGTACATTAGGGTTGCAGTTTAAGAAAAAGAAACAAAGGAAAGTATCTGAGCTAATGAAACAGCATACGGTTTTGTATCAAAATTCTGTAATGAAGACACTAATCAGGAAGCAAATCAGATTTTTCACACAGTACACTAGCCAACTAATTGGGGGTAAGGGAGGGAGGGAGAAACAACCAGAACAGATGGGATATTGCAGCCTGCCTAAAATGCAAATTTATTCAAGATCTAAACTAATAAGGAAAATAGCAAAGTGGGAACAGGAAATAAAAGCCCAGTATGAAATCCTCAAAGTCCATTCCTGCTTCTTCTCACACAATCATTCACAGTCAAACACACAGCCAAAAATCACTGGTTCAAACTGTTAACTGCAGATAGGTCTCATAAATTATCACTTCTATCAAAATAGAAATAGCATTTGTGGTTAAGGATCTTCCAATACAGATAGAGCTATAACTCTGGCCGCAAGGTGTGAGCCTATTGACTTCTGCTGTGACAGAATAAGAGAACAAAGGCAAAAAGGAGGTGTTAAATTCACAACAGTAGAGGCTTATTCGCATGGCAGGTGCCAGCATCCTTGATTCCGTATTACTGCAGCAATTCAAGTAGTATAGGCAGCACCCCTGGGGGAAAAGCAGCATAAGCATAGAAAGCAGGGAGCTAGCCATGCCAATTCCACAGCAAAGTTGAACCAAAGCCCTGCTGAGTCGCATCAGTTTTGTGATGCAGAAGGATACCCTTTGCCCCTACTCCATCTTTTGTACCAAGCAGAACTGAACAAAAGTAAATATTGTGTGTGAGAGAGAGCTGTGGGTATAACAGCAAACAGCCCTGACCTCTTGCTTCTTCTGATAGATAAATCATTATGAACATGTCTGATTGATTGCAGAAAGGCTAACAATTGAATTTGTTGTGTGGAAAAATAGGTCTTTTTGTTCACTTTATTGGCAATAGCTAAAACTATTGTTTTAACACAGAAGTGGGCCTATGGTAGCCAAAGCTGACACTGTTTCCTTTGCCAAGATGATGTTGTATGAAAGGGTGAGCTGCCAGACTAGAGACAGGCGTTCTTGTTCCCCTTCTGGAACCCTTTCCCTGACACCACTGAAGTTGCCAACGCGATCAGAAAAATGACACAGAAATTCCAGTGATTCTACTGGCAGTGCACAGCCCATTTCCAAGTAGAATTGTACTTCCAACAGTCTGCCAAGCAGTGGTTTGCCAGGCTTCTGGGAGCTAAATTCTAGAGCCTCAAAGGTGATACAACATTTCTTTGCATACTGATCCAGACTAAGACAACTATGTTTTTGATTTTTAGAGGAACAGTGTTTGAAGGGAGCAAAGGAAGAGGGAAGGGGAGCTGCCTAGGCACCATGTACAGCCCTTGATTTTCACTACTTCTCATTTCCATTTTTCCACTTTAAAGGACTGAGGCCATTTCCGCACCGGGCTTTTAAAATGGTGCAGAGCGACCTCCGATGGAGGTCTTCTGCACTGTAGAGTGGACTGGGGTGGACTACTTTTTGTAGTTCCATACCTCAATCCGGTTCTGCATGACTGGAACTGGTCGTGCAGCGTGCTTTTTAAAAACCTCTTTTTAGAGGTTTTTAAAAAGCACGGAGCGCGCAACTCCGTGTCGCTCCGTCGCTGCACTCCGGAGCAGATTTGCAGGCGTGCACAAGTGAGTGCCTGCAGATCTTCCAGGGGCGGGCTTTCGGCTGGCGAGCTTCTCCGCTCGGTGGAGAGCCTCCACCAACTGGAAGCTGCCATTTTGGACATCGGAGCAGTGCGGAGCGATGAGCTCGTGCTGCTCCTCGTCCCAACGGACTCACCTGGACGCTCAGGAAATCTGATGAGCCCCGTTTTTGCGCGGTTCCCTCCCCACGTCTGGAAAGGGCCTTAGTGAAACAAACAAAGAGACAAACAAATCAGTATTGGTATTCCAGGCAAACATGGTTGCAAAGCAAGCAGCATCTCATAATGTGAGCTATGCCTGTCCTTTCTTCCTTTCTTTCAGCCAAACCACATGTGACAGTATTATCTTGTACTTGAGGAATGGCCACCTATATGTAAAAATGACAGATACATATACTTATGAAGTAGGTGGGTGTGTTTAACATCTTACGGTGACATGAATAATAGAACAGAAACCTACCAGTTAGTTTATGGCAGGAAGTCTAGAGTTGCTGTCATGCCCTTGTCCCAGGACCCAGATGAGATCCTTTCCAACAGCCACACCCCAAATACCAGAGAGGAACAATACTTACAGCAGCCAGGGTAGGTGGAAAAGGAACAGCCCGGGAGTCTTGGAGTGTTTATATAATAAGGACTCTTTAATTAGACCAGCCTCTGGCAAAGACTCTGAACCCATATAAAAAGAGACCAGAATGGGAGGAGGCTGTTGTAGCCAACCAATCCTATCAGTACAAGCAGCCTCGATTACACTTGGATTTCTTGTTTGCACTCCTAGAACCCTTGATTTTTTGTCTCGTCTATGGATTTTGCCTTTGGACTTTCTCTCTATCTCTTGATTTCCTGTGAACCCAGACGGTCTCTCTGGACTTACTGTGAACTTGGACTGCAAAACAACTAAGACAAACTTTGCTTGTGGGCTCCTGATAACAGGTTAATTAGACAGCTGTAAGCCTTGGCTGGCTGCTCCCACAGGACAGCTCCCATAATCTTGGACAATTTAGGACCTATGTTCCACTTGTGGGTGAACCATTCATTTGGAGATCTATTTCTTATTTTTTTAAAAGAAATTGTGGCACTGCTACTTATGTCAATGTGTAACCCAGCACTTGAAGGCCAGTAGATTGAAATTTGATGAATGTACAGTCCAAAAAGCAAAGTACTTTCAATCTATGGAGCTAAGCAGCAAAGTGTGCTGTTTCCTGTCCTTTGAGTACAGTCATTACATTAATCTAAATAAGCCTCAGCGTGAGGATTGCCAGCATTTTATTGATCAGCTTCTTTTTCTGAATTTACTAGTTAACTTCTGTAAAATAGACTGATGATTATTTTCCTTTCTTGAATGTTTTTGACATACTTTATTCAGAGATGCTGAAATGTGATTCTGTTATCCTGCCCATGCTGTTTCTATTTTGCAGTTTGCAGCAAACCCAATGAATCTGTTTTAATGAAGACAACAAGCAAAACACACCATCTCACCAAAAACTACAAAAACCAGATGTTTGCTCCAGGCAACTCCTAGTGGCCCTCAAAATTATTACCGAATAAGAAACATTAATACAGTCTGCCCTCCACATTCACTATGGTTAGGGGCACAGGTCTCCAGCAAAAGGTGGAAAAATTGCAAATACCAAAATGTATGTGTGTGTCTTGTTACCCTGAGAATTGGGGGTGCCGGGAGGGGCACCCAAACAACTAACAACAACAAGCAAAAATGGGGAAATTAGCTTGGAGCACTCTCTTGGCTAACGAGAGGCAGGGTAACTTAGCGGGGATCTTTTACCCTATGTCCGCAGTGTCAGGTCAGTGAGGAGACAAATAGTTCAAATAGCAATTAAGATTTATTGAACAGTTATTAAAGAAAAGCACAAACACACTCCTAACTAGAAAAGGAAAATAGAGTTCAAGGGGGAATGAGTGATATGCCACCGGTCCTGCAGTCCTGGGGAAGCCAATTGTAGAAGATGAAACCCGGCGTGGCGGCCAAGGGGAATCTGCTGAACCGAGCAGCAGCAAGGCAGAGTAGAAGTCCAGAGCGATCCAGCAAGAGTTCCAAAGAGCTCTCAGAACTGGGAGTTTTTATCGGGGAAAGAATGACTGTAGGCTAGTCTGGTTTTGGGTTGGAGACAATGCCTCCGAAAGGTCAGAATTTACATGATTGAGTTATGTTCTGAATTGACAATAGTATGCTGACTGACTGACTGACTGACAATAGTATGGCTGGTATGTAGATGCGGCTAGCTTGGCAGTTAAGCACTTAGCTCGCTAGGGTGCCCTCTCAGGGCAGAGGATCTCTTTGTTTATTACGCATTGGTAATGAGGGTGTTTGTTTCGGTAGGTCCCCTAAAGCAGATCTGGCAATTTCTGGCTTGGTTTGGTGGGAGCAAAAAATAGTAGCCATGCCTAGCTTCGCGCTTGTACAGTGTCCTCACAAACACTTGGCTGGTGGCAGAGCAGGGCGGAATTGTGATATCAAAATGATATCTTTGGTTCACCAAAGTCCAGGACAGTACACGGTAGTAACAGTCTGTAGGAAGAGGGCCCAGGCATGGTGGGGACAGCAGCCACCCAGAGTCCAAACCAGGTCAGGGAAAGGAGAAAGAAGGGATGTGAGTTGGCATGCTGGTCCTGTATTCCTCTCTCAGTGGGGGGGGGGCATCAGGAGAGTGTTTGTAGTGCTGAGAAATCAAACTGTGAGTTATCCTTAGCTGGCCAGGCAGCTATCTGTGGCAGAGGAGCAGGGAGGACCAGAGGTCAGGTTTTAAAGGGCTGCATAGCCTGATCGGGGCCACAGGAGGGAAAGAGGTTCCCCAGAAAAGAGGCACTTGAGGTGGGGGATGGGGTTGGAAAAACTAAGAAATAAACCAACCCATGAAAGTCAAACCTACGAATGCGGAGGGCCAACTGTATTGCAATCCTATCTATGACCATTTCTTCACTAGCCTGTTATAGCGCTATGATTCCACTTTCAACATCCCATGGAATCCTGGGGTTTGCAGTTTTGGGAGGGGCCGGGTGGCCCCTCCCGAAACTGCAAACCCCAGGATTCCATAGGATGTTGAAAGTGGAATCATAGCACTATAACAGGCTAGTGTGGAAATTGTCTATATTTTTGCAGAATGAAGTCCCATTGTGTGTGAGTATATATTGCTCCTTTTATCCCACATCAGTGTTCACTGCAGTCTGTCACCAACCTGTTGTTGTATGCCTCCAAAGTTGTTTCTGACTTATGGGGCCCCTAAGATCAACCTATCATGGGATTTTCTTGGCAAGATTTGTTCATAGGGGGCTTGGTTTTGTCTTCCTCTGAGGCTGAAAGAATGTGACTTGCCTGAGGTCACCCAGTAGGTTTCCATGGTTGAGCAGGTAGTCAAATCCTGGGTCATTTCCACAGTCGACTGTTATAGTGCTATTAATCCACTTTCAACATCTTGTGGAATTCTGGGGTTTGTCGTTTACTGAAGCCAAAGGCCCCTCCCTAAACTGCAAACCCCAGGATTCCATAGGAAGATGGAAGTGGAATAATAGCACTATAAGAGTGTAGTGTGGAAATGGCCCTGGTCTCCCAGAGTCCTAGTCCAACACTCAAACTACTACAGCACACTGGCTCTCCATATCACCAGTTATACCCACACAGAGGGTAAAACTGAGGAGCAGCATTTCCCATCTTTCTTCAACATGGAAAAATTAGCTAGATTCATTCCCCTTCAACATATCAGAGTTTTAGACTCTGGCAAGATCTAGGGAAGCAAAAGATAACAGCAGTTTTTATAAAAATAACAACCTAGGCAGTCAGCCTCTGAAGAAAATGGCTGTCTTTGGATATTGAGACAAGATACTGCTCCGGTGTTCTAGGCTGACACATTCCTCTGAAGTAGCAGGTCTTTGTCAGTTTCACTGACAGAACTGTAGACTGTATGGACAAAGACCCTGTTACTGTCTGTTGGTTTCAGGTTCATTCTAACGACTGAGATGTTACAAGAGAATATGTTCTAATCCATACCACACTAGCAGAGTTAATTGACAGAATCTCCTCACTCATCCTCTAGACTACAGTCTATTAGAAGACTATCGCTTGGCTTACTAATAATCCAAAAGCATGTTCCAGCTGGTTGGGCTTGTGGGAGAAAGTCATCCCTCTTTTAAAATCCTTATTAAAACACAGGTGGTTCATTACCAGCTTTGTCTTAAATTTTACCCTCCAAGAGAGCTGTCAAGCTTAATTCATCAATGCTTCAAAGGTATTTTGGTACACTCAAAGAAAAAGTGGTAAGAAGGTCAGAGGTACCACCACATGGATTTCATAAACAACTTGTAGAGAGATAGTGATGGGTCAAGAAATTTCAAATAAGCCCCCCCCACCCCCCCACCCCACATCTTAAAGCAGAGCACTAAAAATGCTGAAATTCTGAAGTCCAGTCAATGAATGAATAAACTGCCACTCTCAACAACAACCTTATAAAAAGGCTGGGGAGGACAAGAAACATCTAAGATGGTTGTTTAAAAGGAGTTAACATAGTATGGAAGTACTTATTCATCATAATAGAAGTTGTGGCACATCTGTCTTAGGTCCTAGTTACACAGGCAGAAAGATCAACAGTCATAAATCTACCAATTAGTGATAAGCCTCAAATAATAAATCTCACAGTCTTTTTATCAGGAATGGGGGAAACATTTGCTCAATTGAAATCCACCTGTTCTTCTATAGGGGTCCAGCACTAGGTCTACTGTCTACATCAGCCTCAGGGTGGAACAGATATTTTCCCTCTCAACATGAATAACAAGAGGGGAAATGAACAAAGAACAGTACAGAAGGAAAAAAAAAACCCCCTGCCCTCTTCAACTAGTGGCACCAGTTGATGCAAGCCAGCAACAGTTTGGAAATGGTGGACAATCTGCCAGCTCTTTTCCTCCTATTCACACAGTGTGTATTTATGCACAAACACAAACACACACCAGGTTTTACTCTTAGGCCATTTCCACACTACACTGTTATAGTGCTATTAATCCACATTCAGCATCTTATGGAATTCTGGGGTCTGCAGTTTAGGGAGGGGTATTTTCAATTCTCAGCCAGAGAACTCTTTGGCCTCAGTAAATTACAAACCCTCAAATTTCATAGGATGTTGAAAGTGGAATAACAGCACTGTAATGGTGTAGTGTGGAAATGGCCTGAGTTACAAATTAAGATTATCCAATCTGTCCTAAATTGAAATAGCCTGGATTATCATGCATAGACAGCCAAAGACCAGCTAAGCCCCTCTTCTGTTGGGCAAGACAGTTCAGGGTCCAGATAGGAAAAGTAACACCCATCCAGCCCCCAAAAGGGGCAAAGGTGAAAATGTCTAGCCCAAATGGCTCTCCTTTTCAGATGCAATGTGTGGCTACGATCAAGATCTGCCCATCTAAGAATAATGTAAGTAATAACAGCATGGAAGCTGGGTGGGGCTAGAAGGCTTCAGCATAACAGGCAAGACCTTAGCCTTTTCTTGGCACATGCTTTTCATCCCTTCTTACAGCATTCCTCACCTCCTGGTAACTCACTTGGCTTTAAGCTACCATGGCTTATGTTTCTGACCAGCTAAGATTCATTTTAATGGAACAGTACTTCTGGTACAGTGCATAATCCAGGAGCATAAGACTGAAGGACTATTGATGCTTGCCAGGACAGGAACAAGTATGACTCTTTGATGGATATGTATTTTGATATGTATGATCCTGGATAATGACACAGCAACAGGCCATATTATACCATACACTAAATTCTTAAGTGAGAGATCACTGGAAATGCTTAGACATACGGGTACATGCAGCTGAAATGGCTGCTCTTCAGTTTTATAGCATATTGAGCTCTTGAGACGAACCACTGTTCTCTGATGTTGTTTGATTTCTCCTATCATCCAAGCCAACATAGCTTATGTTGAAGGATGATAGGAGGGCTGCAAGTTGTCAGCTCTTCATCTAGATCAGTGGTTCTCAACCTGTGGGTCCCAGATGTTCGTGGACTTCAGCTCCCAGAAGCCCTGAGCATTGACCATAGTGGCTGGGGCTTCTGGGAGCTGAAGTCCACGAACATCTGGGGACCCACAGGTTGAGAACCACTGATCTAGATCATCACTCTCTAGATTGGCTGGCCATGGATCACCAGAGGTTCAGCAGAGGTACTTCCCAGTTGTGGCTATTATTTGCCACGAAGTCAACTTTGACTTATCACAACCCTGTGAATGAGATACCCCCCCAACCATCCTAGTCATCAACTTCCTTGCTCAGCTCTTGCAAACTCAGGGCTGTGGCTTTGTTGATTTAATTAATCCACCTAGAGTGTGGTCTCCTTCTCCATCCTACTGCCTTCCACTTTACAAGAATTATTGTCTTTTTCAATGAATCACATATATCTGATGGCATGTCCAAAGTATCAGAGCGTCCGTTTAGTCACCTTCACTTCTAATGAGAATGCTTCCCAGCCATATGTGGAAGGACTGGGGATTAAATCTGAAACCTTCTACATCCAAAGCATGTGCTTTGTCACTGAGCTACAGTCCTATCCTGAAGAACAAGGGAAGAGCATTAAGGCATTGTTTGAACAGTGGCTATGTGCTAGATAATAATTCAATAAAGGATGGCTCAGAGGAAATCACTGACAAATAATCTTTCTGAGGCTGCCTCAACAATCAGGAAGTGTTTTCGAATAGTACCACCAAATGTGGAAGGGACAATCATTCATGTCTTTCCATAAAACCAGCACCTACCAGCTTACTGCTTTACCATTCTGTCATCAAAGTTGTAACTTAACACCTGACAGATACTGGCAAGATGACTCCCACCGTTGTTGCTTACGAATGACTGAAGAAATGCTCCAACACATGAAATTTTAATTTATGTGCCAGTGCAGAAAGTGACAGCTGTAGAATCATATGGACTCACTTTTAGAACCTGGCAGTGGTACAAGAGCATTGCCTATCCAGTTAAACCATGTTACAAAATCAAAGAGTTTGTTAAAAGCAAAATCACTATGTATGCACAAAGTACTTGTTTTGATGCTGCCAATTGTTTTAAAAAACAATGAACTTGATAATTTCCTTTTAATTAGTGCAAAGGTCACTGCACTTCATTTTTGTTTCTTTGGGATATTAATTCTGAAAGAAATGATGAACTTTTGTCTCTCCAGCTCCATGTATAAAGGATCAAAGTGAACTGACACAGATACAGATGGGGGGCGGGCGGGAAGCAGTCAGGGCACACAAAAATTCAAAGTACAGCATTGGCATACTTTAAAGAAACTTGGTTTTTTCATCTTCAACCCTTACTCTGACTTCCAAAAACTATTTATAAATACAACATAACAAAAAATGGATTTGAAAAAATGAGTCATAAACCAGTCTTTCTTCTTTATTTTTTTACCAGTAAAAGAAGGCCCTGTTCTATCTGTGCATTGTTGTTGTTACGTGCCTTCAAGTTATTTCCAACTTACAGTGACTCTTAGGTGAACCTATCATGAAGTTTTATGGGGCTGACACTGTGTGTTCATTTCCATGCCTGAGAGGAGACCTGAACCCTGGTCTCCAACCCTCAAATTGCTACACTCTGCTGGGTCTCTTTATCTATACATGCCTTATTCTATTTGCACAGAGAAGCGAATCTATCTATCTATCTATCTATCTATCTATCTATCTATCTATCTATCTATCTATCTATCTATCTTCAAGAATATCTAGTCCTAAGAACCTCCTAATTACAGGGCTCAAGATCATCTCCTTAACCCCACAGTAACCAGTAACTGCTATAGTTACTGACAGAGAAGACTATGAAACCACAAAGTCTGGAGAGCTGTTTTCTCTGTACTACCTCAGAAGATGTAGAATGAGAACAAGCTTTCCAAAAATGCAATTCATGGTTGTGTGTGTGCTCTACAATTCAAAGCAAAGGGTGCAACTTAGGTTCAGGTACAAATTGCACTAGCTGTTTCCAGTATGTTGTAAGGCATAGCACAACAAATATAGTGACCCTATCATGGTTTATATCCATGGGAAGATAAACGAGGACACAATCCACACATTTCTTGTCAATTGAGCTCTGGTTTAACAAAAGAAGGGAGCAAGGGCCCAGGACCTGAGACAGGGAAAATTAACATGTTTTAGCATGTTTTTTCCTCCATCCTAACAACTCATGAGTAACACTTTCAGGGTTGGAATGAATACAAGTATTAAAATATTTCAGTCTGTGGTAGAGGGCTTAAGTTCAGCAAGGGTACCCAGCAATTTAAGGGTCAAGGTGGTCATTAGTGAACTGCTTCTTCAGCTATGAGTGCGTCTCAATTCCAGCATATACCCTCACTGGGAAAGTTATTTTGACTTGAGTTTTGCGATGAGTGCATAAATAAAATTAAGTTTCTAGTTTGTTACTGCATCACTTATAAACAGTTGGATGGATTTTCGTCAAATTTGGATGTGATGTTTGGGATGGTCTGACATAAAATATAGGGTGCATATTACATATTTTTTCATTGATATAGAATATTGTGTTTGGGAGCATAACACAAGACTAGCACGATCTAGAATAATTTAAGCCATGAAGTATAGTATGCACTGCTAGTTATGTGGAAAGATAAATTAGGCATTGTCATGCCCTTGCCCCAGAACTCAGACTCCCAGGACCCAGACAAGTCCTTTCCCAGCAGCCACACCCCAGAAATGCAAAAAGGCAGTACTTGTGGCAGCCAGTGCAGGAAACAAAAAGAAAGTCCATGCCTCTGGTGGTGCTTATGTGGGAAGGGCTTGTTAGTTAGATCACAGCTGGCCAGGAGCCCTAGGCTATATAATCAGAGGCCTCAACAACAGAAGGTTGCTGGAATCTACTGATGCTGTTGGTGGTTACAGCCATGGTGAGTCTTGCTGCCTTTACCTGTATGCTTTGAACTTTGGCCTTGGATATTTCGCTCGGATTATTGGTTTGGCTTTTGGAATGTTCCCTTTCTGGACTGTTGTTGTGCTTCTCAGAGAATTTATTTCAGCCTTGAGGCTGTTTTACAGAGCTGCTGTTATTTAGCTTGTTAGGCAGTGGAGAAGCACTGGTGAGCTGCCAAGCCTAGGACGGGCATACTTAAGGGGACAGGAGAGTTTAGAAGTCCCCTTCTGTTCCTTTTTGAACAATGGATCCTTTTGCCATCATGACCACCATAACTTTTCCAAGCTCAGGGGCAGAGTAACGCAATCCCTTAGGATCATAAAATGCTGACACGTCTTGTGTCATAATACTTGAAAGCTATAGAGCAGGAAGAAATCACTGACAAATAATCCATTATAAAGTAAAAGTTATTTTTGTACAGCTGAAGTTAATAAACTTCTTTGGTTAATTCTCTGCAAGGGCAGATATGCCAAAGGAATTTCTCAATTATCCCTCCTCTTACATGATCTAAAAAAAACCACGGTGAATTCAGGGCAAAAAGAGTTTGTTGTTATTGCAACATTAACATATAACACACTTTTCCTAACAACATTACAACATTATTTAAAATATTAATATAAGAACAATGGGCTACACCTTGAAGTTGCAGCCTTATTAATAAAGCTGCAAAGTCTTAAGAAGAAAAGTACGAAGATCTTTTGGTAGAATAGTTATGCACTGTAAATTAAGAAACAGAGGAAGAAGTACAGCTCAGCACCCTTCTGATAAACATATTTCTCTCATTTGCATAGATCCAAAGAGCAGCTTCCTGAAAACGCAGCTGTTGACTGGTTGCTCCAGTATGTGAGCAGCATATTTTGCAGGTATGTAGCCACTTTGTTTCTTGTGTGTGTATGGGTTCAACATATTTTCTGAAATAAGGAGAATGGCAACTGTTGAAAATTACAAGTCTGATGACACCAACCTAAATTGAAAAATAAAAAATAAACAAGGGATGATGGCATAAATTAGGATAATTGTTGCAGTTTCCATTTTCATTTAAGTACTATAGCAATCTTTCTTCCTTCCTCCAGCTGGATTTCAGGCCTCATGAGGGCCCATAACAAATTAGTTCATGGCTGTCTAAGTTTCTGCTTCATTACCCAACACAGAGATAATTGTGGGAAGTTGGTGGATTCTCGCCTCCCCACCCCAAACCCATTACTAATACTCTATAGATAGTAGTCTCTCTTGATGATCTTCGTAATGCTTTACTGGCGTATCTGGTGCTCCATCTTTATTCAAATTTTCTAATTGCTTTTAATGTTTCAAATCAATTAATAAAATGATTGATGTCACCAGAGGATAAAAAGAATAATTCAAAAAGAGTAAGAAAAAACACAGAACACATTTTCCCAGTTTCAAAGTGTAGATGATGGTAGAAAAAGAAAAACATGTTTCTGTTGGTTTCTGCATGTGTACTTGAGAGATGCCCTTTCTTGTCGCCTTTCATTTGGTTTTGAGACAGTAAAATTTGCACCTCATTTTCTGGTTGAGATGTGTGGTATGCATCATTCTATTTCAACAATAACTTTCTGCTTTGCTCCTCCACATCAGGGAATCCACTCAAAAGTGTCCATTAGTTTTGATTTTCTGAATTACTTCTAGTACTTAGTATGACAAAGCATGGGGGCATGTCTAGTAGAGCAGCACTAGTAACAGAGGGTGATATAATCAGATTGGTTCTCTGACTGAGGAAAACCTAGCCCTAGCCAGAGGGAAAGGCTGCTAGGGAGACAGCAGAAAGCATATATACTGGGAGTATGGGTTAGATTCTGTGGTCTTTCAGTGGGTTTCATAGAGAGAACTCTAAGCTGGAGCGTTTGGTAAACTAAAAAAGGATTTTCTGGGAGAGGGTTAGCTTCTCAGAGGCCTAGTGTGGGGCAGAGAAGTAACCAAGCCACCTCTGAAAAGGCCAGAGCGTGGAATCCTGAGCAGGGAAACAGACCTTTGTGCTGGTAGAGTCAAAGGGGTGTGTGTGAAAGCTCTGTTGGATAACATTGTGGTAGTTTGAAGGAAATAGTCAAGTATCCTGAAGAAATTGTGATTTTAGCTGAATATTCCTGTATCTTCAACACACTTTTCCTAGTTTGTTATCCTAATAAAGATTTCCTTCTATTTTTCTAGACGTATTGCCTCCACAGAGCATTTTCTTCAGTTTTATTTGTAACAACATACTACCACAGGTTATCCATTCCTTTTGGAGTAACCATTAATGAGCTTTGCCCTTATCCACAAAGTTGATAAAGTGATACTTACATCCACAATGCTTATAGTTTCCCCTTGAAAAAACAGTTGTACAAACTGCCAGATATCACAGTAGTGGACAGGTGAACGTACACCAACCTTTTCACGCACAAAATTGATACTGCTGGTTGAAGCACAGCTTCCATTCCACTTTTTTTCATTGTCTTGATGCATGAAGAAATGTACAAATGAGACTGGATGAAGAACAATGTTGTCTCCCTGCAGACACATGTAGAGAGACCACTCTGAAAGATGCCAGCTGTAGGTGTAGCTCCTTCTGGGTTCTATAGGGCCAAACATAAATGAATATTGAAAACAAATCACAATTTAAGTTCAAAATACAACAACAATAGAACAAACTACATATTAAATTGAACACATATCCAAACATCCTAAAAATTCCAGGCATCCAATGAGGTGTAAGCACAGGACTTGACTGTAGAATTCTTCTGTATGATCAGCAGTACAGCAACCTCAGAAGTAAATCTTAAAGCCCTAAATAAAAGATATGAAATATGTGGAAATGCTTAAAAGAAATTCCACTAAAGGTTGAGCCTGTCTTATTCAGAAATCCTGTCTGAAAAACTCCAAAAACTGAAACTTTTAGTCACTAGCTGCTTGCTTCCACCTTCAATGCAACTGCTGCAGCACTTCTGCTCATTTGTCTCTCAGATCCTCTGTCTCTTTCTTTTTTCCACCAACTTTCCACTTTGAGGCAGTGGTGGCAGTGGTGGTACTCCTGTTCAGTCATCTCGTCATCTCTCAGATCTGAGGAGTGCCACAGTTGCTGCCTCAAAGGTGGAAGCAAGTGTTGGGGGGTAAAATAGGAGAAACTGAGGATCTGTGAAATGGCAGGAATCCAAGTGTAGTGCTTAGTGCAAATCCATGCCTCCTGCCATTTCACAGATCCTTAATCTCTCTCCAGCCTCACATCTCATACACAACACAAATAGCAAACAAACGAGACGTGAGGCTATTCCAGAGAAAGTACCATATTCCAATATCTGAAATAAGGAACAGTTCCAGTCTCAAACACTTCAGATAAGGGAGGCTTAACCTGAGTAAGGAATTTACCCTTTTGTCCCTCCTTAATTGTTGTTGTTGTGTGCCTTCAATTCATTTCTGACTTATGGTGACCCTAAGGTGACTCTATCATGGGGTTTTCTTGACAAGATTTCTTCAGAGGAGGTTTGCTATTGCCTGTGTCTGAGACTGAGAGAGTGTGATTTGCCCAAGGTCACCCACTGGGTTTCTATGGCCAAGCAGAGATTTGACCCTTGGTCTCCAGAGTCCTAGTCCAACATTCACTCAAACCACTACACCATGGTGACTTTCCCCCGCTCCTACATACCTAAATGAAAATCTGACTACTTTTTTCAAAGTGAATCCTTATCTCTGATAACTGTACCTCATCTCCTCTTCAGTTTTCCCTCTCTTTCTGAACTGAACTAGTAAGAATAGGTCCATTCTTTAGGGCAGGACTTTCCAAATGGTGTGTCGCCTGTAGTGTGTTGGTGTGTTGCCTCCCTGGCTGAGAAAGACCCCCACCACCACTCGAGCCCGGCTTGCTGCCGTCACTTTCGCTGAGGCCTTTCCCCCACAAGAATGATGGCAGTGGGTAAGGACCAAGTGTGAGGGGGCTTTCTTTCCCTTGCTGTTGCACTTGCTGGGGCCTTTCCTGGTGAGGGTGATGGCAGCAGGCCAGGATCAGGTGGGGGGCTGCCTTTCCTCACCCTAGATATGCCTCTGAGTACCTCCAGTTTGCTAGTAAAACTGAATTACTGTGTCGCAAAATGATGCATGTTGAAAAAATGTGTCACCAACATGAAAAGTTTGGAAAGCTCTGCTTTAGGGTTTCCTCACCCACTGGATCAAATCATAATTCATAGGGGTTACATAGGCTCAAAAAATATTGTATTGTTCTGACTACATCCCTGCAAAGCCCTGTTCATCTGTAGTTGGTGCATAGCTATGCTTGACTCTGAAACAAAAAGGGTTTCATGACTGAAACAAAAGGTCAGGAGAACTGCTGGTGGGGGGTTGTAGGAAATGGAAAAGCTTCTCCAGTTTTTAGAAAAAAACTGACTCTGGCAAAAAAATTATAAGATCTCTTTTGAAATAAGATCAATGTGACGGTGGTGTAGTGGTTTGAGAATCTGACTATGACTCTGGAGACTTGGGTTTTGAATCCCTGCTCAGTAATGGAAATCCACTTTGGGAAAGTCACACTCTCCCAGCCTCAGAGAAGGCCAAGGGAAAACCCCTCTGAACAAATCTTGTAAAGAAAATTGCATAATAGGTTCACCTTAGTGTCACCATAAGTGGGAAAATGACTTGAAGGCACACAACAATAATGTGGAGAAATAGCTCTAGAAGTAATAGGTGGAGTGTGCTCTTCCCTCAGGCCCATATTTATGTTCCCCCACAAAAACAATTTCCTCCATCTATGGAGGAGCAAAGTAGGTTTTTTCCCTCCAGAGAGTGAAGCAAGTGTGTGAGGCCCTCCAAGTTTCCCAGGTAATAGCTGGTTTCTACATGGGATATTTTCCACATAGTTGTTTTTCCCAACCCTTGCTCTGATACTCCAGGGAAAAATGAAGCAATCAGGTCATCATATATAGTTTCTAGTCCCTTAAAATCAAGTATCTAAAATTAGTCTCAGCATTTATTAATGAGATGTAATATGTGTCTAAAACAAAGCTCTTCAAATCTATTGGACTAACCCATCATAGGCAGATGGTAGATCTGGGTCTCCTGATAGATCTCTGGATGCAGTAGTTCAGCAAGGACTTCTGACTTCCAGTTGTTTCACAATAGCATGATTACTCCACCCTTAACTATGCTGCTGAAATGGAGACAGTTTAGAGTGGATTTGTATGTATACATAGACAGGTAGCTACAGGCAGTCCATGGGTTTAGAGCAAATTATTGGGCTATTTTTTTAATTCTCAGTTTATGTCTTTTGCACTAGGCTTTGGTTAAATGATCTCATGATTACAAGAAAAAAGTAGCGACCACCACCATAAGAACACAGATCCTGCAAGCCTGAAGTCTTTCCATTCCTAATCTAGTCTGACTGAGGATCCCTTAGCCTGTGAAGAGATTTCATGAGTCCTATCCACACCTACTTTGTGTTATCACTTCACCCAGAGTCAGGTGACCAAACATACAGTTGGCCCTCCACATTTGCAGGTTTCACTTTTGTGGACTTGACTATTTGCAGTTTTCTTCAATCTCTGCACCCCACCTCAGCTGCTTCGTTTCTAGGGGAACTTTCCCTCTCAGCAGCTCCAATCAGGCTCTGCAGCAATTTCAAAAACACTTCTGATCCTCCTCCACCAGCAGCTGCCTGGCCAGCTAAGGAAGTCTCACAGCCCAGATTCTCAGCACCACGAATCCTTTCCCAATGCCCCCACACACGCACCCAAGGAAGGAGATGGGCAAGAGTGAGGAAGTATAGGGCCACCATGTTGACCTAATTCCTTTTCCTCTCCTTTCTCTGACCTGGTTCAGACCCTGGTTTCCCACTTGCCTCACCATGCGTCAGCCATCTTCCCACAGACAGAAACACATACACATTTTGATATTTTTGATTTTCCCACTTTTGCAAGGGTCTTGAGCCCCTAACCCTAGCCAATGTGGAGGGTCACCTGTACTTTGCCAAGGGGAAAGAAAGACTTTTCTCACTCTCCAATTTGCAAAGCATCTTGGAAGCACTGTTTCAGGCTGTCTATACGCACAGCAAGAATATGTACTGAGAGAGTGCAATTGCCTACTTGTTTCCTCTTTTCCCACTATGCTGCGCTGTGACATGACTGCCACAAAATTTCATGTTGCTGCATGTTCATGTTGTTCCATCACCACAACCACTGTGAAACGGCTCCATTCTTTCCAGAGGAGGACATTTGCCGTATTTCTCTATGTTCCTTTATGCTATGCCTGGTTCTCATGAAAACTAACAGGAAGCCGGGGGGGGGGAGGCAGAGGGACTGTTCTCAATAAAACAGCCCTCTTATATCATTCACAAAACAGAAGCAGTAGGAAAAGCATGTTTAAGTGCAGGGGATTTTGTCAGGAGAATGAACATCACTATAGGAAATGCAGATTTCATTTCTGCAGAAGCAATCTGATGCCACTGCTATTTTTATTTCAAGTGGGCCCTAATTGGTATGTTTGGAAGAGTAGCCAAGAAATCATCTTACATAAAACTGAAGGTCAGGACAGCACTGTGAAGAAATGTTAACTTCTGAACCTGGTTTGGAATCCTATTGCTGGAGGTTATCAGTGGCCAGAGTGTTGTGGATGCTCCAAAGCTGTGTGACCTCAGCAATGCTGAAGGTCATCTGAAGAAGTTGCCAAGGGCAACTGTACAATTATATAGCATACATGTTAACAAAGGGTTTTTAACTCAGAGATAAGCAAGTACACACAAAACTCTGTTACATTGCACGAGCATTGCCCAGCAAAAGAGAACAAATGCTTTTACAGATATGAAAGAAAATGGGATGAAGGATAAAATTGGCATAAGCCCTAGGGATCCAGCCTTTGAGTGTCAGTGCAGTGTAGTACAGTTGGTCCTCTACATTCACTAGGGCTGGGGTGCAGGACCCTTGCCACAATGGGAAAATTGCAATTATCAAAATGTATGTTTGTTTCTATGGGAAGAGGGCTGAGGCATGGTGAGGACAGTGGCAAAACCAAAGTCCTAACCAGGTCAGGGAAAGGAGCGGTTGGCACGGTGGCCCTATGCTTCCTCTCTCTCACCCACCTTCTTCCTTTGGTGCGGGAGGGGGCATCAGGAGAGAGTTTGTAGTGCTGAGAAATTGGGCTGTGATCTATCCTTAGCTGGCCAGGCAGTGGCTGGTGGAGGAAGAGGAAGAGGACCAGAGGTGAGTTTTCAAAGGGCTGTGAGGTCTGATTGGAGCTGCTGAAAGAGAAGATTCCTCTGGAAAGGAAGTGCCTGAGGTGGGAGGGCAGGGTTTGAAGAAACTTGCAAATAATCAAATCTGTGAAGATCAGACCCACAAATACAGAGGGCTGACTGTACTTTGAGCAAGGGTATGGAATCTTTTTTCAGCCTGAGGACAGGTTTTCGATCTGGGAAAGATCTGGGAAAGGGATACATTCCAGTGGTGAGCAGAGTCAAAACTATTATTCTGCCTACATTCAAATACAAATAGAGTTTGATCAAAGACAAAACAGTGTTAAGTCTCTCACACAATCCTAGTCTAATACATATACTGAGAAGTAAGAAATATCAAATTCCTTCCTGCCCTCCCCCCAAATTTTCATAATATTGTAAAATCCATTGCTCTGCTCTTCCAGGCAGCATTCCCAGCCTCCCCTCCACATGTATACTCAAATGTAGCATTAGCAAAATACCTTCCCCATCAAAGTTTTGCTGTGGATAAAAGTTTACCAATGATGTTTAACCATGACTGAGTGTGTCACATCACCTGCAGAAGCAGCAGGAGGAGGAGGGAAGCCAATCTCCTCCACACTTACTCCCAATTGCCAATGTAATGTAAAACAATGTAAAACAACATGGAAGGGGCTGGAGTTCTCTGGAATTTAGTGATGGGTTCAGAAATGCTGCAGAAGTGACTGAAAGGTCAGGAACAGATCAATGGAAGATAGAATGTGTAGTGAAAGGGCATGCTCTCTTCTGACAATCCTAAGAGAACAGAGATGGAGAGGAAAATGAAAGATTAGAAGACAAAGTCATATAGTTGCTTGAAAAAGAACATGCCCAAGAAAAACCAGACACATGGGCCTGATTGGAGAGACTTGTGATGTGAATTAGGTCCATCAGTTGGATATCCCACTGCTGAGGTAGCATGTCAAATTAGGGAGATCAAGGTATAAATCCGAACTATGATCTCTTTATCTAACTCACCTTGTAAGACAGCTATGAAGATAAAATATGGAGGCAGAGGAAAGAGATGAACTATGTCTATGATCCTGAATTTCTTTGAAGCAAAATAAAAATGATCATTTAATTATCGGATGTCCAGCTTTATCTAGCTGACTGTACACCCATGCCCAATGAATATCTGAAGCTGGCTGAAAATTGTAACAACTGGATTTCTTCATCAGAGGGCTTGTCCTGTTTCCAGGCTGAGGATTCACAGGGAATGGTATGTAAAGTAAGATACTGAAAAGGAAGGACATGCCAGAGTGAAATCAAGGAAAAGGCTCAGTCAAATCCTATGAGGTAGCATCAGTTTCCAGCATGAGAGTTCCTGAAGACAAAGGTCAGACAATCTAGTATATAGCCAGCAGAGAGAAACAAGACAAGATAAAAGGAAATATAAGACACAAGGTATAGTCTCGGGTCACTTGGGACAAAGCATTCAACTAGACTTTCACAAGCAGGGCTTGGGTTTTCATATATCCAAACAAAGTCAGACAGTTTGTTCCTTGTACCAAAGTTAGTCAATAATTTATACAATGCTGGTGCAGGAACCTGAGTCAAAGCTGCTCAGGAGTGGGCCACTGAACTGAAGGTCTTCTTGTGTACAAAAGGAAGCACATACATATGAATCCTATGGGCTTCATACGTAGTCTGAGCCGTAATTTTCCTCTGCTCATGGATTGGGGATGGTAGTCCAAGGGCCTCATCTGAGACAGGGTTCAAATGTTCTTCCTCAGAAGAGAGGGCTTCTAGTAATCCAGAGCGCACTGGATCTATAGCATTCACAGGGTCTTTGTACAGGGGCTTGACCTCATCTTTACTGGAGGACCTCTCCAGCAGGGGTTTGACAAGGCCAAATAAAACATTGGCCCTTTCCACACGGGGTAAAAAAAACGGCTTAGGGCGACCTCATCCGGAGGTCGTCCACACCGTGGAGCGCGCTAGAGCGGTTTGAATAGTGGAGGTTCCACACCTCAAACCGCGCTAGCGGTTTTTTAAAAACCACATTTTATGTGGTTTTTACGAAACGCGAGCGCGCTAACCTGTTGCAGCGCCCCGTGTGAAACTGCAGGGACGCGCTAGCGCGTCCCTGCAGAGCTGCCCGGGGGTGGGCTTCCGGCTGGCGCGCTGCCCTGATTGGCGGAGCGCCACCAGAAGTCGCCGGCCGCCATTTTGGGCGCCGCTGAACGCCGCCGAAACTCGCCAGCGTGTGGAGCGGTGAACGTGCGCTCCCCGCAGGGACGGAGCAACCCGTTTTCAGGTAAGATCTGTCCCTGCGTGCGCTGCCCCGTTCCCCCATCCCCCGTGTGGAAAGGGCCATTATTTCATTCAGTGGAACGTTTGAACCCAGTACTTCCTCATGTCTACTCTTTGAAGAACAACTGCAAGAGAGCCAGTCATACTCAGAATCATAGAGGGATTAATATATTCCATTAGACCACTGCCCCCACTGAATCAACCCTCTTGGCTATCTGCAGCACAAAGCTGCTTCAAAAACTTTTTTTTGTAGCAAAATGGTGTTGGGGAGATGGTTAATGGTTTGTCTGTACTACAGTTCCTCCCAACTGTGTCAATATTTTTTTGGAAAGAAAAAAGAGATGTTGTGAATTCAAAGCAAGTGATTCAGATACACCACTAACTAGCAACTAACCTGACCCATAGAAGAAAAGCTCTCTTACTTATGCAGTGTACTCAGTACTTTAAAGGAAACCAATGGCTTTATTACACAAGGCGGGTAAATTGCACTTAAAGCAGGATAATGGTGTCTTTGTCTGGGACTTATCACATGATATCATTCCTCTTCTGTTGCTCTTCTGGTGGGAGGCATGGGAGGTGGGAGATCTTTTGTTTCTTTAATAAAGGAGGTCATTGGCAGTGGAGGGAGGGAAACTCCTTCCTCAGTCAAGTCAGCCCAAGGCGGGAAGAGCCTGATAAGCCTTGCTCACCCTTCACCTCTTGTGCAAGGTGTGCTCCTGGAACTGATGAGGACGAAGAGGGACATGCAGGGAGCTTGCTGCAGGCAGGCATATTTTGACAGTGGTGCTGCCTCCTTCCCTCACTCTCTTGCCCATCCTGGGAGTCAAAATATAGCATTCAGCATGATCTGAATTTTTTGTTATCCACTGTAAGTCTGTGAATGTACCCCTCTGGATATGGGGTATCTATTTTATGTGTGGAATGGACAGAAGATGTAAGCACTGCTGTACCAATACAAGATTCATGGTCCATTTAATCTATTGTCTGGCCAGAAAATGTCCAGTGCTTCAAATAAACCTAAGGATTAGAATCTATTTAAAATATTGTGTCGAAATGACAGGCAAAAATTGACCAAAGTTATGGGAAATATTTTGTAAATTAAATGGGTGTTCTGTCCATCTTAAATAGATACCATTTAAATGAATGCTTATTGTTTCTTTCATGCTTGGTCCTATCCCTGGATTTAGCAAGAATTCATTTCATGTATTTGCTGAAAGTACTCCACGGCCTCATACCTCGCTGTAACAAGTTCATTTATCTAGTAAGCAATCCCTCAGAAGTTGCAAAACTACTTCATTATTCTAAAAAGGGACCAAATGAGTGAAACACTTTGTAATTAAATTACTGCAACATGCAGAACTTTAGACTTCACCAGTCATGTATTGCTATAGCCATCTTATACAATACTCCTTTTTGCAATTCCACAAGTACAAATTATTATTTCACGGTTAGGGCTTTTCATTCTCTAACCACGAACCTTATCGTAAAATCAGTCTGTTCTATATGGGGTTCATAATGGAGAATTCAAACACTATTTCCCATTAACAGACTTAGGCTGTTGAAAACACCATCAGGAGTACATTCCTGGGATACAGATTATAATCAGTTGTGTGACTGATTCATAGAACATTCTTCATTCTCATAAGAGCACCCAGTAAAATCATTTAGAGTGGGAGTGAGCAAAGTATAGCCCTCGAGATGTAACTTGACTGCAACTTCCATCAGCCTTAGGCAATATAGCCAATGGTGGGAATGCTGGGAATTGCAGTCCAACCTCTGGAGGGTCACAGTTTGTCCTCCCAGCATTCCAGCAAGACCCAGTTACTGCCACCGTTAATTACCACTATCAATGTTTTTTCATACTTTGCTTGAATGAAGGAGTCTTGATATCCTTCCGTCCCCTCCAAGTCTAATTACAGAGACTAGGTTTTAAACATTTCTAAAGGTCAGAGAATTTATAAACATGATTTTTAAAAACTAAGGCATACAGGAAAGAAGATCCATTAATTTTCCTTCCAGAAAATATCCAGCATCGGCACCAACGTTTGGCTCTCAGATTTCTTCAGTAATTGCTCGCGAAGACACAATGCAGTATCCATGAATGCAGAGGACAGAAAAAGACAGGAATAAAACCAGACATGAGTCATCATCCTCATCTGCCAGTGTTCAAGTACATGATTGAGTGTGAACAGTGGCTGAAATGTAGCCATTAAGCACACTGATGACACTGACTTACAGGTTGCAGAAGTTACCCCTCAGTCATCAGGCCCTCTACACCCCGCACAGCAGGTTCTGTCTGCGGTAATGAGATTCTTCGTACTCTAGACAAATTCAGCAGTTGAAGGCCTCCGGCCCCACATAAATTCTGCTGGTGACAATAACTAAAAATGACAGACCTGTCAGATTTTAAATACCAGCACTGGGAATCCCGTTGAGTATAAAGGTTATCATTATACCTTTGGATTGTTTTTACTAGAATTAAGCTGCTGCTTGAAGGTGTTTAGCTGAAAGTTTAATCTCTGAAATTTTTCACTGATATTTTATTGTTCAGTCAGATTTTATTACTTTGGTTTTGAAATGGTTGCGACCTGCCCAAGACTTGAGGGGTTGGGGCATATTAAAAGTCTAAACAACACAAAATTTCATTTGAGACCCTCTAGCATTATGTGGAGCAATAAAAGCTGTTTGCTATTCATTGTTCCACAGTTTACATTTGCATATATTTCAAACATATTCCTTCATCCATCCCCTGCTCTCTCAGCCTGAGGAAAAAAACTGTTCCCATGATTTTTACCATGGCTTTGTATTAGTATACATGTCCTACACTGATTAAATTAATTCTTGATTTTTGAATTCCTGTGATATCTGTTCTGAGACAGGATGCACAAAGCATTCAGGGTATTCTTTAGAAGTCTCATGATATTTTGAATTTTCTTAACTATTTCTTTGCTCGGATGAAATATGTTAAATTTTTCCTAGTGATTTCTAATATCCTATATGCCCTTCAGAGAATGGTAGAAACAGTGAGCTGATATTTTCAGACAAAGAAGTCATGATGACTCCAAATATCTGCTTAGACAATGATTTAAGACTTTAGCCACATCACATACAGGCTATTTCGTCCTAAAATACACTTTGCTTTGCACCTAGCAGATCATGTTTGTTTCTCATTTTCTCAAATTAAAATTAGAAAGAAAATTTTCTTGTCATCACCAAGAGGTTATCTAGGTCTCTGGTCTAATGTGCTTCTTAATCTGATTGAAATTCTTTCTGTTGGCTTAAATTCAATTGTTTGTCCAACCTGAATAGACCCACTGACTAAATTAAACTTACATAAGACTTGACTTAGCAAATTTCCATTGATTCAGTGGATTTACCCTAGTTTGGAATAACATTCAAATATAGCTGCTTGTTTGAGTTGATTTTTAATAACTAAAAGAAGGTAAGCCTGTAGTTATATCAAGGATAAGAATAAAATGGGTATGTGATTAAGGTGATTAAAACTCAGCATTTATATGTGAAATCAAATTGTGAGTTCTGAATAGAGTTCCATTGAATCTGTGGGACTCCTGTAAGTCTTGACTTAACAAGACCCATTCATCCAGTGGGTATATTTAAACTTCATTTAACAATAAGATTCATCCTTATTGTCATCGTTAAGTAATATTAATATGTGTACATGAAATTCAGTCTGCCACAAGCAATATATTATCCCAGTATCTTTGTTTCATGACTATTTGATGCCTTCCATCCAAGTTTACCCTGCTTCATGTTTTCTTCCACTTTTTCCAAAGTTAAAAGAACCTATAGCAGTTACATTTCTAGACCGCTTATCAGTGCTAAGCACTCCCTAAGTGGTTTACAATGTTTTTAGCTAATTGCCCCCAACAAGCTAGGTACTCATTTTACTGACATACAGAAGGATGGAGTCAACCTGGAGCCCAGCAGGATCGAACTCACAACCTTGTGTCTGCAGTACCAGCATTTAATCACTGCGCCACCAGGGCTCTTTGTTATTAACTGCCATCAACTGTTGTTAACTGTTCTTGTTAACTGCCATCAAGTGGATTTTGACTTATGGGGACCCTATGGACAAGAGACCTCCAAGTTACTCTTTCATCAATTGCCCTTCTCAGGTCTTGCAGATTTAGGGATGTGCAATCACATAGGGATGGGAGGGCAATGTAGGCAATGTAGGGAGGGCAATGTAGGTTCATCTCTGGCAGCAATTTTTTGGGGGCATCCTTCCTTGTAGTCACGCCCTGCACACTGTGGCCATGCCCCTGTGTGCCGTGGTCACACCCTCACATCATAGCCCCACCCCCACCCACCTCTCCACACATTCCACCACTGGAAATGTGTCTTCCTTGATTGAGTCTATCCATCTGTAATGCGGTTTTCTGCTTTTCCTACTGCATTCTACCATACCAAGCATTACTGTCTTTTTTAGTGAATCAGGTCTTCCCATGATATGGCCAGAGTATGACAGGACAGCTTCAGTTTAAGCATCTTGGCTTCTGGGAAGAGTTCAGGCTTGATTTGCTCTAGGATCCATTTATTTGTTTTTTTTAGCAGTTCAGAGCATCCATAGAGCAATTCTCCAGCACCACATTTTGAATGAGATGATTTTCTTCTTATCAGCTTTCCTCACTGTCCAGCTTTCACAACCATACATAGAAATTGGAAATCCAATGGCATGGATAATCCTAACTTTAGTGTTCAGTATCTTTACACTTCAGGATCTTGCCTAGTTCCTTCATATTTGGCCTTCTTGACTGTAGTCTCCATTCTGATTAATGACTGAGCCAAGTTATGGAAAATCTTAAACTATTTCAATATCTCCATTGTCTGCTTTAAAGTTATGTAAATCATCTGTGGTTGTTATTTTTGTTTTCTTAGTGTTCTGCTCTAAATTGGCCTTTGCACTTTCTGCCTTGACTTTCTTCAGTAATCATTTCAAGACTTTGCTGTTTTTCTGCTAGTACTATGGTGTCATCTGCATATCTTAAACTACTGGTATCCCTTCCTCCAATTTTCATGCCTCCTTCTTTTGAATCTAATCCTCCTCCATGTATGATATGTTCAGCACACAAGTTAAAAAGATAGGGTGATAAATGCAACCTTGCCTGACATATGGAAACCATTACGTTTCTCCATATTCTGTCCTGGCAGTAGCCTCTTGTAAAAATACAAGTATTAAAATTAAGTGTTAAAACACAATTATGAACATGGCGATTTTATACATGAAACAGGACAAACAGAGTTAAAATACAACCAGTATCCTGATCATGAACACAGTGACTTTATACATGAAACAAGACTAAGCTAACAAGCTTTTACAGTGGCCTCTTACTCAAGGAAGTTGCCATCATCTTTACTCCAAGTTATTTGTATCTGCAGCCAATCTATACTGGGCTTTCCTCCCAGAAGTAATACAACATCATTTGCCTTAACAGGGGTGCATAAAACACATCAATAGCATTTATGCAGCTTCTGTCTCTTTCTTCTGATATTCTTTACAGTGTTGTCACTGCTGTAGTGACTGTGGTGACCGTGACATGTACAATCACAGAAATCCCTAGATCTAGTGTTATGCTTTTTTCTTTTATCACTGTTCAACTTGATCTCAGCCCATCCCCATCCCCATCAAAATGTTATTTTTAAAATGCAATTTTAATGGTTCTGTCACAACTTTTCTATGTCTGTAACAACCTTGTATCCTGTTTTCAACCATTCATGTTCCTTCTAGAATGCTTTGGGACAAAACTACAATTTACAAATGCCTATCCAACCATGGCCATTTCTGCACTAGACTGTTAATAGCACTATTATTCCACTTTCAACATCTGATGGAATGCTGGGGTTTGCAGTTTTCCATCAGATGTTGAAAGTGGAACATAGCGGTATAACAGTCTAGTGCAGAAATGGCCCATGATATACAATGTGTATACAATCAAGATAAAACAGTGTCTATCCAACTACGAGAGAAGCCTACAAGCAGTCAATAAAATAAATGAAAAATATTTAAATTAACAAAAATAAATAATGTCCCCTCCAATCCAAGTAGTGGTGAATGTGACCACACTTCTTTCAAAGTACCCATTCTGTACCACCTTATATATTCTGCTTCATATTATCCAACTATGTCAATAGCCAGATTTTACTACTGCTACACCTGAGTACTTCCATTTTTGAAGCATGATGCATTCAGTACAAGGTCATTTGATAATAGGAACCACCCTGAATATAAATCAAGTCCCATGAGAATCTACTTCCTATAGGTGCAATATATTGATATTAGCATTTGATATTTTCATTCAGTCAAGAAAATAAGCAGAATCTGTATCACAGCATGAGGCTTTGTTTCATCCAACAAGTATCCAAGATTAAATTTCAGACTGGATGCAGAGACAAATCCTTTTCTTTAACAAAAAGTCACACTAAGATTTAGGGTAGAATGAGACTACCACAAACCATATGATTTAGATCCAATCAACAATAATAAAAGTTCTATTCATATTTATGGAAAGACTTCATTAATATGTGGATTTGATGCATCAGTTTCACTCTAACTGGGAATTAAGCTGAAAAGAAAGAATGTCTGTCCTTTCAAATGTCTATAGGGCTCATCTGGAAGGAAAGGAACAAACTGAATACAACAAATAACACAGGCAGCAGGTGGAGCAGTCCTGGACAGGACAAAGAAAGCCCATAGTTCTGCCATTCTACATGATCTTTCTTTCCAGTACTGTACTGCTGCCCTTTCCAGGTCATAAATTGATAAGCGTGTGGTGGTTGTGTTGGCACCATTGTCAGGATTTGTATTTCCTACATTGTGCTTCTCTGTGAGTAATGTTGACTTGTGCTACCTAGTATGCAGGAAAATGGATGGAAGGTTGTGGAATAACATGTTTTCACACCTCATACTGTCTTCATTCCCAGTTTGTCTATTCATAAAGTGTGGTGATGACACTTAGATTCAGTACTTCAGATTTGTGCTGAATAAAGTGGAACAATTATGTCTAGTGACAGAAAAACTACAGTTCTGTCAATGCAGCCTAAAATTACATTACCTGTTTTTACAACTGCATCACACTGTTAACCTGCATTTGATGACAATGAAATCACTTCCACATCTACAACTGCCAAGTGAGGTATTCCCATTCTATAGGTGGTGTGTTCTATTTTATTTTGCCTAAATGGAAAACAACATTTCCATTTGTCTTTGCACATCCTCCAACATCTTGCAGATGAAAATTGGGATGAAAATGGACAAGCAACTTCAGAATGTGTTCAAGACTGTAACAGTTATGAGGAAGAACCCATATGGTAGGAGAGGCTGCAGCGGTTTGCTTTTGCCTGAGTCTACTGGGAAGGACAAAATTCTTCTTTCTCCTCTTCTCTCCACTACTCTTGTCTCTGCTCAGTTAACTGAATGTAAACTATTTTTGCACTTTGAACTCAGTTTGCACAAATGGAAGCAAGCTGAAGACAAAGGGATGAAGTGGGGAGAGGAGAGAGAAACTGGAACATTTTAAAGACAGCTGAAAAAGTGAATTGACAGAGAATTAACTGGGACTGTCCTTGCCAAATGGGAACAGTTGGAAGGTATGTCTTTGTCAAATTCCATTTTATTAATAGTGGCCCAGTTTTCCAATCTGTCAAGGTCATTTTGATCCTCTGTTCCCAGTCTTCTGAGGTCTCAGCCATTGCTCTCAGTTTTGTAATCTGTGCAAAATCCGAAGATTCCCTTCATCTAAATCATTGATTAAAATGCTAAGGAGTGCCAGGTCCAAGGCGGAGCCTCTAGGCACCCCACTCAAATCTCCCTCAGTGTGATGAAGAGCCATTAATCAGCACTCCGAGACTAAGGCTGTCCAATAAAACTGATAAAACTGCAAGCATTGGGACCAGCTAATAGACCTAAACTGTACTTCATACCCAAAGCTTTGCCTATTGATTCCACCCGCCAGACATAACAAAAGGAACAAAATTCCCAACAAGAGATACAGCCTATTATTTCTGCATAGATCTTCCTCTTCTCATACCAAATGGGTCACAGCCTTACTGCCATGATACTTTTATGGCCCATGTCAAATTAAAAGCAGGAAATCTAATGGATCTTGTTAAAGATTAAACAGACGTGAAGATGCCTGGTTCAAATTAAACTTAACACCTCAGCTTGCTCACGTCAATTTTCTCAAGCACAGGGAAAAGGTAATTGTCAATTAACAAGACCGCTCACGTGTGTGGGAGGAAAAAGGTACAGAAATCAATAACATGGAACAATATAGAGCTATATAATCGCAATCAGCATTCTATAATGGAAAGGCTTTCAGACAGATATACAGAGTAATTGGCTATTCTCCTGGGGCTCATCCTCTAAGCCATACAATAGTCCAATTAAAATGTAACATTGCAGCAGTGCAGTTAACTTGGTTTCTATATGCATCAGTCAATGTTTGTACAATCTAACTTTGTGAACAGTAACAAAACCTGCTTGGAATAGCAAAAACATGGGCTGATGCAGTGTGATAAATCTGTGGGTCAGACTGGACAACCAAATGCCTTCTATTGAAACATAATATACCAAAAAAAGACAAAAAAAAATGCTGTAGCACTGAAGTGACTGACAATTTGTTCCAACATGAGTCTTGGGAGGTTCAAATCCACTTTTAACAGATTAATGGTAGTAGTGGTGCTTACGAAAACTCAAGCACGCACAAATATACACACATCAGCGGAGTGTACTAAAACATACTAAAAATGTATTTTGTAAAAAAAAAAAATACAAATAATCAGAGAATGTAAATAGCAGAATCTTTTCTCTTTAAGATCTCTGTAGGAAAATAATTTCTGTGAGGATCCCCTGATTGGAAACTAGATTGTCCAGCTCACTAAACACACTGTTAATGTTTTCCTTCACCTTCTGTTATTCCATACCCTTCCACTAACTCCATCTAATTAGGCAGTACAGGCCATTTACAAAGCAGAGAAGTGGGGAAAATGCAATTGATAATGTTGCCAATACAGCAACCATGTTATGGTAAAAATTAGCCAAAACTTTTCAGGCTACTTCACTTTAACTAAAGTCAGTTAACAAAAGGATTTTATGGTGGATGGAAGTGGGTGGAAGTAAGATATACATGCAAACAACAGAAACTGTTTGCAGGCTTACTCAACAACTAAATGGTATTCTTATTTCCCTCTTCAGCTTAACGTATACTAAGCTCAGCTGGCATGAAGCTGGCCAAGATGTTATATGGCTGCTGCATTTTCATGTACTGTAGCTGCTGTGTTGATAACACTGTCTGCAATATTATAAGGATCACCTAAGCCTGGATTTTATTTTATTTGCTTTAATGCATTTAGTGGGTTTGCGTCACCTCAAAGTTCTTTAAATATTGTTTGTTATATTAAAAGTAACATGTTGCTGATGGGTTAATTTTAGCTATTTTATTATTACTTTTTAAATACACTTTAAAATATAAAATGTTCCCCAAGATTCCCTAAAGAAATCCCCACCACCAAACCCATGTGTTAGAAGTAACAAGTGTGTTCCTATGAGTGACTTAGCAACAACAATCCATTCCCTGGTAACTTCCCAATTAGACTACTATGAGATATCGTACATGGGGCTGCCTTTTAAGACAACTCAGAAACTGCAACTAGCGCAAAATGCAAATGCTAAATACAGCAGAGCTTTCCAGAGTTTTCATGTTGGTGACACAATTTTTAGACATGCATCATTTTGTGACACAGTAATTCAGTTTTACTAGCAAACCAGAGGTTAAACTAACTCCTTACCAGAGATCCAGGCACATACATAAATTGTAATAACAAAATGTGTGGGGACACAACATAGCTCATGAAAACTTTTCACTTATATTTTTAAAAATATATGACTTATTTATAACATATAACATACCTTTCCAAGGCTTGGTGGGGGGCTCATTCTCAGTCCAGGGAGGTGACACACCAACACCCTTCAAGCAAGATGCTAACATGTCACGACACACCATTTGGAAAGCCCTGACCTACCGAAACCACAGAACACTGGCTTTAAATGAATTGTGCTGGCTGCCAATACATTTCTGGTCTGAATTCAAGGTGCTGATGACTACATTTAAAACCCTAAAGGTCTTGGGACCACAACATTGAGGGAGTGTCTCTCCCTATATATGAAATCCAAAATCCATAGAAGAAGTGATATCTTTATTGGACAACCAAAATGCAGAAAAAATATCACCCAAGATTTTGAAGCCTTGAGGGATCTCAATGCAGGTACAATGCAGGCACTTTGGCCATGTGGAGACCAGGAACAAATGTCAATAAAATACAAGGGATAAAATTTCAGCTCCATTGCAACAGAAAAGTAACTTCCTTTGAGATCCAAGTTGCCCCTGTCCTGCTTTCTGTATGACATGGATTTAAAAAATTGATTATGTTGAAAAATAATAAAGCTTTGAATTTAGAAGGTCGTGAGTTACGATTTGGATGGCACACATACTTATAGTATGGAAAAGTTAAAGTTAATGTTTCTTTTAATAATAATTGTATTAGACATGTCTTACTGAAGATTTGAAATAAGTATAAATTGAGATTATGTTCAAAAACTCCAATGAGAATCTCTCCACAAGAGACCCTTTATAGAACAGAAATGAGAATTGATAAAAAATGGTTGATACATTATGACTTAACAGAGTAAAAAAGATGAAGATGGCATGATGAAGTCACCACAGCAATTATAAGAGGAAGGTATTAACTTACAGACTCTCATACAGGCAATTATATGTAAGATTTAAACAGTGGCGGAGCTTGGAGTGTATGCAGAGGGGGTGGGAGGGGGCAGGACTATAGGGCAAGGGGCATGGCCAGTGTTCCGGGGTTGGGGCTGCGGTGTGTGGGGAACGGCCAGAGCGAATGGGGTGAATTGCCCGCATGTCCCTACGCAACTGGATTTAAAGAGGATAAGAAGGCTAAGCAGTTTGAAGAGACTACATCTGATTTGGAAGTATTGCTATGTTCAGATGATAACCATTTGATTGCTAATATGTATAAGTTTGTGTAGAAATTTGATATGGAAGATGAGCAAGTAAAGGAATATATGATTAACTGGGCAAAGAATTTTAGATATAATATACATATGAATAAATTGAAAAGATTATGAACAAAGAATATTAAAAATGTACTATATTATGATCTCAAAGAAAACTATTATAAGATGATGTACCACTGGTACCAGACACCAGAGAGACTAGCAAAGATGTATAAAGAGATGAAGGCTAAATATTGGAAGTGCCAGGACTAGGTTGGCTCATTGTATCATATGTGGTGGACATATGATAAAGCTAAACAGTTCTGGATGAAGATATAAAAAATGATGCAAAAGTCTCAAGTACCTAAAAAGCCTGAATTATATCTGTTAGGAATCTGGGAAGAAGATACAACTGTACATAAGAAGCAACATAAACTGGTGCAACATAAGTTGTTAGGAGCAAGATTAGTATATGCAAAATACTGGAAAAAACTGGAGTTACCAACAGCAGATGAATGGCTAAACAGTCTGAAGGGAATTGTCGAAATTGGTAAGTTTACACACAGGCTAAAAGGCAGAACACAAATTTTTTGTCTGAATGGAAGTGGTTGGTTTCTTTTTTAAGAAACAATGAAGGCAATCTGATGATAAAAGGTTTTGATCTTTAATATTACTAAATGAGAAGTGCAGATTTAGAAGTAGATTTAGAAGATGCATCCTGTTTGTTGTTTTAAACTGCTTTTATATAGATGATTATTATTTTTAGATGATTGATCATTAGTATAAAGTAATCTAGAATATCTTAACAATTAATTATGAATTGGAGAAATTAAGTAAATAAAATAATTAAAATAAGTGATAAACAACAATAATTATGGGATAAAATATATGACAATAGTTGGATGTAAATTTTTAAGTAAGATGAACTGTTTGCAACAAAGGTAGGAACCAATTTTACTTATGTTTTGTTAGTATTTGTTTTAGATGTGTGTAGATTATAATATCTGTTGATATTTGTATAGATCTGTTTTTTGTTGTTGTTTTATTGTTTTGTATGTTTGAATTTTTTGTTGTTTTACTTAATAAAATAAAAAAGGGGGTAACAAGAGATTCAGACTGCCTGTCCTGAGAGAAAAGATGCCTTCATTGGCCAATCAAAATGCAGAATTTGCACATTTGTTATAGCTGGCATTATGTTAAATTGACCATTTTTAAATTATCTGGTTTTAAATGATAAATAATTTAATGTGTCTTAAGTCTTTTAAAATTATTATTGTTGTTATTTATTGTCCTAAATTTATTTTATTGTACACCACCCTGAGATCTTTGCATATCGGACAGGATATAAATGTTTTAATAAATGAATAATTATAATAATTACACACACACACACATGTACATGTGTATTTCTATCCATCTTTTTCCCAGTTCAGGACTGAAAGTGGCTTTTAAGAAGTTAAAAAATGCATTGTTAAAAATTCACAAGACATAAAAGTTGAAACAAGGTTAAACAATAAAAAAATTAAACCAAATTACACCATGTATCATTGTAAAAATACACACAGACAAAATACACACACACACACACACACACACATACACAGAGCAATTAGCAGGATGTAGTGCATCGTTTAACGGGCGCTGCATAATTACTCATCAAATTCATGTTGTTACTTGTCTGCGAAAGGAGGTAGGGAGGGTGCCAGTCTAACCTCTTTGGGAAGGGAGTTCCAGAGCCTGAGGGCAGCCACAGAGAAGGCCTTCTCTTGTGTTCCTGCCAGATGTATCTGTGAGGGTGGTGGGACATAGAGAATAATGAATAAATATTACTTGTTCTGCTAAGAAAATTAATCACACGATCAACCACTGTAGCATTTTGTAACAGGAATGTTCTTGTGCCTTCACCTCGCCCCACAGACTAATGCATTAAAGGAAGTATGTAGTGGAGGAGGAGGTACAAACCACAAAGGTCCAAGAAAGGGCAAAGATGGACGCTGGAATCGCTCAGCTTGTTCTGATCTAACACTGAACCTGATTGGCTCTAGTAAATACCACAAGATCCCAACAACTCAACACAGATTCAGAGAATTCCCATAAATGTCCTCAAGCATGATCTACACTTTAATCTTAATTCCCCCCAGTCAACTCCGAATTATGGCAATCCTGTCCTGGGGTTTCTTGGCAAGAGATATTCAGAGGAAATTTTTTATTGCCTTTCTCTAAGGTTGAGAGAATCTGACTTGCTTAAGGTCACTCAGTGGGTTTCCAGGACAGAGCAGGAATTCAAACTCTGGTCTCTCTGGGTTCTAGCCCAGCGCTCACACTACTGTACCACAATGGCTCCTAAAATCTAGCATCCATTATGACAATCACTAAAAATTAATGGAAGAACACTTCTTCTCCCAAGACATTTCTGCTGATCAGAAAGGCAGTGTCGCTGTTTTTAAACAACAAAAACTTCAAAGGAAGAATTTAGCATGATGTTGCTTGACTGACAGTGATCTGCAAATTTGAGCCTATTCTTTTAGATTATAAACGAGACTATTGACTTCTTTTCCAGTATGCAGCAAAGGAAAGACAAATGGTAGGAGCAGGTGTGAATGGTCACTATTCTCATATCATATTCATTTCAGTTTTTCATAGTATTCATTTGTGTTTTGCACAGAAATCTTTCAGATCTATCTATTTACATTTTATGGCCCTCTGGCCTCATTGGTTACAATTTATTTTCTCTGTGCCCATGTGTCTGTGTATAGATATGCTGACTGAGGATAACATGTCATGCATCAAAGTGGCCTCTTGTCCATGAAAGCTTATGCCACAATAAATCATTTAGTCCCTAAAGTGCCAAACACTCTTTCACTATATAATTTGAAGATAAGGGCATAGGGCTGCCTAAGCCATTTAGAGCAAGATATACAGTGAAAAAAGTAGAAGTTAGAAGAAAATGATTAACAGGGAATAAAGAAGGGACCAAATTTATTTTTTAAGGAGTAATTTAAGAGCCAGAATTATTATTATTTTGCAAAGCAGCCTACAGAGATTACTGGAAAAGAAAACAAAGAGCTCAGAAGATGTCCAAAGTCAAAGCTATCCGGTCAGAAAACAGCTGTCCTTTGAAATAGAAATGGAATTACAGAACCTCAAGGAAAGAAGGAAGCTAGCCCACATCCACAGCATCCGGCAAGCATGCTCAACTGAAATGTCAAAATATCATCAGATCAACTCCCTCTTTTACTGGCACAAATATCTATAGAGGATGATCAACAACTGACCAAAGTCTGACATCTTGCAAGTCTACTCCAAATTTGGCCCATCTGTACTCCCTAGTCAGCCACCATCTAATGAAAATATAGTTGTCACTGATACTCTCAGAAGGGAACACAAACCCTCTCATTACTGTATCTTTTTGCAGGTGGATGAAACTGAGAACTTTCACGTTATTTTTTTTTTTTAATAAAGCAAGC
Organism: Iguana delicatissima; assembly: GCA_948472985.1. Classification (NCBI taxonomy): domain Eukaryota; kingdom Metazoa; phylum Chordata; class Lepidosauria; order Squamata; family Iguanidae; genus Iguana; species Iguana delicatissima. The sequence continues at coordinate 1,876,134 of CAOKZL010000187.1, read as the reverse complement.
TAGAGAAGGAACATTTAAACAATGAAGACATAGTAATGTGGATTAATTTAATCTGCAAATGACCTTATGGTTTCCCTTAGCCCTTCAAATACTTTATTTCAGCTTCTCAACATTTTTAAAGCAAAAATGTCTTCACCAGATAAAATTAAGGTGCTGGTTTCTTTTTATTTTTCTCTTTCTTTAGTTCTTTTTCTCTCTCTTTCATTCCCTCGCCTCCATCCCTCCCTCTAATACTCTTATTTAGCAGAGTACGACTAATTTTATAGGAGACAGAAGATACAGGACTTGAGAGAAGAGGGTTCAGAAGATGTTTTCTTGTGCAGACCAGCTTTCTAACTATATTTTGAGGGTAAAAAAAGGAATATCCAAGTTCTCAGCATGATGTAGGTTATTGGAAGGATTGGAATTTGGGCTGACAGCTGGCAGTTCAGTGACACATACAGATTCATTTCTGACCCAGTCCATCACCCTTGATAGCAATTTTTGACTGCAGAACTGTGGTTAGGGAAGCCTCACTTCACTGACTCCACTGTCAGTTCCAAACATATTCAAACAATCATATTCAGTAGCAAAAGAAACCTGTTGGGTTCAGGCAGTAAAGGCGGTTTAAATCCCCAAAAGCAAGGAAATGGAAAAACTGAGGAATTCCCACATGCAGTGGCTACCATGAGACAGGGGACCTTAAAAGACTCACAGGCCTATACTGCCAGGACAGTGCTGGATTATCAGTCTGGAATTCCCATTTCATAACTTCAGAGGTATCTTTTCCCCTCCTAGTAGTTTGTTCTGGGACAAGGTGGGCAGGGGGAAAAAAATCTGAGCACTGCTTCTTAATGACCATTTTTGTCACTAAGCTTTCTGCATTTCAGTTTCTTCTGACCTCACAATTGCAATCCTCTACCCACAACACACTCAAACATGTGTAAAATAATCTGAAGTAATGGGTAATGCATTTGATGAAGTGGGCTACTCTCCAGGAAAGCTTATGCCGTAATGCAATTTATTCCTCGGTGGGCCCCCACAATATAGTTGGCTCTCCACATTTGCAGGCTTGACGTTCACAGTTTAGATTATTTGCGAGTTTCTCCAATCCCTGCCATCACCTCAGGTGCTTCTTTTCTGGAAGAACGTTCCTTCTTGGCAGCTCTGATCAGGCCACACAGTACTTTAAAAACTTGCCTCTGGTCTTCCGCCCCCTCTGCCAGCCACTGCCTGGTCAGCTAAGGACAGTTTACAGCCCAATTTCAAATATCAGCACAGTCTCACATCTACTATAGTTTACATGGGGAGCATGGCTTCCTCCTTTCTGTAGTCAATATCCCATCTGATCCTTTGCAAAAAGAAATAAACGTTTTTTTGTTCCACTACAGTTTTTTCCAGCAGTATAGCTCACAACCCACTCAGACAAACTAAGATTAAAGATAGGATAGGGAATATATCTCTTCCTTCTACTGTTACATGCCCTACAACATTTCACAGATGAAAACTGGGACACATGAGACCAAGCAACATCAGTGAGTGGTCAAGATGGTAAAAGTTATTAATAAGGAAGAATGCACAAACTAGGAGAGACTGAGGGCCATTCTGCACTACATTGCAACTACACTACACTACACTCTGGAATCCTGGGGTTTTCAGTTTAGGGAGGGGCATTTAGAATTCTCAGCCAGGGAGCTCTTGGGCCCCACTAAACTACAAACCCCAGAATTCCACAGGATGTTGAAAGTGGAAGGATAGCACTATAACAATGTAATGTGGAAAGGCCCTGAAGCACTTTGCTTTTGCCTGAGCCCACAGAGACTGGCAAAGATTCTGCCCCCGCTTTTCTTCTCCTTGCTGCTGAGTGTGAACTGCTTTTGTATTTTGAACTCAGCTTGCAGCATTTGAAGTAAGTTGAGGACAAAGGGAGAAAGTGAAAGGAGGAGAATAAAGCAGCTAAAGAAGTGAGATGACAGAGAATTAATTAAGACTGTCCCTGCCAAATAAGAACAGTTGGGGGGTATGCTGTTACAAACACTTTTTTGGGTAGGAGTAAGTGAGAAATGAGAGGCACACACCCAAAACTCATTCTTTGCTTCTGCTTGGGGCAACAGTAGCTGTAAAGCGGAAAAATACCAAGCTCTGGCACATTCTCATTATGCTCTGAAAGTTAATGGCCAAACTCTGTTCCCATACTACTTATGATAGACTTGCAATAAGCAATGCTGGATTCTCATCTGTCTCCTCCTTAAGAAACACTCTCCCCTCAAGAACTACTTTGCCTGATTGCAAATCAGGATGAAGATAGGCTTAAAAAGTAACATTTGAAAAGGGCACTTAAGGTGGATTTCAAGGCAGGATGAAACAGCCAGGCTAATCAGGTGTCCAGCTGGAGGGAAAGAGGGCTGTTTTTCAACATCCAGATAGTAAAAGTAACCAGGCACATGTTACTGTAGTTTCTAGTCTGGGCCTGTGGTCTACTAAATATAATTCGATATCAAGAAATTGGCCACCACAAACCTCTCCTCTCCACATGCTTGCGAGGCCCCCAGACAAGCACGCACACAGGCATGGCCGAAATGCCTGAAAAATACAAGATAAATCCAGGCAGGCCAGTAAGTTGCCGGAATGCAGCTTCAGGAGACCTCCAGGGCAGTACACTTTGAAAACACATTATGTATGCACGCATCGTACAAAAGATCCCCTGCCCTGAGCAGACAGCTTGACGAGATTAACGCTTCCGAATAGCCAACTGTCAAGCACTCCCCATTTGCATACTGTCTGCGCTATTGACAGCGCCGTCAAAATTCAATCATCTAAAGTACTGACCTTTCAGAGGCTTCGTCTCCAGCCCAAAACACATTGTTTTCCCCAGGAACGGACTACAGGCACATTTTCCCCTATAAGACCCCCTGATTTTGAGCACTTCTTTGGATCGCTCCTGGCTTTCATCCCGCCTTGCTACTGCTCCGTTTGCCGAGCCTTCCCCTCAGCTCCATGTGCTGAGAATCTCTGCTCCAACTGACTTTCTTCTGGCTACCCAGGCTACAGGATCAGGTGTAGTATTTCCCCTGCGAAATCCCCCTCAAAATCCTCAATTTTTCTTCCTTTACTTTCTTAGGTCTGTGTGAATGAGTACGTAAGTGTGCAGTGTCATTTAAATAAAGAAAACAATTTTAATTTACTTCTGCCTGATTATTGACTTGGCCTGATCCCGTAACATTGGGTCCAAGATCTCGCTAGCTTGCCCTGCCTCTTGCATTGCTATAGCTTGTGCTCTTGCTAATTCCCATTCCCCATTATTGGAGCACATTGAGGTGTCCCTCACGGGACCCCAGAAATCAGGGTAACACACACTTTCAAAGCAGGTTCATCTGGTGTGCCAACTATGCCCCTTCCCAGTGATGTATTTAAGTCTTTTATGCCAAGACTCAAGTCTTCAACTCTCAAGACTCAAGTCCTTGCAAGATACTTTCAAGTCAAGTCTCAAGTCTGGGAGCCAATTTTATACCTCATTTTATATTCCAGAATTTCTGGACATAGTTCAATAAAGTCAGTTTTAACAATTTAAGTAGAGTTGGCCCTTCCACACATGCAATTTTGCCATCTGTAGTGGGGAATAGGATCCTTCTTACTCCCCTTTCCAAAGCTGAAGGCTTCATGTCTATGGGCATAAAAGAGTTTGCAGCTTTGGAAGTAGGGAATAGAATCCTTCTTATTTCCTATTGGCAAAACTGAAGGTTTTTTCAGAAGTAGGGAATAGGATCATTCTTACTACCCATTACTGAAGCTCCAAAAGCTTTAGAAGGAAGGATCCTTCTCCCTCAGGCCCACTGCCTAATGCATTTGCTGTTCACTTTTGAGAAATGTGTCCTGCACTCTGGGGGCAAGTCTTGACTTCTGCTCTTAGGAAAAGTTTTAGAATGCTCCTTGTATATGCAGTGGAAACAGGCTGCTGAGCAGTCTTCAACCTTGCCTCAAGCCTATTGCTTAACTCATTTGCTGTTCCCTTTCGAGGAAGCATTGTTCAAAGTTGAAAGGTTTCTAGATGAATCTGTTATGTTACTGAACCAAGGGTAGCATGACGGTCACTACAAATAGACAAGTCGAGAGTCGAGTCAGTGTGTCATTTATTGCTGAGCCAAGTCCAAGCAGAGTCACTGAAGTGACTTAAGTCCGACGTGAGTCGGAGTCAATTGACTTGAGTCCACATCACTGCCCCTTCCTGAAGAAGACAGTCCTGGCTGTGGCTATTCATGTCTTAGCATAGATTCAGGTCTTACTGCTGTAAAACACTCAATGGAGAGTGCCCCGTAAAATATTTGCGTATGGCAGAGCTCTCCAAAGTTTTCATGTTGGCGACACACTTTTTAGGCATGCATCATTTCACAACACAGTAATTTCAGTTTTACTAGCAAATCGAAGGTTAAACTAACCCTTATAAGAGATACAGACACATAGTAATAACAAAAGGTATGGGGACACAACATATCTCATGAAAACCTTTCATATATTTTTAAAAATATAAGATTATAGATAATAACATACATTTCTAAGGACTTTTCTGCACTTTGTGGGGGAAACGGGGCAGTCCATTACTCACCGGACTGGCACGCTCCCCCCGACGATCCACAACGCTCCGGAGCAGCGCGCGCTCGCGCTACACACTCTCCAGAGATGAAAATGGAGGCTTCTGGTTGGCAGAGGCTCTCCACCAACTGCAGAAGCTCGCCAGCTGGAAGCCTGCCCCCGGAAGATCTGCACCCTCGCGCTGGCACGAGCCTGCAGATTTGCACTTAGTGCAGCGATGGACTGGGGTGTGCTGGGCTATTGAAAGTCCTCTTTTAATCGGTCTTTCAATAGCATGGGGAATCACCAGTTCTGGGCGTTCTGGAGCGGGCTGAAGTCTGGACAAACATTAAGTAGTCCGGACCCATTTCGCCCCCAAGTGTAAACGTTCTCGCTGGAGGACGCGCTGCCCCGTTTCAAAAGTAAAATGCGGAAAAGGCCTAAGATTGTAGGTGACACACCTACACACTTCAGGTGACACACTAACGTGTTGTGGCATACTGTTTGGAAAGCCTTGGCCTAGAGGATATAATTCTGGTGTTCCATTGGGGGCCTTCTCTTATATTCCTCTGCTGCTTGGAAAATGGTACACAAGATAGAGCCTTTTCCCATATGGCATCTAGACTATTGAATGCTATCTTCAGAAAGGCCCACTTAGCTTCCGCAACAATAGCTTTTCAGCAAGCAGCAAAATCCTGACTACTTTAGTCAGCATTTCATTGTGATGCAAGGAAAGAATAAGGATTGTTGTTATTGCCCTGCTCGTTTTAATACTGTGGGATTTTTTGGTGAGTTAGCTGCAGACATTGCTATCTTAGTGTATTATTTCTAAATTATTTCATGACTGTATTTTTAGCTGCCTTTAGGATCAAAGTCTGGAACAGAAGTATCTAACAAAATTAAAATAAATCCAGCAACTTGCTGGTCTCCAATTTTATAGATATTGGTTGTAGATCCAAGAATGCTTAGAAAAAATTACGTTTTGGACAGGTCCACTTCTACTTCATGATCTGAGCCTCATGAGCTATCCATAGTACAATAGCTTTCTCTACATTTAAAATGGGCAAGATACACCAAAACACTGTTTCCATTGGTACACATCCTCTGCTTCTGCATGGTGCCAGCAAAAACTTCACTGACACAAAAAATGTGTGTAGAAGAAAGGCTAGTAAATAGCAAGGATGCAGCACTCCAAGATGTTGTAAATCACTGTACTAGGTCCAACCCACAAAGATTTAGGTTCAGAGTGATAGGTCAGATACCTTTGTGCATAAAGAAATGGCGGGGGGGGGGATAATGTCTTTGGGAGTTACATTCCTTCAGTGAACATTTGGGCTTTACTGCTGTGCTTAGTTTTTCAAAGCTAAATAGATTGTTCTTCTCCTTTTAATGAAAAACAGCTTGAGGATATGACTTGCAGGATCAAAAGAGCCAGCTCATACACCAGATGCCTGGGCCTGATCTCTGATGCAATAATATTGAAGAATTGTATACAAACCAGCAATCCAAGGAATAAGTGCTGTGTTTATTGAAGACTTAGAAATTCCTGGGGTGATTTCAAAAAATCGTTTAGGGCACTGAAGAAGCAAAGGGAGGAGGAAAAGAGTGAGCATCCCATTAAGAATACATTCACTACACTTGTCAGATGGAAAAACACTCCTGAGTTCAGCACATCTCATTAATATACAAGTCACTCATTTGTTTACAGATAGAATTCCCCTCACTCTCCACCCCCCTCCCCAAAAAAAAGCAAAGAAGAAAGAAAGAACTCTGAATGTTAAGCACTGGGAATGTCACAGCATGTTGGCCACTGTTTCACAGGCCATTACAGCTTTAATGCTCAAGCTAAACGGAGGCATAACAACATTTCAGAAAGAGACTGGAAAGCTGTTTGAATAGCAAAGTAAATCCTTTTCATCAGGAACATTTTCTAAAAGAATTATTGAACTTATTAAATTTAACATCAAGCTTGAAATTAAATACCCAAATGTATTAAGTGTATTAGAGAGAGAAAGAACATCTTTAATGTCTAGCAATGCATCACACAGCTATATTCTTATTGATGAATTCGGAGATGAGGAAACCAAAGCCAGCCCAGTAAAAAAAGAGCAGTAGCTTGTGAAAAGAATGGAGATGTCAGGCAATTATTCTAATGAAGGAGAAGAAAGGTTCAGAAAAGATATTCCATCAGTGGCCATAAAGGGCTCTTCTGAAACAAAGGAATTTCAAAAGAAGACTTCAGTGTGTGAAATTACTAAATTATAATTTATGAGGGAATTCAGTTTCATCTTGTGTGGATTGAATTGGGAGAACAGAGTTTTGTCTTACCATGTATGTTAATTAGCTTGTCAATGTCAGGATGTTTGTGTTGTCATCAACATTGCTTTGTCAATGGTCACTTCAGCTTTAACACTTCTGTCACTGTGATTTCCTATTTCTGTACTTTCTATATTTCATTTCCATCTGATCACACTGTCTATGATCCTCCTCACCGCCATATCTGCAATTATGGATAATATATCATGCATCTGACAAAGTAGATCCTAGCAACTTGTCCACAAAACCATCTGCCATTAGGTATTTGTTAGTCTTCAAAGTGCACAGTTATATTGGAGATTACTGAGAAATAATTATACAAGTACTGTAAACCTCAGTTAATGAAGAAGATGTGTTCCTCAGAATGACTTTTTTAATAGAAAATGTTGCACTATAGGTAGAAATAATCTGGAAAAAATAGGGATAGGCCACTAAACCACAAGGAGAGAGCGCGCGAGAGAGAGCGCAAGTGAGAGAGCAAGAGAACACAATTGGACATGTTTCAGCTAATCTTTTATTCAAAACTTTTATTAAAAAAAATTCAATTACAATATGCACATGTAAAATCAAACAACCAAGTCAGGTAAGCCTTGTGAAATTGAACAAAAATATTTTCAATCTCCAAGAGACCATTTGAAATCTTTTTGAAAATGCTCCAGAGATTTTTTCTTTCTTTCACCCATCTCCACTTTTCTTATGATTTTCATTTTAGTGGCCAGACATAGAGATCTATGGTTCTTTAATGTTCTGGGAGTAGTTGGTGAGGGACATTTATCTGCTGTCTTGTTTTCTCTCTGTTTTGCTGTGCGTACATGCTTGGTAAGAGATTCTGGAGACAGCTTCTGTTTCCTAGCCTGCTGAAGTCAGGCACACACAGCAGAAGTGAGATCAGCCTGCGCAGAATCCTGCTCTTTCTGAGCTCAACCTTTTAACTGAAGTTTACCACAGACATTGTGTTACAACCTGACAAGAAATATGTGTTTTTGCAGCTCTATTTCACTATCCTCCTCAGTGGTGAAACTGGTAAAAAATGGTTCCAACTAGATGGAGGATGAGGAGAAAAGGTGGCTTGTTGAATATAGAAAAAAATTTCAGTTAGATTGAGGATGAAGAGAAAAAGGACCTGCAGCAAAGAAAAAGTTTTCAAGTTTTCTCTTTCTTCCCTATTAGCACAATGTTTGTTTCCACTGATCAACAACTTTTCTATAATAATAATTTTAAAAAATGGAGGAAAATAAAAGAGGATTACAAATGTAAAATAACAATGTCTGGATCTGGATTTGTAAAATTCCATGCAGGAGCCAGAGCAATGCCTAATGAGAACTACATCAGAGAGTACCTTGGACCCGACTCACACATGTTCCTTGTGCGAGGATTAATTTAAACATAAACATAAGTGAAGTCTATATGAGGCCAGAGGCAATGCAGTACCTCTACAGCAGCACTGTACACATCTGGTTGGTCCACTCCACATATTAGGTAAGAAGAGGTTTTATAGTATTGCATCCAACATGCTGTACTGAGTGTTGAAACAGAGAGGAGCTCTTCAGCACCTCTATTTGAGGCTATAACATCGAAAGTGCTCTAGTTTTTCAGTGCTTTACTCTGGCATGGAAAACAATAGCTTCCACTGAGACCAATTCAGTCAAAAGATAATGGAAATCACTTCACATTTATTTTACCATATCAAAATCTAATAATGATTTAGAGTGTATTCTGGGTCAGAACTGTCAAGTTATGAGCTTCTGGCAAGAGTTATTTGCAGGGTTATATCTACAGTATTTCTTTCATGGCTCCTTTTTGTGTCTTCCCTTGATCTATTTCATCTCCTTTAGCTGCCCCCAGGTAACTTAATACGGGAAAATCAACTTCACTGAAAAATAGCTTGCCCACCAATCTTGTCCTGCCTTGCACTCGATCATACAGATGGACAGAGAGGCCCAATATATTGTCAAGAGCCATGTGGGAGTTTAGTTCTAGAACATTTCAGAGATTCCTCCACAATACCTAGGGGTTTCCCAGCAGACAGATTTGGGCTAGCTTCCTGTGACTTTTACATGAATCTAAGTGCAGCTTACATATGCATAAGTTCCTTTTTGGACAGGACGTGAAGGACTATTCACTTGTCCTTTGATCTGTCCAAAAACTTACCATGTCCAACAGCATCATGCTCAGGGAGGGGAGGCTGCTGATGCTCCTTCTTACTAGAAGGAAGGGGTGGCAGGAGAAGCCAATTCAGACCATGAAAATCTGACTTCTTTGAGCTGCTAGGGGAAGAAAAAGCAGTTGCTCTTCATCTGGTAGTACACCGTTACTTCTCCTCACACCAACTGAGCTGACAACAGGCACTTCTCTATTGCCTGAATCATCTCCCCGCTCCTTTGCTTCTCCACTGGTAAGTGACAGTAGTAGGACTTCTCTGTTGCAAGGTAGTGGGAAGACACAGGACCATGTATGCAGAGCTGTACACAAATGTGAGATCTCAGTCATGATGTGCTCCCTGAAAGCTAAAAGCTTGAAAGCCACTGGAGCAGTGGTTCTCAACCGGTGGGTCGCCAGATGTTTTTGGACTTCAGCTCCCAGAAGCCTGAGCATTGACCATAGTGGCTGGGGTTTCTGGGAGCTGAAGTCCACAAACATCTGGGGACCCACAGGTTGAGAACCACTGCACTGGAGCCTGCCAGAGCCAACTTGGGCACTCTCTACCACAATACTACCATTTCTAATGCCAAAACAGCTACTTCCCATGCAGCAGTTTTCCTAGCTATTCATGTTTATGCCTCCTACCTCAGATTTAAAGGAACTAGCATTGCAGGTACAAAAAAGGATTTCCATCTTTAACTGCTCAGCAGTGAAATGTTATGCTCAATTATTATGAGAAATGTTGTCAGTGGCTACCTGAACATTTTAAGAGGAAGTAAAAGAGGACTTTTGTTTTTAAAGGCCAAACTCAGCTAACAACACACAATGGTGATCTGACACTCTTTAATGCACTCTTTAAGTCTAGGTATGACATCTGCCTAGCCTAAGCCTAGAGATGACTCAGCTTCTGCTGACAAGGGGAGACCATTTGCACAAAACTTTCAGGGAATGACAAGGTACCCAGAATGGATCCTAAATTGTGTAGGGCTCTTCACTGGCTTAAACTGAAATTCTATGATAAGTCTCCAGCAATTTAAATGAGGTTATCAGTGAATAAAATATGAAATAGTGAAGGATACAGGAAACTCAGCAATCCCTTTTTCATATGAATTTCAGTCTATTTTAAGTAGTTTATCTACTCTTCTTGTGCTTGGCAATCTCTACTGACACTGCCTAGGAAAGAAGAAAGCATGATTTTCCTGTTACCAAAATTCTGGTATTGAGGGAAGCCTTGGCTTTCTTGTAATCTTACCCTAGTTTGTGCTTGACTAATCTCACTGAAATTGGTGAATGTGAACCTGAAGTACTAGGTGCAACATTCCAGCTTATAAGTATGTCAACATTAAAATTGCTGTTATGTAAATGGCAACAAAACTATTGCTTTCTCTTTCTCTATTCAATTACAATTTCTTCCCCAGTCTGCTTTAGTTAATCCCAGGTCACTCAGAACTAGTTTCTTTTGATCCCAGTTCTCTTCGCAGTGCAGACAACAGTGGAAAGAACTGACCAGTACAATTCTATACATGTCTACAGTTGGCCCTCCACATTCGCTAGGGTTAGGTGTGCAGGACTCCCAGAAAAATGGAAAAAATGCAAATACCAAAGTGTGTGTATGGGGGGGGAAGGGGGTGAGGCATGGTGGGGAATGTGAGCACCTAGGGTCCAAACCGTGTCAGGGAAAGAAGAGGAAAAGGATGTGAGCCAGAATAGTGTTCCCATACTTAATTTCTCTCACTCATTTCCTTCTCTGATGCTTGAAGGCATTGGGAGAGGGTTTGTGGTACTGAGAAACTGAACTGCAATCTATCTTTAGCTGGCTGTGCAATGGATGGTTGGGGAGGAGGAGGAGGATCCAGAGGTGAGTTTTTAAAGGGCTGCATGGCCTGATTGGAGCCACTGAGAAGGAAGTTTCCACTAGAAAGAAGTGCTTGGAGGATGTGAGGGGAGAATCAGGCACTGCAGAAATTTGCAAATAATCAAATCTGTGAAAGTTAAACCCACAAAAGTGGAGGACTGAGTGCTATTTAAATAGGATATTATTATTTTTTTACATAGGTGGATGTTGAGCTGTGCAACTCTAAGTCAAAGATACACTGACTGTGGGGAGTTAGAATTAGGAACAAGAGTTTTCTGCTAAGAGAAACACTCTTCTGTTGACAGAACTCACTTGTCCTGGCTGACTTCAGAGGTCTGCCAACAGAACAATCTGCTGGCAGAACTGCTCTGCTAAGCTGCTGAGCCTTAAAAAGGGTAAAGGGGTAGAGTAAGGGAAAAGCCCATTTTTGCCAGGTCCAGCCCAGGGACACAGGTACACCACCAGCACAAAATTAACTCAGGATGCAGGTAGTCCTAAGTAATTTCCAAAATACCTAGGCTGGAGTGGGGGAGCAAAATTTGGATTCAATATAACTTTGGCTGGCTTCATGTCTACTCAGTGGGCCCTTGGCCATCTTTGATGATTAGGATTGTATTCGAAGGCCTTGATCCTGTAATATTTACCTGGAAGTAAGTCACACTGAATTGAATTCATTGTGATGTATGCATAAGTGATGTATACGAATACATCGTAAGTACCTCTCTAGACACTCTCTTGTTCCCATGATTTCAAATGGGAGATAACCAGAACAGAAGCAGAAGTAAAAACATTGGAAAATGCAACACCGTACCAAAAAAACAAAAGAAAACAGAACACAGAATCACTACTTCTAGTATAGTTCAATGGTATTAAGTTAGCCTTGAAAAGTAAAATCTATGATAAAATCATCACTTAGGGCAGCTTAAATTATTTAAAAAGAAAACTACAGTTTATTTATAAACCAATTAAAAGAAATTAAAATATTAAGACAGAACCTTGCAAAAAAAAAAAAAAGCATGTTTGGCATGCACATTTACCTGTTTTATTCAGACTACCTGATAGCAAAGTTTTCAAGTTGATTCACACCATAAAAATAAAATTCAGCAGCAAGAAACAGTAATATGAGCACAAATAAAACAGTGGTAGACTGTAGGGACATCTTAAATCTCACATCAATTAAGAGGCCTGGAAACTCAAAAAGGTCTTCAGCTGGTATCAAAGTGACACTGTGGCAAGTGTAAGGTACAGCTGTCTGGGATGGGCTTTCCACAGCTAAAGTGCCACTGTTGAAAATTTCCTCTCTTCCGTAGCCACCTGCCATATCTCATTCAGTGAAATTCTTAAAGAAAGCCACCCCTCACCAACCCTCGGAAGATCCATGTAGGTATATGGATGGGAGGGGGGGTTCTGAAGGTCAAAACCATTACTTTGAAATGGTACCAGAAACAGACTGGGGCCATTTCCATGCTAGACATCCATAGGATGTTGAAAGTGGAACAATAGCACTATAACAGTCTAGTCTGGAAATGGTCTGGGATCTTTTCAAAATGAGGAAGTAATGGCATGATGTTATTGCCCATCCTACACAAGCAACCTTGCAGGCATTTTCTGAACTAACAAAATCAAGTACTTGTCTGAATGATATGCATGTATATAGTCAGGATGCAAAGAACAGTCTGCCTTCATATCTTTGGACATCAGGATGGTACAAGGTCAAAAGTCTTTTACACAACCTGAAACAAAGCTTTAACAAGAACAAGGGTTTACAGGTGGAGAGGAAGAAGAGATGTGTCACATTTTATTCACGAGCCTACCTGATTTGCATTTCCCAGATAACAGGCAGGTGGGAATGCAATCACCTTTCAGAATGCACATCACTCTGAATCTGGCAATATACTTCTCAACTGAAAAATTGTGCACTGAAATACATATGAAGGCTGTGTACGCAAATGCATTATATTAAGAAGAAGTACATATAAAAATTATGTGATATTTCACATAGTTTTTACAAAAGAAATAAACTGTAGATTGAATAGGAAAATTGCTTGAAACTTTATGATTAATATGTGTCATAGGGACTGGACGTAGATTGATTTGTCAATCCATCTTTATAGGTAATTTCCAGGACGATCATTTGTGAAAAACCATGAACTGGTAACCTGTGCAGCCACTGTAAAATGAGCATGTCCTGCAATATCCTATAATACTATCTAATGTACAGTAATACACAGTAATATCCCTCTAGCTGTACTGTGGCCCAGCTGAAATTTCCTGTAACTCTTGAAAGGAAAGGAAGACCTATAGATTAAAAATTACAGTGCATTAGACCTCTGAGCCAGAATTGCAAGCCAAAGTTGCAGTTTTCTTTTCTTGCTGCTGGTTCACAATCAGCTTGTGGACCAATTATAATCCTGAGAACCTTTTCACATCTGTATCTACAACTGACAAGCCAGATTGCTTTCTTTGTATATTCATCTATATGATATGATATTGATATCATCATCATTGTCATCATCATCATCATCTAAATTCAGAACATTCCCTATGTCTCAACTGATTTTTTGTTTTGTTTTGTTTCAGCCTATTTTTCATTTCTACCAATGTGAAAAAATAGGCAAAAGTCTCTATGGGCCTTTCCGTCCTACACTGTTATAGTGCGATTATATTCTGCTTTCAGCATCCTATGGAATCCTGGGATTTGCAGTTGAGGGAGGGACTTTTAGAATTCTCAGCCAGAGAGCTCTTTGGCCTCAGTAAACTACAAACCCCAGAATTCCACAGGATGTTGAAAGTGGACTAACAGCACTATAGCAGTGTAGTGCAGAAAGGCCCTATGTCAACATTTTTCACTTTTTCCTTGTACAGTCAGAAAGACAGAAACTTGCAAAAATGCTCAGCTTCACACATATTCAACAACTTCCCTGTCCAGCTCCTCTGACACATTTGAACATACATCATGCTCATATTCAAGTCAAACCATAAAGGAAAACATTTTTGAGCTAACTGTGTGGTGGATGGCACTAAGCTCTTGTCAGTATGGCAAATGGAGTGTACCACAGTGTCGTTATCTGCCCTGCCTGAAAAATTATTCCTGTCTATCAGTTGCAGATTGAAAGAGATATGAAATCCATTCCCATGATGAATAAAATGTGAGTTAAATAAGGCGAGAATGTTTTCAGTGACTGACTGAGACAGTGCTTCATTTAAGGATATTACACTCTTGCAGGAAGTCTGAATGGGTCAGTTTACCTTTCCACTCATCTTTTTCATTCAGCCAAAGACTTTTAAATATGTTTACTCCTTTCTGTTTCTGAAAGGTAATTTTGTTTTTCAAAATATGCACAGACTGCAATCAGAATTAGACTGGCTAAAAAGCCTTTCCACTACCACCACCATGAGGAAGGAGTTTGCATGCATCCATTTCCACCGTCACTCACATTTAATGTAACATGTCATCAGCATGATGCACTTCAGAGACATTCATCAACAATTAATACAAATTCAGATGACTCAAGCATATGTATTAAATCATATGCAAAAGAAGTAGTCAATCCACCCCCAAAACTCTAACTAAGGAAGTCAAGTCAAAGGGCCATGTCGTCTGGCACTCTGGCTTGGATCTTGAATTGCTTTACTCCAAACAGAAGGGTACTTTCAACTGACAAAAGGGAATTCATGTCAGTAAAAGGTCCTGGTGGCAGTAAAGGGAAGAGGTACTGATTCTCTCTTCCTCTTGCATTTCCTGTTACTACTTCCCACCATGTTCCATATGCTCCCCTTATCCTCCAGAGTATAGGGTTCAGAGAAGGAACAAAAAATAGACCAAAACAAAAAAATCCTTGCTCCCTTATCCTGTGACTGACTCATGAAGATTTAGGATTGAAGCCTCCACACACTCCCACAGTAACCAGCTAGATACCCTGGAAAGATAACTGACCCCAGCAACAAATATCAAGTGGGATACAGCTGAACATAGATGCTCCATGCTAGCTAAAACAAGTGGGACCTAAAATGAAATGTTGCTTTGTTGCTATCCCCTTGTTACCCTGTTAACTGGGGGTCTCGGGAGGGGTGCCCAAATAACCAAAGCACAATAACACAAGATGGGGAAATTAACTGGAGCACTCACTTTAAGCTAACGAGAGGCAGGGTAACTTAGTGGAGATCTTGTAACCCGATGTCTATGGGGTCAGGTCAGTTAAACAGTCAGACAGTTTTAAAAGAGCAAAAATGATGTTTTATTAACAACAGACAAACACTTAAGACAACACAACCACACAGCTAACTAGGAAATAAGAGATAAGAGTTTTTCGGGGGAAATGGGTGATACGACACCTTTCTCGTAGTCCTGAAGAAGTTGCAGGTGGAGAGAAGAAGCTCAGCGTGGTTCGCTGAGGGGAGCTCGCCGGGCAAAGCAGCAGCAGGGCAGTCTGGAACTCGGGAGCGATCCGAGGAAGCTCTCGGAACTGGGGGGTTTTATAGGGAAGGTCTGACCATAGACTAGTCTGGCCTTGGGAGAGAACAATGAGGTTTGGGTGCGAGACAATGTCTCCGAAAGGTCAGAATTTAACATGATGGGATTAAGTCCGAATCGACAAAGGAATGGCCAGTATGCAGATGCAGCGTACTTGGCAGACAAGCGTCCAGCTCGGCAAGTTACCTGCTTGGGGCAGGGGACTCTTTGTATTAGTGTGCATCTTTAATGAGGTGTTTGTCTCAGGAGGTCTCCTAAAGCAAGATCTGGCTGAGTCTGGCTTGCCTAGATGGAGAAGGGAATGTACGGCAATTAAGAGCCATGCCTAGCTCTGTGCTTGTTCGGGGGCCTTGCAAACACTTGGCTGAGGGTGGCAAAATGGGGCCGAATTGTGATATCAAAATGATATCAAGTATCTCCGGAAGCCAGGCCAGTTCACAGTGATAACACCCTTCCACTTTTTCAGGACCACAAACCACCCAATTCCCCTGTGCACCTGGCACTCCATTTTCCCATTTCCATTGACCACTATCAGTCCATCAATCTATGACCCTGGATGGACAAAGCATCACACTAGATATTACACTTAGCATGTTTTAAAAAGAGGTGCTCCTTTAAATAGTGAAAGATGTTTGTTTGATGTGGCACGTGATTTTCCTCACCTGTGTATATTGCATTTAGCTTACTTTGTTTTGTAACTGGTCAATGGAAGGTAAATAAGGCTAGAATCTACATCACAGCATGTTCTCAGCTTCTTCTGTATCTCTTTCAGATTTTTTTTTAATCCAGATCAGCCCCTGCTATGCTACACTGGTGTTTTTAATGTTCTTTTTAATTGGTCTTGCACGGCACATAGAAGTATAAAATTGAAGCAAAGGAGTGTGCCAGCAGCATGCTCATAGGTCTTTCATCAACATGAAATCCAGTATTGTCCTTGCCACATGGATAGGGATGAGTTGTGGCCCTTGGGATTTTTTAAACTCCCCAGCATATGTGTACGTGCACTTTTTCAGGACACTGTTTATATTTATATGTACATATGTACAGATTTGAATATGGTGTAAAATTGTTTGTTTGTAATGTGTTTATTTGAACTTAAAACCCATCTTATCTCTGTTTTATTTGTGCATACTTTCTGCATTATCTCTATTTTACCCACTACAATACTTTATGAGTGGAATTTATTCCCAAGTAAACACTCTCTCTCCAGCCATCCTCTTACTTTATCAAGAAACAGAGAGAGCTGCAATATTTTCACAGTGGCTGATTGATGTGAGGGAGCCTGCTGAAATTCCCCAGCCCTTGCTCAACTCTCAGACACTGGATGTGGAAGTAGCTGCAGCAAACGCTTCCAAATCCCTTTGCGAAGGAAGGCTTAGCATCTGACCTACCAGAAGTACATTAATAGCAAAGGATCTCCCCTAAGCCAACCAACCCTTGGTCCCACTGTTTTTGCTGTGTGCCTTCAAGTTATTTCCAATTAAAGTGAACCTATCATGAGATTTTCTTGGCAAGATTTGTTCAGAGGGGAGATTTGACTTTGCCTTCCTCTCAGACCATAAGTTTCCATGGCCAAGTGGTTATTCACACTCTGCTCTCCAGAGTTGTAGTCTAACATTAAAACCATTACACTATTCTGGCTCAAAAACTTGTTTAGATGCCACAAAGTAAGCTGTAATGCTTTAACCATATGTGTGTTGTACAGGCCACTAGGACCTCTTCCATCCTTACCAAGGGGATTCCTTTCATTCAACCCTAGATCACCCAAAAGCAACTGTACTTTTGTTCCCACCCCCACCCCTTTTTTCCTTGCTGGGCAACATGTACTTGCAAATTAATAGGAGAAAGGTGAAAATCTTGCCCCAAACATGTGGTGGAGTTTGGGAGAACAAGCCTGATGACAGAGCCAGTTTTCGATTTCTTGGAATACATGTCTAAAATTTTCAGCTGTGAAGTATCAAAGATGCCAGGCTTTCATCTTTTTTCATATATTAGTCATTTGTCTTCAGCCATAAATAAAAAGAATCGAGCCTTTATTACCCATGATGGCTGCCAAAGTAATCCTTTACATTTTACACAGGGCCACTGGTTCTCTCCTATCAACTTTTTGGTGTGACTGAAAAGAATTTCAAATGAATAAAAGCAAGATGACAGAGCAGAGGCCAGGGGTTTATTCCATGAGATCATTTGGGAGATGCAGTGAAAAAGAAAGCCTGCCTTTCAGAACTGTGTGCTTTCTAAGCTTTCAAGCACCAGTTTGCTTTTCTTTGTGAAAAGAGTTCAACCAGAGTACAATGGCCCTACCGTGAGGCAGAGTGAAGTAGTTGCCTCAGGCAGCATATGCTGAAGAGTCAGACGAAGCAGTGAGGTGTCAGAGCACAGAGCTGTATACCCCACAGCCAGCCCTGCCACAAGCTAGCTTGTTGCCCTCAGGTGCCTTGCAGGGTGCTGTCTCATCACCACTGAAGAAGGCTCAACTGTCAATCTGGTCACTTTCTGTACATAGAAGGGGGAGACTGACATCTTTCCTTTTGCCTCAGGCAGCAAAATGTCCTGGGCTGGACCTCAAGACACACCTTTCCACTTTCAGAGTACCTATATTGTATGTGTGTTATATCATGCAAAGAGAATAATGATTTCATCCATACTTTAAAATTCTGCCTTTGCACCTCTTAAAGAGCTGATGAAGTACCATGCAAACTATTTAATACTTAATATAAGCAAAACCATATAATGCCTAGCAATGAGTATATTTCTCTTCCTCCATATGTCTGACACTAGCAGCGCCTCATAATGCTTCCATCTACTCTAGCTTGTTTTCTTCTTTTTTACTCAGTAGCATAATCCTTTGTTACTACACAACTTGTTGCTCTGGAAATGGACCCTACTAAACAGGAGGGATTAGTACTCCCTGAGGACAGGAATGAGCTTAGGCCCTCAGATAAACTGTTTGCTTTCATGTATCTTCATCATAAGAAGCAGGAATACAGAGGCATAAACAGTGCTCCAGAATTTACTTTAGCAGGGAGCTCTAGGAAATCTCCCATAGTCCACTGAAAGCTTTTGAACAGGTTACTCTCTCATGCCAGTAGCTGAAAGACCATCCTCAGAAACTGAGCAATGCTTTGAAAATGAGGGCTGGAACTCAGGCACCAGTGCTCCATGCACTGCTTATCAAATCTCTATATCTTTGCCACTGAAAAACCATGACTAGCACCCATGGCACATTATGTAATTCCTCAGTGGCATATTACTCTAAGGCAGTGGTTCTCAACCTGTGGGTCCCCAGATGTTTGTGGACTTCAGCTCCCAGAAGCCCCAGCCACTATGGTCAATGCTCAGGGCTTCTGGGAGCTGAAGTCCAAAAACATCTGGGGACCCACAGGTTGAGAACCACTGCTCTAAGGGCAGCTCAAGATTTTAAAACAGTACTGTTTAGGTGCCCAGCTTAAACTGTCTGTGATCACTGAGAGGTTGGAACAGACAGCATAAAGAGAGCAAGAAAAAAAACAGGGCGGCCAGGGCTTCTATTTCTATACCACACTGGAATGATTTGTGTTTTCCTGCACATCTTACACCATTTGCTCCTTCACACACACTTCTGAATCAAGCTCTTACAGGAAAAGGAACACATTTCTTTCCAATGAATTCCTAAGAATTCATACCTCCACTGAATTTGTATGAAAGAAAATTGAAAAAGAGAGGAGAAATTGGTTCAAAACCAGTGTTGGAGGAATCAACAGAGGGGGACTCCACCTTGCCACCTTCATCTTCACTTTTTGAAATGTGTTAATTATGAAAGGGAAAGACACATTTCAATGCCTTAGACTTTAAACTTAGGCAAGTGGGAAATGTGAGTTCAATGCCAGTCTCTTATTCTAATCATAACTGCCATCATAGGTTTAAGCACAGTTTTAATAATTTGCTCAGTAATTGTCTACTGTGGCCTCTGCTGCCCTCTACAGGCTTGTCTGTGGTAACATCAATGAAAAAAATAGGCCAGAAAGGATCAGAGTGAGAAATGCAATGGAAAGACTCAAAGCTCACCCATCGACTTGCTTCTTAAAAATCAAAAGAGGAAATGAGGGTTTGCAATGAGACAGATCAGTCCCAATGTATTATGTGCCAAAATATAGGGATTTTTTTTAAAAAAAAAAAACACTTATGGGCTGTATTAAATTGGCGCTAGCACAAAAATACTTTTTTGTAACAGTCTTGGCAAGGAAAAGAGTAGACCTTGCCAATCTTGCTGTTGGAGATAGGTGGAAAAGGAAGTGGATAGACAGGTAGAAGTGTCTTTTATTTGATCACAGAAGCAGCCTGTGTGACAAAGCTCAGGAAAAGAGAGATACAGGTTTACTCCATCACCAACCTACTCATCTCATAGTGGCCACCACAAGGCAATGAAAAACAAGGCCAGTTATCCAGGCATTTCCCCACTCCATGATAGAAGTCAGGATGACTTTGTAGATAGTGGAAAGGCTACCCTAATCTCTAAGGGTCCCACGGTATGTCCCTTCATCGCTATGTACTCGACAGAGAACACTGTATTTTCCCTTAGCAGTTTACATCTGTTTCATGTCACTTTTTTAGAATCATAGAATCATGGAGCTGAGTTGGAAGAGACCAAAAAGGCCACTGAGTCTAATCTCCTGCCATGTTGGAATATACCATCAAAGTATTTCCAAGAGATGGCCATCCAATTTCTGTTTAAAAACCTCCAAAGAAGGCGACTCCACCACACTTCAAGGCATAGTATTCCACTGTCAAATTGCTCTTACCATCAGGAAGTTCTTTCTAATGTGTAAATGGAATCTCTTTTCCTGAAGTTTAAAACTATTGCTCCAGTGTCCTACTCTCTGGATCAGCAGATAACAGGCATCCTCTATCGTCCATATGACATCTCTTAAAATATTTAAACATAGCTATCATGTCACCTCTTAACCTTCTCTTCTCCAGGCTAAACATACCCAACTTCCCAAGCTGCTTCTTATAGGGCATGGTTTCCAGGTCTTCTACCATTTTGGTCACCCTCCTCTGGACACATTTCAGCTTGTCAATATCCTTCCTGAACTGTGGTGCCCAGAACTGGACACAGTATTCAAGGTGCGTCTGACCAAATCAGAATATAATGTTATCATCACTTCCCTTGACCTAGACACTATATTCCTACTGATGCAGCCCAGAATCGCATTGGCTTTTTTAGCTGCTGCATCCGACTACTGACTCATGTTCAGCTTGTGGTCTACTAAGACTCCTACATTTATTACAGCTACAGCTTATGGAATCCAAGGATTCTCTTAGAATTCTCTGCTAGAGAGCTCTGTTTCTGTACCTCACCAAACTACAAATCCCAGGATTCCACAGAATGGAGCCAAGACAGTTGAAAGTCATATGAAATGATGATATCACTGTGTAGTACGATCAAGCTCTTGATCTCTACATGTTTACCCAAATATACAGGTATGACTTCAATGTGACAAAAGAGACAGAAACAAGGAACTTGATATGGACACATGGGGAATGCTGTGGAGTTTAAGGTTACATCTGAAAATGGCTTTGGGAGGAGCCTTTGGTCAAATGATGCCTTCGTGGATAACAAGGTTGGCATCAGTATTAGTCAATATAGTGGCTGTACAATGAATTCAGAGAGGAAATTCTATTGCCAGGATGGGATCTTCATTGACAAAGTGATGGAGGAAGGAACTATGTGCCATATAGTCTGCCCTGAGCATAAAGAGTGTGCTTCTATAGTGAGAGAACCCTGCTCCATCCCCATAAGTGAGAGAATGAAGACCCATCCAAATCTTTTTTGTACATGGAATGGGAGAGGTGCCATTTTGTTTATAGGCAATACTGTCACTGTGGCCCTGCCTCTGCTTTGAAAAAAAAAAGATAAACCAAGAGAAATTAAGTATAATAAAGAGAAAGCTTAATGTAGTCTCTCCATTTTGGACACTTGTAAGCAGCAATCATTTTGGGTTTTCTTCATCACCATAAGTGTATATTGCCATATCTCTGCTAAGCAAATTAATCTTGCCACCATTTAATTAAAAAAGACTTAATATGTTTTAAAATCAGACTGATATATTTAAATTCTAGCTGGAATGAATCTGTTTCAAGTCCAGTCCCATGTTCCCAGAGACTCAGTATATGAAGAAAGTGACTTAATTTCTTTTTAAAGGAAATGCTTCCTCACAGCTTCATTCTGTTGTGCGTTGCAGTGCTTGTCTATTTGACTGTTGTATCTTCATTAGGAAGAGAAAAGTTGGTAATAATATCAATCTTAACTTTCCAGCCGCAAATAGGACATAGGTTCCAATCATGGATCAGGGTTGTCCTGTTTCCCCTTCCTCTGCAGCCTCTTGTACACCCTTTTTCATGTGTCTTTCTGAAGGCAGGCCCTTTCTGCAGCCTACCTGATTCTGGTGTGGGCGCGCGGGGATCACACGAGCAGCCTCTTGGGGGGGCGCTCGGTGTCCCTCTGTCTCAGCCGCAGCAGCTCCCTGCTGGCTGGCAGGCAGCATGAGGGCTTTCCTCTTCCTCCGGCGGCCAGCCAAGTACAGGCTGCGCTGGGGCAGCGTGAGGCTGCATCTCCGGAGGTTCCACACACAAGGGTGATATTCTGTGGGCCCTGGACCGACACGCAATCACACATTATTTTCGGCAAGAAGCTGAAAATGATATATTGCGCGATGCGCTGCCTCTCCTCCTGGGCAGCGTCACACGATTGACTTCATGTGGAATGGACTCTCCAGAGGCCCTTTCGCATGAGAAATGGCATGTGAAAAGGGCCTCAGCGACTTCTGGGAAAGAGATGATGCTGATGCTGGGAGATCTGATGGGATTCCTCCTTCCCCTATAGGAAGGGATCAGCCGAAGCTGGGCCCAGACTTGAGAAGGTCCTGGCAATCTTACATGGCAGTAGAGACATAATAGGGGTCAAAAATGGTGCCAAGTTGATGGGGGTCTATCTGCCATTTGTATTTCTCACACAAAGCCACTGATATCGTATCTAGAGATAGTGCAGGAAGTAAAATTGTTCAATATTGGGCTGATATTTTTTTTTTCAAAGTCAGTGCTGGGACACATGTGGGGAGCTGCTATATGTCAAATGATATGAACATGTAATCAGGTATCAGTCACTTCTACTTGTGTGTCTCTGTCTCACTTTTACTTGTGTGTGAAGGGGGTGGAATGCTATGAACATCTCTTTTAGCAAAGGTGCTCTCACTGGCGTGGTTAATGAGGGGAGTGTTTGGCTTCCTGTTTAAATTGGTTGGAGAGCTTGGGCTGCCCCGGGGAGAAGCTACCTGTATGGAGGACATACAGGGGACTGAACAAATATAATTGGCAGTTAGAAAATAGGAAAAGGTACCAATAGGTCAGAATTTCTGCAGGAAATATGAAGGAAAATTGTTAGTGTGATAGGGTGGAAGAAAGAGGGCTTACAGACAATGAAAAACGAAATCTCAGTGGAAGGTCTGGTAGCTATGGGAGGCAGGAAGCCACGCTTTATGGCTGCAGTGAGCAGGCAGCAGCAGAAGGTTGCAGGCAGGCATCAAAAGGGAAGTTTAACAAGAATAGTTGAAACATTCCACCCTAGCTGTTATAGTGCAATTGTCCCACTTTCAACATCCTATGGACTGCTGAGGTTTGCAGTTTAGGGAGGGACATTTAGAATTCTCAGCCAGAGAGCTCTTTGCACCTAGTAGAAGCTGCCAAACCCAGAGAATTCCACAGGATGTTGAAAATGGAACAATAGCACTATAACAGTGTAGTGCAGAAATGCCCTGAATCATCTTTGAAGCCAGAGGCAACAGAAAGAGGCGGAGGCCCAGAAACACTGTTCTACAGCATCTGTCCCTGACTGATGAGGGACTGGCTGGGGTGAAGCTTCGGGAAATCTAGACAGAGAGAAAACCTATTAAGAGCTTATTAGCTGGGCAATATACTTGTAAGTGTTAAGAACAGTAACTAAACTTGTCTTAAGCAGATTTCAGCAAGCCCAATATTTAAAAAGTGACTTTCTATTCTATTTGTAAGTGATTCCCTAAAGAAACCTCTTGTTAAAAAAAAAAATCTTGACTGCATTGGTAGTGTCTGTTCCATGCCCAGCATTATATGCACTAAACTACTGAGGACTATGAGTTACAGAATGTCTATTCTGTTGTTAAGAGCTAAAAGTTTTTACAATGGAGACACATGGGCTGCATGGAATTCCACAGACCCTTTCACAAAGCTTTAGAAAGGAATATAATTGGGACAGCCCATAGGTTGTATATATGCAGCAAAAATGGAACTACCTTTTCATCGGTTTCAATAATCCCCCAAGAGGCATAGTTTTTAATGCTTTTGCCACAAATATTGTATTTCACCTGAATATGGAATAATAATGAGCAATGTAATGGAGTAGAAAGATTCAGGACCCAGATAAAAAACAGCCAGGAAAAGAACAGGCAGTCTCGAGGCAGGAAATTACAGAGGAGGGAGAGCCATCTCTTACTGCAGATTGTGGTGGTCAGGCTTCTGAGAAGACTGTTAAAACTCAAAAATAGTTTTTTCTGCAGGTTTTTACATTAATGAAACAAGGTGAACTGCCTGCTGTACCAATATACACATTTCTGCTTTTTCTGCTTATTCAACATCCATTTCCTATAAATGGTGCTATGCTTTAACTTTTTGAAGATAGAAAGCTTATACCTGAGAACGTATTTCAGATATGCATCTGTGTCTATGTGCCTTCAAGTCACCTACTGACTCAATTTCACAGTGTTTCCCTAGGCAAGGAATGCTCAGACATGGTGTTGCCAGTTCCTTCCTTTGAAATACAGCCTACAGCACCAAGTAAAACAAATTACGAAAACAAACCCATTGTACTCTGGTTGAATGAATCTGTACCTGTTGACAGAGGATCAGTATTAAATAAACTACAGTATCTTATATACTGACAAGTGGTAATATTTCATTTAGAGCTTAGAAAGACTGAAGACATAAATATATGTCTTTAAGAGTATATTTATATCTGTATTATTTATATTTGTATTTATGCCCTGCCCTTCGAATGCATTATCAGGATGGCTTACAATGGTTCTAAAATATAAAGCCCTATATGACTTAGACCTAGATTATTTGAAAACCTGAATCTCCCTGTATGCCTGCTTGGATCTTCAGAGGAAGGCCTTCTCTCCATTCTGCCACCCTTCCAGGCTGGTCTGGTAAGGACACAGGAGAGAGTCTTGTCAGTGGCTGCTGCTAGCAAAGGAACTTTGTCTGCTGGAGGTTCAGTCAGCATGCACTGTCTCTGCTGTCTTTTTGCCAGCAAGTGAAGACCTTCTGGTTTAAACATGCCTTCAGCTTTAACTAAATAGAATAGAGCAACATGTAACAGATGTGCTGTTTTTAATATATACAGTATATAGTCATGCATAAGTCTAGAAATTTTAGTAGAAAAAATGAGCCAAAAAAACTGGTTTGACTTATCAGTGTAGGTGCTGTACCTCAACTCTTATAAAAAAGGAACTATCCTCTTCTCTGAGCAGAATGGCGAAAGTTGAGCGTCCATCCTGGTAGAACCTAAAAGTAACCGACTCCCTCTACTCTTTCCCTTGTGGCACTGCTTCTGGCCTTTTTGAATGCTTGACCAGGAAAATGGCAGTGGCAGCAGCTGTTTGGTGCTTCCCCTCAAAGGAGCTATGACCATTTCCACAAGATGGGGCTGTGCCGCTGTGGGGCTAGGATGGCAGTGGTCAGCTGATTGTGCTTCCGTGTAATGTTGTTGCCGGCCCATCTTGTCCCCAAGTGGTATGTGTGTGTGATATTCACAAGACGGAAAAAAAAAAAGTTTTGTGCCTGCCATTGCACAGTACTCTTGCTCTTCCTGAAAGTGTGCCGAAAGGGCTAAAAGCATGCTGGCAACACTTCCTTCCCCAGCACAGCAATGGAAACTGCCTAGCTGCACTGCAGAAGGAAGAGGAGGGGCGACTGTGATCCCTTCCACAGGGAGCTGGTGAAGTGCAGAGGGGAGCCTTCCTAGCATGCTCTCTTCCTGGCAGGTGCATTGCCGGGACTGCGAGAGAACGATGTGCAGGAACATTGTCATGCGGAAAGGGCAAAGAGACAGCAGAGGAGCTCAGTGCTTCTATTACATTCTCCCAGGATGGACTAAGCTCTTGCACTTTGCTACTCTACTCAGAGAAGAGGATGGTTCCTTTTTTTGATAAGAGTTAATACCCAGTCATAGCTTTTATCAAAAAAAGAACCAACCTCTTCTCTGAGTATAACAATTGAATGCCTTGGTGAGAAAATGGCATTGGTTGGGGCGACTGGCTCCCTGAAGCACTTCTGGCTCTTTCCCCTCTCTAAAGAATGATCCTCAACTTGTCCACAGGTCATACCAAAATCCATAATTTTGGCCCTAAAACTTGTCCTTGACTTATACATGAGGTCAACTTATATACTAGTATATATGACACTTCATGTCTTTTTATTGTTGGCCCTCCATGGATTCAAGCAACCACAACTTGAAAATATTCCCTTCCACCCACCCCCCTGAAAAAACAAACAAACAAAAAATCCAAAAAGCAAGCTTTGATTTTGCTATTTTATATAAGGGGCTCCATTTTACCACACCATTATACATAATGGGACTTGAGCATCCACAGATTTTGGTATCCATGAAGGATCCTGGAACCAAACCATAGCAGATACCAAGGGCCCACTGTAGCTATTTTTTAAGTTAATGCCTAAAAGTAGTGTTTTAATTTGGTCAATGGTTTAATGCTTTTTTAACTTTTGTTAAACAGTTTTAGCTGTTCTGTTTTAAACTTACATTGTAAGCCACTTCGAGTTGCATTTGAGAGAAAGGTGGGATATAAATCAAATGTTATCACCATAAAACAATACATTAAAATAGTTAAAATCAGTAAGGATACCAAAGCAGCATTAAAAACAAACACCAAATCAGAACAAAGCAGAACTGATCAAAAAATGTTAAAGAGCTATGCAAATAAGTCTTGCTAATAAAATGAGACATGTTTACCAAAAGCCATTATTCCAAGATGTCGTTGGAATGTGCTGATGTACCTCACAAGCACCCTACAATTAGCTACAGAAGCATTTCAGTATCAGAACTTGCCCTTCTTCTGAATTCTACAGAGACCCTTGCATCTTTCTTTCCCTGTCCTTTGCATAATCAGCCTTTCAAATACAGATCTGGACCTTAATCCACTCTGATGTCCTCGTCACACTCTTCTGTATTAAAAAAACCTTGGCGATGTGTTGGTCACAGTAAACTACTACTGAGCAAACTGCATTCTGTTCAGATGAAAAGAAAATACTCTTGTTCCTTCTGAAAGATTCTACGGTCCCAAAATAAATTTAATTTTAACCATAGATCCCTCAGCCTCATACTTTGAACTGCTTCCCTGTTCTTACTTACTGCTTCCCTACTTTATGTTCAGTAGTGTAGAAAGAAAGTTGTTTCTTCCTTATAACAACATCATTCAAAATTATGCAAAATATTTTCAGTTTACAATGAGGACAGAGCCTCCCATTGCTGCAGTTTTCCATATCAGAGACATAATATGCTGCACTGCTGTGGTCTGATTTTTCATATGCCTGTCCAAACCTGTTTAACATGTGCTCAACTTTAAACACATAGGCAAGTAATCATTTATGTCAGTGTGACTACTCATGTGCGTTGGATTAAGGCAGATATGTATGGCAGAGAGTTTGTACATTCTCCTATATTTATTTGGTCTGCAGGTCTCTACTCTGGATGTAGGAGATGTCAAAAACATAAACACAGTTATAATTCTTAATGATCTACTTCATTGAGTCGGACATAACAACTGGTTTTCTTTTGTTATATTAAGAGTTTCAACCACAGATCTTGGGCAACCTCCCTCTCATTTCCATCAGGGGCAGTTTTAGAACCTTAAAATGAAAAGTACAGTTTTATTCACTACATAAAAGTTATTCTTGCTTATTTGCTTTGGGATTCTCTGCAGAACAAGAAAGATGTTAACACAAGGAAAGGCAAGTTCTGAGACCAAGCTCCTACTTTAGCTAATACAATGCCTAGAACTTGTTTAATGAAAGGCAGTTAATCTTCATGATAAACAGTTATAGAAAACAACATCTGCAAAATTAGTACCTTTAGTCACAAAAAGAGTGCTTTGCCAAGAAAGATGGGAAACAATACTTAGAATTAGGATAAATATCTATGGGAGCAGAGAGGCAAAGATAGTTAAATGAGGTGGATAGAAAGTACAGTTACGTTTTTAAAACCTACGCTTTCCATATATAGTTAGGTTTACAAATATGTATATATATACACTTTCCATGTATGGATTATGGGCTGGTTTGCTCCCTGACCCAAACTGCTGAAATGAACATGTCCAGTTCTGGGTAACACAGTTCAAAAAGGATATTGACAAGCTAGAACATGTTCAGAGAAGGATGACCAAAATGGCAGAAGGCCTGGAAACCATACCTTATGAAGAATAGCTTTGCTATCTGGGCATGTTTAGCCTGGAGACAAGAAGATTAAGAGGTGACATGACAGCCATATTTAAATACATTCATCCCTCCACATTCTCTAGGGTTAGGGACACAGGACCACCATGAAAGTGGAAAAACTCGAGTAACTCTAAGCCCTCTCAAACCATATTTAACATACGCACAAAAACAGTCTGATTACCATATTCAACCCACGATGGATTCCTTTGAGGCATCAGAGTTCCTTCACAAGGCAGAAATGGGTGGCTGGTGGGGCTTACTGCTACCTCCACTGCTGCCCCACACCATTTTTAATAGGGACTTACAAGCCTCATTCTCAGTTTTGCAGTCACAAGGCTTGCAGTCCCTATTAAAAATGACACAGGGCAGCAGCAGAGGCAGCAGCAAATAATCCATGAATAACCAAATCTGTGAAAGTGAAACCTGCAAATGTGGAGGGCTGACTGTAATTGAAAGGATATCATGTGGAGCAAGCACCTGCTGCAGAGAATAAGTAACGAATCAATGGCATCAAACTACATGGAAAAGAGATTCCACCTAAAGATTAGGAAGAACATTCTGATGGTAAGACCAGTTTGAGAGTGCAATACACTGTCTCCTTCTTTGGAGGTTTTTGAACAGAGGCCAGATGACTATCTGCTGGGAGTGCTTTGATTGTGTATTTCTGCATGGCAGGGAATTGGACTAGGTGGCCCTTGTGGTCTCTTCCAACTCTATGATTCAATGAATGAACATTACTGGATAAAGTGCTGTTCCCATTTCTGCCATCCACTTGATGCTTGAGCAGATCAAAGACTTGTATCATTCTGAGCTACTAGAGAAATCTCTTTGACTCTCAAACAGTATTCCATAAACTAGGAGTGGTAAATTATGTAGTCCTCCAGATGTTGTTAAAACTGCATCTGCCATCAGGTCAAAGCAGCACTGCCAATTGTAAAGGTAGGCACAAGCTGCAGTCTAACAGCCTTGAGAGGAACAAGTTGCCCTTCCTCGGTATAGACTTTTCAATGAAATACACAGAAACCAAAGACAACATGGGAAGGGTCAAAAATATCATTCAGTAACATTAAGTATCAATGTCCAAATCATCTAGGTCATAGTATTTCCAGTATCTAAGTATATTAAAGCTGGACAGTGAAGAAAGTGAAGAAAATCAACAAATTTGAAATGTGTTGGAGAAGAGTTCAACAGATACCATGGACAGCTAAAAAGACAAATGAATGTGTCTTAGAGTAAATCAAATCTGAACCACTAGAAGTGAAGATGACTAAACTCAGTTTGGTATACTTTGGAAATATCATGAGATGATATGATTCACTGGGGAAAGATCATAAAGCTTGGTAAAGGGGAAAGCAGTAGGAAAAGAGGAGACCATACTACAGGTGAATTAACTCAACAAAGGAAGTCATGGCTCTCAGGCCCTTTCCAGACGTGGGGAGGGAACCGCGAAAAATGGGACTCACTGGATTTCCTGAGCGTCCGGGTGAGTCCGTCGGGATGAGGAGCAGTGCGAGCTCATCGCTCCGCACTGCTCCGGCATCCAAAATGGTGGCTTCTGGTTGGTGGAGACTCTCCACCAACCAGAGAAGCTCGCCAGCCGAAAGCCTGCCCCCGGATGATCTGCAGGCACGCACTTGTGCGCGCCTACAAATCTGCTCTGGAGCGCGGTGACGGAGTGACATGGAGTCTCGCGCTCCATGCTTTTTAAAAATCTCTAAAAGGAGGTCTTTAAAAAGCACGCTGTGCAACCAGTTCCAGTCGTGCAGAACCAGACTGAGGTACGGAACTACAAAAAGTAGTCCACCCCAGTCCACTCTATGGTGCAGAAGACCTCTGTCGGAGGTCGCTCTGCACCATTTTAAAAGCCTGGTGAGGAAATGGCCTCAGTTTGTATGACCTGAGCAGGGCAGCTAAGGACTAGGGATCTTGGAAATCTCTCATTCAGAAGGTCACCATAAATTGAATTCAACATGATGGCAAATCACAACAACAAAGGCTCAAAATTCTCGTTAGCAAGAAAGAGAAAATAGATGTGTAAAGGTGTGGTATTAGTAATGATGTATGACATATAATCTTTCTGCATTTGTTCATTAGGTTTCCAAATTTATCAGAAACAATAAGGGCTAAGAAATTTCATTTGGGACCATCTACATAGAGATTGCTAGGATAGCCATTTATGCAACAGACTGCGATCCTTTTCGCAGCACATTGTTGTCTGGCAATGGGGACAGGAAAAGGATAGGACCACAAGGATGCTTATGCATGACATCGTTGTGGTCTCATCTTTCTCCCATTTCCAGGCAGCATAGTCATGGAGTAAATCATTGATGAGTTTCCCCGTCAATGACCCATGAAGGGATGCCATGTATTTGAAGGGATGCCATGTAGAGGAAGGAGAGGGCTTGTTTTCTGCTGCTCCAGAGACCAGGACAAGGAGCAATGGATTCAAGCTGCAGGAAAGGAGATTCCACCTGAACCTCAGGAAGAACTTCCTGACAGTCAGGGCTGTCCGGCAGTGGAACATGCTGCCTCGGAGTGTAGTGGAGTCTCCTTCCTTGGAGGTTTTTAAGCAGAGGCTGGATGGCCATCTGTCAGGAGGGTGCTTTGAGGGTTTTCCTGCATGGCAGGGGGTTGGACTGGGTGGCCCGTGTGGTCTCTTCCAACTCTACATTACATTTCTATGATTGTGCTGCCATCCTGCACTTACGAGGTGTACAGAGGATCTGGAAATGCAACGGCTGTGCTTCCTGCTCCAGCCCAGCATGGAAAAGTACCCAGCTGTGCTGTGGCAGGAAGAGGCCTGGACCACGGAGGCAGCTGGAGCAGAGGCAAGCGCTCCTGTTGTGCTCTCCTCCAAGCAGAACTGTTGCCAGGGATCCCCACCAAACACCACTGGGAACAGGTAAGGTGCAAAAGGGGCCTGTGTCAGTGCTTCAGTCCCATCCCTTACACATTCAGTGCTTGCTCCTATCCTTTCCTTAGGAGCTAAGCATAATCCTTAGGAGCTACACATATGTGTTTTAATAGCTACTCTCCAGCACTTGCTTCCCAATTAGACTAAATTATACGAAGAAGCGTTAGAAGAAGCATTGTAAACTGTGCTGGGCAGACTTCTGACCCATGCAACCTGTTTTATTATTTAGTAGAAACCGTGGGACCAAGCAAAGCCAGGTGCGCAATAGCAAGGCAAGGAGTAGGCTAAGACTTAAACTTAGACTTAACTAATTAGGTGTTTTCATAACTCATAAACTGTTCTCAAAGTACTTCCACATGGGGAAGAAACATGCAGAAACGGAGCTTACCAGAAGCCGGGTAAGTCCGTTGCCACGAGGAGCAGCACAAGTTCGCTGCTCCACACTCCTGCAGCGCCCGGCGGCATCCGGCGACGTCCGAAATGGCAGCTTACGACTGGTGGAGGCTCTCCACCAACCGGAGAAGCTCGCCAGCCTGAAGCCCTCCCCCTGGCAGATCTGCAGGCACGCACTTGCGCGCACCTGCAAATCTACACTGGAGCGCTACGACGGGGTAGAACGAGGCTGCACGCTCGTGTTTTATAAAAACCACTTGAAAAGTGCCCCAAGACAATTGCCAAATTTTACCTATACAGCACCTACAAGTTTTTCCAGTACAGAGGCTTCTTTCTGCCTAAAAAAGGGGCAGTTAGCTTCCCACAGGACAGGGACCACTGGATCTCAATGGAAGTTTCTTCGCTGTTGCTAATGGATTTGAAATTTTATTGCCTGTTGTTTATTGCCATTTGTCTCTGTTGCTCACATGGCCAATATGGTGAATGGCATTGATATTCCTCTGGACCATCTTAACTGGCAATAGAAGTAACAAAATGAGTAACCAATTGAGTAAAAATGTATGCCTCTAACATCATCAATTTTCTTCTCTAGTATAATTTTCAACATCTTTGCCTGATGAAAAAGCCAATAGAACTTTGAAAGCTTGCATGATTTCTTTTTTTCTTTTCTTTTTTTGTGCTTTTTGGTTGGACAATAAAGGTATTGTCATTTTGTGGATTTTGGATTTTATTGTATTTTGCTGCATGACAGCATATGCTTAACAGAAATGCTGTCCGCTGCTCTTCCTATAATATATTCAGATACACACCTTCCATCTCTTGGAATTGATTTTGAGATAAACCTAGATGTTTGCATTCTTCCTTTTTTTTTAATGCTACCTTTATACCCAGTCTTTCCATAAAATATGCCAAGCTTGGCTGACAACAATAAAATCTGGCAACATGAAACAACAACAAGAAATTCTCTATTTAAAAACTCGAGTAAGAGGACACAAAAATATGGGCCAGGATCCAGCAATGCACTGTGCTTGATCCACTGATTCTGAACTCTCTGGAGCATATCCCTTGCATTGCAAGGGGTGGTAAAGGAAGTGATTGGTGGTACAGTGGTTAAATGTCGTTACTGTAGCCATAAGGTTGTGACTTCGATCCTGCAGGCTCCAGGTTGACTCAGCCCTCCATCCTTCCTCAAGTTGGTAAAATGAGTACCCAGCTTGTTGGGGCCAATTAGCTAACACATTGTAAACTGCTTAGAAAGCACATAGCTGATAAGCAGTATAGAAATACACACGCTATTGCTATTCCTAATTGTCTGGACGGGGCTGTCTGTTGGAGCCAAGCTATGGAGCCTGACCATAAAAACAATACCAGTTGAAACAGTTTTAAATTAAATTAAAAAAAAAAAAAGACAGAGAGCAGCATATTGTTCTTGACAGGATGATTATTTGTCAAACATTTGCTCATTGTAAACTGGGCTTGAAATACATACTTTGAAATAATACTTGTAGCCTGTGTATGGACAGGTACTACACAACTTGCCTTTAAGGTCACCATCTGGAAAACACACCTGGGGCTGGAAAAATTAAGAAAAGGAATGTGTGTTTGTATACATACACATACATACTATGAACATGACCTTCATAGCTGGCCGGTTGCCTGGGAAGCTTAAACCAAGCTTATTCTCTCCCACTGACTCCACACTCTATATGTCACAGACTGGTTGGTGTTGTTTTGATGGGCTGGATTTTTCCTGTAATTGAGAAAAGAGTTCCTTCCAATGCTTATTTAGAAAAGCAACACTGGATGTTTTCATGAAAGCATGCACAGTCTGAAACTAAACAAGCAGAATACTCCACTTTTGTACCCAGAGCTACTCGATCATGCTGCCACACAGCAATTTTATTATCTGTTTCAACAATTATGTCCATCTTTCTGTGATCCAGACTCAAGCAGTTCATGAATATCAGTCACAGGGACAAATGCCAATCACAGGGAAATTAATAGCAATCCTTCAAATAAAGCAAACATCGATAAAAACTGTCTCATAGTATATCATAAAATCATACTAACAGCAGCAAACTAAAGACGTAAAGCAACTTTATTGCTGACATTGGGGGCATTGGAAAGATTCACTCCCTTAGATTTCCAACATGGGAAGAAGTCACTCCAATCAGATCAATTGCTGATCTTGGAAGCATTCAGGGGTGACATGTTACTAAATTTCATCCCCATCCCAGACACCTTCCCAAAAGATATACCAGAAAAGTGTGTCCCTCCAGAGATGATTGACTTGCAACTTTTATCATCTCCTACCATCGGCCAGAGCTGAAGAGAGTTGCTGTCCAACATCCGGAGGGCTCCAGCAGACTGGAGGAGGGCAAATGTTGTCCCCATCTTCAAAAAGGGGAAAAAAGAGGACCCAAATAATTATTGCCCAGTCAGCCTGACATCAATTGCAGAAAGATGCTAGAGCAGATCATTGAATAGTCAGTTTGGCATTACTTATAAAGTAATGCTGTAATCACTAAAAGTCAACAAGACTAATCTTATCTCTTTTTATGATAGAGTTACAAGCCTGATAGATGAAGGGAATGCTGTGGACATAGCATATCTTGATTTCAGTAAGGCCTTTGTCAGAGTTCCCCATGACATTCTTGTAAAGAGGGGGGTGACCAAAATGGTGAAGGATCTGGAAGCCATGTCCTATGAGGAGCATCTTAGGGAGCTGGATATGTTTAGTCTGCAGAAGAGAAGGTTAAGAGGGGACATGATAGCTATGTTTAAATATTGGAAGGAATGTCATGTCAAGGAGGGAGCAGGCTTGTTTTCTGCTGCCCCAGGACAAGGAGCAATGGATTCAAGCTGCAGGAAAGCAGATTCCACCTGAACCTCAGGAAGAACTTCCTGATGGTCAGAGCTGTCCGGCAGTGGAATATGCTGCCTTGGAGTGTGGTGGGGTCTCCTTCTTTGGAGATTTTTAAACAGAGGCTGGATGGCCATCTGTCGGGAGTGCATTGGTGTGTGTTCCTGCATATTAGGGGATTGGATTTCCCCTGTGGTCTCTTCCAACTCTATGATTCTATGTTTTTATGATTCTATCTCTTGAGAAGCTGAACATGCTGGATACCTACGATGTGCATTTGCACAGATGATATCCATGCCTGAAGGTCTAGGTGCAGGGGCAACCTTTCACGCATGCTACAAATTAATCCTTCCAAGACACATCAAGACAGCTGATCCAGAAAATCTTACTATTGCTTTTAAGTCAGTGGCCCAGTTTGCTGAAGGAATAAGGATGTGTAAAAAGTGACTTATCTGAGGTACTGAAGCAAGTCAGGAGGCTGTCAAATCAAAATATTTCTCATTTGTGGTCATGAACATACAGTTTGAACAACTATCATTTCTAGTGTCCAGGCAATATTTAAATCAAGTGATTACCTTATGTAAAATGGAAACATGAAAAATAAACCTTGGTGGGGGTGTTACTACTATTCAGTTGTTAAAACATCTGCACTAATTTGCATGCAACATGACTGCAATTCAGAGAAGAGCTGGAACAAAACTCCACATATTTTGACCTGCACTTACTGATATTGTAACTGAATGTCTGGCATTAGGTATCAATAGTCATGTCTCAACATCATATGTTCTTTCCAGGAACAGGTATCTGACACTTCAGATACCAGATCAGAATGAACACATAACCGATGTTTAGTATTTCTGAAACACACATGCATATGTTGTAGGCAAGTAACCAAAGATCTACTTATTGATGATGGGATTTGGAAGCAGATGTGATTCTACTTCACCCAACCTCCAATAATCCCAATCTATTTCTGATCAGATGGTTCAGCCTCAAGTAGAATTGTTTTCCCTGTATCTTTGTCTGTAAAAATTAAACCAATCTGTTTCCAAAGCCATTTATTTTCATATACTGTATATTGTCCTATGAGGGCATGACCCTGAAAAATAATAATTCATATTATTCATATTCATATATTAGTATGTTTAGATGTTTTAAGAGCTATGATAACTACTTAGGGGTCCTTGGACAAATAATTAAAAAATCAACATTCCAAGCTCTTTAAAGCAGTGATTCCCAAACTTTGGTTCTCCAGATGTTTTGGACTTTAGCTCCCACAATTCCTTACTGTTGGCCCAACTGGCTAGGGTGTCTGGGAGCTGAAGTCCAGAACACCTGGAGGACCAAAGTTTGAAAATCTTAAAGAATCATCCAGGCTTTCTCCCACTAGCATCTTCAAGCTCCAAGGGCTCCATCCTTTCCAGCAAGTCTGATGGGAGAACAAAACAGACTGATTTTTTTCTAGCAGTCAGCAAGCTGAAGCTGCCTAGAAACACATACCGCTCTTCAGTCATTTTTGCACTAGAAGCCATTAACGTGTTATATTGTTATAATGGCGGCATCGTGGGTTAGGGATGCTCTTTTCAACACCCTTCCTCCTTAAGTGGATAGGTAGTGGTATTTCCACTGGTGTTCCTTCTGCATTACAGTGTCCTTGGCCACTCTCGTGCCCTGCCTTCACCATGCACCACCACACTTGATTGGGTGTTGATTTTTTTTTTCTTCTGGAAGCTGTACTAATGCAGCTTCCAATGTTGTAACAGCATGACATGCCAGTACATTATTGTACTTTTGCTCTATACTGTTTAAAAATGTATTAATTTTTTTTTTAAAAAAAGTATTGACTCAAAGGAGACATATAAAATAAACAGGGAGAGGTGATAGAAAGTTACCATGCCATGGGAGTTGCTGAGGGAGGGATGAGCTGGGCATGCCCACAGCCTGCCCAGCGCTGGATCTGCCACAACAGGAAGCGCTGTCAAGTGCTATAATGGTACTGCACTATGACGGTTCATAGGATTGAAGTGTTATAGGAGGTTCTTAACAGATTTTTTCTGAGAATGAAAAAGCGCTCTTCAGCAATGCTTGGAGATGGGATAGCAACTGGAGAGCAATAATATTATGCCCAAACACAGCTCTGGGACTTTTAACAATCCGCTGCTACAGTGTTACAGCAACACCGTGTGGAAATGGCCTTCTCCTCTTCCTTTCTCAGTTCTCCCACTAACCCAGCCAGCATGTTCAGAAGGGCAATGGAACAGTTGCACCCTACTTGTGGTGGCTTCTTACCCACGCTCTCATCTAATGGGAGTGGCCATGTGGTTCGCAAGACAAACATGGCTCTCTGCATTTTTCAGACGGGGCAAATAAATAAGAGTGACAGTGAAGAGCAAGGCTAGATAAAGTAAAGATGTATAATGAACATTTCAACTGTCTTTTGATTAGAGGTTACATTTTAAGAGAATTAACGTTTAAACATTAATTTAACCTAGACTGGTCTGTCTATCCAAAATATCACTTGCAGCTGAATTTCTGAAGAAGCCTCCAACGTCTGACCTCATTTTCTTTGCACATTGCATGTGACTACACCATTTGCCTCCAGCATTTGGAATTTGTAAATATCAGCTACTTGCATAAGAAGGGAAATGTGAATTTTGCCAGAGAAAACACCTTGTTTAAAAACCAGATATAGGGCCTTCCTAGACATTCACCTTCTCCCAGGAGCAAACAGTGCAGACATCACACACCTGCCCAGACAATGTCACCCAGGCAGGCAGTCTTATTTCTGGGAAATCATTTTTTTTCCCTCAGAGTTCTAACTATAGTTGCTGGGAAATGGAGATTCTTTCTCATAAGCTACCATACTCTTTTTTTCTTGGAGCAAAAAAAAAAAAAAGCTGTGTAAGTACCAAAGGTCGCAGCCTTAACCCAATTTGTAATTCAGAAGTGTATACTTATGTAGATCCAGGAGTTGGTTTGCAACAGAAGTTCAACCAAAATCTGTCCTCATGGAGAAGAGAAAGCCATAGATTCAATGACATGGAGAAATAACAGAGTCAAACCTGAACCTTGAACCCAGAAATTCTGATCCCTCCATTCCACCAGTAGCAGAATAGGGTATTCATCATCAGGCAGAGGGATTTATACTCAGGGCTATTTAAACACAGCATCACACTGTGACAAGGATGCATATCCTTGGATGCTATATACAGAAAGAGAAGAAATAAACAGAAAAAAAACGTGAATAGATGAGGTATGCATACTCAGTTGCTGGGTTTTGGTTTCCAATGAAATGAAACCATCAGACAACATCTAAATATTAAACTGCAAAGCTCATTTGCACTATAGAATGACTGATTGATTACATCTGTATGTCACCTTTTCTCTCAGAATGGGACTCAAGGAAGCTTCCAAAAATAAGTTAAAAACATTAAAGACATTTAAAACAATTAAAAACATTAAAAACATATAGTACTATAAAAAACTATATCAATGTGCAATTTTAAAGAACAGATTAATAAATTAATAAATAAAAAGCTCTCCACTTCACATAAAAGCCTACTTAAGGAGAATGTTTTTGTTTGCTGGTGAAAGAAGAGCTGTGATGGCAGTAGCCCAGCCTCAGAATGTTCCACAAGGTGGGAGCAGCCACTGAGAGAGTCTCCATGTCTTCACCAAGCGAGCCTGGAGGGTGACAGGACTGAGAGAAAGCCTTCCCTGCAGATCTTAGGACTCTAGCAGGTTTGTATAGGGAGATACAGTCTTTCAAATAGCCCGGACTAAGCCATATAGAGCTTTATAGGTTATGACCAGCACTTTGAATTGTGCCCGGAAACGAACAGTTATCCAGTGAAACTGTTTTAACAAGGGAGTTATGTCCTCTCTGTAACTGGCCCTGGTCAACACTTTGGCTGCCGCTTTTTGAACCCACTGAAGTTTCTAGAGATGGGGAGAATTCTGTCTAGCTCTTTATACAGTCAGCCCTTCACAATCGTGAGGGTTAGGGATACAAGATCCCGGCAAAAGTAAAAAAAAAGTGAATAATGAACCTGGAAAATGAAGCTGATTTCACGAGCTTCCGCTGGTTGCAGCAGTAGCTAATCCAGCTCCTCAGCTTCACTTCTCCTCCCCCTCTTCCCCTCATCTCCTGTCTTCCAAAAAGACATCCACCCCAACTTCGCTTCTTGCACGCTTCAGAAAATAAACGCATCTCCGTGATTCTCAGAGGAGGGAAACACAGAGCCATATGAAAGATGCCAGCAGCAGTGATTGTGAGCCAGTGGTTTTCAGTTCTTCTGTTACCCAGTCCCTCCCCTTCTCCCCACTCCTCAGAAAAGCCATGAAGCACACTTCATAAGTCTGCTTGTACCAGATCTTCTGATGAAGCAATCTCAGACCCGCATGAAAAGCTTCCCTAAGAGCCACTATGATTCAAATCCCCTCTCCAAATTACTCCTCCCCAATTCCTCCTCCTGCCCTTTCTGTAAAAAGGCAACCAGATTGTCACAGGAAACAAACACAGATCAGTACTAAATGATGAGCTGGGTCTGTGAAGACATCCTAGACCAGGTGTGTTTACGGGCTTGTGGGGCTGTGCTTGTTTGTCTGTTTGTTTGCTTGTTTTTGTTTAGTCTCCTTGTGCTGGCCATGTGATCTCCCTGAGCACACGGTCTGACTAACGAGGGGGAGGAGCCAGCTAGGGAGAGGAGTCTTATTAGGAGCTCCCAATGGTGTGTGCCTTTGGCACACACACTTGAAGTCCTCTACTTCAATCCTTCAAGTTCAAAGCTTGGCAATCAGCAGAGCAGATGTAGTTTGTACAGCTGAATTTCAGAAAGAAAGACCAGTTATTCTCTCTAGAAGTACATCCTGTACTACTCTCTGTAGTATCAAGGATGGAAGGAGAGGGAACTGCCGTGGTCTCCGGTAACACTTGTGGGATGTTCCTTTTCTTGCCACAAGATGTTCTCGGGTACACCTGTACCAAGTGCAAGATGGTGACCTTCTTGGAGGAGAAGGTTCGCCAGCTGGAGGCACAAGTTTCTAATCTTCATCTTATTAGGGAAGGGTAGGAGTTTTTGGATAAGGCAGAGAAGACCTACCAGAAGACCGAATGCATGGAGGACCTGCCAGATCAGGAAGTCAACACACTGTGCCAGGAAACAGAGACTTGGAGGAATGTCACAAGGAGAAGTAGAAGGACCAGGATGGTAACAGAGACTCTCAACCTACACAATCGCTTCAAAGTTCTTGGCCTTACGAACGATGAGGAGCACCACGCGGAGGGAACAGAATGTCAACAAGAAGGAATCCAACTTCGGCAACAGGAACTAGATCAGTGGTTCTCAACCTGTGGGTCCCCAGATGTTCGTGGACTTCAGCTCCCAGAAGCCCTGAGCATTGACCATAGTGGCTGGGGCTTCTGGGAGCTGAAGTCCACAAACATCTGGGGACCCACAGGTTGAGAACCACTGAACTAGATCAATGCTCCCAGCCTCAACAGAATGCCCAGGCAGTCCTAGTAGAACACGTTCGTCGAGGAGCCCAGAACAAGCCTCAGAGGAGGCGAGTTCTGGTTGTTGGGGACTCCTTGCAAAGAGGAACCAAACTGGCAATTTGCAAACCAGACAAGCTCAATTGAGAGGTTTGCTGTCTTCCTGGGACCAGGATCAACCACATAACGGAGAGGCTAACCAGGCTGGTCAAGCCAACTGACCATAAGCCCCTCATTTTGGTTCATGTCGGAATCAATGACACTGCGGGAAGCAGCTTTTACCACATTGCAAAGGACTACAAGATTATGGGGACGAAGTTTAAGGACCTTGGTGCGCAGGTGGTCATTTCATCTCTCCTCCTTGTTTAAGGATATGGCGCATGTAGGGAAAGGGCAATAGCAGAGGTCAACAATTGGCTCCGCATGTGGTGCCATCGGCAACGGTTTCAGTTTTTGGAACATGGCTTGAATTTCCATGAACGTGGGCTTCTGGCGAGGGACGGGCTACACCTCACAAAACTTGGCAGTAATGTTTTTGCAAACAGTCTCGCAAGGAGGGTTAAGAGGTCTTTAAACTAAGTTCTGCTGGGGAGGGAGACAATATTATTCAGGGCAAGGATTCGGTGAGCGCAGGGGGAAAAGGCCCAAATTATATTGGACAAGTAGTACAAGCGACCAATGGCGGGAGGAGTAGAAATTATAGTACGGGACTTGCAGGAAGGGCCTGGGGACTTAAGTGTCTCTACACTAATGCACGGAGTATGGGAAACAAGCAAGATGAACTTGAACTCCTAGTACAACAAAATAAATACGATTTGATAGGCATCACTGAGACCTGGTGGGATGAGTCTCATGACTGGAATATAGGAATAGAGAGGTATAGCCTATTTTGTAAAAATAGATCAAACAAGAAAGGAGGAGGAGTAGCCTTGTACGTCAAGGATGTTTTCACCTGTGAAGAGATCTTGGAGTTAAACCCAGAAAGCCAGGTCGAGAGCATCTGGGTAAGAATTAAAGGAGCGAGAAACAATAGGGATATTCTGGTGAGGGTTTACTACAGACCTCCAACCCAGACTGAGGACTTTGATGACGCCTTCCTCAACCAAATGATGACACATTCAAAAAGGAGAGATACAGTAATAATAGGAGATTTCAATTACCTGGATATATGTTGAGAGTCAAACTCTGCCAAGACAGCAAGGTCCAGCAAGTTTCTTGCTTGTCTTGCAGACAACTTCATGGTCCAGAAGGTGGAAGAGGCCACAAGGGGATCAAATATTCTAGATTTGATCTTGACCAACAGGGATGACCTTGTTAATGAGGTAGAAGTAGTTGGATCTTTAGTGGGGGTGACCATGCCCTATTGGAATTTGGCATTCAGTGGGAAGGAGAAGATAAGTGTAGCCAGACACTCATCTTAGATTTTAAAAAAGTTGACTTTTGTAAACTTAAGGAGATGCTGGCTGGAATTCTGTGGTCAAGAATAGTGAAAGGGAAAGGAGTTCAGGAGGCATGGGAGTTCCTTAAAAGGGAGATACTGAAGGCACTGTCTAAAACTGTGCCAATAAGGAGGAAAAATGGAAGGCATCTGAAGAAACCAGAATGGTTGACTAAAGAACTCTCAGCTGAGCTAAGTGTTAAGAGAAACATGTACAGAAAATGGAAGAAGGGGAAACCACCAAAGAAGAATTTAAGCAAGTAGCTAGGAGATATAGGGAGGAGGTCAGAAAGGCTAAAGCACAGAACGAACTTAGGCTGGCCAGAGACATTAAAAACAATAAAAAGGGCTTTTTTAAATATGTCCACAGCAAAAGGAAAAAGAAGGAGACGATAGGGTTGCTGCACAGAGAAGATAGTGAATTACTAAAAGGGGGAAGAGAAAAGGCAGAACTACTTCACACCTTCTTTGCCTCAGTTTTTTCCCAGAAGGATACAAGCACTCAACCTGACGGTTGGGGAGCAGGTGAGGAAGCAGGGGAAATGAGGCACATAATAGGTAGAGAGGTGGTACAGGAATATCTGGCCACACTGGATGAATTCAAGTCTCCAGGGCCAGATGAATTGCATCCTAGCATATTAAAAGAGCTGGCAGAGGTCATTTCGGAACCGCTTGCTATAATCTTTGAGGACAGGAGAAGTTCCAGCAGACTGGAAGAGGGCAAATGTTGTCCCCATCTTCAAGAAGGAAAAAAAAGAAGACCTAAATAATTATCGCCCGGTCAGCCTGACATCAGTACCTGGAAAGATCCTGGAGCAGATCATTAAGCAGTCAGTTTCTAATCACTTAGAAAGCAAGGCGGTAATCATGAGAAGTCAACATGGATTTCTCAAAAATAAGTCATGCCAGACTAATCTTATCTCTTTTTATGATAGAGTTACTAGCTTGATAGATGAAGGGAATGCTGCGAATGTAGCATATCTCGATTTCAATAAGGCCTTTGACAAAGTTCCCCATGGCATTTTTGCAAAGAAACTAGTAAAATGTGGGCTGGACAAGGCTACTGTTAGTTGGATTTGTAATCGGTTGACTGACCAAACCCAAGGGGTGATCACGAATGGCTGCTTTTCATCCTGGAGAGAAGTGACTAGTGGGGTGCCACAGGGTTCTGTCCTGGGCCCAGTGCTGTTCAATATTTTTATCTATGACTTGAATGAAGGAATAGAGGGCATGCTCATCAAATTTGCAGATGACACCAAATTGGGAGGGGTTGCTAATACGCCAGAGGACAGGATAAAAATTCAAAATGACCTGGATAGATTGGAGAGCTGGGCCAAGGCTAACAAAATGAGATTCAACAGAGAGAAGTGTAAGGTCCTAAACTTAGGTGGAAAAATGGAAAACAGAAATATAGGATGGGGGACACATGGCTGGATAGCAGTACGTGTGAAAGGGATCTAGGAGTCTTAATAGACCACAAGCTGAACATGAGTCAGCAGTGTGATGCGGCAGCCAAGAAAGCCAATGCAATTCTCGGCTGCATCAATAGGAGTATGGTGTCTAGATCGAGGGAGGTACTGGTACCACTCCACTCTACTCTGCTTTGCTTAAACCTCATCTTGAATATTGTGTCCAGTTCTGGGCACCCCAATTCAAGAAGGACATGGTCAAGCTGGAGCAAGTCCAGAGGAGGGCGACCAAAATGGTGAGGGGCCTGGAAGCCATGCCCTATGAGGATAGACTTAGAGAGCTGGGTATGTTTAGTCTGCAGAAGAGAAGGTTAAGAGGGGACATGATAGCCATGTTTAAATATTTGAAGGGATGCCATGTAGAGGAAGGAGAGGGCTTGTTTTCTCCTGCTCTTGAGACCAGGACAAGAAGCAATGGATTCAAGCTGCAGGAAAGGAGATTCCACCTGAACCTCAGGAAGAACTTCCTGATAGTCAGGGCTGTCCAGCAGTGGAATACGCTGCCTCGGAGTGTAGTGGAGTCTCCTTCTTTGGAAGTTTTTAAGCAGAGGCTGGATGGCCATCTGTCGGGAGTGCTTTGAGGGTGTCCCTGCATGGCAGGGGGTTGGACTGGATGGCCTGTGTGGTCTCTTCCAACTCTACATTTCTATAATTCTATGATTCTATGAGCAGGATCCTGAGCACACCAGCGGTGTCTCTTCTTCTTTTGCCCCAGTAGTTCCCATTTCAGTTCAAAGGTACTAAAACTTTATTTCAAGACCCAGGAGAGTGGCTGCAGAGAAGCCTTTCCACAGCAGAGATACTCCAACCAAAGCTGCAACCTTTTGAAGATTAGGTTATACGGCAACTACTATGTGTACCCTATAAACTTCTTATTTTTTCGTTTAGGAGTAACACATACTTTACAGAATATAACCAATCAACCACTTTTTGTGAGACCTACAATTTCTGCCTTTGCTATCTGGTTCTTCCAAAAAATAAAAATAAAAAATACAATGACATGATATAATGATTATTTTTAAAGCCAGCAATGATGGGGAGGCACTTGAGTCAAAAGGGAGAAAACTTTCACCCTTTCTGCATGTTGTGGCTGCCTTGCAGTTGGGACATGATGGCAGCACTTCGCGGATCATGCTTCTGCATGATGTCGTTGTGGTCCTGCTGCCATCTTGTCCCTGTGCATCGCGCAAGTGCAGTATTTGTAAGACAGTTTTACGCCTGCTATCGTGCCATGCTGCTGCCTTTCCCTGCCATGCGGAAGGGCAGAAGTGCACTGGTGATGCCTCCCTCCCCAGCGCAGCCTGGCTGCACTGCGGAAGGGTAGAGGGGGGCCAGTGCACTCCCCTCCATAGCAACTGGGCAAGGTGTGGAGGGCACACTTTCCCTCCCTGCTGGGGCTGCAACAAAAGGACTACACAGAGCCCCATCGTGCTGAAAGAGCCTTTGTTGTTGTGTTTCTGACTTATGATGACTCTAAGGCAAGCCTATCACAGGATATTCTTAGCAAGATTTGTTCCGAGGGG
Organism: Iguana delicatissima; assembly: GCA_948472985.1. Taxonomy (NCBI): domain Eukaryota; kingdom Metazoa; phylum Chordata; class Lepidosauria; order Squamata; family Iguanidae; genus Iguana; species Iguana delicatissima. The sequence continues at coordinate 1,832,183 of CAOKZL010000187.1, read as the reverse complement.
GGTTGTCTTCTTCTTCCTCTGAGGCTTAGAAAGGATGACTTGCCCAAGGTCATCCTGTGGGTTTCCACAGTTGAGAGAGGATTCAAATTCTGGTCTCCAGAGTCATAGTCCAATGCTCGAACCACTACATCACACTGGCTCTGCATCCCCAGAAATGGAGGGTAGTCACAAATACAGGAAAGTCACAAAGGAATGAATCCCTCTCCTTTTATTACCATGAATATAGTCAAAATAAAGCAATGTAGCAAGCTTTGAGCCATGTAGATTTCTCACACACAGTCATTTGTTAGGACATTCTAACAGAGGAATTTGTATAGGAAACAGTGAGCCTGAGCTGATTACTTGGCAGCTGGTATATTATTAACTTATCACCATCATTACCAAGTGATTAGCGCCCTCATGTGGTTCTACAAAGCTCTCAATTGGCCTACTTTAAAACTTGCCAGTCCAAAGAGGGAGCCCTGCCTTTCATCAAGGTTCATTTATAGATCTAATCTGTTGCAATGTCTTGCCACTGAAATCTGACCTCATTTCAGCCCCCTCGCTCTGCTTGATGAGGTTTTCTTTCTCCATTCTCCAAGATGTGTTAGAATCAACCCGTGCTGTGTGTTAAGACAGCAGGTAATAGAGTCATTTGTCACCATGAGCTCAGGTACAGCATGTAAGGGTCACCTATCACAGTATGATTCACGGCAAATTAAAAACAAAGAAATCAAGGCTATGTAGCATGCCCAAATATTAACTCTTAGCAAAGAATACATGATGAGAAGGAAAATAAGTGGTGGGACAACACATTTGTTTCTAGCATCTAATCTAGACAGAAATCTTGCCATTGTTCTTCAAGATAATTTCGTCCTTGTGTGGTTCAATAGGCCTGCTGGGAACAATCTTGCAAAACCTCTCAAAAAGCAGACCAGAATCCAAAGTTCCAAGACCCCTTGGCCTCAAATAAGCTTAGCCATTTATTTTAAAGCTTTGGTCTGGAATGGTCTTCCAGCTATCTGCTACTCATCACGAGCTCATTAAACTAATGGTGCTCATGTGCAAGGGAAAGGTGCTGTACAACCAGGCAGTTCTATTCTGATGAGCGATGATGCCATGAAGACACAAGAGTAAAAACTAAATGGAGTTCAAGGCCTCTGTGCGCAGAGGAGCTGACTGCAGTGTTATTACTTTGAAACAAAAAAGTAACCCCTACAGGGCAAGGCCTTTCATTTTACAGCATATAATGTGTCATACTCGTCCAATTCCTTTCCCTCTAGGAGCTGAACTCGTGTGCGATGTGGCCTGAAAACTGTAGTCACTATGATGCAATTTCATGAAATATTGGAAGAAGCAGGAAGACCAGGGCCCTCTGGAGATCTTGCTGTCCCCTGTGCTCTCATTACAGGGAGGTGAACAGACACAGCTTCCAGTACAAAGATCCCAGGCAACAAGAGCACAGCACGACTGCAGCAACATGATTTAGTGTATTTTTTTTTTTTTTTTGCAAAGCTTTTTATTTTACAGGGATAGGATTGTTAAGAAAAGTGAGTTACAATAAAAAGAAGGCACAAAAGAGACAGTGCTGAATGGCATTTTCTACCAAAGAACTGGAGAGTTCTATTCTCATCATAGGCTATTTCGCTTTAACAACTTTGATGTCACAGCCTAAAATCTCTGTAGTAAGTCTTACTGTTCTTTGTGAGAAAAAAACTGCAGCATATCAACTAGTAAAGCCCCCCTGCTTTGTTTCACTCCAGTGTGAAGTCACTAGCCCCACTTCATCCTGGTATGGATGCCAGATATATGGGTCAATGGCATGCTTCCATCTAACTTTTTTGCCACTTTGTTGCAGTGATAGACAGTCAAGGCAAAGATATCTACCATGGGCACTGCTAATTCTAGCATTTCCTTTCTGCTGCTGTTACCACCGTAAACTGGCCTGGCCTTTGGTAACCTTAGATATCATTTTGATATCATAATTCGGCCCTGCTCTGCCACCAGCCAAGTGTTTGTGAGGCCACCGAACAAGTGCAAAGCTAGGCATGGCTATTATCTGCTGAGTCATATTTGTTTACACCAAGGCAAGCCAGAAACTGCCAGATCTGCTTTAGGGGACCTCCTGAAACAAACACCTTCATTACAAATGCATGTTAAACAAAGAGACCCTCTGCCCTGAGAGGGCACCCTGGCGAGCTGAGTGCTTAAACTGCCAAGCTAGCCGCATCTACATACTGGCCATACTATTGTCAATTCAGACCATAACTCAATCATGTAAATTCTGAGCTTTCGGAGACATAGTTTCTAGCCCAAAACTCATTGTTTTCGCCCAAGACCAGACTAGCTCACGGTCATTCTTTCCCTGATAAAAACCCCCAGTTCCGAGAGCTCTTCGGAATGCTCGGATCTCTCGCTGGGCTTCACTGGACTTTCATCCCACCTTGCTGCCGCTTCTGCGAGCTCCCCTTGGCAGCCACGCCGAGTTTCCTTCTCTCCAGTTGGCTTCTTCAGGACTACGAGGAAGGTGGCATATCACTCATTTCCCCCCAAACTCTCTTTTTCATTTCTTAGTTAGCTGTGTGGTTGTGTTTTCTTATTAACTTGCCTGCTTGCTAATAAATATCCTTGTTGCTATTTTAACTGGTTGTCTGCTCACTGACCTGATGCTGTATACATTGGGTAAAAGATCCCCGCTAAGTTACTCTGCCTCTCGTTAGCTAAGAGAGTGCTTGAGTTAATTTCCCCAGTTGGTTTGTGTTTGTTTTGGTTATTTGGGCGCCCCTCCCGGGACCCCCAAGTCACAGGGTAGCACTGCTCTGCACACATGACACCATTTTCTCCCTCTCAAACACAAACTTCTTCTATTAGTAATATGGTATAGCAGAAATTGCTGAAGAACAACAAACATTGGGAAAGCTGACAGTGCAATCAAGATAAAATGCAGCTTTCTTAACAATACAGTTTTCTGTTATCTTGATTAGTCAAAGGAACAAAAGAAGAGGGAAGCTCAGCTTACACTGCTGTGGAGGTTATAGTGAAGTTTTTGCATAAGTGAGCTATGGTGAAAATGATGGCCAATGTTGGTTGGTAGCTATCTTTCCATGCATGTTTACCTGGGAATAAATTCTACCGAACTCAGAAATACTTACTGTGTAAACATGCAAATATTAAATTGAAGAGTATAGAAACTGGGTTTCTCTATTCCTTCCTGCTTCTGAAAATGCTATACAGCACATAGCTGAATGGAGCAAGCCCATACCCTCATCATTTAATAGATGAAAACCAGGACATGAGTGGCCAAGCAACATTAGAGCATATTTAAGATTGAAAAGTTATTGATGAGGAAGAACACACAAGCTAGGAGAGGCTGTTGTGGTTTGCTTTTGCTGGGAAGGACAGGAGTCCACGCCCTGCCCTCCTTCCCTCACCTTTCCCCCTGCTGAGTTGATTGAGTGAAAAACTACAGTCCTCCCTCCACATTCATGGGTTTGACCTTTGAGGCGTGCACATGCCTTCTGCCCCATACTCCTCCCCCAATTCCCTTACGTTTTGTCCAGCGCGGAGAAGGAAGGCATGCATGCTGGACAAAAGGCAAGGGAATAGGGAGGGACGCACTCATGCACCTTCCTTCTCTCCTCTGGAGCTCCCCCTTCCACATTCCCATGCCTTTTGTTCAGTGCAGAGAACGCACACCAAGGCAAAACACAACAGAAGGGGGAGAAGGCACTCCTGTGCCTTCTTTCTCCCTGCTGCAGTCCCCCCTTTCCATTCCCATGCATTTTGCCCCAGCATGGAGAATGCATGCCAAGGCAAAATGGAAAGGAATGTGGGCAAGTGAAGGCATGCACATGCCTTCCTTTCCCCTCCTGAAGCTCCTCCTCCCATTTCCATGCATTTTGCCCTGGTGCAGAGAATGCACGCCAAGGCAAAAGAATGGGGGAAAGCACCAGAAGGGGACTGTGGGAGAGTTATTCATAGTTTTTCTACTTTTACAAAAGTTTGCCTCCTGAATCCTCGCAAAATAGGATGGGACACTGTACTTTTCCATTTTGAACTCAGTTTGCAGCAACTGAAGTAAGCTGAGGAGAACGAGGGAAAATGGGAGGAGCAGGAGAGAGAAAATGGAACATTTTAAAAGCAGCTGAAACGTGGGGTAAGAGAGGCTTAATCAGGCCTGTCCTTGCCAAATTGGGACAGTTGGAGAATATGTGAACTATGGAGGGGATTGATCCTTGAAAACTGGGTGGACACACCTTTGGTCAGCAAAGCACACTCATCTGTGGAAGGCAGATCTTGGGTCCAAACCTTGACAGCTAGCTTTATAAGGTCCAAACAAAAATTCATGAATGTGGTAGCAATCATTTGAATTCTCCAAGACTCTTCACCAGGCTAAACAAACAGCAGGTTGCCAAACTCTGTTTCCAAGGCTTACCCTCCTCAAGCAATCTTTAAAAATTTTGAACTGCTTAAAAAAGTAATTTGTCATTGATCCACATACATGGAATGAAACTGATATAACATCACCATGACTTTTCAACACACTATTCATCTAATTCAATAGCATACTCAGCATTATAAATAATTCACAAGTTGCATACATCCTAACACCAAATGCATCAGTTGTGTTATTTCATTATGATACCCCTCAGGAATACTGTTTTTTTTTTCTAATGACAAAATTAAGTGCAGAAATTTGCAATACTATATTATTTTGAATGCTCAGAGTATTTACATCTGCAAAACTGTCTGTTCTGTTAAAAAAACAAGAATCCTATTGTGCCATCTCCAACCATTTTTACCCAACATACATTCACTTAATTGTCACTATACAATATGTGCTATATATATATTCCTTTCTTTATGATAAATAATAAAAGCACAAAGTAAAAATACTGCAAACATTCAAAGACTACTTTTTTTTCAGAAAACATGAACAAAAGGGCTGGGATTATTGAAGTTTTCTGTAAATGTTTAGAGTGGTGTTTTTCAAGTAACAGATCAAGAGACAAAAGAGATTGGAGAAGGGCTATACAACAGCAGTAGATTATGTGCCACTGTCTGCAAAGTGGAATAGACTTTACCAGGCAGACAGACCAAGAGTCAAGAGGATAAAGCAAAAAGCCATCTTCTACACTCATGTGAAATTGCAAATTACCTAGGTTATTTGCATCTTTGGTTTTTTGAACATGCCATCCCTATGCAAATTACTCATGTCTACTTACTTCAAATTCAAGAATATCATGCAGTAAAAACAGATTTGTTTACTACTTAATCAGAATCATATGACTAGAAATATGTTTTTTAATTAAGATTGGCACTGATGGCTTTGCTGCTGATCCTCTTTCTGCAATTCAATTTCCAACTACTTAACTAGTTTTTCAATGTGCAAAGAAGAATCAAGACTGAAAGATCTGTATTTGGTTAGATGGCACAGTTCAGTCTCTGGCAAAATGGAAACTAAGTATTTCAGTGGAACTCCACTTAAACAATCTTTTGCCCATAGTTGTATTCCCCTTCCATTTTCAGGCACCATGCGCAACTGATTCTTTCTCCCTTACTTTAATTAACCAAGAATAATGACTACTCCTGGTTTTGCAGATTTGATTCTCCATTTCATATTTGAGCATATAAAAAACCCCACCCCTTTAAGCACAGGGATGGTGCCAGATATTACTGACCATTTTGTTGTATAAAAATGACCATATAAATTGGGTCCTTGTGCATCTGTATGCAAAGACAAGGCAGCTGCTATTGTGTTAGCTATTTGTGTAACAGTGGGGGATGACCTTTTCCATCCACTACAATGACAAAAATGGCTCATTCTGTCTTCATCAGCTGCTGTTGTTGTGTGCCTTCAAATTATTTCTGACTTACAACAACCCTATCATGGTGTTTTCTAGGGCTAAGAGTATGTGATACACCCAAGGTCACCCAGTGCATTTCTATGGCTGGACAGGGAATCGAACCCCAGTATTCAGGATCGTAGTCCAGTGCTCAAATCATTGTACCACCCTGGCTTTCCTTCACCTGTAACCTGATCCACATTTTTCTCTACAGTTGTATATTTGTCCAGAAGGGAATCTTTAAAAGACCAGTGTCCACAAATATTTTATGTTTAAAGTGGTCCTAATGCACATTCATTAAACTTTTTGGAAGTGGGAAGAAAACAACATACAAGAAGTGAAAACACACACAATTCAGAATTAAAGAATATAAGCAAGTGGTGCCATTTATTTGCTATTGATGCAATATTTTTCAGGAAAGGTGCTCAATGGCAAAAAGTATAGATTTCCTCTTCACTTTGCAGAACATATTTGTGGAGACAGTGTGTCATTGTTGTCAACTTTTGTTAGCTAGTGAGGATGCTCTTCTTCCTCATTCACTGCCTTTTGCTGCTGCCCTTTTCTATTATTTTCTATTCTTTTCATTTTTGGACAGCAATAGTTTTTTTTTTTATACTTTATTTTTACATATACAGATATATAATAAAACCATAACATACACATTATTCTATCAAACTTTTTTACAAATATCATTTTTATATCTATTTACATTCCCATGGAAATGTATTTTAAGTAATTTATACTACTTTATTATCATTATTATCCAGATATCTTCAAACATTTCCTGACTTCCATGTCTACTCGATCAGAATTAATTACTGACTAAAATACTTTTTGAAGCTCCCTAAATACCTAAAACAAATATCCAAAAAGTTAAACTTAATAGTCTCAATTTATAACAACGTTTTGACTTCACCTTTCTATCTAGTCTTCTCTCCTTTATACATTTACCATATATACAACTTCATGCAGTACCCATTACTTCGTCTATTCTTTAACTAGCTTCAGTCTAAATGAATAACATTTTTATCTAATTCCTTCATGCCCAATACCCTTTTTCCAACATGTATTTTTCCCCCACTTGTTGCCACCCTTTTTCCATTGTACCAGTTATACCACTCACTTTTCCTTTTAAATATAATGAGAAAGTATCAAATTGTTTTAACTCAGCTACTTCTGGGCCCAATTTGATTTTTCAGGGAATTCTTTAATTTCCATATTCTAGCAAACACAAGTCTTGCCGCCGTCACTAAAAAAAAGTATAATTCTCTTATATTTTGACTGAAAATTCTTATTAAACATAAATGTCATGTTTAACAGATACAATTCGGGCATCATAGGAAAAGTGATATTAAAAATTTCCTTTATCCCCTTCGTGTATTTTAACCCAGTACTTTTTAGTCTTGGAACACGTCCACCAGGCATGGAAAAACGTACCAGTGTTCTCTTTACACTTCCAGCATTTGCTATTTCCAGTATTGTATATTTTACATATCCTTTCTGGCGTTAAATAGCACCGATACATCATCTTTATAAAATTTTTTTTAAATCTTGAGAGCTAGTAAATTTCAATGTATCCTTCCACGCTAATTCCCAGTTTTTTTAAAGAAATTTCATGCTGAAAATTTTTAGCCCATGTAATCATAACATCTTTTACTTTTTCATCTTCCATATTTCTGGCCAAAAAATATTTATAAAAAAAGGGGGGTTTTCTGTCTGGTTTTCAAAAATATAATGGACTCTAAATCATTATAAGTTTTTTTTAACAGAAATTCCTTTTTCTTGCAAGTCTTTTAAAAATCTCTCTTTTAATTGCAAATATGGAAACCAGTTTAATTTGTACCCCGCTTCTTCCAACTCCTCCCGTGACCGTAAATATCGTTTCCCAAACCTGTCAATCCGTACAAGATCCTTATATCTAAGCCACTCTTGTTCTTTATCTGTCCAATCCGCGTAAAATGCTTCCTGGGGAGATATCCATAAGGGTATTTTTGTGTATGTATGCTTTTTTATATTTTTCCAAATTCTAATTAAAGATCTACGTACATAATGATTATTAAAATCCTTATCAATCTTCTTTTTTCCCATACCACAAATACACATGAAAACCAAATCGCATATTCCCCCCTTTCAATTGTCAATGTTCTTCTTTCCTTCAACTTAATCCAGTCACATATCCACATCATGGCGTTCGCATAATAATATAATCTTAAATCCGGTAAACCACAACCACCTTGTTGAGGTAATTCAGTAATTTTTTCCTTTTAATTCGTGGTTTCTTTTTGCCCATATAAATTTAGATATTTCCTTTTCCCAAACTTTAAAAGGTTTCTCATTTGTAATAATAGGAAGGTTTTGAAATAAAAAATTAAATTTGGGGAAGACATCATTTTTATAGCTCCGATTCTTCCTAGTAATGACAAATTAAGGTTCTTCCATTTTTTTAAAGTCCATCTCAATCTCCTTCCAAATTTTTTTGTAATTGTTATCAAATAAATCCTTATTAGATTCAGTGAACCAAAACCCTAAATACTTCATTTTCTTTCTTTCAAATTTTTGGCCCCCAAAGCCAAAAATTTTTTTTTTTTCTTTTTTGGGGAATTTCTTTCCCCTTCCTTTTTTTTTTTGGGTTTTTTTTCCCCCAAATTTTTAGTCATAATATAAGTTTTGTTTCTATTTTTTTTTGAATCCTGTGGCTTTTCCAAATTTATTTATTTCTGCCATTAATTCTTTGATGCTTGCAATAGGTTCTTCCATGAAAAAAATCAAATCATCAAAAAAGTTTCGCAATTTATATTCTTGATCTTTAATCTTTATCCCTTTAATGGCCAAATTAGATCTTATACTTGTGTTTAATATTTCCAGCGTTGCTAAAAAAACAACAAAGGGGAAATTGGACATCCTTGTTTTCCCCTTTTTTTGGTATTTCTTGTGTTAGCTCTCCATTTACAACTAATTTTGCTCTTTGTTTTTTAAATAAATAGCCTCAATCCATTCAATGAAATTGTTACCACACCCCGCTTTTTCAATACTTCCAACATAAATGACCAACTGACCTTATCAAACGCTTTTTCAGCATCCAAGCATTTCGCCAATTTTCTTTCATTTCTTTTCTCAAAATATTCTACTGCATTAAGCAAAATTCTGGTTTTATTCCTAAGTTGTCTATTAGGTAAAAAACCATTTTGATCTTTGTGAATTATTTGATTTAAAACTTTTCTAAATCTTTCTGAAAGTATCATTGTAAATATTTTATAATCTGTGTTAAGGGGGGAAAATTCCCGTAATTTTCTGGTAAGGTCAAATCTTTTTTTTTTTGGAATTAATACAATGTTTCATCTTTCCAAGAATCTGGTATTCCATTCTGTTTTATTTCATTTAAAGTTTCCTTTAAATTTAAACCACGATATCCTCTTCAAAAATTTTATAAAAAGAAGCTGTAAAACCGTCTGGTCCTGGAGCTTTGAAGTTTTTCAAACTCTTAATGGCATCCGAAACTTCCTCTTTAGTAATTATTGCATTCAAAAACTCCTTTTGTTCGTCAGATACTGACCATACTTTATGTTCATCTAAATACTTCCTTATTTCATCCTTCTCTTCCTCTAATGTCGTTTTCTTTTTTTTAAAGCTGAGCGTAATAGTTTTGAAAAATTTTCTTATTTTGTTCTTGATCCGTAATTTCCTTTTGTCCCATTTTTTAAATTTTAAAAAATTTTTCTCCCTCTCTCTTTTCCCTTTCGTAATCTATATGATAGCCATTTCCCTGGCTTATTTGAATGTTCAAATTGGTTTAGACGGCAGTATTTCATTTTTTTTCTCTATCTCTGTCATATTTCTGGCAGCTATCTGATCTTGAATGGATCTTACTTCCAATTTCAATTTTTGATTTGAACTATTATCTTTTTAAAATCTTTCTCTTTTGCTTTTAACAAATCCAAAAGTATTATCAATTCTTGATTTGCTTTCTTTTTTTTATATGTTCCCATTTTTATCAAATGGCCTCTCATGACTGCCTTAAAAGCATCCCATACCGTCTTCATATCAATATTGTATTTTATATTTTCCTTAAAATAGTTTTGTACCTCTTTTTTCATATCATTCACCAGTAATTTATCTTTCAAGAGATTTTCATTAAGTTTCCAATTATATTGTTTAGATGACCGCAATTTTAATGAAATAAAATTGGATTATGATCTGATGTTATCCTTGGGAGTATTTCCATATCATGTAAATAAGTATGTAATGTTCTTGATACCAGAAAGAGATCAATTCTTGACATTGTATTATGACTATCTGAATAAAATGTATATCCTTTTTCTGCTCCATGTTTAAATGTCCATACATTTCCCAAAAATGACAATTGGTCAATCATCTGAAAAACAATTTGAGGAAGTCTACCTTATTTTTCTTTAATTTCTTACATTCTGATCTGTCCTCTTGTGAATTAAACACACCATTAAAATCACCCAAAATAATTATATTATCAAAAGACATGTCATTTACACAATCTACAATTCGCTTTTTTAGTTTAGAGTAAAATCTAGCTTTCTGATCAATTGGTGCATATACTCCTTTTTATCAATGCTTTAAGTTCCCTTATATAAACTTCCAACATCAAATAATGTCCATCTTGATCAGAACAAATCTCTTTTGGGCCCCATAGTCATTTTTAACATATATCACCAGACCTCATTTTTTCTTTACATGAGAGGAAACAAAACATTGTCCTAATTTCGGGTTTTTAAAAATTTAATATCTTTCTGAGCAATCCGAATTTTTGCAAAGAAATGATATCATAATTATTTTTTTTAAAAAGTGAAAAATGTTTCTACGTTTGTATTGTGAATTTATACCTTTTTTTATTCCAAGAAAATATTTTTTAAATTCATTCCGTGTCATCCTTACATTAATTTTAAATTTGCTATTTTCCACCTCTAATTTTCTTCAGTATACTCTAATTCGCCCGCGTATTGTATCTCTTCCTCTAATTTGTTCCCCTTTTCCCCCTCTAGTCCTTCTATGTCCTCTGTCGATTCCACTTCCCCTGTATCCGAGTCCTTCTCTCGAGCCTCTATGTCATCTTCTTGTTCATCCCTCTCTGGTACCATTTCACTGTCCCTTCCCATTCTTGTTAATTTTGAATTCTCAATTTCTTTCTTCAACTTTTCATATACTTCTCTTACTTTTTCTATTGTGTTGATTCTGTATCTTTTCTGTTTATACATGAATAAAACCCCTTCCGTTCTGTTCCATGTATAATTTATTTTTCTTTAAAAAGTAACTGGGTAATAAATTTATAATCTTAACGCTTTCTCAATACTTGTGCCGGAATATCTTTGTATACTCTTATCTCTTGGGAATCAATAAACAACTTTTCTTGATAACTTCTTTGTAATATAATCTCTTTTTGTCCTCATATTCGTAAAAACAATCACAATATCTCGCGGAAGATTTCTTTCTCTTGCTATCCATGAATTTATTCTAAATAAATTTTTTCAATACTCGCATGTATCCTTTCTTCAGTCAATTGGGTATATTCAATCAAAGCATGAACTATTCTGTATAAACATTTTTCCCCTTCTTGTTCTGTAACGCCTCTCAGCTTCAAACACCGTTTCTTCCGTAATTCAAATTTATTCATTGTCATCTCGTCTTGGTCCTGTCTCTCCTTCAAACGTTGGTCTTGTCTCTATTTGTCTTTGACTTTTTTTGTAAAATTGTTACCTCAGATTTCATTGCCGCCATTTCTTTCGTAATTACGTTTTCCCTCTTTTTACTTAACCCTTCTATTTCTTTCTTTATTTCTGCTTTTATTTCAGCTCGGCTTTCTTTTATATCCTGCCTTATTTCTTTTCTCAATTCTTGCCTGGATTTAGTAGTTCTTCTAAAATCAAGTTTGTATCCATGGAAGTAGTTGCAGATGTTAAAACCATAGATGACCTTCTTGTTTGTTGAAGTTTGGTAGAAATGGTTGTTTGCTTGTTTGGGGTTTCCTTATACCAGTTGCCATTGTTCACTTCTGTCACGAATACACTGACAGTGTTACTCTAATTTCCCCCCCTTTTACTAATACAAATGTACTTAAAACCCTTTAAAAAATTCTTACAAAAAACCACAATATACAAACACAATATATAACACTAATTTGTTCTAAAAATAATTTATACTTCCCCCTTTTAAAAATGCTTTCAATTAAGTTCAAACAATTCACCAATAGATGGAGCTGTTCAGCCACATATGAAATCCCTTTAAGGAATTGTTATTTGTTATGGTTACACAGCTTAATCAGGAGATGTTTATCAGTGGCTGTACGCTTCAAGGTTATTTCAATAAAGACAGCTCCTATCTCAAAACTATCACAGGTGCAACCACCCTATCTATTATAAAAATATCTAACAATACATTATTCTAAGATACTTAAATTTCTATGTATTTTTTATGTATACTTGAACTTTTCATATATACTTATACACTTTATATAACTTATATCAATACTCTTTTTAAAAAATTGCCTTACAAAATTTTTATATGAGTTTTTTTAATTTATACGTGTCTATATCGGTTCCCCGCTTCCCCAAATCTGTTCTCACTTCAACTTTTAGCTTCCTGCTTCAAACAAATCAGGCATCACACTCCAAATTCATTTCCAATCACCTTCATTTTATCAGTTCCAAGGCACGTTGTTTTTTCAGTTCAAAGGCACGTTTTTATCCCCTGGAAAGTTTATAGTTCCACTTCAATTCATAAGATGATTCTATTTCCCTTTACCAGTCCAGCCCTTTGTTATTTAAGCCAAAAAATCACTCTCGGCAAGTCTCCTGTTAATCTTAAAAACTTCAAGGGTCAAAAACCCTTTTCCGGTTTTTTATTTCTCCGGTTTTTTAAATAAAAAAAAATTTCCCTGGGTTCTTTCAAAAAAAATAAAATTCCTTCCGGGCCAGCCCCCTTTCCCAGCCCTTTTTTTTTTCCTTTTCAATTTTTTTTAAATTTAAAAAAAAAATTGCCCGGGGGTCACTTAGGAAAAAATCCTACCTCCGAGCGGCTGTGGCAGTTCTTCGACCCGCTGTTTCGTCTGTAGTCTTCCAGCGCCAAAGCGCCATCGGCTTACAGGCTTACAGCACGGGTCCCCCCCCGAACTCCCTCCCCGGGCCCCTCTTCCCCGAGGGGTACTTGCCCAGTTCTAAAGCAACAGGCATCAGCGACCCTCACGGGATCTTCTGGCCCCCCCAGATCTTCAATTTCCCTGGGATTTTCCCCCTCGTGGTGACAGCCTAAGCGCAGCTATTTTCTTAGGCTGCCATTCGTTTCGCCGCCGGACCGGAAGTCGCAATAGCTTTTTTTTTTTTAAATTTGGGAAGACTTAGCTATGCACCTTTTTAAAAATTTTTTTTAAAAAAAGCCCTTGCCCAAACAAGGGTGGTAGTGACCACAGCCAATCAGGTACCACTTTTGGGGTGTGATGCCACTGATGGTATCATGAGTGTTGGGGGACAGACAAATTAGAACTTCAAAGGTGGTAGTTAACTGGTCAAGCTCACATTGCCACTCTCACTCTGTGGAAAATTATTTCAATTTAAAATGGTACGTGGCTGCACACCCTGCTGCAGATACATGAATTATCTTCAGTGGATGAGGACTTGCTGGTGCCATGGCCTCTTGATCTTATGTTGTTATTGGGCATCATCAGGCGGCTCCCAGGTACTAGAGATCCAGACTTCCACTTGCAGATCTAGTAGAAATGGCACTGCTGCTTTAAGATCCTATGACCACTGTAATTTTGAGCACATATGTGTGCCTAAAGAGAAGGTGATGATAAAGCAGGAGTATCACAGGATCTCCTGGGAGCATAATGTAGATTGGGAAGGAAGAAATTGGGTTTGTTGTAGAATTGGAATGGGGATGAGCTTTGGCTCAGTCATACCAAAAAGCTTACACATGGCCCTTAGGCCTAGGACCTACATCAACATCTGGTGAACTTCCACCAGAAAAAGCCAACTCAATTAAAAAGGAATCACATACTCAACAGATATCATGAACTTGTGAAAAGGGAGCAGATGACCTAACCTGATAAGTGGCTTGAGTCCTAAAACTATATGCTATCATTAATAAAGCTTGGCATCAGCTGGTCTTTAATCTCAGTTTATCCCTAGCTGAGAAGTCAAAAAAGGCTACAGTAGGATCGTATTAATCAGAAACTTTATTAGCAGCACTCAGTTGTAACAGGAGTGTCCTACATTAAGTGCTATCCTTATGGATCACAAAGAAAGCATTGACGCTAGTCCAAGCAGCTGTACAAAGTTGTGACCTACAGAAAAGAGGATTATGAACACCACCAATTGCTGGGTTCCTTGAAAAGACAGGGCATTTGTGGGGTAATTTAAGCACTCTACCTTCAGGAGGTTCTTCTTCCTGAAAATGATGGGGCAGTTCTTCAGCACATATGTCTGCTTTGTTTTCCACCATCTGTGCTTCTGAGCAAGGCCCATGGAAGGAATCGCAAAACTAAGAGGCTTCATTAAAACCATGGCAAAAGAGAAAACAGCAATCTATGGATCTCTGTAACAAAGCTGAACATCCTTAGTAATACAATCATTTAGGGAAGATTTCCTGTCAGATTGATACCAATCCAACAGTTTGCTCTCTAAATTGCCTAGCACCATCATGGTTAGCTACAACTTTGATGGTTCTGATTGGCTGTTTTTACCAGATCAGGGTGGATGAACCTGACAGTAATTTTTGCAACTTCTGTTGGAAACAAACTGTTCCATAGCACAAGTTTATTGTTTATATTGTTTCTATTTAACATTTTGCAAAGCATAGCTTGACTCACTGGATAGCCATTATTTTTTATCACCAGCAACTTGCCTCCCTCAGTATTCAAATGTGACCATGAACCATGGGGTGAGATTCTATTGACTTACACTACAATTAGTGGCAGGCAGAGAACCATCTCAACCCAACCCCAGTTTTGAGAACTCAGAGATACTAAGAAAACCAGGGAGGGAAGGAACAGATGTGTTTGAGGATGTTTTAAACAAAGCAAGGACCATCATCCCAGGTAATTAAGTCTGTGAATTCTTGTAACATATTAAAAAAGGTATAATGTGAAGCATGTTGGGTTTATATATAGTACAAGGGTGGGAAATGTGTAGCCCTCCACTTGCCATTAAACTACTACTCTTGGTAGTTCTCACCACTGCCTGGGGCTCATGGTAGCTTCAGTTCAACAAGAGCTGGAAGGCTGCAAGATTCTCACTTCTGCTAGAGCAGAATGCTGGTAATCCTTCCTTCTGGGGTAATTATAACTTGTTCACTTTGCCTTTTAATAGAAGTTTTACAGCTGATACAAATATGAGAATTTTTTCCCCTTCCTCCCAATATCTGAGACACAAAACAAAACGACTTCTCCCAGATCTCCATTTATTGTGACAACTGCCTTACTAACATGAGTTTGATATTTCATGCACAAGTGCTCTCATGATAGACTCATAAGTCAAGTCAGTAGTTCTAAAAGCAAACACTTGTATTCCTTTTAAAAAGCTGACATGTCTATAGCAGTGGCAGAGGGGACCAATCCCTATCATATGAGTATCAGATAGGTATTCCTTGGATGCTTACTTTGAGTCATCATAACCAAGGGCCCTACACATCTGGTTAAAAAAAACAGATGCTGAGACTGTTAATCTTCAAGTGCTGCAACAACCATTAAGTCATGTAAGAAAGATATTTGCAAACAAAAAATTATGATTTGTCCAATGTGCATAATTAAGGAAATAGTTTCTGAAAGAAGTTTTTGTTCCTGAATTCATGACCAGATTCTTCACCTGCAGGCATGAGCACTGCAAAGTTTAACAGTAATCTTTTCAAGCTACCATACTCCACATCATGTACTCTCTTGTTTTTGTTGTTGCAGTTTAGCATGCAAAAGGTCAGCAATCCCAAATCCAATCCATGTCATCTCCCGTTTCTAACAACTCCAGTACTTCCCAACCCTTCTTCTCTTGAGAACCTCCTTCCACAATAAATAATAACATACGTAATGAATAATAAGGCAAAACTTTTTTCAGTGCACTATGAGAACAGCAAGTGCCTTTAACCAAGAAATTCACTACCAGAGCAGCATTAGAGCAGCAGGGGGAAGACCTAGCACATAATGGGTTCAATTTAATCAGTTACTTTCAAGTGCTGGTAATTACCATTGCCACTGAGGTCGGTAATTAATTTAGACTATGAATTTATCCAGCTCTTAAGGCTTAGCTGCATAATGAATCATGCAGAATTTCCTAAAAACTCTTCTCCAGTTTAGAATGTAAAATTCAGTTCTGAGTATGCAGGGTCATTATTCAGCAGAGCAAGAGCCCCAAACCATGTGCACTTCAAGACCCATGAGCAATAGTTCTTTAATGTTAAGCTTTCTTACTAGTACTTTCATTGATTGCTCTAACCTGCATTACTGGACTGCCTGAGCAAGCAATCTTTTGCTTGGTGAACATCTTCTTAATATAAAGTACTGTCTTGCTCCTAGATATACAGTCAGCCCTCCACATTTGCGGGTTTCACTTTTGCTGATTTGATTATCCATGGATTATTTGCTGTCACCTCTTCTGTCTCTCTATGCCATTTTTAATAGGGACTGAAAGCCTCATGAGATTGAGAAACTGCAAACGAGGGTTGTAAGTCCCTATTAAAAATGGTGTAGGGCAGCAGTGGAGGTGGCAGTAAGGCCCACCAGCCACCCAGTTCTTCCTTGTGAAGGAGGCCTGATGCCTCAGAGGAATCCTTGGTGGGTTGAATATGGTCATCATACTTTTTTGTGTGTTAAGTATGGTTTCGGAGGCCCTAGAGTTATTCACAGTTTTTCCACTTTCACTGGGGTCCTGTGCCCCTAACTTTAGTGAATGTGGAGGAATGACTGTATTTCCCTTGGGATAGTAAGTGGCAGCTGAATGTTCAAATTGTTCACCATAGATACCGGAAACTGCAACAATAATAGTGAGAAATGATAATAAAAAAGGTACATATATTGTATAGAGTACTAAAATGCATGTATACCAACATTATGAGCTAGAAGGGATGTTTTATGTATTTTGTGTATGTGTATGTATTGTCATGTGTATGCCTGATGTGTTTTGTTTCCCCAAAATGTTTACTGAAACAGCTTGTAAACATCAAGTAATTAGAAATCAGGCCAAGAGGAATACTGTATTTGCTGACGTATCAGACTCAGTTTTTCCCCCTGAAAAATACTGTTTGAAAATGGGGTGCGTCTTATGCACCGCTTCCTGTTTTTTTGTTTTGTTTATTTTGTTTTTGGGGGTTAGAATACCAATCACGGAGCAGGATTGGAGCAAACATGGTGCTATAAATGGTATAGTCTTATTTCAAGTGCAAGAAATCAAAAATTAATTCCACTGAGCTAAGACCACTGAAGTGCAAATGCAGTGATTGTTCAAAAAAGTGCATTGCCATTCCACTACCCTTCCAACTACAGGAGAAATAGTTTTCAATGAGAATGACCCAAAACAACCAACTTTTGTGATAAGCATGGCCATTTCTGCTCTACACTGTTATAATGCTATTATTCCACTTTCAACATCCTACGGAATTCTGAGGTTTCCAGTTTAGGGAGGGGCATTTAGAATTCTCAGCCAGAGAGTTCTTGGGCCTCAGGAAACTACAAACCCCAGAATTCCGCAGGATGTGGAATATGAGTTCTTATTAATCATACATTTCCATCCTGGCCTTCTATAAGCAACCTGATATTCCACAGAGATCACTGAAAGTTCTTTTTTATCCACTTAGCATTTTTTTTTTTTTTTTTTTGGTACTCACATGAGTTCACAAGTCTCTTGATAAATGTTCTGTTTTTAATTTTGCAAAACCAAGTCTTTTAATGAACGCGTTGCTGCTAGGTCTTAGTCCAATGGGAATTTGAACAAATGAATAAATGAGACAAACTAAAAAGAGTGCAATGAAAAACTGTGGAATTGATATTTAATTAAGAGAGATCATATTACTTTGGCACCAAAAGGTCTTCTCTGGTTGTCAGTTTCTTCAGGCCCAATTGAAAGTGTAGGTTTTAATTTTTGAACCTGGAAGCTTCTTGGGATTGCTGTCCTATCTAAGGCCCCTTTCACACGGCATTTTCCATGCGAAAGGGTGCCTGGGGCGTCGCGCGATTGTGAGGAGTGATCTGCATGACACACTCACAATCACATGACGCTCCAGGGGCCAGCAGGCGCCGATCACGCACCTTTTCATTTTTGGTTAGAGGCCGAAAATGGTGCGCGATCGTGCATTGCTCCCGGGCCCTGCGCACACTTACCTGGCGTGTGGAGCCTCCAGAGCCACGCCAGTCGCACTTCCTGCCCCAACGTAGCCTGGGAAGCTCGAGGTGGGGCTCTTGCGCAAGCATGCAGCTCGTGCGGAGCTGAAGGACCCCGGACGTGAAAGCCTTTTGCCAGATGCTGCTCATGTGATCCCCGCACCCCAGCAATGGAAAAAAGTAAGGTGCGGAAAGGGCCTAAGCATTCATAAGAATATACAGAGGACCACAGATGCCCAGAATCTCTTTAAAAGTCCATGTGCTATTTAGAACCTTGATTGGAAAGGTCTCTAAATTACACAGCTGTAAGAGCTTCCCACTGTACTTTAATCTCAATTCGTGGAGAGTTCTGGTGATATACTGTAAGGAATGCAATAGAAGAAACAGAATCAAGAAAATCTTATCATATGATGGGGAATGTGTGACAGGTCACACCTGGAGTGGACTCTAGAGAAACAGAGTCCCCAGCTAACCAAAATTAAAAAGGCAGATGAAAACTGTTAAAATCACTACTTTCTACGTGGTCCCAGATATTTGAAAGTTGACTAGGTTCATCTCCTCACTAAGGAAATAAACAATGTTTGTATGCCAGCAAACTCAGTAGATTTTGGCCATTTTTGCACTACACTGTTATAGTGCTCTTATTCCACTTTCTTTTCTTTTCTTTTCTTTTCTTTTCTTTTCTTTTCTTTTCTTTTCTTTTCTTTTCTTTATAATTTTTATTAATTTTTCACAACACATAAAAAAGAGACATACATCACCATGTTGGTATGTCCCTCCCCACCCCCACACTTCCCTATATTATTCTTCCCCACTTCAGTCATTACTATATTTTCCATAACGAATCCTCCATTTTTTCCTAATCATCACATGTATTTATATTTTTAACCAATCCATTACCCCTTTCCATTCTCTTTCAAAGTTCCAAACAGACTTATTTTTTTAAAGAATATGCTAATTTTTCAGTTTCAACTATAACCAACACTTTCAGTTTCCATTCTTCTAAATTAATTTCTATTTTTTCCTTCCAGTGCTGAGCATATGTCAGCTGTGCCACTGTAATCAAATACACTATTATCTTTTGACGTCTTCTGATCTCTCGATTCTGACCTAATATATTCAACAAATAAAATTCCAGTGCCAATTCAAAATTCACTTTGCAAACTTTTTGAATTACATCATGAATTCCCTTCCAAAATTTCTTTATATTTTGACAAGTCCACTACATATGAAAAAAGGTTCCCACCTTCTCCCCACATTTCCAACACTTCGCATCTCCATTTTTTGTTATTTTTTGCAACCTCTCTGAGGTGATATACCATCTATGCATCATCTTATAGAAATTTTCTCTTACTTTAAATTTGGAGTAAATTTTTTATCTGTTTTCCATACTTTTCCCCAAGCATCTAATTCAATTGGGTGACCTACATTCTAAGCCCATTTAATCATCGTGCCTTTTACTGTATCTGGTTCCATTTCCCTCTTTAATCGTAGTTCATATAATTTAGAGATTCTCTTCTTTTGATATTCTTTCAACAGTAAGTCCAGTTCATTTTCTTTTCTCTCAAATCCGTATAATTTTTGGTCCATTTTAAACCTTTCTTTTAATTGTTGCCAAAGGAACCAATTTAATTCATGTCCATTGACTTTCAGCTCTTCTGCCATTTTCATTCTTGGATTGTTACCCTCCCATTTCAGTATATCATCATACGTTAGTAACTTGCCTTGTTTTGTTGTGGTAATTTTCAACGCTTCGTGTTGAAAGTGATGTCCAAATTGGGAGATTTGTATAATACTTCTGCTTTATCTGTAGCCAAACCTTCAATAAGGATTTCTGGATGCAATGATTACTAAATTCCTTGTTCTCCACTCACTTATTGTAACACAAATAACCATGCCATCCAAATATATTATCAACTTCCTTCAAATCTTTCATCAATGATTTTTCTAACAAAATCCAGTCCTTAATCCAATCCAAACAACAGGCATGGTAGTATATCTTAAATGATAGTAAATCTAGTCTGCCTCTCTCTTTTGCATCCTGTAATATTTTAAATCTTATTCTTGGCTTTTTGCCTAACCAGATAAATTTTTGAACTTCTTTTTCACATTCTTTAAAGACTTTCTCATTTCCAATTATCGGCAGATTTTGGAAAAGAAACATAAATTTAGGTAATAATATAATTTTAAAAGTGTTAATCGTCCCCAGGAAAGACAAATTTAATTTACTCCATTTTCCCATATCATTTTTAATGTCTTTCCATGTTTTTTGATAATTATTACCAAATACTTCTTGATTCTTCTTTGTGATAGATATTCCTAAATATTTTATTTACTTACTTAGGTGGCATCCTGATACTTTTTCCAACTCTATTTGCTCTTTTTTCAACATATTCAATGTCATTAACATAGTCTTTTCCTTATTTATCTTATATCCTGCCACCTGACCAAACCTTTGTAGAATTTCCATCAACCTTTGAATTGATTCTTTTGGATCTTCCAAAAAAAAATTACCACATCAATTATTCCACTTTCAACATCCTGTGGAATTCTGGGGTTTGCAGTTTAGTGAGGCCAAAGAACTCTCTGGCTGAGAATTCTAGATGCTCCTCCCTAAACTGCAAATCCCAGGATTCCACAGGATGTTGAAAGTGGAATAAGAGCACTGTAACAGTGTAGTGCAGAAATGGCCTTCAGGAGATTTACATAAAAACATAGGTACTCAAAGCAGAGGTGGAAATTTGCAATTGGGCACAGGGAGGTCTTTCCCCTCTAAACATTGCCAACAGGGCTAGTGTGAAAGGAATCTCCACTACCTTCAATTACTAAATGGAGATAGCAGAGATTCCTTTCCTAGTTTTTTTCTTCTTCACTCTTTCCAGCAAGTGGAAAGGAACAAAACCATCAAATATGAGAAATGTGGAGAAAGCCCTTGACTGAAGCATTGATTGGCAAATCTCCATTCAGTGCTTTGGCCAGGAAGTCAATAGCATCATGAGCATGGACATGATGCCAATAACATCTGGACTACCAACCACTGAAGAAAGGGGATCCAAGTCTCTCCAAGCCCTTTTGTCCTGACATAGACAGCACCATAGAACAAAAAACTGCCAAGACAACTATATTTGCTTTGTATAGAAGTTGTTGATAAACTGATGGAAATCTTTGTTAGTGAAATTATGGATGGGACACAATTATAGTGTTAGAAATAAAATCTTCTTGTTCTGTTGAACAGCAGGGCTGTGGAGTTGGAGCTAAAGCCACCAAGTTGGATATATGGAGCTGGAAGCAATTTTGGGTGGAGATGGAGTCACTAGAAATGTACAGAGTCTGACTTCAGAATAAAAACTTTAAATACTAAGTGCTAGTTTTTTGCATATTTACTTTCATAGGAATTTAGGGGACTTTTTGGTAGCAGAAAGTTTAGTCAATTAAATGTTTTATCTTCTATCAATCTAAATTGTCTGACTATTCACATGATAGTGACAAAATATGTTGTGCTACCATTTTACTACAGCAATTGTGGTATTACTGATTAATCTATATTTGATATTCATGAAGGAATTGGAGTCAGAAAATAAAATAAAAAAAGGGAATCAGAATTGGAGTTGAATATCCGGCATACTGACATCACAGTCCTTCCTGAACAGTGAACTCTTTGAAGAAAGGGAACTCACCATAAAGCTCTTTTCTGCTGAATGCATGCACGTTCAAGCAGCCAACCACAACAGATTTGGTAACCTAACCAATGAGGAGAAACTTCCTATTCTCTGCTTCAGCAAATCTTTACTTGACAACGTGTTACTGCGATTGTCTAGCCTGAGCCCAAGGTCTACAATTTCATATTGGTTATGGTTAATATTTCCACATGGCACTCCATAAGATGAACTCCACGTATATGAAAGGGTCACAGAGAGCCTGTATAGGCAGGCATGGCCGCATGGCCTTAATTATGCAAGCTAGGTCTAGGCCAGTAAACAACTTTTTGTCACACAGTCAGTAGAGCCCTCCAGACACAGCCGACCATTAAGCAAATGCAAGGGCTCTCAGCCCCGAACTGCTTGCTCTATACAAACGCTAAGCGCTTCTCATCTGCATACTGTTCTAACAATTGGTAGGGTTGGCTAAAGCCCATCAATTCTCTTTTTGACCTTTCGGAGGCTTTGTCTCCACTCCAACTCCTATTGTTCTCCTCAGGAGAAGGCTAGCCTCCAGGTACAATCTTTCCTATAAAAACTCCAAGCTTGAGCTTCTTGTCGGAACACTCATGCCTTGCATCCCGAACTGCTGCCGTTCTGTTTGGCGAGCCTCCCCTCAGCCTCCACATGCTGAGCTACTACGAACCCCAGCATTGCTCTCTGTCTCTCTATTCCTGGACTGCAGGATCAG
The DNA here is from genome assembly GCA_948472985.1 of Iguana delicatissima. NCBI lineage: Eukaryota > Metazoa > Chordata > Lepidosauria > Squamata > Iguanidae > Iguana > Iguana delicatissima. Next base: position 1,809,644 of record CAOKZL010000187.1, on the reverse strand, counting down.
GTGGAGTATCACCCCAGAAATCCTCTTGAACCCCCTATCAATTTTCCTCACTTTCTGCTTCTATAGTTCTTGGATGAGTGCACGAGTGCGTGTGTCTGTGTGTGCTGAATTGTGGACATTACAATAAAATCTTTTAAATTGAACAACTTGCCTAGTTCTTGGCATGGCCCGACCCCGTACACATAGGGTTCCAAGATCCTGCTAAGTTACCCTGCCTTTCACATTGCCAGCCAGTGCTCTGAGCTAATTCCTAATTCCCCATATTTTGAGCACATTGAGGTGTCCCTCCCAGGACCCCCAGAAATCAGGGTAACAAACGTGTAACCCTCGAAAGATTAGAAAACACACACTTGTTTGTATCCATGTGTCCAATGAAGATTAATAAGAATGAGAAAGAGGTAAGCACAAAAATGAGGGAGTTCTCCTGTCCAGCTTGGAAGGCTGCATAAATATTACTTTAGCCACCACCATAAAGGACCTCAACAGATCAACTCTGTGGGTCCGTATGCTTTCCTCTTTGTTGTACAGAGCTAATATTTACATCAATTCCAACTTCCTAATCATGTTGAGCATACAGAAAGGCAGACAGAAAATCCAAGAATAATATCAAAGATGCTACAGAGAAAATCCCAGTAACAGACTCTAAGATACCTCCTAGACCCCAAGGATGCCTGCAGTTAACTTGATCAGCAGGGCAAGCTGTACTTTCTGCCAGAAGGCTGCCCATTCAGCTCAGTCCTGTATGAAGAAAAGTTCCACAGATGGTAATCTGAAGTCACAGGGAAGAATGTTCTCTGAGTATGAAATGCTACTGGAAAGCTTTCCACATTACCTCATACACGTTTTTGATAATTACCTGGACAGAGAGAGTTTCCCAAGGTATCCTCCTGGCCAGACTCTTGAGGTTCAGCTGACACCTTCAGAAAGAACTTTAGGAGAATGGACTTCATGATGGGATGTTACTGATGGAGAAAAAAACTGGAGTAGCCAAATATGGAGTCTCAGTCAAGCTACTAAGTCAACAGAGATTATCATGATGATTTACCATGATGCACAGTACAGAGGATCAAAGTAACACATTTGGCTGGAGGTGCTGCTGGCTCTGAGAAAAAGACAGCCAGTCCTTTCTTTCCCAGACAATTGCACTGGTGGAGAGGAAAATAGCAAACATGAATGAGGCTCAGACCAAAAAATAGCCCTCTGTTATTGGAGACTAACTGAGGCTGATGTGTGTCCCTAACAACATTAGGGATCACATCCAATTTCCTTTTTTACAGGAAGCAAGTATAGACTACAAGATGTCTCCAAGTATATGCAAAATGTATCCCTTTGAATTTGCTTCACGTAAATCTGCCTTTCCAATCAAACACCTCCATTCAAGACTGGTTGAACAACTGTCAATATCCTGCCCATCTTGAAGCAAGTGAAAAGGGCTAGAATAGTAATTTTTTGAGCAGAAGTATGTGATATGATTTGATTTTTGAACTATGTCTCTGAGGGTCTTTGGACATAGAGCAGCAGTTCCTTGATAAGAAGATCAGTAAAGAGACTTCTTGGTCCTCATCAGTGCTCCGGTACTGGTTGTTTCCTGCAATATGCATCACATGGGAGTGTCAAGTCCTACTCTGAGAATAACTTGCTTTTATTTTATATGAAGGCATAAAAAGGGATGAGGGCCTAAATACACTAATGGCACAAGATCTGTCTGATCTGGGAAGTTAAGCAGGGCCAGCCCTGGTTAGTACTTGGATGACAGACTGCCAACAAATACCAGGTGCTGTTGGCTGTATTCGAGATGAAGGAACTGGCAAAACCATCTCTAAGTATTGCTTGCCTAAGAAAATCCTATGAAATTCATGGGGTTGACATAAATCAGTAGGTGACTTGAAGGCACGTACACGCACTCGAGAAGAAATATGCAGTCAAACAGCATGATTTGGAGAACACATATTTTTCACATCAGTATTCTACAGCCAGTTTACCAATTTTTTTCCAGGCTATATTCAAACTTCTTAAAGATTTCAGCTGAATTATATGCTAAATCAAGTGTGAGGGCCAATTGTATGGTACCTTATTTTATTTCTGAATATTTTGAAGGATGAAATTGCAAACACAGTGGGGTACACAGCGAACAATATCTGCCAAGCCCAACAAATAAAACAAAATCATGAGGCTACTCTCAAATGCAGTGAGGGTAAGAAAGAGGGGAAACCATGGCCTCTTACAGGCCCCTTGAAACAATACACTGTTATTGTGTCAAAAATAAAACCTCATTTGCAACCCAGACTTTTTAAAAATATATTCTGAGCCATTCATATTAATTCCTACATGATTAGCTACTGCTATAATTAGCTACATTAAATTAATTTGAATCTTCCTAGCTGCCCAGGTCTTGATATACTGAAATGTGATTAAATCTATACCTGAGTTGAAATGTAATACAGAATTTGCACAGTGGAGGTGAATATCTGAAACTGTCCTCCCCTTCACTCCCTGTGTGTGGCGCAGACCCTGCACCCCGTTTCAAGCCAGAAAAGTGTGGAGCTGGTGAAAATGTTATGTTATTGCCTATATCATAATCTTAAAGAGGAGTGGAAGGGGGCATTAGAAACTGTGAGAAGTATAGTCAGCCCTCCACATTTGCAGGTTTTACTTTTGTGGATTTGATTATTCATGAATTTGCTGTCACCTCTGTTGCCTTGCTATGCCATATTTAATAGGGACTGCAAGCCTCATGAGACTGAGAAACTGCAAACGAGGCTTGTAAGTCCCTATTAAAAATGGTATGGTGTTACCCTGATTTCTGGGGTCTCTTGGGGGACACCTCAATGTGCTCCATGTGATGAGGAATGGAAACTAACCAGATCACAAGCAATAGCAATGCGAGAGGCAGGGTAACCTAGTGAGATCTTTCACCCAATTTTATGGGATCAGGCCGAGCCAAAAACCAAGCAAAATTGTCTAATAAATGATTTTATTAAAAATAAAGACTTGTGCACAAATGCACTTACCCACCCACTCCCTCACTCAAGACCTAGCGAGGAATAAAAAGAGAGGAAATTGGTTGGGGGGCTTTGGAGGGTTACAGCTGGGGAATACTGCACCTGGGCCTGAAGTCCAGAGGTCCGAGACAGCAGCGGAGAGAGAGATGAGAGTCAGCACGTGGAGGGCTAATGGGATAGCTCAACGGACAGAGTGACGGTCTGCTGGGAAGCCGGGAGAGATCCAAAGAGCGCTCAAACCCCGGGTCTATTTATGGGGGGGAAAAGGGACCTGGAGGGCTAACCCTTTCCTGAGGAGAACAATAGGTGGAGGAGCTAGAACAAAGCTCCAATATGTCAACGTCCTTTGCATGATTGGCTTTGCCAGGGTTGTCAAAGCCTCGGTTGTATGCAAATCGTCCTCGCTTGATGGGCTGTTTGTCAGATGTGTTCATCCCTTCAAACCGGCTCCTCGGGGCTGAGGACCCTTTGTGTATTTTATGTTTTACATGTCTGGACGTCTCCTGGGGCTATGTGACTATGGGTTTACTGGCCTGACCGGGTTTTTCCTGTTTTCGGCTGTTCTACAGTGCCTGTCTATGTGTTCGTTTGGAGGACCTCTCAAGCACGTGGAGATATCTTTTATATTAAATTGTAGACCCCGGGATAGGGTTTATCTACTGCAGTAACAGTGGAGCAGCAGTGGAGGTGGCAGTAAGCCCCACCAGCCACCCAGTTCTGCCTTATGAAGGAACCCTAATGCCTCAAAGGAATCCATAGTGGGTTGAATATGGTGATCACACTTTTTTTATGTCTGGTTTGAGAGGGCCTGGAGTTATTCACATTTTTTTCACTTTTGTGGGGGTCCTATGCCGCTAACCCTAGTGAACAGGGAGAGATTACTGTAGGTGTCCCTCTTGACAGCATCCTTCGGTCATTTCTGTACTAGATTGTTATAATGCTATTATTCCACTTTCGACATCTTATGGAATCCTGGGGTTTGCAGTGTAGGGAGGGGCCTCAAACTGCAAGTCCCAGGATTCCATAGGATGTCCAAAGTGGAATAATAGCACTGTAACAGTCCAGCGCAGAAATGGACTTCCTTTCAAGGAATAGCCTTCTTTCAAAGACTAAGGAAGGAAATAAGGTACTTAGAAGGAATTACCTTTCCCTTCAAAGAGGAGACCAATTTTTGTCTCCAAAAGTCCCCTCTTAGGTCCTCGATCTCTCTCCCTAGCCCCAGTGAAAAGGAGAAGATCAGAGAGACAGACCCATGTTTCTTAGCCAAGAGAAAGCAGATGCCTTCTCAGCTCACCTTTCTGCCAGCGCTCTGGGTCTCCCGGGCAATTCAGCGGGGTGGGCAACACACACTCTGGAGAAGTGGCACAAGTTCGGGCCAGCTGCTCAAGAAATCTGGCCTGCCTTTTCCTGACGCCTGCTCTCCAATTCCTCCTTCCTATGGATGCAAACACCAAGGAAGGGAAAAGTCTACAGAGAAGGAGACAATTCAGAGCCATAGCAACCCAAGCCGGAAGACAAATGGAGCCTTGAGTCAGGTAGAATTGTGGTATTTGCTGTCTTTGAGGCATACATCAGAAAACTTCATAGGGCAGAGCAACCCTTTTTCATGCGCCTGAAATGCATGGCAGTTCTCAGTGTGCGGGGAAAACTTCTCTCATTTCCCCCTCTCTTTTTAGGCCTGCAAAGCAACATACCAATAATGGTCAGCAGTTTAGCATTCGGCATATAAAACAGAAAACCATAGAGTATATAAAGTACCACCAGCTTCTACTGTAGTGAATGGTCCACAAAAACAAACAGCCTTTTTGAGAATGCTTGTGGGAAGATGGCCATACTTGCAAGTTGGCAGCTAAACTTTTACAGATGTGTGGGTCTGATGAATATGCCTCTGCCCATTTACTCTTTACATTATGAGGCTGTGACTAGTAAGTCTGAGACTTTTTTTAAAAAAATCTTTTTATGTTCTGGAAAAGTGAGCAAGCATATAGTGTAGAGCATGTGTTATACCACTAGGGTGCAATGGCAGACCATATTTTGAGTTGCTATCACATGAAACCAGTCACAGAAGTGGGACATGTGGGAAATACTTTTGCTAAGGCAACTGAATGAGGACATCTGAAACTGGCTAGTTATTATTTATTTACATAATTTATACCAGCATTTTCTATTTATGTTCCTAGACTAGTTAACAAGGAAGAGACAATGAAGTAAAACAGAAAGTGATAATACAGTATAGTCAGCCCTCCACATTGGCTACGGTTAGGGGTACACAATCCCTGCAAAAGTAGAAAAATAGCAAATATCAAAGAGTGTGTGTTTGTGGGAAGGGGACTGAGGCATTGTGGGAAGGGGCACCCAGGGTCCAAACTAGGTCAGGAAAAGGAGAGGAAAAGGGAGTGGTGGCACTATGCTTCCTCTCTCTTGCCTATCTCCCTCCTTGGGTATGCGGGGGGCATCAGGAGAGAGTTTGTGGTGCTGAGAAATTGGTCTGCAAGCTGTCCTTAGCTCTCCAGGCAGCAGTTGATGATGTAGAGGAGGACTGGAGGCGGCTTTTCAAAGGGTTATGCAGCCTGATCAGAGTTGCTGAGAGGGAAGGTTCCCCCAGAAAAGAAGCATCTGAAGTGAACGGGTTGAAGAAACTCACAAATAATCAAATCCATGAAAGTCAAACGGATCTTATAAAAATAGGGAAAACAAAAGATGATGACAGTAATAAAGGCCTAAATCAGGCATCTCCAGTTCAGAGTGTCAAAACATGGAGATCTGGGTCAAGCCAGGGCTATGACAATCTGGTCTGCTTTGAATTCTCCCTTCCTAAAGAAGCAGCATCCTTCTAAAATTTTTGCCACCCATTGGCTCTCTCTCCACATTTATATCTCTCAACTGCTTTTCCTAAATCCACACCCTTGTAAATATAGGGCAAAGTGTGTTCGAGTTTATTCCAATGACTGTGTCACTGGTGGTAGAGTGTATAACCAATCCAGATCAAAGAGGAACTTTATGTAGACTGCTCTTTACAAAAATGTAACAAAATCTTTATTGAACAAACTAACAAGGGAAAAGATAATTGGTAAATTAAAAACTAGCAAACAGCAAAATATTTGTATCTCTAACCCAGCAAACACTTCTCCAACTTTTTTACTCTCTTTCACACTCTCCCTCCTCTCTCATCAAACTCTCAGATGGATCTCTCTAAACTCTCCCCAAAACTCTGTTTCAGTTATTTTTCAGTTAGGCTCATTCCCCTCACTTAGCCTCTTCCTCTGACTAGCCTGGGTCCCGTAGTCAACAACTAATCAATTTAAATCCTTTTGATTGTCAGAGTGGCTCTGTTGCTACCCCCCGCCCTGGTTTTGTGAGATAAAGTTCTTCAGCTGTGTTGACTACACTGCCTATCATCCCAGGAAACATGAATGATTTCCAGTGGATGATGGTCACTGTGAAAAGAAGATTTTCTTGGCCTGAGAAAAGTCAGCCAATCACTGCTCTGAGAATTCTAAGAGAAGCTACAGGGGAAAGAATACAAAAATAAAGGCTTGACAGATTTAACGGTAAGATATGCTAAAGAAAAACCCTATGAAATTTATGGGGTCACCATACATCAACAGGTGATTTGAAGGCACCGGCACATACTCACACACATACACGGCTGGTTAGGAATATAAAGAGAGATAGAGGTTAGATGGAATAAAGTTTTAGGTCTGATGAGAACTGAGAGTTCAAGTAAAAGTTATTACTTTGATTCTGAGCTTGCTACATCCTACATTTTTAGCTCTCTGTTGGTCCAATGTTTCCCAAGCTATTCAGTGAGGGAGACAAACATTTTTTTTCTTGATGTGCAAGGGATTTATAGTATATTTGTGCTCAGTGATACAATTGTTTCTTTCTTTTCTGGAAGCTTACCAGAATCCATTATCCAATTGTTCATGGATTAGCACCAGTTTAAGTACCACCACTTTAAGTAGTATTATGTTAGTGAATAATCTCTTCTTGTTTTGTTATTCTACACCTCTGTCTGGTGACCTTTTATCAAAGGGTTAAAGTAAGAATCAGTTACACATTACCAAAGCAAATCCAGCATAAACTGCATCTGTTTGTCTGCCATTACAGTTACTTTAGGGCTTAGTTACTAAATGTAGGGAAGGATTTGGAGCTGTAGGGCAAAGTGAGAGACCAAACCCATGGGCTGACATCTGAGTGGGCAACCTGGAGAGAAGATCTATCACAGACATTGTAGACCAATAGGTGTTGCAGATGGCTGGTTGGGAGAGGTTGGCCTAGACCAGTGTTTCTCAGGTTATCTGACATGGAGGACTGGCAGTTATTTTTTTTTCAGTATGCCAGGGATTGTCACCATATTTATGCCCATTGACCAACATTGTTTCTTTCTTTCTTGGAAATTCACCAGGGACCAATGGCTCAAGGACAAGCAGTGCTTCAGGGAACATCATTTTGATTAGCATTGACATGGATGAGACTAATGAGGGCATCAGGAGAACAGATTTCTTGGGGGAGGATAGGCAAGAGGCCACCACTAAAAACATTTTCTCTCCTGTAAGGCCTTAGCCCCCTTCAAACATCAGGGAGTTACATGTTTATCTTTTAAAAGGCAAGCTATTGACTATCTTTAAATATCAATTGTGTGAAAAGGTGTCATTCTATTAAAGAGTCTCCAGGATCATCCCATGTCTCTGCCTCCAAATATATAGACCTTGTCTGACCATCTGCTTGCCAGCATGTCTCTGAGTTAGGGAAGACAACAGAACCTAATATGAATAGATCTCAAGAGGTGTAGACTTCCCCAGGTCCTGAAAACTTCCACAATCAGGGTTTTTGGATCTGAGGAAGCATCAGATGTCCATGTCCTCAGATGGTAGGATGGGGAGAAGGACCTTCCCAGAAGATCTGAAAACACAGAAGGGTTTGTATGAGAGAATACAGTCCATCAGATATGCTCGAACCTGTGCTATATAGGGTTTTATATGTCGAAGAAAACAATTTGAATTGTGCGCAGAAGCAGATAAGCCACCAGTGGAGCTGTTGCAACATGAGGGTTGTGTTCTTCCTATAGCCAGTCTCAGTTAACAATATGGCTGTAGGACTTTGGACTGGCTGAAATTTCTGAGCACTCTTAAAAGGCAGCACCATGAAAAGCATATTTTTGTAGTTGTTAACTGCCATTTGATCAACTTAGGTTTCTGATGCCCTATGAATGGGAGACCTCTACATTAACAACAGTCCTGCTCAGGCCTTGCAAACTCAGAGTGGGTAAAGCACATTACACCAAATAGGAACTAAGCCATGTGTCAGATTCAGTGTCCCTGTGTAATGACACACCAAAGCCAGAGCATAATCCACCACAGCTCAATTAAAATAGCTTTAGTATGTCATGGTAGTCTTTGTAAAAAGTAACTTCCCAACTTCTGTCTCAGGATCCCTTCCATACGTGTAAACCCAATTTACCTTTCATACCCTAAAGACATCCGAAAGGGTCACGTTAAGAGAGCCAAGCAAGAACGGTTGTAAGTCACCATGACAGATCAAGCACCCAATTGCCAAATGGGGAAAAAGTATGAACTTACAGGAAAGCATGGAAACAATATAGGACTCTAAACCTACTGCTTTGAAGCCAACAAATAATGAGATCGGTACGTAAAAATTACCCATAATATTACAATGAACAAACAAAACAGCTGCACAACAGGAATTCTTTCTGAATGTGATGTTTGTTTATAGAACTCTGAGTTAATAGGTGACTAACTTATAACTCATTAAGTTGGACATATTTCTCATATTTTGATTCTCTTCCACATACTACATGAATAACTTATATAACTCCAGTTATTTGTTTTAGCAGCAAATCCAACCCCCAGTCAAGTTGGAGATCAATAAAAGGTTAGGAATAATAGGTTAGGAATTGCATTCTGCAGACTCATCTAGCAAAAGACCAAAACAGTGCATGGAAATTCCTCTCCAGTCCAGGGCTCAGCTGGGAAGGATGACAGATGGTGTGTTGCACGCAGCGACCTGGCTTTTGTTGCTGATGTTTTTCTTGCCTAATGATTTAGGCTAGACGGCCTTTTGTTTTATAATGTGCAGCTGTAGAAATATGATTCTCTTGTCTTCTTTGAATGTGATTTGCCAAGTGTCATAGGGAGACACACAGCTTTAGAGCGACCATAACAAGGGTATTAAGTCTTCGGCCACTGCCTTGCTTTTAAAAGGCTGAATGTGACATTGTATAGATAGTGGTAGTATAGGGAAAGTGAATAAATGCTCACTGTACAGTTTTGGAAAGTTTTAAAATTGGATGTTGCAACAATAAAACAAACATAAGGAATTCTTCCTTTCCAGAAATTTACCTGTTTATGTTCAAACTGAAAATTATTTAAATTCAAGAAAAATAATATATAATTACTTATATCTCCACCATCAGTAGTGTGCTAGGTGGTATACAGTATAGTCTATGCATATCACATTGTGCTGCACACAGTGCACATCAATACTGTTGTAGGTGCTATATAGTATATAAAAGGTACACGGCATTTATTCTTGTGATGCTTTTAGTATTTTGCTTTTACTTCAATTAGCATTATATTTTTCTTACTTAATTTGTTTTAAATTATGGTTGAGCACTATTTTTAGTGAATGGGGAGAAGAATCAATTATGATAGACAAATGATTCCTTTTAACCCCAGGATTCTCTGCCTGTGGCATATCCTCCAGCCATCCCAAGGAATAAAAACAATCTCAATTAATCCTTTATCACCCTATTTTTTTCAGCTGCTTGTACAATGTCCCAATTTCTCTTTCCTCTTCCTATTTTTCCCCCTTGTCCAACCTTATTTCAATTGCTGCAAAGTGAGTTCAAAATGAAAAAGCAGTTTGCACACAATTAACTTAGTGGAGAGAAAGGAGAGATGCAGTGAAGTCTTGCCCTCCCAGTAACTCAGGCAAAAGCAATCTCTTACAGCTTTTGCTTGCTTGTATATTCTTCCTCATGAATAATTTTTGCCATCTAGATCACACTTTAATGTTGCTTGGCCACATGTGAGCCAGTTTTCATCTGTGAAAGTTGGAGAATATGCCACAATGTTTGGAAAAGAGGGCTTTTTTGGATTTCAGCTTCTAAATTCCCCAGTCAGCAAGGCTAGGAATTTTTCTGCCCCAGGAGTTTAATACTTCACACAAGTGAGATGGAAGGTTGACTGTATAGGAGAGGATAGGGATAAATGGGAAGAGAAAAGACAAGGGTCTTAGGAAATAAAACATTAATATACTCCAGGGTCTTGAGGTGAAATTGAAACATAGGCCCTTTCCTCACGGGGGGGGGGGGCGAACCGGGGTGGCGCACACAGGGGCGGACCTTACCTCGTAGCGGGTTGCTCCATCCCTGCAGGGAGCGCGGATTCACCGTTCTAAACGGCGCCGAATTTCGGCAGCGCTCAAGGGCGTTCAGCGGCACCAAAAATGGCGGCCAGTGGCTTCCGGTGGCGATCCGCCAATCAGGGCAGCATGCCAGCCGGAAGCCTGCCCCCGGGCAGATCTGCAGGGATGTGCTACCGCGTCGCTGCAGTTCTTCACCGGGGGCTGCCACGGAGCAGCGCGGGCAAGTTTCGTAAAAACCACTTGCGAAGGTGGTTTTTATAAAACTTGCAGTGCCACCCCTGCAGCTGTGCTAGAGCAGTATGAGGTGTAGAGCCTCACTTTTTCAAACTGCTCTAGCACACCCTGCGGTGAAGAAGACCTCCTGGAGAGGTCGCCCTAGCGTGGGCAATATGCCTGTGTGGAAAGGGCCATATTATCGAAAGGAAGGGAAAGTTACTTGATTCACAGAGAACACCTGGTGAAAAGAGTCAAACAATGAAGAAGAAAAAGATCCACGTGTGCTAATAGTACCTGAATTTGAATGCAAACGAGAGAAAGAAAACAAAACAAAACAGGGTAACAAGACGTTAAAGCAGGTCAGGTCAGCCTGGTCCTAAGGAACAAACATCTGAGATGGAGCATTCAAACTCTCTAAAGATCACATGGCGTTTCCCTGACTGTGGCAAATGAGCTGGAAGCTGTGGTTATTTGCTGCAAACTGGTTGAGGGAGTGAGGCACCTGACTGTGTAGTCTTATAAAAGCTAGGAAAGATTTGATCAGACTCAGGACCTTTCCACACAAGGAAGTTAAAACGGGCCAAGGCATCCTGGCACGGAGGTTGTCCGCACCTTGGATTGGACTAGGTCTGGACTACTTACCTTAGTTCCACATCTTAGTCCAATCCAAAACGCCCTGAAGTGGTCCTCCAGTGCGCTAAGTGAAGGTTGGAAAAATCTGGTCTTTCAATCTTCTGGAGCGTGCCATTGTGTTCCTGCTGACTTGTGCACATGCGCAGGCTCGCACCAATGTGAGCCTGCGATCAGCGGAGGGCGGGCTGTGGGCATGGCCAGCATCAGCGGTTGGTCCGGACCTATGAGGAAACAGGAAGCCACCATTTTCAGCTGGGGCAGTGCAAATCTAAAGAACTCGCACTGCTCCGATCTGCCCTGGACTAATGGAAGAGCCCTGCAGAAGGGCTTAAGGGAAAGTCCGCATTACTTCAGACCCAGAAGAACCAGTAAGTAATGTCATAGAGTGATTCACTCGCCTCATGCGGACAGGGCCTCAATTTCATGTTTTTGTTGCTCAGAACAACAAAGTGCTTTCATAGTGCAGGGGTGGGCAAAATGTAGTCCTGGGACTGCATCTCTGCCTCCCACTGGACTGTTTTTGCAGAGATTGATGCCCTCAGATTCCTTCTAACCAGAAAATAAAAGGGTGCATTGCTGCTCCTGGAAGCCTCCGGCTCCTTTTGAATGGGTTGCAGCTTTGTTACAATTTTTCAAAACTAGAAGTGGACTTCTAGTTTTTAGGTGTATTTGGTATTCCATGCAGCCCTTCCTTTCCATGATCCCAGGGCAGGAAACTGGCCCTAGACCTACTGCAGTTGCTCAGCCCTGCTATGGTGTATCCTATTTCCACTGTGGCTGATCACAGCCAAGCCGGTTTAGCAGGGGATTTTTTTGCTGCTTGAGGTGAAGAGGAAGATAACACCCTCCTCCTTTCCATGTTTATAGTACAGTTCAGTAGTCATAATTTATAGTTTATAGACTGTGGACTATACTAGATGACTTGTAAGCCAAAAAATGACCTAACTAGTAGCTGAGTCTTACTGATGGTTAAACAGCATCCTCTACTTGTCAGACCTAAGAGAGGATTTGGGAGTGAAGGGCAGGTCACATGGGACATCCAGCTGGGCCCAGTCCATGAGTGTTTCCACTGGAGCCATCTGTCAACGCCCAGGCCTGGCAAGCAGCCAAGGGAGCCGGCTACAGGTCTCTTGCAGATGAGGCAGAGAATAAATTAAAGAGCTTTACTTCAGCAGAACAGAACAGGAAAAATAGCAGTAAACACTGGCAGCAGGGAGACTCCCTGGCTGTTACGTCACAGCCAAGCGAGCACACAGTCAAAGTCTGTCCAAACAAAAAAGTTACCAGACCTGGTCCGGGATCAAGAGGTGGCAACGTTCCAGCAGGTCGGGCAGCGTTTCAGGAGGCCAAGCTGAGATCCACAACAAGCACTTCACCCAGAATGGTCAGTTGTGAGCCGACAAAAGACCCAAGGCTGAGTGATTGATTTTATAGGCAGATCACTCCTCCAGGTGTTATCGCAGCTGGGCCCTGATTGCCTGGCGTTTTCTATTTAAACGTTCTGACCTCCTGAGAGCACTCTTTTGCTCCCGATGCTGCTGGTAAGTAGGCACCTGCTCTTGAATCTCACTATCCAACTCCTCTGGCTGGGCTGGGTCTGGGGCAGCCCCTGGCTCTGCTGCTGGGACTACTGGGGCCAAGGGCTCTGTGCCTGGGACAGCCTCGGGAGTGGGCTGTGCTGGTGCAGCAGGCTCCAGGGACTCTGGCTCAGACTCAGAGCTTGTGTCCTGGAGTTCCAAGGTCCTGACACCAGCTGATTCACATTGTTTAATAGCAGAACATGCAGTATACTGCTTCTCTTTGCCACAGTTGCCTGAATGTGGCTCAGACTCCTTACCGTTAAGCCAGTGGTGTCTCTAGAAAGAGGAAAAGAGTGAAATCCAAGGTCATCCATCCTGAGATGGGAGGAAAGGACAGTAGATCAGGCACCTGGCACCCTTAGTTAATTTGGGAGGTTGTGGTTAGATGCCTAACATTTGTGACTTCTGGGTCAAAGGCTGCAACTTGGCTCATGAAGCTATTACTGTTAATAAGCAGCAAGGTATACGTTAATGACTTGATGACTGCAGTACTAAATGAAGTAAGCCATACCTTTGGCTTATGTCTCCTCCGACAGCTTTCACATCTCCTCATGTTACCTCCAGTTTGGGCTCAAAAACTTTTAATGGAAACAGTTCTTGCATTCTGCTCTGTGTTTTCATCCATCTCCCTGTCCACTTGGGTCACTATGGCAGGAGACTGGGCTGTGGAAATTGCATGGGCAGCTTCTTGCTTTTAGTTTAGGAGAGGATGCAGAAGAAAGGAATAATTCTATTGCCTCCTAAGAGAAGAGCTCAGAGAAACTGCTCTGCACATATATACTCATGCTGAGAAGATGGGTTCATGATCCTAGTATTTAAAAAGATTTTTTTTCCAGTCCTCACTTATTTACAATTTTTTTTCACAAAGTTCATTTCCAGTTTCCCTGTATTACTCATATTGCAACATATTGTTGGGTTTCTAATGATAAAAGTAGCACAAAATGATACTTAGTCAGTTCTGCTGGGAATTCTCTTAGTTTGTTTGTTTCTATGAAAATACATCTTGTTATCTAGCTGTTCTACGCTGATTAAAGCCAGCAGTTTCCTTGTAAAAACCACCATCCAAATATTAAATATGCTGGCTAGGGTTGACTAAGCAGAACTCTTGAGAACTTGCAAGAACCTGTGAAGAAATCCAAAGATGAATCTTGTAAGCCTGTCAACCACCTTGTTACTGGTGTTCTTTAAGACACATACACTAGCTTTTCAGGTATGTCTTTGGTCCATCTGAAGATGCCATCTAGACACTTCTCTTGAAGAATTCATCTTCTGCGTCTCTGTTGTAATTGTACATAATTTATCATCCATATTACACACTAAAAAGATCTTCATTCTTTCACAGGGAATCCAAGAAAACAACAACACAGGTAAGCTTTATTTATAACTATCTTATGATTTTATAAGTTCCCAGGTTGTTTTAGTGCTGTAATGGTAGCTCCCAAACTAGAATAAGTTGCTTCTGTGATGTACTGCTGTTGCTGGAAGGATAAAAGTCAGACTTGTGCATCTGTGCTTTAAAATTAATGCACCAGGAGTATTGTTCCATGTCCTGGCAGTTTTTCTCCAGCACAAGCTTTGCTGATATCAATGGGAGCTGCACCACAGTGTGGTAACATTCCTGCTCAGCTCATGTTCCTTCATGTGGAAGAGAAAAGCTGAAAAGAAAACCCCTGAATGCCTTTAAAACCCCAATTTTAAAGTTGCTGATCTTAATAAAAGATCATGTTGTTTACACCCACCTTACCAGAATGGTTATTGGCAAGAGACTAATGGGATTGCCGTCCTTACCACCTGAGGCTGAGTGTATGTGAATTACAAGCTAGCTTGGAAAGTAAGTGTTTCATAGCTTGGTATGGCAGCTTCCCCTCACCCCCCTCCACTCTCTGAAGCACCATGCCACTTTATGCACAGCTCTGTCTTTCCCATTAAATCACTACTTTTGTGTAAAAAGGGTAAAGCCTTTCAGTTGTTATTTAGAATGATTTACTGATCTGTGCTTGCATGTTTTTGTTTGGTTAGAACTACTGAAAATTATTCAGCTGAGTCAAAATTTATAAAAATAAACTATAATCTTTATTAAACAACCAGAATAAAGTACTGGTTTTGTATGCATGTCCAGGCTCAAACAGATCTTCAGAATGTGTTTAAACAGTTTCTTGTATGTTTATATCAGCATAAAGGACACAGGTCTCTCACATAGGCCATTTCCGCACTACACTGTTATAGTGCTATTATTCCACTTTCACTATCTTGTGGAATTCTGGGGTTTGCAGAATTCAAAGAGGCTAAAGGGCTCTCTTGCTGAGAATTCTAAATGCCCATCCCTAAACAGCAAACCCTAGAATTACATAGGATGTTGAAAGTGGGATAATAACCCTATAACAGTGTAGTGCAGAAGGCCCATACACACAGTCCTCTGGTGACCCTTTTGCCAAAGGCTCTGCCCTCAAATCTAGCTCAGTCTCTCTGACAAGATTAAAAACTGGGTTTATTTCTCTTCTGCCCCTCTCTCTAGACTTTCTCTGAGAAAACACACTCGTTTAACTCAACCTCCTTTGATTGAATGAGAACTTCTCTGGCTGAAGGATTCGCTCTTACCCCTTGCTTCCAGAAGTCTGCCTTCTAAATCAAATCAATGTGCTTGTTATTTATGCATATATATTTTTCTGAGGCCGCCAATCCCTCCTTCACTCTAAAGGGGCGGGATTTTTCTCTCTGGAGTGGTCATTCTGGTTGCCTAGCAACCCTACCACTCAGGATGGCTACTCGCCTTAGGGTCTGTCATAGTAAGTTATTGCAGTATTCTACATTCTTTGATATTTCTTCATCCTGTTCATTTCAACATATATCAATAGATTTTATTAGTGATTTTCCTCACCTTTTCTACACAGAAAGTAAAGCACTGTCTAGTGGGACCCACTTGTGAGGTTCCATTCTGAACTAAGTCCTGATCTAAACATTCAGAAGAATGAGGTGTCAGTGTGGATCAGGAGCGTGGAAAGTTTTAAAAGCAATTCACTCCCCTTACTGGTTACAGTGTTTAAAAAGTACTTTTTTGTCATCACTTATTCCAGTGCTGAAAAAGATGTGTTGCTCTTTTTGTTGTTGTTTCTTCCTGCCCTCCCCCCAAAAAAGTCCTTGTGTTTGATGACAATGGCACAAAATGTGAAACTTTTCTGGTCAAAACGTATCTAAAATGCCCTACAATTCCCTTTTAAGGCAATGTTTAAAAGTAAGAGCTGATTCATTTGCACCAATAAAGTAACTTTGTCCCCAAACATTCTATTCCTTTTGAAATACAATTTTATTACATGTTTGTATCTCCTGCTGCCCACCATGACCAAAAAAAAAAAAAGAATAACTCACCTCTAGTAGCTCTGTTAGCTGTAAATTCATTTCTTCTAAGTTCTGGGATGGATTGTACCATTTCAGACTGCACATAGGGAACAACTATTACATATAAATATCCCCTGCCAGTTTTTAAAAAGCCCACTAGCGCTATAGAGTGAAATGATATAATCCACATATGGGCAGCCCAGGGAGGTCTAAAATGCCATCCCTATTTTCCTCTGCCCCCTTCAGATGACTACAATCTGGTGTGGAATGTCATGCATGAGGATGACACTACATGCATATTGCCATCTCCATCATAACAGTCTTCCACTCATGCCGCCAAATAGAAGCCTGTTTTGCCCGATTGATGTAATTCATTTCTGAAATGACATTAAAGGTCTCCATATATTAATCTTTCTCATAACCTTCTCAATATAACTTCTGACTTGCAAATATTGAAAAACGGAAACTGTATAGTCATCCTATTGCATATTTGAGATAACAGACTCTTCCACAAGAAAGTCAATTACTGTGCTGTCCTAAGCACACAATTTATTGGGACTTATTTTTGAATAAATGTGCTTAGCTTACACTGTGAAGCTAGCAAATCCACTTATATACAAAGAAAAGAAATAATGTCTATTACCTATTTTATTTCGTTTATTAAAATATTTATAGCCTGACCTTTATCCAAAGATCTCAGGGTGGCTTACAATAAAATCAACTTAAAACAATAAATGATGCAAAAGTTTTAAAAGATGAAACATATATTCAACAGATGCTCAATTTAAAAATTGACTAAAACAATCTTGAGTAATATAAACACATGTGCCACCTGGATAAAATCAGTTTGGAATGGAGGCTTTAATAAAAAGACAGGTTTTAACTTGTTGCCAGAATAATTCCAGTGTTGCTGCCAATCAGGCCTCCAGGGGGAGGGAATTCCACAAGCGAGGTGCCACCAGAGAAAAGGTCCTCTCTCATGTCCTTCCACAATGTATTTCTGCTACTGATGGGACACAGAAGAGGGCCCCTCCAGTAGATCCCAGTTCTTAGGCAGGCATAAATATAGAGAGGTGTTTCCTCAGTTATCAACATCCCAAGCTGTTTAAGGCTTTAAATGCTATTGCCAGCACCTTGGATTCTGTACAGAAATGTGTTGGTAGCCAGTGCAGTTCCTTCAGAACAAGTGTTATGTGATATCTGAATAGAATTCCAATGAGCAGTCTAGCTGCTGCATTTGGCACTAGCTGCAGTTTCCGAGTCACTTTCAAGGGTAGCCCCACCTAAAGTACATTGCAGTAGTCTAATGAGGAAGCTACCAGCACATGGATTACTGCCACTAAATTGTCTCTTTCCAGGAAAGACTGTAGCTGGTGGACTTGTTGAAGCTGGCCCCCAAACACTCTGAGCCACCAAGTCTATCTGGATCTCCAGAGACAAAGAGGCGTCTAGGAGTACTCCCAGACTATGCTCCTGCTCCTTTACAGGGAGGGCAACCCTGTCCAGGGCAGGTAACCTACCTGGTTCCTGGAATCAAGAGCCACCAATCCACAGAGTTTCCATCCAGGCACTGCTCCAGCATTTCCATAGCACTAGCTGACTGATCACAAGAAGTAGAGCTGAGTGTCATCAGCATACTTATGGCACTGTTACCCTGATTTCTGGGGTCCCGAGAGGGACACCTAAATGTGATCACAATGGAGAATGGGAATTAGCAGAGCACAAACTAGCAATACAAGAGACAGGGCAACCTAGCGAGATCTTGAACCCAATGTCTACAGGGTCAGGCCGAGTCAAGGAGCAAACAGAAGTAAATAATAATAGTTGTTTTTATTGATGTACAGCACAGTCAAACACACTCACACAAAGAACTATTGAAATAAAAGTAGGAGTTGGATAGAGGGTTTTTAAGAGGAGGTTTTGTATGGGAAATCTACACCTGTCCTGAAGCCCAGGTAGTCTGAAGAAAAAGGTCTGTAGAAGAGGAGATTCTCAGCGCAAGTTGCTGAGGGGAAGGCTCGTCAGACAAAGCGACAGCCAAGATGGAAGCCAAGAGCGATCCGAGCAATCCGAAGAAGCGCTCAAAATCAGGGGGTCTTATAGGGGAAAATGTGCCCATAGGCTAGTCCGTTTCTGGGGATAACAATGAGTTTTGGGTTGGAGACAAAGCCTCTGAAAGGTCAGCATTTTGCATGATTGAGTAATGATAGAGTCGTCGATAGAGTAGCCAGTATGCAAATGCGGAGTGCTTGACAGTTGAGTATTCGGCTCGTCAAGCTGCCTGCTCGGGGCAGAGGATCTATTGTAAACAGCATGCATAAATAATGTGATCTTAAAGAGTACTTGCCTTGAGGTCTCCTAACGTGGCAGTTCAGCAAATACTGGCCAGCCTGGATCAGTTTTGAATGGTTCAGCTATTTCCGGCCATGCCCGTGTGCGTGTCTGTCCGGGGGCCTCGCAAGCACGTAGAGAGGAATGGATAAAGAAGGCCAGATTATTGATATCAAGTGATATCTAATATACCACAAGCCCGGACTAGAAACTACAGTAACAGCACCCAACCTCAAATCTGCTAATGACCTCTCCCAGTGGCCTCATATAGATGCTGAACAGCAGAGGAGACAGGAATAAACCCTGTGGCACTCCACCAGCACAGTGGTCATAGTGCTGAGCAGGAGTCTCCCAATGCAACTTGCTGGAAGCCACCTTGCAGATAGTAGGAGAACTAATGTAAAACAGTGCCTCCTACAGGCTTCCCTCACTTATCTTAGGGACTGGAGCACTGTCAGAAAATGGAAGCAGTTGAAAAGTGGAAGCCACATACTGTACTACAGGGAGAATGAGGTTCACTTGGGACTAACTGTGTGCACACTGCTTAAAATGTCTCTCAGCAAGCTTACCACTTTTTTTCTGCCTCTCTGCTCACTTTGCAAACAGTGGCCATTTCCGCACATGGCAAGGGAATCGCTCCCTGCTGCTACTCACCGGATCTTATTTGGGTCCGGTCTGGTCTGGGGCAAGGAGGAGCAGTGCGTGATTGCAGATCCGCA
Source organism: Iguana delicatissima (assembly GCA_948472985.1). Classification (NCBI taxonomy): domain Eukaryota; kingdom Metazoa; phylum Chordata; class Lepidosauria; order Squamata; family Iguanidae; genus Iguana; species Iguana delicatissima. The sequence continues at coordinate 1,790,438 of CAOKZL010000187.1, read as the reverse complement.
CTGCTCCGGTGTCCAAAATTGCGGCTTCTGGTTGGTCGTGGGTCATGACCAACCGCTGAAGCTCACCAGCCTAAAGCCCGCCCTCTGCAGATCGCAGGCTCACATTGGTGCGAGCCTGCAAATCTGCACTGGAGAGCAGGCACGCAAAACGCCGGCTTTTTGAAAAACCTGAAAAATCAGGTTTTTCAAACACACATTGGAGGACCACTTTCAGTCGCTCTGGAGCGGACTGAGGTGTGGATCTACACTAAGTAGTCTGGACCCAGTCTGCTCCAAGGTGCAGATGTCCTCTGTGGATGACGCACTGCACCTTTTTTTTAACCTGTGCGGAAATGGCCAGTGTGTGCATGTGAGTGGTTCCAAGTAAGCCTCCACTGGCAAGAAGAACTGATGTAAGAGCAGAACCCCTGTTGAATTTATGGAATTTGTCCTTAATTTGGAAGCATCAAAAAAATGAGCTGTCAGATAATGGAGTATCAAAAGGTGGAGGATTCCTGTACTTTCATCTGCCAGAGTCAAGTTACCATGATCAATAGTATCAAAAGCTGCTGAGAGATTCAGGAAAATCGATAGGGTAGCACTTCCCCTGTCTGTCCCCTGAAGTAAGTCATCACTCAGAGCAACCAAAACTGTCTTGGTACCCTATCCTGGCCTAAAACCATTACTTGTTCTTTGAGAATCTCCATGCCTCTCTACATTTATCCCATATTTTCATGTCTGTATATCTTGTGTCATTCAAACTATCATATTTCTGATCAGATCTGTTGTTGTTATTGTTGTTGCTGCTGTTGTTATCATCATTTATTTATATAATGCCATCACTGTATATGGCACTTTACAGGTAAAAGAATAACAAAACAATTCCCTGCCCTCAGGCTTACAATCTGGTATCTGCTTTCCATAGGCAACTGGTGGACTGCTGACTGCTCTATGAATGGAATATTGGACCTAGATAGATTTTATTCTGAACCAATATCAATCTTCTTATCTATCAGTCTATATCCAAGAACCCTAATTCTTCTATTGAAGAAAAATACCTAACAAGGTAACCAAGGTAGAAAACCTGTCAATAGCAGAAGGAGCAATAACAACAACATGAGGCTCTTGCCCCTTATTCCACCACTTTTCCCACAAGATGTCAATTTCTGCCTAAATCACTGCTGCCATTGTATGTGAAGACTTCCACAAATTTCACTGCTATCCCTAAGAGTGAGGGCTTTCCCTTATCTCCACCTCTGCCACCAATGTAAGGACTTCCTCTTGTTCCCCTACCGTGGCCACCACTCTGTAGGCCTATTAGATGCTCTCAAAATTCATGCGCAGAATATTATGCAACCTCTGTCCTCACTGGACACCAGCTCTCCTTATCCTCTGCTGTCAGCACAGACAACATGTCTGAACTCAATACAAATATATCTACTCTTTTATCATATTAAATTGCCCTTGCATTTGATCATTACTGGTTTTATCACTTCTTCTGCAGCCTAAGAAAAATAATGGCAAGCAGATATTCAAATGTACAACTATTGTACAATTTATTGAAAAATTAGTTTTGAAAACAGATTTTTTTTTAATCATCAGACAAATACTACCAAGCACTGTATATTATGGTGACCCACAACAATGCTCCGTGTGGCTTGTGAGAGTGGGACAGAGGAGCAGTCAGAAGTAGATTGTACGTGCTGGCTGCTGAGGCCCTCTTCAGAATACTGGCAGCTGGGGGCCTGAAATGTGGGGATTGGGCTCACCAGGCAGGTGGAGTGCCACAGCTGCAGGAGCGGTTTGACGGCCACATGAAATGGCCTGGCAGGCTGGATTCCGCCTGCAGGCCTTGTGTTTGACACATGTGGTATATAGCATTCCTGGAGGCCAAAAGAATATGATGCACAAAAACAATACTTTGTTAACAGAAGGCATGTTACCACCGTGTACTGGCCTGGCCTTTGGTGAACCAAAGATATCATTTTGATACCACAATTCGGCCCTACTCTGCCACCAGCCAAGTGTTTGTGAGGCCACCGAACAAGTGCGAAACTAGGCATGGCTACTATTTGCTGCTCACACCAAACCAAGCCAGAGATTGCCAGATCTGCTTTAGGGGACCTCCCGAAACAAACACCCTCATTACCAATGCGTGAGACCCTCTGCCCTGAGAGGGCACCCTGGCGAGCTGAATGCTTAACTGCTGAGCTAGCTGCATCTACATACCAGCCATACTATTGTCAATTTGGACCATAACTCAATCATGTAAATTCTGACCTTTCGGAGGCATTGCCTCCAACCCAAAACTTATTGTTTTCACCCAAGACCAGACTAGCCTACGGTCGTTCTTTCCCTGATAAAAACCCTCAGTTCTGAGAGCTCTTTGGAACTCTTGCCGGATCACTTTAGACTTCTACCCTGCCTTGCTGCCACTTGGTTCAGCGAATTCCCCTCGGCCGCCATGCCAGGTTTCCTCTTCTACAGTCGGCTTCCTTGGGACTACGAGAAAGGTGGCGTATCACCCTTTCCCCTTAAACTCTATTTTCCTCTTCTAGATAGGAGTGTTGTTGTGTTATTCTTGATATTGTTAAATAAATCTTATTGCTATTTTGAACTGCCTGACTGCTCGCTGACCTGACGCTGTAGACATAGGGTAAAAGATCCCCACTAAGTTACCTTGCCTCTCGTTAGCTAAGAGAGTGCTCCAGCTAATTTCCCCATCTTGTTTGTGTTTGTTTTGGTTGTTTGGGTGCCCCTCCTGGGACCCCCAAGTCACAGGGTAACAGGCAAACAAAACAAAAGAGATTAATAATTTAATACAAAGCAAATATTTCACTTTCACTCACACTCTTCTCTGAAAACTACTCAGATTCTTAAACCCCACTTGTTGTTTCCTAAACCTGACTGACTTACCCTTTCATCCTCACTCATTAACCCCATACAGTGCATCAAGCTCCCAACTCCCATCTGCCAGACCAACCACAAGTCTGATTCAAATTCCTTCAAGCATTCTCCCAATCACTCTCGCGGTTCCATTCACTCACCCTTGCTACCAGCTCCTTACCAGATTGCCTGTATTATTCAATACATACAAAACCAAATTACCTTAATAAATAAAACAATATTTTATAAAAGGTCTATGACATAACAAAAAATCTTTAATATGCGTGTAGAACCTCTAAATCAGTGGTTCTCAGCCTGTGGGTCCCCAGATGTTCATGGACTTCAGCTCCCAGAAGCCCCAGCCACTATGGTCAATGCTCAGGGCTTCTGGGAGCTGAAGTCCACAAACATCTGGGGACCCACAAGTTGAGAACCACTGCTCTAAATAATCTTTCATATAGAATTAGCTATTTACACATGTATATTCTGTGTTTGACATCTAGTTGTTTTCTCTATGTGTCATGAACCCTTGCTTAACATCATGGCTTCTAGTTTTAGTATAAATGGGTTAACATATTGAAAAATTTACTTTTGGAACAACATTCCCCAGCATACTTAGCCTGCCAGCATGGTTTTGGATTCTGGAGGATTCTGGTACTTTGGTCCAGGTAAAATAACATTTACGTTTGCCATTAGGAAAATCAGGTTTCAAATCTCATTACCCAGCACCTATTAATATTTTTTCTCTCCCTCCCTCTACTGCTTCATCATTGCAGAAGAAAGTGATTTTCATCTAGATGATGTTGTCTATAGAAGAAGAATCCAGCGCAGTGCCATGAGTTGTAATGGGAAGTGCTATTGGCCCAGATCTCCAGATGGAGCAGTCATCATTCCAGTCAATATCTCTACAGAGTTTTGTAAGTCACTCCTAAGCTTCCCAATAGACAGTCTGTACATTTATACTCTACATATGGGGTTATTAATGTTATTTAACTTCAACTTCCAGCAGTCCTAGCCAGCATAACCAATAGTGAGGAATGATAGGAGGAACTCAAGGCTGTTTATATGCTATTCCACCTCTCCATTTTATTCTTGTGGCCTTCTGATGAGGAAAGCTAGACTGAGAGTCAGTGACTGGCCCACAGTCACCTAGTGCAGTGTTTCTCAAACTATTTACCCTTGTGGCCCCCTTTACATCTATATGAGGATGCTGTGTCCCCACTTCCTATAATGCTCCTGCAGTGTCCTATTCTACACCTCTCTCTCCCTCTCTCTCACAGGCCCCTTGTGCTGCTCCCTCCCTCCATCTTGATGCTGACTTCTCATGCTCTCCACCTCTTCTCTTCAATTCCTCCCCACTCTACCTGAGAAACTGCCTTGTGGCCACCAAAGAGCATAAGCCTGCTGTGCCAATGACAGAATGTTGAGAAAGCTGAGTGGGAAAAAGCATTTTCAAACATGGAAGCTGATTTTTGCTATGTCTGAGGTTGGAGAAAGGCATAATGGGGAAAATGCTTTGCATTCTTCTTTTGCAGAGACCAGTCAATCTTCAATGGTGTGCATATGCTGAGTTCACTGATCTAGTGAACTTTAACAAGTAACACAGCCTGGATTAAAACCTGGATTTCCAACACTCTGCACACTATACCATGATCCCAGGCATGGGGCTTAAATGAACATTCTGCCCCAGACCTGTTACAAATATTCATATCATCTTGAAATACAGAATCCCACATTTTTAGAAAAGGGGTTGCCATTCACAAAAGCATGCGCTAAATAAAACGTATCTTGAGAATGCCACAAGTTTCTTTTCCGGTTTTGCTGCAAGAAACTATTACACCTACTCCCTGGAAGTTAAAATATCAGTGATACAATCATAGAAAAGTGAACAATACAACTCAGCTGAAGGTTTAAAATAGGCCACCATTTGCCATCAAATGCCGACAAGAAATGATGTTTATGTCAGCCCTGTTGACTTCCACTATGTTGCTTCTGTTCAGCACCAGACAGTTCATCCTAAAGGCTAGACATTTTAAAGATTAATTAGGATGAACAACAAAGAGCCAGGTAGAAAATCAAAGGCTAACAGGTTTATTGTGGCACCAGCTGCAAAAAATAAAATTGTGGAACTTTACAGATGGATGAAGCAGACAGCAAAGGTGCTGGAATGTATCTAAGACATACAAGCCAGCCTTGTGTATGCTACATCTGGGCATCTTTGCTTGAATAAAGCGGAGGGGATTAAAAAAAAATTAGCAGCTTAAAACCAATATTAAAATGCTGGCCATGGGTAGAGATTTTAAAAAAACAGAAAAAACACCAAGAGCTCCAGGTTAATATTTCAGATGCAGCCTGCCAGGTCAAAGCCATCCCAGACTCTCAATTTCTTTTTCAAGAGAGAGGACGATAAAGAGTGTGGATGGCAATGATTTTAGCTTATAATCAATCAATTCCCAGCTTTCCCTCTTACCCATATCTTCCTGATGGAAAGAAGAGATAGAAAGCCTAGAGATCCTCAGCTGATTTCCAATATTTTAGGTTCCTTTGCAACTGAGACTTTTACCACTACTTTGCTGACATGCAATAAACAGGGAATTGATATAGTTTGCATGGTGGGTAATCTTTGGGAGGGAATAATAACACAAATGTTTACTGTAATTATTTTTAGTCTCTAAAATTTACTTATCATTGCCCATCTAAGAATTATTCACTAACACTTAATGCAATTATTTTTATTTATTAAAAATTGCCCATCACACACTGTACTCACTTTCCACTAATAACCAGTGCAACCATCTTAACAGCCTCAGAAAGAGACAGTTTGCTCAAGTGCCCTGTTTCAGATGGTACTTACCCAACAGTAGAAGAATATTTTTCTGTATAGACATAATGCAGGACATTTTCATGTACTCTTTTATCTCCATTATAATATCTCTTTTTTTAGCTGTGGAACAAAGGCTTGTGATAGTGGATGCCATGCAAGAATTTATCACACTGACATGCATACGGTTTATCAACCACACAACAGAGCATGACTACATAAATATTATCCCTGGAAATACGTAAGTGTAATCTCTGATATCTGGAAGTACTACTGATGCTCAGAAATAAGCTCCTTCTGACTTTGACAAATCTCACAAACTAGGTACTTCTAAACATTTGAAATCTGGATCCAGTTAGAATTAATGATATAGCTCCACTGTTGTTTTTGACATTACGACTCTGAGGTGATGTGAACAACTTGTGGACCTCCAGATGTTATTGGGCTGCAGCCTTGGCATTGGTATAATGGGAGTTGCAGCATAGCAACATCTGGAGCACCACAGTATCTTTTGCTACCTGTTTTAAAGTACTGACACAAATGTGAGAATATATTCTGTGGGATACATTCCACACCAGGAGCAGGCAAAGTGCAGTTTTGGGGCCACCTGCAGCCTCCAAGGTTTTGTGGTCCTCAGTACCTCTTGACCCTTCAGACTGACCTGTTTCTGGTTAAAGAGAAAAAAAGGTGTGTTGCCTCCAAGAGCACCAATCCCCTCTTACATAGACTGCAGGATTCATGCACTGTCATCTCCTACTATGTCATGTTTAGCTGGAGAAGGAAAAGAGGTGAGCCCAGGTAACAGCTTCAGATCAGGTCCAGGGGAGCTGACAGTCCTGCCCTGGAAACAATGCTTGGACCATCACTGGCTGAAGGCAAAGTTACTTTGTACTATGGAGTGTCTTAGATTAAAACAACAGCAACAAAAGCATACAGACAGAGAGCGTGGCCTGCCTCAAAAGGAAAATGCTGGGATAAGGAGGTCATCTGTGCTGAGTTACAACTGGCTGTTAATTAGCACACTCAAGGTTATGTTTGTGCTGCAGAACAGCAGCTCTACTATTTTTGGCATCGTTGTGGTCTCTGCTCTCTAGTTTTCTGAATACTGACTTGCTTTTTGGACTCTTCTCTTTGGTTACTCCCAGACTGGATTTTGACCCTCTTTGAACTGCTTTTTCTGCTAAAAACTCTGACTGTTTCAACCACTCAATTGCTCTTTCAGATACTCTGTATATGACCTTGGGCCGGCTAGATTTCTCCTTCATTTGTTTCTTAAGATAAGTGTGTACTCTCCCTGAGTGGTTGCCACCCTGAAACAGGTCACACATGCTGTTTAAAAATACAGTACCCATCTTTCAGATTCAGAAGTGGACTTCCAACTTTTTTTGTCCTATTTTTGCTTTGCTTGCTGGCAATTCAGTGCGTATCCCTGGGTCAGTTCAATCACAGCTGCCCACTTTTGTTTTATACCTTTCACAGCAAAAATAAGCAGTCTTACTTAATGAGCCTCTGGAATTCTTTCTGCTTCACTGGGACCCTCTGCTGCTCCTCATTGCCAATGGTGAGGGATGTTGAGAACTGTAGTCCACATCAACTGAATGGATGCATGATTCCTACTCCTGTTTTACAGTAATTCCTATGTCCTTTTAAACATAGATGTAGGGACCAGGTGGGGTTTGAACCTGAAAGACAGCATAGTGCCATAAAAGTATATGCCAACTTTCATTTTAATAGCACTATCTCGTTGTCAGGCACTGATTTTTTTAATTTTGCTTCCCATGTTGAAAAGGAGTGTGTGGGTCAAACTGGTATTAGAACCTGAAATGAAGAATGATGTTGTGAAGGTGTGTACCAAATTTCATTCTGATATCTCAATGTTATAGAGCAGGGGTGAGCAAAATACATGTGGCCCCCAGAGTCTCTTATTGCAGCCCTCAATCTCTCCATGCTCCCTGAATTGCCCCCTTTGGACCTTGCAAAAGAGATGAATTTCTTCTTGATAAATAAGTTGCAGGCACTATCCATGCCGTTACATATCAAATAATATCCATTTTTAAAAACCAGAAATGGACTTATGGCCATTTCTTGGCTATGGGGAGCGAGCATTTTTGGCAGCCTGTGCAGTACCTGGAGGGTTCTAGAAGCAGAATATTGCCTGCCCAGACCCAGCACAGTTGCTCCCCCTATTTTAGAAAATACAGCAAACAAAATGCTGAACATACCCGCATTGTAGGAGTGAGTATGTCTTTTTAATATTACTCATTATGAAACTGCAGCAGAAATTGCACTCTTTCCAGATTTGTTTTACAGTCTCCTGAGTTTACTATTCAGTACAAACTGAGATTTATATTAGCTTAATAAACCTGCCTCCTGTACCCTTTGGATTTCTTCTTGTTTCTGCTGCCCTTTTGGTATGGTCTCTTTAATTAAACCAACATCCTTGCTTCACTTGGCAAACAAGACCATTTAGGCTACAGTCCCTTGCACACTTATTTTGAAATATGCTCCACTACATACGGTGGAAGTAACTTCTGAGTAAATATATGCATAAGATTCCCATATTAATATTTACAGTTATTTCATTTTCAAAAAAATTAATCAGGTGCATAATGACTGAGAATAAGGCCTGATGAACTCTCTACCAGCACAAATTCAGCAGGTGCAGATTCTTCTCGGCTATCTAGCATCTAGCTATCGCTTTATTTGTACCCTGCCTTTTCCTCTCTAAGGCCCTTTCCGCATGTCGGAAAATAACCAGGCGAAAACAGGGCTCACCAGATTTTTCTCCGTCCGATCGGGTCCGTCGGGACGAGGAGGAGTGAGAGCTCGTTGCTCCGCAGTCCTCCGGCATCCAAAATGGCGGCTTCCAGTTGGTGGAGGCTCTCCACCAACCAGAGAAGCTCACCAGCCGAAAGCCCGCCCCCAGAAGATCTGCAGGCATGCAGTTATGTGCGCCTGCAAATCTGCTCCGGAATGCGGAGACAGAGTCGCGTGCTCCGTGCTTTTTAAAAACCTCTAAAAAGAGGTATTTAAAAAGCACGCCGCATGATCAGTTCTGGTCGTGCAGAACCGGACTGAGGTACGAAACTACAAAAAGTAGTCCAACCCAGTCCACTCTACAGTGTAGAAGACGTCCGTTGGAGGTCGCTCTGCACCATTTTAAAACCCCGGTGTGGAAATGGCCTAAGTTGGGACTCAAGGCTGTTTACAGGATAAAAAGAAATACGAGTAAAAACAAAAACATACAAAAAGTTATGATTAAAATAATATTAAGCTTTATATAGGATTAAAGACATTTAAAATTGATTTGAAAGCAAAGAAGAGGTGTTGCTTTCAATTGGATGTCAAAGGATGCTGTTGATGAAAAGACAGCAAGGAGGGACTCAGCATAGCCTCCCTAGGAAGAGCATTGCAGAGTTTGGAAGCAGCCATAAAAAAGTCCATCTCTCACATGCCCATTAAACACACCTAAACATGAGGGTGGTGGACTCAAGAGAAGTGCCTCCTATGAAAATCTGAGGGTTCAAGAAAGTTCGTGTAAGAAGATACAGTCCTTCAGATAGTCTGGAAGCAGGCTATATAGAGGTGTACAGGTCATAACCAGCATTTGGAACTGTGCACGGAAACATACTGGCAGCCAACTGCTGGAGCTGTTGTAACAAAGGAGTAAGTTTGTGGCACCTATTGAAAGTTTATCTGTTTCCTAGATTTTTTTTTTTATATTACTTGATTTCAAAAAAAACAACAACAATCTGAGTGATTGATGTTATTAAATCAATCAGCTTCGGAAAACTAAACTTATGTCAGAAGGATATTTTTCGTAACTTTCAAGGAATGTCTCATATATGTCATATATTCCTTATGTGATGACACTACTTTTTGCTTTCTGTATTTCAGATGCTGGTCTTACTTTGGAAAAATTGGAGGAAGACAACGTTTGGGCTTGGCAAAATATGGCTGCATATACAAAGGATTAATTCAGCATGAACTCAACCATGCACTGGGCTTCCTACATGAACAGGCTCGAAGTGACCGAGATCAGTATGTTACAATCAATCTGGAATACATTACAGCAGGTGTGTCAACTGATGCTAAAGTAACAATTTTTATTTTTTATTGGTATACTTTTTTGTTTCACTATATTTATTTTTTGCATCCTTTGTATTTTATCTGTCAAAGCATTCTGGATAATATATGCATTAAAATAATATTAAAATGAATGGCTAAAAAGCAATAAACATAAAATAACAGCAACTATGGTAATTCTTTCAGAGGAACAAATTGGCAAAACCACTTCTGAGTATTCTTTGCCTGAGAAAACTGCATGAAATTCATGGGGTCACCATAAGTCAACAAGCAACTTGAAGGCACTTAAACACACAAAGAATTCATTCACAGCAAAACAACAGGAAATTAAACAGAAATGTTTAATAATATTGTTTTTAGAATATACTGACCCTCCAACTGGCCCAATGTGGCAGGGTCAGTTCAGATCAAGTCTCTGTTCTCCCAGTTTTTCAGCTCAATTTAAAATGTTCAAAATTTCTCTCTTCTGTTCCCATTTCTCCCCTTTCTCTTTGGTCTGCTTCCCTGGCTGCAAACTGAAGTCAAAGTGCAAAAGTAGCTTTCAATCAATTAACTCTGCAGGTGGGAAGAGGAAAGAGCAGAATCTTACCCTTCACAGTAGGTTCAGGCAAAAGCACACTGCTTAAGCTTCTCCTTTCTTGTGATTTCACCCTCATTAAGAACTTTTGCCATCTTGACCACTCTCTGACATTGCTTGGCCAAAAGTGTCTTGGTTTCCATCTGTGGAACACTGGAAGTTATGACTGAGTTTTAGCCTCAAAAATAAATGTTTCCAAACTATGGATAATATTCTGCATTTATAAGCCTATGGAATCTAAAGGACATCCCCTTGTAAATTCTGTGTGGTAATGATGGCACTCCTGTAAAACTTCTTTAAAATCTGGGACAGAGATATTCTGGGTGGTAGACATAATCACGCCTGGAAGAACCCCTCCAACTCTAAATTCCAATCTGCTGCTTGATTTTTCTTATGCCATGGTTGGAAGAGACAGGCATGTCAGTGGCAGTTCTTGGAACCTGAGGAAAGGGATCCAGTTCCCTGCAAGAAGAACTTGGGGATTCTGCAAGTGCTACATCCTTTACAGGGGCGGGGGGGGGCTTGATGGGATGCATCCCCACTGCAAAATAATTTTAAATCTTTTTTGTTCCCAAATAATCATCAAAAACCCCTGTGTGTGGTGGGGGGGGGGCATTTTTGCAGCGTTTTAAAGAGAAGTATAATGTGAGTGGCAAAAGTCCTGGAGCAAATCTAACCATATTCAGGTAGCAGCTCCTTGTCAAGCTTACTCTTGACAAGTGAAAAATAGCAAAGAAATGATAATGGAAAAGAAGCAATTTTTTTTTTTATCAACATTTCTTCATTACTTCAATGAGTTATTCAGTGGAGTCTTCCCACATGTATTGGGACCTCTTTCAATTTGATCTTCAGGATGATGTCAGAGAACCTTTGGAGACTCACAACTTTTTATTGTTATCAGCTGCTTTTTTATTATTCTGTTATCATAATCTAAAGTATCTCATAATAATAATTTTTTTTTAAAAAAAGGGTGGTATAAGGATGTTTTAAACAATCCTTCCTCATCATCTCTATATATGTTTTTGCTAGTGCCTAATTTATTTATTCTTATATCTTACAGGAGAACAGGGGAATTTTGAGAAAGTGAACTCCACTAATCTGGACCTCCCCTACGACTATGATTCAGTGATGCACTATGGCGCGTAAGTCATGCATAGGGACATCTCTTCTCAGCCCAAATTGCTTATAATAAGAAAGTTGTTCTTAAGGTTAAGAAAGAGGTCTATCTTTAATCAATTTAGACCCATTTTCTCTTATGTTTATTTTTAATTTCCTTAAATCTTCCTCTTTCTGGAGCAATGTGTACAGTGGGCATGCTCCAGTTCTCAACAACCCATTTCATAATTGTTGAATTTTGATTTGTTTTCTTAAAGTGGTAAACTGATTCCATAGTGCTTTTGGCTGAAAAGTTAAGTTGAAACAATAGTTTCTTGAGCCACTATTATATTATCTGTGTAGTTTTAGGATTTATACCACTATAAAGATGGTATAAATCCTAAAAGCTTAAAAGTTTAAATCAGTATAAAAAAATTAAGGCAATAAAAATAATTTTGACAGACCAAAAACCCATTAAACAGCTTAACAAGTTAAAACAGATTAAATAGTTTTGAATGTCTGAAACCATGTATATGTGTATTTTGGAAAAAAGCAGTCAAGCCCCCAAAGTTTCAGTAATTCTTTTAAAGTATAGATTAGGAAGTTATCACATACTTAATATTACACTGTCAACCAAAAGAGATGTCAATGTCTTCTTATGTTACTGGTCAACCGCATAGTATGGCATACATAGATCTTACCCACTGCATTGTTACTCTGTGACTTGGGGCTCCCGGGAGGGGCACCCAGATAACCGAACCAAACCAAACAAAATGGGGAAATTAGCTGGAGCACTCTCTTGGCTAACGAGAGGCAGGGCAACTTAGCGGGATCTTTTACCCAATGTATACAGCGTCGAGTCAGTGAGCAGACAGACAGTTCAAACTAACAATAATATTTATTAAACAAGTGAAGTAGCTCGCCAAGAATTGAGACCACCAGATTAGAAAGCAAAAATAAAAGTTTATTTTACTGCAGGGATCTCAGTGGAATGATTTCCAAAGCCTGAGAGCCCCGATCCAGGTATTAGCTCTCTTTTTATACCCTCTTGTAAACAGGTTACAGGAAATGATTACATATGACCATATATGAAGTGTTTACAGGTCAGGCAGACCTGGGTTACATCTTTCAAAAATGATGTATTTTGGTACCAAGGGAGTATTTCTCCAACATCAAAACTCCCTAGGTTCCCGGCACTGCTAAGCACATACCTAAGCCTCTTGATAAGATAAAGGGCGCATCTGCTCACCTTATTTTTCTACCTTAGCATTAGCTTCTTCAACTTAACCCTTTCATTCCCCCCTTTATGCCAAATTCTACGCAATTTGACATACTTAAGCTTCTTTGGGCCATAACAGCAAAATGAGCTGCCTTCCCCTCCATAGCTTGGGAGAGAGAGGCATGTACACATTTCATAGCACAAGAAATACATATCATTACTAAGAACCCTACTACAATTAAAAGTACAATACCTAGAAACAAGGTTTTTAACCAGCTAAGATCTGGAAGCCAAGAAGTTAACCAATCCCAGGGGTTACTAACGCCACTGTCATTATTTTGTATCAACCCTTGCAACTGCTGTATCTCATCCTCTATAGTCTTGTTCAAATCATGGAACGCAACCTTGCATCCTCCTTTGACTATGGTACAAAACCCCCCTTTTCTGGCTAACAAGTAATCCAAGGCCATTCGATGTTGTAACAATAGCTGATTTAGCTCTTCAATTTCTTGTTGGAGGGCTTGTACCAATTTCCCAGTCGCATTTATAGTTTTCTCCAATCTGCAAGTCAATCCTATTATGCTCCTACGATTTTCTTGAACCATAATTCCTGGGTAGGATCCCAAAGTGAGGACCCCTGTGATCAGTCCTCCTCCTACTCTACTACCCTCACTCTCAGACAACTGTGGCCTCACGATGACCAGATCCTCACATTGACTTCCCAGTGGTCCCACTAAATGCCGTTTCTTCCTACCAACTCGTTTGATCTGTCTTGGTAGGAAAACTTGGACAGGTATAGTCATATATCCTATTCCTATACACTGGTAAGTCCCTGGGTGGTAGTTGGTGGCCCACCCATTAAAGTAGAACCATAAATGCGGGTCTCTAGCCATCAATCCAGAGCATATACTACCTGACCCTGTATAATTAGGAGTGAACATGGGATATTCTGGGTATAAATCTCCAAAATTAGTTTCATTTAAGTCCCCCTTGGGTTGATAGGAGTTATTATATGTGCCATACAAATAGAATCTATCACTACATGCTGAATAATTTCCCAGTTTACCATAAAATGAGGAATATTTTATATATCCTTTCCACTTAGAATTCCAAGATCCACTATGGTGACAGCAAAAACACATTCCGGGGGAATAGAGTTAAAACTTCAACCGCCTAAATCGAGTCTTGTTTATATTACTATCAACTTTAGCAAACATATTGGGATTCCCTCTCAATGCTGACTGTAGGGCTCCTACAACCACTCCCGGTTCACTAATAAGGGAGGGCATAAAACCGAAATCTGCTACAGTCTGTGGATGTTCATAGATCAGGGTGACATTGGGTCCGTGTTGTTGGAACATATGTGCAGCATGTCGTTTGAACCAGTTAGCCTCAACTACTCCACCCATCACGCTCCACATCCCGATCAACATTACCCACTTCATTTTCGGAGCCACTCAGGGACCCAAATCTACTTACTCCACACAAATTCCTTCTGTACATATACAAAAATACTAAAATACCAAAAAATATACACACTACTATTATTATTAGATCACTAATACTAATATTCATTGTTTCTCTCCCATATCCACTGTAGGGGATCTGGCCGTGCGTAGAATAGTCAGCCTCCGGAGTGACTACAGCAGGGCTCAGTCCCAATCTTCCTCCTCTGCAGTTGCTAGGTCTGACCGTACGTAGAGCTACCAGCGTCCAGCGGGTGGCAGCAGTAGGGTCTAGCCTAGAGTCTTCATTCACCTGTTGCGGATCTGACTGTGCGTAGAGTGGTCAATTCCCTGGTATGACCACGGCAGAGTCTAGTCCGAATCTTCTCTCCCCCTTTTCTTCTGGACAATTTCAGTTTCAAAGGGTTTTCTTGTGATGAAATTACAGCCCAATCAGTAAACGCCCTTTTTATCCTGGTGTAGTGTATCCAAGGTTTCAGCCCTGCTACTTTTACTGCAGTGGGGGTGACTAACAGCACGTGATACGGCCCCCTCCAGCCTGGTGATAGAGGCTCCCCTTTCCAATCTTTAACCCACACCTCATCCCCAGGCTGGAAGGAATGGGCCTTTGTGAGGAAAGGAACTCGTCTAACCTCCAAAGCATGGGCGTTTACCTTCTCTAGAGCTTTCCCTAATGCCTGCACTTCTTCTTGGAGGGTTAAGTTCCCCAGCTCTCGAATGTCCCCTCTCAATCCCTTCAGGATGGCCGGGGGTCTTCCATACAGCAGCTCAAATGGAGTCAGCCCAGTCGTCCGATGAGGGGTGCATCTTATTCTCAAAAGAGCTATTGGGAGTACATCCAACCATTTGAGCTTAGTTTCTTGACACAATTTTGCAAGCTGAGTCTTCAATGTTCTGTTCATCCTTTCCACCTTCCCAGAACTTTGGGGCCTATACGCACAATGTAATTTCCAAGTAATTCCTAAGACTTCTGCCAAACTCTTAACTACTCCGTGCACGAAGGCCGGGCCATTATCAGATCCGATGTGAAGGGGTAACCCGTATCTAGGTACGATGTCTCGGAGTAGAGCTCGTATTACTTCCTTCGCCTTCTCGGTTCTAGTAGGATATGCTTCAACCCACCCAGTGTGAGTGCACACCATTACCAACATATATCGGTATTGTCCATCCGTGGCATCTCGGTGAAGTCCACCACTAGGGATTCGAAGGGAGTAGATCCTTGATGTTGGGTTCCCTCTTCCAATCTGGGTCCTTGACGCGGGTTGTTCCGAGCGCAGAGTTGACACCGTGATGACGCCAGCATGGTGTACTGTCTCATTCCATCTATAAACACATCCTTTGCTAACAACTGGGCCAACGCTGTCTTTCCCAGATGCGTGGCTTCATGTGCCTTCTGAACGATTGGCCATCCCATAGATTGGGGTATGTACCGTCTTCCATCTGGTAGGACCCACCAACCATCTTTGTCGCTTATAGCTTTCAGGTCCTTTTCAGCCCTCTCATTCTCCTGCTGGGTGTATCTAGGGGTCTGGTTACTCAAGGAGACTTGGAAAAGTGGTACTACCAATTCTCTGGGCAGGTTCTCCTTCCCACTCACTAGTTCACTCTCAGCAGCCTCCTTTGCAGCAGCATCTGCCTTCCGGTTTCCCCGACCACTGGATCTTGCCCTCTCTGATGTCCTTTACAGTGCATCACAGCAACTTTACTAGGGGCCCACACCGCTTCTAATAGGTGCTCTATTTCTTTTCCATATTTGATCTCTTGTCCTGAAGAATTGATCAATCCTTTTTCTTTGTACAGTGCTCCATGCGCATGCAGGGTAGTGAAGGCATACTTTGAATCTGTGTATATGTTTACAGTAAGTCCTTCGGCCAGCTCTAAAGCCCTGATCAAAGCGATAAGTTCCGCCTTCTGGGCCAAGGTACCAACAGGTAGCCCTTTAACTTCTATTATTTTATCTGCCGTGACCACTGCATAGCCGGCCTTTCGCTTCCCCTCTCGCACAAAGCTACTTCCATCTGTATAGTAAGTGACATCAGGATGGGGCCATGGGGTATCCCGCAAGTCTGGTCTACTTGAGTATATTTCATCCATGGTTTGAAGGCAGTCGTGGTGTATATTTCCAGATTCTGCTGGGAGCAGTGTTGCAGGGTTCAGGGTGGTGCACAACTCCAACTTCACTCTAGGGTTTTCATACAACATTCCCTGATATTTGGACATTCGGCTATTCGTGAACCAATAGCTACCTTTGTACTCCATGAGGGCCAGTACAGAATGTGGAACCTTTACCATCAAATTCTGGCCTAAGGTTAACTTATCTGCTTCTTTTACCAACAAGGCTGTTGCTGCTATAGCTCTGAGACACCCAGGCCATCCTCTAGCGACTGGATCTAATTGCTTAAGAGATATGCCACTGGGCAATGCCAGGATCCCAACATCTGTGTCAGTACTCCCACGGCTATTCCATTCTTCTCATCAACATATAAGGTAAATTTCTTTTTAATTGGCAGCCCTTTACGCCAATTTCCATAGCGCCTTCTTTATCTGTTCCCCCGGCGTTCTTTTTTTTCTTTTTCCCCCCACAAATTCAGACTTTTCCGGACCTTTGGTAGCTTCATATAATGGTTTGCTCATTCTCCCCAAGTTAGGAATCCAGATTCTGCAAAACCCAGCTGCACCCAAGAAATTTTTCGCACCATCTTCCGATTCCAGGGCTCAGGCAGAGCACACACAGCCTCCTTCCTTTCTCGGCCTACGCTCGTTTCCCTTGAGTCCTTGGAATCCCAGATATCGCACCTCTGTCTGGCACAACTGGGCCTTCTTCTTAGATACTTTGTAGCCTGCTTCCCACAGAAGCTGGAGCAACTCCATTGTGGCTTCCTTACACTCCTCCTCACTGGTGGCGGCCAACAGTAGATCATCCACATATTGCAGCAAAACTCGTCTCTCGGGTTCAGATCGGAATTTTCTTAAGTCTTGACTCAATGATGTCCCAAAAATCGTTGGCGAGTTCTTTCACCCCTGAGGCAAGCGGCACCACGTGAACTGGGTCTTCTGGCCTGTAATGCTGTCTTCCACCTGGAAGGCAAATATGTCCTGGCTTTGGGGGGCCACTCGGATACAGAAGAAGGCATCCTTGAGATCCAAAACAGTGAAGTGAGTAGCTGCAGATGGAACTAGTCCCATCAGGACATATGGGTTTGGTACCACTGGGTGTAGGGTTACTGTAGCTTTGTTTACCATCCTTAAATCTTGTACTGGACGATATTCCTTCGTCCCAGGTTTCAATACTGGGAGTAATGGAGTATTCCAGGGAGAGCGGCATTCCCGAATTATATTGTACTTCTTCAGCCGTTCTAAATGCTTCTGGATCCCTTCCAGGGCTTCTCTGGGTAGATCATATTGCCTTACACGAGTGGGCATAGCATTTGGCTTTAATTCTACCACTATGGGGGCCACGAACCGGGCTAACCCAGGTGGGTTGTCTTCAGCCCACACGCCTGGGGGTCCAAATATAGTGGGTTGCTCTTGACAAACCATGATCTGGTACCTTCGCCACTCCTCCTCCATTGGATAAGTCACTGAGATATTCTTTGGTCCTCTAAAATTTATTTCCATCGTCCCATCTTCTTCAATAGAAATTTGAGCTCTCAATTTAGCCAACAAATCTCGACCCAATAAGGCACAGGGCAACTTGGCAAATACAAAAACTGGTGAGTGACTTGATGTCTTCCTAGATCCACAATCCTTTTTTCTAAGAGAGGGTGTTTTTCCAATTTCCCCGTGGCCCCCACAATTCTTATGGCTTTCTCAGTTTTTGGGGCTATTGCAGAATTTAATACTGAACGGGTGGCTCCCGTATCTACCATCATGGGGATGGCTCGGTCCCCTATTTGTGCTGTGACCATAGGCTCCCCGGGGCCGAGAGCAAGGGGGCCCGGTCTGTCCTAATCGTAATGTTCCATTTCAGCTAGTCCAATGAAGTCCTCGAACCCTTCGTCCATCCCCTGCTCATATCTTCCATCCACTACTCTTCCTCCTCCTCTTCCTCGATTTGCTCCCCTTCCTCTTCCTCGATCCATTCCTCTTCCCCTGTTCGCCATCCCTCTCTGTCTGGGACATTCATTCTTCCAATGCCCAAGCTGTCGGCAGAGGGCACACTCATTGCGTCTCAATGGAGATCCACTTCCTTTTCCAATTTTCCGCCCCCTTCCTTTGTCGCCAAAGCTGCAGCCAATAATTCCGCTTTCTTATGCAATCCGCCCCTCCCTTCTCCCGTTTCTCCTCTTGGTCTCTATTCACATATACTCTCTGGGCAATTTCCAACAATTGGCTCAAATTCATACCTGCAAATCCCTCTTGTTTCTGGAGTTTCTTCCTTATATCTGGATAACTTTGGGTCACGAAGGCCAAATTCACCATCTGTTGGTTGCCTGGGTCTTCTGGGTTCACAGGAGTATACTGCCTATAAGCATCAAGCAATCTTTCCAAATATGTTCCTGGGGGTTCAGTGGGTCCCTGAAGTATCTCTGATACTTTGGACATATTAACAGGCCTCTTCATTCCTTCTCTCATAGCTTCCACTAGTAGAGTTTGATAATCAGTGAGCATAGTCAACTGTGCTGGGAGGTTCGGGTCCCATCCTGGGTCCGCCAAGGGGACCCTACCTCTCATCCACTGCTCAGGGTTCGCCTCTCCAGGAGGTGCCCTGTTTCTAGCTATCCGTTCTGCATGCTGAATTATTCTCCTCCGCTCTTCAGTAGTGAACAAAGTCAGGAGCAACTGCTGACAATCTTGCCAATTGGGGACATGTGAGGCCATAATACTGGAACAAAGTTCAATTACTTCTTGTGGCTTATCTGTGTAAGTAGCATAATGGGTCTTCCAATTAAGGAGGTCAGACGTGGTGAAGGGAGTATATTGGTAACTCGGGACTCGCCGATAACCACCCTCTTGGGTGGGATCTGGCACCAATTGACTGATTTGTCGCAATGGTGCAATCACATCTCCACTTTCCCCATCCGAATCATCTACTTCTTCTACTTCCTTCTGGGGTTTTGTCTGTTTACTCTTGACCTGCTTACTCTTGGATTTTTCTTTTGGTCCAGTCTGTTCGGGTTTGGGTCTGAGTGTCATCTTATTCTGGATAGCCAAACTGGAACCTGGCAACTCCTCTGTCATTTCCTCTTCATGGGTAACTGGGGCCAAATCCGCCAGTCCCCCAGCCACTCCCTCTTGTTGTGAGGCTGTCTGAGGTACTGGCGGCAGTGGAGCAGGCGGTGGTACTTCCAAAGCCAGTGGTGGCGGGGCTGGCTGCATCACCACATACGGTGGAGGGGGGGCAGTGGGCTCTTCTGGAGCTGAATCAGGCAAAATCTGGGCTTTTCCAAGCTTTCGTCTGGCCCTGTCCTGCCTCAGCACCATAGCCTTACAAATTTGTTCCTGACACTTCTGCAACCAAGAGGGGTTCTCTGTAACCACTGTGTCCCATGAATCTATGTATGGATACTGATCAGGATGGCCAGGCTCACCCACCACTACTGAATACACTGCCTTGATTCGAGCGGGTTCTAAGCTCCCTTCCGGAGGCCACCCCACCTTGAAAGAAGGCCACTCCACTTCACATAAATTCCGTAAACGCCCTGGTGTCATCGGGGGGTCCCCATAGTCCCCACTGAATCCTTTCTTGAAATTCTTTAACATACAACCTAAAGGGGTTTGACGGCTTTGCCCCCCACCCATTTCCTCCGAACGTGGACAAGACACACTAGGAGAAAGGGATTTGGCGCGTGAGTAAGGGGTCTCACGCGCCAACACGAAGGGGGATAGACACCACTCTCTCTGTGCCGACCCACGCACCCGGACTCTCAACGGTATGCAATGCGAACTGCGACACCTTGCGCCCCTCCTTTCACACCACATTCACGCCAACAAACTACCTCCCACCTCTTTTTCCACCTCCAAAAAGCCTCGCGGTTTCACCCACAACAGTGGGGTACTAAGGCAAGACTTAAGGGGTTGATCAGGCCCCTCTTCTCCCTGAAGTTGCAGGGAGGGCACTCACCAACAGTCGTGGGAGGGTTCTGCTTTCTGCTCCGTCTTCGGGTCCCTGGGCTGGAACACCACCGCCAGAGCCGCCGCCTCACTCCGAGTCAATCCTTCTGACAAAAGTAAGTCAGGGGCGCCCTGGGTCGCGTCGGAAAGAGGCGACGGCCCCGACGCCCTGGCGTCCGCCAAAGTGGGCAAAACGCTCCTCAATATCCCGGACGAGCCCCCAAATTGAAGTAGCTCGCCAAGAATTGAGACCACCAGATTAGAAAGCAAAAATAAAAGTTTATTTTACTGCAGGGATCTCAGTGGAATGATTTCCAAAGCCTGAGAGCCCCGATCCAGGTATTAGCTCTCTTTTTATACCCTCTTGTAAACAGGTTACAGGAAATGATTACATATGACCATATATGAAGTGTTTACAGGTCAGGCAGACCTGGGTTACATCTTTCAAAAATGATGTATTTTGGTACCAAGGGAGTATTTCTCCAACATCAAAACTCCCTAGGTTCCCGGCACTGCTAAGCACATACCTAAGCCTCTTGATAAGATAAAGGGCGCATCTGCTCACCTTATTTTTCTACCTTAGCATTAGCTTCTTCAACTTAACCCTTTCACAAGTATTGAGAAAACACAGCCTCACTACTTAATAAGAAAAGGAAAAGAGAGTTTTGGGGAATGGGTGATACACGACCTTTCTCGTAGTCCTGAGAAGCCAATTGGAGAGAAGGAAACCCGGAGTGGCAGCCGAGGGGAGCTCACAGCAGCAGCAAGGCGGGATGGAAGTCCAAGCGTTCCAGCGAGAGATCCAAGCGTTCCGAGCAGTCCGAAGAGCTCTCAGAACTGGGAGGGGTTTATTAGGGGAAGGCATGACCATGGGCTAGTCTGGTCTTGGGCGAAAACAATGAGTTTTGGGCTGGAGACAATGTCTCTGGAAGGTCAGAATTTACATGATTGAGTTATGGACCGAATTGACAATAGCATGGCCAGTATGTAGATGCGGCTGGCTTGGCAGTTATGCACTTAGCTCGCCAGGGTGCCCGTCTCAGGGCAGAGGTCTCTTTGTTTTAACACGCATCTGTAATGAAAGTGTTTGTTTCGGGAGGTCCCCTAAAGCAGATCTGGCAGTTTCTGGCTTGCCTTGGTATAAACAAATTTGACTCAACAGATAATAGCCATGCCTAGCTTCGCGCTTGTTCAGTGGCCTCACAAACACTTGGCTGGTGGCAGAGCAGGGCCGAATTATGATATCAAGATGATATCTAAAGGTTACCAAAGGCCAGGCCAGTTCACAGTGGTAACAGCATACCTGTGCATATGTGTGGCTGCAAGAGGGATTGAAGTGGCTTTGGAAGTATAGCTGCAGCCTACAGTTTAGCTAGAGTCTACAATTTAAGCTAGATTCCTCTCTCCCTTTTTCTTTCAGGGGTAATCCTCACATAGAAGTCATACTTCTGTTTTCCTCCCAGCAAAGGGCTCACATAATCAGACTATCCGTACTGAAAGAGGCAGTAATAGGTCAATGAGGAAACTTCTATCTGTACCATCCATTTGGATTTATCTCCATGAGGTCCTGTACAGATATTTTAGCAATTCATTTGGGTCAAATTAGATGTTTAAATGGATTGCATCTGACTGAGAAGTAAGTGTGATATATCATTGAATACCAAAATCAGGATTGTCAATGCCATTGTATTTTCTATATGTGGTTGTGAAGTGTGCACAAACTGTTAGAAAGAGAACCAACTGATCTGAAATGTGGTGTTGGAGGAGGAGAGTTCTGCAGATACCAGGCACTGCCAAAAAGACAACAAAATGGGTATTAGAGCAAATCAGGCCTGAACAATCCCTAGAAGCCACGATGATTATGCTGAAACTTTCATACTTTGAATGTATCATGAGAAGACAAGACTCATTAGAAAAGTCAACAGAGAGTCAAAAATTTCAAATTGGGTGTGAAACACAAAAAAGTCAAATTTCAATAGAGAGAAATGTAAGGTCCTACACTTAGGCAGAAAAAATGGAATGCATAAATACTGGATGGGGGGCACATGGCTGGATAGCAGTATGTGTGAAAGGGATCTAGGGGTCTTGGTAGATCGCAAGCTGAACATGAGTCAGCAGTGTGATGCAGCAGCCAAGAAAGCCAACACGATTCTTGGTTGCATCAATAGGAGTATGATGTCTAGACTGAAGGAGGTAATCGCACCACTCTATTTTGCTTTGGTTAGACCTCATTTGGAATACTATGTCCAGTTCTGGGCACCTCAGTTCAAGAAGGATATCAACAAGCTGGACCGTGTCCAGAGGAGGGCGACCAAAATGGTGAAGGGTCTGGAAGCCATGCCCTATCAGGAACAGCTTAGGGAGCTGGGGATGTTTAGTCTGCAGAAGAGAAGGTTAAGAGAGGACATGATAGCCATGTTTAAATATTTGAAGGGATGTCATGTTGAGGAGGGAGCGGACTTGTTCTCTGCTGCTCTGGAGACTAGGACAAGGAGCAATGGATTCAAGCTGCAGGAAAGGAGAGTCCATTTGAACCTCAGGAAGAACTTCCTAACGGTCAGAGCTGTCTGGCAGTGGAATATCCTGCCTCAGAGTGTGGTAGAGTCTCCTTCTTCGGAGGTTTGTAAGCGGAATCTGGATAGCCATCTGTTGAGAATGCTTTGATGGGTGTTTCTGCATGGCAGGGGGTTGGACTGTATGGCCCCTGGGGTCACTTCCAACTCTATGATTCTAAGTCAGTGATGTTTGCTTGACAAGGAAGAAGTCAGTAGGGAAAAGGTGCATAGATTTAGTCAAGGTAGCCTTGGCCCTGGGTTTACAAGATCTGAACAAGACTCTTGATAACAGGGTGACTTGGAGGTCACCCTTTCATAGGATTTCCATAAGTCAAAATTGACCAGAAGGCACTTAACAACAACTAGAACTGTGCAAGCCCTGCTTCTTCTCAGGCTCTTTGTGGTTGGGTAGAGAACGGTTGAATCTCCCTGAAACATAGGCCATTTCTGCACTACATTTTTATAGCGTTACTATTCCACCTCCTATTCCACCTCCTATGGAATGCTGGGGTTTGCGGTTTAGGGAGGGGCATTTTGAATTCTCAGCCAGAGAGCTCTTTTGCCTGAACAGACTACAAACGCCAGAAGTCCACAGGATGTTGAAAGTGGAATAATAGCACTATAACAGTGTAGTGAGGAAATGGCCAGAGTGTTGATTGAGTTTCTTGAAAGCTCCCCAGTGGGGAAGGGCTTCCCTCTCAAAAAGGGTGGGTAGGATTATGTGTAAAAAAGAAACAGTCTTACAGCTAGGTGCTGCACATTTAATATATTGTCTATTTCTCTCGTGCTGTGTTGAGTCTTAGGACTCTTTCACAATACACAGTTATAGCACAATGATTCCATTTTAACTGTCATGGTTCCTATGGAATCCTGAGGTTTGAAATCTGAGGAGGTATTGGAGCTCTCCAGTTGAGAATTCTAAATAACTCTCTCTAACTGCAAATTCCAGGATTCCATGGGAGGAACCATGGCAGTTTAAGGGGAATTGTAGCACTATGATTTTACAATGTGGAAGGGCTCCTAGAATAGTGTTGATGCCATGAAGAAGACAATTAATTAATTCAGAATGCAATTGTATGCATATTTTGCTGAGAGAAAGTTCCATTGTCTCAATGGGATTGCTTTTCAATAGATAAGCACAGGATTGTGCTGATGGTACAACATTTTATGGTGGCTGCGGGTACAGAAGGTTGCATTACCTATTTTTGGTTCCTCTGGAGTTCAAGAAATGGCTGCTACAGCTACCATCATACATCACTTTTGGCCACCTTTCCAGCCATTGTTGGGTGGGATTGCCTGGTTTGGATTGTTCTCCAAAAGAACTCATGAAGATAGGGTTTTTTTTCAACTGTTAAAGATTTTTTTTAAGCCAACAAATGTGTTTTTTCAACTGAAAAAAATGGGATGAAGTGTAAGGGCCTGGGGGAGGGCAGAAGAGGTTCCAAAAGCCACACTGGACCCCCAAAGGGCCAGATACAGCCCATGGGATTCCAACTCTTCTTTGATGGGGTAACGAGGTGGATTGTGTCCAGTGTTCTGAAAACTTTGCTTCCCTCATTTACTATAATGTGCTTGTTGCAATAGTAGCTGAAAGTGATTTTGGACATATACTTACCATGCCTGTATTGTACTTTCCAATGTGCACAGAAATGTACATCTGAAGTGCAACATTACAGCCTTGTAACCTGTTGATTCTAGAACAATGCCTAAGTAGAACCACATTCTGATCAGTTGCATGTCTATTTGTTGTCAAAAACTGATTTGTAGTCCCAAAGTAGAGTAGATTTATTCAATGATTGATTAAATGGGATTTATATATGTGCTGACTTACCATTCAGCAGTTCATTCATTGGGTCTGCTTTGGTTAGGGTTATGAAGTCGATTTAGGCCTTTGGTATGTTTTTAGAAAATGCTGGATGGATGTGCAAATGTAATATATTGTAGGTAACTACCGTGTATACAAGCCAGAGTGGGATAGTGGTTTGAGCATTGGACTACCATGCTGGAGATCAGGATTTGATTCTCCACTCAGCTGTGGAAACCTACTGGATGATCTTGGGTGTGAAACACATTTTCAACCCCAGAAAAACCCTGTGATAGTTTCACCTGAGAGTCACCATCAGTTGGAAATGACTTGAAAACACACAACAATAACAAAAAATATATCATTTATGTTAAGGATACTTTGTTCAACTGAAAACCAGAAATAACAACTAGCAATTTCTGTTCTACAAAAAACAACAACAACTATTTTTATTAGGACATCAGTTTCTGTCTTGATACAGATGGGCATATGTCTCTTAGCTATTTTGGTATATTTTTTGTTACTGAGCACAAATCACTACTCTAAATACAGACAATCTGCTTTTTGTGATTTTTTGTTTTGTTTTTCTTGCTGCACTTTCACAGTAATTAATTGTTTAGCAGGATGATTGCCATGCAAATATTGTTTGAAATATTGTGCTATAATAGAATTACCAGCTGAGATCTAATGAGCACATCTGTTCCTGTTTTCTCCAGGTATGATTTTTCTAATACTGCTGGGAAACCAACCATTGTCCCCATCCCAAATGCATCAGTACCCATTGGTCAGAGAATTGGGCTGAGCAATCTTGATGTGAAAAAGATCAACAAGCTCTATGGTTGCAGTGAGTAAGAGAAATACTGCATTGTTCACTCTTCATCTGGTATAGCAGACTTTTAAAAACCCTTGGAATCCCCAGCTACTACTGTCTCATCTGAATGACCTCACATAGCCTGCTTAATTTTTTTCCCAAAAGCCATGTTTGGATCTGTCTGTCCATGTACTTTGTGTGGAATCTTTACACAATTATAACTCTGCCTTCACCCTTCAGGAACAACCTGCAGTCACAACTCCAGAGCATGGAAAAGTTAACGTTGTGGGCTGGTTATTTCAAAACCTTCAGAAATGTAATCCAAATACTCGAGAGATGATTCCAGGCTGTGCCACTAACACATATACTATTAGGTGCAGTTAAGATTTCTGTGAACAGTGATTCATCTTTCATGAACAGAGGAGGTTATGCCTCAGTTTTTCTCTTGCACATCTCATGTTCCATGTCCCTGTTTGGTTCTTTTGTCTAGATTCCTGCAGCACTGTGCTACGTAACCCAAGTGGCAGTTTATCCTCTGAGAATTACCCACATTCATACCCTAATAATGTCACATGCCTATGGCTGATACGAACTGCACAAGAAAAGGTAAGAGTATTCAAATAGCTTGGACTGATGTGCTAGAACTATACGATAGTACTCAGATGAGATACAGTGTACTCATAAATAACAGGGAAAGATTTTGTTTTTGCTGTTGGTAAATTTGTGAGATTTTGTATTCTGATGAATGGCCTAAATATGCTAAGGGTGCTAGATTCTGTCTGATCTTGGAAGCTAAGTAGAATCATGCCTGGTTAGTATTTGGATGGGAGACCACCAGTGAATACCAGGTGCTGTAGGCTATATTTCAGAAGAAGGAACTAGCAAACCCCCCTCTGAGTATCCCTTGCCTAAGAAAACCATGTGAAATTCATGGAATCGCTGTAAGTCAACAGGTGACTTAAAGGCACATAGATACACTCACACATTCTGATGAGCTTGTGACTGTATATACATGTTCACTCATGTAATATATTGTGGAGTAGAAAATTAACTATTCATAAAAAAAGAAGCTAACTGCTACTCTAAGATTAAACACCTTTTTATCAAACATCATTGAAATATATTTTACTATCAGCTTGTGATACCACGGAGCATTTATCCAATTTTTATTTACCATCTCAGAAGCATGAGCTTTGCTCACAACTCTTTTGCTCACTTGTAAAACATGTCTAATTCTAGTACGGATAAGAGCATAGTAAACAGCCATTTCATTTCACATGGCACCCTTCTATATCACCCAACAAACCATTTTTCATATTAACACATGAGTTTGCACAGTCACTTGTACTGAGTAGTCTATGTGCAGATAACTTTCAGATTAGACTTCTTTAATCTGCTCTGTGTGGGTTGCCACCAAAGACAACATGGAACCTACCACTAATGTGAAACACTGTAAAGAGACTGCTGAACAGACTGCTGTATTGTTGTTGTGTGCCTTCAAGTCACGTAAGTCTGACTTATGGTGACCCTTAAGTGGATCTGTCTTGGTATGTTCTTGGCAAGATTTGGTCAGAGAGGGTTTACTATGACCTTCCTCTGTGGTTGAGAGAATATGACTTGCCCAAGGTCACCCAATGGGTTTCCATGGCTTAGCATGGATTCAAACCCTGGTCTCTCAGAGACCTAGTCCAGTACTCTAGCCACTAAACTGTACTGGCTCTCAGAGTGTTTTATAGAAACCATATATTACTAGTCTTAAAAAGAATTGCACTAGTTGTCAATAAGCTTTTGGTCTGAGTTCCAGGTAATGATATTCAAAGCCATAAAAAGCTTTGGATATTGACATTTGAGGAGAATGTTTTTGCCTATAATCCCCTCCTCAAAGACTGAGGTCTGATGGAGAGGGTCTCCGCTGTTACCATCTGTGGAGCAATATCCTGGGGGATGATGCAAGGGACGGCTCTTGTGGCACCTCATTTACAGAATACCCTCCTCTTGGTAGGCCCATTCTACCACGAAGTTAAACATGGCTTCTTATGAAAGTCTTTGGTCATTTATTTATTTATTGACAATTGTAGATGTATATATTCAAACTCTGTTCTGATTTTTAAGCTGTTTTGCTAAATGGTTTGATACAGTTGTTCTTAACATTTTCTTTACCAGAAGGGCCCTCTTTAACTATTCTTTGTTGCCATGGACCCCCTAAACTTAACTCAAGATGTACAACCCTAAAATGGATCAAATATTTATTTGAAATTGCTCATCAAGGGTCTTCAAATTAGGAGAGAAGGTAGAAATAAGTAAGTGCACATTTACCTGAAAGGCGCTGGAGGGAAGACTTTCTCCTGCTTCTTCCCATCAGTTTAGGACTGGAGTGGATTGAACAGTAACACACCAGCCCAACCACCTGCCTGCCTGCCTGCCTCCTTTTGCCTTGGTTCTTTTCACATCACCACTCTGTTGTGGGGCAGAAGCCAGGCTGAGCAGCCTTCAAGCCTTTCGTGGACTGCCATGAGGTCATTGTGGACCCCTGGGGATCCACGGACCCCAGGTTAAGAACCACTGGTTTAATATATTTTGGTATATTTAAATTGTTTTTTATTGTTTTAAATTCTATATTGTTTTAAACCATTTAGTCTGGTTTTATTTGTACATTACCCTGACAGCAGAAGACATTTTGTGATCCTCTGCACAATATACGTATGAAGATGTACACAAGATGCTTTGGAGACAAGCCTTTCCTACAGTCTAATTCAAACAATGTCTATAATTTGGACTGCTGTGACGATGCAGGGGTGAAAGTGGAGAGCAACAGAGAACGTACTTTTTTTAAAAGAAATGTAATTTAGCCTTTGTTGGAATTTATTTACCAGCATTAATTTTCACTCTAAAATACACTGTTCAGTCTTCTTTCTTTTCCCATTTTACTGCTTCTATTTTGAATTGCCTGATACATCAGCTCTTGCTGACAACAGTTATTGAAAGAGTGCTGCGCTCCACATATTCTGTGCAACGAACTATACTAATTGCATTTATTGTTCATTTTGATGTACTCGTTGCCATGAATAGTATATTGCTGTTTTGCCACCTAATTTAATAATTTAACTATCTGTTTCTATAACTCATAAAAATAAACAGCTAGATTTAGTTTATTATTGCAGTTTGATGTGTGACTGGGCATTAATGCACTAGAAAGCAGTAGATAATAACAATAAGCTTAATTGTATTTTAACAATAACTTTTCACATGCTTTTACCTAGGCCTTTGTATGTGCTTTTAACTGTAAGGATTTGAATTTTTATAAAATGCAGTCAGTAGACTGTGAAACCAAGATACAATAGTAGATAGCACAGAAAGTAATTCTTGTGGCCAGCCAGACTATAAAGTGATACTGAGGAGCAGTGAGAATGTTTGATGAAAAACTTAGGAATAAGTGGAGCAGGGCACTTAGAAAATAGAATCTCATTTTTATGGAAGTGCATGTGCACACATACAGATGGGTAGACAGATGATAACAAAACCATAGCTTGAAAAAGTGTTTTTTGAACTGTACTCCCACAGGTCTCCACCCAGCATGCCAATTGGCCACTAGGAGCCACAGTCCACAAAACAGTTTTTCCATGCTTTGCTCAGAACATTACATCCATCATCATCATCATCACCATCATCATCATCGATCATACTTATCATTTATTTATAGAGTGCTGTCAGTGTGTATCTATCATGAGGATGCAGTGGGAAACTTCCATGTGGTGAGAGCAGTCTCCATTGCCCTGAAGTACATACAACTGTTAGTCACATTGATAGCTTCCATCAATTTAAGCATTTCTATGTCCTCAGTCTGGTCAGTGTATATGCAAGCAAGATATTAAACCTATGTGGCAAGTACTACTTCTGCATTTTACAGTTAGAATGGCATGCTCTCCAACATTTCAAACATGAAAATCAGAACATGCATGGCTAAGCAACGTGGCAAAAGTTATTAGTAAGGAAGAAAACACAAGCTAAGAGAGGCTGTAGCAGTTTGCTTTTGCCTGAGTCTATTGTGAAAGGCAAGATTCTTCCCCCTCCTCTCCTCCCCCCAAAACTGAGCTGAGTGCAAACTGCTTTTTCACTTTGAACTGAGTTCAAATTGAAATAAGCTGAGGACAAAGAGGGTGAGAGGAGGAGAGAGAAATTGGAACATTTTAAACATATCTGAAAAAGTGAAGTGACTGTCTTTGCCAAATCAGGACAGTTGGAGTGCATGGAATGGGGACTGTTTAATCTGAGGTTGTTTTTCAGCAGTATCCCTGTGGCAAAGGCCATGTGTTCAAAAACCTTGGCTGAAGATCATGTAAGAGTGAAAGATAAGAGTCATGGTCAAACTGAGTTAAAAGATATTTTTCTTATTCTCCTTTTAGGTCTTTCTGCATTTTCACAGTTTTGATCTCCAGCCATCCCCAAACTGCACCTCTGACTATGTCCGAATTTATGATGGTATTAGTAGAAATGCACGTGTTCTCATTGATAGGTTTTGTGAGGTAGGGCAACTGCCTGCCATTGTAGCTTCTGGAAACACAATGCTTGTGGAATTTGTGAGTGATGAGGATACTTCGGCAACAGGTTTCACAGCCTCCTATACTCATGGTATGAAGAGCTCATTGGTGGTCATTGAAATTATCAGTGTTTGAAAGAAATGATATTAGTGGAAAAAAATTCATAAAATTATACCCAACGTACTTTAATTTGTGTACATCTTCATCTCTTTCAGGATATTATGTCCTCCAAATTTCCTTAAAAATCATTTTTTTTCTCAGTTGCTACCCCACCAAAATGCACATTGGGTAGTCATCTTTGCATGTCAGAGCCCTCTTTAAAGCATGTTTAAGGCTTACTGAGTTAAAGGTAGACAACATTTCAACTCCATCATTTAGTAGAGCAGGCTTGAAGACCATGTAGCCCTTCAAGTATTGTTGGACTGCAGTTCCTATCATCCCGCCCCACTGACTCTAGTAGCTAGGGCTAAAGAGATCTGTAGTCCAACAACATTTGGAGGTTGTGCACCGCATTCTCCATCCCAGCAGTAAAAGGACAGCAATGCTGGGATAGAATTCTCCACTTACCATATTGGTGTCCAAAGGAGCCAAAGCAAAATTGACTAAGCTAGCCAGTGGGAACAACCACCTTTCCTGGGACTGTCTGTTTTTCTGCCTTTCTGAAAAAATGGGGAAATGGATATACCTATTTTATTTGTATCCTGCCCTTTCTCCAAGAAGCCCAGAAAGGCCCAATAGCAACACTATAAAACTGGTTATGGCAATGAACAGCTTTAAGACACACAGTGAACTTCATAGTTGAGTGCTGGGTTTTAAATTTAGTTTCTCATATCCAAAACTCTAGAAAGTTTACCTTACTGACTTGGGACAAGTGCTGTCTGCAGTTCTCTCAGATCTTGGAAATATTTGGATTCCAACTCCCAGAATGTCTCCATTCTGAAGGTATTCCAAGAGCTGTAGTTCCAAAGAGCAGTTCTGAGAGCTATAGACTGCGCTCTCTTGGCAATGACAGGCTACAGTCCTGGGCATCCCCACTACAGAACAACAACTGCTACAGGGTTTCCTTCATTTGCAGGTGCTCCTCTTTTTATCGTGATTTTTCTTCTGTTCCTATGTAGCTTTTCTTTCTTGTCACAGTGAAATGTGGGGGAACTTTCAGTGATACTTCTGGAACAATCACTTCCCCAGAATTTCCTAGAAGATACCCACCAAACCAGGCTTGCCTATGGATTATCAGTGCTCCAGCAGGAAGCAAGGTAAGAGGCAGTGTGTGGGTTGGGTGTTGGAGAGAGAAAAACTTTACTGGGTTTCATACGAAAGAATCTTGTAGCATCTCTGAAACTAAGTGGGAGAAAGAATTTGTAGCATCAGTTTTCATAGATTTAGTTTGCTTCATCAGATGCATGGAATGCAGCCTATGTGGAAAGACATGCAAACCAAGGTATGTATATCCATATGGATCTGACTTTTAAAAAACAAACAAAAAGATATTAGAATATTCGCCATATTAATAGGGAAAAAAATAACCTAATACACAGAGATCCTTTTTTCTGTTATTTTAAATAACGTTGCAGATTTTACACTTGTGGAAATGTATTTACATAAGAGCCAGTGTGGTATAGTGGTTTGAACTATGGTCTGCAACCTTGGAGACCAGGTTTCAGTTCCATACTCAGCCAGTGAAACCCACTGGGCAACCCTGAGTGCATCACACACTCTCAGCCCTAGAAAACCCTGTGATAGGTTCACTTTAGGGTCACCATAAGTTGGAAATGAATTGAAGGCACACAACAGCAACAAAAACAGCAAGATATTTAGGGATGACTTTGTTCAATATTAAACAATTTATTATTAGCCCAATAGTGCAAAGCAGTTGCCAATTGGAATTCCTTTAAAGCATAGAAGTGAGGTGCTCTTTCTCAGGTGTGCTGAAACCTGTTTGTTTATAGAACTGTTAGCATTTGCACCTGATCCTTCTTTGGAAAGGTATGGGTTAGATAATGAAATTCAGCCTGCTTGAGGTCTGTCTTGTTATACTACACCCATGGCAGTGATTTTCCAGTTTCAGACTAGATGGTATTTTGGGGATCTTCTCCAACTCTACAATTCTGAGATATCTAAATGCACACTGGTGTTAATGCACACTGTGCTGCTGAATTTAGGGAACTATATTTCTTGGAAATCCAGTGCATCGATAGCCATGTCTCCCTTTGTTTTTTCCTTAGATATCCCTAACAACAGCCTTCTTTGAACTGGAAGATATCTTCAGGTGTAGGTATGACAGGCTCATCCTTCGTGACGGTGCTCAAAATTGCTCTCCACTGGTGGGCACTTTCTGTGGAAAGATGGAGATCCCAGCTTTCATTTCTACTGGGAGTTTTCTGCGTTTAGAATTTTATACTGACTTCGCTTTTGAATTTTCTGGATTCAGTTTGGACTACTCAATTGGTTAAGTACTGTTGCTAGCAGATGACATTTTTGTGTTTATAAAAATTTATAAAAATGATTTTTTTTAAAAAAAAAAAAATAAGAATTGTATTAGAATGTCATTGTCTGAAGGAATTTTTGAGTCATTTTGTAACCAGAAGTCTGATTCTGGGTAATGACTCAGCTAAACTATCTACACTGATGTAATGCACAGAGTGAAACAGCATTAGGAATATCAAGCAACCAAGGATGCAAATGGTCACTCAGCCAGCCCAAGACTTACTGCTGCCTGAGGCAGAGCAGGAAATGCCCCCTCATCAAAGTGTGCAAAATTTAGTTAGGCTACTTAAGTAGCCACTGACCTAAAGCTTCCACAGGTTCATCTTCCTTATCCTGTCAATAACACTAATAATAAGTTAAAATATATAACATATGAGATACTAGAGAGGAGATGTAGCAAAAAGTTGTAACCAGGCAGAACTGTGCCCTGTCTTCCCTCCTGCAACATTCACCTCCTTTGTGGGGGACTGGCCTCAACAGCCTTTTAGTGGCTGGTGGAGAACAGAGGGTGGTGGGAAAGAATCTGGTACATGTGAAAAATACAGGACTTCTGGAAGATGTTCAGGAGGTCATGGAAGATACCCTTTGTAACTGTATATGCAGCTATATGCACATAGCCAGATTTTTCTCTAGCTTTCTCCCCTCTCCCCTAGTCACTAAATGGCTATGGGGGAGGGCCCACAAGAGCAAAGTGGGTTTGAAAGGCTGGGGGCTGTTGCATGAGAGAAGTAGTGGATTCTTCTCTCTGCAACAACTAAAAAAGGACTTGGGTCAGCATTAACAGGATGCCTGCCATTGATTTGTATCTGACACCACCTAACTGAGGTGATTGGACCTGAATCTGAACCCGCCTCATACTCACACAGCTCAAGTGTCTTCCATGCTGTAATGAGAACTGCAGACGTCTTCTGACTTACAAAAGGTGTTCCTTGGCCTGGCTTAAAACAGTGTGGCGAGGTAGAAGAAAAATTGCCTCTTATACCCCAGAGGAGGCACAAGTGAACATTTTTAGTATAAAAATCAGAAGGGGGTATAGGACCTTCCCTTGGAGACCCACATTTGTTGCTGTGCTGTGAAAAAGAATAATCTGAATTTCAGGCTATAGCAAGAATCTCATGTTCAAGTCAAATAAAGACAATGTCCTGAGCTCAATGAACTTGAATTTCAAAGGTCTTCACAAATGTACCAATTAAAAGCTACTATGTAAACCAGTGGTTCTGAAACTTTGTTCCTCCAGGTATTTTCCACTTCAGCTTGCAGAAGCCCCAACCAGCTTGGCTAACAGTCAAGAATTCTGAAAGCTGAAGTTCAAAATGCCTGGAGGACCAATATTTGGGAAGCACTGGCATAAACTATTAGGTACCAGAATGTATTCTCCTCCCAGTTCTAATCAGGTCAGGCTTTCCATCATTTTACTGTCATTTTGTCATTTAAGTTAATGGAACTGATGGTCATGGAACTGACCTTCTGTCTAGCACAGTGGTTCTTAACCTTTTTCTTTAGCAGGGACCCCTGTAAATATAATTTGTTGCTGGAGACCCCCAAGACTTAATTCAAGATTTCAAGATTTAAATTTAGATTTAAATAAAATATTTCTTTAAATATTCAAATATTTATTTATTAAAGGCTTCAGGAGACAAGGGCCTTTTCTGCACTTTGTTTTTAAAACGGGGCAGCGCGTCCTCCAGCAAGGATGTTTGCACTTGGGGCGAACTGGGTCTGGACTACTTTCTGTAGTTTCAGACTTCAGCCCACTCCGGAACGACCAGAACTGGTGGTTCTCTGTGATATTGAAAGACCGCTTAAAACAGGTCTTTCAATAGCCCGGCATGCCCCAGTCCATCACTGCACTCCTGTGTAGATCTGAAGGCTTGCACCAGCGCAAGGCTGCAGATCTTCCAGGGGCGGGCTTCTGGCTGGCGAGCTTCTCCGGTTAGTGGAGAGCCTCCACAACCAGAAGCCTCCATTTTCGTCCCCAGAGCAGTGTGTAGCGGGGGCACGCATTGCTCCAGATCAGCGTGGATCGTCGGAGGGAGCACGCCAGTCTGGTGAGTAACAGACTGCCCCGTTTTCTTCCCAAAGTGCGAAAAAGCCCAAGGATTCAAATCCCCACAGACACCAGGTGACCTTAGGCAAGTCACATTCTCTCAGCCCCAGAAGGCAAAGGCAAACCCCCTCTGATTTGAAGGCACACAACAACAAAGTGCTGCTGACAGGGGAGGTTCTTTCTAGCCATCATCTCTCTCCCCTTTGAAAACAAACTTATGGCAATCGTAAGGCAAAGGTATCATGGAGATTTTCTTGGCAAATTTGTTACCTTTGCCTTTCTCTGAGGCTGAGAGCATGTGACTTGCCTGGGGTCACCCAGTGGGTTTCCATGGCCAAGTTAGGATTCAAACCCTGATCTCCAGTTGTAGTTTGGGTGTGTGCACATACCTGCTGCTGTGTCCTTTTAACATGGATTGAAGTGGGAGGGGAAGAATAATAACGTCATTCTGCTAGTATTGGATGCAGAGAATGAGATATGGAGATATCCTATTACACCTTGGGCAGAGTTTTGTGTTTGGAACAGTTACAGAATCAAAATACCATCTGATGATGTTTAGTCTAGTGATAACTTCAGAACTGAATTGGGGCTGGATTTCTTCTGTGATAGGATATCAAAGAACATTAGTACTATATGTTGTTGAGCCTTAAGCATAGCCCATTTTAATGCATGAGCATAGTTTTCATGGTCAGTCAGTGTGGTATAGTGGTTTGAGTGTTAGATTATTCTCTGGAGATAAGGGTCTGAATCCCTGTTCAGCCATGGAAACCCACTGGATGACTGTGGGCAAGTCACACACTCTGAACTTCAGAGGAAGGATTAGACAACCCTCTTCAGAACAAATCTTTCTAAGAAAACCCCATGATAGGGTCACCATAGGGTCTCTATAAGTCAGAAACAACTTGAAGGCACAAAACAACAACAGTTTTAATAAGTATGAAACTAACTAACAATCCTGATCTGTCTTTGCAGTTTTGCCATCATGAAGAACAGCCTGTGGGAGAATTGTTTCCATCCTGAATTGCCAGTGAGAATGAACCTTGAAACTCTGGCACCAGCTGTCTTTGCTTCTTGCCCTCATTGTGCTTTGTTTGTTTTTAAAGACTGATCAGCTTCTTCCAGTAATATTATATACACATAGAGAAAGCATTCTTAACGGTAAGCCTGATTTGCCGCACAATACGAAGGAGGAGCTGAAGCAGGCAAGAATTCTGTGCTGTGCTGCAAAGCTGCCTGGTGGTAAGAATTTTGAACTAAATGCAAAACAAGGTATTTAAATAAAAGTTAAAATCTTTTCCATTTGTAGCACAGTGCTTTACATCCAGACTGGAAATGTTCACAGAACAAAGCAATATCTGTGTCTTGCCTTGCTATTTTACATGTACAACCCTATTCCATCAGAAAATTCCCACCAGTTTTCTTGGAGATCCAGTGGCTCTATGCATGGACAGCACTCTGGGTGCTGTATTCAAGTCCTAAACTTCCCCAATTGATTAGTTATAATAATCTTTTCCATATTAAATAAGTAACCATTTTCTCATTCCCCAAAGGCAGTTAAAATTGGCCTTTTAAGTTACTTTTTTTAAAAAAGATGCTGCAAATTGATCATCTATGATACAGAAAACACCTAAGTAATGATGCCACATTAAAAAAGCTATAGTTACATGGTGAAGGAATGAAATTCTATTTAAAAAATTGTTAGATAACTTGTTTGCACCCTAGCAATTCTGGATAAGGCTTTTATCATGCCATCATCCTACTTCATTCACTGAATTTTACAGGGACTTCACATGGCTACATTCATCACTCACAACCCTGCTTAGTTCTCTACTGATTCTGGTTCTTCCTTTTTAATTACCAAGCAAATCTATTAAAGGGTAAGGATAGAGTATCTGCATAGTGCCTTTTAACTGCTAGCATGAGAAACCCCCATCTGGAAATCCTTTATTCAAAAATGAATTGTTTACAAGTAACTCAGTATTTGTAGCTAGTTATTTCCAGGCAGTGTTCTAAACAGATGTTCAATAATGTCTTATTTCTGTACAGAGTATGCATATCCAAAATTCACCACCAAACTCTCAGTATTGTAAAAAATTATCAAATAAAAGCAGACTAATTTGACGAAGGTTCAATATCATTTTATAGAATACTTGGCAAATGTATTTACATTCTAAGAATATAACTTATTTCAGTCCTATATAAAATATAGTTGTGAATGACTGGCAAACGAAAAGGTAAAAGTTGTTCCATTATCACGTATCTTTCACATTTTTTTTTCTGTAGTAAAAATTTTCCTGTAAGTGATACCTACATCTTGGTTGGTTCAGACATCAGGCTGCTAATGTTGAACTGTCATATTTAATTAACACAGAGATCGTGTGGGTGGGACAGTTCTGTTGGGACTATTGTAGCAAACATTGCTTGTCATAGATCATAAGAAATAAAAGGCACAAGAACTAACTTAGGTAACAATAGACAGGAAATTTTTTTCATTCTTCACCATACTGTTGGGTTTCTTAAGACTTGATATCTTACTGTAAAAAGAAAGAAGACAACATAGTGTTTAGTCTATGGTGCTAGGACTCTTTGCATGTCTTTGCATAGTACTAATGATCTCCAAATGATCGGACTTTTATGGACTTACTAACTTTTATCTGACTCATGATTCCTTTTGTGCCAGAACAATAGCAATTGTGACAGCAGCCCAGAGAGTCTTGTGACACATTAAAGACTAACAATTTTTATTTGGCATAAACTTCTGTGAAATATTCATCAGTAAACACTGGCTCTTTGGCATGACTCACAAGGCTACAGCAGACTTTCCTAACACTGACAAATGTGTCTGTGTGGGAAAGAAACTACAGAATATTTAATAGATTGCCGGACATCCTAAACATGGAGATTTAGATGCATGGGTTTAATTTAAACATGTGTAAGTTGATGTGGGGTTATACAAAAACTGCTGCAAGTGGCTAAGTTAATGTTGGTTTACTCAGGGCCAAATTACATGCTACATTAAACAAACAGGATGCAGTTGACAATAACTTTTCTCTTTTAAGCAAATGCAAGCCTAGTTTGGACTGGGACTAGCATGCACAGTTGGGAGAAGTTTAATCCTTTTTTTTCCCATCTGGTGTTTATCAATCAATCAATCAATCAATCAATCAATCAATCAATCAATCAATCCTGCCTCTCCACACAGGGATTTTTAAAATAATCAGTTGGAGCCAATGACTCTTTTCCTCCTTATTTTTAATTATCATGCAGGGGAGGCATATTTTTAGGTAAAAATCAGATTGTGGAGAAAGGTTTAAATATCTTCCAGCAGCACATTTTGATCTTGGTCCTGATCAGTGCTGCACATAGTTTTTTTTTCAAAAAATAGGGTTTCAAAAGCTATCTTTAGCTGTGTGCTGCATGTTTAATGTTGTATATAATGTGATCCACAGAGATTTACCTAAATGCATGCTCTGTGTGTGCTGCAAAAAGCATTATCAGTAAAGTGTGGGGAAGACCATGTATATGCATACTTATCAAGTCCTTTCTCAAACAAAGGGTCACACAGAAGGTATACATCACATTGTTAGTGTAGCTGAAAAGTATGAACATCTACACTCCATAAAATGAATAAATGGCATATTCAACTTAAGGATTTGAGTGTGAAACTAGATGATATATTTCACAGGTTTCTAAAAGGAGTGTTCCTTTCAGTAGTGAACTATGTCTGCCACAGCATGTGGTTTTCCCCACTTAACGTATGTTTCATTTACTGTGCTTTGTTTTGTGATTGGTTGTCTGAAAGTAAACATGGCCTTAATTTGCAAATCTAATTGCTGAAGCCTGCCTATCTGAGGAAAACCCATTATGGAATTAAAAAGAGGTTTATTAAAGGGAATAATTCCCCTTAACATCTAGTTTTAACAAGAGTCCATCTAGAGAATAACAGTGAATCAAAATTTAAACATGTGTCCAGTTTTTTTTAAGTCTGAAGCTATCAACTTAATGAACCTATTTGCCCCTGTCCAATGGGACATATACATATAGAAGAAAGGTTCCCCTGCCCTTGATACACAAATTAATATAAGACATATAATCCCCTTGCCTAGTCAGCCAGCCTAGAGTATACATTCTAGCTGTATACCCTGAAGTTCAATCAGCTCTTCAGGAGCAGATGAAGTCTGGAAGTAATCTTCCAGAGTTGCCCACAAACTAGCTAACTGAAACTATTGCAACTGCTTTGTTTTATATACATTTATTTAAGGTATATGGGAGCTACTTGAACAAATTACTCAAAATTTGCTTTTGTCAGGTGCCTTAAAGTACTTCTCCAATTACTTTATTTAAACAGTATACATCAGATGCAGACCTTTTAAATGTACTTGAATCTGCTTTTCAGTTAAAATTTGTTTTTTTCTTCAAAGAATCAAGGTCTTGATGATGTTCTTTGCTTTTTAAAGTAGGTTTTCTTTTATATAATGCATCAGAGCATGGAAAATTAATTTTCACAAGTAATTAACTACAATTCTAAGGCTCCCAAACCAGATACCCTTATAGTTACAATTTTTAAAGCAACTGTGCTTTTATGATGAAATGTAACTAAGGCTGTTAGTTTTTTATTAGTTTTTTAAAGAATAAAAATGCTACAAGCTGCTAGCCTGTGGTACAGTGTCTACTTACATAATGAGGCTACACCTCCTGCTACTGTAAAAGTAACTAAAATAGTGATAATGCAAAAGGTATCAAGTGATCCCTCACTATGTTACAACATTAAGTTACAATATTAGCCTAGTTATGCTTTACATATTAAAAAAAAAGGAATTAATTACAAGTAACCTGATTTTGTCACTGTTGAATTATCTCCAGTCTCACTGCCTATTCCTGAACAGACTCTGCTTGAATCAAATAGACTTTGTATTATAGGATACTTTGATGAATCACAGAATCATGGAGTTGGAAGAGACCACAGGGGCCATCCAGTCCAACCCCCTGATATGCAGGAATACACATCAAAGCACTCCCAACAGATGGCCATCCAGCCTCTGCTTAAAAACCTCCAAAGAAGGAGACTCCACCGCACTCCGAGACAGCACTGCCGGACAGCTCTGTTTGTCAGGAAGTTCTTCCTGAGGCTCAGGCAGAATCTCCTTTCCTGCAGCTTGAATCCATTGTTCCTTGTCCTAGTCTCTGGAGCAGCAGAAAACAAGCCCGCTCCCTCCTCAACATGAGATTCCTTCAAATATTTAAACATGGCTATCATATCCCCTCTTAACCTTCTCTTCTGCAGACTAAATATCCCCAGCTCCCTAAGCTGCTCCTCATAGGGAATGGCTTCCAGACCCTTCACCATTTTGGTCACCCTCCTCTGGACACACTGTAGCTCGTCAATATCCTTCTTGAATTGAGGTGCCCAGAACTGGACACAGTATTCCAAATGAGGTCTAACCAAAGCAGAATAGAGTGGTACCATTACCTCCCTCGATCTAGACACCATACTCCTATTGATGCAACCAAGAATCGCATCAGACATACCAGTGGTATAAGAAGCCTTGAAGCCAATGCCTGCCATATGATGGTCACTGACAAATTCC
Source organism: Iguana delicatissima (assembly GCA_948472985.1). Classification (NCBI taxonomy): domain Eukaryota; kingdom Metazoa; phylum Chordata; class Lepidosauria; order Squamata; family Iguanidae; genus Iguana; species Iguana delicatissima. Next base: position 1,750,425 of record CAOKZL010000187.1, on the reverse strand, counting down.
ACCAGCATGGTGCGTTTAGAAGATGTTACAGGTAGGGGTACTGTTGCTCCACAGGTCTTGTCTAGTAGCACTTTGTCTGATTTGCTGATGCCATCATATACCTTCACATAGTCAGCCATACAGCCTTTAGAGGGCTGCAGGTCAAACACCTCAAATTTCAGCTGTACCTGTTTAGTGGGTAGAAGAAATGGGTTCATTCAGTAAATTTAACTGTTCTCTGATCGCTGTATTCTCCATTAGAATAAGGCCTATCCAATCTGATAATGCAGAGCTGGGTAGTATATTAGTGTAATTTATCTGTAGAGTCTCAGAGATCATTTTGCCTTCTCCTTATAACATGCCGTATGACTGACTCACTTGGGCCCCACTGGCTGTAAAGTTATCTGTGATGGCAGTATGGTATAGTAGTTAAATTGCTGGATGGCTGGGGGGGGGGGTTGAGTCCCAAACTGGAATCAAATTGTAAATAAGTTCAAACTTCTATCTATCTGTGAAACATCCTGATTGACCTTGGGTTCTCCATCTTAAGAGGGCTGCTATGACCATAAAAGGAGATAGTCCTCTATAGGCCACCTTCAGTTCTAAAAAGTCACTTTCATATACTGAAGTGATGCTTAATAGGTACAAACTCCTCAAGATGGTATATCCTCCACTTTTTACATAGCCATATATATACATATATATATATACACACACCCCTCATGACTGCCTGCACCCATTGGATCTTTTGTAGAAAACAGTGTGCTCTACAGAAAGCAGAAAGGCCAATAGGTAGAGATTCACCAAGAGACCTCCAGAAGCAGGAAGCAGGCAAGTTCTTCCCATGACTTACAACTCATGATCGAAGATGGTAACTTCAAAATTGCTCCCCCTTCCCTCACTGTTTCTTGTTCAAAGATGAAAGCACCAGGGAAACCCTTCTCCCATAACAGGTTATCTTTGGAGTCTGAGGTCTTTATAAGTGATTTGAGGTATGAAAAGACCTTTGCTCAAACTTGCATATTTTGTTATCTTGCATTGTTTCAAGTGACTGTGTTATTTTGCTAACTAAAGCTCACCTAGGAGAGACTATGGCTGTATTTTGAGTAAAAAGGAGAGAAAAGTGCTGAACAAATCAATATTTTTTATTTTTTAAAAAATGTCTTTTTTTATTTTTAATTCTTTATTTGAATTATTCATCATATATAAAACTTACACACAGCATTTATATTTCATCCCTCCCTGCCTCCCCCCACCCATCCCTGGAACAGTATTTCATAATTAATTCCTTTTTTCCTTGTATGTAGTATACCATTTTAACTCTATCATCTACAACCTCATAGCCCTCTCTCTTGTTTACAAACTCAGTCAGTTTCTCCCACATCCTGGACCAGTTCTTTTCTCTCAGCTGGTCTAGATATAACCTCTTTTCCAATATAAAACTGAACAGCATATAGTCTGCTATATAGTATTTCCGTTAAGGTCCCACTTTTCTTCATCCTTCCATCCACAGGCAATCACTGCCTGTGCCACTATTAATAATTATTTAATTAAATGTTCCTCTTCTTTTTGTACCCCAACATCCTTATCATTAATAATCAGCCATCTTTACTTATTTTGAACTTTTCCCCTATAATTCTATTAATTTCCTGTTCAATTTCTTTCAAAAATCTTTGTACTTTTTCACACTCCCACCACATATGGATATAAGTTCCTTTAGAACCAGATCCATGCCAACATTCAGATGCCATTCTTTTATAAATATAAGCTAGTTAATGTGGTGTTCTGTACAATCTACCTATGAATGAGTCATCTGTTGTTCTCTAACTTTATTATTTTTATTTTTAACTATCTCTTGTATCCATTGTTGCATTAAGCAAATTAACAAGACCAATATGTGACCCTTCCTTTCAATGCAGTTTCCTGTTCATGGCAGGATGCTCCACTGGGTGATACAGAGCTCACTCCCTGAGGTTATTCATATCCAATCAGCATTTCTGATAATTCTGATGGTTATAGTTAATGGAGCTTTAGTCTTTCTTTACTATGTGGGCAAAGGCCAAGCCAGCATTGTAAGGATGCAAGCACTGTTACATTCAAAATCACCTTGCTATAGTATGGTTCTTGTATTCGAATAAGCCAAAGACAGTTCACTTCACTTGAGTACTTTGACGGATAGTTGGCAGAAGTCAGTGATCCACTTGAAGCAACTAGCACGCTACTGCAGCGACCTATGGAAGAATAGCAGTTGTACTACTACTGTGTGTCAACACACCAGTAGCAGCAGCAGTAATAGTGTCAATTATTTTCATTTCTTCATTTTGCCTCTTTAATACATGCCCAATGTTCAGAGCCAGACATATAGCACCTTCTGATGTTACTAAATTTTTCTCAGTTTAGTACATTTTTGAAGGAATGCTGTTAAGAGCTCTCCTTAAACAAGCTCAGACATTATTGAAGTGGGTTTGTAAAACCCATATCTCACTAATCATTTTCATCTGTAACTGCTCCCACTCAAGTCACTAGTTGGAATGAAAGAGAAGGGAAGAATGAATCTCTGGAGATGGTAGTTGGACAGGACAGATTTCGGTGATGAAGAAAGTTCAGAAAGGGAGGGGAAGAAGAATTAATTGAGACCTTCTGCGTTTTAGCCTGATGGTGAGAAATGTTCAGCTTATTCATTTATTTAATCTATACCTCACCTTTCTGCTGCTAGAGGACCCAAGACAGCTTACAATAAATGAAAAAAAAAGTACATCTAAACCTTGTTTAATACAAAAGTTTTTAAAAGGTGGGAATGGAACAGAGTTCCATTACTGGGGGAGCCACTGAGAAGGCTCTTTCGTGTCCTGGCCAAATGCATGTGTGATGGTGGTGGGATGGAGATAAAGCCCTCCTTCAAAGATCTTAGTAGTTTGGTGGGATCATAGAGGACATCTTAATCTAAGGAAAGTTTGGGACAACTCTCTTCTTTTGCTTCCCAAGTCCCATTATCAGGAAAAAAAACAGGGAGGTATAAATAAAGGGATTGGCTGATCTTCTTTGTGGAACCTGGGAATTCTGTGGAGGGTGAATTACTGTACTTACAGCAATTATATAGCCAGTTAATTTTGGCAACATCAAGGTTACTGAGTCCACTGAACTGTCCAATTGCTACAGATTCATCTGGAATTGGAATAACAGTTGCCTCACCAGAAGTGTTAGAGAAACTTCTCCTGCAGAAACAAAACAAAACAGGTTCTTCAGATGGTTTCTTAGAAGAAGAATGGTTCAAAAATCCACATTAATGTAATGTTTTTCTTAGGCCAACTCAAAGATGACAGGTTTCTGATCTGTCCAGATCTTTTCCTCATGCAAAAAGATTACAAACAGGTGGTAAAAAATGGGGTTAGGGAGGATAGCATCTTGGATCTTCATGTTAGCCCGATTAGTGCATTAAGGTGAAATTGGGGTGGAGAGAGGGAATCAGCAGACATTCAAATTGAACCCTGTGAGAGAAGGGATCTCTTACTCAAGGCTGTCTCCTGCTCTCAAATATAAGATGGTACCCATGAAGATCAGTTAGCTGCCATCAATTACTGGCTCAGTAGGAAGTTACTGAGGAAATAATCTCTAGACCTGTACTTCTGACTGCAGAGGCTTTTCTTTTCCACTCTCTGTGGGAGCTGGGAATTCTATCTGTGTGCACACACTAAGCAAACCACATGAAGAGAACATGGGCAGAGGAGATCTTTAAAAGGAAAGGCTTTTATGCTAAGCAAGCAAACAACATTGACAAAAAGTATCTCATTCATGAAGGCACTTTCCTCAGGCATTACTCAAGCAGTTGTAAAATTACAAACAAGCCTAGGTCATTTCAACCAGAGATTTAAAAGGATGTAAGTCCCTAAGACAACTAGCTAAGACATTTCTATTCTATTCACATGTGATATCTAGATGCTTTGGGAGGGGGCAGGAGTATAGAGAAGCCTTGTCCAGCCTGCAGCCAGACCCCCCACCCTCGTGGTCCCTTGAGTCTTTTATGACCTCTCCTTTGGAACTATCTTGAAGGTTCTACACTTTTAGCCAACTGGTATTCCTCATTGGGCAATTGTCTTTTTGTGATCTCTGATGTCCTTTTGTGGAACTGATCCCAGCAAATGTAACTTAAACATTAACCTCATTAACCCCTTGTTTACTCGGAAAGGAAAGTATCCCCCTTCAGCTGTGATGCCTGAATAATGGAGAGCCCATTATCACAGGTCCCTATTTGGAGTAAGATAACTTTCATCAGTTATTCAATCTGGTTATTTTTTTTAAAAAAAAATAACTGAAGTGAGCTGCAGTTTGCAGTTTGCCTGCTTTCCCTCTTGTTTTTGGGCAACATTCTTTTGACCACACTGTGATGGTTCTAGGCCCCATGTGGCCCAGTTTTCATCTGTGAAATGTTGGAATGTTGGAAGATATGAAGCTGATCAATAATTTGTCTTCATTATATCATTTCTCTTTCCACACCTCCATTAAGTAACAACCTCCTATCTTCTTCAACCCTGTGCCTTCCTCTGCCACAATCCAATCAGTGCAGGACTTTGAATAATTTTCACAGCAGATATCCAGAGAAAGCCACCTTGGTAGTCCCAGCTACTTTTAGCGTACAGCCTGCTGCTCAAATTATCACTTTCTCTCTCATACTCTTTCTTCCTCTTTTTTATTATCTCTCCCTTGCCTCTTTCTGATATTCCTAAATCAGAAGGGTCAAGAAAGATGTATCATCTTTCTTTTTTCCGGGGGGCGGGGGGGAGATGCTCTCCAGAGAGATGACAAAATCAAAACTATCAACCTTTTAGGTTTTAGAATCAAAACCATCAATTTCATTTTCAGACTAAAACCTGGAACAAATTAATTTCCCAACTGACACTAGGGCCCCCAGCTGCTACTGCTCAGATAGTAGACTTGTAACAACATGCAGTTTGTAAAGGCTAGGTATCTAGCCACTTTTAATTTGAAAGAAGATTTCATGCTGGCTTACCGCCCATAATGCATTATTGAGGCATAGTCGTATTCAAGACCCAAGTTGTTGGAATTTGGGTTAATCTCAAAGTTCTTTCTATGATCTGTGAAATAAAATATTGAGGACTCAGAGGGTTGTGTGTATGAGTGTTTTCTTCTTTTGTAACCCGACTTTCTTGACTGTCTAATTAGCAATATATATATATATATATATATGTATGTATTTATGTATGTATGTATGTATGTATGTATGTATGTATGTATATAGGCAGATACGTTTAATTGGCATAAACTAGAAATCACATACGATGACTAAATAAGGCCATGTGGAAGAGGACTGAGTGAAAAACAGGTCAGAGATTATCTCAAAGCATGACTGAGTTCAACTTAATGGCTCTTGCAAGGAGAACAAAATGAAAGAGCAGAACCCCCTGTGGTTTGTGTATCCTCTGGAAAGCCAAGCCATAAATACTGGCCACCCACTTAATTTGACTCCCAATTGTTGGAAACTTCAAAAAAAGAATTGTTTGGGTTGACTGATAACTCTGGTTCAGGAAAACAGGAAGACGTCAAACAAATCCTCACATCTATCCTTTTCCTGATCCCTGATTACACTGCCATAAAAATCTTTTACCCCATCTGCCTGATTCTGCCATTTGTCCTTTCCCAGGAACAGGGTCTGCCCTCCCCCCAGGCATGCATGCCTACATTTAAGTTCCCTTTTTGGGGCTTTAGCTTTTTGGTTGGCCAGTGCTATCTCTCTCTGTCTCTCTCTCTCTGTTTTACCAATCTGTCCCCATGATTTCCCGAAACAGCAGCCTTCAAGATCATGTGCAGTATATTTGTTTTTGTCCCTGCAACTCTTCCTTCTCTTAAGATTTTCAAACTCAGTAGTCCTTGTGTGCTTGTGTGAGTAAATGCTTTGTGTGAGTGTGAGGAAATTTTGCCTATTTTACCAAATAAAAGATCATTTAAAAAAAATTGACTTTTCTCTCTTTCTCATGCAGTCTGACCCCGTAGACATAGGATAAAAGATCTCACTGTGTTGCCATGCCCTCCATTTTGCTAAGCAGTGCTCTGCTAATTTTCCCCAACTTTAGTAAAATCCAGGTGTCCCCCCCAGGGACCCTCAGATGCCAGGGTAACACTTTTCTCTAGAACAATAAGCATGTAATGAGGCAGCCCCAAGATCTCCTGCCACCTGACGCAAGGAAGGAAAAGTGGCACCCTTTTCAATGCACTGGGCCCACCCCCATAGCACAAATACAAAAGCACACATTGCTGGCATACAGAACAGTATAGCAGCCAGCCAACTGCCTTGCCATACCAGAGAAGGAGGCACCCAAACAGTCCCCGGCAAAGGACGATGGAAAGGTGGATAGCAGCAACATCTTCAGACCCTCACAGCCATGGAGGGAGGACAGGGTCTCTGACACTGGTGCCAGCATCCATTTCATGCTGGCAGAATAAGAGATGGTAGTACTGATGATTTTTTGAATGCCTTGCTTTGAAGGGCGTACAGGCAATTGCCATGGTGCAGGCAGTTATCCAGCTCATCACCTCCTCCAGTGCCTTGGTTTTGAGGACTCTTTGATACCAAAAATTAGCCAACTCCAGAGAGATGACCATAGAGGTGGCTTTCTAAAACAGAATATTGGAGTTTTTCTGGGGAGAGGAAATGACAAAAAAAACCCAGAGGTGGGGAACATATGGTTCCAGAGTTTCTGATCTGTGCCCCCTTGCAATTTTATTTGTGGTGCAATTTCTGGATGACAAAACATCCAGAAATATATGGAAAACACTCGCTCGCACATCCCACAACAGTCTCAGACTGTTCCCCAAAGTACTTCTGTATTCAACCAAAATGGAGCCTGGAAGTCATGTTGTATCATTGCCAGTGGTCCTTTTCACCAATATACAGATGACTATGGAGGCTCTTGCAGGACATGATGGGGGGATATGGCGCATGGGCTGTGTGACAATTGACCACATTTCCCCTTGCAGTCATAGCCTTTAAGATTTCACAGATGAAAGCAACATCAGAATGTAGTTAAGGTGGCAAAAGCTATTAATGAGTAAAAACACACAAGCTAGGAGAGGCTGCAGCAGTTCACTTTTGCCTGAGCTTATTGGGAAAGGTATGATTCTTCCCTCCTTCTCCTGTCCCCTCTACTGAGTTAATTGAGTGCATACTACTCTTTTACTTTGAACTCAGTTTGAAGAAATTGAAGTAAGGTGAGGACAAAGGGTGGAAATGGGAGAAAGAGAAAGAAACTGAGAGATTTTAAAATCAACTGAAAAGTGGGGCAACAGAGCGTTAATTGAGACTGCCACTGCCAAATTGGAACAGATGGTGGGTATGCGCACTTGCCCATAATATGAGATCAAGTCAGCAGTCTAGGTATACTGCTAAACTCTTTGTTTTCCACAAAGTGTAAAAGAAGCTAATACATCAGAGCACAGGATCAAAATTCAAAATGACTTTAACAGATTTGAGAGCTGGGTCAAAGCTAACAAAATGAATTTCAACAGAGAGAAAGGGTCTGGAAGCCATGTCCTATGAGGAATGGCTTAGAGAGCTGTGTTATGTTTAGTCTGCAGAAGAGAAGGTTAACAGGAGACAGGATAGTCATGTTTAACTATTTGAAGGGATGTCATGTCGAGGAGGAAGTGGGCTTGTTTTCCACTGCTCCAGAGACTAGGACAAGGAGCAATGGATTCAAACTACAGGAAAAGAGATTCCACCTAAACCTCACAAAGAACTTCCTGATGGTCAGAGCTGTCTGGCAGTTGAATATGCTGCTTCAGAGTGTGGTGGAGTCTCCCTCTTTGGAAGTTTTCAAAAAAAAGCCGGATGGCCATCCACTGAGAGTGCCTTGAGTGGGTTCCTGCATAGCAAGGGATTGGACTGGATGGCCCTGGTGGACTCTTCCAGTTCTATGATTCTATGAGAAGCTTTCTTGATCTATTTTCTTTCCATAGGGAAATCTAAACAAATCATATTGGAAGGTCACACTCTATACTGGAAATTGCGGGGGTGGTAGGGGGAACTCACAGTATTGAGATTCCATTGAAAAATGAGATGTGTGGCAATGATATTCGTCAATATCCTTGGACTCTTCCTTTTCCCTATTACTATTCCTTTTATTCCACTATTTATACTATATATCAGAGATATAGGCAGATGCCCAGCCCTCAACTGAGCCACTGTATGGAATCTAGGGAGTAACAGAAACTTCCTAAGCAATCACAATTTCTGATTCCTGATTTTGCTACAAAATAGTTACATTGTGAATGAAGTACGTCATGAATTACAGCATAATTTAAAAGTACTTACAAGGACTAATGTATTGCCACATGATTTTCACATAGTTGTCTCTGTCACTTCTGCTGTGCTCATGGATTAAGCCCAGTGCATGTTCCAGTTCATGCTGAATGACTCCTTTCCACATGCATTGTGTCTTTGAGACAGTTATAGTTTGGGCACCCCCAATCTTTCCAGAAAAAGATAAGCAGCTGAAAAAGATATAGTTTGCTAAAGGATGGAGAAAACAAGAATAACAATGACAAATATTTGCTGCTTTCTACATAATTTCAAACCTGAAACTGGAAAAAAAAACACTCTTTTGGACTGCAAATCACCAAAACCTCAGCTGGGAGATGACAAAAACTGTAGTTGCAAAAAACTACAAGCTGTGTTCAGGTAACAGAGTCTTTATAAGACTCACTTTTACTGCATCTGAAGAAGTGGGTTTTCATCCACAAAGGTCATGCTAAAAGAAAATCCAGTTAGTCTTAAAGGTGCTGCCACATTCCTTTTAAAACCCTCCTTCCTTCCTCCTTTTTAGTCTTTATGTGAGTATAAATAGGGATTTTAAAAAACACTTACTGATATAATATGAATACACACAACCCTTTCAAACTACACAGTCATAGCTCTATGATTCCCTTTTAATTGCCATGGTTTCATCCTGTGGAATCCTGGGTTTTGTAGTTCAGATATTTGGAATTGTCTGTCAGTTCTAGTGCACGACCAAACAATAAACCCCAGGTTTGCATAGGGTGTTGCCATAGTCATTGAACTGGAATCACAGTGACATAATTGTGACGCATGAAAGAGCCCGTAGTCAAGGCTTCTCTGGAAGCCAATCGTCTGCATAATGGCTTAAGACTAGCACGGAACTCAAAGCTGTTTTCATTAGCAACGGCCAGAAGACCTGCATCTTATATTTCAATTATTGATCTAGGATATTTATACCAGCCTTGTCTTTTGAAAGCCTCCCAAGTGACGTACAAAGGAATAAAACAATCAAATATTAAACCAGGTTATTACAATATAATTGAAACTGCATTAAAATAAAGTCATCAATGAACATAATAAAAGATAGAGAGGAAGATTAAAAGTATGAAGTGTTCAATGTTCATCAAGATTTGGAAAAAGCTTTATCTTTCTGCATAAAAGAAAGTGAGCTCTGTGTCAAATGAAAGCCTCTAGAGAGAATGCTTCACAAATAGGGCACTACCACAGAAAAGCCCCTGATCCTAGGCACCTAAGTTCTGCATAGTTAGGTCCAGAAAGCAAAGACAATCACACCACAGTTTCAGAAAATAATCTTAATGGGCAGGGAGGTTCATGTCAGAACAGGTGCATCTATATGAAGCCCCTCTTTTTACTTCAAGTCATGCAAAACAAGCATTATTATCCAATATGTCTCTTGGAAGGGCCCTAGAACAATTGTAGAGAATATCTGCACGCACAAGATTCCAGACTCAGTTCCCAACATCACAAGTGAGCCCAGAAAATACTCATGTCTGTAAATCTAGAGTATGTAATACAGTCAATGTGGGCAATACAAAGCTAGGAAGATGAAAGATCTAATTTGATGTGAGGCAGATTTCTAAGCTGCTATTTTTAGTCTAGTTTGATACAAGCAAATATTCCTTCTATCCTTATTCAGATCTATGCATTTCATGGCACAAAGAGTCAAAACATCACCCCCACACTGGTGCTTTGGGTCTCATATTGGGAGAAAGGTGGGATATAAATAATATCGATAAAATAAAATAAAATAAAATAAAATAAAATAAAATAATAAAGAGATATAAGTTTACTATATAAAAGTCAATGCTTGTCTGTGAGTTTGTCTGTTTGTCTGTGTCAGGCAGGTGAATCATACGATTGGCTGAGTGAGGCGGGAGGCCCTCATACGATTGGCTGGCTGTGAAGATTCTATGGAATCCTGTGGTTGGCAGTTCAGGGAGGGGTCTTCAGAATTCTCGCTGAGAGCTCTTGGGCCTTGGGCCAGTTGTTATGGAGATGAGGCCTACCATCAACAAGGATGCCAGAAGACTTTTGGGAGGCATATGTGAGAAAAATTAAAGCGACATACACAACACAGTTATAAAGTCTTCTCACCTCACACAGTAGATTCTATGGGTTCCATATGTGAGGAATCTTAAAAGTTGAACGTCAAAACAAAAAATGCTTCCAGAAAAACGTAAAGCCATTGCACAAACTCAACAGAAAGCAAAAAAATCAAAAGCCACTACATCAATGTTGCTAGAGAACACAGATTGGATTGGAGATTGTGAGGAAAAGTTACAGGTACTGGAACAGGCCGGTTGCTATGGAGACGAGGCCTTGCGGTAAGGAGGAGGACAGCGTACTCCCTCAGGAACCCAAACTGTGTATTTAAATAACTCTGAATACAGATTGCATTTGGAAATATGGAGCAAAGTTACAGGAAATGGAGAAGACAGTTTAGTGAGTTCTTAAGAGGAAAATGAAAACCCCGGGCAATGCTGGGTAGATACGCCAGTTCTGAATGACATTGATGTTTTACAGATGAGTAACAAATCTTTCAGAAGGAAAAGTTTAAACACAGTGGAACCTCCCAAATGCCCAATAAAAACTGGTACAGAATATGAAGGCATTGAAATGTATCTACACTACACAACTATATCAGGCTGATTTCATTTTAAGTGTCATGACTCATGGACTCTGTAGTTTGGTGTGGCTTAGAATTTTCTGCCCTATTGTTTCTAGTTCAGTGGAGTACCCTAGAGCTCTCTAGAAGGAAAATTCTAAATATTTCCTCAAGATATGAACCGCATGATTCCATATGATAGAGCCAGGGTAGTTAAAGTAGTATGTAATTAGTATAAGCTTGCAGTGCAGATATACTCTCAGGGGTGGAGGATGACAATGGAATGGGAGGAAGGGCATGGAGTCACTGGAAAGATGAATTGTTATTAACTGCTATTAGGTCAACTTCTTCTGCTTATGGCAACCCTCCAAATCACTCTATCTCCAACCATCCTGCTCAGATCTTGCGTACTCAGGGCTGTGGCTTCCTTCATTGAGTCTATCCATCCATATTACAGTCTTCCTCTTTTCCTGCTGTCTTCTACCTTACGAAGCATTACATTCAGCCCTCCATATCTGTGGATTCTGTACCCATGGTTTCAATCAACCTAGGCTTGAAAATATTTTTTAAAAAATCCAAAAAGGAAATTTTGATTTTGTCATTTTAAGTAAGCCATGCCATTTTACCACACCATTGCACATACTGGGACTTGAGCATCCACAAATTTTGGTATCCGCAGAGAGTCACAGAACCAAACCCTAGCAGATATAGAGGGCCCGCCGTGTTGTATTTTCAAGTGAGCCATGTCTTTTCATTATATGTCCAAAATATGACAGTCTGAATTTCATCCTCTTGGTTTATAGGGAGAATTCATGTGTGATTTGCAATAGGACCCATTCATTTGTCTTTTTAGCAGGCCACAGGATCTGAAGAATGCTTCTCCAGCAAATTTCAAATGAAATACTGTTCTTCCTATCAGGTTTCTTCACTGTCCAGCTTCTACAATGATACATAGAAACTGGAAATATGATGGCACGGACAATCTTAATTTTAGTATTAAATTATATATTTTTATACTTGAGGATCTTATTTAGTCCTTTCATAGCTGTTCTTCCAATGTACTAGCCTTATTCTGATTACTTGGCTGCAGTCTCCATTCTGATTAATGACTGCGCCAAGGTATGGAAAATCTTTAATTATTTCAGTGTCTTCATCATCTATGATTATGTAAACCACCTGTGGTCATGATGTTTGTTTTCTTAATGTTCAACTGTAAACCTTTACATTTTCTACCAGCGTTTTGTCTCTGTAGCTTGAAGCAGTTCTACTGCTATACAATCTGTTTCTGGTGATTTCTTTATTTCAAGTAAGTGCTCTGCATTCAGCTTCTATTACAAGGGTAATAAAAGATCCTATGGAATCCTGGGGTTTGCAGTTTAGGGAGGGGCATTTAGAATTCTCAGCCAGAGAGCTTTTGGGCCTCAGTAAACTACAAACCCCAGAATGCCACAGGATGTTGAATAACAGCACGATAGCGTAGTGAGGAAATGGCCAAAGTGAGAACCCAACAGAACTGCCTGTAGAAATCAAACAGAGAAATTAATAAATGTAGTGCAAAGTGTGCCTACTCCACTGATGAACTGTGGTATAAATGGAGAAGGAAACAATTTTGTTAAAGTAAGAAAGCAAAAATTTTGGTACATGTGCCTGATTTTCAAATGTTAGATATTAAATTGTGCCTGGAACACTCTATTAACATTGGTATTTTAATTTTAACTAAGTATGCCCATATAAATATGCATGAAGGTAATATCATAGTGGGACTTACCCATGACCAGCCACAAAATTTAAATAGTCGTTTTCTTCTTTTCGCTCCACAAAGTGGATGCAAGTCAATGTATCAAATTCAGTCATGGCTTCTTGAATTAAATCTTTATGTCTTTGTTCTGGGGTTAATGAAAGAAATTGTATTACTTTAGATTTCTCCCAAGAAGAACTGTTTCCGCTTAATCTGAAATATGTTCAGTCAGAAGTAGGGACTTACTTCCCAATAGATTGGTTGAGAACTTAAGTCTGAATGGGAGAGCTTCTCTCTCTCCCTGCCCCCTCCTCTGCTTCTGTTCCCTGGCCATGTCTATCTATGGCAGAGATCCAACATAATACTTCCAGTAATGCAAGAATGGTAATTGTGTAGCCCTCCAGCAATTCTCATCAGTCATAGCCAGCAGAGCCAGCCATGCTAGGAGTTTCAGTTGGGCCTCATGATTCTATCCCTGCACTAAAGGAACTGTTTCCACCAAGAGATCTGTAAAGTGGGTGATTCCCCCCACCTCACCCCTTGTAACTTCTCTGTGGTAGATTGGCACTACCACAACATTCATTTTAGCCATCTATCTCTGTATCTGTCTATCTGCCTGAGTGAATTTTACAGCTTCGAAAGTTAATTTTTTAAAGGAACTACTCTAATTTATGTTACCTTATCTTTCAATTCCCTGCTCAGCCATGGAAACCCGCTGGGTGACTTCGGGCACATCACACACTCTCAGCCCCAGAAAACCATGTGATAGGGTTGCCTTAGAGTTGCCATAAGTCAGAAACCACTCAAAGGCACACAACAAACTTTACTCATTGCTCTTGTAACCCAACAGACCATTATTTGTTACTGTGGAAGGTAACACACTGATCTAGCTGTCATTGGAAAATACAGGAAAGAGCTCTCTGGTTCCCCCAAGAGACCAATTCAACTTTTGCACCTTGGAATTTCTAAGAAAAATGCAAAAGGTATTACAAAACAATCCTCCTCACGCTGCAACCACCCATCTGGCCCTTCCCTTCCCACTCTGAGTCAGTGCACTCCCCCAACAATAAGTAACAATAAGTAATAGACAACCTATTTCTGTTCTAGTGAAAAAGTCACAACAGGCAAAAATGGAAGTCTGTTCCAGCTCATTAGTGTAGGAAGTAACTTGTCACTAGACTAGTTAATTAGAACAATGAATTGTCTCCCAACTGTGGTTAATTAATTACAAAGCCATAATAGAAAGAAAAAGTGAATCTCTCTCTCTATTATTGTATCCCACCCTCTCCCCCGTTTGTAATTCTGCGGAGGCAGCTTCCGTGTGCTGGTAGCCAGACATGCTGATGGCTTTAAAATGAAGAAAGGCCTGCAGCTTGCTGCTGACTTTTGCAAGCCATTAATCATTATAAATGCATTCTGATGTAGACACTGTTGCTTTACATTTTATGGGATGGATCCATGGCCATTTGCACACTTGACTGTTATAGTGCTATTATTCCACTTTCAACATCCTATGGAATCCTGGGGTTTGCAGTTTAGGGAGGGGCCTTTGGTCCTCCCTAAACTGCAAACCCCAGGGTTCCATAGGATGTTGAAAGTGGACTAATAGCATAGCACTATAACAGTCTAGTGCGGAAACAGCCCATGACTCTTATGCTGAGAGTGGATCCACTGACTGATTTGGCCCACTGACTTCAATAAGTCTAATAAAAGTACGATTATCCCTTTGCGCTAGCATGAGCCACTGTTGTGAGATGGTTTGAGTACTGGACTTTTGAAGACCAGAGTTCAAATCTCTTCTCAGACATGGAAATCCATTGAATAATCCTGGGCAAGTTACACTCTCTCTGCCTTCAAGGAAGGCAGTTATAGAAAACCTCCTCTGACTAAATCTTGCTGAGAAAACCCCATGATAGGGATATTGTATGTTGACTTATTGACTTGAAGGCACATAACAAATATGACTGGGGCCCTCTTCGCACGGCATTTGCCATGTAAAAGGGCACCTGGAGCATTGCGCGATTGTGAGGAGTGATTTGCACAACACACTCACAATCGCACAACGCTCCAGGGTAGGGCAGGCACCACTCGCACACTTTTTCATTTTCGGCTTTCAATCAAAAATGGTGCTCAACCGCGCATTGCTCCAGGGTCCTGCGTGCACTTGCCATGCGTGTGGAGCCTCTGGAGCCATGGCAGTCATGCTTCCTGCCCCAGCACAGCCTGGGAAACTCCCAGGCTGCGCTGCGGAAGGAAGAGGCAGGGTAGGAGCAGGGCAGGAGCAGGCAGCTCATGCAGAGCTGAAGCAGCAGGGATGCGAGAGCCTCTCACTGGAGGCTGCTTGGGCAATCCCCACACCCCAGCGCCAAAGAAAGGTAAGCTGTGGAAAGGGCCTAAGTCTGGATCTACCCAACACATACCTATGAGTAAGTATGTCAACAATACTGGCCACTACCATTTATTTTTAGCCAGAAAAATCCAGAAATAATTCATTTAGAGGAAAAAGGAAGACAAAGGAAAATAAACTCACCAAAATCAGGGGAGATGACATAGGGAATTCGTACCGTTCCATCACTGGATTGGGGCCAGTAGCAAGTGTTAGCAGCACAGAAGATTGCACTGCGGCTGTATTTCATAGCAATGTCACCTTCTATCAAATTCTGGGGGCTCTCTGTATGTATACAGAAGAAAAAAAGCCATCAAATATGACTGTGAAATGGAAGGAAAGAGAAACAGAAAGGTGTTTTGTCCATTAGGCTGGATGATAAAGTCCTTTGCAATCTGCAAAAGTAGAAAAAGAAGGGAAAAACAAGAGCAGCTGAAGACAGTAATGAAAGAAGCAAGTTTTGATTTACAGCAGCCTTTCTCCAACCTGATACTTCACCTGATTACAAAACAATCCTCCAGTACTACAACTCCCATCACCCCCACCAGCAAGTTCAGTGGCCATTCTGGTTGAAGATACTGGGAGTGGTAGCATAACACATCTGGTTGAGGAAGTCTAAATGAAAGTAAACGAAACAGAAGGGAAAGCTATGGAGAACAATGCTGTTTTCTTTGAACTACAAAAAATGTGAGGTTATGTTTGTATTTGATATTCATTTTTTAAAAATGGAAAAAAAAACAGCTGTGAGGAGGGATTATAATTACTGGAAATTTAATCATTTTCTCCCATCTGTGTTACTAAGCAAAATCTGTCTTCTCTAACTGGTATAGTCGCCCCTCCACTTTCATGAAGGTTCAGGGCACAGAACTCTCATGAAAGTGGAAAAACCACAAATAACTCTGCCCCCAAGATCCCCCTCCCATTCACTTTCAGTGCTGCCCACTCTCATTCCCTTGCCTTTTTCTTGCTGGAACCAGATGCAAGGAAATGGGACGGGGAGCTCTGGAGGGGAGAGGAAAAGGAAGGCTTGTGCAATCCTGCGCCCTGCCTCGAATTTCCTTGCCTTTTGTCCAGGAACTTGCATTCTTTCTCTGCACTTGACAAAAGCAAGGAAATGGGAGGAGGAGAATGAGGAGGAGAAGGCACACATGCACCTCACAAATAATCAAATTTGTGAAGGTCAGACCCATGCCATGAATGTGGAGGGAGGAGTGTATTTATTTGCTTTTGGGAAGCACTTGCTCAAATTATTTTCATACAAGGGAGTAGTTAACGTCATGTGTAGTTTGGCTCTTAATATGAATACATGAAAGATGGCCTTCCTGGTGATAGGTCCATGCGTGGTATTTCAGTAATGAGTTTTGATTGATTAAAGTAAAATATTAGTTTTAAAAAATGATACAGCACAAAGGCACCCTGAGTGATCGTTAAAAGTGTCATTTTTCAATGTCTGCAAAATATTACCATTTTAGAACATCTTGGGATTTGAAAGCAGTTCAGATTTTAATAGGCACGAGCATGACACTCTTTAGTGTCCCTGTGGCTTGTTTAGTGTCCCTAGGCAATCTCTGCCTAGAGGAACTGATAATTTGCAGACAAGTGATAGTGTTCAGTAAAGCCATCAAACACAGTGAAGATGAGAACATTTTGCCACTTTACCTATATTAGCTTTCAGAATCAGGTCAAAAGCAGTCTCCATTTCATCAGTGGGTTCTGTTTCTGCACAGAAATGAATGGCTGTCAGCTCAGTTCATTATGTTCAATGAACATATAGAAGATCCAGACAAAGGCAGTGGAAGACATTTAGCTGCTCACCCTGCATTCTGTGTACAGAGGTTGACCACACCCAAGTGAGCCTTTCACACTACACAAATATAGCACTATGATCACATATTAATTTCCATGGTAACAACCTATAGAATCCTGGGATTGGTAGTTTGATGAAGTATTAGGGCTCTCTGGCAGAAATTCTGGCAGGAGAAGCCACTGTGTGTGGTACATACATATCCATCCTCCAAAACTTTCCCACTAGATATGCTTGCCTTAGCCTGCTATAGGTCATTGATTCATCTGCACTGATTTACTCTATGATAAGTACTATGTGTAATTATTTGACTTGATTTCTATCCTGTCTTTTTCATGACATGGTTAACACACTTTCTTTGGGTGAGTGGGTGGGAAGGTTTGCAATATCTTGTGTGTATGTGTGCATGAGCCTTCAAATCACCTGGGGATTTATGGCAACCCCACAAATTTCATAGGGTTTTGTTAGGCAAGGAATACTCAGAAGTGGTTTTCCAATTCCTTCCTCTGAAATATACCCTATAGCACCTGTATTTGTTAGCAATATTCTACCTAAGAACTAAGCAGAGCTGACCATGCTTACAATATCTTAGGTAATGATTACATCCTAATTATAATAGCAGGAGCTTTGGTCAAGTGACAGTACTTGGTGACAAAATCTGAAGAGCATTGTTTCAGTGTTTCAGTGAGGTGCCATCATTACCATTACAGTCCTGAACTTCAAGAAGAATTTTAAACAAGGCTTTTGGAAAGTATGGGACTTCATCTGTATTAATATTGAAAATGAAACATATACACCTCATTATTTATTTAATTATTATTATTTGTCTTGTTATTTAATCAAGTACTTAAACTGACACCTCTTTGTACTCCTATATGTAATCCCATATGTAATAATCTACATTGCTTTTAAAACAGACTTATTAAATATACATACCATTTTCACCTTCCTCTTCAGAGATCTGTAGGAATAATAAAGAACAAACTCATACATATTCATATAATCAGAAAGATTATTTTAGGACAAAAACACACACACATCCATTCAAATTCCCTACTCACAAAAGGACAAAGAAGAACTATTTCATATGCAAAGAAATACTTCCGTGATTCATTAGCACCTAAAATTTCTGTGATGGGCTGAGTGTGAAAGTATAATTTGACGGGTGAACATCAATAATATAAAAATCTCCCATTTAGTAATTTGTGTGTCAGGTAGGAGTCCCAGTACTAGCCAGTCTATCACTTTTGTCATTCTTCATGATTTCCTTCTTCCATGTAAGACTCTGCTGATTTGAGAGCTAAATCATTACTCCTGGCTAAATTGTCCCCCAAATATAACAAGTTCCTCTTACCTTAATAGGATTCCCTTGAGTGAAATAAAAGATGAATTCCAAAAGGACAACTGCAATTTTAAAATGCATCTCCAGGTTTACCATTGCTCTTGTCTGCAGTCTCCTATTTGCTGAGAGAGTTTTCAACTGCGCACTCTATATATCAGGAGCAGGTAATCTATGGCCTTTGGTCTAATTTCCTTGGCCTAATTTCAAAAGCTCTCCAAAACTATTAATCCAAGCCCGTGGCAGGAGCAACCTGCCCTGCCTCCGGCAATCCACCAGTGGGAAAATCTGCTTGGGCAGTGGCGGGGTGGGGGGAGACAGAGAGAGGAGGAGGGGGCACTTTGACCCTGCCTACTGGCATCAGGCAACCCTTGACAGAATGCCCCCAAGGGAATGCTGCATTTTTGGCAGAAGAAAGAAAGCCCTCGTACCCTTTCTCTGTATATTTACATATTGAAAATAGGGTGCTTGCCATTTGATGCTGTACCATAGCTTTCCAAACTTTTCATGTTCGTGACATACTTTTTGAGACATGCATCATTTTAATACACAATAATTCAGTTTTACTAGCAAACCGGAGGTTAAACTAACCCCTTATAAGAGATAGACACATACATAAATTGTAATAACAAAATGTATGGGGATACAACATACCTCATGAAAAACTTTCATATATTTTTAAAACTATATGATTTATAAATAATAACATCCATTTCCAAGATTGTAGGTGACACACCTACACACTTCAGATGACATACTAACATGTTGCGGCACACCATTTGGAAAGCCCTGTGCTATACTGTAGAAATAAAGCCAAATTTTGCATGGATTGATAATTCCTTTATGAATTATTGTAAGGCTTCAGGGCCGAGATTTTAAAGAACTGAACAGTGTATCATTACTAAATTAACTCAAATTGTTCAATTGTATAGAGGAGAAAACCATGATTCTAGCTTTCATCACAATGTCCCAATATTAACCAGCTCAGCAAACACAGATTTATGTAGTACTTACAATCTGAAATGGATCGTTGTAATTTAGACCTTAAATTATAGCCTTGTAAATGCCTAAATTTTGTCACATAGATAAGGAAAAAGTTTATTTTATTAATATGCTATCAAAATAATGATAAAAGTATTCAGTTTCATGAACCCTTTGTTCATATAAACTCTCCAGAGCATAGTTACATATCTATCCCGTCAGAAATTTACTACAGGCAGATGTCCTGTTCAACTTGGACTGGCTGTGGGAGGAGCAGCAGTAAAACTGAGAGTGACTTCACCAATCCTAAAGTGATGTATCCATCTATTGCCCTGTACCCATCTGCTTTATTATTTTATGCTGGTTTCACTGGATTTTCAGTGTGGCAGCTATGAGGGAAATTTAGATCAGGAATGAAAAAGTTCAAAACCAAAGAGAAAAACTTGATAAAGGTTCACATCTCAAGACAAAGGAGTCATTTTGCCTTCATATTCCAAACCAAATCTCTAAGCTAAAACATCCCACAGCTATTGTTAATTATGCAGATGGGCACAATAAAGACAAGAGTTTTGTTTCAGGGCATGAATATCAGAGATAAAGCAGTAAAGACACATATAAGAGAGTAATCCTAGATCAGGTATAACAAAAGTTCTCAGGCATCCACTATTTCCACAACCCCATTTGGATCTCACTAATCACACTGAGTGTGGAGAACTTTATTGGGCTTTCCATCTTGGAGGCTCTTTTTTAAAATGATTGTCCATGGCTACCGAGCATACTCCGGGGATTCCCAACTGTTGGAAAATCTCTTTTCCCCATAAGATTTGTGTGTGTGTGTGTGCGTGCGTGCGTGCGTGTGTGTATGCTTTTACTAATTTTGAGGTTCTGCCAACCTTACTGATACCTTCTTCTTGTGCATGGATGGTGCCATTTTGGATGGTGCTGTCTGGGATTGGTGTGTTTTGCCCATAAGGGTCTGCCCTTATGAATTTGCTACAAGAATATAGGGTGCCTTAAGAAGTATCAGTGAAAACAGAAGTATAGAAGAATAATGGTATTATTGCTAGAAATCAATAGGGTAGAGACCAGTAGATAGCTCCTGGTGTTTTGTCCTCTTATCTTGCTTAGGTCTATGTGTAGACTGTGATGCTTATGCTTTACTTCCTTTCTCCATTTCTGATATCGTCTTCTGCTTTTTCTGTCAGAAAGAGAGACAGGCAGGCAGAGCATAGGGAGTCTTATGATGGTTGCCTAGCAGATATGCACGTGTAACACCAAGCTTTAAGGGCTTCTGCAATGAAGGCAATTTTTTTTCCCCTGCCTTGGCTTCAATGGATTTCCCAAACCTATAAAATTCAGTTTTGCTGTTTGACTTACTACAAGGATTCAGTGTTGTCACTCCTGTTGTGTGCCTTCTAGTCTTTTCCAGCTTCTGGCAACCTTAAGGTGAAGCTATTGTGTGGTTTTCTTGGCAAGATTTATTCAGAGGGGATATGCCTTTGCCTTCATCTGAGGCTGAAAGAGTGTGATTTGCCCAAGATCACTCAGTCAGTCATGGCTGAGTGAGGATTCGAAGCCTGCTGTCTAGAGTCATGCTCAAAGCACTACACCACACTGGCTCGCCCATAAAAAGAGGCTGACAGCATTAAATAAATATAAAAGAGTTGTTTACTATTTATCACCTTTGGGTGGCAGTATTACATAGATGATAATGCTATTCACAAGCAAATTTTCTTTGCAGTACTGTATGTGTGCGTGTGTGCGTGTGTGTGTGTGTGTGTTTAATCTGAAGCATGAAAACTCAGAAATGTGTGTGTGTATGAGAGTTTTCTTGCTTCAGAAAGGAAACCCACAGTTGAACAATACCTTTATTAGGACAGGCTTTAACTCTTATACCTTCACATATATATGTATACATATATGTCCTATCCTACATATAACAGGAAGAAAGCAAAGGAAATTTTTGGAATGACCCAGAAAGAGGCTGCTTATATGTAAACATCCAGTGTACAGATCCTCTTCTTTAGAAGTGAGGCATCATGTAGGCCATTCTGTGAAGTCAGGAGGTATTTGTACAAAACTCCACAAATCATAGAATCATAGAACTGGAAGAGGCCTCGTTAGTGATCATGTCCACTCCTCTGCTCAATGCAGGAAATCCAGCCAAAGCATCTCAGCAAGTAGCTGTCCAGCCCCTTTTTGAAGACGTCAGAGAAGGAGACCCCATCACCTCAGTAGTAATGGTAATTGGTTCCATTGCTGAATTGCTCTCATGGTCAAGAAGTTGCTTCTAAAATTCAGTCAGAATCTACCCTCCTGTAACTTGAAACCATTAAACCTGGTTCTCACCCTTCTTTCTGTGACAGCCTTTTAGATATTTGAAGAGTGCAGTCATGTAAGCCCTCAGTCTTCTCTTCACATGCCAGCTCTCTCAGCCTTTCCTCCTACGTTTTGTTCTCCATACCTCTTATTATCCATATTGCTCTCCTCTGTAACCACTCTAACTTGTCTATCTGCTTAAACAATGAGGTTCCTAGAGCTGAACATAGCACTCCAGGTGCGCACTAATGCAGTGGGACAATTACTTCTCTTGCATATTTGTCTACAATTTGGAATTTGTACAGGAATTTCTGTAGATTCTCTGTTTTCAAAAGTACATTATTTTGCAAACAGAAGAAATGGGAGACACATTTCAAAGTGCTCATTAGATGGATGCTTTATTAGTAAAATAGCTTTCCCCTAATCAAAACATCCATCAATTACACTCAAACCACTATACCACTCTGGCTGTCTTGTTAGTACCCTCTTTAAATCTTTCTGCCTTTCTCCCCCTTCTCTTATTTTGAACACACTGATCTTCCCATGCTTTGACACCAGTTTCAATCGTGCAAGCTTCAGGTTAAAATGGTACATTCACTTGCATAGGTACATTAATTGTGTGTGTGTGTGTGTGTGTGTATGGGTTTAATTTCTGAAGCAATGAATAATTAGAATGGATTTGTTCATCATCACAATCAGCTGGGTATCTCACCCATGTACATAACTATATCGCAGTGGTTTGAGTGTTAGACTAAGACCTGGAAACCAGGGTTCAGTTCCCCACTCAGCCATGGAAACATACTGGGTGACCTTGTCTGCATCACAGACTTTCAGCCCCCAGAAAAGGTTCAGTTTAGGGTTGCCATAAGTTGGAAATGACTTGAATGTACACAACAACAACAATATATGGAGGGAAGGATCAATGTGAGGGGGTTAATAGAATCAAAGGAATATAGTTGGTATATTTAAATCAGATTTTTCCCTTCAGCTTCGCTATTCTGAGAATAGCTGGTCAGTTGGGACAAAGTATTTATATGCTGTGTTACAACACAACCATAATTCTGAAAGAAATGTACTGTATTTCTGATTACAATTCACCCGTCATTTAAAAGATGTGTTCTGTAGTATGGAAAGAGCTTGTATTCTGGTCTTAAAGAAACACAGATCCTATTAGAATTTTATGGGCCATGCATACCATGGAAAAACTGTATACGTGACTTTATGCGAGCACCTTTTTTGATGAGCCTCTTTCTCTCCTTGTAAGGATTGCAAATTACGATGCCTTGAGGGCAGCAGCCACCAAGAAAGATTTTATTGTGATGTTCATCTTAATGCCTATTAATCACAGTCACTCAGATCCCTTAATTGTTTTTTAAACTTGCAAGTCCCAGGATTATTATACTAAAATCTTAACAGGTAGGAAATATTTAACGTAAATCCTGAACCAAAGAGTTTGGAAAAGGGTTGACAAAACTAGGCCTTCTAAACTTCTAAACAGGCCTGGTTAGTACCTGGATGGGAGATCACCAAGAATATAAATAAACAACCACAATGGCTTCTAAAACACTATATTGAACAACCACTGACAGGCGAATGATACTGTATATAAATTAGAATTAAACTATATAAACCATAGTCCTGATAACTAAATCATATATATGTACTGATATATAAATATGAAATAAAGGAACTTGAGCAAAGGTCTCACCTGCATAAATTTTCACCTGAAAAAGTGGTTGGTGAAATGGAAAGAAAAGAATTCCTGGGATCTTCTGTTCTGCTGAAAGGAATTATCTCTGCCGATAGTGGTTACATTCCTCTTGACAGAGCTCCTGGCTTATCTCTACTGATAGTGGTTTCTCTTTTGCCTGGAGGAGTATCTTTGTGAAACGTTGCCAACAAGTTACCCATAGTGGTCTTATTTCTGGCAAAGGATGTATCCTTCCATCTTGTAATTTGCACTTCTGTATTTTTGTATTCTTTGTGACTATGTATTGTCCTCATTAAGTATCTGTGAAGTCTGTGTCTATTATCATAGGCTTGCAACTATATATTGTCCCTAATAAGTATCTGTGAAACCTGTATCTATCGTCACTAGTGACTACTGTTATAATACATATTTGTGTATATATATAAGTGTTGTTTATTTTATGTTTATATATCAACTAGCATATTTACCCAATGTTGCCCGCAATTTTATTTTCCTCTTAAGAACTCATCAAACAGTCTTCTCCAGTATCTGTAACTTTCTTCCATACTCCCCAATCCAATCTGTATTCAAAATTCTTAACATACAGAGGTTGGGTTCCTGATGAAGTATACTGTCCTCTTCCTTGCTGCTAGGCTTCGTCTCCTTAGCAACCAGCCTGTTCCAGTACCTGTTACTTATCCCCATATTCCCCAATCCAATCTGTATTGAGAGTTGTTAACATAACAGAAGTTTGGTTACTGAGGGAATACACTGTCCTTCTTCTTACTGCTGGGCCTCATCTCCATAGCAATTGGCCTGAGGCCCAAGAGCTCTCTGCCTGAGAATTCTAAAGGCCCCTCCCTAAACTGCCAACCCCAGGATACCGTAGAATCTTCACAGCCAGCCAATCATATGAGGTCTTCTTGCCTCACACAGCCAATCATATGAGATCTCCACCTACCTGACGCAGACAAACAGATAAACTCACAGACAAACTTTGACTTTTATATAGTAGATACATGTATATGGTTTAGTTATCAATCCTGTTCAGGAGTATGGTTTATATAGTTTAATATTAATTTATATACAGTATCATTCACCTGTCAGTGGTTGTCCAAGACCACCAAGGAATACCAGGTGCTGTTCGTTATATTTCAGAGGAAGGAAATGGCAAATCACCTCTGAGAATTTCTTGCCTTAAGAAAACTTTGTGAAGTTTATGGGGTTGCCATAAGTTGATAGGTTACTTGAAGGTAGTGTGGTGTAGTGGTTTTAGTATGTGCTACGACTCTGGAGAGCAGGGTTCAAATTCCCGCTTGGCTGTGGAAACCCACTGGCTGAGCTTGGACAAGTCACACTCTCTCAGCCTCAGAGGCAAGCAAAAGGCAAATCCCCGCTGAACAAATTTTCTCAAGAAATCTCACAATGGATTCTCCATGGGACTGCCATAAGTCAGAAGTGACTTGGAGACACACAGCAACAACAGTGAACAGACATCGGTTCAGAATTCCCAAACAGCACTACCTCTGACAAAACTTGTTACCTCTACTCACACAAAGAAGGTGGAAGTAAAGCCATTTTCATCTTTCTTCTGTCCTAGCTGGCAAATTAAAATTCATCTTTTGAAATACGATGGACTATCTTGAACCATTAATTTGCTTATTAATATTGTTGTTTTTTTGTTGCTGTTGTTACTGTTATCATTAGTAGTATAATCCTGTACAGGAGATATGTATATGCATTGTAGTTATGGTCTACACAGTGAATCCTGGCCCAGTCTCACCAGTCTCCATTTACTGGCCAGCAGCTGCTGTGAGGGCCTGTTCCCCCATCCCTTGGGATGCCGCTGAGTGCCATTTTCACTCCCTCCTGTGAAGGGAGGGTGGAAACATGAGTCAACTGCTTCCCAATCAACAGGGGGAACAGACCTCTATTGATCACAGCAGCTGCTGCCTGGTAAGTGAAGATTGGGGAAGTTCTTTTTTAGTCGCCTATGTATCCCCTAACTGATTTAGATGCTTTGTAGGGATTATGTATATGTGACAGTCATGCATTTGTTAGGCTATGCATTTGTAACTGCCATAGAGGATTCTGGCCATTATTACTGCTGCTGCCACTACTGCTGCTACTATTAGAAATATAAATCTTAAGAAGAGGGAACAAGAGGGGTAGTAAAGTGTCTGGATTTTGGAGGGAGTCTTCAATCCAATGGTTGAACATTGCCCATAAGTACAGGTAACTCTTCCCAAGAATTCTTTTCTTTTTTCTTTCTCTCCTCATTAGTCTATCAACCAATTACATCCTTTTCACTCTGCTTTTGAGATGGCATTGGCACAGGAGGAGGTCTACCAGAGATTACCATGTCAAAGCCCTTCAAACTTAAAAAGAAAAAAACACCCACTTTGCTTTCTACTTTGAGAATTGTCAGTTGCCAAGCACAAGTTTTGGATACTTTTTTGAATCATTGAATGTTGAGTGTTATTTTATTGTATTGTATGGTACTGTAATTGTGGCATTTTATATGCAAGTTAACATGAGGCCTATGGGATACTTTTTGTACCTGTTCAGTTTATTAGTTAGAATTACAAATGCATGTTTTGTTAAGAACCAGGGCAGTGTAAGTTTTCAAGTGTTGGACTAGAACCCTGGAAGACCAGAGTTCAAATCCTCACTCAACTATGGAAACTCGTTTGATGACCTTGGACAAGTAATTCTCTCAGGGGAGGACAATGACAAATGACCTCTGAATGGAAGGTTTCCCTTAGGGTTGCCATAAGTGAGAAACATCTTGAAGGCATGCATTGTTTTGTTGCCCACTCACCGCCCCCTAAATAAAATGGACCCAAGAGCAAATCAAGGCTGAATGTTCACAAGAAGCTACAATGACTAACTGTGGCTATTATACGGGGGACATATGTGGTGACAGGACTCACTGGAAAAGATGGTATGCTTGGTAAAAGTGGGAGATAAGAAAAAAGGAAGGCTTAATTGCAGGTGGATCAACTCAGTTAAGGAAGCAACAGTCCTGAGTTTTCAAGATCTGTGATGACTGTGGCTCTCTCATTCACAGAGTTGCCATAAAGTGAAGCTGACTTGACAGTAAACAATAGCATACTTGTACATTTTTAATCCCTCCAAGTCTGTACAAATATTTCTTGGCCAAAACACACGCTACTCTTTAGTGGAATAAGTAAATATTTAATGCACTTTAGAGTTTTAAATCTTGAGTTAAGTCTTGGGGATCTGTGGAAACAACAGATATTTAAAGGAGGTCCCTGGTAAGGAAAAAGTTAAGAACTACTGCTATAGAACTTGTTTGGTATCCAGAAAATCCTAGAATTTAATCTCCAGTTTAAAAAAGGAAAAGGAGGGGAAGGTAGTATGGTGTCACGTTTTGAGTGTTGGGGACTCAAATCCCCTCTCAGCTGTGGAAATCCATTAGGTGGCCTTGAGCAAGTCACACTTTCTCAGCCTCACAGGAGAGCAAAGGCAAACCCCCACTAACAAATCATGGCAAGAAACTCCTTGCCAAGCCCACCTTAGAGCCTCCATAAATCAGAAATTACTTGAAGGCACACAACATCGTCATCATCAACAACAACAACAGTATATTTGTATTAAGAAAATAGTCCCCTCACCCCCCCAAAAATAGATAAAATCTAATCCCTTTGAGGAGAAATGGCTGAATCAACCAGGCTAAGGAAAGAGCACAGATGAGGAAATGCCCTTTCCCTGCATCAGTGTGTGACAGACTGTGAGCCGTCCTTCTGTAACAAAAATAGAATTTGTTTTTTTTTTCCTCCTTAGTGGAAGGTGGATGTGAGAGAATAAAGTTTTAAGGAAAGCATTCATTTACTGTGTTTACATTTTAAGACCAAACCAGAACTGGAAACTATGAAGCCTTCTGAAAAAGAACATGGAGGTACAACCATCTAAATCAGAGGTGATAATAGTGGGCTTTGTGACTGGCCCCTGAAAACTATGTGGGGGGGAGAAGGGCAGAGGAGAGTTTTCCCAAAGAAGAGTCTCTATGGGATGACAAGAGCAAGCTATACACAGGACATTACAGGGCTACCACACACACTCCAGTGGTCAAGCTAACAGGATTTCTGCAGTTCCCAAAGGAGCCACAGAGATGAAAAAGAACTCCACTGTGATTAGGGCAGGCAGCTTGCTCAGCTGTCACATCTTCTTAGCATAGTGTTTCAATTTAATATAGCTGTTTCAAATGGGTAATTCTGACACCTTAGAGTTCTGTAGTTCAGACTGTTGTAATTTTTCAGAATACGCCCATGCATGAAACCAATAGTTAGAAGCAATTTAATTCCGAAAGTTGTATGCCTCAAAAAAAGGAGGAAGGAAGGAAGGACAAGAATTAAAAACACTAAATGTGGCAGAACCTTTAATCTTTACAGAACAAAATATTCATCAAGGCTTTCTAGAAAATAAAAAACAGACCATCAATTAGCCTGTGGAGACTTCTTTTCTCCTTTGATCACAGGTTACCTGGCCAAAGGTTGCAGTCTTCCACACCATGGCGAGCTCTAATGCATTAATATTCAAACTACAGCAATTATCTGCTAGGTTTGCATCTGTTCATATAAATTGGCATACTTTTATTATTTATGATTTATGCATGTCTGTATTCTCTTTTTGGTAGTGCTTTTTCTATTTTGGAGGGATGTATCTGAAAAGTTCTTGGTCTAGGATATAAAGAATGAGAAGAATGGCCAAATCGGATGGCTGGGGGGTCCACTAAGAATGCTGCCCCACACCCTGTAACTACTGCTGGCCATGATGTTGGTGTTTCCAGTCAGAAGCTGCTCAATCATTTTTCCTGTAGTTGCTTTGTACCTACTGGCCATGCGAGTAGATCTTATCTGATGATTTTTCTTTTGTTAATATGTTATTTTCAGTCGCAGAGGTTGGATGACAGGATGCTGTTGATGGAGGCTTATATGATGCCTTCACAGGTGCTATTTTAATTCACTTTATCCTTCTGACAGCTTCATTTTTACTCCAGCAGAGTGTGAAAGAAACCCTTGTATTGGTTTTGATTTAGTGTTGCCATTCCAAAAGTAGATCCATTACATTATTTACCTAACCTGATTTTAATGAAGGTTCACGTATGTGTGTGCCCACATTCAAACACGCACAATCTAAGGTTATATCTGAATAAGCCATTGTGCACAGTGTTATGTCTGCAAGTGAAACAGTATATTTCAGGGAGGCCATGGTTAATAGCACCATAGCAATCACTGATTCTTAGAACAGCAGCAGCAGCAGCAGTATTGCCATCAATCACATACCAGCGGCTCTTCCTCTCCCTGTCAGCTGTACACTGGCTAAATACAGTCACAAACAACATTTCTTGACAAGCTCTCTTTGCAGATTCTTCAAAATGCTGACCCCTAGTGCAAAATACAAAATCCAAGAAATGGTTGGAATGACTGCTGAGTAAAAAGCTTAAGGCTGTGCAGCTCAGGCCTGACCCAAGACACTTTGCTGCCTGAAGCAAAGGACGAAGTGGCACCCTCCTTCCATTCCACATACAGAAGTTAACAAGACTGGCAACTGAATCTTCAACAATAGTGATAGGACTGTGTCTTGAACTAGCACACTACATGTAAGGGAAACAAGCTACCTTATGGGCAGGCAGTGTGGCACATGCAGGTGTTCCTCCAGCACATTGCCCCTGCTCTGTGTGGAGGGACTGCTATCTAAGCCACTTGCTTCATGATACCTAATGGGGGCTGGCCTTGGTGCAGACTTTGGAAGTATGTTGGTTCCTTGCACAGTCTGTGATGCTGCAAAAACTATAATGCCTTGTGCTTTTACACTGAGTCTTCTGCGATCTCTCTTGGAGTATCTTAAAAATTCATTATCCCTGCTGATGCTAAAAGGGACTCAGCAGCTCACCAGCTTGACATGACAACCTTAGTACAGCTGGAATGGGGGAAAATACTTCTTTGCACTACAACTCCCAGAATCTTCAGTCAACATAAGGGATTTCAGAGAGCCAGTGTTGTGTAGCAGTTTGAGCATTGGACTGTGACCCTGGAGACCAGGGTTTAGTTCCCTGCTCAGCTGTGGAAAGCCACTGGGTGACCTTGGCTATGTCATACACTCTCAGCTCCAGAAAACCCTGTGATATTTTCACCTTAGGGTTGCCATTAGTTGAAAATGACTTGAAGGCACAGAACAACAACAAAGCCTGCAAAGCAAAGTTTCCAGCTTCTATCACCTTGACCCGGGGCCGTTTCTGTGTTGCTTTTCCTACCTGCAAACCTCCATACCTCCGCTAATGAATCAATGCAAGTACTCACAGTCTTACATACTTCCGCTGAATTCAGAGACAAAAGTGAAATAGCTTCAGGTGTTCTGGGCTCTGCTGTTGAGAGATATTTGATTTATGTGACATCTTACTGTATTGTTCTCTGTTCTGGATGGGGGGAGTGTTAAGTGATGCAGGCGCATTACTGTACTAAGAATATCAATTGCAGCCAGGTGGCAGGAATAGGTAGCTTGAAGAAGGACAATGAACTGTGACAAAGGCAGACATCTCCCTGATGACCTCTAGAAGGACCATCAGCACCTTTCCATGCTGTTTTTTTTTTTTTTTAAAAAAAAGGCAGAAAGTGTTTTGCATTAACATTCTGCACTGTACGGCAAACCTCCATGACTCATAGCCCTGCAGCCCTCTAAAATACATTTACTAGTCTTAAAGAATTAGGACATGAATGATTCCCAAGGGGCACTGAGGTGCTCAGTAGTGGTGACTCATGCACACAAATCACCCCTCACCTTAAAGTTATTCATCCTGTCCTGGAGTTTTTAAAAAAATGCCAGCCTGCACAAGCATATCTCTTGCAGCTGGGATAATTAAGGAAAGAATGGCTAAACTTCTCCCAACCCCCATCAGAACTCCTAACTGCAGTTCTGGGGCACCTTGGCTACAGGATCCAGAAACTGAGTGCTATATTCTAGTATCAGAAAGCAGAAGCAAAAAGGCAACTTAATGAATGAAAGCTGTCAGCCATGTGCTGTGTTAGAGGGCATTGTGGACATATGCATGTTTGCCTACTGTAATACAGGCATACCTCTGTCAACAAAGCCTCTGACAGTGAAGTTCCTTTTTACAAAGGTCTTTTAATTGCCCAGTCTCCCCTTTCATTCTCTTTCTAGCTGGAAGATTTTTGGCAGCATCAGCATTGGGAAGATGGTGAAAGCAGGGTGAAGAAGCAGACTTTGGGTGTTGGGTTGCAGCAGTGTGTCCACACTAAACAATGCAATAAGCAAAGCTTGAGCTGGGAAAAAGCAAAGACATCAGCTGATGCTACTGTACCATGCATGCTTGACCGCAACAGGAAAAGTAAGCAGCAGCTTCCTTCCGAAGCCCTTACAAACTTGCATGAACAGCAATACAAAGAGAAAAGGCGAAAACAGATAAGCCTGCCTCACCAGCAATTCCTAACTTGTCATAAAGACACTGATTTATAATTTGGCCTCCAAATTGGAAATCCCAAGAAAAGTGGATGATGATAAAGGGGGAAAAAATCATCTTTGGATGCATTTTGGAAGAAGGCTTTAAGTGAGCTCTAAAATTGTTCTTTCCATGTTATTTCTGCCCCAGTACCAAATTTTCTGCTAAAGAAGTAACATTCAGGAACACATCCATTTGGCTAAGTTCAGGAAGTAAAAGATTACGGTTTTCAGAAATGGTAGAAAATCTGGTTTCTGGTTTTGACTTTTTACATAGGTGACCTTCACATCAGTCCCATGTGATTCTTTTCCTCCCTCCTTATTTTTTCCCCCTATTAGTAGTTTGTACAAGAGGTGTCAGGACCTAAATGGCAAGAAAGTTGTTCTGCAGAACTAGAGGTTTCAGTGATCTGAAACTACAAAGAGGTTGTAGTGATACAAAAAGAAGCGATCTCAAATGCAGAGCTTGGAAAAGTGACTTTTTGGGAGTACAATGTCCAGAACTTCATAGATACCATGGCCAACCAGCTCAGCTTGAAAACAGATTTAACATATTTTACAGCAATAAAAGGAATACCTGCAAGTGCTTACTGGCAAGGCAGTGTCCTTGCCGTGAGGCATGGTCAAATGATATATTTCAGGTCATTAAAATCCAAAGCAACATGCTTTGACTGAGGTCCTACACTGCTTCAGTGTAGCGTTAGCAAAGCTGAAGAAGGAAACAGAAGCAGGAGCTGGTGTTTGAGTGCAGCAAGATTTTTTTAAAAAAAAAAAGATTGTGGTGCTAGCAGGGAGACTGGATGTGGCTATGAAGTAGAGGCTCATTGGAGATAAGACAGAAGTACTGATAGTCAATAAACAAATTAATCCTGGAATGAAATGATTATCTGTTCCAGATGGGGTTGCAGTCCTTCTGATGGGCCAAGTTTGCCACATTAGTCCTGAACATCCACCTGTCAGTTTTGCTGGACTGCATTTGCCCAGCTCCAACCAGTGATGGCTGGCAGTTTTCACTGTGGGACAGTGAATCAACTCTGGGGTTTCTTGTTGTTGTTGTTATTGTTGTTGTTGCTGTTACTGTGTACCTTGAAGTCATTTCTGACTTATAGTGACCTTCCTCTGACTTATGGTTGCCTTCCTCTGGGGTTGAGAGAGTCTGACTCACCCAAGGTCATCCAGTGGGGATTTGAAAACTGGCTTCCAGAGTTGTTGTCCAGTGCTCAGACCACTACACTGCGCTGACTCTGAGGTTCAATCCCTATTTTAAAGAGCTGTCCAAGGTACTGAAGGTACAGAGCTTAAACTAGTGCTCCAATTCTGGAGAAAACATTGCTGGTCAGTTACACATGCTCTAATCACCGCCATGTTATATTCTGGCAACACACTTTGACCAAGATCAGTGTAGCATCAGCGGATTGTGTTATGCTATTCATGTAATGTATAGCAGCATAGTGCAACAAACATGGCTCAATGGTCAAAGTACATGGCTGACAACCCAATGTGTAATTGCAATGTGAAGTGTATAATGGAAATGCATAGATGACAGTGTACATTCACACCCTACTCTGTGTTCTTTAAAGTGTTACCTCAAGTGTGATAAATCCACAAGTGCAACTCTACTTACACTTCCATCAACAAAACACAACAAAAAAAAAAACCACTCTTCAGGCATAGCACAATTTATACCTGGGTGTGTCATTAGTGTATTGCAGTGGTTTGAGAGTTTGACTACAACCCTGGAGACCAGTGTTCAATTCCTTGCTTGGGCATGGAAACCCACTGGGTGACTTTGGTCATATCACACATCCTCAACCCCAGAAAACCCTGTGATAGGTTTGTTTTAGGGTTGCCATAAATCAGAAATGAGCTGAAGGCACACAACAATAACTATGTCACTATGTTATCTGAGACTGTTCTCAAGGGTGTTCAAAAGGTGTGCACAAAATGTAGCATCCAGAATGCTTTTAAGTGTCTACTGTTCCGGCCCTGTTTCCTGGGTTACTGCATTTGTTTCTAGCCTGATTCAGTGTGTTCATTATTACCTATAAAACAACAAATGTGTTCAGGCAAACTTGTTTGAAAAACCATACCCTCCTTTCAGGGACATATCCATCAATGACAGTCATTCTAGGTCCTCTAGGAGATTCAGCTGACAGTAACATAAGACAAAGTTTTAAAGGCATCATCTGGCCATGGTCCCATGGGATGGGAGACCTCATTCCACAGTGGTTGGACAGAGATCCTCCGTCTTCATATCATACACTGCCATTGGTGACAGAACCTTAGCTGTGGAATGTTTTCCCCAAAGACACTCAACTGATCCTGATGGCTTTTAGGTGTGTGTGCAAAAGGTTGGGTTTTTTCCCCATCCCTTAGATTTTTAATAGGTGTAAATTGTGGTTGCTTCTGTTTATTCCATTTCAATGCTGATTTTATTATCTGTATTCTGTCACAACTGTTACATATATGGGCTGTTGTAAACACGACTGGATTGTTGTAAATTTGCTTGGGTTCTAGAACTAAAATAAATCAAGATGGTATCCATTTTAGACAGCTAAATGTCTGAGTTTGGCACAGCTGGCTGCTCTGTAGTAACTCCTACACTGATTAACTGCACTTTCTTGTCAAAACAAAAAAGTCAGCAGTACTCTTTGGCCAAGCTGTTTCACCCATGAGTCTCCTCTGTTCTTTATCTGTGATCTGATTTATTTGTTCCAGCTCTGATTCCATCTTCAAATTCAAAACCTTGATATTTCTTCCAGCTCCCTGTTCTTGGGTATATTCCACTCCTGTAGAGAGGATTGTCACTGACTTCATCCCTTCACTGTATGGTAGGGTTGCCAGCTATCTGTTGTAAGAAATGCCCCTTACTTGAGGGCTAGAAAACCCTTTCAGGACTAGCAGGTGTCCTTTATTATAAGGGGTGCCCCTCATTTGAGGGCCAGAAAGCTTGCCCCTTGCAGGAATGGTAGGTGTCCTTTATTATAAGGTATGTCCTCTATTTGAGGGCTGGAAGGGTTTTGCTTTTATATGGACTGAACAAGTTGCAAAAAAAAAATTCCTATATTTAGGGTGTGCGCTCATCCATCCATCCATCCATCCATCACTTTACTTATATCCCACCTTTCTTCCAGGATGGGACTCAAGGCAGCTTACAAAAAAATTATAATAAACACACATGGTTTAAATCGTACAAAATCAGCCTTAAAACAATATTAAATAACAGAATTAAAAACAATTAATACTTTACTTTAAAACTGATTAAAAACAGTACAGCACCATACAAGTCATTTGTGTTAAAATTAGTGTCCAAAATCTTCCTGGAAAAGAAAGGTCTTAACCTGTTGTTGAAAGGGCGGTGGGAGAAGGACGAGGAAGAGGAGGAGGGGGAACAGCAGCCATTCGTAAGTTAGTCCTCTGTGAGGCAAGAGGCTATACTGATGGTAGCAGTGCTGCTGGTCGGATCTACCAAGTCAGACATGCTTTTGCTGAGGAGCCAGACTAAATGTGCTAAACCAGTGGTTCTCAACCTGTGGGTCCCCAGATGTTTGTGAACTTCAGTTCCCAGAAGCCCTGAGCATTGACCATAATGGCTGGGGCTTCTGGGAACTGAAGTCCACAAACATCTGAGGACCCACAGGTTGAGAACCACTGTGCTAAACAGTTCTGGGCAGCAGTAGTAGTGGGGAGTGACCCTGACAGAGGATCTCTCAGAGACAATGGCAATGGCACCATAGCTAACACTTATTAGTACTGAACAGAAGAAGGCATGGTAAACCCATTTGATTAGTGTTTCTTTGTTTTCTTTTTACCATAAAAACCCTATGATGAGACAGTTTGAAAGAAAGCAAAAGACAGTAACAGAAGATGACATTCTCAGGTCAGAAGGCACTCAACAAATTACTGGTGTAAAAAAAAGGACAAGTAAGAGTAGTGCTGTGGCTAGTGATGTAACTGGACTCAAGCTGAAAGGATGTTCAACTGTTGATGTTCTCACAGGTGAAAAGAAAGTCCTAAGCTGCAGTCTTAGGAAATGAAAATCTAAGAAGAAATGAGGTGACATTGATAGGTAGGAGATCTGTAGCAGAAGCAGTCAAATGCTATAATGAAAAGCCTGACCAAATCATATCAATAACACTTCAGGGAAAATCCATTAATATAACAATAATGCAAGTTTCTGCTCCAACTCCAGAGGTAGAAGAAGAAGAAAGGAAATTGACTGCATACCAACACAGGACTTCTTGTTAAACATAGGCAATTGCAATACAAAAGTAGAAAACTGAGCAGAATCAAAGATTATGGGAAAATTTGGCCAAGGATCAAGAAATGAAACAGGAGAGCAACTGACTGAATTTTCTGAGGCCAACAGTTTGTTCATGGCCAAGACAGTCTTCAAGAAACCAAAGAGAAGACTGTATACATGGAATCACCTAATGGCCAATACAGAAATCAGATAGACTACAAAATGGAAGCAGAAGATGGGGAAGCTTCATTCTCTCTGCAAAAACTGGAGCAGGAGCAGATTGTGGCACAAGCCATAAACTGCTGATGTCAACAATTAGAGTAAAGTCAAGGAAGAACATTAAAGCAATCACTCTGCCAAAATACAACCTGAAGAACATCCCTGTAGAATTTAAAGAAAATGTAAAAATAGATTTACACTATTAAGCTTAATTGACCAGAAGGCAGAGGAACTCTAGACTGAAACCAGGGACATTATCAGGGAGGAATGAAAGAGCCAAATCTAGAGCCAAAAAGAAAGAGAAGCCTCAAGGGATGACAGATGAAAACACTATGATGGAAACAAATGGCAGATTTATTCAAGGAAGAACATTTGAAGATGAACCTACAATTTTAGAAAGTGAAGTGGAAGCTGCGTTCAAGGAATTTGTGAGAAATAAATTACTAGGAGCAGAAGGTATACCAATAAAGCTGCTTCAGTCTACAGAGACAGAATCTAGTTCTAACTAAAATCCATTAAAAAAATGGAAAACCAAAAAAAAAAATGGCCCACAGATTGGAAACAATCAACATACATTAGAGTCTCTAACAAAGGGGACACCAGGGATTGCAGTAACCACTGGACGATTGCACTAATCATCCTTGCATGCAAAGTGATGCGCAAAATTCCTCACCAAAGACTTTTCCTATTATGTTGTTGTTGTTGTGGTTGCTGTTGCTGTTGTTGTTGTTATTCTTGTTGTTGTGTACCTCCAATTCATTTCTGATTTATAGTGACCTTAAGATGAGCTTATCACAGGGTTTTCTTGGGTGTATCACATACTCTCAGCCCCCAGAAAACCACATGATAGGTTCAATTTAGGGTCATCATAAGTTGGAAACTACTTGAAGGCACAGAACAACATCTACGTATACCTCCAGTGATCCGTTTGCATTCTGACCTAATAAGGGGAAATGAGGAAAGGCATAAGTAGAGCATGATTCCACAACAGATCAGGAAACCGAATCACAGAGATTCCAGTTAT
The DNA here is from genome assembly GCA_948472985.1 of Iguana delicatissima. Lineage (NCBI taxonomy): Eukaryota > Metazoa > Chordata > Lepidosauria > Squamata > Iguanidae > Iguana > Iguana delicatissima. The sequence continues at coordinate 1,714,305 of CAOKZL010000187.1, read as the reverse complement.
TGCATCATGGTCATATATGCTACTTCTATAATCATACACGTACAATCATGTTGGGCTTGCCCTGGGTCAGTTGAACTAAATTGCTGGGAATGTATGGGGAAGTACCTGTTGTACCTTCCCTCTAGTTAAAAAAAGCCCTCTTTATGAAGATATCTGTCTGACATAGTTTATTATTTATCTGCTTTGTTAGCAACAATGCTTTCTGAATTGCAAATAACAACATGCTTTGCTAGGGATGTTTCAAGACAGTTTGCAGCAAGCCCTTTTAAAGGGTCACTCAGTGGCTTGGATGCACTTTCTGTGAGTTGGCCAGCATACGGCCCATCCCCTTCTTGCTGACGTCTGATTCTATCGCACATCAGACTTTTCCCACTGGAGCTGGGGAAAGAGCTTCAATGAAAGCCGCCTGCTTGCGGTCTTAAAGAGACTGCAGACACTGGAACTGCTACTTCCTCTGCTTCTATTTGATTCATTCCCTGGAGCACTAAGCCAGAAATACCACCAGGAAGGATGGAGATACTGTAACATCTGTGATAGCCTAACAATGGAGGAGTGAGCCATTAGTTTCTTTTGAATCACTTTTCTGTAGCAACTGCTAAAGAGGATCTGTTGAGATCAGGCTAAAATCCTGCAAGGAGATGAAGGACAATCATGCTGGCTGAGTAAAGTTGTGGCTTCCTAGTCAAGAGACGATGGTTTTGTCTGTCCCAGTGATTGCTCTCGGAGCTACCTTGGGGACAGCTACAAGCATCCTTGCCTTGTGCGGTCTCACCTGTTTCTGTAAATGCAAGCGTGCTGGGAAAGGATCCCTAGACAAGGAAAAGGGTCTGGATTCTGAAAATGCCAAGCCCAGCGTGCTTCAGACAGTCCAGCAGGTAAAGCACTCTATTGATTTTGTTCTCCACAGTGGCTCGAGAAGTGCAGGTTTAGAGTGAGGTTGCCAAGTGGGGGATATAATCTGATTGATAGCAATCATCTTCCGTTGCAGGTTTTCAGGGTGCAGTATGACTTCTGTGCAGGGAGGAGGACAGGAGGGAGGAGGGAAGGGCTCAGGTGGCATGTGGGATTATGAAAGCAACAGACAGCTTTTGTTTTAGGAAGGGGAAAGGCGGGTGTGTGTATGTGTGTGAAAAAGAAACAGCAACCTCTCAATCAGTCTCTGTGGTTGCAGACTCCAGACAGAAAATGAACTAGTAATTGTGTCTGAATGTTTTATGATGCTCCTTCATCTTTCTATTTACATTCTTGTGTGCACATATGCCTCTGCTACAAAAGGAAATGCCCTCTGTAGAATTAACTAGCATCTTATTTATTTATTTATTTATTTAACAACTGATCTTTTTGGATAATACATCCCAAGATGGTGTACTTCAAGACCTAGTCTAGTAAACATAATAAAATGTTGATTAAAAATTTAAGTATTAATTACTATTTTTTTAAAAAATTAAAACCCCAGTTGATTAAAATGAACCATTAAAAATCACAACAGCTCCAACAGAGTACTAGCTCAATTAGGAGCCAAAATAAACAAGTGAGTGCCTTTGAGGGCCAAGTAGACTGGTAGAGATCAATAATGACAGAGTTCTGCAAGTTGGGAACCACAACCAAAAAGGCCTTTTCCCTTGTATTCCCCACCCCCCATTCAAATTGCTTTTACAATGGGACACACAAGTAGGGCTTCTAGTGCTGATTCCAGACTATGGGCAGCTTTGCTATTGTGTGCTTTCGAGTAGGCTCCAACTTATGGTGACTCCCAGGAGAACCTATCATTGGGTTTTCTTGACAAAATTTGTTCAGAAGAGTTTGTTTTTGCCTTCCACTGATGCTGAGAGAGTGTGATCTTGTCAAGGTCATGCAGTGGGTTTTCAGGATTTAAACTCTGGTCTCCCAGAGTCCTAATTTTACACTCAAACCACTACACCATGCTTGCTCTATATAGGCACTTTATGTATATTATAAAACTAATATAATAGATATTAAGGTATATGGTAAAATTTTAGGGCAAGGCATAAATAAAAATCTAATTATGGCACATGTTTGATAGCTGTCAATATTGTTGCACTGTTAGTATTTACGTTGTCCACGATCATGCTCAGATATTGCCAGACCTTACTGGATCATCTCAATAGGGTGACTATGTGTGCATGTTTGTGTCTGTCAACTTCTGGTGACCCCATGGATTTCATAGAGTTTTCTACCTATTTACTATACAGTGCTCAACTATACTGTGTGGAAACAATTTATGACCAGAGATGAGAAGGAATTATTACACAGTTCTTCTCAATGGGTGACTATGTTGTGTGTGTATGTGTCTGTCAACTTCTGGGGACCCTATGGATTTCAAAGGGTTTTCTCACTATATACTATACAACGCTCAACTATACTGAGTGGAAGCAATTTATGACCAGAGACAAGTAGGCATCATTAGACACAGTTTGGGGGAGTTAGACCTTGAAGAAACACATTTGGATTCAACCCAGGCATTCATTTGTTCAATGGACTCGGGCAGCTCCTTCTTTGTTGGCTTCAGGTACTCATCTGGAAAATGCTGATGGCCTACCATACCCACTGTTACTTATTTATGAAGATATTTTCATACTACTTTCCAGCCTTAAAAAGGATCCCTTAAGTTTTTATCAGAACAAAACAGAATAAAATCAAACAGCAAACCAGATAAGTAGATAAAACTTGTGAAAGTGAAAAGAGTGGGGGAAAAAAGTGAAAAGAGCAGAGTTAACCATGTCAACCATGCCATACCCTCCAACATTTCACAGATGAAAATTGGGACCCATGTGCCGAGCACCATCGGAATGTGAAAGAACAGTCAGGCTAGGAGAGGCTGCAGCAGTTTGCTTTGGCCTGAGCCTAATAGAAAAGGCAAAATACCACCCTCTCCTCTCTCCTCTCCCTTCTGAATTAATTGAGTGAAAGCCACTTTTGTACTGTGAACTCAATTTTACAGAAATTGAAGGACGCTGAGGAGAAAGGGGGAAAGTCTGAGGAGCAGAGAGGAACTAGAACAATTTAAAAGCAGCCCCCCCCCCAAAAAAGTGGGATGTCAGAGAATTAATTTGGTCTTTTCTTGCCAAATCTGGACAGTTGGAGGGCATGTAATTCTTTTTACATATCAAAAGACACTGGATATACCTAATACTATATAATGAATCATAAAATTACAGAATATTGCTATAATGACAAAGCTCCCTAACTATATGAGAGACAAAACTTGAATAATTATAGAATAGTCTTCTGCAATGTGATTTTCTTTCTGATCTTGTGAAGAGATGTTTTGTTTTGTCTGCTTTTTTAAAAACAACGACAACAAGATTTTCAATAGTCTGTTAAAAAGCCTAAAAAGCCTAGTGGAATAAGAATATTTTCACTGCCTGCAGATCATGTATAGAATTAGAATTTCATAATTGGGGTGCTGCCACAGAAAAGACCCTATCTAATGCTTTCCCTGATGCTTTTCTCTTTTAATGGTGTGACATATAAGACAGCTTCTGAAGTTTATTTTAAAATATAGGCAGATTTGTATGAAAAGATCTTTCAGACATCCCGACTACAAGCTATGTAGGTAAGCTTTTTAGATTATGATGAACTTGCTTATAAAGCACATTGATAGCTAGCGTAAGACTAATCTACTTTGTTCTGAAAAATATACCCCAGAGAGTATTCTGGCTGCTGCATTCTGCAACAGCTGCAGTTTTCAATTATTTTTTAGCAGGAAGCCCCACATAAGCTTGTTATAGAATAAAAGCCTTGGTCCAAATTTACTTTATATATCGGTTTATATGATAATAACAATCTCATTTGCTTGGCACTTCAGTCTTCAACCTGATTTGGAAACTCTCATTTCTTTTATGTCCAAATGGTCACCTCTGTGTGAATAAGAGAATGTTTGAACTCATTCTCTGGTTTTCTGTGAATTCCCTTTGTTAAGTACAATGATCAATTGATTGTTCAATCAATCACCATTTATTGTTATGGCCAATGCCTGTAACATCAAAACTCAGTAGCCTGGAGTTGGGATTCTCACTTCAAAATTAACACTTGCAGCCCCAGAGACTCTGACCAACCCAGTGCCAAAAGCTGAACCAGTAGTTTGTTTAATAGTCTGTGACATAAAAACTGTATCCAGATGCATTTACTAGATATAAAACTTTATGGTTAAAGTTTATGGCATTTTGCCTTTGCTGCCAAAGTTGTTGGTTATGTGGCTCTTCACAGTCATTTGACTGCACTTTTCATTTTCCCAATGGCCTTTTTTAGATGCCATCCTCTGTATGTAGAGCAGGATTATGGTAGAGACTGACCACATACTAATTGTACAGTTCTATAAATAAGATTAGCTTAAATAAAATCTGATCATGAATCATCCCTGAATTTTTCAGGATTAGCTCAAATACCCACAAACCTCTCTTCATCTGGTCTGTGAATATTTACTTGTTACATTTATAATCTACTCATTCCCACTAAAGCATTCAGGATGACACACACATTAAGTAATACTGCAAGACAAATGAAATGCTTAGGACACCCAGTGATCTTTACAATTTCCCTCTGCTAAGAGACATTTGCAGGGATTACTATGCTTTAGGGGCATGCTGAGGACAGCACTGGCAATGAGACAGTGTCTTCCATTGACCCTGAGGGCAGCAGGGTAGTAGGGGCTGTAGGTCAGGCTCTGCAGCACTGTCCTCCTTCCACAGAAGAGAATGACCAAGAGGCATGAGAGGAATGGTTGGCAGACTGCTAACTGCTGCTCTCCCACATCTACCTCACTCTGCCTTATGCTAGGGCTGGGTCTCTGTGTTAGAGAGTTTGTTATTTTATGCTTGTAGATTACATTTGTATTTTTTCGTTTGTTTTACTTTCATTCTTTTGCATTGTCTGAAATTGATGAAGATGGATTAATCAATAAATAGACAAAAAGATAGATAAATGAATGATTGGGGATCTCAGCTGGGGGTGCCGATGCTGCCACAGCATCACAAACCACGCTGTGTGTTTTAGTGTTATTGAATGCAGTTGCTACCTTGTTTTTGTTTGGACAATTCCTCTGGTCCTGGCTTGTCGGGAGTGGGGAGGCTGGGCTAGGGAAAAGGTTATTGATGTTGTCGTGTGCCTTCAAGTCATTTCTGACTTATAAATCAAACCTATCATGGGGTTTCCTTGGTAGAATTTGTTTAGAGGGGTTTTGCCCTTGACTTCCTAAAAGGATGAGAAAGTATGACTTGCCCAAGTTTACCCAATGGCTGAAACAGGGTTTTGAACCCTGGCCTCCCACTGGCACTCCATGTTATAGGACTTTGTAAAGGGGATAGACATAACTTGGCAGAACAACATATACAGAAAGCTCTGGGTTCAGATCTTCAGTACACCAGCAAGGCTGAGGAAACAGTTCTGCCAGAAGCAACCTTTGGAAGGTTGTTTCTGGTGTTGCTCCTCCACAGTGTAGACAGTACTAATTCAATGGATCCATTGTCTGAGTGGATAGGATATTCTTCCCACTCAGTGAGCTTTAAGCAGTTTAATTTACTGCCAGATTGTGGCCATTATAGTATCTATAATGCACATAGCATATGCACAGTACTTTTTCCTAGGTGCACTTTCACATGCAGAGTACTTTACTATCTCAACCAATCCTCACACCATCACTGTGGTGCAGAGCATTCATAAAAACCCCAGGACCCACTCTCACTTGTAAATGAAGCAGGTGAATACTAGAAACCCCCACTTATTCCAGCTAACCTGAAGCCCTTCGGCTGTGCTTAAAGTTAATAATGCATGTTCAGAGGAAAACCAACTGACTTCAACAGAGCTTGTTCCCAAAAGCTGTGCATAGCTAGGTCAAGACATGGATTGATCACTTCACACAGACACATAAATATATACTACTCATCTGGTTACATCCACCATTCCCATATTTAACCCTTATCCAATTCAGTTGTGTTTGTGTTGACATTGTGTGGCATGACATCTATGATGTTAGAGCTGTGGTGGCTGGGGTTAGCCATGTTACTTTACTCTTGATCTTGCAGTCAAGTCAGAAAGGAACATGAATGTATGAATCAATACCACAAGTACATTATTCTTAAGAGACTGCAAAGTCTCTCTCACGGAAGATGGAAAATGTCCCTAGATAACTTGGCTGTCAAATTTTGAGATTTGCTTTGCTTAAAAAAAGCAAAGATTTCTTTTGCAAGGAAGAATGCTGTTTCCCCAAATCTGTTTTAGAAAAATCACGTATGTGTTCCAAATCTGAGACTTGTACTGATTTGTTTGTGTGGGAAGTGTGTGTTTCATCTTTATCCATTTATATCAACTCATCAGCATGTATACTCTGTTAGAATTGTTTTCCACTAGTGGAAAAAGAAAAATATTTGGAACAGATACTGAAGGTTGTCAATGTCAGGCATTGTAGTACTATCATACAGAGAAAGCCAGACTGTATTTTCAAGCATAATTGTATGATTGCCTTTCCATAGCACTAGAAATGCCATGAATTCCAAAAAGATTCTGAAATAATAGCTGCATCTTGTCTAGACCCTTTTCTTAAAAAACCTTTTCTGCCTAAGAAAAATGTATTTTTCATTTGGGTTTCTATTTTGAAATGGGTTTGACTTACAGTGGGGAAATCTGCTGTGAGCCACTTGATGTCTGTTCAGCCTAGCAAGCAATCTACTGTGAAGCCAGAGAAGAAAGCAGAAGGGTTATTTAAAACCACAGTGCTTTGACAGGTTTTCCTGAATTTCAAACTTTTCTGTACGGATCATTTTCTTTGAGATATGAGGGTTGCCTTCCCATTTGCAATGGTGTGGGGCTTATTTTTAAACTATCACAAGCCATCATTTAAGAAACATGGATATGTCATATTCACCCAGTAAACAGAAGGCGATGCAGCTGGAGAAGAGGTGGATTGATCCCCACAGCACTTACGTATGGCTCCCACGGGGACTATCAGTTGTTACGCAATGATGGATTGCCTAGTGGAGTGTCTGGATTTTGGCAGGGAATGATGGCTGCAACAATAGCTTATATTTATACTGTGCTCTTCACTTCAAAATGATCTCACTGTTGTGTGGATCATAACAAAATATGCAGAATTGCACTGGTGTGCTATTGACAAAGATATTCATTTGATGTCTGGGAACTGAATACTTGGGTGAATGCAGTCATATAGAATAGTGATGAAAACTTTATCCATGTTTATGAGATCACTCCAAATCTTAAATGTGGGGTGGGGACAGGGGAAGAAGAGGAAGAGAGAGAAAGATGCTGTCACCTCACTGTTGGCTCTTGCTGTGCTCACTGATGGCTGCAGCCACCTTCCTGACCCACATGTAGTTCCCATTAGATTCTACCCAAAGAAAAGTAGCTCTAAATATTTTATGCTACTGTTAAACATGAGTACATGATCTATTGTCTCAAAACAATGAATTGTAGGACTGAGTGATAAAACATGGAGGAAAAAAATGCACAAAATATTGCCATTTGGACTGTCCCTGTACAATAGCATGTCAATAGCATCTCCTTTGAATATGGAGAGAGTAACCTGTTATAGTATACTTCCACTGCTAATTCTGAGATGCTCTCAGTCTGTAAATATTGCACCAGGCAGCATGGTAATGAACTGTAATACTGTGCTGTTATTCTGGCATGAGTATTCGAAATGCCTTGAGGAATCAAAAAGGTCTCTGGCAGACATGCAGATTGGCAATCAAATGACCTGTCTTCAATGAATGCTCCCTCTGAGGCACTGTCTGGATGTATTATTAACTATACAGAAAGAAACTAATGAAAAACATTAATTACAGTTAAGAAGATGTTCTTGTTCTCTCAGCTGAAAAGAGAACTGCTTAGCAGTTAGAAGACTCTCTTTTGCTCAGTTTAGTAAGATTTCAGTAAAGGAACACCATTCACATTTCTAGAACTCTGCATTCCCACTTATTTTTTAAAAAATGGAGCAAATTAAATAGAGTGTAGGTTCCTGCTTTGAACTGAAGTGAGGTTGTGTGATCAGTTTTAGTCAGGATTTACATGCATATTCTCAGTGTATCTTTTTCTTTCTTTTTTAAATGTTCTGTTTGACTTGTCCTTTGTAGAAGGAGAATGCAAAATGAGGTTTCCTTGCATATGCTGATATGCACATAGACAAACTACTCAACACAAGGCTGGTAATTGAATACAACATCAAAAATGTTTGAGTACAACTCTGTACTAATCAAAGTGATTGTATTTAACTCTCTCAGCTCACCATATACATTTGAATGTGTATTTTGATAATTTAAACTGCTGCAAACTGTGTTATGCTCTTTGGAGAAGGCAAAGTCCAGCAGACAGCTAAGTTCCAACCTACATATCAGTCAGAGAAGTAAAAATCAGGACGATAATCCTGTATGGTGGTTGCAGCTCCATAAGTGGATCTACATGTGCAGGAATTCAAATTGCAAACATGTGCTGCGTCCATATCCAGAAGAGGGCTGCTATTATGTAATCACAAAGCAGAGCCAGCAAAGGGACTGATGCGCAATAGGACCAATGTGCATTACAGTCTCCAATGTGCATCAGTCCCCAATGTGCATTGGACACTCTTGCTGGTGACCTGTTACACACCTTCATCTTTGCAATTTCCTTACAAGGTTTCTTAGCACCTCCGCTATGTTGTTAAGTGTATGCAAATTTATGTTGAGTGAAAGGTCATACAGGAGTCAGGTGCAGGTTATTTCCATACAGAAATGTGCAGAATTCAAATTCCACCAGCATCACATTCCATAAGCATCCCTTAACATCATTTGAGCACTGATCCTGATGTACAAACAAATTTGTCCCAATTTAGTCAGATAGGTAAAAGTTTCCAAAACCTTGGGAGAAACATTCTTCTTCTTTGCATCTGACGAGGCTTTGTCAAGGACTGTCAGAGCCACAAGCCCTCATCATTTGAGCATTTTCTTAACTTTCAAAAGAAGTAATTAACAACTGTCAACAGAACATTTAACAGCCATGGAAAAAATATGGGAGGTACTTGAATTACTATTTTAAATGTAAATTTAGGGGTGATTTCACAGAAAAGTAAGCATGCATGTAATTTGAAGTGCAAAATGTAGAGAGGGACTGAGGGAAAAATGTGCCAGCCTGTGTCTGAACTGTTTGTAAAAACCCTTTGACTTCCTTTGTCTGCCAAATTTTGTTCCTTATGTCTAGTGGAGACTAGCTTTAGCTTCCAGGGGATTTTGGTGTCTTACAACCGGTCTTACAAGTGTGTAGAGATCAAGTCAGTCACACTTGGGAAAAGTTTTTGCTGTCTGGGCATGGGTCACAATGGGCACGTTTCAAGACTGGCTTAATTTCTTATAAGCCATTTTAAAAGTATTAATGAGGATTTTAGTGTTTAAGATGCGATTAAATCCTTATTTCTGGGGAAGTTGGAACACTTGCATTTGGAACACAGGGTGAGTATACCTGATGATTAATCATATGGGGAGCAGTGAATCCTATGTGGAATTTTCCTTGTTATTTTGCTGTAGTCTCCCCTGTTATTTTAGTGCACTTGCATCTGTGCTTGTTTCTTCCATTGCTGAAGTGAAACAGGGCAGAACAGAGAAGCAATTGAGACATATCCTCCAATTGTCCTGATTTGGCTGGGACAGTCCTGATTAATCCTCTGTCATCCCATTTGTTCAGCTGCTTTAAAAAGGCCCAGTTTCTCTTTCCTACTCCTTTTGTGCAAATGTTTTTCCGCACTCAGTTAAATAAGCAAGGGGGACAAGAAAGGAGAGGAGTGGGACCATGCCCTCCCCAGTAGCCTTAGGCAAAAGCAAATTGCTTCAGCCTTTTCTTAACTTGTGTGTTCTTCTTCACATGTGTCCTTGTTTATCAGTGAAATGTTAGAAGGCATGTAGGGATACCACTCTAAAAAGCTTCTTACTCCTGCAACAGAAAGGAAGAAGGGAAGGAAGGATCTTAGGAGAAAACATAAAACCAGTCATGAACCAGGAGTGAGGACTGACTAATTAGTACATGTTTGTGATTTTCGTTAAAAACAAACTGCCTTGATTTTTCAAAAATGGTGGATATGCATTTTCTCTTAAGCATTTTCCTTATTAAAGAAACTGAGTTTAACACAGTAGGAATAACAGGTTCTCTGTTGTTTCAGTTCAACGTTGAGAAGACAGCAGAACCTGTACAGCCCAGGACAATCCTAAAATTTCCTCATATCTATGGTCCAAAACCTGTGGTGACTTCATCAAAAATTGTTAACTATGCAGACTACACTTTGAAGACAACAAAAGAGCCAAGCAAGGGAAAACCTGAAGGTCTGGATGAGAAAAGAATGAACATACAAGTCAATGAAGAATTATTTATTCTTCCTCAAAATGGTAGGCACCTGGCCAAGTCTTGTACCATTGTTTGTTCAGATTAGCAGCCATAATGCTTTCTCTTCTGCGTATGGTGTCTAAAACAATAGGAATATAAGAATCCAGCACAAATAGTTGGAAAGTTAGTTAAGACCTCACAATTATGTTAAGAGGTTTAACACAACATAAATATAGTGCTCCAGTATAAATGTGTGACATATCAAGTCTCTGAACAGCATCGAATCCAGATTATCGTATCTTCAAGCAAATTCTGTGTGTAATTGTACACATCTGGCAATATATCATCCTGATGGTTCAGCACCCCTATTGATTTTTCCTTCTTTACAGCTATCCTTTTAACAGCACAATTTATTTTAGGGACAGTACCAATCATTCAGTCTTCTAAGAGATTTTCCAGCACGTTTACTGAAATTTATAGATGGTTTATAGTGAAATTCATTTTAACCTGTACAATCACTTGGCACTAACTCTCTTCTTAAGGGTACATTGCTACTACTGCACCTAGTGCTGCCTTTATGATGAAACAATAAAAGAAATAGTAACCCTTTCTTGAAGGCCTGAGAGAATGTTAATTTTGGTTACCAGTCTAGTGTGTTGCAAGGGAGGAGTAGCACTGAAGTCTTAAATGAATAAAAGGTGTTGACCACTCAGTATAGTGTAATGAATACCTGGAAATCCTTTATTTTGTTTTTTAAAACTTTTGTTCATGTTGAAATCAATACATAAAACCCCAAATTTTGCTCAAAATCCCATCTTTTGCATATGCAGGTTAAAAGCAAGTGCTGATATTCTACATCAGATTGTTGTTTGTTGTTGTGTACTTTCATTTCCAACTTATGGTGAACCTAAGGTGAATCTATCATGAGGTTTTTTTGGCAAGATTTGTCCAGAGGGAGTTTGCCTTTGCCTTTCTCTGAGGCTAAGAGACATGCCTAAGTTTTCCCAGTGGGTTTCCATGGCTGTACGGGATTCAAGCTCCATTCTCCAGATTCATAGTCCAAAATTCAAACCACTATTGAGTCATATATGTGACTAAGGCCATTTCTGCACTACATTGTTACGATGCTATTATTCCACTTTCAATAGCCTATGGAATCTGGGGTTTGCAGTTTAGGGAGAGGCGTTTAGAATTCTTAGCCAGAGAGCTCTTTGGCCTCAGTAAACTAGAAACCCCACAATTCCACAGGATGTTGAAAGTGGAATAATAGCAGTATAACAGTATAGGGTGGAAATGCCAAAATTACATCTCCTGGACCACCACTCCTAGCCCACCTTAACACCCAGCAGCTGCATCAGACAAAGGAGGTTTGTCCAGCTGCCTAGCAGGTACATGAAAGATGACATTTTCAGCCTGTCCTGCTAGCAAGTGGGGCTGATGAGGACAGAGGTCCTGCTTCTGATTGTTGCAGCCTCCCTTACTGGTAAGAAGAGTCTGGAAATGCAATCCTTTTTGCCCCCTGATTGACAGCTAAACAAACTTTCTTCACCCAGTGTGGCTGCTAGCTCTTAAAGTGCCTAAGTGAATGTGGAGCAGTTATGGATCTGTAAGGCGCTTTCCGCAGGATGATGCTCTCACACGTCATCCCATCACAATCCCAGCAGCATCTCTGCCAGGATGGGAGCGTGTCCCCAGTGCTCCTCTACACATGTGACTGGCTGCCTGTGGAAGGGAGTGCAAAGGACATGCCCCTTCCTTCTGTACTGCAGCCAGCCTTCCTCCCATGCTGCAGTGGGGAAGAAAGCACATGATCGTGCTTCTGGCCATTCTGCATGGCTAGCTGCTCATGCAAAGCTCATACAATCAGAGTACAACCTGTGATCATGCTGACTGGCGATGCGAGAAGGGCGGGACCATGACAATTTCATGTGGAAAAGTCATTGTGGTCCCGGTCCTCTCACATCTGCATGCCAAGATGCCACTGTCCTGCAGAAAGTGCCTAAGTCTAGGTTGCTAATCCATAAGTACAATACATAATTCCAACCATGTATTTATTTCTACTGAAATATTGTTCCATTGAACAATTTCTTCATCTACTAGGATCCAGAACTGTAAAGAAAATAAGTGTGTGTTTCTGTGCATGCGTGCATGAATGCATGTGCTAGGATTCTGGAGGATAAATAGGGAAGGGAACCAAAACTCTTGAAAGTTTGACTGCTAGCCATTACTGTGGGAAAGGGGAAGATGTTGCAGCTCTCCACATACCTCTAGAAGCCCTCTGGAGAGAACATGCAACCACCTCCATTTTTTCATTGATGTTAACAAATTTCTTGGATGAACTGATGGAGGTTTAAATTATGTGTGACTATAGGTTCGATTCTTGATCCTCCATCTCTCTGATCATGTCATGATGAGTCCAGTACAGTTCTGAGAGCAGAAGTAAACAAGATCGCATCACAGGATCAGTAAAATGACACAGGAGGCCATCAAATATATCTAGTGCGAAAACATAAAACCTAGGCCATGAAACTAGCTCTGTGAGCACAAGAAGGATGATGAATATGACTTCTTAGGCTGTTTGTACACAACTGGTACTGCACAATTCATAACGAAAAGAGAAATTGAAGTGAAGAGAAACAGTTTAAACAAACCAGGTCCTCAAAAGCAAATCCCATTAGAAAGCAGAAGTAAAAGTCAGGGGAGAAAAAACTGAGAATGAAGGGCATAATCCAAAAAGAACATACTTCTGTTTGTACCCTCCTTCTCCTCATCCTCACCCCCAGTGCTCCAGAGGACACTTCAAACATCTCAGAGGACTGCAGTGGTTTTGTGTCCCTCACTCCATTCTGCTGAGAGAAACTGTTATAGTGGCTCGAAGGGTTAATTGGATGTTGCACAAAGAAGTTAGCATTTTCTAAGGAATCGCTGGGGAAAGATTGGCACAAGAAATGGTCCCCAATGCAGGTGAAGGACTGTCAAAGTTTTGCTGAAGTTATCTATCAAAAAAGGTTCTGATGTCTGAACTGCATATGTGAGACTATATACAAAATACAAGTATTAATTTAACAACTGATCGTAAGCAATTACTTCTTAAAAGTAACTTTCCAAGCTCTGAAAGTCAAAGGCTGAGCCAATGTCAAAGGCAGAAACATAAATCAAAGATGTCTGTACGAAAGGCAGAGCACCAACACAGCCTTGTATAATGATACCAAAAGGGAAAAATAATAATGCAGCCCAATGACATGTTGAATGCAAGACTTTTTTTAACTGATACATTTCTGAATATTTCAGGTGGAATGAAAGATGTGTGTGTCACTGAGCGCCTGAGTCCTGAGAAGGCTGCTGGCTGCAACCAGATGCCAGAACTTCGCTATTCTCTTGGCTACAACCGACAGAAACATGCATTGTGTGTTGCTTTTCTCGAAAGTAAGAAACCTATGTCTTTTGTACCTTAGCAGTCTTAGGAGGTTGTCATTTCAAAACCACCAAATAATACTGATTCATAAAACATTTCACCTGACAGCTTCTTACATATATGAGTATTAATGATATATATCCCTAAATCCATTGGACAGTCCTAAGTAGAATACACCCACTGAATCAATGAGAACTCAGTAAGTCATCACTTCTTGGATTTCTGCACGAGGCTGTTATAGCGCTATGATTCCACTTTCAACATCCCATGGACTCCTGGGGTTTGCAGTTTCGGGAGAGGCCGGCCGGCCCCTCCCGAAACTGCAAACCCCAGGATTCCATAGGATGTTGAAAGTGGAATCATAGTGCTACAACAGCCTTGTGAGGAAATGGCCTCAGTTTCACTGACTCAATGAATTTACTCTAGTTAGGTTTCACAGTTAGGTTTATGCCATGTAATGAAGTTATTGTATCACATTTTGCTACCATTTTATTTTACACATAAAAATTCCACAGGATATGTCATTAATGCACTCTTTCTTGAACATGGCAAACAGAAGTTGAGAAGCTGGGTGATGAATCAGTGTCATTCAAATGTAATGAGCTTCATCCAAAAAAATTATAGATTACTTGACTGGGATCAAACTCCCTACTTGCTCCTACCATCTTTGCCTTGCACGCCCAGCTTAGCAAAGCTTTTCTGGTTACTTATGCCACATTTTCAGTGGTATATCAACTCAAAAACTATAATTTAAGGCTTCCTTACTAACCAAGATAACAACCAGTTTCCAATTTAAAACTCTTAACTTCCTGGTTCAGATGCAGTGGGAAAATGTAGAGAGAAAGCATGGACATACAGCTCATTCCTGATCCAACAATCATGATGAATTGAGATTCTTACATCCTGATTGGACCAAGGAGTCCAAAACTCATATGAGAAATTAATTCTGTACCCAGATGTTCAAGGTTCAAGTGTATCACAATTCACTGGACTATATCGGCTCTCTGTTTAGCAATGAAGTTTCCAAGCTACCATAAAACTTAGATGTGGATACCACTAATCTCAGGCTGCTGCTGCTCTGTTATTCTTATCTGCACAAATCCTAATGCAATTTGCACAATCATAAGACAATATAATTCAATGCATACAGGAGAAAGCAACATATGCCAAAGCTTCAAATAGTTCATGGGAAGGGGAAACCAAGCTAAATAATAATGCTTTTAATAACGCTTCAAATTCTGTATCACTGAGGCCTGATGTACCCCAGAAGGGAAACCAATCATGGTAAAAACCTTTGCCACCTGCTCCTGTCTCACCAAGATGTGTCAGGTTTCCTCTTCCCTCTGCAAAGGCCATTAGAATCCAATTACTAAGCCTTTTTTCTCCAGAATTGTCCCTATGGACAAATTTAAATCTTTTGTTTTAACATTTACACAGAGTCATTGAACTAAAAAAAATGGAAGAGTATATGCTGGTACTGAATTTAAGCACAACCCGAGTCCCTTTCTTTTACAATCCTATAGTTATATATGAAACTACGACAGGAGACCAGAACAATGGCTGCGATTGCTACATCCTAGGCACGTTGGTGAGCAAGTCTGGCACTACAGAAGCCCAGACAGTGCTGAAGAAGAAGCAGCTCCATGTGGTCTGGGAGGATGCTCTGCTGTTTCCAGTCAAAGAGGAGGAGCTGCCAGAGGGGACACTGGCCCTCACTTTGAGAAACTGTGACAAGTTCTCTCGGCACAGCATCGTTGGGGAAGCTAAGCCAAACCTGGCTAATGTGGGGGAGCCGTATGGAACAGTGCAGTCTGAGAAGATGAAAGCCTTTGACAAGGTATTCCATCATTTCAGTTAGAGTTCAGTGACAAAGGCTGTGTGTGAATGTATTTGTGTGTTTGTGTGGGTCTGCAAATGGCTAACCCTGCATACTCTTCAACTGCCTCAGTTTGCCAGAGAAAGCCCCAGTTAATTCTTGTCATCCCACTTTCTCAGAGGCTTTTAAAATGACCTGGATTCTCTTTCCTCCTACCCCTTTGACTTTTCTTCTTGGTTTACTTCAAATGCTGCAAACTGAGCTCAGAGTTCTGAAGTAATTTGCACTCAGTTTACTCAGCAGGTGGAAAAGGAGAGTAGGGAGGCTGGAGTCTTGTGCTTCCTAAACTCAGTATATTAATTCCAGGGTTTCTTGCCTTAAAAATACTTATTTTATATGTTTTCCTGCATGAATAACTCTTGTCCTTTTGTCTCTTGGCCACACACTTTTAACCACACTGCGATGTAGCTCTGCCACAGGTGTCCCACTTTTCATTCATGAAATGCTGGAGGGTACATTGCCTCCCATTTCAGGGCTAACCAGCCCACCCTGCTTTGACCATGGGACATTTCTGTATGCAGACACTAGGCCATTTCCGCACTAGACCGTTAGAGTGCTATTGTTCCACTTTCAACATCCTATGGAATCCTGGAGTTTGCAGTTAAACTGCAAACTCCAGGATTCCATAGGATGTTGAAAGTGGAACAATAGCACTCTAACGGTCTAGTGCGGAAATGGCCTAGGAGGTGGGGGTACATCTGTGGTGTGTGTATGGCTTGGCTACATGTGGCTACTTAAGATAGAGCAGCAAATGCTGATCTTTCCTTCCACTCACCCACGTCAAGATGCATATAGTGCACGGTGCCAGAAGCAGAAATTCCCACAATCCCCTCTCTCCATCATTGGCAACAATTTAAAGACTGACTGACCTTTCACAATACCCCAAATTGCTGGGGCGGGGGGGGGGTACAAAACCTGATTCAAAATGAACAACCAATCTTGGAAGTCAGAAGTAAATAATGAAGCTATTAAATGTTTATATAATGTAAATGTTGAAGAAAGGCATCTGATAAATTTACACAAATCAATCAAAAATGTAAATCAAATTTAGTTATAAACTAATGTATTTACCTGGCATTGCCCGGGGTTTTCATTTTCCTCTTAAGAACTCACCAAACTGTCTTCTCCATTTCCTGTAACTTTGCTCCATATTTCCCAATGCAATCTATATTCAGAGTTATTTACATACACATGGGTTCCTGAGGGAGTACACTGTCCTCCTCCTTGCTACTACGCCTCGTCTCCATAGCAACCGGCCTATTCCAGTACCTGTAACTTTTCCTCACAATCTCCAATCCAATCTGTGTTCTCTAGCAACATTGATGTACTGGCTTTTGATTTTTTTGCTTTCTGTTGAGTTTGTGCAATGGCTTTACGTTTTTCTGGAAGCATTTTTTGTTTTGACGTTCAACTTTTAAGATTCCTCACATATGGAACCCATAGAATCTACCGTGTGAGGTGAGAAGACCTTGTAACTATGATGTGTATGTCACTTTAATTTTTCTCACATATGCCTCCCAAAAGTTTTCTGGCATCCTTGTTGATGGTAGGCCTCATCTCCATAGCAACAGGCCTGAGGCCCAAGAGCTCTCAGCTGAGAATTCTGAAGATCCCTCCCTGAACTGCCAACCACGGGATTCCATAGAATCTTCACAGCCAGCCAATCATATGAGGGCCTCTCGCCTCACTCAGCCAATCATATGAGGTCTTCTCTTGCCTGATGCAGACAAACAGACAAACTCACAGATAAGCATTGACTTTTATATAGTAGATTAATAATGCATTTGATACTTTGTGGCTATATAAGCATGAGAGGCATGAAATCCTACGCAAGGGAAAGTCCAACAGACTTTATTATTTCACTTTCAACAACTATGGAATCTGGCCCCTCCCTAAACTACCTAAACTACAAACCCCAGGATTCCATAGAATGTTGAAAGTTGAATAATAGCCCTATAGCAGTCTAGTGTAGAAATGGCCATAGTTGTGGTAGGAGAGGCCGCCTAAGCCAATGAAAGTCACCAGACATAAATCTTAATAGTCACAGAAGTCCAACAACAATGTTGTCTTCCTCAGGGGCCTAAGCTTGTCACCAGCTATGACTGGTGAACGTGAGGGAATTTTGTTTTATATAAGTAATTTCTGATTGTTTGATTCAGATCTTTGACAAAACAAAGAAGATTTAATCTAACAGGCATGGACTAGTGAGAAAGACAGCAAGCACTGAAATGCATCTGGCTTTTTTATGGGTTGATTTGATTCATACTGCTCATTGTTGGACTCCTATCACTATTAAAATTCATACCTGGTGACCTTCCCTTGCATAGGATTTCATGCCTCTCAGGCTTATATAGCCACAAAGTATCAAATACACTATTCATCTACTATATAAAAGTCAATGTTTGCACGTTTGTCTATTTGTCCGCATCAGACAGATGAAGACCTCATACAATTGGCTGTGTGAGGTGAGAAGACCTCATAGGATTGGCTGGCTGTGAAGATTCTATGGAATCCTATGTCTACATATCCAAACTGGATTTTCTTTTTCAATGGAATTTGTGTTGATTTATCTGAAATCTATATTTGTTATTTACATTATATATAAAAAGCTTTGGTCACTTTGTTTATCTACTCTGTTTCATTTTGTCTGTTGCTATCTGTGTGGATAACACCAAGCCAAAATGAGAATATCATCTCAGGATATCATTTCCTGAGACCATTTTCTCCACAGCCACAACTAGCAGATTGTTCCTGGATCCCCTGAAGGGACATCACTACTACTGAGCTTTTACTATAGGCCACATAGTGAAAAATCATGCTAAGCACTTACCTGTGTAAAGGGGATGTATGATAGAGCTCTAACACACTGACTATGATTAATTACCACAAGCTCCCAACTTAGCTTCCACTCCATTCCACTGATGTAAAAGAGGGCAATTAAAATGAGCGAAGGGCTCATTGCTGTGTATTATTTATAACTGTCCAACAGCTGAAGCTCTTTAGGCAGTTCAAAAAATCTGATTGCCATCACAGACAGAGAGAAAATCAGAAATAAATAGATCTACTTTGCATTTTAACCTCAAATCCATTTGTTTCATCTGCTGGACTATTCTGCTTATTTTCCATTCCTTGCCTACCCTCTCCACCTGTCTTTTCTTGCCATCATGCTTTTTCTCAGCAAAGAATAAGGGTTAAGGGAGGCAGCCAGAATAGTCAGAGTTCTGTTCTGTTCTCATCTCTGCAAAACAATGATAAGTCACAGATATGCCATGGGAATATGCTGACCTTCCTGTCCATAACACAGGAAGACTGCTGTGGTATAGTGCTTAGAACATCTTAGAACATCTGGGGTCCATTCACACTACATAATTGTAGAGCTACTATTCTGCATCAACTGCCATAGCAACATTCTATGGAATCCTGTCAGCTGCAGTTTAGAGTTAAAATTCTCAGCCAGAGAGCTGCTCTAGCCCCTCACCAAACTACAGACCTCAGGATTCCACAGGATAGAATCATGGCAGTAACATGGGATAAAGCTCTATAATTGTATAGTGTGAATGAGCCCAAGAAAAGGACTGGAGAGGCCCAGCTTCAAACTTCTGTCAATTCATGGAGGTTACTGGCTGGTGATGAGCCAGTCTCTTCTCCCTCCCTTTCCCTTTCCCTCTCCCTCTTAGTCTGAAGTACTTTACAGATTCTGAAGATAATGATCCTATTAAATGGCATAGGAGGAGGTAGCAGCATAGACAGTAATGCTCTGGCAAAGGAAAAGTGGCCATGTGTGTTATGACAATGGTGGTAGTGATGATGGTGACAGCAGAAGGCATCTCCATGTCTTGATGGAGATTATATTGCCCTGTTGCCTCCTAAGCTGCTTGGGAGCCAGTAGCCAGCTTTTTCTCCAGACACCAATGGGTTTTGCTGCTGTCCCACCATATACCACTCAAAAAAGTGTTTTATGCTAGCTAGAGTCCATCACAAACAGGATTTTAGCCAACACAAGCAGAGTACAACCATATATACTATGTCAAGCTCCCTGTATAAAGGATAGGATATAAAAGCAAGTACCTGACAAACTTGAACATGTCCAGATAGGGGCAACCAAATCAAAGGTCTGGAAACCAAGTCTTATGAGAGGCAACTGAAGCAGCTGGAGATATTTAGCCTGGAGAAGACTGAGAGCTGACATAATAGTTATTTTTAAAAAAAAAATCTGAAGAGATGTCATGTAGAAGAAGGAGCAAGCTTGTTTTCTGCTGTTCCAGAGACTAGAACATGAGACATAAGTTTCAAATTATAAGAAAGGAGATTCTATCTAAACATTAGTGTGAACTTCTTTACTGTAATCTTCTTTGTCTTCTGGTGTACTTCCCTTCTTTGGAAGCCATTAAATAGAGGTTGGATGGTTATCTTTCAGGAGTGCTTTAGTCCTGTATTCTGGCATGGTGGAGAGTAGGACTAGATAGCTCTTGTGGTTCCTTCCAGCTTTAAGATTCTGAGAAGAAGGTGAGTAAATATGCCCAAATGAGACAGGCTAAGTTAAGAGCTGTTACTGGCTAAACGTTATCCAATGAGCTTTGTGGCTGAATTATTACATAAAGGCAATGAATAAAACCAATGAGAAGCTTGGAGCAGCAGCTCTATTTATTTCTTAAAACTAATCAGGCAGTTTGGAGCAGGAGCCATGATATTTGAAGGGCACTTTTCCAGCCTGGCAAAATAATCCTGGGATTGCCTGGACAAGGGGCTGCCACTTGCCAAATCATCCTAGGTCAGTTGCTCCCTATCCTAGAGGAGAGCTAGCAGGTGGCTAATTGCACCCCTGAAACAGATGGCCTCTGTCAATTTAGCAGATGGTCTCCAGGAACACAGAATAACACAAATGCCAAGAAACTGCCTGTGCAAAATTAGTGCAGAAGATTATAGCCAATTATAATGTGAGGCTGATGGTAAAGTTTCTTCTACACTTGGCCTTCCTCACAGCCACCCACATGCACTTCAACAAGGCAGAAATTCTCTTTCAAACCTGCACAGAGCAGGTTAACAGGCTCTGTGGGCTGTGCCCCAGTTTCTGCTGCGGAAGATATGCATATAGAGCTGGGTTTGCGTCACTGGGGACCTGAGAGAGAGGCAGCCATTGCACAGCCAGCCGAAACAGAAATCTTGAATCATTAATCAAGAGCTAGAGGTAGGAAAGAGCGAGAGGGAGATGATCAGAGAGAGGAAGAGGCATGTTTTTTGTCAGTGAATTTCTGGGAACAAGCTTGTTAGGATTTGTTGAAAGCCTCAGATGTCCTGCAACAGCAGCATGCCTGTAAAAATGCCAGCTCTGTCTTCTTTTGTATTTTCACATAGAAGCTTAGAGGTAAGCTCATAGCTAACCTACGAAGGCCATCAGTTATGTTTGTGCTGGTTTGGAACAATGCTTGCCATGTCATAAAAGCAGCAGGCATCACAATAGCGGAAGGTTACTTTTGTATTCCTTCCTCTTGGCTTAGATAAAAGAAAATGATGGTATAACGCCATCAACTCAATATGCATTTGAAGTAAGGGCATCATAAAGATGGCTCATGGTCATGCACGTTGATGTAGGCTCATTTGTTTAAACTCAGATTATACAAGAATCCACTGTGCAAAAAGGGAAAGCAGCTGGTTTGCCAAGCAGATTTTGAGACAGTAGAGTGGGAGACAGACAGATCAAACCATGGGACATATTCTGTGTAATTTCTCAAACCGAGGGCTGGCCCACAAAATTTTACTACCTGAGACAATGGACAAGATTGCACACTTGTACTTGAACATAGGTACACATTCCAGGGTAGTGCCATCTTATATGAATATTCAGGAGAGAACAGTCTTCTACTGTACCTGTGGGATACAGGTCAGGACACATGGATGGTATATGGCACACAGAATTCTGTAATCTAACATTTTACTATCGTTCTTTGGCTCCTCCCAGTGACTGCTTCCTGAGACATGCACCTCATTTCCCTATTGATAGAGCTAGCTATAGCCCAGCTTCAGCCAAGCACTACCACTCATTCTCTCCTAGCTGAAACAAATGAGAACTTCTATGAGGTATATGCAGGAGAACCTCCTAGCTGGTTATGCTCCAGTTCAATGAATGGAAGTGGAAAGGTTTTCTTTGGATTTTCTAGTTCAATACCAAACTGTCTTGGCTCAGCCTTGCAATTAATCTAATATAATTGGCAATAGCCTCCTTAGGTTAGCACTGATGAGATGCTGAAGCATATATTAGAGTGGATAGCAAATTCATCTTTCTGCTCCTTCCTGATTAATCACTTAACCTAGAGAAAAGCAACTAGAGCCATTTTTGCCAATTTAGCTCAAAATTTTGAAAAAAAACCTCAAAACTTCCTTCAGCACCACTACTTCCACTCCACTGTCCGTGTGAATTTTCAAGATCTTGTGCCTCTTTTTCACCCATGCTGCTTTTGTGGTAATTTATTACTTTCTTATCCCTATATTTATACCTGTTATTTACTATCATGGGGGTCTCTAGAAGATCTCTGTAAGCTCTGACTATACAGTGTGGTGATGTAGCTCTTTGAGAGCCATCATGGTGTAGTGGTTTGACCATTTACAACCCTGGAGACCAGAGTTCGATTCCCTGCTCAGTCATAGAAACCCACTGGGTGACCTTGGGCACATCATACACTCACAGTCCCAGTCCCAGAAAACCTCATGATAGGTTCTCCTTAGGTTTGCTGTAACTCAAAAACTACTTGAAGGCACACAACAACAACAGCAGCAGTTTTTTTTAAATGGTCCTTTTACCTCTGATGAATGTCAAAAGAAGGAGCCATTTTGAATAGCAGCAGCCATTTTGAATGAGGTACACATTTAAAAAGTACCTCAGAACAGTTCCTCACCCCCAGGGAAAATGAAGCAATGGCCACACCAATTTCCCCCAATAATTCACCAAATTCTCAAAGCTGAAACAAAGCAATTGATTTTAGATGGACCAAATGATTGAGAAATTGTTTTTGTTTGAGCGAATCCCTTCCTAGTTTGGCTCTTCCTTTATTCAACAATATACAAAGAGAAGTTCTTGTCCAAAAGAATGGCCACATATGCAATAAATCAGTGAAGAAAGGCTCTTTCATCTCCTAATACAACAAAAGATTTTCTCTCTTCAAAATGATGCTCTAGACAAGTGTCTAGAGGTGTTACATATGCATTTTATATACAGGTTTAGAGAAGATGTGTCACCAGTATTCAGAACTCCCACTGAAGACATGAAAAACCTTGACACTGATTTTCCATTTTGAGTTTCCCTGGAGTTGCTAGGCTTTCAAAAGCTGTGTGAAGCAGGAGTGATTCTAGATAGATAAAGGTTGCCTGGCAGCTAACATTTTAAAGAGAATGCATCTGCTACCTCAGTGAGAGAAAGATGACTGTCCCTATCTACACCTGTCAGCCACGTGAAAGAAAAAGTGTTCTGAAATATTTATAGCTTTCTGAATATGGATGGTAGGTCATAGCTTTGCATGAAGTATTTTCTGTTCTAAATATTTAGATTCAGGTTTATTGTTCAGACATTTGTGCAGGGCTGTTTGAAAGAAAAGGCAAAAACAATTTGAATTGCTCTTTGAAGTCCACTGCCATTATTTTTGTTTGTTGTAGCCTTCATTCAAAAACAAAAACAAAACCCTAGATGTAGAAATCATAGAGTTGGAAGGAACTCCGAGGGTGAACTCTCTGCTATGCAGGAACATATAACTAAAACTGAGAGATGTCCATTCAACCTCTGTTTAAAGACATCTAAAAATGAAGAATCCACCACTCTTCAAGCCAGTATTCAGTAAACAGCTCTCAGAGTCAAGAAGTTCTTCTCAATGGTTTAGGTAGAATATCTTTTTTTGTAATTTGAATCCATTGGTTCATGCTAGTCTCTGGAGCAGCAGAAAACAATCCCAGTCCATCTTCTACATGAAACTCTTTCAAGTATTTATGGCTAGTGTATTGCCTGTCACAGAAGGTGATGTCCAATAGACCTCACAGGAGACATGAGCCTTTTTCTGAAAGCAGCATCCATATGGCTAGTTCTGTGAACCTCAGAGCTCATAACATAGAATCATAGAATCATAGAATCATAGAAATGTAGAATTGGAAGAGACCACAAGGGCCATCCAGTCCAACCCCCTGCCATGCAGGAAAACCCTCAAAGCACTCCCGACAAGTGGCCATCCAGCCTCCGCTTAAAAACCTCCAAAGAAGGAGACTCCACCACACTCTGTGGCAGCACATTCCACTGCTGGACAGCCCTGACTGTCAGGAAATTCCTCCTGAGGTTCAGGCGGAATCTCCCCTCCTGCAGCTTGCATCCATTGCTCCTTGTCCTGGTCTCAAGAGCAGGAGAAAACAAGCCCACTCCCTCCTCGACATGACATCCCTTCAAATATTTAAACATGGCTATCATGTCCCCTCTCAACCTTCTCTTCTGCAGACTAAACATACTCAGCTCTCTAAGTCTGTCCTCATAGGGCATGGCTTCCAGGCCCCTCACCATTTTGGTTGCCCTCCTCTGGACCTGCTCCAGCTTATCCATATCCTTCTTGAATTGGGGTGCCCAGAACTGGACACAGTATTCAAGATGAGGTCTAACCAATGCAGAATAGAGTGGTACCAATACCTCCCTCGATCTAGATACCATACTCCTATTGATGCAACCAAGAATTGCGTTGGCCTTCTTGGCTGCCGCATCACACTGCTGACTCATGTTCAGCTTGTGGTCTATGAAGACTCCTAGATCCCTTTCACACGTACTGTTAGCCAGCCACGTGTCCCCCATCCTATATTTCTGCATACCATTTTTTCTGCCTAAGTGTAGGACCTTACATTTCTCTCTGTTGAATTTCATTTTGTTAGCCTTGGCCCAGCTCTCCAATCTGTCCAGGTCCTTTTGAATTTTGATCCTGTCATCAGGCGTATTAGCAACCCCTCCCAATTTGGTGTCATCTGCAAATTTGATCAGCGTGCTTTCTATTCCTTCACCCAAGTCATTAATGAAGATATTGAACAGCACCGGGCCCAGGACAGAACCCTGTGGCACCCCACTAGTCACTTCTCTCCAGGATGAGAATCTGCCATTGGTGACCACCCTTTGGGTATGGTCAGTCAACCAGTTACAAATCCACCTGACAGTAGCCCTGTCCAGCCCACATCTTACTAGCTTCTTTGCAAGAATGTCATGGGGAACTTTGTCAAAGGCCTTACTGAAATCAAGATATACTATGTCCACAGCATTCCCTTCATCTATCAAGCAAGTAACTCTATCATAAAAAGAGATAAGATTAGTCTGGCATGACCTATTTTTGAGAAATCCATGTTGACTTTTCGTAATTACGGCATTGTTTTCTAAGTAATTAGAAACTGACTGTTTGATGATCCGCTCCAGGATCTTTCCAGGTACTGATGTCAGGCTGACTGGGCGATAATTATTTGGGTCCTCTTTTTTCCCTTCTTGAAGATGGGGACAACATTTGCCCTCCTCCAGTCTGCCGGAACTTCTCCGGTCCGCCAAGAGTTTTCAAAGATTATAGCAAAAGGTTCCGCAGTGACCTCTGCTAGTTCTTTTAAAATCCTAGGATGCAATTCATCTGGCCCTGGAGACTTGAATTCATCCAGTGTGGCCAGGTATTCCTGTACTACCTCTCTATCTATTCTGTGCTGCATTTCCCCCACTTCCTCACCTGCTCCCCAACTGCCAGGTTGCGTGTTTTTATCCTTTTGGGAAAAAACTGAGGCGAAGAAGGTGTTGAGGAGTTCTGCCTTTTTTCTTCCTCCTGTTATTAATTCACCATCTTCCTTGCGCAGTGACCCTATCGTCTCCTTCTTTTTCCTTTTGCTGCAGACGTATTTAAAAAAGCCCTTTTTATTGTTTTTAATGTCTCTGGCCAGCCTAAGTTCGATCTGTGCTTTAGCCTTTCTGACCTTCTCCCTACATCTCTTGGCTACTTGCTTATAATCTTCTTTGGTGATTTCCCCCTTCTTCCATTTCCTGTACATGTTTTTCTTAATACTTAGCTCAGCTGAGAGCTCTTTAGTCAACCATTCCGGTTTCTTCAGATGCCTTCCATTTTTCCTCCTTAATGGCACAGTTTTAGCCTGTGCCTTCAGTACCTCCCTTTAAAGAACTCCCATGCATCCTGAACTCCTTTCTCATTGACTATTCTTGACCACGGGATTTCAGCCAGCAGCTCCTTCAGTTTACAGAAGTCTGCTTTTTTAAAATCTAAGACGAATGCCTGGCTACACTTGCCTTCTCTTCCCCACTGAATGCAAAATTCTAATAGGGCATGGTCACTCTCTCCTAAAGATCCAACCAGTTCTACGTCATTAACAAGGTCTTCCCTGTTGGTCAGGATCAGATCCAGAATATTTGATCCCCTTGTTGCCTCTTCCACCTTCTGGACCATGAAATTGTCTGCAAGACAAGCAAGAAACTTGCTGGACCTTGCCGCCTTTGCAGAGTTTGACTGCCAACATATATCCGGGTAGTTGAAATCTCCCATTATTACTGTATCTCTCCTTTTTGAATGTGCAGTCATTTGGTCTACGAAAGCGCCATCGAGGTCCTCAGTCTGGCTTGGAGGTCTGTAGTAAACCCCCACTATAATATCCCTATTGTTTCTCGCTCCCTTAATTCTTACCCAGATGCTCTCGACCTGGCTTCCGGTATTCAAGTCATGGATCTCTTCACAGGTGAAAACATCCTTGACATATAAGGCTACTCCTCCTCCTTTCTTATTTGGTCTATTTCTACAAAATAGGCTATACCCCTCTATTCCTACATTCCACTCGTGAGACTCATCCCACCAGGTCTCAGTGATGCCTATCAAATCATATTTATTTTGCTGTACTAGGAGTTCAAATTCATCTTGTTTGTTTCCCATACTCCGTGCATTAGTGTAGAGACACTTAAGTCCCCGTGCCCTTCCTGCAAGTCCCATAGCATTTTTTCCACCCCTCCCACGATTGGATGCTATTCCTACTTGGCCAATATCATTTGGGCCTTTTTCCCCTGCACTTGCCGAGTCCTTGTCCTGAATAATCTTGTCTCCCTCCCCAGTTGTACTTAGTTTAAAGCCCTCCTAATCCTCCTTGTGAGACTGTTTGCAAAAACGTTCCTGCCAAGTTTCGTGAGGTGCAGCCCATCCCTTGCCAGAAGCCCATGTTCCTGGAATTTCAAGCCATGATCCAAAAAGCCAAACTGTTGGCGGTGGCAAAATGTGCGGAGCCAGCTGTTGACCTCTACTATTGTCCTTTCCCTTCGTGCACCATATCCTTGAACAGGGAGGATTGATGGAACGACCACCTGCGCACCAAGGTCCTTAAGCTTTCTCCCCATAAGCTCGTAGTCCTTTGTGATGTGGTGAAAGCTGCGCTTCACCGTGTCATTGGTTCCAACGTGAACCAAAACGAGGGGCTTACGGTCAGTGGGCTTGACCAGCCTGGCTAGCCTCTCCATTACGTGGTTTATCCTGGCCCCAGGAAGACAGCAGACCTCTCGATTGAGCTTGTCCGGTATGCAAACTGCCGGTTCGGTTCCTCTGAGCAAGGAGTCCCCAACCACCAGAACTCGCCTCCTCTGAGGCCTGTCCGGGGTTCTTCGACAAGCAGATTCTTCCAGGATTGCCTGGGCATTGTGTTGAGGTCGGGAGTGCTGGACTTCCCGATGTTGGATGCTGTCCTGTTGGTGTTGAAGTTCCAGTTGCCGAAGTTGGATTCCTTCTTGCTGATGTTGTGTTCCCTCCTTCTGGTGTTCCTCATCATTCACAGCACCAAGAACGTTGAAGCGATTCTGTAGTTTGAGAGTCTCTGTTTCCTTCCTGGCCCTTCTACTTCTCCGTGTGACATTCCTCCAAGGATCGCTTTCCTGGCTCACGGAACTGATTTTCTCATCAGGCACCTTCTCCGCATATCCGGTCTTCAGGAAGGTCCTCTCTGCCCTATCTAAGAAGTCCTCACCTTCCCTAATAAGACGAAGATTAGAAACCTGTGCCTCCAGCTGCCGCACCTTGACCTCTAAGAAGGTGACCAGCTTGCACTTGCTGCAGGTGTACCCGACCACATCTTGTGGCAAGAAAAGGAACATGCCACAAGTGCTACAGGTGACAGCAGCAGCTCCCTCACCTTCCATACTTGATAATACAGAGAATAGAACAAGAAAACAAAAACAAAAACTGGGCCTCCTTTCTTAATTTGAGCTGTATAAGCTATGTCTGCTCAGCTAACTCCCAAGCTCAGTTGAACTCTTCCTAAATTTGTTCAGTCGCTATAAGGATTGGTTATTCCTAAACTTGAATGGTTGAACTTGAAGGAATGAAGTAGATGAATGAAATTGTGCGCGCCATAGGCGCGCGCCGCTGGGAGTTCCTAATAAAGCCTCCCTCCCCTAGCTGGCTCCTCCCCCTAGCTTGATTAACTCTCCCTAGTTTGATTGACAGTTAACTGACTAACTAACAAACAATTAGCTGACAATAGGCTGTGAGCTCAGGGAGAGCACATGGCCAGCGCAAACAAAAAAAAAACCACACACACACACACAAAAAAACCACACACACACACAAAAACAACACAGAGAAATAAGCAAACAAACTGAGCCCCACAGTCCTGCAAAAACACCTATCAAAGTTGTCTTCACAGACCCAGCTTACCTTCTGCTCTCTCCTCTGGAACATGATAGCGTGCTCTCCTGCAGGGAGTCTCCACCTCCCTTTATAAAAATTTACGTGAGCATTTGGGTTCTTTGAATGGAGGATGGTATCATTTTTGGTATATATGGATCACTGTTCAAAGAATGAGTTTGCTGTTGGTCTAAAGCAGGGGGGGCAAATTTCATGGATTAAGGGGCTGCAGTAGTTCCCTAGCAGACTTTGGGGGCACCCCCCAATTTTCCGTATGGTTTTTCATTTTGCTAAACCATACTGGTCCCTGAACCTCTGAGAGTTATATTGAACTCTCTCCCCATACCCTCAAACCCAGCCTCTGGCCTAGAAGATTAGTCTGTCCCATAGTTTCTTTTTCTTTTTCTTTTCTTTTCCTCTCTGCTCATTTGAAAACACAAATGAACATTCCATTCCATCCTTTTCTATCTACCCATTCTCCATTCAGCTAGCTGTCACCCTGTAAGAGTACTGTATAGAATAATAATACAAATATCAGCAGCAGCAATAGCAGCCCAGTAGCAGCCCATCTGAGAGATTCATATGAAAAGTCAGAAATTATGAAAGAGAGGGAGGGACATATTATACAAGAACAGTCAAAAGTCCTGCAAAGTCAATCAGCTTTTGAGGGGTGGGGGTATCAAGAGTAGGGTCACCAAGACAGAATTTTCCCAGACCCTGAGATACAGCACAAAAACCATAAGCCACCTCCTTGTGATGTCACAGTAGGCAGGCCCTGGTGATGTCATTCAAAATGATACTTGCCACAGCACTGCATAGGATGTCATTCAAGTAACTAACACCAAATCTAACATATAATGAAAATATATATACAAAGACTTTTCCAGGTAGACTTCTCACTGTGAAATTCTTCCTTCTTGCCCTGACAACTGAAGAGAGGGATCAGGTCCTGGAATTCAGTCCTTGGCCCACAGATCTGGGAACCTTTAGAGGGAAATTTTAAAAACTGGAATGACTAGCACTCTGTGATTATACAGAATATCTGAAATGGCTTCAATAAACTGAAGAAACGGCTTACATTACAGCTACCAACTTGAAACAAAAAGCACCAAAGTTCATTGTTTGTTTGTTTGTTTGTTTTAATCTAAGCTTAAATGAAGATGTATGACAAGGGTAGGCCAAAAAAACCCAGTTCCATAGTTATTTCCATGATGTGCAGAAGCCCCCCTGGAATTTCTGACTTCAATTGCTGGGACAGATTGCTTTGATATTGCTGTTATTAGAAATAGTAAGCTACTAGGAAGGATTGCTTAACAACCTCAGCAACTTTCTCCCCAAATTAAGATACTGAAACAAAAAACCTGGGTAGAAGAAGTTACCAGGAATGATTTTTTGTGTGGAAAAACTATCACCTCAGTTCTGGGGTGTGTGTGTGTGTGTGTGTGTGTGTGTATGCATGCCTTCTCTTCTGCTGTTGACTTATGGTGACCATGCATTTGACAGAGTTTTATCAAGCAAAGAATATGCAGAGCTGGTTTGTGATTGCCTTCCTCTGAAATATAGCTTAGAGTATCTGGTATTCCTTTGTGGTTCTCATCCAAATACTAACCAGGTCTGAACCTGTTTATCTTCCAGGATTAGATAGGATTTGGTATCTTCAGGATATTTAGGCCCTGTTCAGCTCTGGTGCTGATGATAAACTATTGGGCTGAAATATAGCCAGAAATTCATTTTCTCTTATCTCTAAGACTAGACCTAGCCCTCTTTCTGAGCCACGTTTTGCACATTGGTGGCTCCAATTGGTAGATTTCAGGGTTCTAGGAAAAACAAAAATAAAGTAATCCTGTAAACCTGAAGTTTGTTCCTCTCCCCTATAGTGAAATCTTATGCTCCCTGGAGATGTAGGATCTTAGCTAGAGAATAATTCAGCTATTCCATCCCCCCATCACAGTTTTTAATCTCAGAGGTGGAGATGCAATCTCAGATCTCCCTATCCTTATGGAAATATGTACAACTCCCTCCCCCCATCGCCCTGCCTCGAACGTTCAGAGATGTAAAAATGGGATGGATAGGTGTGTTATGTAGGTGAACTGGAGAAGGCTCTGAATATATAGTATCCAAAACCTTCTCCCAATATGGGTGAAGATTATACCAGCTCAGTAACTAATCTAAATATTTCTCTTCAGGCAGTGCAAAGATACTAGTTTATTTTCTTTTTAAGGGATGGATGAGAGGAGGGGAGTTGGCCCAACAGGTCTCAAGAAATGCCAACCTTTCAATAGCATTTCCGTGCCAGTATGCACATTCCTAGCTTCTTCAATACAACCTTTTATCAGAAAATCTAGACTAAACTGAATTATTTATCTGTGTGAGCAATGAACACACTGAACACTGAATGTCAAAAGAGCTGATATTAGAAGAATTATCCTCTTGAATTATACTTCCAGAATCCCCCCAGCTAACATTGTCACTCAGTATACTAACTGAGGATACTGGGTGTTCTCTTCAAAAAATAACTTGTGAGGAGAAGGCATGAGATTAAGCTGAACTGGCATTGCAATTGTGTGCCTTCAACCCTAAGTTGACCCTATCCTGGGATTTTCTGAAGCTGAGAGTGTGTGACATGCCCAAGGTCATCCACTAATACCTTTCCTGTTTGCATTATGGGGTTGCAGGAGCCAGATGCAGGCTATGGAGAAGTTCTCCTTTCCATCAGTTACCTTCCTGCAGCAAACCGTCTGCTTGTGGTACTCATAAAAGCCAAGAATCTCCATTCTAAACAACTGAAAGAACTCCTTGGGAAGGGTGAGTAAGAAACATGGGCATCTTAAGGGACTGTAACCAAAAGAAAATGAAAGTGTTTTGTAAATACTATGTATGGTATTTACATTTAATTACAGCCTAAGAAAGTCCATAACCTGTGAGTCACAATGTTGTTTCACTTGAGAATTTGTTAGATGTTCTCTAGTCTGTATACAATTGAAGTAAATTGCATTCATAAAGGCATGCATATATTGTATATGTATGTTATAGTAAATATCAGATGTTCAAAGCTATACTAGATGTGATGGAGCTGGCATTCGTGTTTCTGCCCCATTTCTGTATGAAGCAATGTTATTGAAAAACAGTGCAATCCTCTGCATATTTGTGGTCCATTCTCACTTCATGAAATGCTTCTATTGAAGTGGGCGGTGGTCCATGAAAACTTATGCCACATAAATGTATTTGTCTTCAAGGTAACACAAGATTCTTCCTTAGTTTTGTTGCAGCAGGTTAACATGACCCTCATCACCACCAAAATCTCCACTGCCCTTAGTTCATGATTGTAATGTCAGAAGAGCAATAGGGTGTGAGAGATGAGACATGGGAAAGTTCAGCACTTAATTCCCTGTACTTGTGAGGCCTTCAACCCCTTGCTTTCCTAGATACATGAATGAGACAAATACCTAAAAACAGCCAGTGTTCATCACAGTTCCATTTAAGCTGGCCCTTAGTGACTGCTGACATCC
The DNA here is from genome assembly GCA_948472985.1 of Iguana delicatissima. NCBI lineage: Eukaryota > Metazoa > Chordata > Lepidosauria > Squamata > Iguanidae > Iguana > Iguana delicatissima. The sequence continues at coordinate 1,682,532 of CAOKZL010000187.1, read as the reverse complement.
ACCAATAATTGTTGAGACTTCAAGAGCCTTATTTGGAAAACTGGAAGTAACTGGATGCCAATTCTAGTTTTGAAAGGAAAAAAAAAGCACCTCCTTGAAGCTCAAAACATTTCGGGTTGAACATATCAAAGTTGTCCTCAGACATCCTAGAGAGTGAGAGTTTCCTTTTTAGTTAACAGAATGGCAGAATAAGAGAGATACCTTTAACTTCTTTTGGGGGGAGGTCACAGATGGGATTGCCATATTCTCCTTCTTCAAATTTGGGTACCTATTTTGCATACTATGTAAATTATTCTAATTATACAAATCACTCTGGTTTGATTTCCCTTGCCTCACATCCTGTCTTATGTGGTGTGTCCCTCCCTTCCTTCACACACTTGCCTCTCTTGCTCTTACTTCCCTCATACCTGAAATTCCAGATCAGACTTTTTCTTGCAGAAAAATTTGACTGCAGACTGCCTCCATATTTTGCCCCATGTCTTGGCTTCTACTGGAGCTACGAAGTTACCGTAACCCTGCCTCCCCCCAAAAAATACACCTTAGAATTCAGGACAAAAGGTGGCCAAATAGACACTGGGTGGCATGCCTAGAATCCAGGTAAAGCTTGGTTGATATGTCAACCCTAGGCATAGAAGAATTGGACATAGTAAGGGGAGCACATTTTGTACACAGGCCATACATTGTCTACCTGCACCCCTCTTTTGAGAGACCAGGAAAAAATATTAGGGAATGCTGATCTCTGAAGGTGAACTCTCAAATAACCCAGTTTTATCCCTCTCCCTGCAGATATATCTGTCAAAGTGACACTGAAGCACCAGGCCCTGAAACTGAAAAAGAAGCAGACGAAGCGTGCAAAACACAAGATCAACCCAGTCTGGAATGAGATGATTATGTTTGAGGTGCCCCATGATCTGCTCTGTGCCTCCAGTGTGGAGCTGGAGATGTTAAGTCAGGATGGTGATGGGCAAAACCACTTACTGGGCAAGTGCAGTCTTGGGCTGCATGCCACTGGCACAGAGAGAAGTCACTGGGAGGAGATGCTGAGGAACCCAAGAAAGCAGATTGCTATGTGGCATCAGCTTCACATGTAACTAAGGAGGTAGAGCTATTGGTCAACACTTGGTCAGGAGACTGGTTTCAGTATTGGGGGGAAAATAGAGTCATTTCAGCATCCCCCAAAACTTGAATCAGATCCATTCACATGATCAAACACAACTCCTGTACTAGTGCTGTTGCCCCCAATTATTTCCTACTAAAAAAATACTCTATACATAGGCTGAGCAAAGGGTTGAATGGTTCAATGATCCATGGCAATTCCTAGTTTGGTTGTGTTATCATCTTTCCACTGTTTTTCAGTCTTTTGCACAGGAGATTTTTTTAAAAAATTGTTTATATATTATTTCTGAAAAGTGATTTAAAAGGAAAGTTGAAAGTGATTCCAGACATTAAGAGCACAAAAACTGTCTGACTGCACCAAGATTCAGTATTTTGCTTCCAAGTGTGGCCAGGAAACAAACCTAAACACAAGAAGAACTTGATAAGGCAGCTATCCTGTTCTTGGTACCAGTATCGTTAGTGGATGTCTAGTTCCATTTATTCACCTACTCTTTATACAAATATAATAGTACAGCTTGGAAAAATTATGTTGTCATTCTACAATTCCAAGAATCATTCAGGCATTATGGCCATTGTGCCACCTATGTATATGCACTCTGCATAGTATAGAAAATAAGTACCTACTCCAAGGTACTTACAGTTTAAATACATCACAAAAACACCTGAATACACCCAGTCTCTAATTTTCGAAACTAAGTAGCATTGAACTAGCTAGTACTCAGATGAGGAACAACCAGGAATGCCAGGGATCTCCAAGTAGGGCTAGAATCTTGCCTGAAACCCTGAATAGCCACTGCCAGTCAGTTGAAAATAATGAGACCAATGATCTGAGTCATTATAAGGCAGTTTCTTACATTGACATGGTATCCACAAGGAAGACAAGAGAGCAAAGGGAAGGAAATTGAGACAAGTAAAGAGGAGGAAAGTACAGTTAATAGTAGTGAAGCTTAAAGTCAAATATTAGATATGACATTAACCTGAATGGTTTTTGTTATACATCTGGCAACCATGCGGTTGCAATTTACATGCCAGAGCCCTAGGACTGTGGAAGGCAAATTCTCTTTCTTTCTTTTTTTTCCTACCAAAGTTTCAGCATTTTATGGACCTGAGTTTTAGAAGGTTACTATTTGGACTACAAGTTTGGAAATCCTAATTCTCTGGGAGCTGAACTCCAAAAAAGTAATCTTTGCCTCCTGTCACCAGCCTCTTGTGTCATTCTTGCTCAGGCTTCCCAATGACTTTTGTTTACATAAAAGGGCACATTCTAATTGCATTCACCCAATTAATATCACATCTAGTATGGACCTTGCTTAAATAGGATACTAAATGTAGGAAGTGGTTTCAAACATTTAGTTAAAAGGTGCATTTTGAGGAGAGGTTTAATGGGCAGTGATCTCACAGAGATGGTCTAGGATGAACTTCCAAGCAATAATGAGCAGCAAGGAAGAAATAGCAGAATCAGTTCTGGGAAGTTGTGGGCCTTTAAATAACTGAGGATCATGAAAGTGTATAAGTGAACATCACAGATATGAGCGCATCCAGTCAGAAAAGTGGATTGATGGGATGAGAGCAACAGGTTCTCTCTTCTCCTTTATGGAAGGCTCTGAAGGTCAGGATGAGAAGCTTGTGCAGAATCCAGGAGCAGATATGAAATATTTATCTATCATCGCCATCATGATGATGACAGTGACATTGTTGATGATAATGTACATATCTGTTATGTGCCTTCAAGTCCACTCTGACTTATGGTGACTCTATCCTAGGGTTTTCTTTGCAAGATCTCTTCAGAAGTTTGTCATTGCCTTCCTCTTACAGTGAGAGAATATGACTTCCCCAAGGTCACCCAGAGCATTTCCATATTTGTGTTGGGATTCAAATGTAGGTCTCACAGAGTCCTAGTCCACATGTCCAGATACAACACCATGCTGGCTCTTTTTCCTGGACTTAATCCTGGTCTTAGCTGTGCAGTCTCCTTGAAGGTTTTAAGCGGTGACTGAAGCTATAAATATGACTGAGAGAAGGCATCACCAAGAGTCTTAGTCATTCTGTTGGAACTTTTTAGAGCTGATCAATGCATTTGGGACTGGAACAGCTAGAGAAACAGTTGGAAGGAAAGCATTTTTGCTCAGGCTTTGAACCTCAGCAAACATTTCACAACAGACAAAGGTTGCGTTGAATATTCTTATTTTCTTTCTTTTTTTAACTGCATGCCTCATCAAAGAACAGGCCAGGCTTACCTTCACTAAAGGTCTAATTTTAAACTATAAGCACAAATATTTGGATTACTTTATTTTACCTTTTTTTAAAAAAAAAATAAGATAAAAAATCTACCCTGTCACTTTAAAAAGAAATGTTGCCAAATGCATGAAAGTTCTACACAATCAAATGTAGCTGCGCAGGATCTGTCATTATCATTATCATCATATATCCTGACTTTTCCGCAATAATGGGACTCCAGGTGGCTTCACAATTATTAAAACCAATACAGATTAAAAGTCAAAATCAGCAAAACAGCGCACCATTAAAAATCTACTGTAGTCTGTACCTAAAAGTCTGATAGAACATGAAAGTTTTCACTTGCTAGTAGAAGAAGAATAAGGAGGGAGCCATCCTAGCCTCCCTATGAAGGGAGTTCCAAAGTCTGGGAGCAGCTACCAAAAGGCCATCTCCTTTGTTCTCACCAAATGAGCCTGGGAAGATAGTGGGACAGAGAGAAGCTACCCTGCTAAATAACTTGGAGTGCAGACAGGCTCACGTAAGGAGACACATATCAATATCTGTGTCTTCTTTCATGGTGTCTACTAGAGACAGAGAAGTATATGGCAGGTGAAAAAAACAAAATCTTCAACCCTGTAGATTAATTAACTATTTATATCCTGTTCTACATCATAAGATTCCCAGGCAGTTTACAATAAAATTAGATCAAATCATTCAAAACAGTTCAAAATTCAGAACAGTAATGTTTGTGCCTTCTATTGAGGCCTAAATATCTTGAATGCATCAGATCCTGTCCGATCTTGGAAGTTAAGCAGGATAACACCTGGTTAGTACTTTTACAGGAGACCACCAAGGAGTGCTAGGTGCTGTAGGAAAGTATTTCTTACCTAAGAAAATTCATAGGATCACCGTAAGTCAATGCACAAGCTTATTAAACAATTTTAAGATTTGGAACAGTTCAAAACCATGTGCATGTACAGATTTGGATGACATCATTAGGCTCCAAAGGCCTTAATAAAAAGCCACATTTTATCTTAGTACCAGTATGAAACCAACCCTGGCACCAGTTGGACCCTTCCTGCACGAGGGGACTGCACCTGTGGGGCCAGGACGGCAGCAGTTGGCTGATCATGCTTCTGCATGACATCATTGCTGGTCCAGCACCATCTTGTCCCCAAGCGGTGTGCATACACGATATTTGCAAAATGGAAAAAAAAATCCGTTTTACACCTACCATCACATCGTGCTGCCACCCTTTCCAGCCATGTAGAAGGGCAGAAGTGTACTGGTGACATCTCCCTCCCCAATGCAGCAATGGCAAATGCCTGGCTGTGCTGTGGAAAGAAGAAGCAGGGCCAGTGCACTCCCCTCCACAGTGACCCAGTGAGATGTGGAAGGGAGTGTTCCTGGCACACTCCATTCCCTGCTAGGGCTGCAACAGAAGGATTTGCAGGAGCCGTGTCTTGCAGAAATGGCCTTGGACCACCAAGGGGAGAGCATCCCATAACTAGATGTCACAGTGGAGAAGGTCCTCTCCTCTATCTTCCTGTAGTGTAGTGTTTACACTTATAGGACACAGAAGACCAGATGCTCCAGTGCATCTCAGTTCTCAGGCAGCTTATAAAGCAATATAAGACTACTGAAGCTTGGAAAGAAGACAAGGATGTACCATGACTTCTTTTTGCACTGTCTTCTTTGTTAAAGGTCAGTACTGTGAAAGCTGTGTTTAGAGGCTTGTTGAATATTCTGTCTAGCTTAAGAATTAGTAAATATATGACTGTAAAAGAGACAAAGACACATAGTCTCTATAGCTCAGTCCTCTCTTAAACAGGAATTTGTTTGTCATTTGTTTATTTGTTTAATTACTTCACTCATTTCCAGCTTGTCTTGTAGAGAAGTTATACATTCAGCCTTGCGTAGCTTCAACCATGATGCCAACCCAGATGCTCCCAAATAATACAAATAATAATGTCCTTTCCAGGTAGTACAAAGCTGTTTCTTGTAACTCCGTGGTGGCAGAAAAAGAGGAGAAAGTAACAATGGCTGCAGGATGTAGGTAGGGTCCATGTATGTGACATCATAGAGCATTTTGTTTGTTGGCTATACGTGATTCAGAATTTAGAAAAGTTACTTTTAGACTACAGCTCTCAGAATCCCTTGCCTAATGTGGTCATTGACCAGCAGATTCTGGGAGTTGTAGATTTGACCTAACTAAATTGACCATGGTTTACTTCCTGGTTTGAAGAAGGTCTCCCTTGGACCTAATGTAGTTCCTTCAAACATGACAAAATTGCTCCTCAATGCATCGTAGAGGGTGTGGTGGACTTTTTGAGTTATTGTTTCAAAGTAAAGCAAAATAAAATTGGGTCAGAGGACATGGCAGGAAGGGATGCAGCTTTCCAGGGTCCTGAAAAGGGTTCTTTCACTCCCCTCCCCAATTACTAGCAATTGTTCATCCCTGGACTAGACAGTCATCCAACTGTTCTGACTTGGCAGGGACAGTCCTCTGTTATCTCATTTTTTCAGCTGCCTTGAAAATATCCCAGATTCTCCCCTCCTCCTCCCACTTCCCCCCTTCATCCTCAATTGCCGCAAACTGAGTTCAAAATGCAAAAGTAGTTTGTGCTCAGTTAACTAAGCAGGAGGGAAAGAAAAGAAGGAAGCAGAATCTTGCCATTCCCAGGAGTCTCAGGCAAAAGCAAACTGCTACATCCTGTCCTAGAATGTGTGTTCTTCCTCATTCATACCTTTTGCCCTATGGACCACACTCTGGTGCTGCTTGGCCATGTGTGTCCTATTTGCATATGTGAAATGTAGAAAGACCATGATGTTATAGCTTGCACCTTGCACTGCAGGACCTGAAGTGGATGGGGGAAGCTCCAGAATACTTTCCAACTCTGATTCTATATTATAGAATACTTATGTCATCATAATTATCATTGGTTTCACAACTTACCAAGTGTTACTAACTGAAGCTTTAGAACATCAATGATCTGGATTCTATATAACAATCTAGGAATCTGTGAGGGGTCATTGAATAATGTTGCTTTTTGTAACTGTGCTATCTATAGCAGTTTCAATCAGATGTTTTATCAGTCCATTTGAAATTGTTCCTAGAGAACATATCAGTAGCAGAACCACAGTTATTTTCTTTTTGCAAAAGCCTTGAATCTGAATTTGTAACTCTTGAACTGTCTCAATCATTTCCCACTCTGTCTATAATCCAAGTTTTTTTCCCTCAACCACAGTTATATCCAACACATTGTGTTCTATTTCTTTGTCAGTTTGAATCTTAATATTTTTACTTCACATATTTTTACCTCACCATTTTTGACAAGCTTTTCAGGCTTTGCAGCTGGTAGATCATATAGCTGGTAGATCATATAGTTGGTAGCTGGTAGATCATATAGCTGGTAGATCATATAGTTGGTAGCTAGTAGATTATATAGCTGGTAGATCATATAGTTCTTTGCAGCTGGTAGATCATATTTGCACAGATTCCAATGTACCATTGCAGCCAATTTATCATGCTGATTTTTATATTTATTCTGTGTGATCTTGCAACAAGAACTGATGATATAGTCAACAGATTTTTATTATTATTATTATTAATTCATTTATATCCCACTATTTCCCCAAAACTGGATCTCAAAGCAACTTACAAATATTAAAACAAATACTGATATAATTGCATGGAAAGACATCAGTGAAAACATGGAAAAGTTTGTTAAAAGACAATATAAAAGACATATAATTAAGAACACTTAAAACTAATGTATTCAAGAGGCTAAAGATAACAAAATAGTGTTGCAGAACACCATTAAAAACATGTATAGTCAGTTCCTAAAAGCCTTGTGAAATAGAAAAATTTTCATTTGGCAACAGAAGGACAGCAAGGAGGAAATGTCTGAACCTCCATAAAGGGAGTTTCAAACACCAAGAAGACCATCTCCCGTGTTCCCACCAGACACGCCTATGAAAGTGGTGGGACGGAGAGAAAGTCTAAAGCCCAGGCATGCTACAGCTCCCACGGAGGCATGGATCACAGCAGTTGGAGGAAAACTCAAGGCTATTTGACAATGATGACTTCTGGTTTTCATGTCAGTATATTGATGATGGTGAATCTGTTACCCGGTGTCAAATCCTGTGCCCACAAAATAGGTTCAGCCCTTTGGATAGGTCTTTCAAAGTTAATACTAAAACGCAGAGCAGATTCACAACAAAATTGACATGGGAACCAACCACCATCATGTCTCTTTACACAATGATGCTTAGGCTGCAGATGTATCTAATTTGATAAGTCACATAAAGCTGCGATCTAGCTATTTGATAAGAGCTTCAGTTTGATATGTCACCTTGCTTGTGTGAGCTGCTCCTATGAGACCTTGGGTACTGCATTAATTCTTCATCTAAACATTTGCATAGTAATATACTGACAGTCACTTTCCCGATTGCTTTAGCTGGGAGCACTAAAATGGGAGACTAATTGGCATCATTACGCTAGCTTCAAAAGGAGATGTAGAGAAGAGCTCTGGAAACGCAATTTTTAAAGTCATTCCCTGGAAAAAAGATAAGTGCAATACAGAGGCAGCGCTTCATTTCCTTCCTTCTTTTTTAATTTTTAATTCCTGTGAAGAGCAAGTCAATAACATCTGTTAACTGAATCACTGTGATGTAGAAGATTTTAGCATGAGACCCTGAATACATTAAATTGCTGAATATATAATTGTCATCACATCATGGTTGCTTCTAAAGGTGCAAACTGAGGTTTTTTGTTTTGCTTTGTTTTTGAGGGGAGGTAGTCAAGAAAAGAAGTGAAAGGGCTGGAATTCATTCCACATTTTGTCCAACACACACACAAAAAGATGTGATTGTCCAAGTTGCCCAGAAAGACTGTCTGCTGGAGGACATACCTGCAGACCTCATCTAGTAAGAATGACTGGAAATATCAATCAGTGACTTCAGCCTGCACTGCTTGATCTTCTTTTGGTATTTTTCTCCTTGGCTGTCAGGGCAACAAATGGAAATATGATCAGTGCAAACAATGTGGATTTATGGCTTGCGTCAGGATTGCATTTTAAGGATAAGCAAAGCAGTCTACTTTCCTTACTTGTCCTGTAGTTTAGCAAGCTTTTCAAGAACTTATCAGCATTTTAAATGCTGGAATTATATTAATAGGAAGGTGACATTTTGTTCAGTTTTTAAAATGTTCACAGATTGATTTATTGCCAATCTTTGTTGTCCAGCAATTCAGTTGTTGTTACCCCAACTGCTAGACAGTGTGGCTGAAGCAGAAACTCATTCTTGGCAAGGCACAAATATAAACCTACACCTTCTTTTATACTTTTTGTAACACCTTTTCACGTTGAGGGTGTACCATGTGGAAAAGGAGGCAGTAGCAGATTACGTAGTAGCACTGGTGCTTGATTCAGATCTAAGCACAAAGGCATAGATTTTTCCAACTGTGGCTCTCATGCCAAATTGTATGAATACACTGCATGGTTGGTGTGAGCACTTGGATAGAATTAACTAGAAGTTGGTTTCCTTTTGGCAGAGCCTGTGTCTGCCATGTTCCAGCAGTGTCTAAGATGAGCACTTCTTTCTATATTAATTGGTTCTTTTGATTGTGCAGTGAATCCCAGCCACCATTGTGATGTGGGCTTCTATTAGATTTAGTTCATCAAATCATCTGGAATCATACTGGATTCACTTGTACTTACCTGCACTTTGTAATGTGATGACCTGTCTTAGTTTTTTCTGCAACAAATTCATTTGCAACCTGTAAAAGTGTGTAATGTAGATGATAATGTAGCAGCAACAAGGGAGAGGTGGGGAACAGCTGCCAGCAGGAGAGGAGGTAAAGGACAACTTTGGTCATACTTATTCGCTCAGCAAAACTATATAAAGGCAATGAGGTGACATGGCTTTTCCTTGTCTGTGCACTTTTGAAGGTCAATTTGAGAGATATCTGAATAGATCTGATTTCAGAATTCTGCATATGCACATGCACACAAACAGTGTTTCAAAGTCTTGCTACAACACAACATAAATAAGTGACTGTAAATAGCACATAATCCTGAGCATTCATATGATAAAATGTAACAGATGGGCCCAGACGGAGAGACCACACTGAATAACCCTTTCAAATAATATATTCATTGTTTAAAAAATAGCAAATATTTGTTGTTGTCATTGTATCTACTGTCCAAAGCACAAGATAAAAGCATGAGACTTTATATCAAATTTTACAACACATGAAAAACAAATAAAATTCAGCCATGAATAAGTGATACCCCAGTGGAATTAATGTGTTGTTTTGTTTACTTGGATGTTGTCTCACCTCTCCCCAAAACCACTCCTATACATGTAGTCAAAAGATTGCATTTTTAATAAGTCTTTTAATGAGTGGTTGAACATCATCAGTAATGGTTGATTATACAACCAGAGAACACTACAGTGATGATAATAATAAAACATCAACACAGGCAATACACAAAAGGACTCGTATAATCACAGAACAACAATGATAAAACTACATTTGATGGTTGAATTGAAGATTTTTCTGAGGACAGCCTTTGGATACCTAAGAGTTTCTGTTCTGATGGAAGAAAAGGTTGCCAAACCCTTGGTCCATAGAACAATATTCCTGACAGTTTTTTTCCTTGATGGTTCACATCTCAAAGGAGGACAATGAAGACCATGCTGCAATCAGGAAATTAGCTCTCTTCAGTGTTTTATTTCTTGTATTAAATAAATCTTAACAAAAAATCTGACTTAAAGTAAGGTATGTGCTTAGACATCACTGTGTTCTAGTGAATACCAAAGGGGGAACAAGACATCTAAAGACAAAGATACAATGAAAAATTATGACTATGGCCATTTCCACACAGGTTAAATAAAACGGTACAGTGCGTCCTCCACAGAGGACGTCTGCACCTTGGAGCAGACTGGGTCCAGACTACTTAGCGTAGATCCACACCTCAGTCCGCTCCGGAGTGACCTCAAATGGTCCTCCAGTGTGTTTTTGAAAAACCTGATTTTTCAGGTTTTTCAAAAAGCCGGCGCGCGCCATTGAGTGCCTGCTCTCCCATGCAGTTTCATAGGCTCGCACCAATCCGAGCCTGTGATCTGCGGACGGCAGGCTTTAGGCTGGCGAGCTTCAGCAGTTGGTCGAAAGCCATGACCAACCGGAAGCCGCCATTTTGGACGCTGGAGTAGTGCGGAGCGATGGCCACACACTGCTCCGGAGCAGCCTGGACTGGACCGGGGAGCCAGAAGATCTGGTAAGTAGCGGCGTGGGGCGATTCCCTCGCCCCGTGCGGAAATGGCCTATGATTTATTGTACACATTTCAGTGTTCCCTTAGGGAGAAGCTTTCAGTAATGTAACTCTTTAAGAATCCCTAACAGCATGCTGACTAAATTCTATATTATGTCTTAAATCAAATGTCCATGTTTATATATGCAGTTTGCAAACAGGCCTTACAGTGGGCATTGTAGAATCCATCAAGGCTAGCAAGAGCCAATGTGATGTCATGGTTTGAATGTTGGGCTAGGACTTTAGGAGATCAGAGCTCAGTCCAAGGGGTTTTCATGGCTGAGCAGGGATTCAAACCCTAGTCTCCAGAATCGTATCCAATGCTTAAACCACTATACCAACACTGGGTCTCTTACCAGAGTTAAACCACCTTAAATCCAACTGATTCCAGAGGATAAATTCAAGCATTTTTGTAATGAGATCAGAGAGGCTAAAGAGCCCTTGAAGGAGATTTTACTTGTGACAAGTCTATATTTCCAACCGGAGTGATAGAATTCAAAGATATAGCCATGTTACTCTGGATCAGTATGCAAAGGGATCATGTAGTGCCTTTGAGACTGAGAGAAAGAAGCTGGTAGCATAAGCTTTTGTCTGCTTCATCGGATATAAGATTGTTACATAGGTTCCTGGAAAACTGGGGCTTAATGGATGCAAGAAAAGATGGCCATTTCTCTTTTTCCCCATCTTTACATCACAGTATTAGTTGATTTGTGTCTACTTCAGTTTTGTTATAGACTCAGGCTTCCTTATATCTTTGCTATTTTAATGCTTCTTGTATATGTAACTCAAGTATTGTTTGCCCATAGTTTCTCTGTTTGTACAACTAAATTTACACATATCCACCACATAATGAATATCCATACTTCTTCATATCCAGTACCCGATCAGCTTTCCACGAAAAGGCAGCATAAGTACAACTATCAGTTGAAGCCTGAGTGATATTCTGAAAATGATATGACTTGAAGGACTACACCAGGTGTGGATAAAGTGAGTCTGTAGACTGCATTGCATGCCACCTCCTGACATTTTTTTCAGATCTGCACCAACCCCCATAAATGTTTGTTTGCTTGCTTGTTTATTTGGAAATGACATGGCAGTTTCCTACCAAGATTTGGTGGCAAAACCACAAAATGTGATGTAGTCAACAGACAACAGACAAATTAAATTAAATCAATAAGACAGCCAATATATCAATTAAGTTCCTTGTAGTTCCTTATAATTCAGTAACAATAGTCAATGTCATTTTAAAGTTCATTTAAGTACACTAAGGTGCTTAAATGTATACATTTGTATGTATGTATAAATACAAAAACATAAATGTAAATTTATATCCCAACATGGCACTACCTTTCTGTGGTGGTGGGTTTGTGTGCTCTTGTGAGGTTATGCTGATGGTAGCAGCACAGGTGGTGGAATCCTCCATGGCAGACAATCTTTTGTTGAGGATCCAGGCTAAATGTGCCATAAAAGCTACTAGGTAGCAGCAGTACTGGGAGGTAATGTTGGCAGAGATCTCTCAGAGACAATGGCAGTGGCACTATAGCTAATGCTTGTTAGTACTGCACAGAACAAGGCAACAGTAAACCACTCCCAAAGCTTTCTACCTTGAAAATTCTATATTGAGACAGTCCAAAATGAAACAAGATATAGTGTTAGAAGCTGAGACTCCCAGGTCAGAAGGCACTGGGGAAGAGTAGAGGACAAGTATAAGCAGCACTGTGTGTCAAGCTCAGAGACCCAGGTAGCAAGCCAGCCCAGAGAAGGGACAGGGAGAGATAGCAGAGCCCCACCAGGAGGAGTCAAAGCAAGCAATTACTCATAGGGAGTCTATTTATATAAGCCTGAGTGACAAGCAAAAGCCATAGTCAGAGTCCAAAATCCAGGGGTCAGAAGCCAAGAGATCAATCCAAGGTATCAGGAGCTGGGTGCTGGAAGCAAGGAACAAGCAAGGAGAGAGCTTGTAGAAAGCTTGCCACAAGCAAAGGAAAGCTTCCAGGCAGGCAGTTATATAGCCCGGGCACAGGTGCAGCCAGTCACTGCTTCTTGAACTTAATCAAGGAAGCCTCCCTTTGCTCAGCTCTCTTGAGTCTCCGCCTTGTTTGTGGGCTGATTGACGCAGGCTCCAGGGCATCCTCGGGATCACAGCTGGATCCCTGTTGCCCTAAAGGAGCAGGCAGAGGAATGTCCAAGCCTGCTTGGTCCATGGCCGCAGGGAGAGCTTTTGAGCTGCAGGACTCATCTCCAGCCAGAGCCACAGGGACTGACAGCTGCTGCTCGTCATCAGCAGCTCTGACAGGGGTTTCAGTTATCACACTGTGACTAATGATAGAACTGGACTCAAGATGAACCGACATTTAGCTGTTGCCATCTTCATAGGTGAAAGGAAAGTCCAAAACTGCATAACAAATATTATAGCAATGTAGAATATGAGGAGAATGAATCAGGGAAAGCTACACATGGATATCACCTGATGGCCAGTACATAAATGGAAAAAGATGGAGAAGTCCATGGGATCTGTAGAACTCTCCTCTAGCCCTATATTTCAATTAGTGAATCCTGTCACCTTTCTTCATTGTTCAGCTTTCACAACCAAGCACTTAGCCAAGTGAAAAATTGCCCCTTAGCCCATGATGGTTTGTAGGAAAGGATATGTAGTTAGCATGATGTATCCAGTTGACTTTAGCTGTTTCCTTGCTGATTCTCCTAGGATTTTGAAGAAAGGCAGAAAGGGAGAATGGAGATGACTATTTGTTGTGACTGTCTCCATGGAAACCACAGCGTTTCATTAGAAGAAAATGCACATCATAAAATCATATCCCATCATTGAATCATATCACTATCACATCTTCCTTTGAAACACTCACTGGAAATTTTTCATGTAGGGAATTCCTTACATGTGGTTGTTTTACTAAATTCCTTTGTACTATTTCACAGATTATCTATCCATCCATCCATCCATCCATCCATCCATCCATCCATCCATCCATCCAATCTATCATCTATCCATCCGTCCACCCATGCAGTCTCCAATGACTGTACAAAAAAGGTTGATGAGAAAAGCAGATATGTCAGAAAGCAATAATAGTGCCATTTTTATATGCATCTTCTATTCCCATCAGAAGATGGCTTCTCCAATTTGGCTATACTCAAATATAAGCTTCTTCTCTTTTCTCGTTTTCCATCTTGGACATACAGTGTTACTGTGATAGATTCTTTTATTCCTCAATACAACAGGGCCTTTCAAGCAGTTTCAGTGCTAAGCAATTTCATCATAATTAGAGAGCGCTGTAGATTTAGCACTATGCAAAGAAAAAGCGGACTTCATGTAACAAATAGTCTTTGCTGCACTATTATGGTGATCAAACATACTGATGCAATAAAAGATTGTGGCAGTAAGGGAGCAAGTAAGTGAAATACTATTGTATTTTATTTCCAGAAGCATCAATGGAGTCCAGTTAGCAGGATTATGGAGAACTGAAAAGGTGAGACTGTTAAGTGGAAACCAGACCTCTGACTATGAGAACCACAATATCCTGGTGGTTCAATTTCTTATAAGTCTGAGTGCTGGTCTGAAGGTGTTACATGTTTGTGTATGTGTTTTGAAGTCCACTATTGAGTTATGATTATCCAATGAATTTCATAAGGTTTTCTTAAGCAAGGAATACTGAGAGTTGGTTTTGCCAGTTCCTTTCTCTGAAATGTAGCCTACAGCACTTGGTGTTCTTTGGTATTCTCCCATCCAAGTACGAATCAGGGCTGATTCTGCTTAGCTTCCATGATCAGATGTGATCTAGTGCCTTTAGGATATTTAGGGAGCTCCTTTAGGATAGTTAGGTCTTACGAAGAAATGTGCTTGTTGGCTATGGAGACTTAAAATTAAAATCTTTTTCCATCTCCCTCCAGCTAAAAATTGTGAGGAAATATTTTTCTTGAATTCTTCTAGGCCTTCAAAAATTCTAGTTAGATATGAATATGCAGATAATATACATTTTAAAAAATCTCAAACTTTACATATCAATATAATGCTGGAAAACATAGGCAGCAAATGAATTGGAGTAAAAAACAAGACTGATCCTCTCCATGAGAATACAAACAAACACAATACAAAAGGCTTTCTGCAACCAGTGCCATCTAAAGGTGGAGCACAACTTGGAACACAACTCCGATCATCCTCACCCAGCACTGGTAAGTGGATGAAGTGTGTTGTATTCCAACATATCATTAGGGAAGTGGGCATGGAAAAGCCTGGTGCTCTGTTCAGAAGTCTTATTTTATTCATATATAAATACACATACAGTTAGTTGATTGACTAAACACCATGTTGAGAGAAAGTAAGAACTGCTGCTCCTGGTTTGCCTTTATCAGCAGAAATCTTCTGAGACAACTCTGAGCTTGTCTAAAAGGGAGTTCTAAAAAATTTCCTACATTTTGAAGCTTTGCCAGCAATTCTTTCATATACTGATCAGGATCAAGAAGCAACTAACTGGCTGTTGGGAGATTGAGATGGGTCTGCAAAAAGGAAAGTTAGATTTAACAAAGATCCTGTTACTGAATGTCAGTTACACTTACCTGCAGTGGCTGTTTCAAACCACTCTGTGCATTCAGCCTTTCCAGAACATGTAAACATGAGGAACTCCTGAGTATCATTTTTGTTGGCAATTTCCTCAGTAGAAGAGTTAGGCAAAAACTTTGCCTATGAGTTTCTTCTTGTTGTTATGTGTCATCAAGATTGCTTCAACTTAGGACAACTCATTCAAATGGAAGACTCTATGAGCTCCTGTAACTAACAGCTCTGCTCTGGTCTTGCAAACTCAGGCCTTAGTTTAAGTTTGTATTCTTACTGCAGTCTTTCTCTTTTTTTGCTGTCTTAAACACGAGGCAGAACTGAAGTCAGTTCCTTCCTAATACACTTTAAAGGTCACAATATGTAGCAAAATTGCAGCAGTAGCTATGCTGGTCATGAGAATTCCAGATCCGATATTGTGATTATATCTTTATTGGGCTCAAAATTCTTTGCAAGCTTTCAAACTCTTCAGATTTTTCTACACAATTCGTTGCTTTTGTTGAACTAATGAAGCTATAATCACAATGTGAGATTTGGAATATTTAGGTTTTAAAAAACATCTTACTTCACTTAAAGAGTACAAATAATTTAAGTGATTAACAGCAGTTTTATTTTATCACTGCTTCGGAACTTTTATAGATGAAGAAAACCTGGCTTATGGGGCTGTGGAAGCATAGCCTGGAGCTATGGAGCTCCAATACAGCGTACATTGTTCTGGACTTATTAGTGTTTTTTTGCCATCCATAACCTGCACTGAGATATTTTGACAGAGGGTGGGATATAAAAATTTAGTAATAACTGTAACTCATTACTATTCCTTTTCTATCTTGTTCTG
This sequence comes from Iguana delicatissima, assembly GCA_948472985.1. Lineage (NCBI taxonomy): Eukaryota > Metazoa > Chordata > Lepidosauria > Squamata > Iguanidae > Iguana > Iguana delicatissima. The sequence continues at coordinate 1,666,484 of CAOKZL010000187.1, read as the reverse complement.
TGAGGGATTGGCCCTAAAAAGGTGGCTTACAAATACTTTTGAGTAAAAAATAAAAAGACTTTGTTGTTATCGTTGTTCCTGTATATCTTCAAGTTGGAGAACTTAAGGTGACCCTATCATGGATTTTCTTGGCAAGATTTCTGATTTCTACCATCACCTTCCTAAGAGGCTAAAAGAGAGTGACTTGCCCAAGATCACCCAGTGAGTTCCTATGGCTGAGTGGAGACTTGAACCCTGATCTTCTAGAGTTCTAGTCCAACACTCAGGCTACACTACCATGGCTTTTAGAGGGGAGAAGAGGGGCAGGAGATGTGACTTCATTGAATCCTTTTTGAGGAAAGGTAGATAGCAGAATTATATGTACAACGCAAAACATGTTTCTCTTATTTTAAATGGTTTGTGATTTCTACTTTTCTAAGAGTGGCAGAAATGGATACTCTTGTAATTCTTTCACAAGTCTCCTGGTGTCATGTAGCACTAAAAGGGCATCAGCTCCTCAGAGATATAGAGCAGAAAACTTCAAAAGAAGGCCATCAGCCGGGTGTACAAACCAGACCCTCCAAAGACCCGCCCAAAATAAAAAATCTGTCAGATGTCAGAAAGAATTGGTTTGTCAGCTCAATATTTTCTAAAGCTTTTGTTAGTAGAATACACTGCTTTGGTGTGTGATGGAATCTGTTCCTTTGGAGATTTTTAAACAGAGGCTGGATGGCCACCTGTTGTGAAAGCTTTTATGGTGTATTCCTGCATGGCAGGGGATTGAATTTGATAGCCCTTGTGGTCTCTCCCAGCTCTGTGATTGTATGATCTACTGATAGTGAAATCCTCTCTGGAATTTCAGACAAGGGCCTTTCACAGGCCCATCTGGAAATGCCCAAAATTGAACCTGAGATTTTTGCATGAAACATAGGTGCTTCCTCACCTTTCCCCATTCCAGTTTGTGTATGTTGAAGGTGTAGTGAGGCTTTTCAAGAAGCGGGAGCATCAATGCGAGGACTTTAGGTATCAGTTCTTCATGCCTCCAACAATGATTAGTAGTGAGTCGTGAGGTCTAAGTACTGTCTGCTTTGAAAAGCAGCTGCAGCCAGGACACTTGGTGGATTGTGAACAAGTTTTTCAAGACCATCTTTCCTCAATTATTCCACCTCTCTATAGCCACCATCTGTCAGGGGAAACAAAGCAAAGAGCCACAGGATAACCATTAGGTCACTGTATCACTGACTGCTCACAGTATCCAAGATCCATTATTGTGAGGGCAATATCACCTACCTATAAACTGAGTCCATTATTTTGAACTGGTTAGAGAAACATTATATGTGGAACATGAGCACAAAGATTGTAAAATAAATAGAAGCCTTTGCACCAGAGGATGGCTACTTATCTTTTCCTGCTTACAGCTGTGGCCTTCTTAATGAAAATTTGACATTTTGGACAGACCTCAGCACTGTGACCCTTTTCCTAGCAAGTAATGCAAGACTGGTAGCTTGTTTGACTGGGAAACTAGAAAACAGTGTCCCTAATCAGTACGAAAGGTCTGCTCTGTGCTACTAGAAAGTTCAGAAATCCCTCTGCTCACTGTTCTAGATAATCAGCGTATTCACTGAAAACATGCAAAGAAAAGGTGTACAAAAATGTTCACGAGGGAGAAAGAAAAAGCAAGAGAGTGTCAATCTCTCCATATTTGGTGGTACCAAAAAGGAACCATGCTTATCTTAGCTGCCAACTAACACAGATACCAACCCCTCAAAATGTTCATCAGTGTGAGGAAGGAAAGATATTTCAGCCTGCATGCAGACTCCGTATATGGGATTGCACATGAGTGAGGAACAGAGAGCTGCTCTGAAGGAAAATTAAAGATGCACTCTATTGATGATGTTCATCAAGCCTCTCCAGCAGGACATGCAGCTTCCATCTTAATGTAAAGGAGGGCATTTCATATACAGCAGAAGCAGAGGAAAATCCTTCCTTCCATCCAACTGTCACTGTTCTGGCCTCAGAGAGAGAGAGAGGAAGGAACGGCTCCATCATGCCAAGGTCTAGGAGCAGAGCAAAGGCCCTCCCTCTATCCCAACTGCCACTGCTGTGGTCTTGGAGGGAGAAATGAAGACGCAGTACCTGCTGGACTTAATAATTCTTTCCTGAACTCCCATTTACTTTTCCTTTTGTCTAATGTTTTAATTAGATAGTAAGCCTGGAGGCAGGAGATTGTTTTGGTGTTCTTTTACTCGCAAAGTGCCATGTACAGTGATGGTGTGATATAAATAAATGAAGATGAATATGATCATTAATAACAAGAACAACAACAATGAAGCAATGTTTTACCCATCTTGATAAATGGAAGTTTTTTTTATTAATAATCATCTTACATTACAAGTATAATGTATGACAAAAGCAAAGTTCTCGTGTACATACTATGATATATCAACATAGCTCTATTCGTATCCAGTGTCCTAGCCCCTCTCACACAGGTACTATAAAGCATAGTCCGCAAAATAATAAATTTTTAAACATTGTCAGAAAAAAGTGTGATATTAACATTTTAATACATATGTAATAATAGATTTCTAAATTGTCCCTCCCCCTCCCCTCATTTACATGTGTGCATGGTCAAACTAACTGTTTGAGACTGGGCTTGTGAGGGGAAGGGGTGGGGGGAAGGCAAAACATGAGGAGGTATTTTCACCCCCTTGATGCTTGTGAGCTATGCGAGGATGCCTGAAGAGGAAAAATCCAGCAGCCCTCCTTGTTGCATTTATATAAGTACAGTTTGTGTGATGTGCTTCCCCAGTGCTGGCTGGGAAAGCTTTCTATACATGAGGTGCAGTGCTTGAGGGATTTCAGTACAGAGTGAGAGTGCTTGGTTGGCAGCATGCGGGCCAGAGAAGAGTCCAGTAGCCATGAGAAGGTAACTGTTCATGAGGTTCAGTCCTGAGGAAAACGTTTTCTAGGTAGCTGTTCTTGTATGGATTGACAGTCTACAGTCCTGAAGTGTGTGGGGTTTCAGGTAGGCCAGGTTTGTAACTGAGGTGGGTTTCCAGAGTTGTGTGGTGGCAACGCCCTGATGTATCACGAGAGGATAAACAAACCTCCATTACCAGAGGTATGTGTCGCAAGTTTACTCAACATAAAGCTGCACAACACCAGTGCAAGTAGTCGCTTGGTTGAAGGAAAACTATTCCCACATTTTCCACATCAATCCCCCAAACAATCAGAGGAATCACAACAACAAAATTTGCATAAGGTATTACATAGTGCCTGGATGATGGAAGTCCAAATATTTTACGCCGCCCTCCCAAAATATCTCGTGCAATGCAAATTTCAGGGTACTTGCCTTACCAACAGAAAAGAATTGTCAGCTGTACAATCAAAATGGCTTTGTACAAATCTGAGCAAAGAAAGGGAAAGCTCAGCTCAAAAACTTCCCAGCATGGACTTCACAAGGGGATGATCAATGAAAACTGTGGTTGGATCTGCAACAAATGTGTGATTCTGCTAGTCATATCTTTAAAAGGATAACATCACATTAACAGTGTGTTTGCTAGAGTGGTTCAGTTGTAATGCCTTAAGCCAGAACTACTGAAATCAATCCAGCAGTCAGGATAGTGTTTGCTGTCTGATGACACAAGTCCAAAAAAAAGCTGCTTTTTTCTTAAGAAGTGTAACCAAACAGAATGCTAGTCATGAAGGAACAGCAATGCAACTGCACATACAGGGAATGTCTGCATCATGACCCCCCAGCTAAATACATTCACCTTTTAACATTGCACTTAAGAGTTTTCTTATGCCATATCCACTCTCCAGATATTAGCCTCTCCCTCATTTTTGAGTCTCACTGCCTTTTACAAATAAATATTGTACTTCTATCCTAGTTGCACAGCCATAAGTGCCACTGAAGTCAATTGGACTTGGCCATGTGCAACTGATCACTGTATTCCACTCAAGTGTATTAGACTGTTTCAATTTGTTTACTACGAGGCAATACCACTTATGGGAGCACAAGTTGATTTCCCATCTGCAGTTACTAAGCAAAGGGGGAAAGTGCACAAGTGGATCAGACACATATTCGCCAAAGTGAGAACCCAGGCATCTACAGCCTACATTGCACCAGCAGGTACGTGCTCACTGTCATTCATCACAAGATGTCTCCAGTACTGATACACAAGACATTATTTAATACATTGTCAGCCCTGCCAGTATCCTTTTCTTACCCATAGCAAAATACTTTTCACTAGACAGCTTTCTTTCGATAGGCAGACATTGGAGTAAGACTAAAAGTCACATCTTTAGTCCTCTGTGCTGTATGCCTTTCACATAAGTTCAGGGCCAGCCTTTGCACCAGAGCAATCAGTTCTCTAAATCTCCTATTTATAGCTATTGAAAACATAGAAATATATAAATATATAGCCTGTTATTTATATAGTGACATATAGCCATGTGAATTAATTTCTTACATGGTGCGGTCTATATGAATTGTTACATGGGGCATGGCATATATAAACTATAGGCAGAGTCCAGCCAAAGTTAAAGTCTTTTCTCTTACTGATTTCAATGGGAGAACAGAGCATGTTTGTAAGACTCTCCTTCTGAAATCTTTCAAGCCTTAAAGTGCTCAACCTTAGCCAGATCATGTCCAGTGAGGGGGCAATCCAGAAAAAGTTGGGTGAGCTAAAGTCCACCTTAAAACACTAGGATTTTAAAGCTCACCCCATTAAATTTTTAGATTGCGCCTTGTGGGAGTAAGTATTACATATATACACCAAGTTTCAAGCAGATGCATTCTACCTGCCTGCAAAGGAATTGCATAGACGTTACTGATGTTGAAAGTATTACTGGAGTGAAATTACAATGGCTGAGGAGCAGAATTATGGGTTTCTACTGTTTAAGAGACACTTTTGCAGTTTGAGTTGAGGATGGAGTTTGTTGTTTGAACTGAGGAGGGACAGTAGCCATGCCGACTGGGGGATTCTGGGAACTGTCATCCCAAAAAAGTAATTTCTAGGTTCTGCAGTAAACATGGGGAAAAGTGGGTGTCAACTCTGTTACACAAATACCAGTCCCAACATACTAGTAGAAACAACATTAAGTAGAAACATAACCTCTTTCTTAGCAGTCATGTTTGTGCTGTGGGAACAAAATGTCTGAATAGTCTCTGAGAGCCCATCCCGGCAAAGGTGCAAGCAACAGGCACAATCAACACAAAGATCAGTTTTGATGCAGAGAGCATGCCAAAACCAGCCCTCTATAAGAGGACATACTTGCATTGTCCATGCATGTGTCCTCACTGTGCTTTTGCAAATGTAGGAAGAGCTTTGGTTTCCTTTTTGTTATGATACTCCCTGTTGTATTTGGCTTTTGGCCATAAGAATTTGATTTCCTGCATTACTAGCAGGCTGCATGTAAGGTGATACGGCTATGTGTTTAGTATGTTTCAGCCAGTCAGAAACATACCACGGGGGAAGAGCCTGAGTTAAAAGATAGTCGGGAAATATGCAATCAGACCCCAACAAGATAAAAGTCTCAGTAAGGAGTCAAGGTTTACAGAGTGATATGCACAAAATAGTCATAGTTAGATTCTGAACACAATAGAAACAATTATAAACTGTATCTTTTTGTCACTCAAAAATATAAGAGCTCACACATTCTTAACAATAACCTCTTGCTTGAGCCCAACTGATTCATTCAGTGTCTGCAGACTTGATCCTTTACAGATTGACCCTTTTTATCTCCTCCTCACCACAAGAGAAATCTATACAAGATATTTTGAATAAGAACCATGCTGGAAAATTAATGTTCTTTAACATCTGATGCCCTCTAGTGTACTTTTTTTTTACTACATCTTTTTTTTCAGCCTGCCTTTAACTTGGTCTGATGGAAATTGTAACGAAACAGATAGTTGGAGCATAACAACCAAACTTAGACAAATATTTGATCCAGTATAATTACTGAAAGCTCTAACCATTCCAAAAGTGACATACAGGTGCACTGAAATCCTGTTTTGCCTAGCAATGCAAGGATTTCACCCAGCATCTTTATACACAACTGGCTAGACCTTCATGTCCCAGGAGTTCTTTATCTGAATCAGCATTGCTGACATGTCACCCACATACTAGATCAAGTTTGACCACAGTCACCAAATCTGCATATCACTGCTGTCGGTTAGATCGCTAACTATTTTTTTCAGTCAAAGCAAGAAACAAATTCACCATTTTGTACAATATTGTGGGTTGGATTCTTGGATTAGGATCCAGTGTTGAATACTAGTACATTTCTGTCAGCACAAGAATTTCTCCCTCTTTCCTCCTGTAGCTCCCCACATGCTGCTCCCAAACTGGCTTTGGAGTATTTCCCAGCCCTCAAGAGCAAATCTGAATGCACCCTATGCGGTAGGGGTAAGGGAGAATAATATTGATTCAAAAGAGGGCTTCACTGATGTAAAGATAATAATGTGCTTCACTGAAGTAGAATTGATTTCAATGGAGCCAAAGGTTCTCTCTAGGAATTGCTTCACATTTTCATTTCGTTAAAACAAGCAACAAGCAACCACCAGGTGTAACATGCTTTCAGGAGCATAACGCTACTGATGTATTTCCATCAAACATTAAAAGCTTGAATTCTGAATAATAAATCATACAGATCATAATTTTTTTTAAAAATGACAGTTTTGGAACTCAGCTGTGGAAATGCATCATGTATCAAAAGAAAGACAATCTTTGACACATTTCTAAGATAAGACCATAAATGTAAACAGATTCCTAAAAGAGCTCTGTAGTTTTGACCAAGCTATATTAACTATTTACACATGAACAAATAACACTTTTTAAAAACTCCAGTGCCAGAAAACAGAATATGATACAGCCAAGGTTAAACAAGATTGATTTTAATGTGAGTGAATTAAACACATGATTGCTTCTTTTACTTAAAACTAATAAGACTTGAAACTGGTTAACTTTGGCTGGATTATGCCCTGACTTAGTTACAGCATGGTCAGATTTTTAAAATGTGGACTGTTCTGGACATGGGAATAGAAGAAGATCCTATCAAATTACTTTTCTGTTCTTTGCACATTGTACGCACTTGCCTTTGACCACATCAGCGCTCTCTGAATTACTATAGTTGTTGCTATGTTCAGAAAACTGATGTGGTATAATCCTGTAAAAATGTGCTATTTTTTGTTGCAGCACACTGATAATCCTTACAGTGCTATAATTACAGTCAGCAGTGCTCAAAACAACGAGGCATTACTGTTCTCTAAATAATCTTCCTTCCCTCTTCAATCTCACTCGCTACCAGCACCTCAAAGTGTGTAATAGTGGGGGACGAACTTTTAAGGTTCAGCATAAACTGTTGCTTGTGAAGCTGTGGAGGAAGAGACTACTAGGAAGCAGACAAGGGACAGAACTCTGTGCTTCTTATTCCACTGGGCTGGGGCTGGGGGAATGGAGTGAGAAGGCAGTGTAAGAATCCTGACTGGTTGAACTGACTAAAGATACATCTACACCAGTTATTTATTTATTTATTGGTAGAAGTTGTTGCAATCCATATCTCATTCCATTTGCTTACTATTCCTGCTTGCCTCTATCCAACTTCCATTTCCTGTTCTTCCCCCATTACCTATCCCTGTAGGTCAGTCAGTATCACATGACAGAAACAGAAACTTTTACTTGTTTTCTCAAGTTAGGTTGGACAAATATTTGTCATATCCCATCTTCCAACTTCCACAGTCCATCGTGCTTCTCTTTTACCTCATAATATTTTCCCCTTACAACTCACTAAATTGTAAGTTTCCTCTTTTTCAGAAGGTGGGGGCAGATTATCTTGACAACTGCACATTATAATCTCATGGAGATGGCATCAAGGCACTGTGCCTCTATCCCTCCTTCTTTTACACATCATCTCACAGTTCTTGTTATTTTTTTTAAATGATGAGTCCAGAGTCCTGAAAATAAGAACCACATACACATGGGAGCAATGCTTGAATTATTACCGGAACAATGAGGGACACATGGGAATAAAAAAAGGTGCAGCAAAGGACACACTGGTGTAGATATACCTTAAGAGAGACTGCTTTAACAACATGCTACATCATCACTGAAAATATACTGTTTAAAAAATAAAATTATATATCTATATAAATGAAAAACCATCATCTAGCAGCAATGGTTTCAGAGATACCTTAGCACCAAGACCAATGGAAAGGGAGTAGAATAAAATGGGGGTGTCTGGAGGGAATACAGAAAGGTTCAGTGTAACTGACATCATTGTGGTAGATATATCCAAAACAATGCAGACTGGCATGAGGTTAGTCCCTCTGGAAACATGCCATCCTAGTAGTTCTTCAGCACAAAAGTGTTCCATTAATTCCTGTGACCATCTAGCACTATTATGGTACATGGCATAGTTAGCAGGACATGGCACAAACAGCTGTGGAGATTTTGTGCTCATCTGGGCTTATTTGACCTGAAACACTGCAGTTTAAAAAAAAGAAGGAAAAAAAAGGGATCTCTCCACAAATGCATATATCATTTCACCTGCAAAATCCATTGTTGTGCACCTGCCCAAATGCACCCATTAAAAGAAACAATTCACAGGAATATACCATCTTTCTTTTTCCTTTTGCCATACAACAGAAAATTAAACTTTAGTCAAAGGAGGATATGTGAACCTCTCAAAGGACCTTGCTATGTGATAACAACCAAAGATGGTTCTTGCATTGATACTCCCTGCCACAGAAATATAGCAGGTATTTCTTTCACTTATTTTTTTTTAAAAAATCAAACAGAAGACACAATCCATTTATGATTATAAAGACTGAGTATAAATAACATAAAATTAGCATACATATATTTTAAGCCAGTGAATCTCTACCCTATTATGGGTTTTGACTCACTGGCTATCTAGCTTCCACAGCAGCCCAGGTTTTCAGTAAAGAGTTTTAATTCATTTTCTTATCCCCTACTATATAAAAATATAAATGCAAAAACAATCCCTCCCCCCAAATTTCCCCTCTTCTGTGTTATTTTCAGCTGAACATGCTATCAATATTGTAAGAGATATGCCTTGTTAGTAGAATTTTCACAGGAGACTTGCGTTAAGCTGAAAATGCCCACTGGAGTGTAATATCAAAAAGGGGCATCACAAGCTAATTGACAGAAAGGAACAACAACAAAAGTTAACCAGCTCATCAGAAGAATGAGTAAGGAACCATTCTAACCTAGATGAAATTGAGGGGCTGGAAAAGACTTCCAAGATTTACACACAGGGCTCAGAAATCCCAGTGATCACACGCAAAGGCATGAAATGGCTCAACAGCTGACTAACAACAAGGAAAAGGCAGAGGAAAAAACAGACACAGACACACACAAAATTATAGTGAGAAGTAGAGTGACATTGGCCTGTGATGTCTAGCTTATAAATTGAATCAGTTTGAAAATGTAGCCTATGGCCCCAGAACATGTTTCTGAAGAATGAAATGTTGCCACCTACATTGCAGCTGCCACGGTTGAAGATGTCAGTAAATGTTGAGTGTTGTCTTATTCTTAAAAAAAATTCCTCTTAGCTTTCATCTGATAAGTTTAAATTTTCAGTGTGGCGTTTACATACATACATACATACATATATATATAATATATATATTTCATATAACATATCAAAGCTTAGAGTATTGATTTTAAAAAAAAAGATTCAACAGTTTTCTAAATGAGAGGCATTCCTTGCTAAATATCAGGATAAAATTCTGATCCATGGTCCATGCTCTGCAGCATTGGTTTCTGATCCAAGGAGGACATCCTGCTAAGCATTTCTGCTGACAGTGCATAACTATTGCTAGATTTCTCCTCAAACCAACTATCTAGTGCTCTCTTGGCTTCAAAGTTGGCAATAGGTGGTCCATTAACAGCAATTGTCAAAAGGTCACTGAGCTGTTCTAGAGTAAGCCGAGAACGATTGTTTTTGCGCACTCGCTGAAGGGCACTGCGTCCCTTTTCGCAGCAGGCTGTTGAGGTGGGGAGGACTTTGAGGATCTGGATTATTTTATTTAAAAGAGGAAATCTCTGCCTATATTTACAAATGTGACTGATTAAATCTTTAAAGCCATTTTTGGTATAATAATCCACTTTGAGTTCTCGCCATTCCATCAGCAAACTCCCTCTGGTGTCCATGCCTTCTCTGATGACATCAGTGGAAAAGGTTGGCACGGCTTCCAGATGCTCAAATATCTGCACCATGTCTTCCCTACCATAGCTCATAAGCTCCTCTGCATTTCTGGGCCAAGCTGCAAGGTCAAACACCTGGCATGCTTTCACAAATGCCCTGGTACGGGGCTCAAACCTTTGAGCAAGAATAACCTGGGTCTTCTGGCATATCTTTTCTCGGATTGATTGGAATTTGGCTTCAGCCACCCGTAGGTTTTTCACAGCAACACCGTTAAAGCTTTCACGGAAGTTCTCCTCAAATTCCTGTAAATACTCACCAGGAGAATCCGCCAGCCTGCTGATCTCTTGGATGGCCTCTTCTATCTTGTCATCCACTTGCGACACAAGCAGGTATTCACCTTGGAAGATGAAGGCAAGGCGTGAAAGTACAGCAATTACGTCCAGCAGAAAGTATATCAACTTAATTGACTGGTAGTCCATAAGGAACTGCAGGAGAGCCAAGGCAATGGCAGATGCATCTGCTCTTTGTGTTTGTCCACTGACATCTTTGAGATGGGCCACCACTTCCAGGTAATCCTTGATCAGAGCATTGAGGACATTTTGCTCCCCAATGATCCATTTGACAGCTCTGATGTCTCCCAAAAATTCAGTTTCCTCACAGAGAGTAGCTGCAGTGACCCTCAGTTCACACATCAGCCTTGGGGAGTAACGGTAAAAACTGAGCAACTGCTTCAGGTTGTTCTCTAGCTCTTCCAGGCATGGAAGTTCTTTCCCACTAATTGCATCCAACACTTCCAAGTGTGGCTTGTGTACCATAAGGGGTAAACAAAGCAACCAAGGCAGAGTTTTTCTGATTGTCATGTACATGTTAGCTCTAAGGCTAGCTGTAATGTTAGCACCATCTACTCCCAAACCAACACTTGGCCTTTCATCCTGCAGCCTTATTCCCAAGGAGGAAAAGGCTCTGTCCAATGCTTGGATGTAACTATCTGTTGTGGAGAAACCTAGCTCTTGGAGAGAGAGAAATTCAGTGGCTGGTGGCCCATCACTGCTGATATACTGTACATAAACTGCAACTGTGTCAGCAAGTAGATCATCACTTTGTCCATCCAAAATGATGCTGAGGAAGGGAGACTGCCTGACTCGTTCAACTAGATCCTCTCTCAGAGCTCGAGCAATATGATGGATGAGGATTTGACAGTCTCCCTCATTCATATACTGATCCACCACTTTGAGTTCACACTTTCTCAGTAGTTCTGCAAGAGGTCGAAAGTCGCAATAGGGCCGGCCTTCCATAGCTAAATGATAAGCTGTGTTGAAGAGCAAAGTCATATTGCGGCACATCTCTTCGGTCTTCTCGGGGTGCATCCTGAGCCTGTAGAGCTGCAGGCACTTCTTGTGAAGGTTGCTCTGGCTATGAAGTTTTATAGTGTGTATCTTGAATTGCTTAGAGCCAATGATGAAGGCTGAAGTCCGAGAAGACTGCACCGTGTACTGCCGGCAGACATGGCACCACATTTCATTCAGGGTAGGAGAATACCTCAGAAACCAAAATTTTTTTAGCCACTCTTGCTTGAAGCGTCGAATCCTCCTGGTGACAGCAGACATCTTGGAGGGTTCATCTGTGGCTGTTATCATGTCGTTTGAGACTGACTCATCAGCTGAATCTACCTCCTGGTCATCATCTTCCATGATGGTGGGACCAGACATGATGGTTTCTGAAGCTGCACAAACATAGCAAACAAACAAAAAGAACAGGAAGAAAATTTAAGGTAGAGTTCCTAAAACCTGCCACAAAACAGTAGGACAGCTATTATCCCACACACATGTACCTTTGACTACATCTCAGGAAAACTAAATGTACTATTAGAGCAAATTTTGGTTCATAAACATTTTGAGACCCTTTGTATCATAATTTCAAATAGTTTAAGCAACATTGGGTGGCAAACCTAAGTCTCATTTTGACTACTTTCATGTTCACAAAAGGCATCAAGGAAATACACAATGGAAGAAAATTAGTTCTTAAAAAATTAAGATACACTTGGATTAAGTCGTCAGATTAAAGAACAAGTTCCTTTAGAAGACAAGAAAGGGAAAAAAAAAATCATTATATACTTGACACACATCATGAACCATTATATTTCACATTCTCTACAGAAAGCCAATCATACTTCCTGAAGAACAGCATGCTATTCTTTCTCCTATAAGGTAATGCATCAAGAATACAGCAAACAAGTTCACTGTAATGGATTTTCTTTTTTATTGAAAGTGCATAGATTACAGTAAAAAGAAATAATGGTGTTTCATCATTACAAACACAAACCCAGAATTATTTGCTTACAGGACTATGTTCCTGCTCCAGAAACCCAACCATGAGACATTAGTGAGGTAAAACACTTCTTGAAACACTCAGAGCTGGACCATATTTAGACACGAATGACAAAAAGGACTCTCCTTATACAATGTTTTCAGAATACTTTTATTGTGTGCAACTTACCTGTGGGATATGAAAATGCTTGGTACTCAGGTACCTGAGGAGGTAGTAAAGGCGGTTCCACTAACTTGCCAGACCTTAACATATTTAGTTCAGCCTGCAACTCACGAATCTTCTGCTTTAACCGTATGCAGTTAGGACATAATGAAGTTGTTGGGATGCCAAGGGCATCATCATCAATTGATGCCAGAGAGAGATCAGTGGGACTGTTCAATTTAAATGCCAAGGGTTCTTCACCTTCATCTTCCAGCAGACCACTTTCTTTGGATACGGAGAAAGAGGAGCCATGGGGGACCTTCCACTCACCCTCATTTCTGTTCCCACTGTGGTTTGGAGAGCTCTGTTTAATGCCAGTTCCACAGCTCTCTGAGGCGTCTTGTGCTTGGAATCTGGAAGACTTTCTAGTGGAAGGAGTAGAATTCCTCATGACCTTGTGCTCTTCCATCTTTGTTGACTCTAGAGAAGCCTCTAGGACATCTTTAAAGATGAGATCTATTTTCTTTTTCTTTGCTTGTGGTTGAGATACACCTTCTTCAAAGCTGCGTTTGTAAGGACTCTTCCCTTGCTTTGATGTGGTGAGCTCAAGGGGATAGATCATATCCTCTTGATTTTCTGTATTCCTTTCAGATCTTTCCCTTAGTGATTTTTTATCCCCTAGAAAGACAAAAAACAGGAGTAGGGATTATCAGTGGGAATTGTGCAAAATTCCATATCCTTAAAGGTAAAGCCAAAAGGAGGAGGACGGATTTTTGTATTTTCACTCACATGAATAATTTCCACTAAGAAAACTTACTAGAATAAAGGTTCAGAAACCCTAAAAGTGGAGAAGGTTTTTTTTTTAAGTCAAACAATATTTAGGTAGCTATACAGAGGCTGGTCTCAAACACTTAAAACAGAAGACAGAATATAGGCAGCTGGTTTAATGTAACAGGTAGCCAGCCTATGCAGGAATGAGACTATTATTCAATCTGTTGGCTTGAGGAAAATATAGCAGTAGCTTTGACTTGGTAAAAGGTATCAGGGTAATAGTACATGAAACTTGAGATCCACAGATTCCAATGTGAAACCAGTATGCTTGAAAGACCTTTCCATTCTCGTCCAGGAGATTACAACCTCATTTAATACTGCTCATTAGCAGACTGACACAGAACCTGGTGAATTCAAAGACTGGGATCTATAGCTAGTTCTGGTAGATTGCTAAATGTTATGTCCTCTACCCAAAATCTGCCAGAAAGCAGAGACATCATATATATTAGACTTACATAGAACAATGGGAATAGCCAGATATCCTTACCTGGAAATTCAAAAGATGATGGGTTTGGTTCAATTTCCATCTTTCTTCTGTCTTGTAAATTACTCCAAGCATCAAGAAACATGGTTGCTTTCCAAACATGGTCCTGTTTTTATGTTTCTATATGCAAATATTTCATTTTAAAACACGTTTGTGCTTTTGAAACATCAGTACAATAAGTGTGATATTCCATGCTGGCACCATAATCCAACAACTGCTTTCAATCTAGACTTAGAAAGTGTGTCTCTACAATAGCTCTCAGACTGCAAAATCTACACTCCTGAAATTTGGCATGCATATTAAAGAGATCTGAGGGTATTTATCTCATGGTCATGAAACTGATTCATTTTAATTAATTTAGCCTGCCGTGTCATCTTCAAAAACTTGGTGACAGAGTTCCTAACCAGGTGAAATCAAGCTGCAGTTGGGCCTCCCATATTCATTTCTCCACAGGGCCTCCAGGCAGGGGAAAACCTCAGGCCAGGTATAATTGATGCTTTCCTGGACCTTTCAGAAAAGGGTTGAGAGAAGTTAGATTCATTCCTTGGTAAGGGAAAGGAGGAGAAGAGTGAACAGAGGGAAAGGATGAATGAACACCACGGGAGAGAAAGTCTATCAGGAAAGAAAAGATGTAGAGGAGAAAGAACAAAAAGAGATTGTACCTAGAGTGAAGGAGATGAAGGAAGAGAAAGAGTATTAGCATGAATAAGGAGAAAGAGAGCACGGAGTTCCATAGGAGTGCACCAAGGTAGCTGGGTATATGAAGGGAGAGGAAGACTACCTTGCTAGGTGGGGAGAGGAAAGAGAAACAGCACTTAGTGGGTGGAAGAGAAAGGACATCTGGGGTGTATGGCATTGTGTGCTGGTACAGCTATACAATTTCATTATTAGCATTTTGGATGGCAAGTCTTGAAATCCTGCTACTAGAATGTAAAAAATGCAACATCTGAGTCGGTCCCCTTCCTTTTCCTACCCTTAGGGTGGCCCAGTGGTTAAACGCCAGTACTGCAGCCGCAAAGGTGTGAGTTCAGTCCTGCCAGGTTCCAGGTTGACTCGGCCTTCCATCCTTCCACAGGTTGGTAAAATGAGTACCCAGCTTCTTGGGGGCAATTAGCTAACACATTGTAAACCACTTAGAGAGCACTTAGCTGATAAGCGGTATAGAAATACACATGCTATTGCTATAACATTGACTGAAAACCTAGACCTGGACAGGAAAGATTTTTCAAGTTTCTATTATAGCTTAATGTTCTTACAAGACCTGCTAGAGTAATTGACAGATGAGATTCTATTCCTATGTTGAATGTGGACAGTACTGCATGTAAATCTATAATTTCACACTAGTGTGTAATTTGCTACTAGATATAGAACTTATCAACCTGAAAACCAAAGCTTTCATTTAAACATTTCTAGCATCTGTGGGTGTGAAAAATGCATGTGAACATTTTGGCTCACTGCTTGATGAAATTTTGGAAAGTCAAGTCATGGGATCATAGCAAGATTCCTAATAAACAGTGGTGCTGTGCATACTTTTGGCTATGGCTACAATTGCAAAATAAATGAAGGGAAATGTCTAAAAGGGCAGAATCCAATCCTTTCATTTTATTGACAGAATTATCAGTAGAAACCAAGAAACCAAGAGTGGAACCCATTGCTCATGCATACATATGTGTGGCTTTAAAACTTTCTCTGGAATAATGGGAAGCTCTTTAGAGAAGGTTTTTGGATAGCATAGAATGCTGTAGGGAAAAGTCCTGTTATGATATAAAGGAGTAAGTTATTATGTGCAAATGTTTTCCGTCTGCTTGAGTTACAGAAGAACTGTCAAGCTGGCTAAAGAAATTTAAGTCAATTAATGATTTTATTTGATCAATCAATCAGTCAGTCAATCCTATATACATTTATATATGGAAAAACCTTCTCAAGAAAAGGAGAACAGCCTTTCTTTATTTTTTAGATCAGGCTTCCTGCACTGGCACCCTCCGGATATTCAGGACTATCACAAAACATTATCCCTAGCCATCAGAGCAAATGATGGCTCGGATAGTTCACAATCTTAGACCAACATATCAGCAGGGCATCAGATTGGAAAAGGCTGTTTTAGACCATTCAAGCCCTTCTGGTAGTGCCTTAGAGTTGAAATTTCTTTGCTGATCAAGAAGAGGGAAAGACTTTTTTACTGTGACCATTACTACCAAGAGTTTTAGGAAGTTCCTATACATTGCCTTATGTAATACTCTGCATGAGATGTACATATGTGTTTTTCCCAGCCTTTTTTAAAACAGGGTTATTAAAACTGAGATGTCCAGTTTTTAAAAGACCCAATAAAGGCTAGAACAGCCTGGTTTTTAAGGACCATTTAAAACATTTAAAATGAATTGATTGCCAGCTTTATTTTATATATTGGAGACTTTTATTGCTGCTTTTACTTGAAATGTTTTATGCTGTCATTCTTTATTTGTATTTTTTATTATTTATATTTGGCCATGGTAACACACGCCTTGGTTACTCCCCCCCCGGTTGGATTATTGTAACATGCTTTAAATGGGGCTGCCTTTGAAGAGTATTTGGAATCTCCAATTGGCCCAAAGAACTGCAGCCAGATTGTTAACTGGGGCTGGCTAGAAGGATCAAACAATTCCCCTGTTGCAACAGCTCCACTGGCTGCCAGTCCGTTTCCCAGCACAATTCAAAGGGCTGTTGATGATCTTTAAAGCCCTACATAACTCAGGTCTGTGGTTATCTGAAGGACTGTATTCTCCCTTATGAACCAGCCCAGAGTTTTGAGATCGGCTGAAGAGGCTCTTTAATTTGTCCCACCACCTTCACAGGTGCATCTGGTGGGCACACAGGAGAGGACCTTTTCAGTGGCTACTCCAGGCTCTGGAACTCCCTTTCCAGAGAAGTCCCACTGGCACCCTCTCTACTTTCTTTCCACAGTCAAGTAAAGACATTTTTATTCCAACAGGTATTCAATGTGTGATTATGGCCTGTCTGATAAAAGGTGCTGGATGTTGTTAAATGTGCTGAAGTGGCTGAATTTATGGGTGTTTGGTTTTTTAAATATGTGTTTTAACTTTAATTCCTCTTGACTGTTTATGTTTATATTTTTATATTCCTGTAGTTTTTAACTATTTTTAAATGTTGTAAGCTGCTTTGACTCCCAACCTGGGAAAAAAGCAGAGTATAAATAAATAAATAAACATTCTTAAACATGTTACTGTGCAAACTATCTTAAGAAGATTGGCAATATACAACATATATTATACAAAATAAATACATAAATAAGCCACTCAAATAATCTGGGACATCTTTTTAATCAAAAAATGTTTAATCAAGAAATTTAAATGATTATTGACTTAAGTCTGCAGTCTGGTGTATGCATACCTAACAGTGAGCCTGAGTAGACTCAGTGTGATTTGCTTCTGAGAAAACACGCAATTGGATCACACACTAAATGGTGAAGCCCTAATTCATACACATTGTAAAATTCATGCTTTTGTTTTTTGTTTTGCTCTTTTTTGCATGGATTTTAGGTTTTGCTGGAGGTGAGCATATGCAGCCTTTACACTCAGCATGGATAAAGGTTTACATTTTCTCTTCTTGAAAGCAAAAATATAAATTATTCAAAAGGATCACATTATCAAAACAACCTGCTATAGTGAGCTATAGCATTTCTCCTAACCTACTGCTCTCCAGGTGTGTTGGATGATAGCTTCCACCATTCAAAGTCAGGATGGTCTGTGTGTGTTGTTTATGGAAGGCTGGAGTTGTCATGCAAAGGATAAAAGGATAAAAAAATAGCAGTGTTATATCAGGAATGAGGGTCACAAGGCCCTCCAGATGATGCTGGACAGGAATCCCATCAGGACTAACCAAGACAGCCAATGGCAAAAGATGATAGGAGTTTCAGTCCAAGAATATCTGGAGGGTCCCATGTTCCTCATTCCTAACTTAAAGGCTGTGCTAATCTTTTGACAATTTTAGGAGCAATGTCTCTAACTGCCTCTTAACTACTGCCACCAGCTTTGATGCATTTGCTTCTGGCTACCAGCTATTTTTTTGAACGCCAGATCTTCTCATACACAACTAGCCATCTCCACAGCTTCAAAACTCTAAACTGGAAAAGGAGCTAGAAATGGCAGAGAACCTTTTGTTATGTTATACCAAATATATGCCAGCCAGTGATACACAGTAATCTTTTAAATCCGTGGTTCTTAATCTTTGGCATTCTAGTTGTTTTATAACAACTTCCAGCATCTTTGTTGACAATGGAGGCCAGGGCTTCTGGGAGTGAAAGCCTAAATCATCTGGAGAAGCAAATGTTATGAACCACTGCTCTAGAAAACATTCACATCCTTTGTGTTTTTATGTTTCCAATGGTCTGAGCTTTCAGTTTTTGGTGGATTAAAAAAACCCCTTCATCCTTAAGAAGTTATTTGTAGTAAAAGTGTATCACCTTCATATCATGTTCCATGCATATAATGCTATCAAACATATACACAAGTTACAGTGAGACTGAGAACAATCCCATTTATAGGAGGGCACCATAGAAAACATTATCTTTTACCAAGTCAAAGCATCAAGATAGGAGTTGTGTGTGCAGATGACAGATTTTAATTAGGAACTTCAGAATTAAGTGAACTGCTTGTCCTGAGCTATGCCCATTTTTGACTCGGCTATAAACAAAATAACTCTTGATAACCTTCAGGTGACACACTGCATAAATAATTAAATGTAATTTTTATGTATCTTAAATACTTGTTTGTAATACCTGCCCCTTGACTTGTTTGAATGAGTTTGCTTGTATACCAAGAGAGGAACCCTTGGGATTCATTATTAGGCAATAGAAACCATAGAAGTGATGCAACTGTAGGTCATCATTATCTGAGTGAAGTTCTTCTACTACATCATTATAAACTCATCCAAAGATCTCCCTCCATTCCAGATGAACTTTTGCAAAAATACGTTTGAAAAGATGATTCCAGGGCTGGGGAACATACAGCCTTCTGCATGTTGTCAAACAGGAAATCCCATCATCTCTTACTGGAGGCCATGCTGAACTGGGCTGATGGTATTGCAGTCAAGCAACTTCTGGAGAGCTACAATTGGACTATCTGTTTTAGAGGAGGTGCTATTTCAATAGGGCAGGGAAAAGAGAATTCCATGGTCCAAAATACTTGGATCACTCCAGTATATTTCAGTGAAACAAAACAGAAAGACAGCCTTGCTGAAGTCAACCACAGCCTGCTTTAATTTGAACATGCATTCAAAGGGTGGGTTAATTCCTTTATCAGAGACAGGGTTAATATGCACCCTTGAGGTATATCCCCAGAGTTCCTTGGATAAGGCATAACTAAATGACAGAGAAAGAAATCAGAAACAAACAAGGGAAGGTTACTCATCCCTGCTGCGAGTAGGTGCAGCAGGAAAAATAGCAAATAAAATAGCCTTTAAAATGAGGTGTCAGCAGTATTTTTTTTGGAATAAATGTTATGCTTTAGTATGCATGCTGAGGATGGTTGGAAGGTAGATTAATGTGAACTGGAATACTGAGATAACTGGAAAGTTTCCACACAGTGATAATATGGTTTTGCCACATGTGTGACTAGCTGTCAGCCAAGATGCCATTGGGTTATGATCCCACATGCCTCAAAATGTAAGAAGAGTCCTGCTGAATGAGGGCAAGGGTGCCTTTAATGCAAATTCCTATTTTCCCTCAGTGCCTAATCAGATGCTTCCAGGAAGCTTACAAACAGTTCAAGAATAGCCTCTTCCCCTGGCATTCAGAGGGGCATAGACGAACAACAGCAACTAGACTTTGATAGGTAGCCTCTCCCAGAATTCTGTAAACTCATTTAAAAACTATCTCAGCCAGATTTTATAACTATCACCATATCTAAAGGCATCAACTTTCATAAGAAGAATTGCTTATCTGTAAAACAGCACTTTCTTTTTTCTGAACTGAATTTATGTCTAATTAATTACACTAGGTGACTCAATGTTCCAGTATTACGAAGGAGTGAGAAAAATCCACTATCCACTTGCCTTACCCCTTTCATTTTATAAACCTCTATAGCTACACCCTCTCCCAATCTGCTTATATGCTGTAAGAATGCGTAATTCCAGAATTTATACATTGTCCTTCACCAAATGAGTAGCAACAGTTTCCAGGATGCTGATGCCTGAATTTTTATTCAGAGGTAATTGGTTCACGATATCCTGCTGTGATGAAGCAAACACGGAAAGAGTAATAGGTATGTGTGCATGTATGTAGAAATAACCCTAGCTTCACACATTCTGCACACCACTTCCCAGCACATTCCACTTCCGTACCTTGTCACATGGGACAACATGCAGAAAAGTGGACAGTCCTAACCAAACAACAGAATGAGTGCGGTAGGGCCCCTTGTGCCTTTCAACTACCCTCTGCTTCCTGTAATGCTAACACAGCAGTAGATTAAGACTGAAAGCAGATATGCCCCATAAGACATATCAAAACTGCCTTATCCTAAGTCAGTGGTTCTCAACCTGTGGGTCCCCAGATGTTTGTGGACTTCAGCTCCCAGAAGCCCCAGCCACTATGGTCAATGCTCAGGGCTTCTGGGAGCTGAAGTCTAAAAACATCTGGGGGCCCACAAGTTGAGAACCACTGTCCTAAGTGATACCAGACACCTGCCTAAGTTTAATGTTGACTGGCAAAAGATCGCTAGGACAGTGGTTCTTATCCTTTTCTTTGCCACAGACCTCCTTTAAATATCTTTTGTTGCCATGGATCACCAAGATTTATCTCAAGATTTAAAACTCTAAAGTGCATCAAATATTTATTTAAAGTTGCTATCAAGGATCTTCAAATCTGGAGAGAAGGGAGAAATAAACATGCTACTATTATAATATCTTTATTGGAATGATTCCATACAAATTTGTCCTTTTTGTTTTTTTCTTTCTCTCTTTCTATTTTAATTGTAAAAGTTCGTTGCATTTCTTCAAGCCTCTGTGGACCCCCTGCTCCTTGGTGGTCCATGAACCCTTGGTTAAGAACCACTGCTTTCAGCTATCAACTAAATGAATTTCCCAGCCACCTTATCTGAAAACTTTTAATTGATAACATCGGAGTTGGAACCTGGGATCTTAATGATAAGAAATGCTACTCCTACTGATCTAAAATCCTGCTTAAGATAGTTATTACACAGAAGCATATCATTCCTTTAAAGTGAACTCTCTTAACTGTTTAGATCACTATTTTTCCATTAGCATTGCTGCCTTACTTCCTGCACCGCAGAACAAGGCATGAATAACAACTTCAGAGGAGCCAGATCAGGGAACAACTAAATAGGCACTTTTAGTATGGACAGAAGGCCCAATAGACTTGCAATTCAATAGTGCCCTCAAGAGTATTTTCAAACACTGTTTCATATTTCAGGAACAATTTGTACATTACCTCTTTTTACAGATCCAGTGCAGAATTTTTTATATATGTGGAAATCTCCTAATAGTGTCTAGAGGAAGCAAACAGAGGAAGGATGGAACTCCAGAGCTTAACTTTGTTCCTCTAGATTTCTCTCCCTCACCAATGTTTGTAATTGCTGGATTTCTGGGAATTGTGAAAAGCCCATCTAAAGGGATTCTTGCAAGCTGACCCTTGCTTGAATGTGAAAGGAAAAAGCCAACCATCCCTGAGGTGGTATCCTAAGGATAGTTGGACACAAATATATTTGGGAGGTCTCTGTTATTCTTCCTGCATACACGGACACTATTTTTGGAAAGCCAGGTGACAGAAACCCCTGGATTGACCCTCCCCCTCTCCAAAACCTGAGCTATAATAATCTATACACCTTATTGGCATTCCTGCATATGTTACAAATCTTTGCAACAATCTGAGGAACATTGTTGCCTGTTGCTTTTGTCACACATAAACATGGTGACAAAAATTTAAGTTTTCTAACAGCGAAACATTCTTAACATGAAGCAGTCTGGACTGGCCTTTTGCAGCGGGAGGTGGGTGACACAGATGTATCATGAGGTGGAAAATTTAGTGAATTAGAGGCCACTTCTTTCAAGGCAATATGCCTCCTGGCTCAAAGGCAGACATTTAATGAAATGTGTCAACACACACAGGCATACCCGCATAAACTGGTGTTAGTTATCTGTTTGCTTCAACTAGGGTATCTGCTCAGTTGACTGTTGGATGATTCCAGATCATTTTTAAAAAGAACTCTTTGGTTTATGTACAGTTTTAAAAAAGGAACCTGCATGCTGATCTTATAAGCATACCCTGATTTTTTTTTTCAGCAGTGAGAGTGAAGAAAGGGAAAACACCCACCTCTTGTGAGGTTTCTGTTGATGGTCTCCTGAGACATGCTGTGCAATCTCTTCATATAATCTTCACTGTACCAGACCCTCAGCCTCTCTCCTGGTCTGATATCCCGACAGGTTCGGAAGTAAATCCTCTCACTGTGCTGGAAGGCCATGAGGTTCTGTTCTCTCTCCTCTCGAGAGATGGCCACATACCTGAGGACAAGGACGAAGCAGGCATTGACTCACTAGCAAGGCTTAATAGAAATTAAACAAACCTGAGCCACAGTCGCAGCAGGGGTGACCTTCAAAGGAAGCCACTGATACAGGAGTGTCGGATGGCATGAATAATGACATGCAAACTGACAGAGCTATAAGAACACAACACGCACACCTCAAGAATATTAAATGATTTCTTGAAACTCGTTTAGGCCTGTTGTTTCTGCTTGGGAAGAGATTTAATTGTCATCAATACTCAAGCAATGTGTCACCACTCAGAAGTGCATGCCTGTTTGTAAAAAAATTACAGTGGTTTAAAATACAATTAATGGCCCCCTTAGACCTCTCTTGCCACCTCACTCTTGGAGCCAAAGCTGCTTTCCAAACTGGCTGCTGAATGCAATTGCTGCTCTTCAGAAGCCATTTTGAACCTCCTGTGCGAAGAGGGAGGGGAGCACTGGTAATTTTCCTCAGCCAGTTCTCTTTCTTTCTGTGTTACCTGAGGCATGCAACGGAAAGAGGCAGCTATGGTAATACTTGGAAGTACAAGGAGTAAAGTTTTTCTCAGGCAGTCGTGCTGCTGCCAGTATACCAGTATAAAAAAGCAGGGAGACACCCACCTGGTGAAAAACCAGTTCTCACAAAGACGGATGCCATCTCACACCTTCAAAAAATCAGTTATCAGTAAAGCCAATGAATTCAAGGCAGATGGAAGAAATGAAGCATGGTTATTGTGGTTCATAGTTTTGTCTTTAAGCTAAGGCTAATGCAGTTTCTTCCAAATGAAGAGTGGGAGAGGAAAACTTTTCTTGGCTGTGTGGGGTCAAGATAAAATATCGAGACCTACTGTTAATCTTACCAATTTGCTCCAATGTGATAACCCAAAAGCACACAAAGCCTTGCCAGTTTGCAAAACAGAACTCTTGTTCCATGCAAAACTTTGTTAGTCTCCTGTTCCTAGCAAAACCTTCCAGAACTGAAAATCAAAACAGCCACTTAATATAAAAGCTTCTGCTTTAGGAGGTAAGAACTCATTTCACTGCAAAACCTTCCTTTGATAAAATCTGATCTAGTGATTGAAGGTACGAGCAGAAGAACTACCACAGGCTGGAAGGGAACTACTGTGGGCTGAATGAGGCCCAATGGCCACAAGTTCCCCTCCCCTGCTTTGACATTTTCAGGTATTTGCATTTTGGTAATTTGCATGCATAAGATACATAGTATGTTGGAAAAGTTAAACACAAAAGAATCATTGCAAACTCTCAAACATTCTATTTTTATATACTGAATAAAAGAAACTGCTAGAACAAGAGAGTGTTTCAGGATTTTCAGAATGCTCTGACACTGATTTAATTGAAATTAATGAGGATTGTGCACATTTGTGTACATAGCTGAATAAAAGGGAAGCTGGGGTCATGCTGTATTGCTTCTGTGAGAGTTAGAACAGCTCTTGGGAATACTCTCTGGAATGGTTTTAGCTTTAACTTACAATGTAATTTACCACATTTTACACAGAAACTTTCATTTCTGCAAACATCTTCCCAATAAGTGCACAAGGATCAAACTATTAAAGCTTGTGGTTATAATGTACATTTTTTGGCAATGGCAGACATAATTAATCACAGTGCTTGGAAAAAGATGCTGAAGCAATTATTACAGCCTCTGAACTGTGTTTATGTAGAATATTAGAGTGCTAGAACGGCTTAGAGCCTGCCATACTCAAAATGCATATAGTCAGACTATACATGTACAGGCCACACTTATTTCCCCAAACCAGTTATCTGCTGCTCAAGTAAAATGGATTTATCATGTGCATGCAATGTGTATGAAGACAATTATTCATACGTTCCCATAAGACAGCCTTCTTCCCTCTTTATTTTTGAGCCACTCATAAGAAGGAATGTACACTGAGCCAAGGATACCAGCAGTGATCATGAAAACAGTGTTTACTAGTTCCTTCACTGGGCACTTTAAAAACATAGGAAGAAGTATGTGAACACCGTAGGGTAAACCACAAAGAACACGGCTATCTCTGCGTTTGCAGTTGAGTTTTCTCATCCATCTTGACAGCCACTAATAGCAAGGTCAGGGTGAAAATAACCAGGTGCTGGGTTATGTGTTTTTCCAACCAAGTCAAAATTCTCACAAAATCCATTCCTTGTTCCTGATATAGGCAGTCTTCCTGGGCTTGTTCCTACTGGGTGAACTCAGATCAGAGTGAGCAACTGTGGCCTTTTAGTGATACTAATCAATGCAGTCTGTTGTAAGGGACTGCAGGAGTTGCCGTCCAAAACAAGTTCTCCATCATAACTCAGACTTTTAAAGACAAAACACATAACCAGGTTTTTCTTTCCTACGGAACTACATCTTTTAAAAATGGAAAAATAAAAATGAGAAATCTCAGAATCAATTCAAAATCCAACAGATCCATGTATGCATTCATTTGAATGAACGTCCACTGTTTTTGTACCAGAAAAAACAATGAACTGTAAGTCTACCGGTCCTGATGAGATCATGACATCATTTGACAAAATTAGTCACTTTTCAATGCATTTTTTTCATATTTATACATTTATATGTGGCACATCCCCAAACTTGATTCAGAGGAAGCCTCCAATATACTCTGATGGAAGTTCCTCATTTAATATGTTGTGTGCCTTCAAGTCATTTTGGTCTTATGGTGGCCCTAAGGCGAACCAGTCATGGAGCTTTCTTGGCAAGATTTATTCACTCAGTGTTTGTCTTTGCCTTCCTCTCAGGCTGAGAGAGTGTGACTTCCTCAGGGCCGCTCAGTAGATTTCCATGAACAAGTGATTCAGACCCTGGTCTTCAGGGTCCTAAGTCCAACACTCAAAGCCCTACACCATGCTGGCTTTCTCTCATGGAACCTACTTACCTATTTTTCTTATAAGACTACACAGATCTAGGAACAGTTCTGATCTCATAAAAAAGTTTATAGTCTAATCTAAAAAATGGTAATTTGAATTTTTGTATAACAGTGGAAATAAGTGCAGTTGTACTCATGTAAAAATGAACTTCTAGGATCACAAATGAACATTACAAGTATACCTCGGTCAACAAAGTAGAAGTGATCCTGGGCAATTTCTTTAACAAAAACTTTGGTATCCAAGGTAGAAATAATACAGAAAAAACTGGGATAGGCTTCTACTCAACAAAACAGAAAAGCAGCTCAACAAGTTTCAGCAGACTTTTTATTCAAATTAACAATATGCACATGTGAAATGAAACAACCAGGTCAGATAAACCTTTCTTAAGTAAATTAAAACATTTTGAATTTCTAGAGACCTCTTGAAAGCTTCTTCCAAAATTGCATCCCCAGATTATTTTTTCCCCCTTTCAACAAGTTTCACTTTTCTTCTGATTTCCATTTTGGTGATTAAACTAACAGATTATGCTTTTTCAACATGTCAAGGTAGCTAGTGAGGCAAGCTAATCTGTTTTGCTTTATTCTTTCTGTATCGTTCTTCCCACATGCTCAGGAAGTGATTGTGAAGGCAGCTGTTTACCTCACCTGTTGTACATGAGCACACACAGCTGCAGTAGGATCACCTAGAGTAGAATCTTATTTTTTTTCCCAGGTCAAGCTTTATTGCATTGCTTACTGCAAATGCACTGCTGCAACCCAACACTGGAAGTCTATCTTTCTCTAGCCCTCTTTCAGCATCCTCCCAATGCCAACACTGCAAAAACAAACAAGCAAATAAAAACTTCCAGCTAGACAGAAGACAAGAAAACGGGGTTCAGGTTGGGGTTGGGCTGGGCTACCATAAAAGACTTTATAAAAAGGAACTACTTTGTCAGAGGCTTTGCTAATTGAGATACACCTCTATTTAGGATGTTTCCAGTCGAAACATCTTTCTTTTACCCACTATTGATAAGGGAAGACTTGTACTTATTAAATATAAAATAAAGTGTAACAAAAGCATCCTGAAAATTATATAAAGTGAAAGAGAGTCACTTGTAGTTATTTGGGGCAGGAAAGAATAATGAAAAGTAGCGATAAATGTCGAAACTGTTACATGTCTAGTTTTGTTCAAACACATCTTCAGACACACATGTGGAAAGAAAAACAAATGACCAACAAAGAGTCTGAGATTTAAGTATTACACATTTATTGTTAACAAAAATAGTCATAAAGATAAATTTCCATCATATTTAAATAGCACCAATATAAGCATAGCTATATAATCAAACAGGGCACTTAAAACATGCCTGATTTCTAAACCACCTCATACAAGGAAGCATCCCTTGTGGGATGATACAAGGAAAGCATTTCACAGAGTGAAGGACATTCACTGCAGAAAATTTTCCACAGAAAAAAGTAAATTGCAGAATTTTATCCTTATTAATCCCATCTCTCTCTGTATATATTAATGTTCTACATTTCTCAAATCTAGGTTTTACACATCTTATACCACTTTAAAGAGCTTGTAAATGTTACTTTTGGGGATTATACCTAGAATCTCCCAGTTAAGCAATTCTAGGAGTTATAATCCAAAAAAGTAAATTTGCAAATAATTCCTCTGAAAGAAACAACCCAGACCATAATTTTATGTATTATTGAATATTGGTGATCAGAGCTATTTAAATTCCAGAAACCCAGAGGTTTTAAGTATCCAATCCTCTAGCAGTAGTTAAGAGTATCAACTGTTTCCAGTATGGCTCAGTTCTCAGCAGCAAATCATCAAAGAGGACAGTCATGAAAGACAGTCCCTTCACTTGAACTGACATCACTTCACAAAAGTTTATATGCAAAGCAATCTCAGCAGAACAACTCAAGCCATCAGGGGTGAGTTACTAATGACATTCTCATTTATTTAATCCATGTAGCATTAAAAACAGATATGATACTTTTCAGAGTTAATAAGCAAAACGCCTGCTCCGAGAAGGTAACAATCTAAATTGCTTTTCAGGGATCAAAATTTATTTACTTTGGAGGTAGAATGCCTAGAGGATATGATTTCCAGATTCTGTGCATTATTTCCTTCTCATTAGTCTGCAATTAACTAGTGCTGTATCTGGCTCAAAAGCTATACAAATGCCTAATCTGATAAATTCATGCAATCATGAAACACATCTTGGGTCATATGGATTTATTTTTTCTCCACACAAAGGCAGTAATACTACAGATTGGGTGCTTTCTCTGTGATATGTATTTAAAGTCAGCCTGGTCACCATTTCACTAAGTTTATCTTATCATGTTTGCTACAAGAAAGGCTTTAAGAACTATGCTTTCCTGCAGCTTTGCCTTAAGGGCATTATCTTTTGTATCTGATCCTTGTGGTCAGCCATACTATATATGTTGCAGGGGAAGGAAGGTAGGTATGAAGCAGGTGTAGTACACATGCAGCTTCAGTATTCTGGACTATAAATAAATGCAATGATAACTTGATTCCAAAAGTCCCAAGCAGCCTGGCTGAGAGACATTTCCAACATATTAGAGACAGAACTGCATCTGACATAGCCTACCATATAAATAAAACAGTAATTTTGAAGAAATCACGAGAGCAAAGCTGGCATAATAAAACGAGTATTTGAGATTGCTCCAACTGCTTTTGCAACAACTCATTTTACAGCTCTCGGGCAATTTTTGATAAATCGCAGTACAGTGTGCTATAGCCATCCTGCAATATTATCTTGAAAAAAAAAATTTGCAGTTACAACAAAAAGGTCATCAGGTTGTCCAGTACCAACCCTTCTTGAAGACATGCTGCTTACAGGTTAAACATCTAATTTTCAGTGCAACTAGTTTTCAGTGAGTGCTATATCTAAACTTATTTTTATGTATTACAATAGTACAAGATTACCTAGAGTGATTGACATTTTACATAACTGCTTTTGTGCCATTTTAACATTTCAGAAGTATATAAGAAATACACTATGCCGGATGAGTGTTTGCAAGCTTCAAAAGAGGACATCTACTTATTTTTAAACAAATATTTTAGTTTCATATCCTTTCTTTTGCCAGAATCTACCCGGTTTTAATATACAAACCCCAAACCGCAGTTGCCCATAACTATGGCCAAGAAAGCAGTCATATAAAGAAAATCTTCACTGAAAAGATCAAAGGCCTATCTAATCTAGTCTCCCAAAGTGGCCAAATAAAAAGTCTTTTGCATGAGCCTTTTATAGCCAAGAGGATACACATCTAAACATTACCATTGGAAGAAGTAGAGCAGAAAGAAAGGGAGAAAAATACATTTTGTGGATTGTTCCATTATTCTTTAAGTGCAATTACTTAATAGCAAATCATAAGTAATGTTTTCCTGAGCATAAAAGGTGAGGGAAACAAACCTGCATGCACCTTGGCTTTGTATTTGAAGGAAGACCTATGTGACCCTAAAAATTTCACTGGTTTTAATTAACTTGTTTCCAATGCATGTTTTACAAGCCAGGCAATATGTTTCCAAGTGCACACAGCAAAGTGTACTGTTAAGCTGCCATGATCTATATCACTCTTAAGGGGATCTCTAACTGACTTTCCCTAATAATCATGCTTAGAAGCAATTCTTAACAGAACAACAGCTAAACATTGTCTTTTTTATTGCTACGAGAGCTAGAAATGGTGCTTTCTCTTCCGTGACCGAGTAGTCCGAACAAGAGGAGTCTGCTTAGGATAACTTTGGTTAAGTTCTGCCTTGAGTTCAGAAAGGGTCTCTGATGATGCTTTCTGTTGATTAATCCCCTGCCTACTGTTAGAGACCTGACTATTATTCATGCTTTGAAGCTCATTCTTGATTTGAGTTAAGGTCTGGCACATCTGGCTAACCTGTCCAGTCAGGTCAGACATCTTCTGGCTGATTACATGTATGTTATTTGCCAGGTCTCTGTGGATTGCCACCAGCTCTTGACAGAACTGTTTGAACAGGTCAGTCTGCTGGATGTGGGTGTCAAGGAGCTGATGACCAAAGCCACAAACAGGTGGGCTTTGGGCATGTGGCTGAGGGGGCCTACTGGCAGATAGGGAACATGAATTTGGGTGCTTCAGTTTTTGCCTCTGGCTACTAATATCTGAGTGATCCAACATTGATGAAGAATGAAGGAAAGATGGCATGGCGAGATGATCAATTTCTTCTGTATCCTTCCGTAGTGAAGAAAAACCATGTTGACGCGAGGGGCCTGGGACTTTCTCACTTTCATCACCTTAGTGGAGGGGGGAAAAAGAACACCAGATTACTTGCATGAAGACATTCCTTCAACAACTGCTGTTTCAAAAACTTCAGGAGAAGTCAATATTAAGCTTGGTATTTTTTTGTAAAACAGAGTATCTCCCCTTGACCTTTGGCAGATTCTTGTGAATATAAACTCTCATGTAATACAATGCTTGCTTGTTAGGAAATACAGGTCAACAAATCATGAGAGAATTGATCTGGGAGAGCAGATGATATAATGGAGTTAAAGCTGAGGAGCCAGTCTAGCTGGACCATACTAGTAGGGATGGGCGAACCAAATCCTCGAATCTTTGGCAGGGATTCGAATTCGGGAATCCGAATCCCTGTGCCAAAATAGGCAAACGGAATCTTTCGAATCTGCCAAACAGTTTGTTGGACACCGGGACGCCTGAAAACCTGGGAGATCTGGACGCTTGAAAACTTGGGAGACCGGGATCCCTGAAAACTCAGGACCAGGATGGGATCCTGCTCCTCACATGTTTCCCCACCCAACACGGGCACAGGTGATTGGCCAGCAGACTGGTATAAAGCCTTGCACGCACTCGAGGCCCACATTTCTCCCTCCTGCTGCCTGTGCCCCTAGTGCTGCCTCCCTCTGCAAGGTAATTTTGGGATAGGGATTGGGAGGTGAGGGACAGAGGAGCAAACTGTGGTAATGTCTCAGAGGGTTCCAAACACTGCAAAAAGGGCTTCAGGGGTTCGATGCCAGCCATACTTTCCCCTTCACCAGCTTTCTTTGATCAATTCTGGGACTAAGATTGTTATGATGCCACTCCCTCTCTTAGTTTCTGTGTCTTGAATACATGAATACTTCAGTTAACCCGTTGGAGCTCCCTTTTAGAAAGTCTTTTTATGCTTCTCAACCCCCTGTCCTCTTTTTCTTCTATCTAGCTGCAAGTTTATAAGCAGCATTGCCATTGGAAAGGCTGCAAAGGAGAGCTGGAGAAACACAGACTTTTGGTCTTGTGTTGCAGCAGCATGTCTGTGGTAAACAATGAATGCCAAAAAACTTGAGCTGGGAAAGAATGGGATTCTACTCTAGCTGATTCTATAGGAGGAGTGTGTGTTGCCTACAACAAACAAGGTGAACAGTAGCTGCCTCCAGAATCGTTTATTGAGCATGCATTAATCTGTATTAGTTTTTGATTTGAGACTGGAGGGTAGGGATTGCGAATTGCTGAGACAGGCCTAGAGATTTGACTTGAGTGTCTCTTGCAGGACTTGAGGGTAGAGAATTGACTGGACTAGAGGCTTGTTTGTGTGTACGTATGTGTGTTTTTAAGTGCTTTCTTTGTTGCAGGACTTGAGACTTGACTCTTGAGACTGCAGGGTGCAGAACTGAGATTGGACTAGAGACTGTTTGTTTGTTTGTGTGTTTTAAGTGCCTTCCTTGTTGCAGGACTTGAGACTTGACTGGAAGGTACAGTCTTCTTGAGATTTCAAGGACAGCTGAACATTTCTTTGCATCGTTCCCTTGCAAAGCTCTTTCAGATACAATTCTGGGGTTTGTAGTTTTACAAGGGGTCATAGCCTTCTCTGCCAAGGTGTGCTGGCACATCATCAAACTACAAACCCCAGGATGCCAGAAGGAGCTATGCAAAAGAAAAGCTAGCTTTGACCTGGATTATCTCTGTACTGTAATATGTGGTCCTGTTTACACAAGCAGGAAAATGTGGGATTAATCCACATTTTCCTGCCTGTGTAGATAGGGCCTTCATGTCATTTTCAATCTGGGGAGATCCTGAGGCAAAACTATGACAATTGTCCTGGCCAGATTTCTTCAGAGGGAGGTTTGCCTTTGCCTACGCTTTTGTTAAGGCTGAGAGAGTGTATCTTGCCCAAGATTATCCTTCTTTCCCTTGCTTTTTAAACCCTTTTTAAAAAAAGGATTCAAAAGATTCAGATTCATGAGATTCATGGATTCCCAGAACCTTCTAGAGATTCGGATCTGGATTCGGAAAATTCTGGATTCGTCCCATCCCTACATACTAGCAAATGAAAAAAAAATGCCCGAACAAGCAATGTCACTGTAAACAGAGTTCTCTAGAACAATGTTTCTCAGGTTATCTGATGTGGAAGACTGGCAGCCACTAATTTCCAATGGGCCAGAGCACAGCACTAAATTTGTACTCATTCAGTAAATTGTTTATATCTTTCCTGGAAACTTGCCAGGGACCAGCATACAATAAATCATGGACCAGAACTGATCCAGGGACCACCACTTTGAATAGCAGTGCTCTAGAAAACTATTCTCTATCAGATAACATTAGAACATCATTACTCTAGAATATTGCTATTGGTACTAAAGCTCCTTTTTTAGCTTGCACAACGTATTTTACTTTGTTTCACTAAGTGATTGTGTATTACTGCTTTTAAAATCCAAGGCACAATACTATTTGGGTTGCAAGTGATCAAGAGAAGCTGAAATAATGCAGTTTCTGCAAATAAAGTCCCTTAATAATACTTCTAACACAAAAAACCCCCACAATTATTAGTATATGATTGCTACGATGACGTTCTAGGAGCTTCAGGGTCAGCAACAATCATTTTTTGGGTT
This sequence comes from Iguana delicatissima, assembly GCA_948472985.1. Lineage (NCBI taxonomy): Eukaryota > Metazoa > Chordata > Lepidosauria > Squamata > Iguanidae > Iguana > Iguana delicatissima. The sequence continues at coordinate 1,634,284 of CAOKZL010000187.1, read as the reverse complement.
TGCTTTCCCTACTGGAGGTGCCCTTACTACTTGTCATTGCTTTTATGGATCTAGGGATCTTAAAGCAGGGCACAGATCAATGACAGAGCACAGGTTTCACGGGCAGAAGCTCCTAACTATCACCAAATAAAGTGGGGAAGATATCTGACCGAGGTTTCTGACAAACAGGTGAAGCAGACAGGACTCAACAGACCAATACCTAATTGTATGGAAATAGCTTATTACAACAGTAAAAATTCCTTAAAAGTGGCCATACCTATAAATCTATTGTGTACACACCACAACTCTTTCTTCCCAGAGTAAATAATAATGGCCACTGTAGTATTTTGTAGCCTTTTATTGTCTATCAAATGCAATGCAGAGGGGAAATACACCAATACAGCATAACAAAAATGGTGAAGAGGAGCTTGGTCATACTTCGCTCAAGTGTTCACAGATAGAATTTTGCAGACTATGCTTACCATCTAAAATTGCTAGTGGTCTAGGCTAGAACGAAGTAACAGACCACAGGTGTGCTTGCTTACTCACATAGTAATATTAATCCTCCCTTTACCTAACTGAAGTTTAAAAAACTAGACCAGAGCTGGGGTTACCTGTGGCTGTGTGACCTCCATCCTAGCCCACAGTACTGCCATACTTTTGGAAGGCAAACTGCAGAAGATCTTACTTACAGGGCAGTCTATGTGCATCAAGAACACACCCCACATTTGGGCCACTATATTAACTGCTGTATGCAAGGTACTAGATAAGTATTACCTGCCATATGCAATATATATCTGTGATGCTTGTTCTCAACAATATAGGGCCTGATCCAGATTACACTTTGAGCAGACTCACTGAAATCAATGGGACTTAAAATTAGTTACACTTAATATGCCTCATTGATTTCAGTGGGTCTACTCTAATTCTACCAAGCCTGGATTGAAGAAAAAAATACTGGATAATATGCTCTGAATAAGATGCTCTGAACCACAAGACTACCTTTAACACATCCACACATTCATTAATATGAAAATTTTTGACAGAGAATTAACAACAGGCATAGAAACTACTATGCGAACTGGGAATGTGCACTTGCCTGTTATATGTCCAATGTCTTGAAAGACCACAGGAATTAGACTGGCATCCATATAGGTTATGTGCGATATGGGGAACTCACATGATTTCTCCTTTGTACAGTGCTGATCCAGTGTAAACATTTCCATATTTGCTGTTTCTAGACTAATTGCTAGTGATTCATATATTCAGCGACTTAATGGTAAAAACTCAGTTCAACTTTTGCTCTTCCTTCTCTGTGTGTGTGCATGTGTGTGTGTAAACTACATTTTTTTTTCATATCTGCTGTTCTCCTAATTAGGAGTCCTCACATAATTTATACTTTGTGATAACTTGACCAAAGAATCACTGCTCATGCTAGTTTATTCAAGGTATAGTCATATACAGTTTGTTGAGAAAATAAGAATGGGGATGGCAATGGGGTAGAAAGGTCAAGTGCAACAGGAAAGACTAGGTAGAAAAATATAGCTTCGCTAAAAGTAAAGATTAATCTTTGTGTCACATGCTTCTTTGTTAGAACTAACCTGTGCAGAGGGGACAGATGAGGAAGTAATACTTACAGCTGGTTGATGGGCTGTCAACCACGTCCGGATCCGCTCTCCGGAAGCCGTGCATGTGGCATGACGAATGCAGCGTCGACTCGATGGCTCTCTCGTGGGCGGTCAGGACAATGGCCGAGGGCCTCCCCGGGCTGCTGGGACTGGAGAGGGACCTCTGCATAAACACGAGTTTGTCTCTGGTCCTTCTCTTCATGTCATCCCATCTGTGCTTAATATCCTTCACAGACCTGGGGACTTGGCTCACCGATGTGATCTTTCTGGCTATCCCTTCCCAGATCTTGTCCCTGTCTGCATGGGACAGACGTATTGTCCCCCTTCCAAACAGCCTGGTTTCGTTACGTGTCACTTCAGTGACCAGAATGTCCAACTCCTCCCTGGAGAACTTGGGCTTCCTCTTTCGTTCAGTCATGTTCCTTGTGTTCAATATCCCACAAAGCATAAATGGGTAAAAAGAAATCAATGGGAAGTAATGATACTACTATAAGCAAGATGCATGACCAGATGTGCATAGTTCCAGCTTGGTGAGGGTCCTCTCCTCTAATCAACACAGTGCTTTCCACTACCTATAGAAAGTGGTATTTTATTTCCCAAGTAGCAGTCATCAAAGTTGTACATGTGGGAGTAGAGATGGGTGGGAGAAAATTCATGTTATTTGTAGGACTTGTAACCTTTGCACAGTACTTAGTGTTTTCACATATGTCTGTTTCTGTATTTTATTATAAAATTAATAAAAGTATCTTTAAAAAGTTCACATGGAACAATTTAATCATTTTTCAGTTCATCACGACCACCCAACAGTATCACCAAATATATTTGTGCAATTCTTGGGATTTAAAACCACAAGATCCACTGAAAATAATTAGCACCCACTCATGGTTTCAGAGATTTGAGTTGGTTATAAATCTCGCTGTTCAAAAACTGAAGTCAGCAAATTATTCTGGATTTCTTTCATTTCAGAATTTTATGTGTTTACCAGATCACCTTGATTTTTATTTGTATTTCAAAGAATGAACAATATAACCTTTTTCGAATAGTTTACTAATCAACGCAATTTTGCATCTACAAGATACATAATATGTTGAGTAGATTGTTTGCATCTTGTGTAAGAATTTTTCTAGAACAGGCAAACAAATTAGGACAGGATAAATTTATCACACCATGGAAACTATGGAGCTGAAATCACATCATCTGTATTTTTCTCTAGATACCTTAAATAACCTACTGTACTTTATCTGTTGTAATAATTGCAATACTTGAGATTCTTCTGAAACTAAGGGATGGCTACCAGCCACATTGGATACATATTCTATCCAACACCAGTTACAAAAATGCCTCTACACCTATTAAAGCATATGCCTGAATGGTTGTGGGGCTCAAACTAGGTGGCATATAAGCCTCATGCCCATCATCCCTGAGGATCTGCCCACTTATGTTGAGTCTAACAATGTCCTACAGTGGTTACGGGGTCTTCCTCAGCTCTTCATAATCACTGAATGAAGGTCTAAAATAATTCCAGTATTTGGAGGAAGGGGTGGGACTTACATGTATGCTCATGCCTTTCCCCCCATCTCCAGTTTTACCTTTAGTCTTATTCACGCATATGCCTAAACATGCACATTAAAATGTTTATCTCTCTGAACCAAATTACAAGTCTAGCCCCTCAACCTTTTGTGATAGCCCCCTGTTTCTTTTATTAGAAGGCTCAGAACAACCAATTTTTAGTTAAGGGATTTCAGGAAAAGCTCACAGACTTCATCACGGAACCTTTTTCTTTACCATTTCAGCACTGCTCTGGACAGCCAACATTTAAAAGGACACTTGGCTCAAAGTCTTGACTCAATGCTAAGTTCAAAAGTCACTTCCACAGTCAAACATTGATTTATTAAAATATTTTTTAAAGGAAAGAAGGGTACATATTTCACTTATTCTGTACTTTTTCATTTTTTGATCCTCTTAACTGATGCAAGCCATAAGTGAATTCTTTCAGCACCAGGCAATTCTTACAAAGAGAACAGTCTCAAATAGAGTAGCTTGTGTGATAATCATCAGACAACATGGTTATGATATCTCACTAAGGGATGGGGAGCCTCTAATTCTCATTTGCTAGCCCTATAGAAGCAACCAGCCAAGTAAGTAAACACTTTCTACTTCTGGTGGGAATAACTGGCTTTGATTTCCTTTATGTCCAACCTCCTGCATCATAGCTGAAGTGGCAGAAGCTTCTCTAGAACAGTGGTTCTCAAATTTTTGGTCCTCCTGATGTTTGGTGCATCAGTTTCCAGAATCCCAAGCCTCTGCTTGTGCTGACTAAGGCTTCTGGGAGTTGAAGTCCACAACCTGGGGAACCAAAGGGTGAGAACTACTGTTGTATAAGGCAGGGAATAATGCAAGATCCAGGAAAGGAAGCCAAGAGAACATTTGAGAACATGAAAGTAATGAGGCCACAAACTAAAAAGGAAATTAAGACAATTTCAGACTCTACAGTTCACACAACTGTTTTTTACAGTCCCTAGAAGACACAGGCAAGTTTCTGCATGGCCTATGTAAGCATTATAGGAACCAATAGGATAATTTGCAGTTGGAATCCTGACTTCTATCATCTTCTAGAGAAGCCAACGGGTGTGTGCTCCTTGACTATTCCACTGCTTCAAAACGATGTACAAATGGGAAGGGAAAGCATACTATTTTTAATAATAAATAAAGAGATAACAGCCAGATAATCCAACTGATGTTGCTCAGGAGTAAGAATGTCAATTGCTGCTTATGTTGTAATACTTTATAAGCTACTTTAACAACCCTAATAATTTCTTTCTACTCTATGATTTGTCAATATACTTTCCTATCTTTGAGGGCTTCCAGCTTCTTTTTCTGTCATCTGAAAATTCAATTAGTAGATTTCTGCAGAAATTAATTCCTCAAGAAAATGTACAAGATACAACATGGACAAAACTAATATTGGCCTATTGGTAGTTTCATTTATTATGTTGTTGTCCAAGAGTAACAGCAAATTTCAGGACAACCAAACCAAAAGTATTTAACATCATATAAAAAAAAACCTACTTAAGCTATATTATTCAGTGTCAAGAACCACAAGATTTAGATGCCAGTATGTTTGCTAATTTGTTTTTTAAAAGGATTAGACAAACTCAAGGAAAACAGGTTTACCAGCATTACTATGTTAAGGCACCACAAGTACAAATGGTAATCTTCTGAATATGATTATGATGGAGAAACAACTGGAAATAGCCATTGCCTCCAGATCCCACTCATAATCTGCCAGCTGATGTTGGAAACAGAAAGCTAGGCTAGGACCTTGCAGACAGTGAGAGTAAATTCATTCTTCAGAAAATACGAACTTGAGGTTGTATTTTCACTCTTAGCCTGCTTCCCATGAACAACTGGTTGGTCACAAAACACTGGACTAGATGGGTCTCTAGTCTGGTCCTGCTTTGCTCTTTTTAGGTTTTGAGGAACAATCCTTAATCAAGCAAAAACCAGCACTATGCATGTTGGGATGCCCTCCATATTAAGTTAATGGGATATATAGTCCAGCATAAGTAGCAGCCTGCCTGTAACCAGAGAAGTCTAGGTACCAAGGACTGTTAGACAGAATCACCCAGCCATTCCTCACCCCCTAAAGAACAGACTGTATTCACCCCCGACACCCTGGGAATGCAAGTTACCATGCGTGTGCAAGAACATGTCTGCTTCTCAATCTCCTCTACACTTGATTCCACTTTCCATCAGGCCGTAAAAACTGCTTACACCACTGATGACTGGCTAAAAAGCCACCCTGCCACAGTTGCTTGGACTAATGGCATGGCTTTTGTTGGAACCAAATTATACATACTTTCGGACTGCAGGCCAGAAGTACTGAGAAGGTATCATGACTCCAAACCTGCTGGACACTTTGGATTCCTCAAAACACTTGATGCCATCAGAAAACTGTTCCATTGGTCAGGACTAACCAAATATATGCAGGACTATATTAAGAACTGTGCTGCGTGCAACACCTGTAAACCTCCTATCTCAAAGCCACACAGGCTCTTCCAACCCCTACCTGCACCCTCAACCCCTTGGGACATTATTTCCTGGGATTTTATAGTAGGTCTTCCCAACTGTCAAGGGTATCATGTCATCTGAGTTGTGACAGACCACTTCTCCAAGCAATCCCACTTAATTCCTCTCAAAAAGATCCCCATTGCGGAAAAACTCGCTGACCTTTTCATCACTAACATCTGGATGGCAGGCCATGGAGTTTCTGTCTGCACCACAGACAATTTCAAAGGGTGCTTGTTCAGTCGAGGAATGCACAGCCAAATTGTAGGCAAATTCAGTGAAGGGGAGTAGAGGCACCCAATTGTTTTTGCTGGAGTTAATAAAGCAGCAAAGGTATTGTTCTAGAGTTTGATTGACGTGCTTGGTCTGTCGATCCGTTTGTGGATGATGGCTGCTACTGAGTTTCCGGACAATTCCGATGGACTTAAGGAGTGAAATCCAGAATTTGGAAGTGAATATAGGTTCGCTATCCCACGCAGCAGTTCATATGATATCACTGCATTTTTTTTCTTCAGGATGGGTAGGATGTCGACATGCCCTCCATATTAAAGTATTGGGATATATAGTCCAGCATAAGTAGCAGCCTGCTTGTAACCAGAGAAGCCTAGGTACCATGGACCGTTAGATAAACACTTGCCAGGAATGTACTGATAAGCGCTGCTTGGCTCTCACAGCTTCAAGGCCTTCAAGGTCCCTTGACAAAGGGGGAGGGAACACGGGGATTCTAAAGCTCTGGTATTTGCTTTTGAATGGCAGTCTCCTCACTAAAGTCTTGTATTATAATGTACCTCACTCCAAATAAATAGTGTTTACGCACTGTACTATTTGTGTGTGTGGATTCAGTTCCTGACAACGTAGGCAGAAGAATCACTAGGTTTTGAGGAACGCTAAGACTTCGAAAACTAACAAATGAATAAACAAACAAAATATTTTTACAAAATGACCTTCTTCCCACCAGGCTTCCCAAAAGCCCTGGTGGCAAAGTGGTTAAATGCCTGTACTACAACTACAACATTGTGAGTTTGATCCTGCAGGGCTCCAGACTGACTCAGCCTTTCATCCTTCTGTAGGTTGGTAAAATGAGTACCCAGCTTATTGGGGGCAACTAGCTAAACACATTGTAAAACTGCTTGGGGTGTGGTTTGCACTGATAAGCAGCACAGCAATATAGCTGTTATTGCTATTGCTAAATGTAAGGGGAGGAGTCAAAACAGATCACTGATGAGAGAACACTACTAGTAGCCACAGAAAGTTGAGTATCTCTTATGGATGAGGGAACATAATGAAACAGCCTGGAAGAATACATGGCTGATTGGCTGGAGCCCTGAACAAAAGCACAATCCATGATGCAACATTTAGTTTAGTCCCTCTTGTAAATCCTTCATGCCTATAAACATCCAAACACCCTTTTCTAAGTATACATAATCTGCTTGCTATCATTCTGAATGAATTGTTTTGTACATGTTCCAGACTTACTGAAACTGTTCTTTCAACTGAAATACTTTTTTAGCCAACTTTTTATTTGGGATATTTGAGGGATCAGTTTGGGGTCCATAGTTGTAGGAGTTCCATCCAATTTAAGGATACTATATAAATACCAAAAAACTTTCACTATAATGATGCTTAATTGGAGAAAACCAACTCTACTCTTAGTATCCTCAAAGTGTTTTAACTTCTGTTGTTATGGAGCTCCACTTTGTCAGCCATGCATGGAGAGAGAGATGGGGAGAGAGATTTTCTGTCAAAAGCCCTAGTCTTCGGAATGAGAAAACAGTAGTACCAGCTCATTACTGCCTAATATGTTTGTTTGTTTGTTTGTTTTTTAAGGAGAGTGTAGAGGAATTTAAATAAGGTAAGACACATGATAATTTCTGCAAAGATTAATGAGAGGGCATTGCAAACGCTACTGAGAGGCATTTCATCTGCAATGAAAACTGCAGATGTTTCTTACTTTGCAGAAGTACGGTGGCCCCCTACATTTTTGCAAGGGTTTAGGGCACAGAACCTTCACAAAAGTGGAAAAATGTGAGTAACTCTCTTCCCTCCCATGATTCCCCTCCCATTCCCTTTTCTTTTGTGCGCTGGTGCCAGATGAAAGTAAATGGAGGGAGCTCTGGAGGGGAGAAGGAAGCCCCCCATTCCCTTGCCCTTTGCCTTGGCACAAGTTCTCAGCACTGAGGCCAGAGGCAAGGGAATGGGAGGGGGAGAAGGAAGGCATGAACATGCCTCTCCCACTTATTTCTTTGTCTTTTGTCTGGGTGCTTGACTTCATTCTTTGTGCCTGGCAAAAAAGCAAGAGATTGAGAGCAGGAGAAGTGGAGTGGGGGAGGCATGCATGCACCTTGTGAATAACCAAATTTGTGATAGTCAAATCTGTGAATGTGGAGAGAAGATTGTATCACAGATTCTATTTCTCTTATCCTACCATTATTGCCAGTAAAGCTGATAACAATTCAAACAGAAATGCTGAAATAAGACTGCTATGATAGGATTTACTGATTTAGAAATAGACAAAAAACAGAATTTTCCCTAAGTTGACACGAGCAAGAGAGTTACTATGGAAATAATGTATCTAACTATTTTGCAACAAATTGGAAGGTAAAGAAAGTGACAAAAGATGCTATTTCTTCTAACTCCCAATGAAACTGTATTACTGAGTGCAGATGAAGCAGGCAAAACAAAAGATTTTCTCTTGGAAGAATGTTTCAACGATAAAATTAGAAACCAACTGTTTCAATGAAGCAATAGTAATTTCCAAAGAATCAACCACAAGACTGAAGTAATATGAACTGTTCTTCCTTTAGTCCATAAATACCAAGGAGGGAAGAGAGATAGAAATAAAAACCAGACTCACCTCATCCAATTTGATGTAGTCTCATCTGTTCCATCTATGGATTTGTAGCGGTTGTTCTTATCAACAATCTGGCAGGAAAAAAAGAGGATAGGCATAACCAGAACAAGGAAAATGGAGCAATTTTACCTTCTAATATCTTTGGCACTATTTTCCAGGTATCTCCTATATAGCATCAGGTGAGGGCTGGTGAAGGGCCTACAAAATTGTTTACTTCTAAGCAACTTTTTCAAGTTTGCTCCAGCAGTATAAAAAATCCTGCTCTCAATTTCTAAGTTTGCTTTTTCCAGTACAAACTTTAATTGTCCCCTAGCTATAAACAGAAAGAGCTACTGTTGTAACTGCAACCCACAGGCATTCATCTTTTTAGCAAGATTTTGAAAGTGTCTACATTGTTAATTACTGCAAGAATTGTACCAGTGGGAAAATGAGAACAGAATACTTACCAGCCAAGAAAAGAATCCAGCTGATTTGTCCTGACTGGAGAGTTTCCCTTCATATGGTCCGAAGATACGCCCTTTGGGGATGACCTCGCCCACGCAGCACACGTCCCGTTCCCCATTTGGCTCCTTCACCACTTCCATGCCAGGTGGGACAGTCAGTGCAGCTCGGTCAGGAATGCCAATGGGTACTGGAGCATCTGATACAAACACGGGTGGGCCATGATTTGGACATTCATCCACAAAATACTCCTGGCAGGACTCACAAACTGCAGGAGGAGAAGAAGAAAGAAACAGGAATTATCTTGGTTCAGTAAGATATCAACAGATACCAATCAGGGTAGAATAATTCTTTGTGGGGATTTTTGCATGCAAGCTCTGTGGTGTGATAAAGAATTTGCCATCAAATTCGGAGGCAGGTGCTGTAAAAAGTTTAAGAGACTCTTCAGTGAAAATCAATTTCTAGCCTGAGGCCAAACCAGAGCTTTGGGAAGAGGAGGGTAATGCAGTTTCCAACTTGGACCAAGCAAAGTGATTTCAGCACAACCTTAGCAATTGTTCAGGAAAGCAAATTATTATTTCTAGGACACAGGCAGAATTTACAGAATAATGGAACTGAAAGGAATCTAATCCAAACATTTCCCAGAAGCAGGATGAAGTGCCTACATTTTCCGCACAAATGGTGAAAGGGCATTGTTTTCCTTCACCCAACTAAACAAGGGGCAGGGGGGATATGCACCATGGTTGGCTGTCCCAGACATCAGATGACTTCTTAAACCTTACTGCTAAGACAGAAAAAGAAACAAAGCATGAGCCTTTATGGTGTTTCACATACAGTCATACATAATAGAAAGGTGTCTCGTAGCACCTTTTAGACTGAGAAGAGGTTGGTAGCATGAACTTTTATAGATTTATGTCTATTTCATCAGCTTCAAGTTAACAAAGTCTCTGACAGTGAAGCTCCTTTTACCAAATGCTGTTTCCATCTGCCCAGCCCACTCTTTCTCTCCTTATCCTGTTTTAGAATAACTGAGAGGATAGTGAAGAATGGCTAGAAAAAGACAGACTTTTGGTGTCAGGTTGTGTAGTGTGTGTGCTCTAAACAATGCAATACAGTTTGAGCTGGGAAGGAGCTGGATTCTACTCTAGCTGATCCTACTGTAGCATGGGGGGTGTGCTTACCACAGGAAAGGTAAATAGCAGAGATCTCCAAAATCCCTTACTGAGCACACATGAACAACAAAACAGAGAGAAAAGAAGACAGCAGATGAGCCTGTTTCGCCAGCTTATCACAGATCTGTACATTTAGCCAACAAAATGGAAATCATAAAAAAAAAAAAAGGACAGTAGTGAAAGCAAAAGCTATCCAGATGCAATTTTGGGAAAAGTCTTCAAGTGGTCTCTAGAAAACTTTATCTATTTTTGTTGACTTATCCAAGGCTTATTTTATTATTATTGTGTCATTGCACAGGAGCATATTATTTGTTGCCAATAAAATGTTTCCTGAAACTTATCAAATCACTTTTTTTTTGTGGTGCAGGAACTCATCCTTGTTCCTTCTGTGCTATTTCTGCCTTTGGTATTAAAATTTTTGTTAAAGTACTAATGCTCAGGAACACATCTACTTCATTAACAGATATATTATTCTTTTCTAAGACAGGGATTAATATATGGGGGAAAAAAGTATGAAGAGGGCCTCAAGCAGAGAAACACAAAGGGAGAAGTGCAAGATTCCCTTTACTGAGGTGTCTCTGTGGCTCCATCAAGCTGATATGACTTGTTTTACATCTGGAGCGAGCTCTTCTGTTGCTTGAGATGCAAGGAATCATATTACCCCTCACTGTCAAAGCCATATCCCCAAATCACTATCATGCATCCTCTGTCTCATTCTGAGGACCTGCTCATAGACTGTGGATGGCCTCTGGGGACAGTGGATAAACCAATATGCCCCATATGCCTGACACTGAGAAAATACCTCCTCAGAGCCAGACACTGGAGTGTAGCTGTCTTTGGAGACTGTCTGCACCCACAGTACAGCCAATCAGGGCCCAGATGCCAGAAGAACATTGTAGGGTCAGCCCTGTGCACACGACAGCAAACCATCTCTCTCTCTCTCTCTCTCTCTCTCTCTCTCTACACACACACACACACATTGCAAGAAGTGACATCAATACATAGTTTTTTTTTCTACAAAAACTTGAACTAGGAATTAAAATAAGGATTCTCGGTATTACAGAGAAACAAACGTGCAAGTTAGCTTCCATGGTGTATAGTTAGTAGTGAAAGATAAAGAATTTGGCTTCAAAAGGAACTTAGAAAGATGTATAAGAGATACTTTCAGAACTGGAGAATCTTTTGTCACCCACTAAGAGAGACAAAGCGTTTCCTCTGCAAATGGGAAAGTATATTCAATAGGTTTAATAGGAACTAAGTTTTTTTTTGGTGACTATCATTTTTTGCATGCTCAGAAATTGGAGGTTTGGGTAAGCTGTTCCCCCTGCACCCTTAAGACGTGCTCAATGCATAATAGAATCCCACAGGGGAGTGTAGTTACAGTCACTCTTTTTAATATGATGATTGTATGTTCTCTGCTATTTCCAGGATTGTTATAAGTATGTATGTGAATGATTGTCCTTTATGGGTCCATAGCAGATCACTTCAACTGGTTTTGACTGTGTTAGAAGAACTAGAAGAGAATAGGAGATTTTGAGGGTATTAAGTTTTTTCTGTGGCCGTCACAATAGGTATGTTTTTTCTGTACGGAAATACTCTAGGAACACTGCAATTACATGGGAAAGATTTAACTAGTATCTAGTTTCAAGTTCTGAAGAGAGATTTTGGATAATAAGCTAACGTGGAAGCAATAATGTGACTATGATTTCTAAATGTAAAGTAAGGTTGAATATATATACTATATATTATGTATTATACTAGCAGTTTGTTCCCTGATGTTATAGTTAGGCTGTATCAGCACTTCAATTAGAAAACTTACTTTTAATGGCTCTGTAAATATGGATTTTTTCCTCAGAGGTAAATGCACATAGATTTTCAGCAGATCAGCTGAGGAACTTAAAACAGCATTTGTGGCTTAAAAATAACTGAAACATGACATCATGCTCTTTTTGTTATGTGAAATATAAAAAATGGTAAATTAAGTAGCTACTTTTTAGATCAACATTTTATAGATATTATTAGTGTATATATCTGGCATTGCCCAGGATTTTATTTTCTCTCTAACAAGTAATACTTGTTAGAAAGGTTTGAGAACCTGTGCCTCTAATTCCCCAAACCGTCTTGTCAAGAACCTGTAACTTTTCCACATATTCCCCAATCTAATCTGTATTGAGAGTTATTAACATACATAGGTTGGGTTCATAAGGGAATACACTGCCCTCCTCCTTGCTGCTAGGCCTTGTCTCCATAACAACAAGCCAGGCCCCAGAGCTTTCTGGCTAAGAATTCTAAAGGCCTCTTCCAAACCTGCAAACCCTAGAATTCCATAGACCCTTAACAGGTAGCCAATCACATGAGGTCTTTGCCTCACAGCCAATCATATGAGGTCTTCACATGACACAGACAAACAAACAAACAAGCTTTGACTCTTATATAGTAGATAAATACATTATAGGCCATTGCTATCAGTACATAAATGGAGAAAAGATAAAAAGATTCTTCTGATATTTTATCATGTCTTTACCACACTTTTGACAGGTTAGTTGGTAGGCCTACGCTTTGGCCTCTCAGACCTTTGCTATACTGACTAGGTGTCCTTTCTGCCTAAGGCCCTGAGGATAGCTACTGCTCCTGCTTCCCACTAACATTTTGCAAGAGGCTTATACAGAATGGCTGTGTGATTTATTAGGGCATGGTTTCCTAATCGTAATGATGAGTAACAAGAAGACCCTGGATGTGGTCTTTCCAATGAACATTGATAATATGTTGCTCTTGAGAAAGTGGAAAAGTCAGTTCAAGTCTTTGTGAACTATGTTGGATAAGAAAGATGACAGATCTTGACATTTTAGATTCTTTAAGACATAGGAATGAGAATGTACTTTTTTTTTTCATTTGGTATCTGATTTGGAGGTCCTGCTTTTTGATTCTGTTCTGCTTTAATCTGGATAAAATATGTCACAAATGCCAGTCTCAGGAAATGTGCACATTTTAAGTAAACAACTTTCATGTTTGGAAGCATTTCTGTCAAGAACACATCATGACTCCCAAAGAAGCACTGATTTTGGGATTTGTGTAGACTCCATTTCTTCTGCAAATTAAAATTGAAGCTCGTTATATTACTGAGTTACATCCATACCCACAAATTATATTTAGCTCCTTTATAGCAGGTCTCTTTTATTTCCAAGAAAGAATGGAGTGTTCTTCTGTCCATATCAGCGAATGTAGCAAATGGGAGGAAGTATCTCTCTTCTGTGCAATACTAGCATGAGGGCCAAAGGACACATATGCCAACAAACCAATGTGCAACAGAAGTAGGACTGTTTTTTCTGATATCTGTGTCCATATATCAACAGCTCCATTCAAACCCCATTTTGATAATTTTGATGCCCAGTCTTATTAACAATGCATGCAACGAATTAGACTATATGTTTCCTTATGCCTAAAGCGAACACAAGCCACACTCCATTACTTGAAAAGAAGGGATCGCTTAACCTTATCTACTACTGCTGCGCTGGGAGCAATGGTGGGGTTCCAAGTGACAACTTTTTTACTTACTTAAGATTTAAGTAGAGAACAGAAAAATCAGTATTTCATCAAGAACAAGAAACTTACACCAGAAATCAACTTGCTGAAAACTCTTCGACATGATCAAATCCTGCTTTCCTTTCAGCTTTTTAGGCTCCACATCCACAGACTGGGAGTCAATCTTTCCAGAGCTGACCAGAAAACAAATTAACAAAGACAGAATGTAAGAGTTTGATATTTTGATATACTGATATTTTGATGAAAACAGAGATCTTTAAAAAACAACAACAGAGAAAAAGTAGATTTGGTTTTCCTGACTCTCTCACAGTTATATCTTGTGTGAATTTAGTAAGTGGTTCTTCAAGTCCCATTTTATTTCCTATGTACAGATGTTTTCTCTCTCTAGATACACATTTTCCCTTAATCAAAGCTGCCATACAAGGATATGGAAAAGTAAGTATCGCTGGCAAAGGGTGCAGGCCCTGGCTAACCTGTTAAGAAACCAGTCAAGCTTTATATGTATGAAAGAGAGAGTGGCAGTGATAAAGCACAGGAATTAAAATAATTCTTCCAAATTTTAATGATGCCATTAAAAAAAGAGTGAAGTTTCAATTTTATAAGAAGTTTGGATGTATTTCTAAAATGCTTTTATGGCTACGAAAAAATTATACTAATATTCAGTGCTGCTGCAGCCTTAGAGCTACAGGGCTATAACTCTTTAAAAGGACTCCACAACAGTGATGGCCTTCTATCACGCCACAATCTTATCCCAAGCTTATTCCTATTTATGCGACATGAACTGATTTTACACTGCATTCCTAGGAACCCTAAAGTTTCTTAAAAGCTTACCAAGATTTTCTTAGTGTGACAAGTGAGCAACGGATCAGCCTCTGACTATAAATATTTTTAGGCAAGTGTGACATACAGACACAGGGAATTGCTGCATATTAGGGTATATATTAAATTTACACGGAATGAGACCAAGGCCTAAAAAGACTGTCATAAACCAAAACTGCAGCCTTGAATATATCTCAGATGCATGAAAGATACACAGGCACTGCTCGACAAATAGATTTGTGTGGAAAAGGATGAGGTTTGAAAAATTCAGGCATAGGGTACCCTCTTACCAAAGTTGTCCATATTCCTCTTCCCGGCATGGAGAGTAGGGTTCTGTCTTGATAGTCACCATCTCCCCAAAGCAGTCATTCAGCTTTTCACTCATGTTCTATAAGGAATTCAAAGACAAATTACAGAAAAGGTAAATCATTTTGGAAATGCCAGTTCTCACATCAAAACATTGTTTTCACAGTGACATAGTAAGCTGTCCTTACACTGAACCGGATCATAACTACATGTGGTTCAATATCATCAACTTTGATCGGCAACGAACAAGTCTCCTGTGTGTTTCTGGCAGGATTCTTCCCGAGTCACATGGGGAAATGCTCCAAATTAACTGGAGGTCTCTGCCCAATTATTAACCAGACCAATCTTATGTAGCTGTTGGAATTCTTAGGTGTGCCCAATGATATGGTGGCTGAAGTATTCCAAACAGCCCTGGTGCAGAGACCTTTCCTAACAAAATAGCCCACTGAAACAGCTCTGACATGACAGGCTATTTATTAATAAATAAATTTCATACCTGCACGAAAGTGGGATATTAATTAAAAAATAAATAATCAACTAACTTTTTGGTGCCATGTTGCAGTATTATCCTTTCTTCCAGAAAGCAAGTTTAAAAGGAAAGTTACCTTGGGTTCCTGGATTTGGATGCTAATTTTAGAAAGTGATTAAAAATAGGCTTGCTAGCATTATACTAAACCATACCATGACCCTTCATATCTTCTCCCCATCCATCCATATCAGGAAACCACAAAGATTCCCAATTTTATTTGAAATTTATTGCAAAAACAGAGAACATGGATATTTTGCTCTTCTGTAGTAAGCAGGAAGACAGCTGGACCTTCTGGAAAATTTCTTTACACCAGAAAACTCTTAAGCACTACAATTTTTATTCAGTTATTTATCTACTTGTTAAATTTATATCTTGCCTTTCTCCCAAGATGGGATTCAAGCAGCTTACAATAATTTTAAAAAAGATTAAGCTAAAACATTAGCTTACAAAGCTAAAAATAATTAATAATATATTTTTTAAAAGTGACCCAAAATTGTTGAAAACATTTAAAACATAATTTCCAATGAAAGATCAAAAATAAATTACAGTTGGCCCTCCTATCCACAGATTCTGTATCCAAAGATTCAATCAGCCATGGCTTGAAAGTATCACCTCCCCCTCCGCTGCAAAAAATCCAAAAAGTAAACTTTAATTTTGCCATTTTATATAGGAATCGTGTTGGCTTTCTTGGCTGCTGCATCACATTGCTGACTCATGTTCAGCTTGTGATCCACCAAGATTCCTAGATCTCTTTCACACATACTGTTATGCAGCCACGTGTCTCCCATCATATATTTCTGCATTCCATTTTTTAAAATTTATTTATTTATTTTGCCTAAGTGTAGGACCTTACATTTCTCTCTGTTGAAATTCATTTTGTTAGCTTTGGCCCAGCTCTCCAATCTGTCAATTTTGATCCTGTCCTCTGGTGTATAAGCAACCCCTCTCAAGTGGGTGTCATCTTCAAACTTGCTCAGCATGCCCTCTATTCCTTCATCCAAGTCATTGATTTAGATGTTGAATAGCACTAGGTCCAGGACAGAACCTGTGGCACCCCACTAGTCACCTCTCTCCAGGATGAGAAGCAGCCATTGGGGACATATAGGGACTTGAGCATCCACAAATTTTAGTATTCACAAGGGGTCCTGGAACCAAACCTTAGTGGATACCAACCAAGGGCCCAGTGTACGTACTTTGCATGCGCACACACACACACACACACTGATGTTGTGTGTTTGCAAGCTGTCTTTGACTTATGACAAACCTAAGGTGAACATGTCACAGGTTTTTCTTGGCAAGATTTGTTCAGAGAGGATATTTGCCTCTACTTTCCTCTAAGACTGAGAGAGTGTGATTTGCTCAAGATCAACCAGAGAGTTTCCATGCCTGAGCAAGGATTCAAACCCTGGTCTCTAGAATCATAGTCCACTCAGACCTCTACACCACACTCTGTACACACACACACACACACACACACACTACTGCTCCATAATGAAAATGTAAAGGCCTGCTTGTATAAAAATGGCTACACTTGCTGGTGGAAAGAGAGCAGGGAGGGGACCAACTGGACCTCCCACAGAAATGAGTTCCACAGCTACCAAGAAAGCTTCTTTCTGAGTCCTCATCGAGTGTGAAGGTGGTGGGAGTGAGAGAAAGCCCTTCCCTGCAGACCTTGAAACTCCAGCTGGCTTGTATAAGGAGATACGGTCTTTTAAACAGTCTGGTCCTAAGTCATGCAGAGTTTTAAAGGTCAAAACTAGCACTTTGAATTCTGTCCAGAAACGGATTGGTAGGGCAGCTAGTGCACTAGTTCTGACTGTGTAAGTACACTCCACTTAGCCAAAATCTTGGGCATCCAGACTCAGATTTGAGGCCAGGAGTATACCCAATTTGCAAACCTAGGATTTCAGGGTAAGTGTAACCCCATCGAGCTGAGCCCCTATCTCCTGATCTGCCTTCCAACTGACCAGGAGCACCTCTGTCTTGTTTGGATTAAATTTTCATTTGTTCACCCTTATCCAGTCCATTACTGACAGCAGACACTGGCTTAGTACAGAAATTGCTTCCTTGGAATTGGATGGACGGGACAGATAAGAGTTGTTTGTCCTCAGTGTACTGATGCTGAACCCCAGAACTCCTGATGATCTCTCCCAGCAATTTCATGTAAATATTAAATAGTATGAATGACAGAAACGAGCTCTGAGGGACACTATAGACTAGTGGCCAGGGTGTCTGCCAGCACCATGTCCTGCATCCACTCCTGCAAAACAGACTGGAGCCACTGTAAAAGAGTGCCCCCAATGCCCATTCCAGAGAGGTGATCCAGAGGGATACCATGGTCAATGGTACTGAAAGGTGCTGAAAAATCCAGCAGAACCTATGCTGGACCTAGTTCTCTATGTATGTCAATCTGTATTGGTGACCAAAGCCATAGCCAGGCCTGAAGCCAGACTGAAATGGTGCATCTAGGTAACTCATTTCATCCAACAACCCATGGAGCTAGGGGGCTACCATGCGCTCCAGAAGCTTGCCCCAGAAAGAGATATTGGAGACTGACTGATAGTTCTTCAGTATGGCAGGATCCAGGGAGGATTATTTTTCAACAATAGCCTTTTTAAGGCAAGATGGAAATCTGTCTTGTTGAGTCATTCGTTACTCCCCGTATCCAATCCACCAAGTCCCCCTTGGGCTGCTTTTAACAGCCAGGAAGGGCATCGGTCCAGTATGCACATGGTGGCTCTCACGTCTCCAACGATCCTGTCCACATCCTCACTTGCACAAACTGAGATATATCCAATAACACAGGACACCAGAGACCAAGAGTATATCTACTGGATCTGTACCAATTACAACATCCTAGTCAGAGTGGATCCAAGCAATTTTACTCACAAATCTCTGTGCAAATTCTTGACAGCAGTATTGCAGTCTGAACACTTTCAAAATAGAATCTGCTACAAAGAACAGGCTAAGTATCTCTCATGTACCAGGATCTCTTAGACTGGTGTAATAATAGTGTGTTTAGCTTGATTGGGGTTATATGCTACTAGCTTACAAGGAAAACAGTAAACTGAATGATTCAGTTTCAATGAATGCAAGACAAGAACTTCTCAGAGTTCTGCACTACAGTGAACTGAGACATGACAGCACATTACAGTGCAGAAGGTGTATTGAGCAAAGAGTGATAGCCAGAATTATGGCCACATAGAACAGTGGTTCCCAAACTTTGGTCCTCCAGCTGTTTTGGATTTCAGCTCCCAGAAGCCTAAGCCATCTTGGGCAACAGTCAGGAATTTTGGAGGTGGGAAGGCTGAAGTCCAAAACATAAGGAGAGTTGATGTTTGGAACCACTGACCTAGAAGAATAATTTGCCTTTCTATCACACGATGTTTTCCATAAAGTTCTCCTTGACTGCCACACAGGGACATGAAGGTAACCTTGGATTCTTGAAGACTATGCCAGCACAATGTAAGTCCTGGCAGGTTCAGTTAAGCTGCTAAGACTTAAGTTTGGCCCCAGCAGACTGTTTATTTGACATCTGTGTACCAGTCTAGCTAAGCAATGAGAATGTATGTCAACAGAAAGTTAGCTACCAGGTGACAAACTGGCCATGACAACTACTCATGAAATAGTTGGGATCTGCAGCGGGGGGGGGGGACTAGCCACATTAATGAAATCAGCTCTTCCAAGATATTCAAGGGATCTACAGCTAAGGACTAAGGCAGGAGAGGACAAAGGGTGTCCTAGGGCCACAGCCAGTATCCTACAGGTTTTTGTTTGTTTTTTCCGTCTCTTTTTATGCCCACCTGCAAAAGAATATGAATTAACTTTCTCACAAGCCTCCAAGAGTGACCATTCTCTCGTTTAATTGGCTGCAAGCTCTCCTACACCCTGATATGCATAAAAAACCCCAGTAACTTTTTAGAAAAATTGAAATGGATTTTTGACCACTTCCAAATTGCATTTGAGGGTGTGTGCCGCATTTTTGGCATTCCATGTTGCCCTGGACAATCCCAGGCATAAAATTGGCCCCCAAACACATCACAGTTGTCCGCCAGTATCTGATAAACTGCTTGTTCCCATATGATCGGGCTTATTTTCAAAAATCTTCCTCAAAGGCCCTCTTATTCTATGTGTTAAAGCTGTCTCTGTTGAGACAACAATGACCAGAGAAAGAACTTCTGGTGTCCTGACTGTGCCATATTTTCTCCAGGGATAGTCACCTGGTACCTGCTGTAACATTCAGCCATCTGGAAAAGGCAAACCATTTTACTCTGTGTTTAGATTAGGTGATGTTTTTCAGTATCTGCTTTGTTTTTAAAGAATGATACCTTATTTCTGCTATGCAGTTTTATTATTCCTGTTGTATTATCATGGTTTTGCTTTTTATTTCTTTAAATGAAAGGTGAGAAAATCTACCTGAGCTCCAGAGAAATGTGCTTGGGGCTTTAGGCCAGCAGTGGGCCTCAGCACAAAATGGGCCAGTCTTCCCACCTGATGGCATTCTTTCCCAGAGTTTTTGCGTCCCTCCTCCATGCATATGGACATGCAAATACAATTACCATTCGCTGTAATATGGAAAGGCAGACTCAAAAATATTTTAAATCAGCTGTGACAACGGAGATGGGAGCCAACTTTCACACACTCCTGAGGGCCACAGCACCCAGAAACTGGGCACAGATCCCACTCAGAAACCAGAAACCAAATGTTCTAAGGTTGCAATGCTTTTAATATATAGTTTTACTGTTGTGTGCCTTCAAGTTGCTTCCAAGGTATGGCAGCCCTATCATGGTTGGTTGTTGTTTTGGCAAGATTTGTTCATAGTGAGTTTGTCATTGCTTTCCTCTAAGGTTAAGAGAGAGGGTGACCTTCCCAAACCTAATGGCTAAGGGGAGACTAGATTCTAGTCCAATACTTAAGCCAGCACATTACACTGGTGCTTTTATAATTAAATTGTTTTATATATTTTATATATTTGGTAGACTGTTTAATATTATTTTAATCTGAACTATTTGCATATTTTTAGCTAAATATGGTTTTATTTATATTTCTTTGTATTTTGTAAACTGTCTTGAGTCTCACTCATAGGGAAATGATGCAATATGAATAAAGTGATTGACTTTTTTGTTTTCCTGTATGGGTTTTGATTGACTTTTTGTTTTGTTTTTGTTTTTTTTGCAGACGAAGACGTACGGCGGGGGAGGGAACAGCACACAAATCACAAACCCACCAACTGCATTTTTTTCCAGTACTACTCAAAGAGTTACACACAAGTGCACTATTGTGAAAATACCTTAGCAGGGGCAGAATGCCTGCTAAAGAGTGACAGTGAGACCCGTCATGAGATTTAAAACATTGTTGTTTAATATGCTTTCACGAACATAGTTGCAATTTTTAAAAAAATATTCCTTTAGCGGCATATACAGTTTTTTCCCATACCACTTGGTAACACTGGAAGTCTATGCTGTAGCTCTTTCTTTGTCATTGTTCCTAGAAAGGGTAACACTGGCATGAAAAGGGATATTGGGATGGACTCATCCCATGTAACTTAGACTTTTAACATTACTGAACTGCCTGGAAAGGAACCATACTGCTACACCCCTATCATATGCTAGCCATAAAAACAATATATTTCTAGAAATTTGGAAAACCATCTGAATTCAGAAACATCTGTTTTTAAAACTTCTGCAGAACAAAGTGCTATTTTATAAGCAACAAAGTTGAACTGAGTTCATCTGTGCTCATCCTTAATTGTGCCTCTTTACAAGCCGACCATGATCTCATAGTACAACTTAAATTCTTCTGGACTAATAAATCTTTTGATATGTTTGTAATTCTTTTAGATGGCCTGCCTCAGCATAGGTCACTTTGACTTATTATTTCCAGTTTAAATACTACCCACAAGCATCAAATTAGCAATTCCTGGAAAGTTTCATTCGCGTTGCTAGTTTCCTTGTACATATGTGCGAGAGAAAGAAATAGTAGGGGAAGCTGAGTTCTTTAAAGTTACTATATTGAAGTCCAAGCATACGTAAAGACAACACAGTCCTCAAAATTAGACCTGTTACTTTTGGTTCTCACTGCCCCTCATCCCTGCCCCTACCCCCACCCCCACTCTAACCCAGAATACATAAAAACACCTTTTTTATCACAGACTCCTCTGTAAACTATAGGATTGGTAAGATCTGAATTTAAATATCCACTTAGGCATGCAACTGTTGGGGCAACCTTGGAGGAGTCACTCTCTTGCAAATATTGTACAAGTATTTGATAAAGTATGGGGAGAAGGAAGAATAAACTCATATATATAAACTCATATGGATACACAAAGCAAGAGACTATCAAATTACAAATCAGCATACAAGCAGAGGTGGGAATCAGAGAGAGGAAGGGGGAGGGAGAGGTAATACATACTACACCCTATATTGTGGGAAGTATCTATTTTTTCCTCCTTTGTGTTTCAAATTGCTTTGGATGCTATTCTTTGCAGGACATCGTATCTATGCTCCCTCCTCACATTTCTGAGTGAACTTCTTTGGCCCTTTTCGCACCTTACCTGGTGCTGCTGGCATCGTGCGGGGATCACGCGAGAAGCCTCTTGGAAGAGGCGCTTGTGTTGCCTCTGCTTCCCCTCTGCACCAGCTCTGTGCTGGCCGGAAGGAAGCATGAGCCCCTTCCTTCCACAGCGCAGCCAGGTACTTTCCCAGGCTGCGCTGGGGGAGGAAGTGCAATGGCTGTATGTCTGGAGCTTCTGCACACAAGAGAAGTGCGTATGGGGCCCGGGAGGGACATGCGATCACGCATCACTTTTGGCAACAAGCCGAAAATGATATAATGTGTGATTGCTGCCTACTGGTCTCAGGAGCATCGCGCAATTGCGAGGACATCATGGGAAACGGCCCTCGCAATCACGCAACACTCCCAAGGGCATTTCGCAACAGGGACTGGAGTGTGAAAAGGGCCTCTGTCTCTGAGTGAACTTTTAAAACAAAATACAGTCCACACTCCACGTTCACAGGTTTGACAATCACAAATTTATTTGCGAGCATGCATACATCCCCCACAAAATCTCCTCCTCCCTTTCCCATGTATTTTGCCTCAGAGTGGAGATCACGCTTTAAGGCAAAATAGATGGGAATGGGGTGGGGTGGGGTGGGGCTCCAAACAGCCTTCCTTTCCCATGCATTTTGCCCCAACATAGAGAACTCATGCTGAGGCAAAAATGGAAGAGAATGGGATTGGGGAAGGCTCTAAAAAGCCTTCCTTTCTTTCTGCAGAATTTCCCCCTCCCTTCCCCATGCATTTTGCTCTAGCATGGATAACTCACGCTGAGGCACAACGGAAGAGAATGGGATGGGGGAGCGGCTCCACAGAGCCTTCCTTTCCTCTTCTGGAGTCCCCTCTTCCCATCCATTTTCTGCCTGCTGGAGCAAAATGCATGGAAAGAGAGGTAACTCCAGAGAATGAAAGGAAGGCTCTTGGGAACCTCCCCTCCCCTCCATTCCCTTCCGTTTTGCATGAGAATGGAAAGGGAGGGAGCTCCAGCAGAGAATGGGAGGGGGAGCAGATGGTGAAGTTATTCATGATTTTCCCACTTTTGCCAGGGTTCTATGTCCCAAACTCTCACAAATCTGAATGGAGCACTGTAGTACTGAATATGCACAGGGACAATGCTGTTCAAAATAGGAGGAACCTTCTATTATAGAGGAGGAATAGTACACCTGCTAACATTTCACAGATGAAAAATCAGACACACGTGGCTAAACAGAAGCCATTTCCGCATTAGCCTGTTATAGCGTGATGATTCCACTTTCAACATCCACTGGAATCCTGGGGTTTGCCGTTTCGGGAGGGGCCAGGTGGCCCCTCCCGAAACGGCAAACCCCAGGATTCCAGAGGATGTTGAAAGTGGAATTATCGCGCTATAACAGGCTAGTGCGGAAATGGCCAGAGTGTGGTCAAGATGTCAAATGTTATTAATGAGGCAGAACATACAAGCTAGGAAAGATTACAGCAGTTTGCTTCTGCCTGAACCTACTGGGAAGGGCAATACAGTTCTTCTGCCACATTTGACCATCGCAAATTTGATTGTTTACAAGGTGCCTGTTTGCCTCCCCAACCCTACTCTCCCACTCCCATTCCCCAGCCTTTTGGCCAGGCACACTGCCTTCCTTCTCTGCGCCTCAGCAAAAGACAAGCAAATGGGAGAGGGAAAAGTTCCTGCACACAGGCCTTTCCCCCTTCATTCTCCTGTCCTCCGTGCATGCAAGAAAGAAGGCAAGATGCTTGGGTGATGGGCAGGCCAATGGAGTAGGAGGAAGTGTTTTACCTTCCATTTGCTTGCCTGTCAACCACATGGGGAGAAAAAGGGCAGGACATGCAGACTATGGGCAGGGAAATGGAGCATTTGCTTGCCTGTCACGAACCCTGGCAGAGAAAGGCGAGACATGAGGGTAACAGGCAGGCAAATGGAGTGAGAGGGAGTGTTTTACCTTCCATTCACTTGTTTGTCGCCTGCCCAGGCAGAAGAATGCAAACTTTCCCTCGCCCATTCTCTTGCCTTTTGCTGGGGTATAGAGAAGGAAGGCAGAGCACCTGTCACCCACACAGGCAAAGAGGTGGTGGGGGATGCGAGTGACAGGCAAGCGAATGGAAGGTAAAAGACTCCCACACACTCCATTTGCCTGTCCGTCACCCATGCACTCTGCCTTTTTTCTGCGTGGGCAGGCAAGAGGCAAGCCTGCTGGTTGCTCACACACTCTGCCTTCTTTCTATGCAGGCAAGAGGCAGGGGAATGGAAGGTGAAAGAATTGCAAGAAGAATGCAAGAATGGAGGGGGGAGTCCCGGGAGGGAATAGGAGGAGGAGCGCTCACTCTGGTGGTGGAGGGAGTTATTCATTTTTTAAAAATTTTGCAAGGGGCTGCACCTCTAACCCGCGAATGCTGAGGGCTGACTGTACTCCCCTGTTACTGCAGTTTAGACCTCCTTGGGGACCCCCTAGATATCACTTTGATATTACTAATTCGGCTTTACCCTGCCACCTTGCTCCACGTGTTTGCGAGGCCACCGGACAAGCATACAAACAGGCATGGCTGATAATTGCTGGACATTCCATTCTCCACCTAGGCAGGCCAGATACAGCCAGTTCGTCGCTTCAGGGACCTCTCCGGCAAACACCTCATTACATATGTGTGATACTAACAAAAGCCTCCTGCCCCGAGCAGGCTACTGGACAAAGGTTGTGCCATCCACTGGTAAGCGCTGCGTATTTGCATACTGGCTACACTATTGTTAATTCAGCTCTGATTCCATCATGCAAAATTGTGACCTTTCTGAGACATTGTCTCGCACCCAAAACTCATTGTTGTTCCCCAAGTAAGGCATAGCCTGCAGTCACAATTCACTCCATAAAAACCCCTGATTCCGAGACCTTCCTCGGATCGCTCAACTCGCTCCAGAGTTCCATCCTGCCTTGCTGCCATTTCGTTTGACGAGCTCCCCTCAGCTAATCGAGCTGAGCTTTTTCTCCGCGTCCCCAGCTTCTCTCACAAACTCCAGGACGACGAGACAGGTGTCGAATCACCCACTTCCCTCTGAAAATCCCTATCCCTAATTCAGTCTCTGACTCCTTAGTTATCTGTGTGACTGTGGTGTCGTTAATGTTTGTCTGTATTCAATAAAATATCATTTCTATTACTTTAAATCCGTCTGGCTGCTTGACTGACCTGACCCCGTAGACGCTGGGTTGCAAGATCCTGCTAAGTTACCTTGCCTCTCGCTAGCTTAAGTGAGTGCTTCAGCTAATTTTCCCCAAGGTTGTATTTTATTGTTTGGTTATTTAGGTGTCCCTCCCGGGACCCCCAGAGAACAGGGTAACACCCCGCCCAGTTAATTTCATATAAACTGTCTTTTCACTTTGAATTCAGTTTGTAGAAACTGAAGTAAGCTGAAGACAAAGTGGGAAAATTGAGAAGAGAGAAACTCTCAAAGCATTTTAAAGACAGCTGAAAAAGTGAGAAAACAGAGTTACTGAGGTCTGTCCCTACCAGATTGGGACAGATGGAAAATATGGAATTGAGATTGCTACACTAGAAATTTTAAGAAGGTATTGATTTCACAGGCAAGAGCTCAAAGTGAAGAACTAATCTTGGAATAAAATAAGAACAGAGTGAGGTATTCCCAGTATGTTCTATGGAGTTCCGGAGATTTTTATTACTTCAAAAGATGAAAAACAGAGCATTGTCAGTATCATCCTTAAAGGAAGGACATGGGATCCTTTCACACTACACAATTAAACCACTATGCTTCCACTTTAACTGCCATGATTCAATCATATGGAATCCTAGGATTTGCATTTCAGGATGAGTATTTAGAATTCACAGTCAGAAGGCTCCTGTGCCTCACCAAACTATAAATCTCAGGATTACACAGGATTCAGCCATGTCAGTTTAAGTGGAATCGCACACTATAATTATATAGTGTGAAAGGGATCATGATGTATACTTCCTAAAGATATACACATTGCAGTTATAAAGCAGAAATTTGGTACAACACCCCTGAAGACTTTCTAATTACTAAAAATATTTTAAAAGAAGAGGCAATTTTAACATTTAACCGAGAGTATATAAACAAACAACAGAAATCATACTCCAGATTCTTGGACAGTACAAGCCTCTTGTGACAGAAATTTCATTCATTGTACAGTGCAGCCTCTGTATATGTGGGGGTTCAATTTCAGGAACCCTTATGTAGAACAAAAAAAATGACTGCTCCATGCCATTAATGTCAATTGATGTAATGTGTGCACATCTGTTCCGATGTGGGCATGTATCCCATGCATCCATTGATGATAATTGGACACGAGGCTTCGTGCAACCTGGCATTCGTGTGGCTGAGGTTGCACCAGCAGAGGGCACACTGTATGTTATACCTCAACATTGTACCATCAACGTAGCAGGAATCATTAGGAGCACTCAGGAACATATGACATGTGAACACATTTCTATTTGGCCATGCAGCCTTTCTAGCACATTATGACTTCCATGCCTCTACAGCTTTCATCCAGATAGGAAGCATGATCAAAGCTCTGAAAGAAGAACATGAAGATAAGAAGGCCTTTTCCAATCATTCTACCTCAAACAGTACAGTCACACATAAATGGTTGGTTCTCAGGGGTAAGTAAATTAGGTTTACACGAGAAAAATTCAGCCCTGTAAACAACAGATACATAAATGCAATTCAGTTTCCCAACAAATAGATATGTCTTCTCTTGGCATCTGAGATAGCATAAACTTAGCAAAACTTGAAGACACAAATCTAAAGAATTCACACTGGCACTGGTTCTTAGAATGCAAGAGAACAAAAGTACAAGAAAACAGAGTCATAAAGAAAAAAAGAGTATTCTATGCTTGCAGTTGTTTTCAAAAGGTGCTTCTTTTGGGATTTTACCCCACCCCCAGCAGTACATACAAGGTTTGGCAAGACAATCCAAGGCAGAAAAGGTTGCTGTAACTGTTCCAAAGAGCATTCTGAAACTAGCCAGAATGTACAATGTATTCACACCCAAACTTTCCATTTTAAAAACCAAACCCTTTTCCATGTTCCTTGCCAATCCCTGTGCTGCCAATCCCTTTCTTTTCAGCAATTTTGAATCTGCTATATTTTAGAGCAGAGACTGTGAGAACAAATTCAAAACAACCCACCACTGAACATCTCTACTGACTAGAAACTACTTTTCCAGGAGCAACGGCTACCGTAGCAGATTTCATGGCTGGTGAGTCTCTGATGCAGAAACAACCATCCAAAGTGATAGTTTCTGAGGGCAGAGAGGAAGAACCTGGTGAAAACAGAAAGCTAAAAGGCTAGCGTATTTAAATTACAGATTTTCTATATCCCTCTCCTATGCATGACAAACAAAACCTGAATTATGCAAAAAATGAACAGCTGTGCTTGCACTTTCATCTTAAGGTTTCAGATATGCCCAAAACACAAGATCATCAAATATGAAGCACTCAGGTCAGGCTTGTAAAAATTAGTAACACTGGAAGGTGTAAGCAACTGTGCCAGTTAAAATAAAATGTACTAGACAAGTGACCAGGATGGCGAACACAATGGATCCTGAGCATCTCCTCCCATGTAGTGGAGCCAAATAAGCCCTCTGCCCTCTACTTTACTATGACCAAACAAATGGTACAGAGATGTGTAAACTAAGTTAACAGAGGCTGTGAAGTAAACACATACTGTGCAAGTTACCCCATCATAATGATCAAAGCACTTAAGTCCAACGTGCCATGGTTTCTCGGTAGACCTGTAGAGAAATTGTGCACTTGAAACTCCTTCCAAGAAGTCACTTTCAAAAGCCAATATCACTACATTTACATTTCTCTGATGAACACTTGTATAGTGTCAGCATATGTATCAAGTAGATGATGAATTTTCATATACAGCTGTAGATGCACCAAAGGCGACCCATGCAGCATACAAAATGTACATGGCATTTTATTAAGTTTTATTAAGTTCATGAAATGTTGGAGTTTTGAGGGATTCTGCCATATCTTTACATTTTTTTGGTAGAAATATTTTACATGTTTGAAGTTATATGATATCTAAAGTGCATTTAGAATTAGTTCACATAGTTAATTATCTTGCTTGTGTCAAGATAATTAAATTAAATTCAAGTATGAGCTTCAAGTTCTCTGTCAACTTTTGGTAACCTCATGCATTTCACAGGGGTTTCGTAGGCAAGGAATACTTTGACAGTTGTCTTCCTCAGAATATAGCCTACAGAAAACTTTCTCAAAAGGAGACATGTTGCCACTAAGGGGGCTCTGGCATTTTTGAAGGGGGTTAAAGACTGAAAGCTGTGACAAGGGGAGCCCCATGGGTTTATGGGGGCTCTGGAAACTGAAATATTGCAATATCCAAGCAGCAACCTTAATTTAACGGTTTCCCTCCCACTTATAATATCTTTCCAACACACTGTTTGAATTTGGTGTGCCTGGTAAATTCATTGCTTAAGGTCTTCCCACATCTCAGTTGAATAGCTAAAATCCAGAAAGGTTGACACATTGTAATATATTTCATACCCTGTAGCAGTCATGCAGGGTCTCTCACACAACCTCACTTCAGAGTCAGTTGAGAATCAGAATCATGAAACTTGTACAAGAAGGAAGTGATATCGCAACAAGAGGTGACCTCTGTTACTGTCTAATTCGGAGCCAATATCACGTAACTTTCAGAAATGCACCATGCTCAAGGACTGCATTAGGCCTGACAGATATTTAATTTCATACTGTCTTTTTTAAAGTTTTGTCCAGCGTGTTAGAATTTTATTTATTTATTTGTTTATTTATTTTTTGGACAGGTTTTCTTGCGGTATGAAGTTTGATAAAAATGGGCTAGAACTGATTTTGCTAGCCTACAAGTATTTTATACTCATTTTAGATGGCAGCCAATTATATTTGTCTGATGGTTTTTATACTTTTCATTCATCAAGGGAGGGGCAGCATAGGGGATTATTTTTTGATCACCCCTAACCTGCTTGCTATCATAAAAACCTTTTCAGTAGAAATCCAACCAGAAAGTGACCATTATCCTATTAAGTTAGTTATACAGTTAGAGGTGGTGCGAACTAGAAACAAGAATACTTTTCCATTAGGAATGGTCACAGCAGGGAATAGACGACTCAAATGGTCTAAATCTCTCAACACTGAGGTCACTGATCTGTTGTATGGTCCTGTTTTGACTGATTTGAGGAATAAAATCTCGGAAGGTAACCTGGAAGTGATGGAGGGCTATCAACAAATTGCAGACCTCCTAAAGCCATACCTAATTCAGTCACAACCAGTCAAAATTCTTAAATCGCATAATGCAAGCTGGTTTGATGCTGAATGTAGGAATAGTAAAAAGGAACTATCCAAGTTTATTAGGAGTGTCAAAAAGAATGGGTCTAATAATTTATATAAGAGTCTGATAAAAAAAAACAATCCCAATATAAAGCCTTGTTAAAGAGAAAGAAAACTGCATTTGTAAGACAAAGATGGATGGATTTGGGCCTGGCCATCAGGCAAAAGGATGAAGTAAAATTTTTGAATGTGGTCCAGGCACGTGTAAGGGGCTCCAAGCTCCATTTAGAATCTTAAATCTCAGTCTCCACATGGGAAAATTTTTTGAAGGAATTTTCTATGGTCCTGAGACAGTTGTGGAAGTACCATTTAGAATGGATCTCACAGACTGGACCCCAGTGACATCCCAAGAGATTGACAGTTTGCTTAAAAATTTGACATCAGGCAAAGCTCCAGGGGAAGATATGCTTCCCCTGGAATTATTCAAATTTAATTCTTCCTGGTGGGCCCCCATTCTAGCTAAGCTGTTCTCTTATATCAGCCAGACAGGAATCATCCCCACTGGGTGGCAGTCCAGTATTGTTGTCCCCCTGTATAAAAAAGGGGAGAGATCCAATCCCCAAAATTATCAACCAATCAGTCTCTTGGATATAATATCAAAAGTGTATGGCAGGTTTCTTTTGAACAAGCTCCAATCTTGGGCAGAGGAAAATGACATCATAACAGAGGAACAGGCTGATTTTTGCCATGGTAGGAGCACAATCGACCATTGTTTTGCGCTCACTCATCTGATCCAAAAAAGCCTGATGAAACCGAAAGGAAGTCTATATGTGGCCTTCGTAGATTTCACTTCTGCATTTGACTCAATAGACAGACAATGACTGTGGAGGAAACTGTCACTCACAAACATAGACAAACGTTTGTTGTTTTTGTTGAAACAATTGCATTCACGCACTGACTTAAGAGTGAGGGTTGGTTTATCAGGTACTCTCTCTGGTAATGTCAAAACTCAAAGAGATGTCAGGCAGGGTTGCCTGTTGGCCCCTTTCTGTTTAATTTCTATGTGAACAATCTCGTTTCTGATTTGAGCTCTGCAGATTGTTTCCCACCCTCTGTTGGAAACAGAAAAATTCAAATGCTGCTTTATGCTGATGACATGGCCCTCCTATCTATCATTCAGATAGGTTTGAGGAGACTTTTCGAAAACTAGGCAAGGTCTGCAGTCAGGAGAACTTGGTCATCAACCATTCCAAAACTAAAGTAGTGGTTTTCTCTAAAAGGAAGCGTCCCCACAAATGGTACTTGGATGGTCATCTGACTGAGCAATGTTATAGCTTTAAATACCTGGGGGTACATTTTTCCTACAATGGAAATTGGAAATGCCATTTAGAGGCAGCAAAACTTCTAGCTTGGAGGACAGCAAAAGCAATATTAACTTTTGGAAGGGTCAGTGAAGGTTTCCTGGTAGGTCCCATTCTAAAAATCTTTACGTCCAAAGTCCTGCCCCAATTACTATATGGAGTAGAGCTATGGGGATAGGACCACTTTGCAGCAGTTGAAACCATACAGAACAGATTCTTGAAAGAACTGTTAGCTTTGCCTTCAGGAGTACCCTCTCCTTTGCTAAGGCTGGAAGTGGATCTCCCTTCCATCAAGGCGAGAATCCACAAAGCAGTTATACTTTATGGGAAAAGATTGATGAGTTTGGATGACTGCAATCTAGCAAAACAATGTTTTACTGAACAACTTGCTAAGGGAAGATGGGCCCTCTCTTGGACAACACTGTCCCTTTCCTATTTTGAAAATGTCCAGATTTCTATCATTCATAAGGACAAAACCTTTATTAGAGGTAGGATTTTTGAGTTGGATTCCTCTGAAAATATGCTTGCTAGTCAACAGCAAGTGTTCTCTCCAGCCTTATAAAGAAGGAACAATACTGTCAACAGTATTTTAAAGACTTAACTTTCGTTGCTCTGAGAAAAGCTTTTACTGCCCTCTGTTTCCAATGCCTTCAGCGTATTTAGAGGGAAAGTATAAAGGGATCCCTTATACACTGTGCTTGTGTATTTGTGGTTCTGGGGAGGTGGAAGACCTAGTGCATTATCTTTTACACTGCCCACTGTATAGGGACCCCAGGAACCATTTCCTGGGAGACCTTTTGAAAGCGAGGGCAGATTGGACACTGCCTAATATTATTTGTGACCTATTGGCAGACTACTCCAAATCTATTACACTTAAGGTGGCCACCTTTGCAGTAGCAGCCCAAAAGATCTGCGGCAAATTTCTGAAAACATCAGCAGTGGACTGCAAAGGTGACCAGTTGTTGTAGTTTTATTGTTGCCCTGGCATTTCCCCCTGTAATTTTATTTGATTTTATTCCTGTATTTCCTCTGTATTTTGTATTTTGATGATTCTTATTGGTAAGCAGGTTGGCTGCATTATTATAATTTTCCTGCAGTGCTTTTGCAATATTTTGTAATGGATGTTGTTCCACAGACAAACAAACTTGACGATGATGATGTTAGAATATCCAAGTTTTCTTGGTTTTCAATGATGAATGGTTTTCTGCCTATCTGTCTGTGTTGTATCTCTGTTTGGCAGTGGGGCAATGGAACCTGAAAAGAGCTCTGAAGAGAACTGTGGCCAAAAACACCAGTTGGCTGGCCTACAGTACCTGATATTCCCTGCTACCAAGCCCAAACTTAGACAGCTTCTTGTGCCTTCAGGTATTATTATTCAGGCAATTTCAAGAAAATTACCTGTGCACAATTTGAGACAGTAAGGTGGAAGCTGCTCTCAAAGCACTTGAAAGAAAGAAATCATCAGGAACAAATCGTGTAGCAATAGAGGTACTTCAGCCTACAGAACTGGAATACACTCAAATTTTAACAAAAATCGGCCAACAAGTAAGAAAAACAAAACAATGGCCCTCAGATTGGTAATATCCAACATATATTCCAATCCTGAGACATGAAGACTCCAAGGATTGTGATCACCACTGGACCATTTCATTAATGCCCCATGTAAGCAAAATGATGCTCAAGTTTCTACAGCAAAGGCTACTATACAGGGAGCAAGAAATGCCAGACATCCAAGCTGGACTTAGAAAAAGAAGATACAGTACAGACCATATTGCAAAATTGGCCAATAGAGTGCACCAAAGAATTTCAGAAGGAAATCAGGCTATGTTTTATAGAGTGAAACAAAGCCTTTGACTACACAGATCAAGGGTTTGATTTTTTTTTTTAAAGAAATGAGTGTGCCTCAACAATTGAGTGTCCTGATATATAACCTATTTTCTGGACAAGAGATCACTGCCAAGACAGAATATGGAATAAGAATAGTCTTCAGTTAGCAAGGGGATCAGGAAAGTATGCATTTTATCACTCTATCTGATTAATTTACACGCAGAACATATCCTGTAGAAAATGGGGTCCTATCTGAAGGAAGTAGATGTGAAAGCTGAAGTAAGGAATAACAGAAATGTAAGATATTCAGACAGCATCATATTATTAACAGACAGTACCAAAACCTCAGAAAGTTAAAGTAGAAAGTGCAAGAACAGGGTTACATCTGAACGATAAGGAAACAAAAATATTGACTACGGAAGATTTCCGTAACTTTCAAATGAATGATGAAAACCTGAAAACAGTTAAAAGATTCTCTATACTTTTACTCAATCGTTAATCAAGATGGAGACTGTAGCCAAGAAATCAGAAGATTAGGATTTGGAAGGACAGCTACGAAGGAACTAGATGAAATACTCAAGTCTGAAATACTCAAGTCTGAAATACTCAAGTTTGAAAACCAAAATCAGAATCATTCATGACAAATTTTTTCTGATTTCTATGAATGGATGTGAAAGTTGAACTTTGAAGAAAGCTGTTTCTCCTCCCCCTCCTCCTGCACACTGTGATTGAAAGTTTACATACACTCTTCTGCTCTGTGGATAGTTAATACTTCTACTTTTGATAATGCCGAAATGGGGAACTTTCATTAGCATGTGTATTTCTTTACTGCTTATCAGCTAAGCGCTCTCCGAGCAGTTTGCAATGTGTTAGCTAACTGCCCCCAAGAAGCTGGGTACTCATTTTACCAACCTGACCTGCGGAAGGATGGAAGGCTGATTCAACCTGGAGGCCGGCAGGATCAAACTCACAACCTTGAGGTTGCAGTACCAGCATTTAACCACTGCGCCACCATGGCTCTTATCATGTTTGGGGTATATCATGAGACAACCCCATTCACTGGGAAAGACACTAATGCTTGCTAGAGTAGAAAGCAATAGCAAAAGAGGAAAATAACTTCATAGGTTTGACTGACTCAGCTAAGGAAGCCACAACCCTGGCTTTGAAAGACCTGAGCAGGGCTCTTATCTCGGAGGTCTCTTCACTCACAGAGTTTCATAAATCAGAGCTGATTTGATGGCACATAACAGCAAAACTCTGTAGAACTTGCACAGCAGTGGACAGGTGCATATTCCTTTCACAAAACCAAGCTGATGTTTTATCTTTTGTCATATCAATTGCACTGAAGTATATTCCTGTTGTAGTGGTCTGAGCACATAACTATGATCCTGGAGACTAGGGTCCAATTACCTGCTTGGCTATGAAAACTTACTGGATGACTTTGGGCATGTCACTATCAGCCCCTGAAAATCCCATGGTGGGTTTGCCTTAGGGTCGCTGTAAGACAGAAATGACTTGAAGGTACACAACAATAATATTCCCTTAAGTCATCTGCGGCATAGTTCATGGCCTTGACGTTGTCTTCACAGATCAGGATATTTTGTAGATGAGACTGAAATTTACAAAGTCTGTATCCATACTTTACAGTGGGGTAGGCAAATGTTAGGAATTAGGGAGCTACATTGGCTCTGTCAGGAGATGATGGAGGTCCACCCCCTATTGTCCCCTCCCCCCAAAAAAAGCCAAAGCAACTTTTTTTTGTCCCCAAAAATGCATGAGGGGTATTTTCACTATTTTTGTTTTAATTTTTCTGGGCTGCTTTAGGCTCAGGAGAGGGCTTTTTTAAATGACAAGCTACAACCTATTTTCCACTTTAAAAAGGCTCCCCGGGCCTAAAATGTCCCAGAGAACTCAAATAAAAGGTGAAATTGCCTCTAAGACTCCTAGAGAACATTGGGGGACAAAAATACGATCCAGACTTTGCCCCCCATTCTTCAAGAATGCTTTGAAAAACCTCATAATTTTACCATGATGTAATTTCTCCCAAAACTGCCGCTATAATATCAAAGGCTTGGGAAATACCCATTGGAAATGACTAGAGAACATTTCCTGGATTGTGCCACGAAGGCAGTTTATTTTACAAGATTAAATTAATGTATCTGCACATCACTTCTTTACATGGAAATGCTTGACAGTATGTCTCATAGTCACTTTACATCTCTCTCTGAAATACAGGTGTTCAAATTAACTGTACAAGGACATCTCTGCTCTATAGGAAGAGCCTGGGCCAGCCAACTGACACTGCTTCAGATGGCTCTACGGTAAGTCTCCACCTTTTGACACCCCATAATCTGACAACTCACTCTTTCGACTCTTCCAGATTAAGAACAATTTCCATTAATGTGACTTGGGTTCCACTGTTTCATCCATTCTTCTTGCCTACAGAGGCTCGCTTGGAACTGCCTGCATGAATGCACTGCTTCTGACGTGAGCTAAGCGGGCTAAGCCGGCTGAGAGCCTTTGCAAGCAGCACGTGCATCGTCGGTCTCAAGTGGGCCTTCGTAAGTCCTTCTTGTTCCCTACAGTATAGTATATAGGTTCTGCTTTTCAATCAATTATGTTTTCTGAAAGAGCTCCATTCCCTAATTTGTCAGGTAAGTGAGGGAAGCCTGTACCAACTTTTTATTATTATTATTTTGGTAGTATATGGATTCACCTGAGAAATATTATTCTATGCTTCTATGCTCTGATCCACAAGACAAGAACACACACCACTTGGCAGCCAGCTGTGAATAATTTGCACAAGGGCTTGCAGACAAAACTGTTCAGAATTTGGACACTGTCACTGATTCACATCTAGCTCATATAACTTTGGCTCCTCCTTATCCTATGTTATTGGATGCATTTCCATTTTTGCAACTTGAGGAAATGGACAGGATGTCTGGAGAGGTGAGCACCACTACATGCACACTGGAACACTGCCCTTCCTGGTTTGCACTGGTCAAGTGGGCAAAGGCGGCAGTAAATCCCACACTGTAGCAAAAAGGGGTTTCATCCCTCCTAAGAGTCTGTGGTAGTCTGTTAATGAAAAAAAAAATCCTTTCTGAACCTATGTACTGCAGAATTACCATCCATATTTTCCAATATCACTAACCAAGGCAAAATTCTTTATCATAAGGTGGCCTTCCAGATACAGGGTGTCCTGGAAGAAACAGAATATCCATACCCATTTCAATTTGTTTTCAGGCCTGGTTATGACTTTGGTTACCATGATGGACAACTTATGCCAGGAACTAGCATAAGTTAGGAAGTGTGTGTCCCTGTTGGTTCTGCTGGATCTCACAACAACTTTTGATGCCACTGACCATGGTACCCTTCTGGATGCTGCCTCTTTGAGGTGGACTCGAGGGCCCGGTTTATAACAGCTCCAGTCCATTTTGGAAGAGCGAGCCCAGAAAGTGGTACTGAGAACCTATTCCACTCCATCACCTTTGGCATTTGCAGTCCCTCAGGTCATAGTGCTGTCTCCCACACTGTTTAATATATACAGGAAACCACTGGGAGAGGTTGTCCAGAGTTTGGAGGTTTAGAGTCAGCCATATGCCTGTGACACCTGGTCTCTCCCTTCATGTAATTTCAAGGAAGATGTTTCAGTGCTAAACTGGTGTTTGTAGTCTGTGATGGACTGGATGAGGGTAAAAAAAATTAAACTTAATCCAGACAAGACAGAGGTGCTCCTTGAGTTAAAAGGCAGAGCAAGGATTGTTAGAGGCTGGTCACTAGGAGCATATAATTCCCTTTTCCTAATAGCTTTACTAGTTACTGGTCTGTTTCCAGCCACAATTCAGAGTGCCAGTTAAGACCCAGAAAGCACTATATTACTTGGATCTACTATATTTGAAAGACATCTCACAATATAAGCCTGCCCTAGTTTTATAATCCTTGGGAGAGGCCTTTCTTTTGGTGCCACCACTGTCACACCTATCTGGTGGGAATACACAAGGGGCCTTTTCAGGAACTGCTCCCATGCAGTAGAATTCTCTTCCAGAGTAAACTGGTCCCCTATCCCCTTTCATTCTGCTAGCAGATGAAGATCTTTTTATTTAGACAGGTGATTAATTGGTTGTGCCAAAAGATCTTTTAATAGAGGAAGTACTTTGATTCTTATTGCTATGTTTTAAATGCTTTTATATCATTGTAAATAGCGTTTTAATAGGATGGATTATTTTTTAACTTTAGTCATCATTTTTATTTAAATGATAAACTTTGATGATTATCTAATTCATGCTATAAGCTGTCTTGGTGCCACACTGGGAAAAATAAAAGATATAAATTAAGTAAATAAACAGTAAGTTTGTGGACTGATTTGCAAAACTTATTCACCCTACGTTACAATTTTCATCATTCATATTTCTGTTTCTCAACCACATTTTTTGCATGGAAAGAAATCAAAGATCTAAACAATACAAACTGTTGCTCTGATACATATTTGTAAGTTTTTTTATAGGTAGCATGACCACACCCTCAATTAAAAAAAAAACTTTGTCAATATACTTTTACTCTTCCTAGCATTACCTCCATGGCCTGGTACACAGTACATTTGACTCAGGTAGGCAGATTTTGCAGCTACAGGTGCTAATCCAGTTGTAAATTCCCATCTAAGCTTCTTGATTGGTTACTCTGGGCATCTTGCCACACACTCAACAGGGAATCACTGCTGATCATAAATTTCTAGATTTCACTAAACCTGCTGGTTTTACGCATAGAAAAATACTGTCTTGTTGGGCTATGGCTATCCAAAAAGTCAAAATACTT
This sequence comes from Iguana delicatissima, assembly GCA_948472985.1. Classification (NCBI taxonomy): domain Eukaryota; kingdom Metazoa; phylum Chordata; class Lepidosauria; order Squamata; family Iguanidae; genus Iguana; species Iguana delicatissima. The sequence goes on along the minus strand of CAOKZL010000187.1, from coordinate 1,597,103 downwards.
CCAGCTGTTTTAACAAACTGAAGTACTACAGAGATGCTGGATAAATGATGATACACCAGTTAATTTCCCACCATTGCTTTTATGCGAACACAGTTATGTGGGCCTCCAAGCTTGCTGCAAAGCCTCTGAACAAAACATCATCATCATCATCATCATCATCATTATTATTACTACTACCACCACCACCACTACTGGTTCTGGTAGCAGTAGTATTAATTTCATTTATATGTTGCCTTTCTCCCAGAATGGGATCCACGACAGGCCACAAAAAGAAAAAGCTAAAACCTAGCACAATGAAAAATGACCACATTAAAATGATAGCTTATAAACAGTATAAAATCATTTTAAAATGTACAAAAAAAATAAAAATAAAGCACTCCCCTATAAAAAGCCTCCCTGATAGCAGTTCCTCATTAGAAGTCTGCTTGAACAAACCTTTGCTTGCTGGCAACAAGAGAGTAGGAAGGGGGTGAGCCTAGCCTCCCATAGAAAAGAATTCCAGAGGGTAGGAGCCGCCACTGAGAATGTTTTCTGCTTCGTTATGATGTTTGATTTGGTTTGCATAAACAAGCATACCTCAGCTAACAAAGCCTCTGACAAAGAAGCTCCATTTTACAAGATCCTAGCCTAGCCATCCCTTTGATTGCTTTTTGTCATCCCACTGGATCTTGGAAACAAAGCTGGATCAACCTTGGTTAATGCTTGGATGGGAGACTGTCAATGAATACCAGGTGCTGTAGGTTGTATTTCAGAAGAAGGAACTGGGAAAATCACCTTTGAGTATTCCTTGCTTAAGAAAACCCGATGAAATGCATGGGGTCACCAAAGGTTGACAGACGACTTGAAGGCGCGCTCATACATAGAAACGCAGTAGCTGGAAACTCTTTGCGGAATTGGTTTTGGAAGGATGGTGAAGGAGGGCTGGAGAAAGACAGACTTTCAGTGTTGGGTCACAAAAACATGTCTGCAGGAAACAATGCAATAATGCTTGGCTTGGGAAAGAATGGGATTCTACTCTAGGTGATCCTGCTATAGCTGTGTGTGCTTACATACAACAGGCAAGGTAAACAGTTGTCTCCAGAATCACTTACCCAGTGTGTGTGAACAGCAAAATGAAAGAAAAGGGGAAAGCAGATTAACCTGCCTTATCAGCTACCCTAACCTGTCGGAAAAACATAGATCTATAAGTTTTGCCACCAAAATGGAAATCATAAGAAAAGTGGAGGCTGCTGAAAGAAAAAAAAATCATTCAGGATGCATTTTGGAAGAAGTTTTCAAGCCGTCTCTAGGAGATTCAAAATGTTTTTGTTTACTTATGCAAGGCTTATTTGACCTGGTTTCATTTCACGTGTGCATAATACTGTTTTGAATAAAAAAAAATTGCTGAAACATATTGAACTGCTCTTCTGATTTTGGGTATAAGAACCTATTCCTATTATATCTTATTTCCACCTCTGGTACCAAAGTTTTTCTTAAAGAAGTGGCCCAGGATTACATCAACTGAGTATACCTATACCTTTTTAATTTATACAGATTGATTCTCAATGCTTTAGGCTTAGTTTGATCAGCCATTAATAAAATAAATAAATATTCTGCAAACATGTCTCCAGAACTCTTGGTCACACGTGGTAAAGAAACTGATGATGTTAGCAGACCTGCTAGTAAAACTAGCAATGAAATAGCTGTGATATATTTTCAGTGGAGACAGGTAATATATGTTGAATCAACATCAAGTTTGGTAGCTCAGTTCAGAGCACAGAATGGTGAAAAGCAATGGTGACTGCAATCAAGCACTATACGCAGTATCAAAATCCTTCTTTGTGGCTTGGAATTCCATCATGCACAGTAGAGAGTATTAACCCACATAGGATTCCCAGGACATTCTCCCATCCAGCTACCTATCAGACAGAAGAGCTTAGCTTCTGCACAGGTCCCTTCAGGCCACAGCCCAAGTCTTGATTACACAGAACACATAGGAGACTCTTTACACACACTCTCTTCTTGATTGCTTTTGATTTTTTTTAAAAGAATTTCTTTTCTTTTTTCCCCCTGATATGCATGTGCATGTAGGTGAATGGTGGGTGTGAATATGGTAGGAAATTATGCTACCAAACTTCTCCTAAATGCTTAACCCCCTCAATTTCAGCAGAAGTTTTCTAAGGACTTATATGCATGCAAGAAAGAAAGAAGAAAATGCCACAGGACAGAGAAGAATATGATGGATTTCTTTTTTCTTTTTTTTTTAAAAAAAAACACACTTACAATGAGCTTGCACAGGAACAAACTGGAATAGTTCTTAAATGACCCTGATACACAGTGAAACAACAATCACTTCTCATTATTGTAGGACTTTATATCTGAAACCGCATGACATTCCTGGTAAACTCAGCTGTGTGTACATTCCCTTATTACCAGTAAAATAATGGTTTCTAATGGTATTAACAACGATATAGAAACAGCATTATAGCTATAAGTCAGAGAATGATTGTACCTATCTAAATAAGGGATGTGAAACTAAGGGACATCTTGCAAATAAAACATGTCTGCAGAAATTTTCACTTCTGTTTTTAGTTCATTACCTTATAAATGTCCTTTGAAGTAAAAAGGGCAGTAACTGCTAATATCAGATCTTTTCCAAATTCTCATCTTTCTGTGTTTAGGGGTGGCTGGAAAGGTTAGTAGTACATACATTTTAAACAGACATCACTTTGTCTGTGCTTCTGCTTTCTCTTAAACATACACTACTGTTCAAAATGCCAAAGAAAAGCAGTCAGACTGGTTTAAAACTGGCCAAGTAGCAGCCTATGATATATTACAGACAAACATTCTATTGTGAGTATCGTCCATTAAAGTTACCACTATGCTCATAATTTCCATCTCAGAACCGCTGTACATCTTTTTAAGCTGCCCTGTGCTCCTTTCTCATACATCTACTTCATAACTCCATTCTGCAGTTTAGCATAATGACATCCACCATCTCCCAATTTCTAATCCAATTTCTTCTTGCTAATACTTTTTTAAAAAAAGGGGGGCTAGAATGAAAGAAGACAACTATGGAAAATAGAGCACATATAGAAACTCTATGTGAGTATTACCAAAGAAATAATACAGGGGAAGTTGAAGCAATGACAAATAGGGTATATTTGTTTAAGGTTTAAACAATGTTCCCTCTTCCGTGCAACTTTGAAAGATGTGAGAGGACTGATTATAAAGTCTCACCAAAGCAAGTAAACCCTGAATAATATCCCCCTGTCCCTGTAATGGAGATGGATACATCAACTGGTTTCTAATCAACAGGTCTTAGGATCCATGAGGTTTCTAACATCTACTAAAATCTCACAAACTTTACAGCTTAAGGTTATCCAATATTTACTTGGGGTTAATTTTTTGTTCAAAGAGAGTAAAGTGCTAGAGACTGTAACTTTCTTTATGCTAATAAAAGCCGCTCTCTGATTATTTATTTATCCAAGGAGGAAAAAAAATGGTCATTGTTTTAGTGGTGGCTCTTTAGTTTAAAAAAAGGTATTGTAGAAGTGATTCCCAGATAACAGAATTCCTAGAAAAATATAATGGGTTGGCTCTATCCAGAGGGCGGGGAGACCCTCCAGGCAGAAAAGTGCTTAAGCTGCAGAGGGAGGATAATACTCCAAAGGAATCTGGACACACTACATCCACTAAATAAGAATTCCCACAGCATCTAGGGGTGTTTCTGCATTACACTGTTATAGCACTATTATTCCATTTTCAACATCCTATGGAATCCTGGGGTTTGCAATTTAGAGAGGGGTATTTAGAATTCTCAGCCAGAGAGCTCTTTGGCTTCAGTAAACTACAAACCCCAGAATTCCACAAGATGTTGAAAGTAGAATAATAGCACTATAATGGTGTAGTGCGGAAAGACCCTAGGTTTGAATGCTATTACTAGTCCCATGTAGAACAGACCCAACAAATCAACTGTTAAACAGTAATCCAACACATATGGAAATCTCACTGATTCAACAGGGTTGGCAAAAGGATTAAGCCTTTAATGCTGAACAGTAATGTAATTATAGATATAACTTTTCAACTATCTACCATTTATTTATAAAAAGGTTTTGTTTATGGCTCCCCAGCCCAACGAGTTAAAACATTATTCAAAAACAAATTAAAACATTTTTTTAAAGTTTAAAGAAGTTTTCATTCGACAGCACAAAAGAAGATGAAGTAGCAGAGAATATAACATTGCATAATTATTTATTTTACGCAGAACAAAAACCAAAAAGCTAACATAATAATTATACAACTCAGGTTAAAAAGCCTCAGAAAAACAGTGAACATTAACTTGTTCAGTAGTAGGTCTACCAATATTTACTGCAAAAAATAAATGCCTTAAACAAATAAATAAGCATGATTTCATAAATTACAGGTTTGGAAAATGATCAAGTAACAACAGAAAACCATGGCTGCCATACTAACTGTCACTAAAAACTTGAATATACCATTTTCCCTTGTTCACTTTGAAGATATTCAATACCCAAACACAGAAATTATTGTAATAGTTATAAGCATGCCAATAACCGTTGTACCCACATCACAGTCAAATCTCTACTCCAGCCACAAAGGCTACTCAAACAGGTCATTCTGGAGAACTGTTTTGTACAAATTTACTCAAAAATAACTGTAAGCCTGAATTCCAGCTCAGTATATCCATTCCCCAAGACTCTGGTCCCAGTAAACAACAACCTTCAAGATTCAACTCAACACACAATTGTTTAGATTAGAACTAAATTCTATGGTGGTTGTTGATGTTGTCGTGTGCATCTGAGTTGTTTCCAACTTATGGCAACACTAAGGTGAACCTATCATGAGGTTTTCTGGGAGACAGAGTATTTGATGCTCTGAACAAATCTTGGCAAGAAATGTCCATGATAAGTTTGCCTTAGCGTCACCATAAGTTGGAAGTAACTTGAAGGCACACAACAACAACAAACAAGAGCTTTAATGGTTTCTAGGGAATCAGGGGGGACAAAAAGGATTTGAGGGCCATCCTTTCTCCATTCCTGCTTTAGACCACTGTCAGGGTTGGTCTAAAAGGAACAGAGTTGTGAGCTGTTCCTTCCAAACTATTTTCTGGTTCTTCCTCCTCCAATATGAGAAGAGTTAATGGTATAAATATATATATCCTATAAAACAGAGCAAAGGGATCCAAGGTCATTCCTCTCCCTTTTTGGAACTGTCTATAGCCTAGGAAGGGAAGATCCAATCTGCACCATGGACAAGTAATACAATCCAAGAGAACACATGACTTTAATTTACTTGTAAAAGTTACAGAAAGAAAACTAGTGGATTTTGGGGAAGAAGCAGAGAAATTAGTTTGAAAATTCTGTTAGCAGTCTCCTTAAAAATAGAAATTAAAGTCCCAGAAAATAATTTTTATCCTTGAATCTGTTGGCTTTTGAGATATTAGGTTGGGAGGCATAACAGTTTACCAGAGGTGGCAGCTATCTATTAATAATTATGTCTATGGAAATGTCTGTGCGTGCAAAATTAATCCAGCAATGGCAGCCTCGCCACCAGATAGGACAGTCTGGAGTTGGTGTAGTTTTGAATTCACCTCCCCTTCATTCCCTCTAGAGCCTAAATTCCCTGAAGACACTAGATCCCTTCTGATGTTGGAAGTTAAACAGGGTCAGACCTGGCTAGTACTTGAGAGACCACCAGGTGCAAAAAGCTGTATTCAGCAGAAGGCAATGACAAACTACCTCTGAGTATTCCTTGCCTAAGAAAACCCTATGAAATTCACGGGGTTACCATTAAGTTGACATTCAACCTGAAGACGGTCTTTTCCTATGAAGCTCCAGGCTGGCATTGTTTACACTTTCAGATTGCAGGGGGGAGAAAAATGGAGAAACCGGAGGGGAGGGGAATCTCAGTACCCCCTTCTGCCACACATGCTGCAATAATTCTGCAGATCTCCCTTTTGCACCTCCTTAGGTTGTTCTGTTCACAATTCAGAACAGGGGCAGGAAACTTCAGATGGGTGGGGGACCACTTTCATCTTGAGCACCTGATCTGAGGCGACAAGCCTTGCAACTCTTTCAGGACTGCAATCCTACTCACAAGTAACTACATCCAAGGAGGCAGTCACCGCTGCTTTGTTTACACCACAAGTCCTAAAACTGATGTGCACAGAACTACTGTCCAGCCTCAAAAGTGAAATACATAAATAAGCTCTCTGAGGGCAGCAGGTCAGCCCCCACTCAGTCAGGCTGTTCTCACACAAAAGGAACCGCATCTAAAAATCAATTTATAAGGTCTATTTTTTTTTTTTAAAAAAAAGAAAGGTATGGATGGCTAACACTTCTGTATACATGATGTGGGCAAGTAATGAAAATGAGCAACACGTTCAAATGAACGAGAACCTGGGCGCTGCTTCCTAAAAAAAGGCACCGAAGTATCCAAGGACTTATCGCGGAAAACCAAGCCAGCGACGCACCCTTCACTATCCACCCATCCGAGGGGATTTAAGTCGCTGGATCTCCTGCCTTCCATCCTCCCCTTTGCCCAAAGCATCCCTCAACGTCGACCTCTTCTCAAAGGCCATTTCCGCACTAGCCTGTTGTAGCGCGATGGTTCCGCTTTCAACCTCCTCTGGAATCCTGGGGTTTGCAGTTTCGGGAGGGGCCGGCCGGCCCCTCCCGAAACTGCAAACCCCAGGATTCTAGAGGAGGTTGAAAGTGGAACCATCGCGCTACAACAGGCGACTGCGGAAACGGCCAAAGAAGGGCCTCTCGCTATAGCCTCCTCAGAACCCCCGCCGCCTAACTCCCCGCTCTCTCCTCCGAGGCACGTTTTACGCGGGGATAAAGCCTCCCCGGACCCCCTTCCAGCCCCCGCGCAAAACCCCGAGACCCACAAACACCCCTCCCCGCCCCTTCCGCGGCGATTCCAAAGTCACCGTTTTTTTCTCTCTTGGCCCCGCCCCTACGTTCCATCCTCGAGCGCTCGCCGACTTCCTCGGACTCTCATAGGGCCGTGCCGACGCCACTCATAAGGCTAGGGGAAGGAGGAGGAGATGAAAAGGCAGCGGCGGAGCTGGCGAGCAGGGAGGGGGCGGCAGGGGTGGCGAAGGGAGGAAGGGGCCGGCCTGCCTGCCTGCCTGCCTGCCTGCCTGCGCTGAGCTGCGCGCTCGCCCGAGGAAGAGGCGGGGGAGAGGCAAGGCGGCTACTTACCTGCCTGCTTGGCCGCGCCCTCCGCCGCTGCTGGGCGAGGGCTGCAGAAAGAGCCCCCCCCGCCTTCCCCGACCCAAAGTCCCCCTCGCCCACCTTCTCGCAAGGACTCCCCCTTCGCGACCCTCCTCGGCTCGCCTCTCCCCCCGGACTCCCGGCCCCCCTCTCGCGCTCCGCAGCCATTTTCGTGGCCACCTTGGCTACCGAAGGGCTGACTCACCTCGGCGCTGCGGGGCCCTGGCTCTTAGTTTGGGGGCAGCGCGGCTCTCCCTGCGGCGCCCCCCGCTTCGCCGCCCCCGTCGCCCTCCTCCTTCGGCGCCGGCCCGGCCAGCCCGGCCTGGCTTGCTAGTCCCAGGCGAGGAAGAGTCCCCGGGCCGGGCCGGGCTCGGTGGCAGAGGAGGAGGCGGCGGCGGCGGCGGCGGCGCTGGCTGCGGCGGCGGCTCCCTCCCTCCCAGCCGTGACCACCATCTTATTAGCACAGGAAATGACATGGCGAACGGAAGAGAGGGGCGTTCGGGGGCCGAGCCCGGGGACCCCCCGAACCGGGAGGAGGAGGGGGAAGCGAGGCGGGCCGGCAGCCAGGCCCAGCCTCGCGCCCCGCCGGGGGAGCCGCTCTCCTCGCCCCCTCCCGCAGCCCTTTCCCCAAAATACCCGGCCTCGGTCGCCCCCTCCGCCTTTCCCTCGGCTTCGCTCGCCAGCCCGCCCGGCAGCCAAACACCCCCGCTTCCCTCCTCCCCGCCATACTCCTCGGATTTCTGCCGCTGCGGCAGGGATCTCCTGCCCCAGAAACAGGCGCGGGCGAGGGAAGCGCCGGTTCGCGCCCGGAGAGCGCTCGCACTTTGGGGTTTTGGATTGATTTGTTGCGGCATTGCGGCTTCCCGCTCTCCCCACCTCTCGGACTTGTTTTGTTTTTTAATTTTTAAGTTTGTAGCCGCCCTGCGGAGTTTATTTTTTATTTCTGGTTGTCGATTTGTACAGCGTGTTCTGTACGCAGTCGTGCAAGGCGGAATATAGGAATGCGTTCTTCTTTGGCATTATTCGTAGTTTTTTTAAATTGCTTTTTTAAGACCCTGCTGAACTTGCAAACTCGGGATGTTCTGAGTTGAGTTTTTACACCCTGGTGAACTTGCAAACTCGGGATGTTCTGATTTGAGTTTTTTCTTTCCCCATCCCGTTTGGATTTTGACCCTGTGTGATGGTCTCTGGATTAAAAATGTGATGTGGAATGTGAAGTGTTTAGAAATGTGAGAGTTCGATTCGAAACGTGTATTCGGGTGTTTATCTCGTCTGCCTTTTACTCACAAGTTAGATTGTGAACCTGTACACACAAGGGACTCCCAGTGAGCTTAATGGGACTTACTTCCAAGTAATCCTACTTGATGTTAGGTTGAGGTTGTAAGAAAATAATAGGAGTGGATTCTTTGCAGGAAGAACTGCGCAGGTTCAAACCCCAACATGTCCAGATAGACTAATTATTATTACCATGCCTTGTAGCAGTGAATTACATACTTTTAATTGGGCGTCAAGTGCAATTACTTGTATGTTTAATTGACTTCTGACAAATTGACACACATACTCGCCAAATATGAATGGTATAGTTTGCACACCTTAGAAGATGGAGACTGATGCTGAAATTCTCACAGATCTTTCCTGCTGTGAAGCAGCAAGATAGTGGTGTCATATTTTGAATGGTACCCACATGGAACAAGCAGACTAGTACAGAGGAGAGAGGGCTACTGGACCTTTCTCTGTTTCACAGGGAGGAAGAGTGCTTTTGTAGTATGCAGGAATTTTACCTTTTTAGTTTAGGAGTTCATACTTTCACCAAGCTGAGTGGGACCTAATTCCAAGGGCCATTTCCTTTCTGTGACACATTTTCTCTGCCTGGGTGTAAAACCTGGACAGGGAAGAAAGGTGGCAGGAAGAAAACTCGTTTGAATGCATTGCTAGAGAAGAATTCTAAGATGCCATGGACTGCTTTAAAAAAAATAAAAATAAGAATGATTGGGAGCAAATCAGGCCTGAACTGTCACTAGAAGCCAAGATGACTAAAATGAGACTTTTGTACTCTGGACATGTCGTGGGATGACAAAACTCATTGGAAAAGATAGAATCATAGAGCTGAATGAGACCACAAGGGCCACTGAGTCAAATCCCCTGCCATGCAGGAATACACAGTCAAAGCATTCCCAAGAGATGGCCATCTAGCCTCTGTCTGAAAACTTCCAAAGAAGGGGGTTCCATCACACTCCGAGGTAGTGTGTTTCAGTGCCAACTGCTCTTGCCATCAGGAAGTAATTCCTAGTGTTTACATGGAATGTCTTTTCCTGAAGTTAGAAGCCATTGGTCTGTGCCCTGGCCTCTGGAGCAGCAGAACACAAACTTACTCCATCTTCCATATGACATCCCTTCAAATATTTAAACATAGCTATCATGTAACCTCTTAACAGTTTTTTCTCCAGACTAAACATATCCAGCACCCTAAGCTGCTCTTGTTTCCCAGTGCTTTTACCATTTTGGTTGCTCTCCTCTGGACACATTCCAGCTTGTCAATACCCTTCCTGATCTGTGGTATCCAGAACTGGGGACAGCATTCCAGCTGGGCTCTGATGAAAACATAATAAGAGTGATACTATTACTTCCCTTGACTTAAACAGTGTACTCCTATTGATGCAGCCTATAATTGCACTGGCTTTTTTTAGGTGTTGCAGCGCACCTCTGACTCATGTTCAGCTTGTGGTCTGCTAAGACTCCTAGATCCCTTCAACATGTACTGTGATGAAGCCAGGTGTCACTCATATGTGTGCATTTCATTTTTTCTGCCCAAGTCCGCAGCAAAAGGAAAAACAAGGAGATGATAAGGTCACTGCGTGGAGAAGATGGCCAATTAATAATGGAGGGAAGACAGAAGGCAGAACTACTCAACACCTTCTTTGCCTCAGTTTTCTCCCAAAAAGATAGAAGCACTCAACCTGGGGGGTGGGGAGCAGGTGAGGAAGCAAGGGAAATGCAGCACAGAATAAGTAGAGAAGTAGTACAGGAATATCTGGATAAACAATGAATTCAAGTCTCCAGGGCTAGATGAATTACGTCCAAGGATATTAAAAGAACTGGCAGAAATTATTTCTGAACTGCTTGCAATAATCTTGGAGAACAGGAGAAGTCCCAGCAGACTGGAGGAGGGCAAATGTCATCCCCATCTTAAGAAGGAGGGAAAAAGAAGAATCAAATAATTATCGCCCGGTCAGCCTGACATCAATACCAGGAAAGATCCCTAGAGCAGATCATTAAACAGTCAGTTTGTAATTACTTAGAAAGCAATGCCGTAATCACTAAAAGTCAATATGGATTTCTCAGAAATAAGTCATGCCAGGCTAATCTTATCTCTTTTTATGATAGGGTTACAAGCTTGATAGATGAAGGGAATGCTGTAGACGTGACATATCTTGACCTCAGTAATGTCGTGTCTATGGCAGAGCAGGCAGTAATTCACAAACAGCACAGCTCCTACTCACGAGGTGAGAGTCAAAGAATGTCCAAACAGAAAGGCAGCCAAGAGCAAACAAATCCGAAGGGGCAAATCCATACAGTAGTCCAAACAGGCAGAGTTCCAGATCCAAGAGCACAGTACAGGGTTTCAGGGCCAAAGAGACCAGTTGCTGACCCTAGGAGGAAAGGCCAGCTGGAGCCCTCTTTTATCTATGGCTGCTGTCACCTCGGAGTCAGAATCCTCCTCCTCACTGCCACAGTCTCCAAGGCAGGGCATGACAAGTAACGTCTTTGACTAAGTTCCCCATGACATTCTTGCAAAGAAGCTAGTAAAATGCAGGCTGAACAGGGCTACTGTTAGGTGGATTTGTAGTTGGTTGATAACCAAACCCAAAGGGTGCTCACCAATGGCTGCTTTTCATCCTGGAGAGAAGTGACTAGTGGGGTGCCGCAGGGTTGTGTCCTGGGCCCAGTGCTATTCAACATCTTCATCAATGACTTGGATGAAGGAGTAGAGAGCATGCTGATCAAATTTGCAGATGACACCAAATTGGGAGGGGATACTAATACCCCAGAGGACAGAATCAAACTTCAAAATGACTGACAGATTGGAGAGCTAGGCCAAAGCTAACAAAATGAATTTCAACAGAGACAAACGTAAGGCCCTACACTTAGGCAGAAAAAATGGAATCCACAAGTATAGGATAGGGGACGTGTGGCTGGATAGCAGTACGTGTGAAAGGGATCTAGGAGTCTTGGTAGATCACAAGCTGAAGATGAGTCAGCAGTGTGATGCGGCAGCCAAGAAAGCCAACGCAATTGGTTGCATCAATAGGAGTATGATGTCCAGATCGAGGGAGGTAATGGTACTACTCTATTCTGCATTGGCTAGGCCTCACTTGGAATACTGTGTCCAGTTCTGGGCACCTCAATTCAAGAAGGATATCGACAACCTGGAACATGTCCAGAGGAGGACGACCAAAACAGTGAAGAGTCTGGAAGCCATGCCCTATGAGGAACGGCTTAGGGAGCCGGGTATGTTTAGTCTGCAGAAGAGAAGGTTAAGAGGGGACATGATAGCCATATTTAAATATTTGAAGGGATGTCATGTGGAGGAGGGGGCGGGCTTGTTTTCTGCTGCTTCAGAAACTAGGACAAGGAGCAATGGATTCAAGCTGCAGGAAAGGAGATTCCACCGGAACCTCAGGAAGAATTTCCTGACAGTAAGAGCTGTCCAGCACTGGAATATGCTGCCTTAAGAGTGTGGTAGAGTCTCCTTTGGAGGTTTTTAAGCAGAGGCTGGATGACCATCTGTTGGGAATGCTTTGATATGTGTTCCTGCATGGCAGGGGGTTGGACTGGATGGCTCCTGGGGTCTCTTCCAACTCTATGATACTAAGTGTAGTACTTTCCATTTCTTGCTGTAATGGAATGGTAGTGCTCAGCGAAGTGAAAGGCAGTAGGAAAAGAAGAAGACCACACTATTGGTGGATTAATTCAGTCAAGGAAGCCACACCCTTGGGTTTGCAAGATCTGAACTGGGTAGTTGACCAGGGTTCTTGGCGGTCTCATTTGTTGGGTTTCTATATGTCAAAGTCCACCTGACAGCAAATCACAACAAAAAATTAAATTATCCTAATTTTTTTCTTCACTTTCCATACTTCAGTGTCACTTGCCATGCGGAATAATGTTACAACTCTCAATCTGATGATCTCTTTTAGTTACAGTAATGTTTTGAATGTTATACTGTTCCCCTTCATGAATTTCTCCAGACTTTAAATCAATGTGCATTACACTCCTAGGGGTAGGATCAGAACCCCACAGACGAATCCTAATATAAAAGTGCAGGTGGGGGGGAAAGAACAAAAGAGGAGATTCCATGGCAGGAAAAGCAGGCTCTGGTCAGGACTGAGGATGACAGTGAGTTTTCTTTTTACCATTCAGCCTTTTAAAAATTTCTCCTTCCTGATGACATACTTTTTGACTAGTTGAACAATCATCGCTGCAATCTTTCCCAGGCTACTGCAATGGGAATGTTACCACCAACATCTTTGTGGGGTACTTCTCTTGCAGTGAAAATGCTGCTTGACTAGCCAAGCATTATTTTTGTAGAAAACCTACAGAATGCTGGAGGACTGCAGTTTCACTGTTCTTTTCATTTTGCCCCTGTGTGCTCCAAATATCCTCTTTGGAATGGTGTAGCTCATGAAGCATATGATGTCGAAAATAAAGTTGTACAGATTCATGTCATGGTGTAATATCTACTACTTTATTTCAAATTTAAATAGTAACAATTTTGCAGAGTTTGCTCTTTTTTCTGCTGCTGTGCTATGCTGTGAATACCAGTACTTCCAAAATTCTGTTCTATCCCCAGGTTTGTTGCTGTGTGCCTTCAGGTAGTTTCTGACTTATAACAACCTGAAGGCAAACCTATCACGGGGTCTTCTTGGCAAGGTTTGTTCTTAGGGTGCTTGCTTTTGCCTTCCTCTGAGGCTGAGAGAATGTGACTTATCCAAGGTCACTCAGTGGGATTCCATAGTACTGGGGATTCAGACCCTGCTCTCCAGAGTTGTAGTCCAATGCTTAAACCACTATAACATGCTGGCTGTGACCCCTGGGTAGCATCAGCTAGTTTAAACATCAACCATGCGTATATGCATATAATTAAACCTTTCTAATGCAAGTGTGCGTCACTGCACTTAATCACATTGACTCTGTAGCCATTTTGTTGCCTATTCATTCAGTTGCAGAAATGCTGTTGGTGCTTTTAAGTTTGCCTTGAAGGTTACAGGCTGAGTAATTTTCCATCTTTAGTCAAAGGCAAGTTGCTACTGGATCCTTCAACTAACAGCTTTCAACCTGGGAGAGGAAGGGGTGTGTGTGTTCTTTATTCTCTTCCAGGAGACTGATAGGAAATCAATGTGCTCTGTTGATCTTACTAGTTTTTAGTTTGCCTTGATCTTGCTCATGAGAGAGAGCTGATTACATGGCGAGAGGACCTAACAAGTGTGTGGACATACACTTAAGTGATTCTGTACAACTCTTTGGAAAATGTCCCAAAGGAAAATGCATGTTTGTTAACACATTGCTTCCTTTCTGTGTTTTATGTATTATTTTATTTGTTTGACTGTTAACATATTTGTGCCAGGACTGGGGTTCAAAAGGCCATTTATTCTGCTCACCTAAGGCTTTAACATATGCAAAGGAGGTGAAGAAGGAAACCAAGTTGCTTAGCTGGCCCTTGAGGTGCTGTCTCAATGCACTTTTCTATCCCCCCCCCCATGTGGGGAGGGCAAAGGGGAAACAAAGTCAAGCAGACTCAGCCAATTCCCTGAGAGATACCTTAGATCCTGTGGGAATCAGTTGTTGAAGTGTGGTTTCCTCCCTTCTAGCCTTGCCTGCATAGAGAAGGGAAGAGAAGAATGAAACCAGGTAGCCAGTAATCTCCGGTTCCCTTTTAAGTGAACAGGACTTTGGGGAGGGACAGCTGAGAAGGCTCTAATACAGTGGTTCTCAACCTGTGGGTCCCCAGATGTTCGTGGACTTCAGCTCCCAGAAGCCCCAGCCACTATGGTCAATGCTCAGGGCTTCTGGGAGCTGAAGTCCATGAACATCTGGGGACCCACAGGTTGAGAACCACTGCTCTAATAGGATCCCAATTGATATAAAGCTGGGTAGGTTCATGCAGAAAATGGGATTTTGATTCCATCACTCCATTGATGACACTCGATTGTATTTCTTCTCCCTCACCTCCCATTGGTTAATGTCCTTGGGTAGAATGCAAAATGAATAGAAAAATCTGAATGTAGCCAAAGTACTATCTATTTTCCCAAAAGGACTATGTCGTCTTACTCCAAAAACCAGCCCCCCTCAATGCCACTCTATACATGCACTAACCAGATGCGGCAAGATCTTGATGGGAATGAAGCAGTGGTAATTGATGGGCCTCATGACATTGTTACCCTGACTTCTGGGGGTCCCCTGGGGGACACCTTGGTTCACTCCAAAAATGCGAAGATGGGGAAATTAGTGGAGCACTGGCTGTAGCCAAACGAGGGGCAGGGTAACCCAGCAGGATCTTTTACCCAGGTCAAACCAAGTGAAAAGCCAGAGAAATGTACCAATAACTGGATTTTATTAACAAATGTGTTCTCACGCACCAATGCACTCACTCACTCATGTGCACAAGGCCTATCGAGAAAGGAAAGAGGTGAAAATCGATAGGGGAGTGGAGAGGGTGTAAAGGCAATGATACTGCACCTATCCTGAAGTCTTCAGTCCAGGAAGCAGCGAGAAGAATGGAGCTCAGTGAAGAGGGGCTGAGGGGATCACTTGACTAACAGAGTGCTGGTCTGCTGGTGTGTCAGAGAGTTCTCCGAAGAGACCCTCAAAAACAGGGACTACTTATAGGGCAGAAGATACCTTGGGGGCAGGCCCTCTCACGGGAAGAACAATGGCCAAAATAGAGGGAGAAATGCCAGACAATAGTAAGTTGGTAGTTTGCATGATTGGCTTATGCAGATGGACCTTGCAGTGCAGGGTTTACTAATGTCGGAGTTGCTCAACCTGGCAAAAATCCAATCCCCTGAAGTTGGCTGAAGACCCTTCCTTGGCTGAAGACCGTTTGTCCATGCGGATGTGTATAGCCTGAGGTCCCCTGGGGACCGTGACACGGGATTTCCCTGGCCTGACCTATTTTTGGTCATTCGACCTCCTTGTCTACGTACCCATTCGGGCAACCTCTCTGGAATGGCGGGCATATTGAATATCAAATTTATAGTCCCCAGGATAGGGTATGCCACTGGGGTAACAACGTGAATGATACGAAGAAGAGCAGGACTAAGTGCTTCTGAGTGTGCGGTGGTGGTGGTGGGCCTTCAAGTCATTTCTGACTTAGGGTGACCGCCATCAAACAGTTGCCATCCTCCCAGAAACTTTCAAAGACAGATCATTTCAGAACTTCACTCTTTTAACTTATAACTGACACTTTTCCCTTCTGTAATACATAGTAAACTTTCTGAGGGTGAAATTAATATTCCTAATGTAAAAACTCATCTGCCATGGAAAGTAGAAAACAAAATTGTTGTGAACAATGTAACTTGCAGTCTTTACGTTCCTTTCATATGCTTTTAACACAGGACTCCAAAGAATGTAATTTTCCTTTTTTTTGAAATTCATTTGCAGAAGTATATTTGCATATACCATCCTTTCATACTGAGATATCACAACTGTACACAGTGTATTCTATAGCATTTTATTGTTAGTCCATAAGCCATAAAGCAGAGCATCTGTTGGGCATACACGCTGCATAGTATAGATGGACCTTGATGAATAGCAATATAGCATCACAGAACATAACAAAGTCTATGAGATTAGAATGCCAGCTGCATGTAGTTGTAGGACCTTTGCTCAGGGGATTCTGTAGTGTTTGATTGGTACCTTTTCTTTCAGAGCTTGGAATAGTTACTTTTTGGACTGCAATGGTCAGAATCCATGAGTTGCCATGCTTGCTGGGAGTTGTATTCTTAAATAATCAATTTTCCAGCCTCTGCTTCTTTTGTTGTGTCTGTGTCTGTTAACAAAATTGGTGCATGTACTGTGAGATTGTTAGAAATGCTTGAGTCTCTGGTGTCATAATTTTTATATTTGTAGTGACTTTTACCAGCAACAAATGTTAATTTCCAGCCAACTGTTTCTCCCCAAAACAGAGGGATTTGTAGCCATTATGGTATTAAAATAGGATAAGGCTAAGAGATTTTCCAGATTTTCCTTCATGGTCTCTTGGGGAGCAGGAATAAGCATTCTGAATATTCTGAACTTGCTGAGAATTTGGGGAATAATAATGTGATAATTGGCTTTCAGTTCAAATTCATCTTTGCATGTAGTCATCAGTCAAGAAATCTTTCTAGTTCTCTTTATAAAACTACATAATTCTGTTTAGTATATTAAATATATGAAAAATATATTGTATTTTTCTGAAGATGGCAAATATAAATCCTTGACCAATAATTCTTCTGCCCATTGAATTCATTATGGTGTTAAAGGTTGGTTTTGATTTTCTACTTTGCGTGTAATGTGAATGTGATGTCATATGTTTGTTCATTTTTCAAATACAAACCTGTATGCCATTCTATTTATTTATTTATTCTATTTTCTGTTTGTGTTATTCTTGCTTCACTAGCCATAAAGGAGCTTGAGTTCCTTGGGGTTGCATTGGTCTAGAAACAACTGGGCACTGCAATGATTGCACAGTAAATTATTTTCAACTTTGATGCCTTCTTTTGCATCAGGAATGGAGAAAGTATTGCCTCCCTGAATTGGACTGCATCTCCCATCATGCTTCACATTTGGCTGTATTATCTAGGGTTGATGGGAGCAGCAGTCTAACAGCATCTGGAGGACCATACCTTCCCAACATCTGTTTTAGATGGAATGCTTAGTATATAACACCTTAGGAAGTTCTACCTCAGAGTCTTGTGGAGGGGAGTGAGAGATTTGTAAATGCATTATACCAGAATTACTATATCCTTAGGTTTTGTTTTCCTAATTTCTTCTGCCTGCCAGCTTCCAAGGGTGCATTCTTTCTTACTTTCCCTTATTGTGAATCCAGTCTGGTTTAGGAAGAACTTGTTTGATCAACTTTCCTTGTCTATTTCTGTATGGTTGCATAAGCCAGTGTGGTGTCGGACTGAGTCTCTGGGAAACCAGAGTTTGAATCCCCACTTGGCCAGGGAAACTCAGTGGGTGACCTTGGGCATCCCACTCTCTCTGCCTCAGAGGAAGGCAAAATTAAACCCCTTCTGAACAAAAGTTTCCAAAAAAAAACCCCATGTAGGTTTGCCTTACGGTTGTCATAAGTTGGAAATGACTTAAAGGCAGACAACAGGAGGATAAATCAAAATCCTGTTTATTACCTTTTGCAAGCACTAAAGAAATAATTTTAAAAAATATCCTTAAAGATCTCATTTTTAAAAAAAAAACTAAATGACACTGACTTTCTCCAGTTCCCTCTGCTTGATTCTGTGCCATCATTTCAAACCATTAGTTACATTGTTCTGGCACAAAAACCCAAATTATTAGAGGTAAAATTTAATTTGCTGTGTGCTTCTGAAACAGAAAGCTAAATCAAAGAGAAATGCACATTAGCAAAACAAGACGGACTTGGTAAGAAGAAAATTATATTAAAAATACTTTCCATAGTCATATTGTTGACACTACTGCTATATAATTAGATGATTCTCTCATTCATAGTCTTCCACACAGGAACTTGGCCCAGTTTTTTCTTTATTAATGGCACATTTTCTAGCTAATAAAAATAGTTTAGAGGGTATCTAGTGAATTATATTGCTTCAGCCTGCCTATGTCATGCATGAGACAGTACAACAGTAATCTGTAGTTCCTTCACTGTGAACACCTGGGTACAGGGTTAGTTATTTAAGGAAGCTATCCTATACACCAGTGGTTCTCAACCTGTGGGTCCCCAGATGTTCGTGAACTTCAGCTCCCAGAAGCCCTGAGCATTGACCATAGTGGCTGGGGCTTCTGGGAACTGAAGTCCACGAACATCTGGGGACCCACAGGTTGAGAACCACTGCTATACACCCTTGGTAGTATAGTACTGTAACTGCAGTTGAACTCAGCAGGACTTGTTTCAAAGTAGACAAAGGAGTAGTACACATTATGCTTAGTATTAATAAAATACATAAGTAAAGATGAAAGCTGTTCAGAATGCCTCTTATGGAGACTGTGTTGTTTCTGTACATGTTTTACTCAAGGGCATAGCAAAGCTGGGGCATGGTCTTAATGCAACATAGCATGCAAACAGCCACATAGTGCTGACCAGGTACTTGCTACAGTGATAGGCAGAATTCAGGCTTCTGGAATCTACTTTGTTATAGAACGACTGGAATCATGTATCTCAGGGCAGTTACATGTCTGGTACAATTAAGGAACATGGTGCCTCTGAACACATGACTCAGACCAAGAATTTATTTTCAGTTCCAGAACTGAGCTCATAGTTCACTCATGCAAAAATCCAATCCTGGTTTCCTACCACAAGCTTTTCGTTTTTCAGTTTCAGCAGCCTCTCTTGGGATCAAAAAGAAACTTGTTTGTTATTGCTGCTGTTCAAAACACCTCCTGCAAATTATCTAGAGATCTACCAGTCTATCCTCATCTACCATATGCCCACCTCAATCTATTGTTACAGGGACTGGTCCTATGTGGCCTTACTACACATATATGGAAAGACACATCTGTACATAGGTATTAATAGATATTTAAATACAAGTATCTTGGGCCATGCATGCTATAATACATTTTTAACAAAAAGTGTTGAGTGTCCAAATGAACCCCCGCTCCCAGCTTTCAGATATTCAGTGAAGACAAACGGACACATGCTCTTAGTCTAAGAGCACAGATTCAGATTGGAAGCTGCATTTCCTCATTGCTAGCATAATATATGTATTATACTATGTTTATGTTTATTCACTGTTTGTTTTTTAATCCACTTTCTCTTCATTCTGAATGTCAGGATTATAGAGAGAGAAGCTTTCACTCATGAACCATTGGAATGAGAAGATGGGCATTCAGTAGGAATTTCTTTTAAAATGCTGTAGTATGCTTGGTATGCAGTAGATTGTACATTGGATTAGGCACTGTGGGAAATTAACACAAGAATGCAAAGCTTAAGTAGAAAGAATATGTGTTTTATACAAATATTTGTTATTATATTCATTAATATTCTGCCTTTCTCCCAATAATAGGACTAAAAGCAGCTAACAACATCTTTAAAATTATACAAATTAAGGACTATACAAATGCATGAATAAAAGTATGTAAGATTTTTTAAAAAAGTTGAACAATTTATGAAGCTAAAGCATTAAAAATTATTCAGCACTGTATGCCCTGAACTGGCAGCACATTCCCTTATGTTTCCTGAAAGCAGTGGCAGAGCAAGGGAAGGCTGAGGTTTGCCAAATAAAAAGTAAGGAAATGTAGTCGCACAGTGAATATTGGATTTCTTCTCCCAATATAGAAAACTAGTTCCAGTGGCATAATGTTGGTCATGCATGGGGCAGGGCAAGATCGCAGGGCAATATTAAGAAAAAAAAATAGTGTAGGCTAGTTGAACTGTTTCAGAGGTGGCAAAAACGAGAACAAAGAGTTTCCCTCTCTGATTGTTCTGTAAGAAAGTCATGGAAAACAATGCGTTCCAGAGGCTTCTCTTCACAAATTCGTATTGAAGTAGTCACCTGTCATCTTGAGAGTGGCTGAGCTCATTGTTAACAACTATCCAAAATAAAAGCAATAATGTGGGACTGAAGACAGGCTAAGGTAATTATTGGAACTTTGGACATTCCATGCTATGTAGTATGCACTTAGCAAAATAAAAGACTAGGTGATGAAGTAATTGCAAGAAATTATCCCTTGGACTGGGTTTTCTCTCAAAGATTAGCTTAACTATGGGCTTACAGTTCTCTGTTCTGATGGTTTAGTTCAGGGATGTAGACTAAAGCTCACTAGCAGAGATCTCTATGTATCTCACCAAATTACATGTTCAAGAGTTCCATAGTTCCGTAGAGTTCCGTATCAGAGAGTGAGAACTGCACAGTACAAGATACCCTCAAAATATGCTTTCTGACTTTTTTTTTTTTTTGGTCATAATTAAGCTAGCATTATACACCCCAGGGGTGGGTTAAGTTTTGCCTCCCAGATCTTGTTGGACTGCAAGTCCCAGCAGTCATAGTTAGTGTAGCTGACAGCAATACTGAGACTTGCAGCCCAACGTATGGAAAGCCACACTTAGCCCATATTTTAATATTCAAATATATCTACAACTAAATGCCACTCTCAAGAAGAATAGAATTTTTTAAGTAGAGGAGCACAGTAATTATTTAGATAGGATTCGTTCTGAGATCAGTCTTGTCTTTCATTCCTATATGATAAAATGCATTAGTTGGAATTCTTTTGGTTAATCAACAAACAGAAGTAGACCTACTGAATCAATGGTTGACTTGTGAGTCAACACATAGCTACACCCTACTGGTTTAATGGGTCCATTCTAATAGGATGTAGGCTATTATAACATAAAACAAGATTTTTCTGAACATAGAAGCAGTCAGTGTGCCATAAGAAGTGGATAGTAGTCTGTGAAAGCTCATGATGAAATCTGTTAGTCTTAAACATGCTGCAAGATTGCTCCCTGCCTCTTTAGAACAACATTATATATTCCTTTTCATCGTGAGCTGGTGGCACTTCTCACGGCGGCACTTCTTACCGTCTCTGCATAGTCAGGATAGATGGCTATAAGAACCCCGAGTGTCTCTGTCTTCCCCCTTTATACAATTTTGCTCATATGAAACACAGCTCACACTAATCAGTAACTCGTGAGAGTTTTGTCTCAGACTGCCCATTGTGCTTAAAGTGATTTTATACATTACAGAGTACTTAGTGATATCTTAAAAACAGAATAATCATATATTGCTTACTGACATAACAAGATAGTATTGTCGTATATTGATTTGGCATCCAAGACATAGTTATAACTATAGAGTAATTTCAGGGTATTAAAATGCTGATTTTCCTGTATATATTTACTAGTGTATATACCTGGCATTGCCTGGGATTTTATTTTCTCATAGATGATACTTGTTAAAAAGATTTGAGATTCTGTGTTTCTAATTCTCCAAACTGTCTTGTCCAGTATCTGTAACTTTTCCCCATATTCCCCAATCCAATCTGTATTCAGAGTTATTGACATACAAAGATTGGGTTCCTGAGAGAAATACACTGCTTTCCTCCTTTCTGCTAGGCCTTGTCTCAGTAGCAACCGGCCTATTTAGAGCTCTCTGGCTGAGAATTCTAAAGGCCCCTCCCTGAACTGCAAACCCCAGGATTCCATAGAATGTTCTTAGGCAGCCAATCATATGAGGTCTTAGCCTGACACAGCCAATCATATGAAGTCTTCACCTGCAGCCAATCATATGAGGTCTTAGCCTGACACAGCCAATCATATAAAGTCTTCACCTGCAGCCAATCATATGAGGTCTTTGCCTGACACAGATAAACAAACTTTGATTTTTATATATTAGATAAGCCAAGAATTCTTGACAGATCCTAGTGATTCTGTTATAGCATTACTAGCATTTGAAAGCTGGCATCCTTCTCAGGCCTTACACATCTGTAAGTCTCCTTACACAGGCAGGTAGACATTTTTGACAAATGCATAATAGTTGTATTCAGCTGAAGGTTATGAAAGCAGAATTAATGGTGACACTACACATTATTACAGATTGTTGAAAATTGTCCATTGTTGCTCATTATGCATTGATTGTGTGGTTGTGCATGGTGCATCTGTATGCCTTGCATTTCATCTGCATAATGTCATAGTTTTATAATGAGGTGATGTAGCAATCTGAGGTGTAACGCAGTGGCTGCAATCCAATATCCTCTCAGCATGGGGTAAATGCCTGTATGCGTATCTCTGCTACGCTGAGTCATATATTCTTCCCGCAACTGACTGAAAAGCCCCTTAAGTCATCCTGCATAGTCATTGCATGGCCATAGCCAGATGCAAAATGATTATAACAGTGCTGAGACCACTGGAGGACTCTGCAGATCTGAGTGCTGATGTCATCATTTTGCATCTGACTATGAGGTCACAAGTAGAGGCTTCTGTGATTCTACTTGCTTGCCACAAAGCATGGAATGACTGTGCAGGCCACCTTCAGGGGCTTTTCAGTAAATACTTTTGGGGGTGATGCTTTGGGCACTAAGGAGAGAGGAAGGGAATGCCAACCTCTGAAACACCCAAAAGGGACATCTATACACATAAGGGAAATTTGGCTGTGTGTGTCCCTAAAAGAATTCTGGCCAGTGAGTGTAAAGTAATACTACATCTCCTTGATGCAGAATCTCAGCTGATGTGTCCTTGTTTTTAACCTACCATTCTGATATCTGCTTATTAGTTCAAGATGCCTGTTAGCATAAATATGACTACTGCTATTTTATGGCTTTTCTCTTTATGCTTACAGTTATGTTGTTGTCTAGAAGGTGAGTTGTACAAAGGCGCCTATGCTTGGTTCAATGGTTTGAGGTGATCAGAGGTATTAAATGGAAATCAATCATTCTCTCTAGAATTTTATTGGAAAGCTCTAATTTCCTAACTGCAGCTCATTCAATTTGGCCACAGCTTGTGGCATATGTAACACAGTCCTTCCCCTGGGACCCTAACTAGCTTGAAGAAAATAACATAGCAGAAGCAAGACTAATGGGAAAGAGAGGCAAAGGCGTCAAGATTACTAGGGGAGGATGGTCTGGATCAGCATGGAATAATTTATCCAAGTGGAAAGCAGAATACAGTGGATCTCCTTGCTTTAGGAGGCAGGAGTGGTGGACACGCTTTCTTTGGAAGTTTTTAAACTGAATTTAGATGACCATCTCACAGGAGTGCTTTTGTTGTGAATTGCTGCATGGCAGGAGGTTGGACTAGATGGCCCTTGCAGTCTCTTCCAACTCCTTTCTTCTCAGCTTAGCCACAGAAGTCATTGGCCATTTCCGCACTGGGCAAAGGAATTGCCCTGTGACGCTACTCACCGGACTTTTGGGCTCCCTGGTCCGGTCCACACTTCTCCAGAGCAGTGCATGGCCGCCGCTCCGCACTGCTCTGGGGACGAAAATGGCGGCTTCCGGTTGGTCAAGGGTCTCAACCAACTGCTGAAGCTCGCCAGCCTAAAGCCTGTCCGTGGCAGATCTCAGGCTCGCACCAATGCGAGCCTGCAAATCTGCATATGGGAACAGGCTCGCAGTGGCGCTCTCCATGCTTTTGAAAGACCTGTTTTTAGCGGTCTTTCAAAAGCACGCTGGACTACCACTTGGGGTCGTTCGGGAGTGGGCTGGACTGCGGATCTACGTTCAGTAGGTCTGACCCAGTCCAGTCCCAGGTGCAGACCTCCTCCCTGGAGTATGCTTTGCCCCGTTTAAAAAAAAGCCCTGTGTGGAAATGGCCATTGTCCACTGAGTTTAAAGCCAGTTCCTCACAAAAGTCCTGCGTTTTCTGCTCTTTGTGGAACCTTGGACTTCCAAAAAGACCAGCTCAGAATTCTACAGTCCCAATTTTGTAATAGTGCAGATAAGAGTGCAAGTACCTCCAGCAATGATGGCTGATGGCTCCAGGTTCTAGTCTGACCTTTAAACGAGGTCTCCAAGGTGCTGAACCCTCTCAACTCAATAAGCACAGAACTTTGGGTTGTTCTAAGCTTAAGTCTAACTCCCAGAATTTATTCACTGCCCTATCAACACGGAAGCCACCTCAGAGTAACCCAGCCTGATGGTGTCCCTCACAGATGGTAACAGGTATGTGAAGTTGAAAAGGTACACCTGTATACCAGTACATCCATCCAAGTTGGCAGCCTGCCTAGTTCAGCTCTGCTATAAATACCTCAGCCTACATTCAAGTTTTCACAACCATGCTGATAACAGTGTGACTCAGAATGCTCTCATTCATAGAATCATAACCAATTGAAGTCGACCTTACTCCAGTTAACAACAGCAAGAAGAACAACATTGAAATACAAGTTAACAAATTCATGTTTTAGTTTTATCAGTGGTATGGTGCTATCATTAATTATTGTTTGTTGTGAATTAATAGGGCTGATTTGTCATCATATTTATTTAAATCTGGATAAACTGAGGTAATGGAGCAGATTTTGAGTCACAGAACCAGCACTGTCTGCTTAAATCTAAAATCCTACACTCATGTGTAGGAATCAGTGCTAATGAATTCAATGGGACTTACTTCTAAGCGGACATGTGTAGGATTGTGATATAAATCACCAAACCTTCTACGTGAAAGGTAAAATACACTGACTTCATACACATTTTCCTAGTGTGTATCATTTGTGCTTTATTTCAAAAGGAAGTGTTATATTGTGATTGGAAGTTAGCATGGGTTGCTACTATTCAGGCTAATTATTTGGACTTATCATTTAGATTATGAAACTTTGTACTTCCCAAAGTGAAGAAATCTTGTGATCTTAAAAACTTGCCTGTGTTTCAGGATCCCAAGGTAACCCTTGTTGGTTAATTTGATGCATTACCACTAGGGGGCAGAGGAGATCTTTGAGTAGATGCCATCACACCTCCCTCTCCCTCATCTCCTCAACCTGAAAGGCTTCATGGA
Organism: Iguana delicatissima; assembly: GCA_948472985.1. Taxonomy (NCBI): domain Eukaryota; kingdom Metazoa; phylum Chordata; class Lepidosauria; order Squamata; family Iguanidae; genus Iguana; species Iguana delicatissima. The sequence continues at coordinate 1,572,224 of CAOKZL010000187.1, read as the reverse complement.
TAATTATCTGCTGCTTTAAAAAATGTGATCCCATGAAAAGCCACTGTTGGCAGCAGTGTCTAGGAAGGAATGTTGCTCAATAGTAAAGAAGATACTTTACACGCAGAAGGTGAACAGTTACGAGTATACTTCTGTTAACAAAGCAGATGTATTCCTGGACACTACATCTTTATCAGGAAATTTGGTACCAGAGGCAGAAATCATAGAATCATAGAAATGTAGAGTTGGAAGAGACCACAAGGGCCATCCAGTCCAACCCCCTGCCATGCAGGAAAACCCTCAAAGCACTCCCAACATGTGGTCATCCAGCCTCCGCTTAAAAACCTCCAAAGAAGGAGACTCCACCACACTCCGTGGCAGCATATTCCACTGTCGTACAGCCCTAACCGTCAGGAAATTCTTCCTGAGGTTCAGGTGGAATCTCCCCTCCTGCAGCTTGTATCCATTGCTCCTTGTCCTGGTCTCAAGAGCAGCAGAAAACAAGCCCACTCCCTCCTCGACATGACATCCCTTCAAATATTTAAATATGGCTATCATGTCCCCTCTCAACCTTCTCTTCTGCAGACTAAACATAGCCAGCTCTCTAAGTCTGTCCTCGTAGGGCATGGCTTCCAGGCCCCTCACCATTTTGGTTGCCCTCCTCTGGACCTGCTCCAGCTTATCCATATCCTTCTTGAATTGGGGTGCCCAGAATTGGACGCAGTATTCAAGATGAGGTCTAACCAAAGCAGAATAAAGTGGTACCAATACCTCCCTCGATCTAGACACCATACTCCTATTGATCCAACCAAGAATTGCATTGGCTTTGTTGGCTGCCGCATCACACTGCTGACTCATGTTCAGCTTGTAGTCTATTAAGACTCCTAGATCCCTTTCACACGTACTGCCAGCCATCCTATATTTCTGCATACCATTTTTTGCCCAAGTGTAATACAGAAAGAATAGGGATAAGTTCCTGCCCCCCCAAAAAAGCAATTTAATATGTTTCAGCAAACCTTTTATTCAAAATTTAGCCATATACGCATGTGAAATGAAAGAATCAGGTCAGCTAAGCCTTGAGTATAAGTACACAAAAACATTTTGCATCTTTTTGAGACCATCTGAAGGTTTCTTCCTAAACATATCCAGGGATGACCTTTTCTTTCACCATTTCCATTTTGATTTCCATTTTGATTTTGATTTCAATTTCCATTTTGGTGGCCCTACTTATGGATTTATGCTTTTAAAAAAATCATGCTTGAGCTAGTGGGTGAGAGACTTTAATAACTAAGGTATGCTTTCTTAAATTGACCGCTATGTGAATAATTTTTCAAAAGCAGAATTCAGTTTGTTGTTGTTGTGTAGTACAGTAGTTGCTATGATCAAATGAATCCTTTAATTTAATGAAAAAAACATATTTGCTCCTGAATTATGTCACAGGGAGGAGTCTATCACTGCATGGGCCTGTACTTAGCAAGAATGTATTGGTAAGTAAGGCTTTAACTTAATTAGATAAATTACATATGGACAAAACAGTATTTCTCAAGCAATTTGCATAGTTTCTTGATATTTAGCTTTACAGATGTGCCACTTCAGGCATCTTAGCATTCCTTCTGTTTGTAACAGAAGGCAGAATGCTTTTTTTAAATGGGTGCTTGTCATCTGGTGCGTTCAGAAGCAGTATATAAATGGCATTTTTAGAAGATCTCTTGCCCATTTTTTATTTGCTGTTGAAATATTGCATATGTATTTATATACAAATATCTGCCTTACACTTCTAATGTATATGTATCACTTCAGGTGGCTTACAACCATCTTGCTATCATCATAAATCAACAGTAGCAAAGAAATAGCATGGAGACCAGGAACACAAATAAAGAAGAAACCTTAGATAAGAACCCAATGGGTTCTATAGGACTACAACATGCCATAAACTACAAAGTATTTACTAGCGGGCAGAAGGTGGTCAAAGAGGGCACCGCTTGAGTCTCACAGGACAAAGTCTTTCACAACTTTAGTGTAGCCACAGAAAAAGGCCTGTATTTAGTCATGGGCAACCATATTTTCTATCTAGATGGGGCTTAGAAATGAGGAGTGTGTCTACTGCTATGGGAGGAAGCAACCCTTTAGCTCTTTTGGATTCAAGACATGTAAGAGTCTGAAAGTGATTGCTTATAACTCTGAATGATGCCCAGAAACTAATTAAAGAAACCATTTTGTTTGAGTAGTTTTAATTAACTAATCTAACCAATCAACTCAGAGTTGCAGCTTTAGTATGCAAGTTCCAAAAATTTCAGCTATGGATGATACTGGGTCTACCGGAAGCCAGAATATTGTCTGCAGTGGTCTTGCAAGGATCTTCCTTCATTAAAAAAAAAAAAAAATAGCCTTGTTGGCCAAATAATAGAAAGATTCTTTTGAAAATAAGATTTCATGAGCATGCTCGATGGTTCATTGTCTTCCTTGCTTCTGTGTTCATGACCGGGATGTGTATGTATTGTGAGATATGGCTACCACAAACAAATCAATCAAGGCACCTTTTGAGGAGCTTATTTGTTATTATATGCCATCAAGTCATTTTTGGCTTATGATGACCTTAAGGTGAACCTCTCATGGGGCTTTCTTGGTAAAGTTTGTTCAGAGGAGCTTTGCCTTTGTTTTCTTCTGAGGCTGAGAGAGTATGACTTGCACAAGGTCACCCATGGCCCATGGTTTCTGTGGCCAAGCGGGGATTCAAACCATGGTCTCCCAGAATCCTAGTCCATTACACAAACCATTATGCCATTCTAGCTCTAGAGGCTTATTTACTGTATGTCAAAAACTATATATATATATATATATATAGATAGATAGATAGATAGATATATAGATATATATATTTAACTGCATCACTAGAAATGGTTTATCAGGCACATACCAAGAACATTAATGTTTTGAAGGGGAACTCAAGAGGCTTGCTCTTGGTTGAATTGTGGGTGGTACTGTGTTCTGTGACACTGACAGATTGAGAACAACGCAGAGCTTGAAGAAGTTACCTTTTGGGGCTACAAATCCCAGGAACCCCCACCCAGCGTGCTTAGTGAGAGCAGAAGTTAAAAAAAGTTTTCCAAGTTCTGGATGCACATTTAAAATTCTTAGTTTTTCCATGAGGAGGAGGAAGAACAGTGATAGTAATTGTTCTTATGTGCCTCCAAGTCATTTTCAACATATGGTGAGCCAATAAGGTGACCTAATCATGGGGATTCTGGGGCTGAACATGTGCAATGTGTCCAAGGTCACCCAGAGGTTTTCCATGGTTGAGTGGGGAATCAAACCCTGGCCTCCAGGGTCATAGTCTAATGCTCAGACCACTACATCATGGTGGTTTGCTGTGCTAGTAATTACATTTATTTGTATGCTGCCTTTTCCAAAGACTCAAGGCAGCTTACAAAAGTTAAAATGGATACAGCTGAAAAAAATTACGTCAAACAAATGTTGAAAGTACAATTAAACTAGCAATAAAATTAAAAGCAGGTAAAAGCATAACCACTAAAAAGAAGAGCAACCGGTATAAACAACACAGCACGTGAAAAGCCCTTTCCCTCTATGCAGTCAGCCCTCAAAGGCCTGCCAAAATAATTCCTTATCTGCATATAAAATGATAGCAAGGATTCTAACCACTTTAGGAAAGGACTTCCAGAGCCTGAGAGCAGGCACCAAGAAGGCTCTCACCTATACTCCTACCTGAGGCATGGTGATAGGACGTCAAGAAAGTCCTCCTCAAAATATATTAAGATATGGGCAGGCTCCTAATAGGGAGATATTGTCCCTCAGACAGTATCAATATTTCTGGGCATGTGTGTGCCCATCTTTAGGGCCATTTCTGCACTACACTGTTATAATGCTATTATTCCCACTTTCAACATCCTTTGGAATCCTGGGATTTGCAGTTCAGGGAGGGGCATTTAGAATTCTCAGCCGGACCGCTCTTTGGCCTCAGTAAACTACAAACCCCAAAATTCCACAGGATGTTGAAAGTGGAATAGCACTATAACAGTGTAGTGCAGAAATGGCCTATGTGTGTTTAAAGGTTTATAAAAACCATGGAAACTCTGGGCTAGTCCACAAGGCATAGTTCCAAGAACCCAAGGTCTGGGAACAAGGAAAACCTACAAAGCTTGGAGAAAGGTCCCTGGACTGATTAAAATTCAGGCACCATCTCTTTTTATGTATTCTCTAACCCTTTCCCCCCTACTCGTGAAATGGAGATTGTGTGGCCCTCCACATGTTGCTGAAAAACTTGTCCAGCAAATCCAGATGTAGCTGGACAGCTCCCATGATCCCACTCCACTGGGTGTTCTGCCTAGAGTTGATGAGGGCTGCAGTCCAACAGCATCTGGAGGAATGCATTCTGCACATCATTTCTTTAGTTCATATGAACCATTTAATAGAGGACAGGGTCAGATTCAAAATGACCTGGACAGATTAGAGAGCCGAATCAAAACTAACAAAATGAATTTCAACAGGGAGAAATGTGGATGGGTGATGCCTGGCTTGACCACAGTACATATGAAAGAGATCTAGGAGTCTTAGTAGACCACAAGCTGAACATGAGTCAGAACTGTAGTGTAACAGCTAAAAAAGCCAGTACAATTATGGACTGAATCTATAGTATAGTGTCTAGGTCAAGGGCGGTAATGGTACCACTCTATTCTACTTTGGTCAGACTCCACCTTGAATATTGAGTCCAGTTCTGGGCACCACAGTTCAAAAAAGATATTGATGAGCTGGAACATGTTGAGAGGAGGGTGTCCAAAATAGAAAAAGGCCTGGGAGCCATGCCCTATGAGGAGCAGCTTAGGGAACTGGGTATGTTTAGATTGGAGAAAGCTGAGAGGCGACATAATAGCTATTTTTAATATTTGAAGGGATGTCATATGGAAGATGGAGCAAACCATCTGTTTTCTGCTGCTTCAGAGACTTGGACAAGGAGCAATGGCTTCCAATTTCTAGAAAAGAGATTTCATCTAAACATTAGGACAGTGGTTCTCAACCTGTGGGTCCCCAGATGCTTGTGGACTTCAGCTCCCAGAAGCCCCAGCCACTATGGTCAATGCTCAGGGCTTTTGGGAGCTGAAGTCCAAAAAACATCTGGGGACCCACAGGTTGAGAACCACTGCATTAGGAAGTACTTCCTCATGGTAAGAGCAATTGGACAGTGAAATACACTACCTTGGACTGTGATGGAGTCTTCTCCTTTGGAGGTATTTAAAGAAAGGTTGAATGGCCATCTGTTGGGAATGCTTTGATTATGGCCATTTCCACACTACAATGTTAAGAGTGCTTTAGTCCACTTTCAACATCCTGTAGAATTCTGGGGTTTGTAGTTTAGCGAGGGACATGTAGAATTCTCAGCCAGAGAGTTCTTTGGTGTCAGTAAACTACAAACCCCAGAATTCCACAGGACGTTGAAAGTGGACTAAAGCACTCTTAACACTGTAGTGTGGAAATGGCCTATGTATCCCTGCATGGCAGGGGGCTGGACTTGATGGCCATTGTGATCTCTTCCAGCTCCATGATTCTGTGATTCTGTGATATGCTGACCTTAGAGGTCCTTCTAGGAATGTTCCTGGCTTATAAGATGGTGCACATGTGATGAGATACAGGGTGTTAGTTAGTCACACTCTCCCTGACATGGACACCAATGAGTTTTCAGCCATATTCCTTTTATTTTCCCAGGCCTTTAAATATCATTTCTCTCATTTAGGTTGTCTCAACACATTTTGCGAACTTGAAGTGATACCAAAAAATGGCTGCCCTTCTTGCAAAATCAAGATACATACTTCAATAGATTTTTTTTTCAGCATCTGAGGGATAAATTCCCATAAACAGCACTAGCAATCTGCCACAAAAATTAAAATCACTATGTGATGAACAATTTGCTATTCTTTCATGAAACTCAAAAGCTTCCTGAAGGGATTGTTTCAGTCTACCTAATAGTAGATCTGGCCTTGAGTTATTTGTCTGCATGATACTTTTCCACAGGTTGTGGCCAAAGCAGTGAAACAGCATTTTCATCAAGCAAATAAAAACATGCATATGTCACAATTCAAAATATTGTTCTCAGGAATTATGGAGGGATGAAAATGAGGAGATGAGGCAGATTCATTTGCTTATTCCATTCCTTCTATAAAATGCCCTTTCCTCATAAACACTTGAACTGGTTTTATCCCGCTACAATGATGTTTTTATTTTTTCCACTTTAAATGTTTGACATTTTTTGCTTAGATGTATTTTTTTGTTGTTGTTACTTTATTTTTAGTTAGCTACCAAATATAATAGTGGTGTAGTGGTTTGAGCATTGGGCTATGATCTTGGTTCAATTCCTCACTTGACCATGGAAACCCACTGGGTGACCTTGGGTGCGTCACACACTTTCAGCCCCAGAAAACCCTGTGATAGGATTGCCTTAAGGTCATCATAAGTAAGAAAGTACTTGAGGGCACACAGCAACAACAATCATAAGAATGAATGGTTGTGTGTCTTTATACATATACAGCCACAAAACCGCACTCACTCTCACACGCACATAGACATGAGTACCGACTGAGCAGGGCACATACAGAGTAAGCATTGTTGCTGTGGGCAGGTGCCTTCAAGTTGACTCTGGCTTGTTACAACCTTATCAGGGTTTTCTTGGCAAAATTTCTTCAAGGGTAGTTTGCTGTTGCTTTCCTCTGAGGCTGAAAGCATGTGACTTGGCCAAGGTCACCCAATGGATTTCCACAGCTGAGTGGGAATTCAAACCTTGGTCTCCCAGAATCCTAGTCCAACATCCAGATCATGATTGGCTCTCTCTAGAAAGGGTATACAGATGAAAAGGAAATCAATTTTCCACAGATATAGGCCCTTTCCTCATGGGGGGCGCGAAATGGGGCAGCGCACGCAGGGGCGGAGATTACCTGGTAGCGTGTTGCTCCGTCCCTGCTCCATCCCTGCGGGGAGAGCGGATTCCCCACTCCACACACCACCGAATTTCAGCAGCATTCGGCGGCGTTCGAGGCGTTCGGTGGGGCCCAAAATGGCGGCCGGTGGCTTCCGGCAGTGCTCCGCCAATCGGCAGCGTGCCAGCCGGAAGCCCGCCCCCGGGCAGATCTGCAGAGACACGCTACCGTGTCTCTGCAGTTCTTCACTGGGGGCTACCACGGAGCAGCACGGACGAGTTTCATAAAAACCACTTGGGAAGGTGGTTTTTATAAAACAGCGCCACCCCTGCGGCTGCGCTACAGCGGTTTGAGGTGTGGGACCTCACCATTTCCAGCTGCTCTAGCACACCCCACGATGAGGACGACCTCTGTGTCCGGTCGTCTCCCCGCGGGGTTTTACCCCCATGTGCAAATGGCCATAGCCATTTCCCCTGTTTTCCCTCCTCCTATACAATATTTTTTCTAGTATTAATTGTGTACTCCATGTACATAAAATTTCAGCTAGGCTCCCTTCAATTATCACAGGAAATGAAGGGATATGTGAATCCATTGTTGATATGAATACAGATGAAGTAGGGTCTGGTGAACAAAGGACAGACAGTGCTGTATTGGACGTGACATTTATTTTCATAAACTTCATAGCAATTACCTTAAATGGCCAGAGGAGGGCAGTGAAGCTAAATACAACTTTAGATAGAAAGATTTTCTTCACCACTTGATACCTATGTAAGTGATTTGGTGTAACTAAATTTCTCAGAAATACCCAAGTCTTATTAATGCCACTTCTGGTAGTGTAAATGTCTTCATTGCTCAGGTGGGAAACTGAGCCACCTAGCAATTCTCTAAGGTAGAATTCTGGGTAGGGTCACGGTAAGAGAAAGACAGAGAAAGCAAGAGGACTCCTTTAGTTAGACTATACCTAAACTGGAAAAAGAAGATTTTATTCCATAACCTCCCTCCCTCAGATAGAAAAAGGATGGTTTAATGACTTCACCAGAAGGTTCCCTTTTCCAGGGAGATTCAAAGCTTTCAGGACCAGTTGGTGCTGAGGAGCAGACCATCATCTCTGAGGATCCTGGACCTTGGGGTGAAAAAATGGAGGCATCCCTTCCCAAACATTCAGGGAGCCCAGCTCCTGAGTCTGAAGATATGTTGGGGTGTCTTCTCAGCCCAAGAGCATGGTGCAGGGTGAAAGGAGAAACAAGGCTGGAGGCAACTCAACAAAGGAGGACTCACCGGGAGCAGGGTTCTTCTCAGGAGTGGAGGAACCTCCTTCTAAGAGATATTATTCTGAAGCCAAGCCTGGTGGTGGTGGAGGCAGGCAGCTCACCTACATAAGCCACAGATCTAGGATGGAGAGAGTTGCTGAAAATAGCATCTGTACCCGACTTTTACCAGATACTCCTAGATACTCTTGGTCTGACTTGACCTTTTGGTTCTAGAATTTGAACCTGGATTGACTGTGCTCTTAGACTACCATCACCAGACTACCTTGATCTCTGGCTGGATTTTATTAATTTGAAATCTGGCTCGACTGCTTTGTTATCACCGTGAACTGGCCTGGCTTCGGCAGACATTAGATATCATTTTGATATCACAATTCAGTCTTATTTTGCCCCTCAGCCAAGTGTTTGTGAGGCCCCTGTACAAGCACGGAGCTAGGCATGGCTATTAAATGCTGAATCATTTCTGTTTACACCTAAGCAAGCCAGACACAGCCAGATCTTGCTTTAGGAGACCTCCCGAAACAAACACTTCATTAAGGATGCACGCTAATACCAAGAGCCCCCTGCCTTCAGCAGGCACCCTGGTGAGCTGGACACTCCAACGCCCAGGCACGCTGCATCTGCATATGGGTCGTTCCTTTGTCAATTCGAACTTAACTCAATCATGTTAAATTCTGACCTTTCGGAGACATTGTCTCTTGCCTAAATTTCATTGTTCTCTCCCAAGTCCAGACTAGCCCACGGTCATATTTTCCCCCATAAAAACCCCAAGCTCCAAGAGCTTCCTCGGATCGCTCCGGACTTCTATCCAGCCCTGCTGCCTCTCTGTCGAGCAAACTCCCCTCGGCCACCACGCTAAGTTTCTTCACTTCCATCTTCAGTCTCTTCAGGACTACAAGAAAGGTGTCATATCACCCATTTCCCCAAAAACTCTCATTTCCTATTTCTTAGTTAGCTGTGTGTATGTGTTATCTTATTTGTTGTTTGTCTGTTAATAAAACTATCAATTTTGTTACTTTAAAACTTGTCTGGCTGCTCTTCTGACCTGACACTGTATAAATAGGGTTAAAAGATCCCTGCTAAGTTACCCTGCCTCTCATTTAGCTTAAGAGAATACTCGAGTTAATTTCCCCATCTTGTGTTGTTCTTGTTTGGTTATTTGGGCGCCCCTCCCAGGACCCCCAGCACACAGGGTAACAGCTTCTCCATTCTACTTGTGGATCATCTTCACCTGATTGAAGGATATTTGAATTTAATTGTTAGGGGAAAAAAATTAAAAATATATTTTCTGAGTTGTTGTTGTTGTGTGCCTTCAAGTCGTCCTAAGGCAAAGCTATCACAGGGTTTGCTGGGGCTGATTGTGTGACACACCCAAGGTCACCCAATCAGTTTCCATGGCGGAGCAGGGAATTGTATCCTGAGTCCTAGTCCAATGCTCCAGGGTCCTATCCAATACTAAAACGACTAAACCACGCTGGCTCTGAATTGCCCTAGGATAGTAAAGTTCCTGAAATCTTTACAAAGCTATTTATTCTTGATTGGCTTCCAAAAGGAAGCAAGCAAAATTCATGTTTGACACAGAATAAAACTAGAATGATCAAATTACAGGTAATTACTGCAACATCATAATCTTTCAGCTAAATACAGGATTTTTTAAAAAGGTTCACCAGCACACAGGTTAAAATTAGAAAACTGAGGGAAAGAAAGCAAGCAAGAGAAAAGTTGTAATAGGTAGGGGTGAAAGTTTCACAGGGCAGATTTAACATGAAAACCAAATGCACTCTGAATAGGAAAATGGACATGAAAGCAAAAATGGCAGCTAGGACTGGAGGACATTATTTGGAGGTTCTTATAGAACTGTAAATTTTTAACAGTAATTTCAGTGTAAATGTAGCAGTTTTCTCATGGCAAAAGAAGATGAATTGATGCCTTTTCCACAGCTGCAAGACTATGAATCCTGGATACCTAAAACTTGGCATGGTCTCATCAGGGTGTGCACCATGGGGTTATTTTAGGGTATTTTTTAATTGATCAATTGATTTTAATTGGCTCAGATCTGTCTATAGCCTATAATACCATTTTTACTCTCCAGGTGTCAGATTCTCTAACCTCTCTACGAAGGAAGCTGGAGGTAGACTTAGAATATTCATTTTTCCACAGGGCTTATAGGCAGCTCCATGAGGCAATTTCTTCTACAGAGTCCTGAACTTAGGGCACAAAAGAGAACAAAATTTCTACAGCCTGGTAAAGGGGCAGATGGAAAGACTGATGAATCACTGACAGTGATAATCTTTTACTCCAAGTCTCAAGTCAAGTCTCAAGTCAAATCTCAAGACTGGAAGCCAACTTTTATCCCAGCCAAAATTCCAGAATTATTGGATAGAGAGAAATACATTCAGTTTTAACAATTTAAGCAGAGTCAGCTCTCCACATTTGCAATTTTGCCATCTTCAGCTTTGGAAGTGGGGAATAAGATCCTATCTTATTCCCCATTACTGAAGATTCAAAAGCTTTAGAAGGAAGGATCCTTCTTCCTCAAGCCTGTTGCCTAACACATTTTCTATTCCTCTCTGAGAAATGCACTCTGCACACCGAGGGTAACTCTTGTCTTTTTCTCTTAGGAAGGCTCCTCCGATATGCAGCAGAGACAGGCTGCTGAGCGGTCCTCAAGCCTGCTTCAAGCCCACTGCCTAATCTGTTTGCTGCCCCTCTGTGAGAAATGCAGCCACACTTTGGGCTTAAGAGAGATTGTCATGTGACTAGTAGCAAAAAGAGATGGAGGCATTGTTCAAAGTCATAAGGTTTTTGGATGAACGTGTTATGTTACTGAACCAAGGGCATCAAGTCAGCCGTTAAAAATATACAAGTCTCAAGTCGAGCTGAGTCAGTGCATCGTTTATGGCCAAGTCGAGTCCGAGTCAAGTAACTGAAGTGACTTAAGTCTGACTTGAGTCCGAGTCTATCAACTTGAGTCTACATTACTGATCACTGGGTAAGGCAGAGAGAAAGACCAGCAAGAAAGAGAGTCAAGAAAGGGGGATGGAAGAGAGTATTGGATAAGGGGTAGGGAACTAAGAACTTTCTGAGGGTTTATTCGCTTTTGCTAGTGGATAAACTAAAAGTTCTAGAAATATATGGATTTTTAAAACATAGCTTTTTATGTTCAATATTTATAACATTGAACATAACCATGGACATCATAGATATACGTAATGGCAACAGTTTTGGGTCTGTGTGTGAATGTGAGCACATGTGTGAGTGTACATCCTGGCAAATGTCACATCTGAAGTCTGTTCATTCCACACCATTTTCCTGGACTATGAACAAAAGTATATCCTAATTCTGCAAAGAAAAATAAATGCAAATACACTGAATGTACAACCTAAATGAATGATAGCATTTACATAGTTACATAACTTATTGTAATCACAGAGTGTTGCTGCTATTCTTATTTTGTAACTGAAGCTTTTGGGAAATATTTGTTAAAATATTTACAATACTTACATAACCCTTTAGTCTTCAGTATGTGCAGGGAAAAAGCACAAATAAAACTTTTTAAGGTTGCAGAGTTTAGAATGAAGATTGTTTTGGGTTTTCTTATTAAGACCACCTTGCCACAAGTGTTGTGATTTGTGAACCATTACTCAGCTAAATTCATGATGGTCAGGGATTTTTGGCTTAATCTTTGCATTTAGAAATTTCAAGAGATAGCAGTTCTTCTCATGGTGATGCAGTTTGTGTCCTTCAACACAGACAGTTGTCTCTCTCTCTCTTTTTAACCCTGTCATCTGTTCTCCAGACCTCTGACTCTCCTTTCTCATCACTCCAGGTTAATTCATGCTAGTGTCAGCCACGTTATGCAAGCAAGGAGGGTGTATCCACTGAAAAATCCCGTATCTTGCACTTGCTTTCTCTTGCTATTTTGTACTGGGATCCTGGTAGCCTCCTCTGCTATGGGGGCTCCTTATTGCTTCTTCAGTACCTCCAAGCAGGTGGGATGAGAACTACAGAACGACTATACAGGCCATTTCTGCACTAGACTCGTTATAGCACTCTTATTCGACTTTCAACATCCTATGGATTCCTGGGGTTTGCAGTTTAGGGAGGGGCCAGCCAGCCCCTCCCTAAACTGCAAACCCCAGGATTTGATAGGCTGTTGAAAGTGGAATAAGAGCGCTGTAACAGTCTTGTGTAGAAATGGGCATAGTCTTACTGTACAACTATGTAAATATCACCACAAGCCACCTTAAGAGTCTGTGATAATGGAGGTCCATTCAGCTTCCAAACTGAGTATGTTTCTACCCTACTCAGACCAGCAAGCAAGGTTGTAACATTCAGAAGCAGGACCCCCATTGCAAGTACTTTTTGCTACTAGTCACATGACAATCTGTCTTGGAGTCACATTTACATCATCTTACGTTAGTCTTATTAAATACAGAACAGTTACAGATCTATAACTCTAGGTTATAAACTTGCAACTGCAAAAAATGGTTCTCTGGTATAAGCCACTTGATACTGCAGAGGGTGGTCAGGAGGGATGGAGAAGGCATGCTCATCCTGCTCATAGTCCACACTAGGGCTGATAGCCAGTCATCAACTACATGCTTCCACAGTGTTGATGGAGATGCACTCTGGTCTGTAGGAATCTGCTTTTCCACAGCATCAGATTACTGGTCCATCTATCTCAGTGCTGTCTACACTGACTCGCTGAGGGTCTCCAGGGTTTCAGACAGGAAGATCTTCCCCAGCCCTGCATGTAGATGTTAGGGATTAATCTAGAACTTTCAGTATACAAAGTATGTGCTGTACCACTGAACTGTGGCCACGTTCTAGTGGTTACTAGTAAAGACATGCTCCCCTTTCTCTCCCCTACACCCTCTCTTTAGTCTTCCACAACAGTGGACAATTCCAGACAGGAAAGTACTTCAATAGTTTCCTTCTTAATTTCAATATCCTTAAATAAATCCAAATCTTAAAAATGGCAGAGTTGGTAAAGACCTTTATAGTCTAATTCTATGCACCCTTACTCAGAAATTAGTTCCACTGAGTTCAAAGGGAGCTTATATTCAGGAAAGTGCCTGCAAGATTTTGGCTTTGGATAAATTCCGTCCACACCATTTTGGAGATAGGCTCAAAGGAATTCAATACGATTAATTTCCAAATAAGTTTGCATAGGACTAGTCTTCAAATGCCTTTATGATTGGGCACGTTCATCACATTTATTCAAAATTACTGAGTGTGGAATAAACTAAACTCTTTCACAGATTTACAAAAGGACCAATGCAATTCCATGATTTGTTCTTCCGATAATATGCAAGTATGAAAATTTCAGGTAGGGGGCAGGGGAAAGGCACAGTATCTCTTTGAAGAATCAATGATGAAGGTCTTGCTTGAGATTTTTCAAAGCATTGTTAGAGACTGAAGCATACAACTCCCTTTGAGCCTACTGTAAATAGGTCATTATACTCCTCAGTGCTTTATTATGATTACATTTTTTACAGGACATCTGTAAGATGAAACATCACACAGTAGAACTCCTGCAGTGTCTTAGTTCAACAGAAGAAGAAAAAATCTGTAGAGTCACTAACACTTTTCTTCCCCTCCGATGAACCTAATTACCAGGGAGAATCAGTTCTACCAAATATATAAGACTTGACAATGGCCATTTCTGCACTAGACTGTTATACTGCTATTATTCCATTTTCAACATCCTGTGGAATTCTGGGGTTGGTAGTTTACTGAAGCCAAAGAGTTCTGTGGCAGAGAATTCTAAAGGCCCTTCTCTAAACTGCAAAGCCCAGGGTTCCATAGGATGTTGAAAGTGAAATAATAGCACTATAACAGCTTAGTGTGGAAATGGCCAACATCCAGTGTAAGAGCCAGTAGCAAAGGCTGATGTTACTAACCATCACTTCTTAAGCAGGGGGCAACAGTTGTCCGAGGCTTGACAGCTGGGAGAAAGAAATCATATGCACATGTAAATGGCAGTATCACTGTCTTTTGTTAGACAGGCAGCTGGTGACATGTCCTTGCAATTGTCTGGGCCTTGTTTCAGAGTGGAGTGACAGGTCAAGGGAGCTTGTTCCTGTTGAAATGGAAATGAATCCAGATGGCAACCATGGGGATGCACTTATTTGCTGTGTTAATAAGGATAGCCATTTCTGTCACTCTGAGACTGTAATGATCAAACAAGACCAGCTGAGGTGTAGAGATCAGTCAAGGAAAGAGGCACCCAGACTCTTCATTCATCACACAGCAACACATAGGATTTACCGTTGTCATTTTACTGTTATGGCTGGTTGGTTGGGAAAAGCATTGGAACAACCGATAGGCTTTCATGCACTGACAGACAAAGCCATACATCATCTCAGAACCTGTAAAAGTTGCGTTTTGGAATACACGTCCAGAACCCCTCAGCTAGCATGGCTGGGTTGTGCTGAGAGTTGTTTTTCACACACATGCACAAAATTACTTTTCCTAGCTCTGAATCATCTTTAAAAGCATATTGTATGGTGACTAAGGGCTCTTTCAAACTGTATAGTTATAACACTATGGTTCCACTTTAACTGCCATGGCATCATTCTATGGAACCCTGGAATTTACAGTTTAGGGAAAGTTATTTGGAATGTTCTGCCAGAGAGCTTAGAGTCTCACTAAACTATAGTTCCCAGTATTCTATAAGATGTAGCCATGAGAGTTTAAAGTGGAATTGTAGTGCTGCAGGTATAGTATAAAATGGCTCTTTTTTGAAAGGAAGATTGACCAGTATGTGTGTGAGAGATACAGCTTTATCGGTAATCAGTCCACAAACCACTACTCTTTTTGAAAATAGTACTAATTTCCCCCCAGTTCCAACTTTTACTCCATACTTTTTTTGTTTGTTTCAGGGTTACAAGAGTTTTCTCACGGTCTTACTAGGTCCAGCCATCTTTATGTATATATAAGGCAATAATTTCTCTGAGCCATTTGTTTTGCTCTATTAACCTTGTTAAAGTTAAAATTGACAAGCACATTGAAGAACATGTCCTGCAGAAGAAAAATTACAACAGCTTCTGTAAGGATAGCATCTGTCTCACTGATCATCTGTATTTCTTCAAAAACCCTGTCTCTTATTTCACCTGGCAACCCTAGCAGGAAGCAAAGACTAAGGGGTGGGGAAGGTTCTTACAACAGAGGGATATGAGGAGTGCACTGCCCCAAGAATCTGTATTGCTTTTAAACATGTTCCTAAATGACCTGGAGCTAAGATGAGTAATAGGGTCTGCAAAAATCTCATATTATTCAAGGTGTTAAAAACAAAGGATTGTGGTGGGTCTCAAAAGCTGAACTTTGTGAATGGGCTGGACAGTATAATGGAAATTTTTGTTTAATATATACTAGGGAGGGGGTAAATCCCAATTTCACATACACAGTAATGGGAGCTGAGGTGGCAATGACTCTGTAGATCTTGGAGCTGTGGTGGATAGCACAATAAAAATGTTGACCCAGTGCAATAACAGCCACGAAAGACATGAATTGTGCACTGTGAGATTAATATAATGATAATGATAACAATGATGAGAAGAAGAAGAAGAAGAAAAAGAAGAAGAAGAAGGGAACAACAATAACTACAACAACAGAATACACCCTGCCAATATCACAGCATTTTCATAGGCCCTAGACACTTTGCCTAAAGTGCCTAATGGATAAAGCTGCCCTGATGCAACCATATTTGGCGTTGTGGATACAACTGAAGACATCCAACACGTTGTTGTGGTTTAAGTGTCAGTCTGGAAGGTCATGTTTGAATCCCCACTCAACCATGGAAACCTGCTCGGTCAGTTTGGGCAAGTCACACTATATTGTCCTTACAAGGAGACAATGACAAACCTTCTCTGAACAAATCTTGCCAAGAAAACTGTTTTTCTTTATTTGCTTCTGCACAGTATAATCCTCGGGAGTCCATCTTCCATTTGCCTTCCCCGGTGGAGGGGGGTGCACCCTAATTCATGCTCTTCATAGCCAGCCATGGGAAATTGGTTTGCCAACCAGGGACAGTCTGGGTAGAATTAGTTGTTCTAGTGCCTAGTTCTACCATTGGCTATGAAGGTATGCTGGGTCTCATTAAGGAAGGAATGCTTCTAAGCTGTATATCACCTGCTGGATTATATATCACCATTAACGTTTGTCTTATAGCAGTAATGCTTCTCAGCATCAAATGAAGTCTTGGAGGGGACATGGAATTACGTCTGCTTCCAGAATAGAACAATGGCTTTAAAGGATAATTATCTTTTACTTTGCTACTTATCATGGTAGCAACATAGGACTTCTAGTCAGAGCCACTATGCCTCTGATTACAATTTGCTGGACAACACAAGGAAGGGGATACTGTTGCCCTCATGTCTTATATATGGGTTTCCAGTATGCATCTGAGTGGCCACTCCAAGCAATGGAATACTGTATCCTCCAACATTTCACAAATGAAAACTGGGACACATGTAGTCAGGCAACATCAAACTGATCATGATGGTAAAAGTTATTAATGAGGAAGAACACACATTCTAGGAGAGGCTGCAGCAGTTTGCTTTTGCCTGGGACTCCTTGGAAGGGCAAGAGTCTGCTTAATTAACTGAGTGCAAACTACTTTTACATTTTGAACTCAGTCTGCAGTTGTTGAAGTAAACTGAGGATGAAGGGGGGAAATGGAGAAGGAGGAGAAACTGGGACATTTTCAGAGCAGCTGAAAAGGTGGGATAACTGAGGATTAATTGAGACTGTCCCTACCAAGTTGAGACAGCCAGAGTATGGAATATTAGCCTGGATAGGCCACCGGTTTGATTCAACAGGGCTCTTCTTATGTTCTGATTATATTATTACATCCATTGCCTACTCTCCATGCTGAAATTCATTTCTTGTTGCACTAGCTGAATTAACGTTATGGCATCTGTTGGCAGAAGGGTTGTATTCCAGAATGTTGGTGATAAATACACACAGCTGTGGATCTCATCTGCGTAATTAACAAAAGTAATTAATGAGAGGAACCCCACAAGGAGTACCATAGTGTGCCTCCTCTTAAGGCAGCAAGGAAGCAGTTTATCTTCAGGGCATTTGCCTCTTTTGTCCAAGAGTAGCTACATATAGTATATGTGAACTGTATGTTCAACTGTCTTTACAGCGTGATGCAGGTTTGCCCTTGAATTTACATTAAATTCTGCAAGCTTTCTATTAAGGAATATTGTTTGCAAAAGTTAAGAGGTCTCATGAATGAAGCACATGTTAATCTAAGACAATTTAATTATTTCAATGCCACAAGAACTGGAAACTTTATGTGTATTCATGTGATATTTTAAAATGTCTGTACCAAACTGCACAGTACTGTCTTAGCTTTGTGCTGCAAGGAGGTACATTTAATTTACTCCACTCTCAATTCAGTTATGTTCCATTCTAAGTTAGATGTACAGTGAAATCTTACACAGTTCTACAGATTGCTCCATGGTGAACAAGTACAAATTACAGCCCAAGACTACAAAATCTTGGGTGGAACATGACCATATACAAAGAAATGTATGCGAGAATTACATGCATTCCAATCCTATAATGTAACCCACACTGAGTTCTGTGAGACTTATTCCTAGGAATGGAGTAAAGGATTCTAGCTGCAGTACTGATGCATTTTTAATCTCAGCCCACGGCAAACAACAATCACAAATAAAAACAATTACACACCTTCCAGCAAATTAAGGCAACCAATTGAGAAAGTAATGTAAGATGCAACCACACAATGAACTGGATGATTTTTGAATTGCTACTCAGAATTATGATTCTTGCCTTGAGGGATGGGAAAAGAAACAAACATAGTTTGGTAAGCTCCATCATCCAGCTCTCAGCAGTGACCTCTGACTCCTCCAACAGCTGCTCAGGAACCATCTTTCTTGTCCTAAGGGAACAGAAGAAGAAGCAGAGGCCTTATTGTGATTTGTTCTCCTCTTCCTTCCCTGTTCCATCTGGTTATGTATTGTGACCCTCCTATGATTGGCCTAACAGGTATCCCAACTAGTTAGGAATAAGTTCACTCAGTGAAAAAACCAGGTATGTGTTTCCATTTTTTGCCCTTGCTACATAAATAAAGCACAACATTCTGATGGCAGGGCAATAGTGTACCTACAGCATTAAGGAAGCAAAATGAGGGTATTACTCTCCGTAAGAATTCACTTCCCAATGAAATTTTTCTTCCATCCCCAAATGTCTAGCATTACAAAGAATGAGGCATTGAAAATTGTTCACACCTAAACTCTATTGGTTCTGTTCACAGTCTCTTGATAACCTTGTTGTTTGTTATGTGCTTCTCAGAAAAATTTATTCAAAGGAAGTAAATTGCCATTGCCTTCCTCTGAGGCTGAGAGAATATGACTTGTCCAAGGTCACCAAGTGGGCATCCACGGCCAAGTGGCAATTCAAACCCTGGTCTTTCAGAATCCCAGACTGACATTCAAAATTTAATACTACACAGCCTGCCCCTTTGCTTTGGATACCTGAACTGTTTTTCTTACTGCTCAACTGAGATTTTAAGTAAGTGAAATGCTAGAAATTTGGGAAGAAAATTTCATTTGTGGGGACAGAATTCTTATTCGGAGGCAGTACCCCAATCCCCTCCAGGTAGCTACACCCCTGGGATAGGGAGTAGGGATTTATTTTGTAAGCCCTTTTTGGAGCCTATTTTGATTGAACATGGGTGAAAATTACTTAAAACAATAAATAAATTATTAATGAAATATTTAGGAAGATGGTTAGAAAGATGAAAATAAAACAGGTCATTCAATGGACTTCAACTTTTTTCTGAAAAATATTTTATATATATATAGAGAAAGAGTATACTCTCTCTCTCTAATATTATAATAGAAAGAGAGAGTATACCATATATGTATATATGGTATACTCTCTCTCTCTCTCTCTCTCATATATATATATTCAATTACATGCCACCTTTCTCCTAAAGTGCAATCCAATGCAACTCACAAAAAGAATCCATTTAAAACCTGACAATAAAATTTTAAAGACAATTAAAAATCATCACATTAAAACAGTATAATATTACATTATCGATGCAATAAAGGAAAGGAATCTCCATTATTTCTAGAAGGTTGTTGTCACCAGTCATCTCACATCAGGAAAATATATATATCATGAAACCAGTTCTGGCATGGAAACACTGTTTTCCAGTCTCATCCAGCCTTTAAAACTTCCAGCCTGTAAAACTTTTAAATAAAAAGATACTTTATTTGTTATCTCTACCACTGGACTATGCTGCTGACAGCAGTTTAGTGATATTTTTGCTACCAATATTAGAATGATTACCCAGCTCTGACATATCTGATATGCCTCTTACGTTATCTTCTTTGCAGCCTTGGTTCTACAGATGGGAAAGAAATCTACTGATGTTACTAGAATTAAAATGTCATCTAAAAAGTGAATTGCTATATATATATATATAAATATATTTCCCATTACTGTGAGATCTGACAAATGTACCATAAATTATGAAGTAGTCCTAATAAGAGAAAAACAGAAGGAAAAAAAAACCCTTTCTGCACCACCCTCCCAACCTGCAATGGTGACAGGATCATGACAGGACTGCGATGATGGTTCTGTATGATGTCATCACGATCTTGTCGTGATCCCGTTGCCACCCACTGCAATCATGGAGTAAATCCCTGAAGAGTTTTCTCGTCAATGACCCACGATTGCACAGCCCTCCCACACCCTCCCACACTTATCTGCTGTGCAGAAGTCCCCAAAGTGCAATGGCTGTGCTTCCTCCCCCAGCACAGCCTGGGATAGTGCCTGGCTGTGCTGTGGAAGGAAAAGTTGGGACCACTGCACTTCCTCCATTCCTGCAGGCAGCCGGTGCAGAGGGGAGTGCTTCTGTCATGCTCTCATCCTGAGAAAGGCTCTTCAGAGATTCCCACAGAATGGATTCAGCAACAGGTACATTGCAGAAAGGGCCAGAAGTTGAACCTACCAAATGCTCTGAAGGCATGAGATCCCATCTGATCTTGGAAACTAAGCAGGGTCAGCTTTGGTTAGTACTTGAAAGGGGACCACCAATGAATACCAGATGCTGTAGGCTATATTTCAGAGAAAGGACTTGACAAAACCACCTCTGAACATTCACTGTCTAAGAAAACCCTATTAAAGAAAATCATGAGGTTGCCATAAGTCAACAGGCCATTTGAACGCACATACACAAATAATGTATCTGAACAAGATGTTGTTTATTGCTTTGAAATATTGTTTTAGATATTGCAAGCAGTGTATAAATGGATTATAATTGTACACACAAAAATAGCAGGAGGACCATGATAACAAGACAAAAGAGATAATTTGAGAAACTTGTACCTAATCAGGGACAGGGAATGTACGACCTTACAGATGTGTTTGGACTCCTGCACCATTGGCTATGCTACCTAAGGCTGATGGGAATTGGAGTTCAACAACATCTGTCAAGCCATGCTTTTTTCTCTCCTGCTATAAATAATGATTATCCTGTCATATAAATATTTATGTTCTTGAACAAAAGACAATTGGACAATTATAGGTGAGCCAAGATAACTAAGGCCCTTTTTGCAGGCCAGTCCTGTTGCGAAATGGCCTCTGGAGCATCGTGTGACTGCAAGGACCATTCCACATGACGTCCTTGGAATCATGAGATGTTCCTGAGGCCATTAGGGGGCGATCACGCATTATAAATTTTCGGCTCGTTGCTGAAAATGATGCGCGATCGCACGTCGCTCCCGTGCCCCACATGCACTTACCTTGTGTGCAGAGGCTCCAGACGTGTGGCCATCACACTTCCTCCTCCAGTGCAGCCTGGGAAAGTACCCAGCTGCATTGTGGAAGGAAGGGGTGGAGCGCTCATGCTTCCTTCCAGCCAGCATGGAGCTGGTGTGGAGGGGAAGCAGAGAGGATACAGTGCCTCCTAGATAAGACTTTTCACGCAATCCCCATGCGATGCCAGTGGCACCAGGTAAGGTGCGAAAACGGCCTAAATAATGGAACAGCAAGATGTCTTCTAGGGATGAGACCTTCATCCAGCAAAACTGGAAACTGTTGAAGGACAGAAAAGTAATGAACTCGGCTACAAGCCAAAAGGCAGTTTTGCTTGCTTATTAAAGTCTGAGACAGATGTTGTAC
The DNA here is from genome assembly GCA_948472985.1 of Iguana delicatissima. NCBI lineage: Eukaryota > Metazoa > Chordata > Lepidosauria > Squamata > Iguanidae > Iguana > Iguana delicatissima. The sequence goes on along the minus strand of CAOKZL010000187.1, from coordinate 1,550,884 downwards.
TTTAAGGATTTTGTTTTGTGGGCTCAATCCAACAAGTTCTTGCATGAAAACCCCTACCTTTTCTAGACAGAGATTTGGAGTGGGAAAATATAAACATGGGAGTTTGTTTATGGCAATTTTTACATTGCCTCTCATGCCAAGGCTCCCAAAGCAATGCATAATGGGTTAAAAAAATTAAAACAATACACAGATTAAAACTTTTAAAAACAAATTAAAAATACTCCTTGAAAATAATTTAAAACCGAGGACTTGAAACAATCAGAGCAGTTTCAAGGACCAAAGTCCATGCTTCTCACATTCCATTTCCTATTACACGCTTCGTGCAGCTTTACACTTTCCTTTACATTTGAGCTTATAAGCAAGTGAACATCCTTTCAGCTTGAGTCCACTTGCATCATTAAACACATCATTCTGGTCCAGTCCTTCCTCGGTAGCTGCTTGAATGCCTTCTGATCAGGGAGCCTCATCTTCTGGTGCTGTCTCTTGCTTCATTTTGGATTGCCTCATCATAGGGTTTTCCCATTCAGAAGTGGTTTGTTGATGCCTCCTTCTCTGCAGTACAGATAAGATTTAGCTGAAGTGCCACTGCTGTTGTCTCTGAGGCGGGATATAAAATTTACTCACTCTCTTTGTTCTATCTTTCATATTTCCCAACAAGAAGAGGAGGGGCAGGACAAGAATAAATGGTAATAGGAGTAGCAATGGTTGAAAGTTTGAAACTAGCCATCCATTAAATCACCCACTTCAGATCCTAACGTGTTCATTTGTTAAGAGGAAGAATGCTGCAAGTAAACTACTAATCTACAGTATTCTGTAAAAATTGGTAAAATTGGCCAGGCAAAATAAAATAAACTCTCAGGTACTACCATTTTCTCTTCCTTGAAGGTGAGATCCTTAAAGGAATTCTTAGACCATTTGAGATATCTACCCTTTCCAAGGGGCCAATGTTTTCCTTTGAATTGTTTTCCTTTAAAACAGGCCTCCAACTGTTTGTTGATACTCTTACTGGTCCTGGTGAGCATAACATACTATATATGATGTGAGTTGCTGTTTAGTATCTGGAAGGATCTAAGTTGGCCACCCCTGCATTAAATGGCTCAGAAAATAGGTCTGAGAACTATGTGCCTAGACCACAAAAATGATTCTGTCAGGAGGGACAGGCATGAGGCATTGATTAGAGAGTGAAAAGGAAACTTATTGAACCAGGCATGATTTCACATTTCCAAAGCCTGTTCAATATTGATCATATGTGCATGTGTGTGAGAGAGAGATGGACAATGAGGGCAATCTATTCCAAAAAGAGCATTGATTAGCAATTGAAGGGAAAGTATCCGGAAGAGAAAAATGCCTAACTGCTTATCCATGCCTGGCTTGTAATTACACATGTATCTTTGGAGGATTTGATTGCTGTTTCCACACTTCATGATCCTTGCTCATTGCTCCTTCCCTTCATTGTACTGACCAGCAGGCATATTGTTATGACATCAGTGATTCTCTGAGCATTGGAGTGAGTTATGTTGTCTGTGGGCAGACTGAGAAACACCAGAATGGAAATCTATTTCTCCAGCGTTTCTCAGTGGTTTCAGAATAGTTAGGCTAAAGGAAAAATAAAAACAATCTCATTAACAAGATAGTATCAATCCAAATAGAGCTTGAGTGAAAATATGAGATGACCTACTTCTTGGCCTTGCTGCTGAATTGTTAGAATCAGTCACTTCTACACCCTACCTTTATTCTAAGCAAGTTAGTGCAACATAGATGGAAGTATCCCATTTTATCCCCTCAAAAAGTTATTAAGATGAGCTGGACTAAGACTATTTCTGCAAGATGACACTCTTGCATGTTGTCTTTTCGCATTCCCGGCAGCACCTCTGCTGGGATGGGAGCATATTGTCTGTGCTCCTCTCCATACCCAACCGACTGCCTGTGAAAGGGAGTGCAAGGGACACACCCCTTCCCTTCCACTCTGCAGCTGGCCTTCTCCCCATGCTGCAATGGGGAAGGAAGCATGTGATCGTGCTTCCGGCCCTTCTGCACGGCCAGCTGTGATGGAAGGCTCACTCAGTCAGGGGTCACTGACAGAGTTTTTCTGTCAATGATATACCCCGCAATCGCACCAGCTGGCAATGCAAGAAGGGCAAGACCATGATGACATCATGCGAAAACATCATCACAATCCCTCTCCTCTTGCATCCCAATGCCAGGAGGGAGGTGTCCTGTGGAAAGGGCCGAAGAGACAGTGATTTGTTTAAGAAATCTAGCAAGCTCTGTATCAGACAACAGGGATTTTAATTTGCTCTGCTGAAATCCAGCACACAAGGCAGAGTTTTTCTGTGACCACTGCCCCTTCCCCCCCTTTCTTTTTTATGCCTTCTCCACACCAAGCAGGAAAAGAAAGGAGGAAAATGGTGTTCTTGTCTTGTCTTTCTTTTCATTCATTCCCTCATTCCAGTGAAGAAATATTGGGTTCTAACAAGAGACTTCCATGTGTGGAAGACTTTCATTTAGGTTGCAGTCCACAGAGAATTCCCATGTTGTATTTCTTAAAAGGCAAAGGTTAGAAAGTGTGGCAATTTCTCATTGCTTTGTCTTTCCATATATCATAATTATTCCTCAGGCTCTTTAATACTGATGCAAACCGGTTGGGTGAGATCATCTGGGAATTTGAAGTACAGTTTCATCAGTTTGTTGATGACACCCACCATACTGATGACACTCAGCTCTGTTTCTCTTTGTCATTAGATTCATGTAGGCTGTTTTCCCAGAAAGGCAGGATATAAAGCAAGCAGACAAACAAAAAAACCAAACTGTATTATTTATTGTTTTAAACTATCTCTGTTTCCCTTTTCCCATAGCATTAAATGGTTCTCATTAGATTAAACATTACAATTAAACTAGCAAACAGATCAAAACACCCGTACAATTGAAAAAACACCAAAACAATTTCCTCATTGAAAAGGTATGTACGGCAAACAGCAAGTGTGTGTGAATGTTTTTATTTGATCACAGTACAGGGGATACTACTTAGCCCTCATCTTTCTCCATGAATATGCATTTAAGGTAATGTGTAGTTTGGGCCTGGTCAGACACTTTATTGCAGACAGACAATAAAGTGCACACCCTTCAACTGTCCTAGACTATTTCTGCACTACATGGTTATAGTGCTATTATTTCACTTTCAATATCCAATGGAATCCTGGGGTCTGTAGTTTAGGGAGGAGCATTTGGAATTCTCAAGCCTTTAGTTTGGCAGGGACAGTCCCAATTAATAATCTGTTGTCCTACTTTTTTACACGCTCTAAAATATCTGCTTTTCTCTCCATACCCTTTCTTTCTTTTTCCTCAGCTTCCTTCCATTGCCATTAATTCAGCAGAGGTAGAGAAGAGGAGAGAGCAGAATCTTGCTCTTCCTAGTAAGCTCAGGCAACAGCAAAACTGCGGCAGCTTCCCCTAGAATGTGCGTTCTTCCTCATTAATACTTTTGCAATCTTAACCACACTCTGACGTACCACATGTCCTGATATCTGTATAAAATGTGGGAGCATATGTTCCCACTGTGAGCCTGCCTGAGTTTTCAGATTCTCAAAGGAAGATTTCTCTGTGTCCCACCACCACAGGGACATTTGGTAAGAACATGTGAGAGAACATGTGTTAGCTGGTTGTTGCAGAAGTGTCTTTTAATAGGTGGTATAGTACTTCTATCTTTAAATTATTTTTAATAGGATTACTTGTTTCATTATTGTTTTAACTTTCCTATTAGAAACTATGAATTTAGCTATATTTTGTTTTGACCTAGTCTATAAGCCATTTTGGGTCCCATATTGGAAAAAAGTCACAATCTTAAATAAACTGACCAACCAATCAGGCCCTTTTCGCATGGCATTTTCCATGCAAAAGAGGGCCTGGAGCATCACGCGATTGTAAGGAGCGATCTGCATGACACACTCACAATCGCGCAATGCTCCAGGGGCCCGCAGGCGCCAGTTGCGCACCTTTTCATTTTCGGCTAGAAACCGAAAATGATGCGCAATCGCGCATTATTCCCGGGCCCCATGTGCACTTATCTGGCGTGCGGAACCTCCAGAGCCATGCCGGTAGCACGTCCTGCCCCAGCACAGCCCGGGAAGGTCCCAGGCTGCACTGCGGAAGGAAGAGGCGGGGCTCTTGTGCGAGCAGGCAGCTCATGCAGAGCCGAAGGACCCTGGACGTGAGAGCCTGTTGCCGGAGGCTGCTCGTGCAATCCGGAAGACGGTAAGGTGCAGAAAGTGCCTTAGTGTGGCAGTTGGAAATCTTATATTGATGTTGAGGATGAGACAGTGGCCATATCCTCACTATACTGTTATAGTGCTATTATTCCACTTTCAACATCCTATGGAATCCTGAGTTTGCAGTTTACTAAGGCCAAAGAGCTCTTTGCCTGAGAATTCCAAAGGCCCCTCCCTAAACTGCAAACCCCAGGATTCCATAGGATGTTGAAAGTGGAATAATAGCACTATAACAGTCTAGTGCAGAAATGGCCACCGTCTTCCCCTGTGCCTAACAGGTCAGCTTAGGGGAGTAAGGCTAAATTGCATGATACACTTGGATACCTTGGTACTGCTTAATAAAAGAACTGGTCCTGATCATAGTTTATTCCTAGAGCTAATTTCATGATTTGAGTGCCTCTTTGGTACTTCTTGTTTCACTATAGTGCACAAAGTAGCTGTCACATAGCTATGGTCTGGATGTTCTCAGTCATAGCTTATCCTTCCAGCCGTTTGTGTAGTCACCCTGATGGTGGATGTGAGGCAAAATCTTCCAACGGACCCTAACGGAATACTTTTCTCCCTGAATAAGTTAAATACCCAAATAGCCTGAGTGTGATTCGCATGACCACCAAATTATTGGTGGTCATGCGAATCACACTATGTTCAGCAAACTACATATTGATTGAGACCTCAGTGAGGCTTTAAATCAATACAACATCTCAGAACACAACAAGATATGTTGCACAGTCAGTTTGAGGACTCACAGTAATGTCAAAAATAGTTATTTTCTCCTCCTCAGACACTTTAGTTTTTAACTAAAGATGCCCCCACAAAGAAGCAAGTAATAAAATCAAGAAGGTGCAAATAATGATTGAGTCCAAATAGAACTGATCTAATTTTCTAGTGTATGGAACTCATCTGGCTTTTGCGTGGTCTGAAGAATGCATGTCAGTGCAATACAAAGGGTTATTGTTGTTTTTTAAACCAACCACTTGCAGTACAATGGAATGTGTTGCTATAACAAGGTTTCATAATGCATTAACTGCTTTGAATCCCATGTTAGGGAAAAGGAAAGGAATAGAAATCAAATAAATCAAATAAAATTACCAAAAGGGACAGAATTTGTCTTTTCATTGAAGTTCATGACATATCGGAAGGATTGGAGAGAAGAGGGTCAGCGCAAAAGCTTTGAATGACAGAAAATATAGCAACCATATTCTTTCTTTCTTTATTCTTTTTTTCAAAATAAAGATGGAAAACACACATGTCCCATGAAATATTCCCAAAACTCCCTCTGTATCATATCATGCATTACATCTCCCAAAGCGTAATAAAATAATTATAAATATGAATGAACATAATGAGAGAACTTGTTGTTTTACAATCTGAGAATCATACAGAAGCTTTTCTTCAGCTCATATATAATATTCATATTTGATATCACACTCAAATCCTCAAAATTTGTCAGATAATGGAGGAATAGTAGTTATTTTCCAATACAAATTGAAAATTTGACAACTAACAACAAACAAATAAGATTTTCTACCCTTTGCCCTACATGTCCTTTTACATTACATAGGAGTCTTATAGTAGCAGTGTATGCTAAAACTCTCACCACCCAGCCAAGATGTTCAGTGTAGCTGTAATCCAGCACATGTATAAGGCACTAGGCTAAGGGAAGCTGTTTTTGAGAATATTATGGCATGTTAAATTCTGCTAGAACCTCTTTCAGAGCAAAAGAACACTTCATGCATTGTGTGCCTCCTCATGAGCTGAGTATCTAACACACTGCAGTGTGTGCCTCCTGAATTCTATTAGCCTCAACAGGTTTTGGCTTGTTTCATTCCGGTCTATGTTTGCCCCTTAGGATATCTTCTTCTCCAGAGTTTCTGTTCAGGCCCCGTGTTCTAGTACTTTCTGGATTTTACCGTCTTTGACACTTATTGAGGGCATGATGTCTGATTCTATTGCTTCTTCAGTGGATTTGCTTTAAAGCGTAAACAGATGGCCCAAAACTGATCGCTGCTTGTTCTTTGACAACAGGGTTTCTCGGTTCCCCATTTTTTGATTTGAAAAGTCTTCTATTTGTATTGGAGACTGGAACCTGTAAGGAAGTTGGAACCTTGGGAGGTTGTGCTGGCTCTCCATGACCAACATGAAGTCAACATGAATTGGAGAGATACAGTAGTGTCATTCAAAATAATGAACTACTGATCCTCTCTAATTGTTGGCAAAAATGTGTACATGTTAACCAAAAATTTTCAATTGTTGTATGGTTCATCATTGGAGAAATGTTTGTGGATCTCTGCTTGTCTGCAGCAGAGAGGAGGGAGGGATCAGGACTGGATAGTCTCCAAATGACCCTCCCTCTGTTTCTGCTATTCTCCCTTACTTTCCTTCCTTTCTTCTTTCCTGCTTGCCTTTCCTTCCCTGATGAGGGCTGCCTCTGAGGTGCTCATCAGCTCCCCTTTCTTCTCTTCCTTAGTTTTCCCCAGTGGTGTGCCCCACTGCAGCAAAGCTAGGGCTGGCTGTGAAAGTTTTTGGCTTGCTGTCACAGCTGCTGTTGCCAGAGAGGGCAACTGGGAATGAAGGAAAGCATGCATCAGTCAGTGAAGGAGGATGCAGCAAAACTTTTCATTTTCTGTCCTCAATAACAATTGGTAAATTTTAACTACCAGCTCAATGACACCACTGGGTGGATAGATAGGTGATGATTGGTAGATAAGTAAATAGATAGATAAGCTGCAAGTTTTTTACATGTGGCTAAGAATTATTATTTGAAAGCATTGCTATTTGCCTTAAGCCTTCTTGCAAAGAGAGCCAGCGTGGTCTAATGTTTTGAGCATTGGAATGCAACTCTGGAAACCAGGGTTCAAATCTCTGCTTGGCCACAGAAACCCCCTGGGTGGCTCTGGCAAATCACAGTCTCTCAGGCCCTTTCTGCACGAGGTGATGGAATTGCTCCGTGCCGTAACCTACCACTTCTTCTGGGGTCTGAAGCAATGTGGACTGCCCCTGAAGCCCTTCTGCAGGGCTCCTCCTTGGTCCAGGGCAAATCGGAGCAGTGCGAGCTCTGTAGATCCGCACTGCTCTGGCTTCCAAAAGGGCAGCTTTCAGCTTCCAAAATGGCGGCTTCCGGTTGGTCGTGGGTCCCGACTGACTGCTGAAGCTCGCCACGCCTAGAGCCTGCCCTCCGCAAATCGCAGGCTTGCATTGGTGTGAGCCTGCGAATCTGCACAAGGGAGCAGGAACGCAATGGCACGTTCCAGGAAAATAAAGACCTGTTTTTTCCGGTCTTTCAAAAACATGCTGGAGGACCACTTGGGGTCTGAGTGGACTGAGGTGCGAATCTCCGGTAAGTAGTCCGCTCCTAGTCCACTCCAAGGTGCAGATGACCTCCCTGCGAAGACGCACTGCCCCGTTCTAATTACCTGGTGCAGAAAGGGCCTCAGTCTCAGAGGAAAGCAAAAGCAAACCCCTCTGAACAAATTTTGCCTAGAAAATCCCACAATAGCTTCACCTTAGGGTCGCCATAAGTCAGAAATGACTTGAAGACATACGAGAACAATACCTTCTTGCCGAGGAGTAGATTTAAACTCTAAATAGACTAAATAAAAATTAATCATTAGAACCTAAGGAAGTCTCTTTATTTACTTACAGTGTACATAGATGTAAAGTAGCTTCTGTGGCAATACAAAGGAGTGAAAGAAAAATATTTCCTGTGCAACAGGACCAGAGAAGTGAGGCAGAGCAATATCCTTTCTGTGGTCACCAACTCAAAGTTGGACAGAAGCAATGAATCAGGGAGAGCAAGAGCCAGTCTCCTGATCATTCTGGCGACAGAAGTATGTTCTTTGTCCAGTGACGGAAATATGTTCCTGTCTTCTTTAGTATTCCAAGTCTTATCTGAAAAACATGAGAGATATGAAAAAGGAAGTGAACGTTGGCTTGGAAGAAACAGGGAGTGGGCATGGGCAATAGTTCCCAACTGTAATAGTTCCCAACTGTGAGTTCCTGGCAGTTCTTGGACTACAACTCTGATCACCCCAGCCTGTATGCCCTGTGGCTATGAATAATGGGAGTTGCATTTCTGCAATATCTGGCAACCTAAGGTTGGGACTCTTTCATTTAAGGATTAGAAGCAATACAGCCAAGGAGATTTTTTCAGTGCCTGGAAGGTTAACCAAGAAAAGAGGAAAAGAAACATGGTGCATTAATATGAGATGCTTAACTTGTTATGAAGACTCAGCAGGATCTTTGAAATGTACTCCTTCTCGTGTCCTCTCATGATCCTATAAAGTGATTCAGACACCAATAATTATCAGGCCGACATTGAATTAGACACTGAGATGATGGAGCAGTGCATGGTTTTCTGGGAGGCGGAATATACTAATTGCATTAAGAGATATCATTAAAGCAAGGAAACTCAGTTAATAAAATGATTGCCTAGGGATGGTGGCAGCTCCAGAACTGTACAAGCAGACAATAGAGAGACAGTACATGTTTTAGAACAGTGAACAATTAACTGCAAGCCCAAAAAAAGAATTATGAATCAACTAAATCATCTATGAATCAGACATCCAGGGGAGTACAGTGTGTTTACTCCAAAGTATGTATATCTAACACTTCACTTTTGTTCTCTCTCCCCACTAGATTGTCAGAAATGCAGTCTCTAAAATATCTACTCCCCTATTTTTGCATTTGAAATAACATCTCATACTCTCACTCAGGGATTAAAACATGTCCCTGAGGCAGATGCTTTCAGCTTTCACACAGCTGCAGGGGCTACAAACTGGTCCAGAAGGAACCTTTCCCTGCCAAAGACACATATGCCATCCCTTAAAAATACAGTTGCTTTCATCTGCATGTTTAATCTCCCAGGAAAGGAATCGTAGATGTCCCTTTAGGCATGGAATCCAATTGTGCACAATTGAACTCCTAAGTGTATAGTAACTTAACAAGGCAACTTCTATATTCATAAACAGTGGAAAGATCAATACAAGCTCTTATTGAACTGACCTCAGTCAGATGAAATGCTACAGTGAGCTTTTTTTTTTTTCCAGGCAGAATAGACGGAAAGATCTCATTTTCAACTACATTTACTGCATATGCTTGTCTGTGATACTGGGAGTGGTGAGTAGGGCATGGGCAAGGAAGTCAACACAGACACCATGCTGGAGTAAAATGGACCACAAGTGTTTTAGGTTACAGCTGTATAGAGGCTTGGTTTGGCACAGGTCAGTGAATCCAGGCAGTGGGTTGACCCACTTCTTGTGAGATGACAGTCACTGTCCTCTAACAGCACCTGGATTGCTAGAGTGGGGAGGCACCATAGGATTACAGTATGCATGATCCCACATGATCCCATCACTGAATGTTTCTCCCTATTAAAGGGACAAGGTGAGTCCAACAGCCCCTGGGCTTGGTGTGAACAGAGTAAAGACTGCCCTGTCCTTAACTGCCACGCCAGGAAGATTTAGAGACCTCAAAGACCACTGAGTGTTAGCCCATTGGCACAATCTTGTCTACATATCAGGCACTGTTGAATCTGAAGTCCAGAAGGCAGAAGTCATTAGGGTGAAGTCAGCAGCCAGAAGATAGACGGAGTGTTCCAGTTCACCACAAGGGCCCTGGAACCACCTGAATTCATTAAGCAAACTGTGTGGTTGAAAGAGGAACACCACAACAAACAGAATTCCAGCAGAGTGGGCTTGTCTTCAGATGACCCTCAGAGGTTATGAGAGATGATGTATCAACTTCTGTCTGGCTGATGATTTCTTAGGCACCATCCTAAAAGCAAAGATCCTACAATCTGAGAACGAGGAACTGAAAGACCAGCTACTCAGCTTGTTGCACACTCCTTATCAATTTTGGCTGCTACTATATTTGGCAAGTCTAGTCTAACTGTTGTAGAAAAGGAGATGTTGAGGGCAGTGAACCCTTCCTGGAATATACGTTTGTTAAGGTTACTGGCTAGGAGGAGGTAGAAGCTGTCCAAGCATATTAGAATATGGGACAAGTCCAAATCCATTTGGTTCAGCTAGGGGAGACTTTCCTGTTGTATGAGTGGTGAGCGAGTTCTCCAGTCATATGATAATGAAATTTAGAAAAGATCCATTGCTCAGAAGAAGCTTCTGGCTTCCCTGATTGCATGGGTAAGACAACCTGGAGTGAGAGCCAAAGCATTAAACTTGGTGGCACTTTCTTTAGTTTTACTTCTGACAGACCAGGGAAGAAGCACTTTTCTTGCTCCATCTGGAAATTCTGGGAGTGTCTTCACTACCCTAAAGCTTGTTCTTCAGAAAGTCCCATATGTGACCTTCACACTGTAACATATTTTGTTCATCATAATCCATAGTTGTCAAATCTACAACCAGGGCATGGGTTTTCAACACATTCCCCAAGGTTATTTGCCACTCCAGTTCTGAATAGGCAAATCAAATAAGCCCCGTAAAGAGAGTGTATTCAGTAAACCAACTGGCCAAGGCCAGACTGATCACTTTCTTCTTCCCATCCTTCTTATTTTTGTCTGCTGGAACAACTTTTCTAGTGACGATTGGTTTTGAGTTTTAACAAAGTAAAAACATGAGTAATAATACCCATCTGAAATCCACTGCTTTGTCTTCTTAGCAAGGTGTATACCTAAGGGAACCTCATTATCCTCAAATACTTAGGAAATGGAAGCAGGTTCAGGGGATTGGTCAGAAGCACCAACCACTTCCAGACCTAAAGCTGATCAACCTGTCCTCTTTGTCCAACTCCTCAAAGCTTATGCTGGTAAGACTTGCCAATTAATTCCCAACCAAATAAGGAAAGGAGGAGCTTCCACCACTGTGTGACTCTTTCAAACTCTGTGACACTCTCTACCACTTCTAGTGCCAGCTTCCATCTCTTCTTCTTGGCCATTTCACAATTCCTTGAGGAGACTGTATCATAGCTTTTCAAGCAGCACTCAAACTCACTGAAGATCTTGCTCTACTCCTTCCCCTTATGGGTGACTTGGCTTGAGTTTTCTTGGGAATTTGCTGATGCTGATGTGGAAAAGGTACTGATTCTAAATCTGTTGTCTGAAAGGGAACTTGCATCTGAGATCCTAACAGGTCATTGTATCTATCAAATATTCAAGGATATGGGAGAGGCTCTGCAACTTAGGGCTTTTCCACACTTTGTGGGGGAAACGGGGCAGTCCGTTACTCACCGGACTGGCACGCTCCCCCCGATGATCCACAACGATCCAGAGCAGCGCACGCCCACGCTACACACTCTCCGGAGACGAAAATGGAGGCTTCTGGTTGGCGGAGGCTCTCCACCAACCGGAGAAGCTCACCAGCTGGAAGCCCGCCCCCGGAAGATCTGCAGCCTCGCACTGGTGCAAGCCTGGAAATCTACATTTAGGGCAGCGACGGACTGGAGTACGCTGCGCTATTGAAAGTCCTCTTTTAATCAGTCTTTCAATAGCATGGGGACTCACCAGTTCTGGGCGTTCCGGAACAGGCTGAAGTCCGGACAAACATTAAGTAGTCCGGACCCAGTTTGCCCCCAAGTGTAAACGTCCTTGCTGGAGGACGCGCCGCCCCGTTTTAAATATAAAATGCGGAAAAGGCCATACTGCTGCTGTCTGGCTTGTTCACAAGTGCCCTCTTGGATGCAGCCTTCACTGTGATTTCATAGGCTGGGAACTCCTACTAGATGCCACTTTGGCCCACAACCTCCTAGCCTCTGATATGGGCAATGGTGGTGAAATCAACATCACAGTGCTTCACAGGGTTGGAGCCATTGACCTTTTTGGTTAGTAGGTGTCATGCCCTGCCTTGGAGACCCTGGCAGTGAGGAGGAGGATTCTGAATCTGAGGCAGAAGTTTCCCCAGAGGCAGGAGTTTCTCTAGAAGCTTGCTCAGGAAAAGATAACAAGCAACAGCAGAGGCCTGAGCAAGGGAAACAAATATCAGAGGATGAAACAACACAGATGCTTACTGTGCAAGAGAGACAATGTCAGAGAGAGGGGCTGTGCCACTCAGTGTGTTTAAGAAACAAACGAGCCCTAAGGAAGGAACACGTGTGGTGACAGCATCAGTAGATAAAAGGCTTTCAGCTGGCCCTTTCCTTTCAGGATCAGCAACTGATCTTTACAGTTGTTGAAGCCCTATGTCATGTTCTCTTGTACCTGGACTACCTTGAACCTCTGCCTGTTTGACTATGACTTGGATTTGCCCTTTGGATTTGTTTGCTCTGGAATCTAAACTATTTGGACCTTTACCCACTCTTGCCTTGTGAGTAAACCCTGCTCTGCCCTGGACATGACAGTAGGTGCAACAAAGCCACCTGATATATACCCCTTGGACTTCCCTGTTCCATTTGCCCTTTTGGACTTTTCTTGGAGATAATTGCTAGAGAAGTAATTCCCTGGTTAAAACTTTTTTTTTTTTTAAAAAAAAGGCCTCTTCTCAACTGAAAATGGCCCGGCGCCCCTCCAAGTGTCAAAATTTGCCCCCTACACCCCAGAGGGTGTTTCCGGGCATTTGGAGGTGTTTTAAAAACATACTTGTTGGGCCCTGGGCTACATTTTACCCACCCCTACTATAATGTCCTGATGAGGACTCAGCTTTGGAATTTATCACTATACTGCTTGGGTAAAGGATGTGTATTTTTGAGGGCATCTGGCTATACACTTGCTGTGGTTTATGATCTTTGACTGGCATCCTGGATGCCTGTAGTTATAGAAATTAGCAGCTGCTTTGATCTGCTCAACTGAAAGGAAAAGTGAGATGGGATGCCAAGCAAAGAAGGTTGAACCCATTTTATGCAAAGTGAGCGCTGTTCCAACAACAGAGGGAAAGGGAACTCTTCTATGGTCAGGTCAAGGAGAGGAACAACCCTACAATTGGTTGTATTTGGTTTTATAATAAGACAATATACTATATGGGAGAAAAATGGGAAGAAAAGAAAGAAAGAAAGAAAGAAAGAAAGAAAGAAAGAAAGAAAGAAAGAAAGAAAGAAAGAAAGAAAGGAAGGGACCAGAAGGAGCAAAGTATAGGATTACACTCCTGTGTAGCACTGGATGACACCTACCTTGCATGGACTGATGAACAAAGCCAAATGTCAGGCTAGTTCCCATGGAGTAGCTCTTATAACAAGAACTGTTTGTTAGCACCAGTGATCCTACTCTGAAGCTCTTGAAACAGTGTCATAGCCTGTCTTACCCCCTGAAAAACATGGGGAAGGTTGCTTCCCTGATCTACCAGCCAGGTCACCCATGCTGCCTAGGGCTCACAGCCTGTTTTGTCAATTGTGGACATGCCACCCCATTGCTTCCTCATTCATTATTGCTGTGCCAGCTCTGTTTCCTGCATCCTTCGACCACTGCAGTTCCTCATCATGCTGCTTTGCTCTTCTTGACATTATTCACAGTTCTGTTGCTACGGTATTTGCTGCCTCATCACTACACACCTATTTGCCTCTGATCCAGTGGTTTTGATTAACCTGTTTTTAAATTTACCAAATGGACCAGAGAAGGAGCTTCCTTTTCAGCGTCTGCCTGGGAGGAATTCACCTGCTAGTAAGACTACCTGGTCTCCTGATTGACTGACTGGATGGGAACACGGGAGGGGCCTACAAAAACTGCACAGGCTCCTGGGAGGGCGTTGGTGTACCTGAGAAGAGAAGATGGAGGCTGCGACTTGCCACTCTCCTGGCTGGCAACAAATGAGAACTGAAGGAGTAACCTGTGCTTAACAATGCCAATGTTTTCAACCATTTCAGATACACTATTGCTTTGTAATAGCAATGTGATGGAGATACACTGAACAGTTGTGATGGAGAACCCTTTCCAGGTTACTCATTTATCATTTAATCCTAGGCTCCTGTCACCTTCTTATCCCTGTTCTAAATCTTAGATTTCTCTATAAGGACCTCTAAGATGAGTGCAATCATGTGTGGTTTTCAAGATTCCTGATGGTGTGTGGCTTGAGGCTCAAGACAGGCCTCTAAATGAAATGATGTGGACAGTTTGAAATACCAGTCTGGCTCATTTTTTCTCTGTGTTATACCTTCTTTCACTTTCTACCTCTTCTTGTATCCTTATCTCCTTGCTTCTTTCAGACATTCTTTACTTCCAGATTCTAAACTTGAACTATTAAATGGACAACTCTTACTTTTTCTTTCTGCAGTCTCCCTTCCAAATGTTGAAGGCTGTGTTAGTTGAATGACAGATAAACCAGGCCTTCCAGCTCTACTGTCTATCACAAACATTTATCACATCATCAAACATGTAAGAGACAATAGATTAGGCACATATTTTTGCGATGACTAGAGGTTTCTTCACAATAGTTTGCATTCAGTGAAACTGTTGATGTTCATTCCAAGACACACTTTTAAATGTTATTGCATAAATTTTATTTTAGAGCAAGGTGGAAAATATTAGATACAAAGTGTCCAAATTGGAAGTAATACTTATCTCAATATAATAGTTCTTTGTTTGAAAATCATGTCTTTCTGGATCATTCCAGCCATTTGTAACTTTGCTGGGTAATGCATTGCATTGTATGTGTTTGATATGCTAAATATTTCTGATTGCAGAGAAGAAGTACTTGATTCTACACTCTCAATGATTGCATAGACGTGAGGATATGCATTAGTATTTGTTCTCTTTGTAGCCAAAAATGCACTGCTTTTCTATTCTATTTGTAACTTAAAAGTAGCCATTCCTTTTTATCAGAAGCAGTTTCAAGAAAGGAATAATCTTACCAACTTTTGGCACCCATTCTTTTGCACCAATCAATTAATTCTAAATCTTGCATGAGGCATTCTAAGCCCTCAAGCAACACAGTGATTAGACTTAGCCATTCTGTTTTTCTCCCGTTTCAGGATTTCATGCCAGCTCTTTGAGACAGACCCTATGAAAGGAGAAGTAGAAATGAAAAAAGTGAGATGTAGAAATAGTCCTTTTCAAAGCACTGGTCATGTGGCAAAATAATAGCCAGCCGTACTCCATCAACCTACCTAGCACAATCTTCAGAACAGGACTTGGTTCTCTTACATATAAAATCATAGATTTGAATATATAGGCTGGTATGGCATAACATGTTCATCATCCACACTAGTGACTCCACTGGGATTTAAATGCAGATGGGGTACCTCAAGCCCCAAAGTCAAATCTAGTTCTCCTGTGTTCTCATTCTATCCCTCTTGGCTCCCACAAATGGCCACATCCCTTTTTCTTAACCATATTTATCCATTTTCCTTTTCAGTGCATTTCCCTATATTAATTTTTCCTAGGACTACAACTCTGGAGATCAGAGTTTGATTCCCCACTCAGCCATGGATTCCCCACTCAGCCATGGAAACCCACTGGGTGACCTTGGGTGTGTCATACATTCTCAGCCCTAGAAAACCCATGATAGGCTTGACTTAGGGTCACCCTAAGTCACAAAAAACTTGAAGGCACACACAACAGTTGGAAGATACCCCAAGAGTCTTGTTGTGCAACCTGACAGGTCACCTGTCTATCTGGTGTCTATTTAAAAATTTCCAGTGGAGAGTCCACTATTTTCTGAGGTAGTCTATTCCATTGTTGAACCAGGTAAACGTTAGGAAGAACTTAGATAATTCTTCCTAATGTTTAGCTGGTAATTCCTTGTAATTTGAATCCATGGGTTCAGGTTCTAACCTCTGGAGCAACAAAAAACAAGCCCACTCCTTATTTCATATGACAGGCCTTGAGATTTTTAAAGATAGTTGTCAAATTATATCCGAGGCTCCTCTTTTCCAGGCTAAACATACCCAGCTCCCTTGACTTTTGCTCTTAGGGCTTAGTTTCCAGACCCTATAACATTTTGGTCATATTGGTTACCCTCTTAGGGGTATTCCAGTTTGTCAACATCCTTCCTATACTGTAGTGTATCGTTCAGGTGAGTTCTGACCAACACAGAACCGAGTGATATGGTTACTTCCCTTGGATATGGACAACCTTGATATAATTTTTTCTGATGCAGCTTGAAACTGTATTAACTTTTTGCCATTTATGTTACCCTAATTTTCCGGGGGCTCTGGGAATCCCAGTGGCCTAATTGATGATTTTGAAATTCAAGAGTTCCTGGTCACCAGATCAATAAATTTGCATCCAGAGAGGTCCCGGTCACCAGGCAGCTTGCTGACGTTCCAGGGGTCCCGGTCACCAGGTGGATACCAGAATTTATGGGGATCCCAATCACCAGGCAAGTTCCCGGAGGTTTCCTCAAAGGACACCTAGTCTGACCCCGATCTCAAGGGGGTTTCTAAGTTGCAACAAGCACACGTCCAACACACACGAAAGGTAGGGTAACCTAGCTAGACCTTGTACCCAGCTTTTACGGGGTCAGACCGAGTCAAAACCCAGACAAAATGGATTTATAATGATTTTCTTTATTTAAAACCTAAGTCACTGTGCACTTATGCACTCACTCACACAGACCTAAGAAAATAAAGGGAGGAAAATAGCTGGGGATTTTAAGAAGGATTTTCGGGGAAATACTGCACCTGATCCTGTAGTCCGGGAAGCCTAAATAGAGCCAGAGAGTTGGGACCGGTGAAGCTCAGCATGTGGAGGCTGAGGGGAAGGCTTCAGCCAGCAGAGCAGCAGCAGGACAGGGAGGAAGCTGGGAGTGATCCGATGAAGCACTCAAAGTCAGGGGTTTTTATGGGGGAAAATGTACCAGGAGGCTAGCCCTCTCCCGGGGAGAACAATAGGTGTTTAAGTTGAGACAAAGCCTCCAAAAGGTCAGTGCTTGACTTGATGAGATTCCGTGAGGGTTGTCAATAGTCCTGACAGTATGTAAATGAGGGAGCGCTTGACAGTTGTATAGTAAGACGTGCTAATCCTGTCAAGCTGACGGTTCGGGGCTGGGAATCCCTTTGTGTGCTTGGTGATTATGTATGTCTGGAGGTTTCCTAGGGCTACGTGACAGATTGATTTTACTGGCCAGACCTAGATTACCTAATTGCGGCCATTCAGCCGTGCCTGCCTACGTGCTCTTTCAGTGACCCTGTCAGACACGTGGAATGATCTTTATTATTAACCACGTGGAGATGTTAACATAGTTTTATATCTGATTTTATCCATATTAAATTGTAGACTTTGGGCTTGGGCCAGCCAACCGGAGTAACATTTACCACACTGTTGGCAGTCACTGGTCTATTAAAATGGCTACATTCTTTTCACACATACTGCTATCAACCAGGTGTTATCCACCCTATATGTGTTTGTCTAATTTTCCTTACATTTGATCCTGTTGAAATTCCATTTGTCAGTGTGGATTCAATTCTCCAGTCTTTTAAGATTATCTTGAATCCTGATTCTGCCCTCTGATGTATGAGCTATCCCTGAATGAATGAAGACAAGCCTGTTATTCTTACTGTGAAGTATCCTCAGAGGCCAGGCCCAGATCAATGGGTAAGCAGTTTAAAGATCTCTTTTATCTCTCTCTGGTTCTTATCTCTTACAGAGTTAGAGCTTGCCATCAGACAGTAATCCAGCAAATGTAAGGCTAAGAAGCTGTGAGGTTTGGTGTGTGGGGGTGTTTATATATACTGAATGAGAACAGCTTTTTGGCTAGACAAAACATCTCAACCTCAAACTCCGTCTGTCCATATTTTTTTCCTTTGGTTAATGCCAAAGGAACTCTTAATCCCTGCCTTACTACTATGCCTTCTTGCCAGCCAAAGAGCATGGGACACTCAAGGCTTCTTGTTACAAGCAGATTTATAAGATTAAAGCTCATTTTTTAACAGTGGGAAGTTTGGTTCTGGTGTGATCACTTGAGTTCTACATCAAGCATTGCAACACTAACTTTTCCTCAATGTCAGTTTCAATGCACAGAGGAGCAAGAGTGCACTACAAATGAGCAAGGAATGGGTTGATAAGGGCACAGAGACATTTGATCTGTAATGGCAAGAAACAAATTTGTGGCTTAAAAATCAATCGTCCTTGGACATTGTTAAATATACTGCTTGAGTGAGGGAGAAGTTTCCCTAGAATTATTTTATATGGCTTTTGGTATGATCTCAAGATGGTATGATTATGCAGCTGTCCATTCAGCACCACTGGCTTTCTAATGCAAAGAGAAAATACTTGAAGTATTCATAAGAAGTATTCATGCTGTTTAAAATTCTGAGAGAGAAAGTGGTTTCATGTTACTGAACCTAGATTTTCTGCAAGATGCTCATAAAAGCTCTTGTAACTTTATTCAATTTCTTCTGTATGCTAGTTTTTGTGACATAATGTCAACATATTTTAGAATGTAGAATAGGAGGAGAAAAGAGGAAGAAAATATACAATAATTATGACTGGAATTCATGATGACAGTTACAACTTTGTAATCTAGAGTTACGCTTTTGTGACTCATCAGTATGTATTCAATAGAATAGAGAATACACAGGGACAACAAAAATTACCCAGTCTGGACTTACCATGAAGCAGACACTAGGAGCAACAGGGCCTGTTCTTCTATTGATTAGGACTCATCAGAGTGACACTTCCATCTCCCTCCTCTAAGCAGTTTCTAGCACAAGAAAAAATTATGACGGGGACCCAGTTTCTGATGGTCACACCCAACATTGCTTGTGGGAATGGAGTGGAAATGTCAGTTTACTGTGTCCTGATTGATGGGAGAATAAACCCCATCACCCACAGCAGTTGTTACTCACTAAGTCCAGATTGGGAGGTTTGAGCCAGGAGATTCTACTTAGCTACATAACCAAGGTAGATATATAATCAGCTACTATAATAACAGATAACACACTTGTATATATGTACAACTTACAGTTCTATCATAGATACTCCAGAATGTAAGATGTTACTTTTACATTTCTGTGGTTCCAGCACTTGGAATGGGTGGAGGAAGAAATGAGAGACAGCTCAAGATACATGCTGTTTGTGATTTTTCATGCTTATTTGTTCGATTGTGTTTATTTAAAAACATGTTTTCTTTTATCCCATCCTTCTCACAAAGAGCTCCAAACAGCTAGCAATAAAGATAAAACCACAAATCAATAATTTTAAATATTCCTTGTATTCTAAGACTAAATCAAGGTGAGGAGAAAATATTCCTGCTGTATTCTATTATTTCTTGCAGCATTGTTTGGTTCATATTATATAAAAAAATCAGCGACAGCAGAAATCAGATCCATAAAATGTGTATGTATAACCCAAAAGCCTTCCTAAAACAAAATAATTTCCCTCCAGTCACAGCACAGTCACAGAAAAGACCTTCTCTCTGCTCCTAGCCAAGCTTATTTCTGGCCATTTCTGCATGGGGCGAGGGAATCGCCCTGTGCCGCTACTTACTGGGTCTTATGGTTCCCCGGTCTGGTCCAGGCTGCTCCAGAGCAGTGCGTGCTCGTCGCTCCGCACTGCTCCAGTGTCGAAAATGGTGGCTTCCGGTTGGTTGAGGGTCTCAACCAACTGCTGAAGCTCACCAGCCTAAAGCCACCCCTGGCAGATCGCAGGCTTGCATTGGTGTGAGCCTACAAATCAGCACAAGGGAGCAGGCTCGCACTGGAGCACTCCGTGCTTTTGAAAAACCGAAAGAAACAGGTTTTTCAAAAGCACGCTGGATGAGCACTTGGGGTTGTTCCGGAGCGGGCTGAGGTGCGGATCTACGTTAAATAGTCCGTACCCAGTCTGCTCCCAGGTGCAGACGTCCTCCCTGGAGGATGGACTGCACTGTTTCAAATACCCCATGCGGAAATGGCCTCTGGTGGTGCTTGGACATACAGTCAAAAATTGTCAAAGTTTACTTCAATGGCTCATATAGGAGGTGATCTGTGGCATAGCGTATTTCTAAACTGTGCAGGGCTTTAAAGTAATCTGCAGCCCTCCGAACTGAACTTGGAAAGAATTAAAGTAAAATGTGCAAATGGGTAAAGGCATTGGTGGCTATTTGAACAAGGTGCTCACATCGTCCTATCATGCGTCCATACTAACAGCCTGGCCATTTTATCTTGGATGATTATGAATGCTCCAAAAAGTCGGCTCTATATAAATGCAGTGCAGTTATCAAGACATGCTTATTGTTGATGTGGACTCATATTCTACATCACCTGTTTACTTACGTATGCCTAATAAAGCAATGTCTCCTGGCCAGAAGTGAATGAAATTGAAGCAAGGAATTAGGACAGGGTTCCTGCTTCTGATCATCACAGCCTCATTCACTGGTGGGAGGAGAAGAGAAACATCAGCCTCCTGCAGCTTGATCACTTGCAAAGCAGACCTATCTTTCAGTGTGGCTGCTAGGTTTCAGAAGGTATTTTTTGTTATTGCATAGTGCCATGAATATGACTGTGTAGCGTTAGTGAATACAAAGCAGTTATGGATCTGTAACTTGAGGTTATGAATCTGTAACTCCAATATAAAATGCCAGCCATATATATCAGTATCAGAAGAAGTCAGGTGCTTTTCCAATGTTTTGGCCTATGACTCATAATTTTCAAGTTGAAATCTAGAAAACATTCAGACTGTAGTGTTGGAGAGAGACAGTGCGGTGAAGTGGTTTGAGCTTTGGACTACAGGCCTAGAAACCAAGGTTCAGTTCCCTGCTAAACCCTCTGAGGGATGCATCACACAGGCTATTTACAGACTAGACTGTTATAGTGTTATTATTCTATTTTCAACAACCTGTGGAATTCTGGAGTTCGTAGTTTACTGAATCCAAAGAGCTCTCTAGCTAAGAATTCTAAATGCTCCTCCCTAAATTGCAAAGCCCAGGATTCTGTAGGATGTTGAATGTGGAATAATAGCATTATAACAGTGTAGTGCAGAAATGGCCATACTCTCAATCACAGAAAACAGAAGCAATGACAACATACATACATGCTCACATACGTACATACATAGTGGATAGATTGCATTATACCTTGCACTAGATCATCCTTACTCAAACTGTCATCTTGTAAATGTTTTGAGTTATACCTCTTATCAGCCTTTGTAAGCATACTCAACAGACAAAAAGAATGGGCATTACAGTCAAGAATATCTGGAGGACACTAGTGTAGGGAAGGCAGCACTAGTGTATGGCATGAAAAACTGAAATTAAATCCTGGGATGGTATGTTTTTCTGGTCACATCAGAGGTAGTGCAACCTCTTGTACATAAGAACTGCTGTATAGCCTATTGAAGTACATAATTCTCTGCAGAACAGTGGCAAGAACTGTTTCCTTTCTATTTATGGTTCTTTGGATCCAGCCCAGCACTGACAGTCTGAATGACCATTGCATTGGATGAGATGAAAGAATATGAAGTTTGCCTGCTTCTTTCCTTTGATCCAATAAAAAATACATCTGGGAGCCTGATAAAAACTTGTAAATGGCAGAAGATAATTTGCCATCCTTAATGATGGGCAAGTAATACCCATACAACACAGTTTTAAAAGGCTAAGTGCTTAGAATGTGAGGATCTTTTCAAATATTTTAAATATTTATTAGTAATATGCCCAAAGGCAGCTAGAATGCATTAGCCTTCTCTTTTTAAAGGCTTCAAAGCACAAAGGTAAAGTTGTTCATTAGGAAGCCTTCCATTACTGGATGAGAAGCAGATCAAGGAGGCAAGGGTAATTGGAAAGTAGCAGCACACGCATCCCTGGAATGAGCCCGGCACTAATTACGTACAACGAAAAAGAAAGGGCATAATGTTCTCTCTTGTCTGCCTTTTGCTTTTAGTAACTATTCCCTAGCACCCAATTTAGCCATGATTGCTACATGTTAAGTTTACAGACCCATTTGGATAGCTTCTAAGGGCACCAGTTTGAATTAGATGAGCAAAAGCAGCTCCCTTCCCAAAAAAACTGGCATGATTAAATGTCAGGGGCTACTTCTGGTAGTTGCCACTCAAGGAAGCTACCAGTTGCCAGCCCCGAAACAGACAACACTGGGCTAGAAGGATCAACTCCTAAAGCAGCATAATCTCTCTAAGATAGGCTTTAGCCCAACAGTACACCAAATATTTTGCATGCAGAAGTTATCTCTTTCAGTGCCCAGCTTTACCCAGGTATGGCAAAGAAGTACTGGAGAGCTGCTATTGCCAATTGCTGTAGCTCAAGCATGGGGAATCTATGGCCTTCCAGATGTTTTGGATGAGCTCCCAAAAGCACAAGCGAGCATGGCAAGCACCAAAGGTGATGAAAGCTGGATTCCAATAATATGGGGCAGGTAAACAAGGAATACTTCTTGCTTGCAGAACACTTAGTTGGAGCAATGGGGCTAATTCCATCTAAGGAAGCTTCCTATGTTATCTAAGGGTAATCTCAAATTTATATGAGGTGTTCTGTCTATGATAGTAGAAGACAGTTGTGTTTGAAACCTGATCCCATATCATGTTCTGTGTGCTGGGCTGTGTATACAGTGGGCTGCTAAAAAGACAAATAAATGGGTCCTAGAGCAAATCAAGCCCAGATTCTCCCTAGAAGCCAAGATGACTAAACTGATACTGTCATACTTTGAGTATATAATGAGAAGACATGACTCTCTGGAAAGGACAATAATGCTTGGCAAGGTAAAAGGCAGTATGAAAAGAGGAAGACTGCATTACAGATGGATGGATTCAATCAAGGAAGACACAGCCCCGAGGCTGCAAGACCTGAGCAAGGCTATTGATAATAGGATAATCTGTTGTGTTTTAAAAAATATATTTTATTAAAATTAACTGTATATACAGAATTTTCTTAATATAAATACAAAATTTATGCATTCTTTCTTCCTTCTATTTGTGTTCTATTCTTCATTAATTAAACTTGAAATACAGCTTATCAATATTTTCAATAATTTTGAAAGATATTAGAAGGGACATGGAAAAATGGACTAAATTAAATTTATCGTTTCTGGGAAGAATTAACACTTTTAAAATGTCTCTATTACCTAAACTTATGTTTCTTTTCCAAAATCTACCAATAATTGGAAATGAGAGAGTGTTTAAAGAATGGGAAAGTGAGCTTCAGAAATTTATTTGGCTAGGCAAAAAACGAAGAATAAGATTTAAATTATTACAGGATGCAAAAGAGCGAGGAGGGTTGGAAGTGCCGTCCTTGAAGATGTATCATTATGCATGTTATTTAGATTGGATTAAAGATTGGATTATATTAGAGAAATCTACTTTAAAAGATCTGGAAAAAAGTGATAATAGATTTGGACGGCATGGTTACTTTATGCTATAACAAAGGTAGCAGTGAACAAAGATTTTAATAATCATTGCATCTGGAAAACTTTATTAAAGATCTGGCTCCAAATAAAACAGAAATATTATATAAAACTCCCAACTTGGACATCCCCTCAAGAAGCTTATAAGATTGCACCGATGAAACAAGGAAAGATATTGACTTATCAAGATATATTAAAATGGGAAAGAGACAATCCAACAATGAAGTTGATAGAAGAGTTAAAAACTGAAGGTCATGAATTAAACTGGTTCCCTTGGCACTAGTTGAAAGAAAGGTACAAAATGGACCAAAATTATATGAATTTGAAAGACAAGAAAATGAACTAGATCAACTGTTGAAAGAATATTAAAACAAGAGAATCTTGAAGCTTTTCAAGCTATAATTAAAAAGAGATTTTGAATCTGAGTCAATAAAAGAGTCAATGATTAAGTGGGCTCAAAAAATATGTCGTCCGAGTTAGATGCATGGGAAAAAGTATGGAAAACAGGCATAAAATTTACTCCAAATTTAAATTTAAGAGAAAATTACTACAAAATGTTACATAGGTGGTATATGACTCCAGAAAGACTTCAAAAAATAACCAAAAATGGAGATGCGAGGTGTTGGAAATGTGGGGAAAAGGTGGGGACTTTTTTTCATATGTAGTGGACTTGTTCTAAGGCTAAGAAATTTTGAAAGGGAATTCATGATGAAATTCAAAAAATTTGCAAAGTTAATTTTGAAACGGTACCAGAATTTTATTTATTGAATATATTAGGCCAGAACCAGGAGATTAGAAAACAACAGAAGATATTATTGTATTGGATTACAGCAGCACAGCTGACCTCTGCACAACACTGGAAAGATAAAACAGATATTCAATTAGATGAACAGAAATTAAAAATGTTAGACATGGTACAGACTGAAAAATTAGCTAACTCCCTTAAGAATAAAACAGTTCAAAATTTTGAAAGAGAATGGAAAAGGGTAATGCTCTGGCCAAACTTGTAAATGTCTGTGGATCAAGTATGTATAAGGGAGAAGAAGGATTCAACTGGAAAATTCTCGATATACAGAAGCGGGGGGGGGGGAATGGAAGAACTATAATAGTGATATACATATTTCTGTTTATATATGTTTTTATGCATTTTGAATATAATAAAAATTTCTTAAAAATATTTTCAATAATTTCTTCTTTCTATTTGCAAAAAACAAAATAACATTTCTTATACGAAAATATCTACAATTTAATTTAAATACAGAAAAAATCCATCTTATGTCCTCTTATTTGAAAACTAAGTTAAATATCACTAAACAAAATGAAATTGTGTCAATATTCTAAAATGTGTGACTTAATGCAATCAAACACTTGCAAAACAACAACAACTACACAGAACACGATAATAGGGTGATCTGGAGGTCTCTCATCCCTAAGGTTGCCATAAGTTGAATTTGACTTGATTCCCGTTAACAGCAACAATACTAGGCTAGTCGTGAAAACCAATCCTGCGAGTTCAATGAGCTGTTGCTAAGCATGCTATGAAATATCTGATGGTTTACAATCGGAATGTGTTAGGGTTAAACTAAATATTACATTAACAGGCATGATTATCCCCATCACTCCTCTTTTTTGTTATGTGTAACTTCTGGCAACCCTCTCATGGGGTTTTCTTGACAAGATTTATTTATGGGAGGTTTGTCATTGCCTTCTTATAAGGCTGAAAGAGCTTGGCTTGTCCAAGCTACACACTGTGTTCCCATCGCTGAGCAGAGATTTGAACCCAGCTCTCCTAGAATCCTAGTTCTACATGGAAACCGCTACACCATGTTGGCTCCCCATCTCTTGCTTTTACAGAAAAAAAAGCCATGGTGGGGGCTGACCATGGTATCATCAAAAATGGCCCCACATGCTTTTATTAGCCCAACTTCAACAGCTCCTTTTTTGGACTATAGATCCCAGAAGCACTCAGAAGCACCTAGGAATGTTTTTTGTGGAATGATGCAACTTTCCTGCATATAGATGTAAGCTGAGCAAGATAATCTCCACATTGCTTTTTTGTCTGGAGGAGGATAATTGTAAGTGCAAAATTTAACCTGCCAGTCTAATGTAACCTATAGTTTGACCCTGAGAGCTAGAATATGTAGTGGTTTGAGCATTGGACTACAATCCTGGAATCCAAGGTTTAATTCCCCGCTCAGTCCTGGAAACCCACTGGGTGACCCTGAGAGCATCAACACTCTCAGCCCTAGAAAACCCCATGATAGGTTCACCATAGAGTTGCCATAAATTGAAAATGGCTTGAAGGCACACAACAACCACAGTAATTTGACCCTGATGTAAACTTTATGCAGAAGGACAACCAGGAATACTGAAACGTTATTTTTGATGGGTGTTAATCACTTCAGAAAAACAAAAAAGCTTTGCTCATTGCCTTAGATTCAATGGCAGTTGTTTTCTGCATTGTGTTTAGTTGTGTATATCAGAGCCTTATAGCTCTGAAAAGACTCTGTATGTAGTACTGGATTTAAGATTAAAAGTGAGAAGCGTAAGCCACACAAAAGGCTCACAAGTGAAGCAGCAAAGTTTCAGCAAACCCAAACCTTTTTGCTGGCAAAGATTTAGTGGAAGCTATTTTCTCTTTGAGGTTCAGATGTATACATCAAAGCATTTCTATTCTCAAAGAATATGGATATACGATTGAAAGTCTCTCACTTTCTCCTTTCTCTCGCCCTTCTTTCTCCTCTTCTCCCCCCTCCCCCTCCATGGTTAAGAATCTACAGATTATTTTTCTGAGTGTTTTTTTTTCTTGCTCAAAACTGACAGTAGCTCCGGCTGAGATAAGGCCAAAATCGTCAACACTTTTAGTATACCGTGAATATATACCAGCATAGTTATGCTGGATGATATAGTTGTATGACTGGAACTATGGCACTGAGCTCATCCATTTTGCGATAGTCATTTCATCCCCATGCACTAAGTCAAAAAGGTGAATGTTGAATGTGTGTGTACTTGCAAATTGTTGACTGCTCATATGCAACATCAGAGAAAGCACAGCCATTTTATGATAGCATAGTACCTCAGAAAGATTCCAGCCAAAGTGATGACATGTTTTAGACTGAGGTAGAAACATAAACAGAGAACATTCCATTGAATCTTTCTGTCCTAGCATAAACATTCTGGGTACATGCTGTGTCAATCATTTATATAACCAGCTTTCTCTGGTCTTCAAGTGCACCATTACTGCACAAGATGGAAATGCCATGGGATGCAGAAGTACAAAACAGAACAAAGCAAAACAATACTTAGAAAAAAGTCCAATAGGGAAAATGCACATAACAGTCCAATGAGAAACCAAAAATTTTCAGTGCCTGTGACCTGCTAATTGATTGTTTCAGGAGACAGATTTGAAAACTAGTTACAGAAAGGGGTACCCTGAGCATGAGACCTCCTCACTCAACATTTACTTACAGCCAGATCCCACTTGTCATTTATTTATTTTCCTGCTCTTCCTCCAATGTGAGACAATATTTCAATATCACTGTGGTTATGGTTCTTCTTTATATTGGAATTCTTGACTTGATCTGATTTGATTTGTAGCCTGCATTTCTCTCCCAAAATAGTATTCAAGGTAGCTAACAGTAAAATCAAATAAAATATGTTAAAAACGTAAAACAGACTGCTGAAAGCATTAGAGGGGAAAAAACGCTAAGAACACGTCGCTAAGCAAAAACAATGCAAGCCAAAAACAAAAACAAGAACCTGGATTCAAATCCTCTTTTAGAGCAACCAGACTCAATGGCCCAAGCCTGCCTGAATAAACATATCTTTTGCCTTTCTCTGGAAGGACATCAAAGATGTAACAAGTTTAAGCTCTCTAGCAGGAGTTCCATAGCCAGCCCCCTGGCGAGATTTTGTATGTTCATTTGTTACATACTGTAATGTTAAAAGAAGACCATTTGAGTATTTGGGAGTGCATAGATTAGTATCCAAGAAGATTTCTTGGATGAACCAATCTCAGTTGAACTCATGGTGGATTTACATGAGTATTTACATTAATCATATCATTATCAGCAGCAGCAGCATCACCTCCATCTGTCCTCCTTTTAGCCAAAGCCGTGTTTTATTCATTCAGCAGCTGTGTTTTATGAAGAGTTTCCAAGAAATCAGATTCGCAGGAGACTGTCTCATTTCAAGTCCCCACCCTCTTCACACCTTTGCCATTCCTGGCACCGAGAGATATAAGTCTCTGACGCAGATAATGTAGCAATAGCTTATAATAATTTGATTTAGAAACTTCTTCATCATTAGCAATTGAGAGACGTGAAAATCAGCTGAATACATCAGCATTCTGCTATCATGAGATATATGAGATTTTGTATTATGAAATATGTGCTATAACTCACATCATCTGTGGTCCATTTGATAAAGACAGTGGAGGGAAATCCACAGAGGCAGACATTCTGCCACAGGATATAGTGTTAGTTTTTGATACGCTTTTCTTATGAAATGCTCTTCTCTCTTTCTTGACTAATACATTCCATTTCATGAAGCCATAGTCTTTGAAGCAGTTAGTCTGGTGACTTAAAGCATCTTTCAGAATTAAATTGTGTTGACTTTTACTGTCTTGCTTTAGAAGGAGAGGACGGGTACAAAATCGGCAGCATGGGACCAAAGCCATTTCCGTAGCTCAACAGAATTCAAAGTGTAACATTTAATTTCCCAGAGGTAATAAGGCACTTGAAAATTTGCCATTTGTCATGCCATTTGAAGCTATGTAAGAGGCACACCGTCTACGGAGGAAGATCAGCTGAGTCCACAATTCCTCTTTTACCTGTAAAGTGGTCCAGGTTGAAAATGAAAAGAATATGTGTAAGCAGTGAGACTTTGCTTTGCATTAGTACTTCATGATGACAGATTATACATTATGATTTATTCCTTAATGAATGCTCATAGCCTGACTAACATTTTGGTGAACATTATGTTTAGTAGAGAGGTTTAAGGCAGAACAGATTCAAAAGATTTGCATATTTATTGCAGCTTCCTTTTCTTTGTGTTCTTCTGATACTGTACGTTACCAGTCACAATGAAATGACATCACTGCATCACATTTCTCTCAGCTAGGTGGATGTTGTTATCAGCAGGCCAAGAGAGCATTAATATGGAAGTGTCTCCTCTCTCACATTTCATCCAACTGCTGGATTGCCTTTCTTCCTCAAATAGGGGAGTCACTGTGCAGTCCAACACAGATATATGTATAAAAATCAATGTGGATTATTTACAGGTGAATGGTTGCAACCCAAATCACCTTACACATTAATTATTTTACACACAGTGCTGTTTCCTTTCCTAACTGTGCTAGACAAACTCATTTCGCACCCAAGTAAGCTTTTTAAGCAGAGATCTTTTTTTCTTAGGTTTGTTTATAAAGACAGCCTAATTCATTTTTCAGCTCTAAAAAGTATTGCAACATAACTGCTTAGAATTTACTATGTCATAAGTTGGACTTACCACTTTGCAATTACTGGATTATTTATGGTTCTTGCAAAACTGCAATGAATAAAGTGCCCCTCAGCTGACCTTTGAAGCCAGGCAGCCCTTCTCCATAGAGAAGGACTTTGGAGGTTCTGGAGAGTAGAGTGGTGAATGATAACACATCCAGCCATCTCCCGGCATCAGTGTGCCATGCTACAAGCATCAACTTCTTTGTCAGCTATGTCTCCCGATGTAAGATCTCAGTCAATGTATATTAACATGGAACCATAATTTATTTTTATTTCTATGTATTTATTTTTATTTTAAGTGCTTATATCCAGTCTGTTAAAATTGAAATGGACAAATTGATAACATTGATAAGAGAAAAATCAGTACTGATTTTTGTGAAAAACTGGGAACATTCAATTTGCTTTTTGCAAGAAAAAGACTACCCATATGTTAACTATTGGATTTGACAATTAGTGTTTTTGGGTAAGTAGCAATAGAAACTTCTGAATGGTAATTAAAACTAGAGAAGTTTCTCCTATGTAGATTTATTGAGAACCTGCTTTTAGAAAGCTTGAAACCACATTTTTGAAAGATTTTTATTATTTGTAGTTAGCCTTTAGCATGTAGTATCTGGAAGCCAGCATGGTATAGTGATTTGAGTGTTGGATTTTGACCCTGGAGAACAGGGTTCAGTTCCCCAATTGGCCATGAAAACCCTCGGCTGTGTCACACATTCTCAGCCTCATGAAACCCTGTGATAGATTCACTTTAGGGTAACCTTAAGTCAGAAATGATTTGAAGGTATACAACAACAACATATAGTGTTTAGTTTTTTATTTGTTTACTTTGTCTCTATTCCTTTTTGTTTGATTGATTTCTTTTGATTATTTTTGTAATTTGTTGTTGCTTTGGCTTTATTTTTTCTCGTCTTTTTGGTATGAATTTTTTTAAAAAAGAAAACTTTAAAAAATAAAACAGTTGTGAAACCAGTCTTACAGCTTATTATGGTCAAAATGCAAACAGCCTATAATACTCAAGCTACTAACATTATTTCTCTGATATTGTTTGTGCAGAAATAGTAACTAATATAAGAAACAACTCTACAGCTATTTCAACACTTCATTGTTATAGTGCTTTTATTCCATTTTCAACATCCTGTGGAATTCTAGGGTTTGTAGTTTACTGAGGCCAAAGAGCAATCTGGCTGAGAATTCTAAAGTCCCCTTTCTAAACTGTAAACCCCAGGATTCCATAGGATTTTGAATGTGGAATAATTGCATTATAACAGTGTAGCGCGGAAATGGCCTACATTAACCACGTGTATTGATTAAATAAACAGAACTTATGAGTGCTTCCAGGCAAGCGATTTTCTTTGGTGTTGGGAAACTAGTCATTCAAAAAAAAAAAAAAATCTAGATAATATCAATCTCAAAAGGTTTTTTTCCTTTGTTTCCTGAATTGTATAACATTGCCCCCATGTGCTGGTTTATTGATTTGTTAAATTTCCACCACACTTTCAGTTGTAAAGTGACTTTATAACTCCTGTCTCTTCCAGGATCTTGATTTGGTTAAGTCCTCTTTGGCATACTCTTGTCCTGTGTGTCTGGATTATTTTTAGACAAAAGAAACTGATAGAAGACCCCTTCACCTCAGCAGCAAATGTGGGAAGACCTGAGAAAACTGTCTGTTTCCATCAGATTTGCTGGAGAGGTGAGAGAAAAGACTACCCAGTTCTTCCATGCCTGCACACCAGCTTTAGATAGTGAAACTGACATACTCCCCCCACCCCAACATTTGTAGAGGTACAGCCTTGGCAGTTTTATAATCCTTCTGTGGATGTAAATAGGAGATACTCTCCCAGCTTCCCGATTGCTTTCCTCCCTGTTCTCAAAATAAGGTCAGTAGCTGGGATCAGGTAAGTGGCACAGTGGATGGAGAGGTCTACCTTCCTTTCCAAAGATATTCTTCTGATTTGCATAGGAAGGGCAAGAGTGGACAACTGACCTGGGAGCTGATTTTCTGCTCCTGGGACTCTGTTGGAGGTACAAGAACTAAAAAGAGGGGGAGGAGGAGGAGGAGGAAGTGGTAGAAGTACTAGTACTAGTACTAGTAGTGGCCAGATGTTGACTGCTGGTTTTGAATTTTTTAAGAAATTACACATTGTTGGAGGGAGGCTGTTTACGATCTGTTTAAAAAGTGAATTATCTTTCTTGGGAAGGCAATTATTGTGTTCCCTGGGAAGTCTAGCTGAGACTAGACTTGGCCTCCCTAGACTTGGAGGCCTTGCAGGGTGGGAATAAGGTGGGGATATGGTGGGCATACGTGTAGCCCCAGGTCTGCACTTTGCCCAGTCATGATGTGGGGGTGAGATAATGCAAAATCACTGTAGGATGAGCTGTTGATTTATAATGTAAACACTACCCACACTTCCAATAACTTTGTTGTTGTTGCCATTTGGGAGCACCAGATTTTCTTCTTTGCTTAGGCATCTTCCTAAAAAAAGCACCCATTATGTAGCCATCAGGGTATGCCAACAGCACATTTTCTTATACAACCACATTACAGAAAGCTTAAGGCTAAACCTTTTTATTTTAATTGGTGCTTAGTTTTCATATTAACCACAGCAACAAATTTTATATGGAACATCAGCTGAATAATTAAGCCGATGCCTGCAGCTTATTGATTTTCCTATGTATACATAATCCCTTCTCTGTACATATTGCTGCCATGGTGCTGAGTGTAAAGGTCGTCGCTTCAGGAAAATGTGATAGTTCCTCCCAGGTATTTAAACTAGAGTTCAGAAGATTGTGTCAGAGGGCAACTTGGGCAGAGCTCAAGACAGCACACTCCTTACCATTCACAGTTACAATTTCAGGGAAGAAAGGAAAGCTCTCCAAAAAGAAGTGCACTACAGGCAGCAGCATCACAAAATAACATAAATGGGATTCCAGTTCATTTACCTCTTTCTTGGGTTAAGAATTTTGACCAGAATTACTTATAAGCTTCTCCATGGGGTGGTGAACTTGGAAACTCTCCTTTAATGTGGGCCAGGTCTTGGGCCTTTCTGAGCTGCATCCCACCGGCTAGGTAAAATTGAATCCATTTGTCTGGCCACTTGTGCTCCAGAAATATAAGAAAAGAGCTCTTTTCCAGGCAGATGTCAGAAGCACATGGATGTACTCAACCTCTTCAAATAATGCCCTAAAATTGTACAAGTGATATTCTGTCCACTCAGTCAATGATCCAGGTCAAGCATATTCTGCTTGTGAAAATTTAACTGGGAAAACTGTGTTAGAAGTATGTGCAGGATGTAGTTTTGGCAATGTAGGCTGTATGAAATGGATGCTATGACAGAATTGTGAAGAAGAGACAGTGGCAATGCAGGTCAGATTTATATGCAAATATCAAGTGTCCATGCGAACACCTGGCAGTGTTCTGGAAAATTGGCTCACTAGTCTTGTGACAAGGTCTTAACAAGGCGAACAACAGCTGTGGTTCAGACAGAATGCAATGTAAGGAGCTTAATCGAATATAAATTGGAAATATTGCAGCAAGTAAAAGAAATATTTCAAATATGCAAAATGTGGGGAAACTAGATAAGCATATTGTGATGACTCATAGGTGGCCTTTGTGTACAAACAAAAGGTAAAATATGTGAGGCTATTTCCCATTTTTCATGCAATCAAGTCCAGACATCTTTCCTGAAACTGAGCCTGTATTGTCAAGAGCTGCATTTCCCAAGCATTAAATACACAATATTGTCCACCAGGAGAATGTTATTCTTCCAGCTGTTGGATATCATATGGAAAATGAGGACGTTAAATCAAAAACAAAACACAACTGTCATATCCGTCCCAGAGAAGGCCCCCTCAGATGAGGAAGGACAAGAGGACAATCAAGGTAACAGGATCTAGTCAGAACCAGAGGAGGCTAACAGTGCTGTCTTGGAGTTAGAGGAAGCTGTCTTGCCAACACTGGTTTTTTTCTTCAGGGATCAGTCAGGTTCAAGTTCTCCTGCATTGTTCTGTACCTGTGATGGAAAGCAGTGGCATAGATTCCAAGGCCCTGGGTGAGTCTGCGTGGGATGCTGGGGCTCTAGGTTCTAGTGCTCAGTAGCCTTGGTGGCAGGTTTCCAGTCATCCATTTATCCAAAAGCATTGCTGGACTAGACCATGTGTGTGTGTGCGTGTGTCATGGGCCAGGACTCGACTTCCCCAGGTTAACAGTAACTTTGAAGGAAGACATACAGAAGCAAGTACACCAAGAGCCAGTCAGGCTGGGATGAGAGCCAACTGGTTTCAGCCTTCTTAAGGAAGGCACAGAGCAGTACTTTGACACCAGAAACAACTTGTGTGTTGCTGGCCCTTGTCTTGTGTTCTCTGGACTCCCTGCTTATTGCCTGCCTGGATTTTCTGACCCTGGGCTGTCTGACTGTGTTGCCTGCTGGATTCCTGGATCTTTGAATTGTTTCTGGATTGTGAACAGGCAAGTTGTACTGACTGTTAGTATCTCTGTTGACTGTGAATGGTCTCCTGCTGACTCTGGATTCTGTTGCTTGGCATGGACAGCTGGCACCTGGAACAGTGTGTAAGAGAGAGATTCAGGCAGTAATGTATTTAAGTCTTTTACTCTAAGTATCAAGTCAAGTTTCAAGTCTCTACCTTCAAGTCTCAAGTTGAGTCTCAAGTCCTTGCATGATACCTTCAAGTCAAGTCTCAAGACTGGGAGCTAACTTTATACCCCAACCAATATTCCAAGATTTCTGGACAAAGTTAAATAAAGTCAGTTTTAACAATTTAAGTAGAGTCTACCCTCCATATTTGTGATTTTGCCATCTGCAGCTTCAGAAGTGGATCTTCTTACTTCCCATTTGCAAAGCTGGAGGCTTTTTCAGAAGTGGGGAGTAGGATGCTTTTTAATCCCCATAACAAGCTTCAAGAGCTTTGGAAAGAAGGATCCTTCCTCCTGAAGCACATTCTCTAACACATTTTCTGTTCCTCTCTGAGTTATGCACCCTGCAGTATGGGATCAAGTCTTGCCTTCTGCTCTTAGGAAATTTTTTTAGAAAGCTCCTCCTATACGTAGAGAGGAAAAGCTGTTGAGCAGACCTCAACCCTACCTCAAACCTGTTGCCTAAACCATTTGCAGTTCCCTTCTGAAAAATGTGATGTAACTTTGTATGCTAATTAATTTTCTTATGAAAAATATAAATGTGTGTGCCTTTCTTCGATTTGGCACATCTGATTTGCACAAGTATCACCAGATGTCAAATCTTTCTTTTAGCCCGTGTTGAAGAAAAGATTACTTTTATTATCTTGAATCTCCTGCTGGTGTGTGACCTTTTTTTGTTTGGTTTGGTTGCACTCCAGGAAAAATCTGCCCATTGTCACTATCAGTAGAAGTGGAGTAGCCTACAGGTGGTTGATTTAAGTCTACAGGGTGGTCGCTGCAGCAGCAAGCAAGGGAGGACATAACAGAACCAAACCCTGTAGGAATTTGAGTTTCCCCAAAGTAAGCTCTATGGCTTCTTTCCCATATGGAACTTTCCTTTCTCAGATACTTCCATACACTGTAGTGTCATATCACCACTTTCCAAGTCCAACATACCTGCTTAATGTGTGTGTGTGTGTGTGTGTGTGGGTATTCAAATAGTTGTATTTTTTTCCTAACCTGAAGCATTTCTCCACGCTTCGGAACTTTTACATATTAGTTCATTGCCACAGAGATACTATTGCCAGAGCAGAGCAAAGGTATCCAATTTAATTAAAAATGAGAAAAAATAATAAACAGCCACTTCACCACTTGCTTTTCTTCCCATCTTTTCCCTCTTGGAGTTATGAAATTTTGTGACTTGCAGTGGATCGATATAAGGCATTTTTTTCCACTAAGAAATAAGGACCTGTCTTTAAAAGTAATGAGGGTCAGCTCTTAATAGTTTTGATGTCCACGCCTTCTGACGAGGAATTCCACAGAAGGGAAGTGTTTCCATGTGGAGTTGAATGCATGGTAGTCCAGTGCAGCCATTGGGAGCAAATTGTTTTAATTGCATCCTATCTGCTGTGTAATTGGCCTGTAAACAGAAGCACACATAGAATAACAAGAGGATTGGGATGCATAATTATATACAATTAGCTACATTCAGTGTTCCCTGCTCTACTCGCTTTTGATGAACACCCTCTCACAAATTACAAGCTTAGCAACTGGGCAGGGCAAATAAAGTGAGGAGACTGATGCCATTCATTACAGGGACAAGAGAGCATCTAAGGCCAATGGGGGACTCTTTGGTGTTTAATTGTGATAGTATGAGATGTTGGAGAAGTGCCGGAATAGAAAGAAATCTGGGGTAGCACTACTGCCATTGTTCAAGAGGCAGTGAAAAGAACAATTTGGCTAAGTGGCTGTGTTGGATGCTAGCCAATGGTTCTGTTAATCACTAGGTAAGCATCCTAAAAGCAGGTCAAAGCTATAAAAGCTTTCAATTTCACTTTCAGTTGCAAAGAGTTATGTATATGGTCAAGGGGAAAATCTTGACTGAAGGAAAATTTGGCACAGCAGCAGACAATGGTCCATGGACTAGAGATGCATAGGTATGAACCCATATGTTGCTGGACACCAATACTGTGTTGTTCTTGTCCCAGTGATCATCATGGTAGTGGATGGGATGCCAAGGAAAGCGAAACTCAAATATGGAACCTGTAAAGCAGCCTCCCACCCATACCCTTGGCTATAATCTGCAATGATCTTAACCTTTATTTGGGGAAACAAATGAATGTTACTGGCTATATCAAGAACACATAGTAACAGTACACAGGTTATTGCAGGCACTTCTAGTGCCATAGACGGAGTGTAGACAAGGGTCTTAAGCATTGAAAAAATAAGCTGAATGTTAAATAGCAACAGATCTTGGAGTGCATTGTACTGCTATTACCATTCACATTCACCTTGCATAATTATCTCGACCAGTGGGACTTCCTTTTATGTGAAAAAGTTTAAGATCTGATGTGGGACCTTAGATAATCAGGACTAGCTAATACCAAACTGAAAGCCCAAATTTACGTTCCTTCTGACTTACTTGTAGCATTAGTATTTGACCCAGATAAAATTGCTTATACATCTTTCTGTGTCATTTTCTGGGCTTGTGCTGTAGTGATTTGAATGTTGAACTAAGACACTGGGAGACCAGATTTTGAATCCCTGCTCAGCCATGGAAATCTGCTGTGTGATCTTGAACAAGTTGCCCTCTCAGGCTCAGAAGAAAGCAAAGGCAACCTCCCTCTGAACAATACTGCCAAGAAATACCCATGATAGGTTCACCTTAGGGTCACCATAAGTCAGAAACAACTTGAAGACACACAGCAACAACAATATTAATTGAACTTCTCAATCAAATCATAAGGCAAGACTTCTAATTTCCTTTGGTTGTTTTAGATTAGTGGCATAATATCCATCAATCTATATCTTTCCTGTAATAGTAGTGCCCTTCAGGCATCTGAGAAACATGATATTCAAATCTCTTGTGTTTATTTGGACAACTCCTCCTATTGATTCCTGATTTTAGGGCACAGATGTAAAATAAAGAGCCTTTCCACACTACACTGTTATAGCACTATTATTCCACTTTCAACATCCTATGGAATCCTGGGTTTGCAGTTACGGGAGGGGCCAGCTAGCCCCTCCCATAACTGCAAACCCCAGGATTTCATAGGAAGTTGAAAGTGGAATAATAGCACTATAACAGTGTAGTGTGGAAATGCTCAAAGCTAGGAAAACTTACTTACTAAGATTGCAACTCCCAGAAACCTCTCAGCCATTAGCTACACTGCCTGGAGATTCTGGGAGCTGTAATTTTCCAATAACATTTCTGAGCTCTGGTGGAGCAGGCCTCATGTATAAAGCCATTCACTAAGTGCAGTATCATTTTGTGTGTCTACTTTCCTGCACAATAAAAACTCTCCAGAATGATCTGATACCATATCCCAAAATTGTTAGTGTAGAGAGAGATGGAGAAACAGAAAGGCTGCTGAACTAATCTTATGCCTAATTGTATTTGGTTGTTCCAAGAGTTGCTCCTTATCATCCTCTTCAGTTTCCACATGCTTGTGATACCATGATTAGTATCTCTCTAAGGCAACTATCTTTATGCAAGCCCTTTATAAATGGCATAAGCTTTAATGCTGGATATAAACCTCATGATCAGATTCACTGCTTCTGAAAGACTCACAAAAATATAATAGAAGTCAAAGGTTTTCCCCACTGCTGACTCAAGCAAGAGAGAAAGGCTAGACACGTTAATTGCAAGACAGAATTACAAGGAAAAAAATATTGCTAATAAGATGAAATGTAATAAGAACAAATGCAACATTCTGCCAAAAAGTAAAAGAAAAAGGCATATAAAACACCATTTGTTCAAAATTGTTGCTCAATCAAAGGATCTTGGTGTTATAATGATTCACATGTAATGTAGCACATATTACTCAATAATCAGATACTATTTAACAAACAAGTTTTACATTAGTATTTCCATTCATTATTTTTCTCATAGATCATATCTAGACAAATATACAAATCATCAAGACAGATGCAAATTTATAAGTCTGTCTGCTAACCAGATAAAAATGTATGGCAAATACATGTAGTGAGCATACTGAAATGTCTTTGGGGGAAAAACTTCTCTCACACACACACCAGCTGAATTCCATATTATTTTATCTGACTCATTTATAGTTAGTGTACATAAGAGGTTTTAAAAATAAACAGAATTGCTTCACATTTAATAGCTGCCACTATGGCAGCACCCCAGAAGTGATTGTTACTATTAGGCACAATCTTACTAAGGCTTCACTTGAGTTAACTAGCATCCTGAGTCCACCAAGCATAACAGAACCACAGTCCTCCTAAACCAGGGTTATTTATTTCTTTTAACCACTACAGCATGGATGGGGAACCTGTAGCCCTCTGGTTGTTTGATTCCCATTCCCATCAACCCCACAAACAGAGAGCCAATAATCAGAGATGATGGAAGCTGAGAACTCCAAGATGGGAGTTCTTTCCTCCCAAGAATCTTCTCTGTTCTGTTCTGGATCTTGGTGGGCCAACAACCTGCTCCGTCTCCCAGCCCTTCAAATGCTGCCAAAGAATTACAAATCACATCCCCAAAATCTCAAGAGTGTGAGAATTTGCTGTGCAAATATTATTTCTGCCAGTTAGTTTTAGGCCATAAACAGCATTTACTTTAGATATAGGAAGTGACAGACACTTCTGGTTGCTGCTGCCACCTCCTCCCTCCTCAAAAAGGCTACCCTGAACCTGAGACACATCTGGGGCAGTTCAAAGCAGACTTTTCTAGGCAAATCATGTCCATACGCTTCTAATTTGCCAGCTTTAGATGATGATGATGATGATGATGATGATGATGATGACGATGATGATGATGATTAGGGTTTGGGGGTGTTGGAGAGGGCTCACTGGGGCTGCACTTTGCCTCCACCAGCTCTAGGAATTGGGTTCAGTGCACATACTTTTGACCCGGTCCCATTTTCAATCTTCTCAGAACCCAACAATTAGTTTGAGATGAGAAGGTCCACTGTAACCTTGAAAGGAGAGAGTATTGTATTACTTTATTTTGTAAGCTGGTCTGGGAGCCTTTTTGGCTAAAAAGTATGCTTTAATGTAGTCAGTCAATCAAATAACCAGCCAACCAAATCACCCAGTGAGTATTCATGGCCGAGACATGTTGTATCTTGGGTCATCCCAGGCCTAACAGACCCTTTAGCCACTACACTAAACTGACTTCCTCACATTAAACCACATACACAGTTACAAAGATCATGTCAGTGAAAAGACAACAGAGAGGGGCCAGACTGAACTTCTCTCAGAAGGGTGTTCCATAGCCTAGGATTTCTTCATACAAGACAACCTTATGATCAGCCAATATTCACCAGCATGACTTGGTTGCAAGCTGCTCACCACAGCTCTTCATTAAAGAGGAAGATTCTGTCAGAGAAGACCTTTTGTTTTGGACACAAAAGAGTTAAGAATGAGGGAAGGGATTTCTTCTTCCACGCACAGCTGAATGCAGACTGTGAGTGTGTGGGCGACAGTATGGACACTAGCAGTTCTGGAATATGAGAAGGCCGTTCTTTGACAGAAGAGGTGCTGACCTTGCGCATTGGGTTGCATCCTTCCCACACAGAAAATGCTAATCCCACAGCCCCTGAAATGCATTGGGTGGTCACAACTGCTGTTGAATGCAAAAAGGTAGTTTAATGCTACTAACCTGTGATATTTAGCCTTCAGATATATATACCTTCCTCAATTGGAAGACAAGAAGGGAGGGAGGGAGGGAGGGAAAGGTACATGCCCAAATCTTACATTAAAAGGCTGAAAAGATCAGACTCTTGCCTTCTCATCAGAGGCCCTTTCCACACCTTACCTTTTTCCAGCACTGGGGTCCAGGGATTGTGCAAGCAGCCTCCGGTGAGAGGCTCTCGCATCCCTGCTGCTTCAGCTCCACATGAGCTGCCTGCTCACATGAGAGCCCCACTTTTTCCTTCCACAGTGCAGCCTGGGAGTTTCCCAGGCTGCGCTGGGGCAGGAGGCGCAACCGACATGACTCTGGAGGCTCTGCACACCACGT
Organism: Iguana delicatissima; assembly: GCA_948472985.1. NCBI lineage: Eukaryota > Metazoa > Chordata > Lepidosauria > Squamata > Iguanidae > Iguana > Iguana delicatissima. The sequence goes on along the minus strand of CAOKZL010000187.1, from coordinate 1,511,359 downwards.
AAGAGTGTGCGGGGCCTGGGAGCAATGCGTGATTGCACACCATTTTCAGCTTCCAGCCAAAAATGAAAAGGTGCACGATTGGCACCAGCCAGCCCCTGGAGCATAGCTCGATTGTGAGTGTGTTGTGCAGATCACACCTCACAACTGCGCGACGCTCCAGGTGCCCTTTCGCATGGCAAATGCCATGTGGAAAGGGCCAGACAGTCTACAATATTGTTCTGGCAGGTAAGAAAATAAACCCTACTGTTTAACGGGGTGTGTGTGTGTGTGTGTGTGTGTGTGCACATGCACATATGGAATGTGTATCCACCTGTGTTCACGTGTGTGTGTGTGTGAGAGAGAGAGAGAGAGGAGGAGGAGGGGGAGGGGGAGGGGGAAGAAGAGAAGGAGAAGAGAGAGACTCATAAAGGTACTTCTAGACCAAAGGTAGGAATCAACTCCCAAAGATTGTAAGACTTTGGTAGGCTTGCATGGAAAGACATTGTTACCCTGATTTCTAGGGTCCCTTGGGGAACACCTCAATGCGCTCCACATGATGGAGAATGGAAACTAGTCAGAGCACAAGCAATAGCAATGCGAGAGGCAGGGTAACCTAGCGGGTTCTTTTCACCCGGTTTTTATGGGGTCAGGCCAAGCCAAAAACCAAACAAAAATGTCCAATGAATGATTTTATTGAATGAAAATCTCACGCAGCAATGCAATCACTCACACACGCACCCAAGAGCTATTAAGAAGCAAAAGAGAGGAAATTGGACAGAGGGTTATTGAAAGGGTGTAGTTGCACCTTTTCCTGAAGTCCTGGGTACAGGAAGGCAGCGGAGAAGTGGGGCTCAGCACGGAGAGGGCTGAGGGGATCACTCAACGGACAAGAAATGGTCTGCTGGGATGACTGGGAGTGATCCAAAGAACTGCTTGTAGGGGAAAAAGTACCTGGAGGACTAATCCTTTCCCGGGGAGAACAATGGGTGTTGGAGCGATAACGAAGCTCCACTATGGTAATTTCCTTTGTGTGATGGGATTGCAAGGTATTTGCCAAAGTCTCAGGATCTTTGGCTGTGTTAGTTTGTGGTGTGACTTCATGTAAATGGTCCTCGCCTGATGGAATATTTGCTCAACTTGGGGCAGACATGCTAATCCCCTCAAGTTGGCATCTCGGGGCTGAGGACTCTTTGTTTATTGTGGATTTGCTCATCTTGAGGTTTCCTGGGGCTATGTGATGGGGGTTTTAACTGGCCTGATGTGGTTTTCGGTCTTTTGACCGTGCCTGCCTACGTGCCCCTTCAGGAGACCTCCCTGGCACACAGAATCATACTTTAATATCAAAATTGTAGACCTCAGGATAGGGTTTCTCCATTGGAGTAACAACTTGAGTATTCAGATATTCTGGACCTAAGCTGTATACAGCTTTATTGGTAAAAAACAAACAAACAGCATTTTGAATTGATCTTGGAAACTAGCAGCCAACAAAGCTGTTTGAGCAAGGAAGTTCTATGTTCCTTATAACCAGCCCTGGCCAGCAGTCTAGCTGCAGTATTTTGAACCTGCTGAAGTTTCCAAACAGTTTCCAAAGGCAGCCCCATGTAGACTGCATTATAGTAATTCAGCTGGGATGCAATCAAGGCATGAACCTCCCAAAGTCTTTACATCTACGGAGGTGGGTTTTCTCTCAGTTCCACCATCTCAGTCCATTTCCACACTATACTGTTGCAGTGCTATCATTCCACCTTCAACATCCTGTGGAGTTCTGAGATTTGTAGTTTGTTATAGTTTATTGAGGCCAAAGAACTCTCTGGCTGAGTATTCTAAATGCCCCTCCCTAAACTGCAAATCTCATAGGATATTGAAAGTCAAATAATACCACTATAAATAGCACTATAATTGCAGAAATGGTCTCAGTCTCATTTGTTGAGGACCCAAGATAGAGCCTTCTCTACAGGAAGCTAGCCTAGCCACCTCCCTGTTCCCCTTTTGCCAATAGGCAAAGACTTTTATGTTTAAGTAGGGTCTTAATGTGTAATCACTTGTAGGGAGGCTTCTTATTGGAGTGTATGGATTATTTTTAACTTTTATGTACACCTTAAATTATTTTATACTATATTAATGTAATGCAATGATTTTTAAAATTATTTCTAAACATTTTTAGTTATGTTTTAATTGTGAGCCACCTTGGGTTCCACTCCAGGAGAAAGGTGGCATATAAACGAAATAATAAATAAGGCAAGTGTTACCATGTGTTACTGCTCTCAAAGAATGAGGCAGCTGGCACACTAGTTTTAACTGTGCAGACCCTGACCAGTGCTGAAACCTAGGCTCCTAGGCTCAGGGTTGACTCCAAGAGTATACCCAAGCTACAAATTTGAGATTTCAGTGGGTGTGGAACCCAGTCCAGCACAGGTTGAATCCCTGTTTCCTGACATGCCTCCTAAATAACCAGGAGTACCTTTCTCTTTTTTGGATTAATTTGTTCAATTTGTCATCAAGTCCATTACTGACAACAGACACTGGTTTAGTTCTGAGATAGCTTCTTTGGAATTAGATGGACAGGAGAGATACAATTGGCTATCATCTGCATTCTAGTGGCACTGAACCCTGAACCTTCAGACAACATCTCTTAGAACTACTGCCAGTCACATAGTACTGGCTTACACCCTCTGACTGTACAAACTGAAATGTATGCAACAACAAAGGACAAGCAGATGCCAAATACAGCATCCAGTCAGAGTGGATCTGAACAATTTTGACTGCAGTGTCTTGCAAATCCCTCACGGAGGGCTGTTGAATGGTCTGTGTTCAGTTCTTGTAGAGGAGAGTGCAGAAGTTCTCTAACTACTTTAGCTAGGTCCCCTGGATGACTCTGTGTAGACCCAATGGTGGCCAAGAAGTTTGATATCTTCTTCACTGTCCCTACTGCCACAGAGTGTTTGCTCAGATCTGATCTGAATTTTCCAATATCAACGCTCCATCCTATTCACTTGATTGCTGCCAGCTCCCTAGTAAATCAGGGACCTTGCCTAGCTCCACTCCATGAGTGGGTTCACTCAGGAGCAATTGTGTCTATTTCTTTAGTAATTTTTCCATTCCAGAGATCAACCAAGGTTTCAATACAATGCCCTGCCTTGGCAACAGGAAACTGCCCAAGAGCCATCAAGAATCCCTCTAGATCCATAAACCTCCTGAGGCAGACTGTCTTAATTGTCCACACTCCACCCCTACAGAGGGTCTGACCCAGTGAGGTGCCTACAAAAAAAAGTCATGCATCTGTTCAGTCTCTTTGGGGGAAAGGTTAAAAATGAACAATCAGGGTACTTGGAAATTACTCTCAGAGAAAAGGTTAGAAATAAGCAATCAGGGTGTTGGAAAATTACTTTCTCAGAGTATGATCACTGGCCAAGAAATATCATAAGTCACTACTTCCTTGACAAGATAACAGAGATGGAGGCTGACCAAAGTAGTTGTTTGCACATGAATGTTCTGCTCCATAGAGCACAGTTTGCTTTACTTTATCAGATCAAAAATATCTAAAGAAGAACATGCTGGCTCTAAGCAGCTTGACATAAAGGAGCCATAAAGGAGTGCAAAGAGTTGCATGAGAACACTTTGACATTAACTATCTGTGGCTGGTGGAAAATAGTAATCCATTTTAAAGAAAAGAATGATTTGAACGTATTCTACACAGCAGAACCCAAGCTGCGTGGTTCTCACTGCCAAGGACCAGCACCTGTAGTAAAATACTTCTATTAGTGTTGCTCTGTGGTTGTGGCAATATGCTGCTAATGGCTAGGCAAAACATTAAACACATACTTGAGAAAAAGATAGCCAAACATATGACACTGCCTCACATTGAGTTAAAGTATTAGTCCTCTGAGACAGTACTGTCTGACTGGCAGCAGTTCTTCTGGGTAGCCTCTGCCCAGCATCCATGGATAGCTGTTAGAGCCACAATTTTGCCTCCCCCTTTAAAGTTTGTTTTTCCATTGCTTAGAGCTAGGCAGCTACTCCAGGGGCATTGTGAGAAACTGACATTGTAGCTGACCAGGCCACTTAGTGCAACAACTGTGTAAACCCATCTGGGGCCAAAGAAGAGGCCTACCAGCAGGCAACCAAGATTAAGTTAGGCATCCTGTTCAGCAATTATGATGTTCTAAGTCTGACTTACAACATCAGAATGCACTTTTGTGGTCATTGCACTATTGCAGCAACCAAAAGTTCCCCCAGACCTACCTTTTAAGTCATGCATCCTCACCGTACAACATAGGCCCTTTCCGCATGGCACTTTACCATGTGCAAGGGCCCCTGGAGCGTCACATGACTGCAAGGAGCGGTCCACACGACACACTCACAATCGTGCGATGCTCCAGGGCCTGGCAGGCGCCGATCACACACTATTTCATTTTCGGCTGCGAGCCAAAAATGGTGCACGATCGTGCATCGCTCTAGGGCCCCGCACACACTTGCCATGTGTGCGGAGTTCTGGAGCCACAGCGCTTGCGCTTTCTGCCCCAGCACAACCTGGGAAAATCCCAGGCTGCACTGCAGAAGGAAGAGGAGGGGCTCTCGTGCGAGCAGGCAGCAGCTGCGGAGCTGAAGGAACTGGGATGTGAGAGCCTCTCGCTAGAGGTTGCTCACGTGATCCCCGCACCCCAGCTCTGCAACAAGGTGAGTTGCAGAAAGGGCCATAGCCAATTTTGAATTGCTGGATAGTTGGTGATGGGGAGATGAGTAATGAGACATCCAGTCCTCTTCCTGTAGCTGGCCATGCTACAATAGGCAGGGACCTTGGTGTGCCCAGCAACAAGAAGAAGGCAGGGCACATCATGACTGACCTCTCCCTCAACTCTCCAGCAGCTTGGAATGCTGGGGATGTTGGCTTCTCTACATGGCTTAAAAGGTAGGCTTGGGGAGGGGGTTAGCATCAAAAGACATAGTTACATCTTCTGATGTAGGATCTTGGCCTAGGTATGGTATATTGCAGCATTAACTTCAGGATCCTTTCTGGTAGCTTTTTTTCCTAAGAAACCTTCCTTATCTTTAGGACCTTATGCTGTACGAAATGATTGGATTGGATGAGCTTATCTTTAAAATGATTGGATTGGATGATAATTTTTACTGAGGAATTTTAGTCACTAGGCTTTTAAAAAAGAGTACAAATGTGTTAATACTTTTATTTTTATTGATGCACTTCTTCCTGTTTGTGACACAGTGATTCAATAAAGCAAGTCACAGCCTGGAGCTTGCATGACCTGACTGGGGGTATTGATGAATAAGGTCTCCATAAATTGAAGCCAACTTGACAGCAAATAATAACAATGGCACATGGAAGATGATCTCTATCAGCCTTTCCTCTTCATTGGTTTAGTAGAGGATTAATGTCATATTTTATCAGAGACTGATCTCATTAATTTCACCAGATTGCTTTATTTCTACATATTGCATGTCTGCCCACACCCACTGAGCTGAAAAGACTTCTTTTTTTCTTTAGTTTCCTCATCTATATATAAATCAAAATGCTCTAATTTAGATTGTTTGATCAACTTTGCCTTCAGTGATAATTTATTTTTGTCTTTTTTTAAGCAAGAAGAAGCCGCCACCTCCGCCCCACACACCTAAATATGATTCCTAGTGGAAAGTAAATAATATCTACAAAAGGGTACCTTGCTTGTCTGCCTGGAAACACAAGTTACCATGTAATGGACTGTGTAATCATATGCGCTAATCCACACATGTAATAATTCCACATTCAGGGAGTTACAACACCTCACAGGGGGAAATTATCCACAAGACCATGCATGAGAGCTTAGGATCAAGAATGTATAGTTTTATTCTACAATGACCAAAACCTCCAAAGGAATAGATGAATAGGCAAGGTAATTCCACAGGTACAAGACTGATTGCTAAAGCAAATTTCAGCTTGATAGCCAATTCTTTGGTTAATGCAAAGGGAAGATGGGCAAAGAAGGAGCCTTATGCCAGATATAGAGAAGGGAGGGCAAAGGCTTTAGACATGTGTACAAATTGTACTTGGGTTAAAGACTGAGAGGTCAGACTGTAAATAGCACTGTGGGCAGCAGGGCAATCTCACCAGGTGGAGGGAAGAGGGAGAGCAATGAGGAAGGCAAAAAGTTTTCCTTCTTCAAATGGATGCTGTGGATAAGAAATGCTGCTGAGCCGCTACCTGTGCTACTGTCACCACCTATGCGGGTGTAGTTGCCAATCAACAGAAAGTGCCAGGCTGTATGTTACCTACAGAATCCTAGTCATGTCAAACATTTTACAATATTTTTTAATCAAAATGGAGAAAAGTAAGACAGATATATTACTGATGAGGGAAAGACTGGCATAGTCTAGCTCTGGAGGGGTCACTGCCCACATGATAAATTCTTCCACATTATGGAACATCCTGGGGTACAAAGAGATAGGGCAACACACACAGCTCTGCATAAAGAATCAAGCACCAGCTTTCTCTGCAGAGCACTGGCAGCCCATGGTCCTAGCAGCAGGAATGCCTTAGCTTGTTATTTCCGTGTGAAGTAGCTGCCATGCTGAGAGGACAGGCTGTCCCTGCTACAAAGAGTAGAGCTGCAATTGAAATGTCATGACCCCTGCATGCTAAAATTATTAGTAGGTAAAAGCTACATATTCTGTAGTTCTATCATCAGGTTGTTGTATTACCAGCAGAACTGAGATTCCATCTTGCCTGCAGTTTGAAAAATGCAGGAGGAGTTACCATGATTTAATCTACTGTTTAATCCAAAAAGTTAGATAACAAATATTGTTTGCTTTTAGATCTGTTATTAAATTTCACATTCAATTGAAGTATTACTTGCAAACAGCAAACGTTTTAAAAGTAGTCTGGGCCAATAAAAATGATTAATGGACTAGTTCAACTGGTTTATGAGAAAGTAATACGAGAGCTACATAAATATAATCAGATTATTGAATGACTAAATGAAGGATATTATTTGAGTAAGAGTTGTAGATAGCAAGGACAAACAAGACAGAGGATTGGTTCATACATCAGTACAGGTCATCTTAGACTTGAGAAACTTGAAGACAGGATTTGAGATACAAAAATCCATAATCAAAGTATAGGGCAGACTTCCCTAACCTGTGTTAGGTTACATTTCCTATCATGCTGACTGGAAATGATGAGAGTGCTGGCTACCCTATCTGGAGGACACTAACGAGGGTGCTACTGCAAGGCTTCAATGACAGAGTATCACAACTTGAACATCTGAAAAGAGAAATATGGTAAAGATTGTTTAGGGAAGCAAATACCACAGATCAAGCTAAAAAGGTAAGAAACCAGAAATAAAAGCCCAACATACATTATATCCAGGAACAACCAGGAACATCAGGTTCCCAAGGCATCCAGTAACCTTTCTATTTTAGATTGTTAAGTTCCATCACTCGGGATGGGCCAATCAAATCCTTGAATCCTTGAATCCTCAGCAAGGATTTGAGATTTGCAAATCCAAATCACTGCTCCAAAATAGGCAAACAGAATCTTTAAAATCATCACCATGAGCAGCCTGATGCAATTAACTGTGGGCTGACTCATATCTGATGCAATCATTTGTTGGCAGACAGCGAGCATGGCAATGGTCAGTGATTGGTCACTTAGCTTTGTGTAAAGGGCCAGTAAGATCTCATTTCTGATTGGCTGAGAGATTCTTTGTTGACATTAATGGGGATTAAACTGGATCCATTTCTGATTGTACCAAGAAATAGGATTCCTAAATCCTTATCAATCTTGATTTGCAACCTAGATTCCTTCCCAAGCTGATGCATGGAAGCACACAGTTCTCTTTTTGGAAAAAAAAACAAAAACTGAAACAAAATAGATACTGAGTAATTCTGCCTTTTCATTTTCATCTGTTAGCATTTTACCATCCTCGATGAGCAGTGGTCCCACCATTTTCTTTGTAATTCTCTTGCTTCAAACATATCTGAAAAACCCACTTTTTGTTGCTTGCCTAGCCAGTCTCAGCTTATTTTGAGTTTCAGCTTTCCTTACATTATTCCTGCAAGCTTGGGCTACACATCTATATTCTTCCTTGGTGATTTATCCTTCTTTCCATTCTTTATACATCCTCTTTTTTTCTTTAAACTTCCTCCACAAGTTTACGGTATAGCCACATTGGCTTTTTCAGATGTTTCCCATTTTATTTCTTCCATGGAATTGTTTGTAATTGTGCTTTTAGCAGTTCCTTCTTCGTGAGATTCTATCCATGCTGATTGTCTTTTTTCCTTTAGTATCTCTAGCCATGAGATTCTGTCCAGTGCTTTCCTGAGCTTGATAAAATCAACTTTCATGAAATCCAAGGTTCATGTTTTGCTATACTCTTCTTTGGTGTGTCCTACAATCACGAATTATAGCATTATGTGGTCACTCCTCCATAAAGTACCAACTGCTTTGATTCCAGTGACCAACTCCTTCTTATTGGTCAGGATCAGGTCCAGGACTGCTGATCGCCTTGTTCCTTTTTCCATCTGTTGAAAGAGGAAATTATCTGCATGTCAGGAATTTGTTGGCGAGCCTATGGTTAGCAGAGCTAGTCTTCCGGCAGATGTCAGAGTAATTAAAGTTTTTGTTTCTTGGAGATTTCTGACCTTTGTTTCAGAAAAGCATCAGCTTCCACATTTGCTACCAGACACTTAATTTATCACTGTGGGGACTGTCACAAGCAAACTTAAAAGTTTGCTTTGGTATATGACATATATGACATATACTGTTCAATCCTACTTACTGTTAGGCCCTTTCTGCACGATGACTGCCATCCCAGCATGGGGACATGAGAGAAGCAGGACTGTGATGATGCTTCTGCATGACATCGTTATGGTCCTGCCCTTCTTCCATCACCAGCCAGTGCGATTGTGGGGTAAATCATTGACAGAGTTTCTTTGTCAATGACCTCCAACTGGGCAATGCTCCTGTACTTACCTGCCATGTGGAAGGGCCAGAAGCAAGATGGAGGCATTTCCTGCCCCAGCACAGCAAGAGAAAGAGCCCAGCTGCACTGTGGAAGGAAGAGGTGTGTTCCTCACACTTCCTTCCACAGGGAGCCAGTCAGGTGTGGAGGAGAGCATTCCTATCGTGCTCCCTTCCTGGCAAAGGCACTGCTAGGATTGTGGCCAGAAGATGACAGAGCAAGGTAACCTTCAAAAATGACTGCAATCAAATGAGATTTGATTGAGTATTGACTGAACAATTGCTTCAATGAGTCTTTGCTAGTTGAGAGAAATCAACAAGATTCAGAGGTCTAAGACAAAGGCATTCTTTCTTTAGGGCTTTCTCCCTTTAGGACTGAAGCCTTTTCAAGTTTGTCTGTGTTCCTACATACCTTAGTGTCTCCACAAACCTGCTGAAAACTCACTTATATGCTTGGGTGGAGATGCTTTGTCTATGTAAGAACTTAACACCTGGAGAATGACATTTGCTATGAGACTGTTGTAATTCCTCTAGAAGCCTGTGTTAGTTGGGTCTATAGCCAGTATAATCTATACATGCTAACCTTCAATTTCTGCTGTGGCCTCAGCAGCATATCTCTTACCCACCACTGATTAATCTATACTAATGCCATTTAACCACCACAAGCCTCAAGGTCAAAAGAAGGCTGACCTACATGTTGGAAATGTCACAGGGACTTTATAACCACCAGAGATGGATTGTGAGCCCTTCACACATCCAAAGGTCAAGTTGCACCACTGAACACAGGGCTGTGTTACCAGCATGAAACTATAATCCTGAAGATATTCATCTCAAAAGAAAGTGACAGGACAGTGTGCAAAAATGAAAAAAGGTGTATATCTTGAAGCCCTGGATTTATCATTCATCATTATTTCCAAAATTTACATGATTCCAATAGCAAGGATGCAGCCTGCCCACAGTAAAAACAGTAGCATACAACACTGGAACGGATGACATTGGGTGTGTCACATACTCTTAGCCCCAGAATGTCAGGAATTTCTCCCTGCCGGGCCGCAGCCAGCAAGGAAGGAGAGAGGCCAGGAACACTTGGGGAGTTAGAATATACCAAACACCAGGAAAACACAAGCCGAGCCAGGTCAAGGTCCAGTCCAAAAGTTCAAGAGGCAGAGATCCGTCTGAAGGGTTTCAGGGAGCAGGAGACACAAAGGTTGTGAGGGCTTGCTAATAATTTGTTGCAAGCAAGGAGCAGCCACGCTGGCAGATTTAAATAGTCCCTGTGGGCAGGTGCTGTTCGTTATTGTTTCCTCAGCCTAGTCCAAGCAGCTTCCCTCTCTGCCACCCGTTTCAGCCTTTTGCGTGATTGAGGGCTGATGGGCACAGCTGGTGGCAACTTCTCTGCATCACTACTGTTCCTTCTCCGTCCTGAGCTGGCTGGGGCAACTCAGTCTCTGTTTGACCTTCCAGTGCAGGGGATGGTTGCAGGTTACTTGCTCAGTCACTGGCTCAGCCCCCTGCACAATCAGTTGCTCCTCAATTACAGCATCATCATCTATCACATAGAAAACCCTGCGATAGATTTTCCTTAGGGTCACCATAAGTCAGAAATAACTTGAAAGAACACAATAACAACAACTGCCCTGCTGCCATTGTGCAGCAAGAAGGCAACTATTGTGCAGGGAGGTAATGGATTCAACCTTGTGCAACATCTGAGAAAATACTTGCCTTGGCATAATGTACACACACACATACATACACACACACATGTACACATACACAGTTATGTCAGCACAGGTCACCATGAGAATTCCAGTCTTTGTCTTCACCTTTAAGGTACTTTGTTAGTGTTTCAGGAAGTTTTCACCTCTCTTTTTCCTACTGCATTCTTCCTTCCACCATTACCCCAAGATATCCCTAACATGAGACAGCATAAGTCTTTTCAATATTCTAGGTCTTGGAAGCTCACAGATTACTTCTTTTTGGTCTGATTTTGTATTTCCCTCCATTTTCTTTTAATGTTCAAATCAATATTTTCCTGAAAAACTGTCCAAGGGAAACTTCCAAGTATATACAAATGACATTATTTTTTCTTTTTCCAAATTGGTATGTATTCAACCACTCAAGTGTACTAGTAGAGGGAATGATGTGGACACAATTTAAACTTTAAACTTCAAGGCTCCTTGCACTGAGGAGAAACATCTGGAGATTTTCATCCTTCCAGTGGCATTGCTACATAATCTTTGTGTAGGAAAAATGTATGCAGCGTCACATCTACATTACCATGTGTTCATTAATCATGTACATCTATTATGCGGAGATTTTTTTTCTCAAAGCACTGTATACAAATATTGTAGGGTAGATACTCTTCTCCATACTGCAGTGGTGTAAGCTCATTTAAATCACTGTGGATGAAAGATTCCAGAGTCAACCAGCCATATAAAGAATATCGATAAGAAGTAAACATGGTAATAGGGTAGGTTTTAGATTGTCAATATTATTATGTCTGTTTGTCCATGTCTCAGTTGTATACTTGACCTTTGTACACATTTGTTGCTTGAGTCACTGAGGCATCAATCTTGCCATGTCTTCATACAACAAAATGTCATTCAGGAGCCCATTCAGTATTTTGATCATGGTTACTTGACTTCTTTTTTAAAAATTTTTATTATTAATACATATCCAGAAATAAATCAACAGGTATATATTTCATTTTTTTACAAATATCCCCAATATAAAACACATGAAGAATTTTCCTTCTCTCTCTCCCTTCCACCTATCTTCCATTTTATTGCTCTTCACTTGTGTTTATAGCTGAAGTTTAATATTGTGTTTTCCTGCATAAGTGTTCCCCTTGTGTTGTCTTCACCAATTTTCAATTATTTGGCATTTGTTCTACTAAAGTCTTATAAAACTTTAGATGTCCTTTTATATAATTCATCTTTCAACACTTGGTTTTTTATTTCCATCACTTTTAATATAATCCAAAATCAGCTTCTATTTGCTATCAAATTGTTGTATTGATTTCTCTTTTAATAATGTTCTCCATCTCCATCATACCCATTAACTTTTAACAGCCTATTGAAGGTTTCTCTTTGGTTTTCCATTTTTGGGCATAATTTGGGCATAATTTAATCTTACTGAAATGATTAGATATAGTACCAGTTTAGAATTCCTTTTTATTGCTGAGTGATTATCAATCATGTTTAACAAATATAATGCTAGTTTTAATATAAATTGAATATCAAAAATTTTGGATATTGTCATGTGTATCTTTTTTCTTTTTCCTTTCCTTTTTTTTTTTTTTTTGGCTTCCAAGCACGATCACCTGTTCCCTCCATTTTCTTTACATTTCCAGTTTCCCTCTCCTTTTTTGTATTTTTGGGATCATTTAGCTGGTGCCAAATACCAATGATATAACATTTAACATTTGATTTCCTTTAGTGGTTCCCTTTGCAACAACGCATCAACGTTTTCCAGAACATCTCCCCCGGGATAAGAGCCCTGGGTACGAAAAGCTAGCTATGACACATGACTGCATTCTTTCTCTACCCCCCCCATCTCATGTAGAATGTAATACACTCAAGTACAAGAAATAAGAAAGCAGTTTAAGGTTGCCTGTATTAATTCAGAAGCAGGACATGGAGAAGTTACATTTTTGGGTCACACCTTAAACCCCCTAACCAACAAAGCCCATGCCATTCTGACTGGGTATTCTGGGAGTTGCAGTGCAAAATTATTATTATTACTATTATTATTATTCCATATTCAGCTCTCCTGGCCAAGATTACAATTAGAACTGTGTGGTGGAATAGCAGATATGTAGGACCATTTCACACTACACAACTGTTTTCCTATGATTCCACTTGGCAACATAATGCAGAATCCAGAGATTCTGGTTTCCACAGGATGTAGATTAGGATTCCACAGGATGCAGCCATCATAGTACCTTTCTGCACTACAGTATTATAGTGCTATTATTCCACTTTCAACATCCTGTGGAATTCAGTTTGCTGAGTCCAAAGAGCTCTCTGGCTGAAAATTCTCAATGCCCCTCCCTAAACTGCAAACCCCAGGATTCCATAGGATGGTGACGGTGGAATAATAGCACTATAACAGTGTAGTGTGGAAAGGCCCACAGTTAACATGGAATAATAGTTCTATAACCATGTAGTATGAAAAGGCCCATAATCACAGGCCCAACCTAGCCTCTCATCACATCTCCAACACCCCAGCCTTTCCATCTTTCTCTCTTTTTGAGGCCAAAAATCTAAAAGCAGAGAGACTTTTCTATATGCATAGTATTGCCAGACAAACTGGTCCCACTGTGTTCATTACAGCTTAGTCCATAATGAGCCAATTCAAGATAGCATCATTTCATTCTTACTTTTTTTTTTTTTTAAAAAAATAATATCCTGGTGCTGAATCTCAATTGTGTTAAAAACTGGGCCCTGTTTTGAGCCAAGTTAAACCAATAATATCTTTCAGCTGTGAATCCAGTGAAATGTCTGCGGTCAGGTTGCAAACCAAGCAAATATTAGAGCAAGCAGGAAGAGACATTTGCATCTACAAACAATTGTTGTGCCATTTGTTCTATGTTAACAAAACCTGGTTGGTTAATAGTTGGACAAAGACCAAAAATAATGGTCAATTCAGTAAGGCTTTGAGGAGAAGTAAACAAGCAAGTAAACAAATAAACAAGCTGACACTTAGAAACACCATTCAAAACAGCATGGGGCACAAAAACATGAAGTCAGTGCATTGCAATGCACTGTTAATGTAGCTGCTGAGTCACTTGGGAGTTCTTGATTATGTTTGATAAATTCATTGGCAGGAAATCATAATTAAGAGTAAGCAATCCTAATTTGTTTGTTAAAACACATTTTTAATGGTCAAAGTTAAACATGCAACACGTCACTTCAAGTTCTATTTGTCTGCAAATTTAATAATAAGTGAGTGATATTCCCATCCAATCAGGATCACAACCATGGCTAACAGAAAGAGGGGCTTAACCATTTCCTCCTCTGTTATAGTCCTGATACCACTACTCTCAAATCTTCTGTTAAACCCAGAACAAAGAAGGAAAAGTTAATGGGTATCCCATACAGAACCTCCTCCTGATACAGATTTGGCAATGCTGTGAACAGGGGGCAAAGAACAGCTGGGGAGACTGTTGCCATGGCCTCTACTCTGGGTTAGAAGCATGTTCTTCCCATCAGACCTAATAGATTTTCTCTTCAAAATAAAAATGGACAGCATAAGCATATATTTTAAAAACATATTTATCATGCATAACACAGTCTAGAGCTGGACTGCTAATCAGAGCAAGTCAACTCTGTAACAAGTTTCCAGTTGCCTGAAAGTAAGTGAGTAAAGAGCAAAGTTTTGCATGAGGCTGCTCTAAAATGGTGTAGATTTGTGGGTTCTGAGTTGTCTTCCTAACTTTAATGCAGAGCTTTCCAAACTTTTGATGTCGGTGACATACTTTTTTAGGCATGCATCATTTTGCAACACAGTAATTCAGTTTTACTAGCAAACCGAAGGTTAAACTAACCCCTTATAAGAGATACAGACACATACATAAATTGCAATAACAAAATATATGGGGACACAGCATATCTATGAAAACTTTCATATATTTTTAAAAATATATGATTTATAAATAATAACATACATTTCCAAGATTGTAGGCAACACACCTACACACTTCAGATGACACTCTAATGTGTTGTGGCACACCATTTGGAAAGTCGTGTTTTAACATTTACATACTGGAGGTTGCTTACCTTAAGGTTTTTAATTTTTATCTCAGGCCTTTCCACACCCACATCCATCCACACCTATACCCACACTTTCTTTTTGCATAGGCGCTGTATCACATAACTAATATAGTTGGACTATGTGCTTTTTATGTCTCTCTGGTTTGGATTACTTTTTTTCTCCTAAGAGCAACAGTGGATGGGGCAAGTGTTGCATAAGTTTGTGATATATTTGTACCTGTAGTTCCACGTTCTGTTTTCAAGATCCAGGTGATGTTCCTCTTATTCTGCAGTATTTGCTGGGAATTCCAGGAAGAAGTCACAACTTTTTGTGCCCATGAATAGCAAGGGTGTATTTTTTTTCACTGTTTCACTGTGTCCCAGAAATGTTTGAGAGAAAACCTGTACCATTTCTGCTCCAGCCAGTGCTGAAAAGGAGCGGGAAATGAAGGTCCCTGGATGGGATGTAGAGGCAACACTGTCAACAAGTGCTTGGGATGATCTGTACCAGCATGTTTCATATTTTCTGTCAATGTGGACCTGTCCCCCCACTTCAGTTTAGCAAACTCCTATTGAGGTTGCTTTTTCTTTTCTTCTCCAAACATCTTTTTTCATCGTATTGTCAGTTTGAAGAGCCTGGAATGTTATTCTTAAGAAGCACAGATCTTTTAAATTTAAAACAAATATTTTAAACAGTATTTAAAGAAAGAAAGGAAAAGAGTGCCAAAGAGCCATTCCTGACTGGTCTTAAGAAGCATGAGATAAGCTATGATTTATAACTTATAAGCTATAAGGTTTAGTTGGGTTTAATTGGCTGTTGTTACTTCCACAACTATTTGTGGATGCCTGGAATTGCCAGAAAATAATCCAGGACACTGAAAATATTGTTTCAGTATGTATGTATGTATGTATGTATGTATGTATGTATTTATTTATTTATTAAAAAAGAAAGAAACAGCAATCCAAGAACTACAGCAACAAAGACTGTAGCCTTCAAATACATTTACCCATCTAGAGAAGCCCTAACAGTCAGGGTTTTTTTTTTTTTTTTAAAGGAATGTATTGTGTCTGAGGAGGGCAAAGGCAGATGAAATAGTTACTCACTCATAGAATCATAGAGTTGAAACAGACCACAGGTGCCATTGAGTCCAACCCCCTGCAATGCAGGAACACCCATTCCCAACAGATGGCCATCCAGCCTCTGCTTAAAAACTTCCAAAGAAGGAGACTCTACCACACTCCAAGGCAGCATAATCCACTGCTAGACAGTTCTGACCATCAGGAAGTTCTTCCTGCACTTCAAATGGAATTTCCTTTCCTGCAGCTTGAATCCATTGCTCCTTGTCCTAGTCTCTGGAACAGCAGAGAACAAGCCTGCTCCCTCCTCTACATGACATCCCTTCAAATGTTTAAACATGGCTATCATGTCCCCTCTTAACCTTCTCTTCTGCAAACTAAACATACCCAGCTCCCTAAGCCATTCCTCATAGGGCATGGCTTCCAGACCCTTCCCATTTTGGTCGCCCTCCTCTGGACACGTTCCAGCTTCTTGATATCCTTCTTGAACTGAGGTGCCCAGAACTGAACACAGTATTCCAAATGAGGCCTAACCAATGCAGAATAGAGTGGTACCATTACCTCCATCAATCTAGACACCGTACTCCTATTGATACAACCAAGCATTGGCTTTCTTGGCTGCCTCATCACTCTGCTGACTCATGTTCAGCTTGTGATCTACCAAGACTTTTAGATCCCTTTCACATGTACTGCTATCCAGCCATGTGTCCCCCATCCTATATTTGTGCATTCCATTTTTTCTGCCTAAATGTAGGACGTTACATTTCTCTGTTGAAATTCATTTTTTTTAGCTTTGGCCCAGCTCTCCAATCTGTCAAGGTCATTTTGAAATTTTATCCTGTTCTCTGGGGTATTAGAAACCCCTCCCAATTTGGTATCATCTGCAAATTTGATCAGCATGCCCTGCACTCCTTCATCCAAGTCATCAATGAAAATGTTGAGTAGCACTGGGCCCAGGACAGAACCCTGTGGCACCCTACTAGTCACTTTTCTCCAGGATGAAAAGCAGCCATTGGTGAACACCCTTTGGGTTTGGTTGGTCAACTATTTACCAATCCACCTAACAGCAGCCCTGTCCAGCCACATTTTACTAGCTTCTTTGCAAGAATGTCATGGGGAACTTTGTCAAAGGCCTTACTGAGGTCAAGATATGCTACGTCTACAGCATTCCCTTCATCTATCAAGCTTATAACCCTATCATAAAAAGAGATAAGATTAGTCTGGCATGACTTATTTCTGACAAATCCATGTTGACTTTTAGTGATTACAGCATTGCTTTCTCAGTAATTACAAACTGACTGTTTAATGATCTGTTCTAGGATCTTTCCTGGTATTGATGTCAAGATGACCGGGTGATAATTGTTTGAGTCCTCTTTTTTCCCCTTCTTGAAGATGGGGACAAAATTTGCCCTCCTCCTGTCTGCTGGGACTTCTGTTCTCCAAGAGTTCTCCAAGATTATTGCAAGTGGTTCAGAAATGATTTCTGCCAGTTCTTTTAATATCCTTGGACGTAATTCATCTGGCCCTGGAGACTTGAATTCATCTAGTTTAGCCAGATATTCCTGTACTACTTCTCTACTTATTCTGTGCTGCATTTCCCTTGCTTCCTCACCTGCTCCCCACCCCACAGGTTGAGTGCTTCTATCTTTTTGGGAGAAAACTGAGGCAAAGAAGGCGTTGAGTAGTTCTGCCTTTCTCTTCCCTCCGTTATTAATTGGCCATCTTCTCCACGCAGTGAACCCATCATTTCTTTGTTTTTCCTTTTGCTGTGGACATATCTAAAAAAGCCCCTTTTATTGTTTTTAATGTCTCTGGCAAGCCTGAGTTTATTCTGCTCTTTAGCTTTTCTGACCTTCTCCTTACATCTCCTGGCTGTTTGCTTGAATTCCTCTTTGGTGCTTTCAACATTCTTCCATTTCCTGTACATGTTTCTTTTAACACTTAGCTCAGTTGAGAGTTCTTTAGTCAATCATTCCGGTTTCTTTAGAGACCTGCCATTTTTCCTCCTTATTGGCACAATTTTCAATTGTGCCTTCAGTATCTCACTTTTAAGAAACTCCCATCTGTCATGAACTCCTTTCTCTTTTAGTATTCTTGACTACGGGATTTTAGCAGGTAACTCCCTAAGTTTAGGGAAATCAGCTTTCTTAAAGTTTAGGATGTGTGTCTGGCTACACTTGGCTTCTCCTTCCCACTGAATGACAAACTCCAAAAGAGCATGGTCACTCCCCACTAAGGATCCCACCACCTCCACCTCATCAACAAAGTCATCCCTGTTGGTCAGGATCAGATCTAAAATAGCCGATCCCCTTGTCATCAGTTCCACCTTCTGGACCGTGAAATTGTCTGCAAGGCAAGTGAGGAACCTGTTGGACTTGCGGTCTTGGCAGAGTTTGACTGCCAACAAATATCAGGATAATTGAAATCTCCCATTGACACTGCATCTCTCCTTTTTGAATGTGTGGTCATCTGCTTCAGGAAGGCCTCATTCAAGTCCTCAGGCTGGCCTGGAGGCCTGTAGCAAACCCCTACACTGTGGCTCTCACTTGGCCAGATATTGCCCTTCTCTCACAAGGGTTTTGGACACAATAATATATCAAACTAGGAAAAGCCAGTCCTTAAATGGGGATAAAAATTAGGTGAACAAGGGATACTATTCTTTGCTGAAAGGAATTCTGTATTGCAGGAATGAAGGTAATGGTCTTCTAATGAGAATAGAGAGAACCTAAGTACCCTAAAGGCACCAGATCCTTTCTGTTCTTGAAAGCTAAGCAGAGTCAGTCCTGGTTACTACTTAGATAGGAGACCACCAATGAATATAAGGTGCTGTTTTTCAGAGGAAGTCAGTGGCAAGCTACCTCTGAGTATTCCTGGCCTGAGAAAAAAACCCTATGGAATTCATCGGGTCACCATAAGTCAACGGACAACTTGAAGGCACATATACATGTGCACATACACAATGAGAACACAGGCTGAAGATTTGTGATTTTATTAATATGGGTAGATCCTACACTGATGGAGATCACAACTGTTCAGTACCAATGTCCTGTTTGTAATTGCTATGGTCAATTCCTTACCTGGTTATCAGACTTTAAGGGATGAGCCTGTCTGTGTTCAGCTGGACTGGTGCTTGGATGGTAAATATGCAGGTTGGTGTCAGGGTCCTACATGAAGCCTTAAAAGATCGGTAGTACCTTTCAGAACTTATATTCTGTTTGTTTAGCTTCTGACTGCCCAATCATATTCAGTCAACCGTAAGGCTTCCCTGTAGCAGTAATACAAATTAACATGATGTCTATAGGGCCAAAGGGAAACAGATTGGTTTGCCTTCACCCCCATCATAACTTATAAGGAGCAGCAATTTGGGTGGCAGTAGTAGGGACGCTTCTTCACTCCCAGTAAGACTTGTAGGGGCACAGAGTGGTGGTAGTGGGACCACATGTGGCTGTACTGTCAGGAATGCTACATTTTGAGCCAGAAGTTCTGAGGCAGAAGGAAGCAACCACAGTACCATTGACACAGAGACAGCCCCAGAGATGGAAGAGAGGCAGTTTGAGACATCACAGAAAATGATCTGGGGTGGGAGTAGATCCCAGATGTTATTTGTCTTCAGACTTTGGGAAGAAACTGGCATACATACACACAGACTCACAGACTTATACACACACACACACAATTCATATTTTCATAATTTCAAGTTAACATTATTGCTAATTAGCTTTCATCCTTACATCCCACTGAGGAGGTAACAGTAATTATTGGGAACACAAATTATTTTCCTTGATTCTTAAGAAGAAAGAGATTGCAGAAATTTTGTAGAAAGCAGTTAAAAATAATGCTAATAAATAAAATGTTAAACACCTGACATAAAGCTACTTAGCTCCTGATTAGTAGTCTGCTGACAGGAAATAATTTGCAAGAGTTAAATAAGTATGCATTAAGTAAATAAGCCTCTTATTCTAGGGAAACTACTAACAGGATTGGGATAAACCTTCTGTGCCTATTTCTGACTGGGTGATTTCAATTGGCAAAGTGTGACCGATTGGATTTCTCTCTGCATATTATTATCTTTATTTACCTAAAGGCAGAACTGGTAAGCACAGAATCAGTTTTCTGAAGATCAAGAGATCTCCCTGTATCCTTGGTCATGATAAGAATTATACCAATTGGGTGGTGGAGGTTGTAAATAATTCTTTGAAAGAGGGCCACATTTTACTCTCCCTAAAAGAAGCAATTGTAAGACCTTGGTTGGTCTTCATTGGACCCTACCTCTCTAGGTAACTATCAGCCAGTCTCTAATCTCTCTTTTCTGAGTAAGGTCTTAGAGTGAGCAGTGACTGTCACAAGAGTGAGGTTCATTGCCTAGCAGGTTGTCCAAATTAGCAAAGCAACATGAGCAAGGAGTATAGAAAAAGGCAAGGTTTATTTCTGCAGCAGAAATAGGTACATACTTTGTGGAGGTCTAAAGTGGGGGGAAAAGTTTTCTAGCTCCTTTTTTCACCTATGTGTTACAACACAGGATGGAGTCAAGGCTCATCTGTTAGTCTACATGACCCTTCCACTTCTAGGGAATGGAAATCTCAAGGCTCTGAGTGCAGCTTGGAAAAAATGGATTTCTAACAGTCGGAGTGAAAGTTTCATTATTATTATTATTTTCATCACAGTGGCAGCACATCTCCAGGTTTTTTTGGATGAAATTGATTACCTGGACTCACTTCAGTCTGGGTTTAGGCCTAGCTATGGGACAGAAACAGACTTGGTCTCTTTTGTGGATGACCTACACCAGGAGTTGGACAGGGATGTGTGTCCCTTTTGTCCTCCTGGATCTTTCAGCAGCATTGGATTCCATGGCCCTTTTCTCATGCCAGTCCTGTTGTGAAATGGCCTCGGGAGCTTTGAATGATTGCAAGGACCATTTCACATGACATCCTCGCAATCGTGCGACACTCCTGAGGCCAGTAGGCAGCGATCATGCATTATATCATTTTCGGCTTGTTGCCAAAAATATGCATGATCGCGTGTTGCTCCTGGGCCCCACACACACTTACCTCGTATGTGGAGCCTCCGGACGTACGGCCATCATGTTTCCTCCCCCAGCGCAGCCTGGGAAAGTACCTGGCTGCACTGTGGAAGAAAGGGGCAGAGCCCTCATGCTTCCTTCCAGCCAGCACGGAGCTGGTGTGAAGGGGAAGCAGAGGGGACGCAAATGCCTCTTGGAAGAGGCTTCTCACATGATCCCCTCGCAACGCCAGCAGCACCAGGTAAGGTGCAAAAGGGCCCATGATCCATGACTAGGGCCATTTTCGCACTACACTCTCATAGCACGATCATTCCACTTCCAACATCCTATGGGATCCTGGGGTTTGCAGTTTAGGGAGGGGCTGGCCAGCCCTTCCTAAACTGCAAACCCCAGGTCCATAGGATGTTGAAAGTGGAATGATCACACTATAAAAGTGTAGTGTGGAAATGGCCTATGACTATGGTATCCTTCTGGGATGTTTGGCTGATATGGGACTTGGGGCATTGCCCTTTAAGTAGTTCTAATCTTTCTGAACATTCCTGGAGAGTTGTACCAGGGAACTGTTGTTCAAGCCTTTTGGTCATTGGCCTGTGGGGTTCCACAGGGGTCACTACATTCCCCTATGAAGCTACATGAAGCTACTAGAAGAGGTCATCCAGAGCTTGGGAGCTGGTGCAATCAGTATGCTGATAACACCCAGCAATATCTGTCCTTTTTGACTGATGCCAAGGAGGGTGTGGTAGTACAGGATCACTGTTTGGATGCAATAAAAGACTGGATGCAGGTGAACAGATTGAGGCTTAATCTAGACAAGATGGAAGTGCTACTGGTAGTAGGAAAACCAACCTGGGACTGGGATTGCAACCTATTCTGAAAAATCAGGTTCATGGCTTCAGGGTGCTCTTGGACACAGTGCTGCTTCTTGAAAGCCAAGTTTCTGCAGTGGACAGGAGCATCTTTGCTCAGCTTCTGCTGATGCTCCAGGTGCATCTTTTCTTGGGGAAGGAAAATCTGGCCACAGTGGTTCATGCCTTAGTTACCTTTCAATTAGACTACTGCATTGTGTACTACATGGGGTTGGCCTTGAAAATAGTTCAGAAGCTTCAGTTAGAACACAATGCAGTGGCCAAGCCAGTGTCAAGTAAGTTAGGCTGACCCATCTCTTTAAAACTAGCAGCAGGCAGCTAAATCAGTAATGTTCTGTATGTCATTCAGTGTTTGAAATTGTATTTTAATGTATTTTAAATATATTTATATCTCTATATTGGTTTATTGGGTTTTTGTCTGTTTATCACCCTGGGAGCCCTTGAGGGCTGGGAGGTGATACAGAAATCTATGAAAGAATGAATGAATGCTGGAATAAACTAAAAGCCTACCAATTTTGTTTACACAGTGGGCAGTCAGATGTAAATTTGTGCACTTTTCCTGAATCATGTGGCATATTTTGGATATAGATCCCTAACTAGGTGGCTCATTGATCTCTATGCTATTCAGATACCTGCTGGGCAAAATTCCATTCCTTCTTTCCATTTGTGTGGAGACTTAGTTGAGGTCAGAAGAGGAAAGATACAGCTGGAAATTCTAGTAAATATTAATACATCCCTATCCAAGTTACCAGAGGGACTAACTGTGAAAATTTACTATGTGAATAGCATAGGAGCTACGCTTAGATGCAATCAGAATATTGCATTTATTCTGGTGTTTTGAGGATTTTCTGTTGGATATAGCTGCAGTTTACAATATGTTGTAACTTTAAGCCGATTCACAGAAAAATGATTCTCTGCTTAATTACAAATTACAGTTGCCAAGATCATTTCATTTTAAAATTATAAAAGTGACTGTGTCCTGAGGTGCCAAGACTGCACAAATAAGGAAATCCTAGACCTGGGACTAAAGCTGAACTCAACATCTCTGAAACCAGATCTCTTTCACTCTGGGGAAAATGGGAGGGGGAGGGGGTGTTAGAGGGGTAGTTCAAGAGCCACCAGAACTGCTGGCAAAGCATAAATCTCTGATCCAAAGATGGCTGCTCTTTTTTCCTTGCTGCATGGCACCCTGGTCTCCCCATCCACTGATTGGCTTTGGGGCTGTACCCTGACACCATTAAGTTGAGATTCCTTATATAGGAGGAGATCATTGCACAAGATGATTCTGGGTATCTCCTTCTGCAACAACTGAAGCTGGAGTGTATGTCACCAGTAAATTCTGGTGCATCATTACTGGCCATGCCAAATATGTCTATCTGAATTTTCTGAGTTGTCAAAATGCAGTCTTACGTTTTGGCTAGTTGCAACCAGAAGTCCAAGGCAGACCTTGTGGTGGGGGCTGTAAAACAGCCCAATAAGGACTCTTTGGCCACACAACATCGATTTTATTGGGGGAAGAAGAAAAGAAAGAAGAATGTAATAAAGCATCCTAGAAAAAGGCATGGTTGGCCAGTTGGAACACTAAACAGGACAACCCTAGTATTTTGTTTCATTTGCAACTTGCTTTCGATTTTTGCTATGATGAGGTATTTTGCAGAATTTCATACCAACAGGAAATTTTTCTTTTCAATCCCAAAAGGAAGTTTTTGAAGCACCCAATGTGTGTCTTTATGCCTCATCCTTAATAAAAGTTTCCAGACATTTGCTGATCTAGAGCTGCTAGAGGGAAGAAATCTGTTCATGAATAGTTTTAAGGGTCCCCGGTAGCCCTTGTCTAATCATTTTTAATTGCCTGAAATAGGCTTTTAGGAACGTGAAAAGAATATTGCTTTCATTGACAATGTTTCCCCTTTGACTCCGATAAATACTTCTGGAGTTTCCCTTATCAGTACTTCCCACAGACTAGAAATCATAATATGGGGGTGGAAGGCATTGTTTTACTTTGTTTTTGTTCCATTTTTGTTAACTAACCTAGGCTGAGGGCTTTATCGCATGAGGCAAGTAAATCACACGTACAGAAGGATAATAGCATCCTTGCTTGGGACTTGTCACATTAATCCTTTAACAACCTCCTTTGTAAAAGAAATGCTTTCCAAATAATCTCCAATCTCTGGAGAATAACAGAAGAGGAATGAAGTCATGTAGTAAGTACCAGCAAAAGACATTATTATCTTGCTGTAAGTACAATATACCTGACTCATGTGATGATACTCATAGTCAGAATTTTCTATTTACTGTACGGTTCTATTGCTCGGTATTGTGCAGCAATTCTTCCATGGGAAAAAAAATCTAGGTGTGTACCTATAGGGAAGAGACAAAATGAGGACATTGAATTCTATCCCCCCTATGAAACTTTCCTTCAGTTCCTAAATTTCTAGCCTTGCCAAAGGTGAGACACTGAAAATCATTCACGCTTAGAACTCTTACATTTGCTGTGTGTTGCATTCCCTTGGTAACTTTGCCTCTCTCTTTTGTTTGGATGCCTATAAACAGTATTCCTAAATGTTCAACTGAAGTTATTGCAGTGCAGACATTTCACAATTGAAGAAAATTTTATTTGGCAGGGAGGAGGGCAGAATTCTTTCAAGGGTGCAATGCCTCTTATTTTGTCTCTCTGCAGCCTTGGAATCTCCTTGCCTAGATTATAGCTTTTCAGGGGGGAAATGCCTAGACTAGCTTTATTGCTGATATGCTGTTTTATGTGTGCAGAGAGTGGTCATTTGAGTGTGTTTGTCTGTATCTAAAGAAGAGACAGAAAGAGCATATACGCTAACGTATACAGCTACACTATTTCCTTACCTGCATCCTGGAATAGGACAATTCAAAAAAACTTCTAAAGCAGCCCAGTTCTGTTGATTGTATAAAATGGCCCTGTGACAGCACAATATTGGCTCTGATGGGGCAAAAGTGACTGTCTGCTCCCTTTTTCCTCCTCCCTCTTTTGGTCACCACGGCAGTTTCCTAAATGCTGTGCTAGACAGACAATGCAGTACTCTGTAAAAGATAGTTGCAAAAGTGGTCATATGCCCTGCATTACAAATCTGTTTGAAGGGCTCCATAGTGGGAGACTGCTTAAAAGACAGAGAACCGTAGGCAGACTGACCAAGGGATGGGAAGTTTCCCATCAACAGTCAGTGTCTGCACAACAGACTCACCAGACACATAGGCCACAGTCTTCCTCACTAGACAGTTGTACTTCTCTTTAAATTATAATAATGTCTAAATGTGGACATTAACCTAAAAAATAGCCTATGAAAATACTCTTGCATGCCTATGTCTTCCCTTTCCAGTTATGCATTTCTTTCCCCCTTTTCTCTTTTGTGACCATGTGCAAGTGGCCAACTTGCGAGATATGTACCTACACTGAAATGATAATACACCAACTTCATGATTATTAATGGTCCTTCAGGCCCTCAAATTTGCCATAAAAAGGACAGGAGACCTATTTGTATGATCCCATTTCCCTGACTATATTCCCTCTGAACTGCTGAAGGCACATCAACACGTGTGCATATGGACCTGAAACTTCTGCAGTTCTCTTTTGTTATTACTCTGCTAAGAGGATTTAGTCCAAAGCTGTAGCATCCCCTAAGTTAAATTACTTCCTTACGACATTTATAGTCTATCTTTCCCCCAGAGAGCTGAAGGCAGCAGACATGATTCCACTCACCTCTATTTTATCCTCCTGATTCAGTTCTGTACAATAGTTAGGCTGAAAGAGAACCAAGGGCCAAGGTCACCTAGTTGTCCTCTATTTGGTGTTATCCAAAAAAATGAGAAAAGGCAACAGTGACATCACTCTCCAATGCTTAATCTTTATACAGCCAAAATCCATACATAATGAGGAGTTTTCATCAAGCTTAGCAAAATTCCTACTGAGATCTTGCATAGAAATATGTAGCTATGGAGACGCAGTTACCCCTCCAAAATCTAAATTTTAAACAGTGCACCGTTTTCTCAACAAAGATCTTCCTCCCTGTCATAGCATTCCCAGATACAGGAAGAGGACTGGACGTGTCATTGGTCATTCCTCTGTTTTCCAGCAATTTGGAAATGGCCATGTTGATCTGGAGAGACCTGTGCAGCTTGGAGGTAGTGGGGAGGACAGCGTTTGGTTGTTATAATGATGCACTGACTGTAAAAGTGAATTGGAATGTTGTTAAGTTAGACATAAAACATCATAGTTGCTGAAGAAGAAGCCAGTCCCCATTTCTTTTCAGAATAATGTTTTAAGGGGAAAAAAATAAGCCCAGATATTAATACACCCCAATAAAGATTGTATTGGAAAAATCCAGCATTTTCTTTCACATGCCTCTATTGCTATTAGAGCAGTTGTGGTTTAGATGGGACAGAGTTTCCTGCATGTGAAACCTTTATCTTTTGTCTTTTTTTTTTTAATCTTAAGTCTTCCCATTTGCTCTTCCTATGCATGGTCATAAATACCTTATGTGTATCCAAGTAATTAGACCACATGATAGCCATGTTTAAATATTTGAAGGGATGTCATGTCGAGGAGGGAGTGGGCTTGTTTTCTCCTGCTCTTGAGACCAGGACAAGGAGCAATGGATGCAAGCTGCAGGAGGGGAGATTTCGCTTGAACCTCAGGAGGAATTTCCTGACAGTCAGGGCTGTCCGGCAGTGGAATGTGCTGCCACAGAGTGTGGTGGAGTCGCCTTCTTTGGAGGTTTTTAAGCGGAGGCTGGATGGCCACTTGTCGGGAGTGCTTTGAGGGTTTTCCTGCATGGCAGGGGGTTGGACTGGATGGCCCTTGTGGTCTCTTCCAACTCTACATTTCTATGATTCTATGATTCTATGACTGGGAAAGTTCCTTGGGCCATGGGTCATATAAAGACTACCCCCTTCTCAATCTCTTCCAGTTTCCACTCTGATTCCATTTCCTCTCCTGTCCTTCAGCCATGCTTTGCTTCTCTATCAACAAGATAGTGGGTTAAAAATGAAGCTCTTTCCTTTCACTAATCTTTTCATTAGTGAGTTAAGATGTAGGCCCTCTCTGCATATGTACAATCCATTAGTAAACCTTTTCTAAGTTTGTAACCTGAAACTGCCAGTTTTTTTTTTTTATTTCCAATCAGTTTCAGTTTAGAAAAGTAACTGAGATTGAGGCATGCTTATCTGTTACTCTGGCTGATTTTTAGCTTTCAGAGAGCTAACACCCTGGGAAACTCTAATTCCCAACAGATTGAACATGCTACATGATCACAGAACGCTGATTTGGGAGGACTGGAATATAGTGTTGCAAAAGAAGACATGACTGGGGAAAATGAAGGTTCTTTGTCTAGCTCCAATGAGCAAGGGAAATGATCCTTGAACCAGAAGCACACTCGAAAGAAAAATGAATGTTTATTGAAATGATAGACAAGATGATGAAAAGAAGAAAAAAGGGGGAAACAGTAGATAATATTTAAAAAGTAGCAGCAAGAACAATAAGGGTCACAGCATAACAGTGTGAGCAATTATAATGTGGCTAGAAAACTACACAGTGGCTGAAGCATTAAACATAATAATTAAAGCTGTTACACAGTGCCTTGCAAAAAAAAATATGCTGTGATGAAATAGTAAATGACATAGGCCTGTGTTCAACATCACCTACTAAGTAACAAAAGCCATTTCTGCAGCATACCTCAATATCAGATAGTTCCGTGTTCATCACAGCATTGCAATTTCTGAGTTGGAATCGGTATTAAAACCCTGTTTTCTGAAGGCCTCTGGCATCAGAAGATGAGCACCACCATTGACACCAATGTAGCACAGTGTCCCTGGCCACTTGCAAATTTCTTGCAAATTTGATTATTTGTGTAGTGCCCATGCTTACCCCCCATTCCCCTCCTCCCATTCCCTTGTGTTTTGCTGCTATGGAGAAAGAAGGCAAGCATGCCAAGGCAAAAAGGTAAGGAAATGGGGGCGGGGAAGGGAGATGTGTGCATGCTTTCTTTGTGCTTCTGGAGCTCTCCTCTCCCATTCCATCACCTCTGGTCCTGTGCTGAGAAATAGCACCAAGGCAAAATGTAAGGAAATGGGGGCAGGGAGAAACACAGGCACATGCTTTCCTCAACACCTGCAGAGTTGTCTCCTCCTATTCCCTTGTCTCTGCCCTGATGCTCAGAACTCGCACTGAGGAAAATGGTAAGGCAATGGAGGGTGGGAAAGATGTGCATACATGCTTTCCTTGTGCCCTCTGGAGCTTCCCTATCCCATTCCATTGCCTCTGCTCCTGCACTGAGAAATTGCATGGAGGCAAAAGGTAAGGAAATGGGGGAGAGGAGACACAGACATGTACTTTCCTTAACTCCTTCCATGCTCTCCTCTCCCATTCCCTTGACTCTGCCCCAGTGCTGAGAACGTGCACTGAGACAAAAGGTAAGGTAACGGGAGGGTGGAAGACATATGGGCATGCTTTGCTTCACCACTCTGTAGCAATCCCTTCCCATTCCCTTGCTTATGCTCCAGCACTGAGAACTCACATTGAGGCAAAAGGTCAGGCAATGGAGAGGGCACACCCACTCATTCCTTCTCCCCTCCAGAGCTCCTCCCTCTCACTCCCTTGCCTCTGGCTTGGACATGGAGAAGCCAGAGACCCGGAAAAGAATGGGAGGTGGATTGTGTGTGTGTATGGGGGAGAATTATTCATAATTTTCTACATTTGTGAGGGTTTTGCATCCCAAACCCTCACAAATGTGGAGGGGCCACTGTACTTTTGCATTTTGAACTCAGTTTCCAGCAACTGAATTAAGCTAAGGAAAAAGGGGGAAAGTGAGAAAAGGAAAAGGAAACTGGGACATTTCAAAAGAAGCTTAAAAAGTGGGATGACAGAGAACTATCCATACCACATCAGGACAATTAGCAGCAGGGTGAAACAAAGTGCAACACCGATCAGAGACACATAGTTAGCTCAGCCTGATTTAAAAATAGAAAGTAACATTAATTTAACATAAACCTTTTCTCACTCTGTTATAAAGTTATCGCATTATTGTACAAAAGAATCGGAAAACAATAAGATATAAACATGTAAGTATTCTAACACACTATATGCTGCAAATCATTTCTTGTGTGCTATGTTCATTTTGTATTATTTCATAAAAAGATAGTAAAGCAATAACCTCTCACTTTTGAAGTGTATTTTTAACGGGGCAGAAGGAGGGGGGACTTTCCAGTGCAGGTGTTGTTTTTATCTTCAGACATACTTCATTAGCCCAGCTGCACAAAATGATCCATCTTTTCATAGTTCTTTCTCAAGCTGGCATCTATATTTCATCCTCAAGGACAGACTGGCCTCACCTCTGTGGAGTCCTCACAGCAGCAAAGTCTCTTCATGGAGTCTGTGAACTAAAGTTTTCCTGAACCAGCCTCTGTGTTCACTGGATATGGTCAGCTTTGAGACCTCAGGCAACTTTCCCTTCTTTCTGGCACTCCACCACATGCAACAAAAGGCTTTTTATAGACAACTGACTAATCACAGTGAAAACAGATAATTGGACTAAAGTGGCCTTCTCTGATCCAGCATTGCTCTTCATACACTGTTACAGTAGTTGTAGTTGTCATCCAAAACAAACAGTTCCAATCAACAGCTGACTGACTGAAACTTGGAATAGGAGCACTCTTCACTCCACTATTTCGTTGTAATGTCTATAGTTCACCTTTATTTAATGGTTATCTCAAACATGAATTCAGAAACAAAACAAGACAAAACTGGCTCATACAGCATTTTATATGCTTGAAATTTCAGCAACATATTTTATGGTTTGACCAACTGGGAAGCACAATGGAATTTGACTGAAGCTTGCTGAATCCAGGGTTGGACAATGGCCTTGATCTGGAATGAGTCACCTGTTAAATAAGACTGCAGTAGCTTCTTGGCACTGACATGCCTATGAAATGAGCCTTCAAATTTGCTGTTATCCACATGACACTTATTGTCCCCTTTCTGCTTTTACACAGATGATAAGTGGGACCCATGTGACCAAGCAACATCAGAATATGACAAAGATGGCAAAAGTTATCAATAAAGCAGAACACACAAATTAGGAAAGGCTGCTTGGAAGAACAAAATTATATGCCGTCCTCTCCTCTTCCCTCTGCCAAGCTGAGTGAGTGCAGACCATTTTTGCATCTTGAACTCCGTTTTCAGTCAAGCAAGTAAGATGGAAACAGAGGAGGAAGTAGAAGGAAGAAGGGGAAACCGGGACATTTTAAAAGTGGCTGGAAAAAATGTGGGATGTGAAAAGATTAATTGGGATTGTCCCTGCCATATTAGGATGACAGTTGAGTATGTTGACAGTTGGAGAGTATGTGAACTGCTGGTGTCATGGGACACCTGTTTCCTCCAGTTAACTATCTCCTTTAGGGAAGTGGGATCTTTTAATCCAGCAGTGGAATAAATAACAGTGGGCTTCCCATTAGGCAGAGTGAGATGAATGCCTCTAGTTGGCCATGTTGAGGAGCAAGGAGTGGTCAGAATTGTATCTTGAGTCCTTTCCTCAGGATGTCCTTGTCCCATGATGGGGGCAGGAGAAGAATGGGACCTGGACAACAGTTCTGCATGATGTCGTCTGTGTTCTATCCTTCCCCTGTCTCCAAGCAGCATGACTGCACCACAAATCATTATGGATTTACCTTGTCAATGACTGGTGATCATGTAGCACACCCACCACCTGCCTACACTTACCTGATGTGCGGAGGTCCTGGAAGTACAACAGCCACACTTTCTGCCCCAACACAGCCTGGGACATTACCCGGCTGCACTGTGGAAGGAAGAGGCGGTACCATCGTGTTTCTTCCATTTATGACAATACCAGGACCCACACTAGATGTCTCCAGAATACGATAAGCTGCGGAACAGGCTTTGCTGGCTGCATTCAGGTTCTGTGAAGGTTAATGTCTGTCTGCTTGGTTTCTGTACATACAGTGTGGGGAAGCACCATCTTGTCCTTTGGCTCAGGCAGCAAAAAAATTTAGGCAAATATTGCCAAAACCCATATTTTACATATTTTTCTTGAATGAGTTTGCTTACCTCTGATAGAGCAGAAACGTGCACCAGCCAATCAACTTTATTTTATCCCAGCTCTTTCCATAAGATGTGAACCCATGCCCTCTTTTTATATTGGCAGAAGTAAGTGTAGATATTCATCAGCTTTCAAATAATCTCCAGCTATTTTTAGAAAATGCCGTATTCTCCAATGCTGCGAATCAGAAACCAGATTACAGCCATTCTTTTTTCTTGGTTTAATAAAAACTTTCATTCCAGTGAGATTAAAGAAGGCATGCATTCTCTTTTGTATTTCACAGCATTTGCCAGAAGAGGCATCATCATTTGCAGAGAAGCGGCTATATTATTCATTTGCTGTGGCTTTTTTTTTTAAAAATTTCATAATGTCTCTAAGGCACCCATTCCAGATGCTGTTCACAAGACTGCAGTATTACTTGCACATAGCTTAAATAGACTTGTAGCAGTAATCAACCCTTTTTTTCTTTCTCTCTTCACTGGGAAGGTAGAGGTTTGCATTAAGACAGCAAATTCTCTCTCTTTCTGGCTTTGTGGATATACACAGAATATATTTGTGGTCATTTTGAAAAACCAGGCCACAGAAAACCACAGACCACTCCCGCCACAAGTCACGCTGGTTGAGTAGAATGTCCACTTTGGATTACCAAATACTGGGCAAAACAATTTTTTTCCTGCTTTAAGATCATAGGGCTGACATAGCACAATATGGCTAAGAGATTGTATTGTAAGGAAGTCCCAGTTAATTCCACTATACGGTTAATCTTCAATGAATTTGAAGAGACTTTTATTTCTTAATACTATTTTAATTATATGATAAATACATTTCATACACTTATATTAAATATAATTTATCAATTTTTACATATTTCACTTAAATTATATCTATGGCCCTTTCTGCATGTGGGAAAGGAACCGCGCAAAAACGGGACTCACTGGATTTCTTTACCATCCGGGCGAGTCTGTCGGGACGAGGAGCAGTGCGAGCTCATCGCTCCGCACTGCTCCGGCGTCCAAAATGGTGGCTTCCGGTTGGTGGAGGCTCTCCACCAACCAGAGAAGCTCGCCAGCATAAAGCCCACCCCCAGCAGATCTGCAGGCATGCACTAGTGCGCGCCTGCAAATCTGCACTGGAGCGCGGCGACAGAGCGACACGGAGTCGTGCACTCCATGCTTTTTAAAAACCTCTTAAAAGAGGTTTTTTAAAAGCATGCTGTGTGACCAGTTCCGGTCGCTCCGAACTGGACTGAAGTGCGGAACTACAAAAAGTAGTCCGTCCCAGTCCACTCCACGGTGCAGAAGACCTCCGTTGGAGGTCGCTCTGCACCGTTTTAATAGTCCGGTGTGGAAAGGGCCTATATTTGTCCATTTTTATTCATTAGAAAAACCTACTATGCTTCACTCATTCTCCCTTATGCCACACACTTTGGGGCATGGAACCTGCCCCCTCAACAGGAAATCAACCAACTGGGAAAATGGACCTCAACCCCACAGGAGTTACCCTCCCCTGGCTTTCAGTGTTATTGTAAGGCTGATAACAAGCAAATCTCCCATGTGAAGACCTTTGAAAACTTAAAAGCGCTCACAGACTGTAGCATTTTTGCCTGGGTGTCCTTCAGTAAAAGATCATATAGCTGGCAAGGAGAAGACTCTTTGACTCTTTCCCTTTGGCCTTTCCTTTTATCCATGAACTGGGAATCCTGTTTCTCGCCTGCACAATTGATTCTGATCTCCTCTCAGCCCAAGCCTACATGCCCTGTTGTGAATGTGTTTGTCACTTTCTCCTTGTTCATATTGTATAGGAGGAGATTCCAGCTCACCCCTTTGCTGTTGCAGCTCTTCTTCTTGATGCCAAATCACACTTTGGTTCTTTTCTTTCTCTGATGTTCCATTTAATACTGGCCCACTTTCATGTTTAGCAGTGTATCTGTTTGGTAGACATGTGCTAAATGAAAATTGATTTGTTTTTGTTTTTCCTTTGGAATAATCACACAATAAGTATGATATAATGTGCCTTTCCACTGATGGCTTCTGTCTTCTTTTGTCATGAATCCAAACCATCTTTCTAGGCGCCAAACCTAATCAGAAGTTGATAGCATGATAAGTATGTGTCTTCTCTCACTCTCTTTGGTCTTTCCCATTTAACTTATTTTTCCAGGTCTATTTTCCAGGGAAATAATTGATTGGATATGGTATCCTAGGAGGATCTATGCAGATCTGTATCCAGTAGAGGAGTTCTGTGT
This sequence comes from Iguana delicatissima, assembly GCA_948472985.1. Lineage (NCBI taxonomy): Eukaryota > Metazoa > Chordata > Lepidosauria > Squamata > Iguanidae > Iguana > Iguana delicatissima. The sequence goes on along the minus strand of CAOKZL010000187.1, from coordinate 1,478,392 downwards.
CCCATTAAGGTCTTATGTGGATCACTAATTCCTCTTTCACTGCATTTTATAATTTTGACATCTTTCTATGTGAACCTGTTATTCTGTAAACAGGATATTCATTTACAAATTTTTGGAATTCTGATATCTTTAGAGGATGAAACTGACGTCCTTTATTACTGTAGATCAGCTCAGGGATACCATATCAGGAAAATATGGATTTGCACTGCAGAATCATTGCACTGCATTTAGATTGGCAATTCTGGGGAAACAGGAGTAGTAATATGCAATCAAAAGGTACCAGTTCCTTGAAAAGCAAGGCAAACTTGGGCCATCATTTTCCAAGGCTTTTCAGGGAATTCTGATAGCAGTAATGGTTCATGATGAATAGTTCTAGAGTGTACATTAGGCATCCATTGTTGACATCCAAAGCCACCACACTGATTCTTCTGCCTGTGCTCAGCATTCTACAATTCTCTCAGGTCCACTGCAAACAAGGAGACAATCTCTTTCTATATGCTGTCTGGAATAACAAGACATGACCTTCTTATCCAACAAACTTTGTTAATATACTTTGTTAAATCAGAAATTCTTTTCTCCTTTTAAAATCTAACAGTAAAACATATTTCAGAACTTGCGTGAGAAAGAGAAACAATGCTACATCAAGATCATTTAATTAAAGCATTTAAACCCATTTTAGTCTAAACTATACCTTAATACACAACTACCCCTTAATACACAAGGGTTTTTCCCCCCTAAAAAACTGCAAAATACAGATTGAGGGAAATCCCTCACATTTAACAATACGTAATTTAGATGTAATTTTCCACAGGATTCCTCCTTCTTAATCTCATTCTCTTCTCAGATGAATTGCCAATATTTTCCCTAATTCTTATGCCTGAATTCTTTCCTCCCACCTTTGGCATTCACACCCATAATTCTCATATTTCCAGTGTTCTAACTCATATTAACCTGATCTTTATTTGCTTGCTTCCTGAATTCCCCCTTTTTGTCTGATGTTGAGATTATGCCATCTCTGCCATATCCTCATCTTTCTGTTGTGTGATTTTAGGTTCCTCATCTTGTGTCAACATTATATGATTTTTTCATCTTCCCCCTCCTCTGGCAATGTATACTGTGGTTCCACCAAATCCACATCCTAAAATAGTTGATTCATCCCTTCTATGCTCATTAGATTACTCAGAACAGTCATTGTCCCCTAATGACCAAATCTCATCTCTTAGGTACTATTAGTTCATGAGAAAACTGCATTTTCTGTGTGATTACTATTTCAACATAGAAATATTAATCCCTGTGCAGAAAATTCTGTAATTGGATATTATTATGTTGAGGAGCCCAGGACAAGCCTCAGAGGAGGTGAGTTCTGATTGTTGGGGACTCCTTGCTCAGGGGAACCGAACCGGCAATTTGCAAACCGGACAAGCTCAATTGAGAGGTCTGCTGTCTTCCTGAGGCCAAGATCAACCACATAACGGAGAGACTAACCAGGCTGGTCAAGCCCAGTGGCCATAAGTCCCCCATTTTGGTTCACGTTGGAACCAATGACACTGCAAGGAGCAGCTTTTACCACATCGCAAAGGACTACGAGCTTATGGGGATGAAGCTTAGGGACCTTCGTGTACAGGTGGTCATTTCATCTTTCCTCCCTGTTCAAGGATATGGTGCATGAACGGAAAGGGCAATAGCAGAGGTCAACAACTGGATCCACACATGGTGCTGCCAGCAATGCTTTGGGTTTTTGGAACATGGCCTGAATTTCCATGAACGTGGGCTTCTGGAAAGGGATGGGCTGCACCTCACGAAACTTGCCAGGAATGTTTTTGCAAACAGTCTTGCAAGGAGGATTAAGAGGTCTTTAAACTAAGTTCCACTGGGGAGGGAAACAATATTATTCAGGGCAAGGACTCGGCGAGTGCAGGGGAAAAAGTCCAAAATGATATAGGACAAGTAGTACAAGCGGCCAACGGTGGGAGGAGTAGAAACTATAGTACAGGACTTGCAGGAAGGGCCCGGGGACTTAAGTGTCTCTACACTAATGCACGGAGTATGGGAAACAAGCAAGATGAACTTGAACTCCTAGTACAACAAAATACATACGATTTAATAGGCATCAATGAGACCTGGTGGGATGAGTCTCATGATTGGAATGTAGGAATAGAGGGGTATAGCCTATTTTGTAAAAATAGACCAAACAAGAAAGGAGGAGGAGGAGCCTTGTATGTCAAGGATGTTTTCACCTGTGAAGAGATCCGTGACTTAAACCCAGAAAGCCAGGTCGAGAGCATCTGGGTAAGAATTAAGGGAGTGAGAAACAATAGGGATATTCTGATGGGGGTTTACTACAGACCTCCAACCCAAACTGAGGACTTTGAGGACGCCTTCCTCAACCAAATGACTGCACATTTTAAAAGGAGAGATACAGTAATAATAGGAGATTTCAATTACCTAGATATAGGTATATTTCAATTACCTAGATATAGTCAAACTCTGCCAAGACAGCAAGGTCCAGCAAGTTTCTTTCCTGGCATGCAGACAATTTCATGGTCCAGAAGGTGGAAGAGGCCACAAGGGGATCAAATATTCTAGATCTGATCCTGACCAACAAGGATGACCTTGTTAATGGGGTAGAAGTGGTTGGATCTTTAGGGGGGAGTCACCATGCCCTATTGGAATTTGGCATTCAGTGGGAAGGAGAAGATAAGTGTAGCCAGACACTCATCTTAGATTTTAAAAAAGCGGACTTCCGTAAACTTAAGGAGATGCTGGTTGGAATTCCGTGGTCAAGAACAGTGAAAGGGAAAGGAGTTCAGGAGGCATGGAAGTTCCTTAAAAGGGAGATACTAGAGGCACAGTCTAAAACTGTGCCCATAAGGAGGAAAAATGGAAGGCATGTGAAGAAACCAGAATGGTTGACTAAAGAACTCTCAGCTGAGCTAAGTGTTAAGAGAAACATGTACAGGAAATGGAAGAAGGAGGAAACCACCAAAGAAGAATTTAAGCAAGTGGCCCGGAGATGTAGGGAGGAGGTCAGAAAGGCTAAAGCACAGAACGAACTTAGGCTGGCCAGAGACATTAAAAACAATAAAAAGGGCTTTTTAAAATATGTCTGCAGCAAAAGGAAAAAGAAGGAGACGATAGGGTCGCTGCGCAGAGAAGATGGTGAATTACTCACAGGGGGAAGAGAAAAGGCAGAATTATTTAACACCTTCTTTGCCTCAGTTTTTTCCCAGAAGGATACAAGCACTCAACCTGGTGTTTGGGGAGCAGGTGAGGAAGCAGGGGAAATGAGGCACATAATAGGTAGAGAGGTGGTACAGGAATATCTGGCCACACTGGATGAATTCAAGTCTCCAGGGCCAAATGAGTTGCATCCTAGGATATTAAAAGAACTGGCAGAGGTCATTTCAGAACCGCTTGCTATAATCTTTGAGAAATCTTGGAGGACAGGAGAAGTTCCAGCAGACTGGAAGAGAACAAATGTTGTCCCCATCTTCAAGCAGGGAAAAAAAGAGGACCCAAATAATTATCGCCCAGTCAGCCTGACATCAGTACCCTGAAAGATCCTGGAGCAGATCATTAAGCAGTCAGTTTCTAATCACTTAGAAAACAATGTGGCAATCACGAGAAGTCAACATGGATTTCTCAAAAATAAGTCATGCCAGACTAATCTTATCTCTTTTTATTACTAGCTTGATAGATGAAGGGAATGCTGTGGATGTAGCATATCTCGATTTCAGTAAGGCCTTTGACAAAGTTCCCCATGACATTCTTGCAGAAAAGCTAGTAAAATGCAGACTGGACAGAGCTACTGTTAGTTGGATTTGTAATTGGTTGACCAATCGAACCCAAAGGGTGATCACAAATGGCTGCTTTTCATCCTGGAGAGAAGTGACTAGTGGGGTGCCACAGGGTTCTGTCCTGGGCCCAATGCTGTTCAATATCTTTATCAACGACTTGGACGAAGGAATAGAGGGCATGCTCATCAAATTTGCAGATGACATCAAATTGGGAGGGGTTGCTAATACCCCAGAGGACAGGATAAAATTCAAAATGACCTGGACAGATTGGAGAGCTGGGCCAAGGCTAACAAAATGAAATTCAACGGAGAGAAGTGTAAGGTCCTACACTTAGGCAGAAAAAATGGAACACAGAAATATAGGATAGGGGACACGTGGCTGGATAGCAGTATGTGTGAAAGAGATCTAGGAGTCCTAATAGAAAACAAGCTGAACATGAGTCAGCAGTGTGATGCGGCAGCCCAGAAAGCCAATGCAATTCTCGGCTGCATCAACAGGAGTATGGTGTCTAGATCGAGGGAGGTACTGGTACCACTCTACTCTGCTTTGGTTAGACCTCATCTTGAATACTGTGTCCAGTTCTGGGCACCCCAATTCAAGAAGGACATGGTCAAGCTGGAGCAAGTCCAGAGAAGGGCGACCAAAATGGTGAGAGGCCTGGAAGATATGCCCTATGAGGATAGACTTAGAGAGCTGGGTATGTTTAGTCTGCAGAAGAGAAGGTTAAGAGGGGACATGATAGCCATGTTTAAATATTTGAAGGGATGCCATGTAGAGGAGGGAGAGGGCTTGTTGTCTGCTGCTCCAGAGACCAGGACAAGGAGCAATGGATTCAAGCTGCAGGAAAGGAGATTCCACCTGAACCTCAGGAAGAACTTCCTGATGGTCAGGGCTGTCCAGCAGTGGAACATGCTGCCTCGGAGTGTAGTGGAATCTCCTTCTTTGGAGGTTTTTAAGCAGAGGCTGGATGGCCATCTGTCGAGAGTGCTTTGAGGGTGTTCCTGCATGGCAGGGGGTTGGACTGGATGGCCCGTGTGGTCTCTTCCAACTCTACATTTCAATGATTCTATGATTCTATGCATAAAATTTGCACATGTTTGATCTGCATAGAAAACAGCAATTTCTGTGCAGAAAAGAGTATTTTATGTACAAGAATTAATATTTCTGCATTAAAATATTATTTTTCATGTACAAAATGCTGCTTCCTGTTCAGAAAATGCTGTTTCCTGCACAAAACGGCAATGTGCAAATATTGTGCCGAACAAGTCCCCGATTGCAAATAGACTTCAAAAACTGCATGGTTTTTGAAAACTTTCTTTGAGGAGGAAGAAAATTGTTGAATTACTCAATGCCATCTTCAAGAAGAGACTTAGTGAAGAATTACATCCCTAATGAACTGTAAATCATCACTTTCTATAAATACTACTGGGTATTATTCTAAACCTTTAACCACATAAACTGGTTCTGTGATGCATATGGTAGATGCATACATCTTCACTGTAGCTGTTATCTTTTCCTGATGGTCTCTTTCAGTTTGTGTCTGATTACAGTAATCTTTGTCTTAAGTGTAGACTAAACCCTGAGTGATAGTAGTGGCGTTCAGCTTAAATTCTACTGATATACATTTGGCTTGGTTTCTACTGTCTATGTGCTTACCCTTTTATGTTGGTTCTCCCTCACAAAACTGAACTAATTGGGATTTGTTCTGTTGGTACTCTTATCTGGCTTTGCAATAGTCTAGAGACTATTGCAAACTGAATATTTTGCTGGGGAATGTTCCTTTAAGAGTTTCTTCTTCACCTCTTCTTCATCTGTCTCTGTAGCCCCTTTGAGCCATGCCCCCTCCTTCAATGTGTGAACATTGTTCACATGCTGCTACAGAGGTCTTATTATTGTTTCTTAACATTTCTATGTTTCCTTACTGTGGTGACTGTTTTTGCCAAAGTGAGCCCCTCATCTAATTACAGCTTTTCAAATACCTTGAGATCTCTGATTCATATAACAATTGTGAAAAATTATCTCATCATGGAGGGTGCCATAGTCACAAAGTTTGGTCAGCAGGCATTGAGAGAAGAGAGAGAGAGAGGATGAAATCTTCAACAGATTCATTTTTTTTTATTTAACAATGACTTAAAGTTTGCCCAGTCATAAATCATACTGTGTTTTACAGTGAAATGCTTTTCAAAACTTTCCACCACTGTAATGCATTTTTTAAGAATCTTTCTTACTCAGCTTGAATGAAAGTAGGATCTCATCCACCTGATCCTCCATTAGGTTAATAATAATATTAGCCTGTACCTTCCTGGCTTTGCTTTTTAACAAGGAACTTATCTTGAACTTCTCAGCTTTGTGCCTCCATTTAGGCTATTCACTGGGGAGTGTAAATAGAAAAGGGTCTGTTGACACTAAAGGTGGATGCAGCCATTTTCATTCCACAATGTTTTTCACATACCCCCCCCCCACATTTCCATAGAGCCACCAGAAAAAAACACATGGTTTTTTTTGCCTCAACTCTTATGGAGGGCATGAGAAATGAAAATGGGGAAGCATGTCCTCCAGGGCAGTTGCCTGTCTTAATTTAAAAAAAATTACTTCACTTTTTCTGTTTTAACTCCTTACTCTTGCAGATAGGCATGATAGCCCATGATCATGGGGTAAATTCAATGACCAAGCAGAAAAATCAGGAACCAGGTAAAAATCCTGGTCAACTGGATGGTATGGTAATCCTTGTGGAAATTCATCCCTAATTCTGTCTTTCTCTCTCCCACACACAGGAGAAATCTTCTGAAAATGTAGCACAACCATTAGACCTAAAAGTCCTGAATAAAAGCCATCAAGTTCCCAGAGCAGCGAGCTGGGGTATAGGAGTAGTCATGTAGTCAATTTCGTCAGTTATGAGTTATCTGAGCAAGATGCAGGGAGAAGCATGAGGATAGCCTTTAGCCAGTCTGAGAATTGTATTGGAAGGTCAGAAGATGGGCTAGCAAAGAGTAAGGAGAATAGTCCAACATTTAGTCAGTCCAAGGTCAAGACAAAACAGGAATGAGAGGAAGAACTGCTAGGCAACCAAATAAGACAGTTACTGGTCAAGAATACTGGGAGTTTCTTAAAAGTGTGATACTGAGGGCACAATTTAAAATTCTGCCAGTAAGGAGGAAAAATGGCAGGTGTCTAAAGAAACCAGAATGGTTGATGAAAGAACTCTCAGCTGAGCTAAGTGTTAAAAGAAACATATACAGGAAATGGAAAAATGGTGAAATCACCAAAGAGGAATTCAAACAAATAGCCAGGATATATAGGGAGAAGGTCAGAAAAGCTAAAGCATAGAATGAATTCAGGCTTGCCAGAGACATTAAAAACAATAAAAAGGGCTTTTTTAGATATGTCCACAACAAAAGGAAAAACAAGGAAATGATAGGGTCACTGCATGGAGTAGATGGCCAATTACTAATAGGCGGAAGAGAGAAAGCAGAACTACTTAACACCTTCTTTGCCTCAGTTTTCTCCCAAAAGGATAGAAGTATTCAACCTAGGGGGTGGGAAGCAGATGAGGAAGGGGGGGGAAATGCAACACAGAATAAGTAGAGAAGTAGTACAGGAATATCTGGCTAAACTAGATGAATTCAAGTCTCCAGGGCCAGATGAATTACATCCAAGGATATTAAAAGAACTGGCAGAAGTCATTTCTGAACCACTCACAATAATCTTGGAGAACTCTAGGAGAACAGGAAAAGTCCCAGCAGACTGGTGGAGGGCAAATTTTGTCCCCATCTTCAAGAAGGGGAAAAAAAAGAGGACCCAAATATCACCCAGTCAGCCTGACATCAATACCAAGAAAGATGCTAGAGCAGATCATCAAACAGTCAGTCTGTAATTACTTAGAAAGCAATGCTGTAATCATTAAAAGTCAACATGGATTTCTCAGAAATAAGTCATGCCAGACTAATCTTATCCCTTTCTGTGATGGAGTTACAAGCTTGACAGATGAAGAGAATGCTGTGGACGTAGCATATCTTGATTTCAGTAAGGCGTTTGACAGAGTTCCCCATGACATTCTTGCAAGGAAGCTAATGAAACATTACTGTTAGGTGGATTCGTAATAGGTTTACCAACTGAACCCAAAGGGTGCTCACCAATGGCTGCCTTTCATCCTGGAGAGAAGTGACTAGTGGGATGCACAAGGTTCTGTCCTGGGTCCAGTGCTATTTGACATCTTCATCAATGACTTGGATGAAGGAGTAGAGAGCATGCTGATCAAATTTGCAGATGATACCAAATTGGATGGGGTTTCTAATACTCCAGAGGACAGGATCAAAATTCAAAATGACCTTGAGAGATTGGAGAGCTGGGCCAAAGCTAATAAAATGAATTTCAACAGAGATAACTGTAACGTGCAATGTATTTGTGCATTCCATTTTTTCTGCCTTAGGCCCTTTCCACACGTGGGGCAGCGAAACGGGGCGGCGCACGCAGGAGCGGAGCTTACCTGGAAGTGGGTTGCTCCGTCCCCGCGGGGAGCGCGCGTTCGCTGCTCTACACGGCGGTGAATTTCGGCGGCGCCCAAAATGGCAGCCGCTGGCTTCTGGCGGCACTCCGCCAATCAGGACAGTGCGCCAGCTGGAAGCCCGCCCCTGAGCAGCTTTGCAGAGATGCGCTAGCGCGTCCCTGCAGTTCTAAACGGGGCGCTGCGACGGAGTAGCGCGCGCAAGTTTCATAAAAAACACTTGAAAAGTGGTTTTTATAAAACACGCAGCGCGACCCCCGTGGCTGCGCAAGGGCGGTTTGAGGTGTAGAACCTCCCCTTTGCAAACCGCCCTAGCATGCCTCGCGGTGTAGAAGACCTCCTGGTGAGGTCGCCCCAGCGCGGGCAATATGCCCGTGTGGAAAGGGCCTAAGTCTAGGCACTTAGACAGAAAAAATGCAATGCACAAATGTAAGATGGGGGACACATGACTGGATAACAGTATGTGTGAAAGGGATATAGGAGTCTTGGTAGATCAAAAGCTGAACATGAGTCAGCAGCATAATGCAGCAGCCAAGAAAGCCAATGTGATTCTTGGTTACATCAATAGGAGTATGGTGTCTAGATCAAGTGAAATAATGGTACCACTCTATTCTGCCTTGGTTAGACCTCATTTGGAATACTGTGTCCAGTTCTGGGCACCTCTATTCAAGAAGGATATCAACAAGCTGGAGTGTGTCCAGAGGAGGGTGACCAAAATGGTGAAGGGTCTGTAAGCCATACTGTATGAGAAGCGGCTTAGGGAGCTGGGTTAAGAGGGGACATGATAAGCCATGTTTAAATATTTGAAGGGATGTCCTGTTGAGAAAGGATGACATCAGTGTTTTTTACTTAAACCTCAGCTGGGCTGGGAGTTTTCTTTGTTTTTCAATGAAGGACAAGAATGTGTCTTCTTCAGCCTCTGTAGCCTCTCCCATGTCCTGCTGGGGAACAGGATCTTCTATTTCCTCAGCCCCTGTCTCCTCAGAGGGAGTTGCAGCTTCTTGGCAGTCTACCTCCTCCTCATCTGAGTCCTCCAAGAGGTAAATTATGACACTGTATAGTGTTGCTCATGTGTCTTAGGTAGATTAGGTCCATAATATACACTCTACCTCATCAGGAGAATTACTGATTCTGTCTAAGGCCATTTCCGCACCTTACCTGGTTTCAAAACCATTGCACAGGGATCCAGTGAAAGCGTCTCCCAGGAGGGAGCACTTCTGTCACCAGCTGCCTGCTGGATGGGAGGGAACTCAGTGGCTCTGCCTCCCCTTCCACAGCACAGCACAGCAGTTTCCTAGGCTGCGCTGGGGAAGAAGTGCAGCCACTGCACTTCCTGACATTCTGCTTGACAGATAAGTGTGGGAGGGAGGTGGGAAGACTTCACAATCACATGTTGTTGACTGGAGAAACCCAACAATGGTTTAATCTGTGATTGCAATGGGTTGCCACAGGATTGCCATGGGATTGTGATGATGTCATGCAGAATCATCATCACAACCCCATGCGATCCTGTGACCATTGTGGGTTGGGGTGGTGTACAGAAAGGGCCTAAGAGTGGCCTCATTCTTAGTTTTGTTATTTTTAACCTCAAAATTGCTATGACTCAATGGGACTGGTTTTTACCACCCTCTCAGTCTGGTACAACATTAAAGGAAGAGGCTGCTGAGTTCTCTGTAGAGATCTAGGACTCTCGACCTAAGGCATGATAGGAAGAAATTAAATAGATGCAGCTTTACTTAGCGCATGAGGATGGAAACAGCTCCTGAAAATATTCTGCCCATTCTTCAGTAGTATGGCACTTCAGCATGTGCCATTCACACCCTTGAACATTGTGGAAGATTCTGCCTACTGTGTTTCTGCCTGTCACTCAGCTGTTGACACTGAGCTGCAGTTATGATGAAAGAAAATATGGTTTCAACAATAGATATTACTACACACAAGAGAACTGCAGCAAAATCTGGGGACAAACAAAACAGATGCTTATACAGGAAAAAGAATACCATCAGTTTCTAACAATATAGGCTCCTTAGAAGTGTCAGGGTTTAGGAACAGGTAGGGGGTCATCTTGTAGTATGGGCTGAGTATGGCCATTCTTATTTAGCCTCTGTTACATCCTGTCCTAATCTATCTTTTCTTTACACAGCCATTCAATTTTTTTTAAAAAAAAGGTAGGAAACAGATGAAAAAGATTTCTCTCTATGCTTGCATATCATATAAGAAGGCAATTTGGTGGAAGGGTGAATATGAGTTATAAATTCATCTCTAACTCCCACCTTATGGTCTTCACTCCCCTCATCTCTCTTCATTTGTCATTTTTATTGATACTGAAGAAAGATGTTATTATGCTGGAATTTTAAAAAGGTAGGTATCCTGACTTTTTTTCTTCAATAAATCCTTTCCTGCTCATTTTAATGAACCATAGCAAAATGAGTGAGTCTCAAATGCTTTCAATCCTATTTACACACTACAGGAGAAAGCAGCGGGGTTGCATTCTCTGGATATCAATCAACACCTCAGCCAACAAGAAAGTGCTCTTATTCTTCCAAGGAAATTTGAATTTTTAAACAGGTTTTGAGAAAAAACAATTCATATGGTTGTGGAGGGACCCTGCAACACTAACTAATGGTGCATTTTTTAATGGAGTGAGGCTACTAAAAGTTTTGTATGAGATTTAAGACAAAATCCTATCCTTTTCTTGCTGAGTACCGTCAGTATTAAGTGAAAGTTCTCTAAAGACAAAATCAAGAAAACAGTTCTATCCATTGTGGTTTTTCTTTTCTTCAATGAAGATTCTTCAGTGCTTTGATCTACATTGCTTCCAGTATCTGAAACACAGTAAGCCCTTCAACAGACACCAAAGCAGTTTTTCTTTGGAATTCTGATTTTCTCTTTACTTTTACCATGTTTGCCACACTGTGTGTTCAGCACAATGGCATTTTGTTAAGATCCTCAGTACTTTGAAATAAGTACATTGTAAACCACAAGATTTTGGGTGAAAATTGATGTCATTTTAAAAAATCATGCAATTTTTTTTTCCTCTCAAGTTTTGGCTTGCAATGAAGAAAACAGCTTTTATGTGGGCTTTTGGCAACTGTTGCTGGCTGAAAGCAAGCGTGGGACAAACTAAATAAAAATAAACACTGCTGGAAATATTCTGCAGATTTGAACTCACGGAGAAATTTGATCCAAGACAGAGATCTTCTTCCTAATCGCACTTACATTCAGTCCTTGAGGGAAAATAATCTGGAATCAAGAATTTGACCACTTCACTGAGAGAGCATGTTCCCCTTCAAGTCATGGAAGCTTCACAAAGCACTGCTAGATCTTGGTATTTGTACTAATTGTATTGAGTCTGGAAATGGCCAGCTAGCCCCACTCTGTAAAGCCATAAACAACCCTAATCATCTTTCAAGAATTGGACTAGATGACCTTGTAGTCCCTTCCAACTTTAAGATTTTATTATTCTAACTCATTGGAACCTACTTCTGTGTAGATAAGTGTATGATTGCATTGTTAAAATAAATGCAACATTGCTCTGAAGAAAAACAATTCTAATAGCCAGTAAATCTCTCCCATGTTACATTCCCTTTTCTAAGGCATTGTGCAGCCCACAGTGCACACACATAAACACTGTAGATCAGTAAAGGATGCAGGAGGGTAGAGAGAAGAAAACTAGCAAAACTATGGCTTAATATCTACATTTTGGTCCTCCACATTTGTGGGTTTGACATTCATGGATTTGATTATTCATGAACTTCTTCAACTTCTGCCCCCATCTAAAAGCTGTCTTTTCTGGGGGAACCTTCCCTATCAGTGGCTGCAACCAGGCAGCACAGCCCTTTAAAAAAACACATCTGATCTTCTTCCTCTATCAGCCACTGCCTGGCCAGCTAAGAAGAGTTTATACCCTGATTTAGCACCACGAACTCTCCCCTGATGCCTGCCAATACCCAAAAAAGGAGATGGGTGAGACAAAGGAAATAGAGAGCCACCATGCCGACCCACCCCTTTTCCCTTTCCTGTCCCTGACCTAGTTTGCACTCTGAGTGTCTGTTCTCCCCACCATCTCTCAGCCTCCTTCTCTCCCTACACACACTTTAATATGTGTGGAGTTTCTACTTTTGCAGGGGTCCTGAGTCCCTAACTCTAGCAAATGTGAATGGCCAATTGCAATGCAAATAGCAATCAGAACAAAGGAAGTAGGCAAATATTTTCTAACCAGGAATGCTAATCTGCAATAGTGATCCTGTTTCAGGAAAATTAGAAGTGGAAGGGAAAGCTAAAATTCATTCAAGGGGAGAAATTTGTGTCTGTTTGAGAGAGGGAGAGACAGAGATTTGTGCATGGCTCTCTGGATGTTATATTTCAAAGGGAATTTTCTAAATGAAAGCCCCACCTGTGGTTTTTAAAAGGTATATGTATTCCTTTTTTTTATCCTAAGAAGCAATTAACGTCCACATAGTATAGGATTTTTGTTCCAAAAGCTCTGAAATGATTGCACTCACAGAAGCTCTGGCTCTCATCCTGACCCTGCTGGGAACAAAAAGATGCAGCCTCCTCCACTCTGGAAAGCAGGTTGCCTCTTGCTGAACTGAACCAGTACAACTCCATCTGCAGCAATATAAGCAAGCCCCAGATGAGAGGAGAAAAGTAGGGGCAGGGAAGAGAAAGTGGGACATTTTGAAATTAGCTAAGAAACCAGGAAGGAAGGGGAATAAAAGTGACTGCCCTGATCAAACCAGGAGAGTTGTGAGGTATAAAAATGGGCCCCTGGACCTGCTGAAGTTGCCTTTATGTGCTTGAAAGATGAAATTTCATCTCTTTGACCTTCCCATAATATGTTTTAAAGGTAAGAAACCTCTTTTATAATCTCCCATAAAAAGCTACAAGACTTAGTACAAGACAAGGCTCCTGGGCTTTCAAGAATTGATCATAAATGATAGCCCTAGTATGCATAAACCACTCTAAAAAATAATGAGGATGAGAATGGTAGAAGGGAAAATTCTGGCAGATGTAGTTTTGCCTTTTAATGTGAAATCTAGAAGCAATCCTGTATCTTAAGAATTCACAATAACTTGTCACTGGCCAAGGACATGTTAACTGAAATTGTTGTAAATGGCTGACTTTCTCTTTATATTGTGATTTAGCTTTTGACCAAGAGGGGGAACTTCCTGCTGTTAATATTAAATATTTGCAGAAGTATTCTTTTGTCTTTGGACCTTTCCGCATGACGTCGCTGTTGCGTTTTTGCCACAGGATGGCAGCGGTTGGCAGGTTGCGCTTCTGCATGATGTTGCCGCTGTCCCACTGCCATCTTGTCACAGAGCATCGCGTTTGCGCAGTTTTCGCAAAACAGAAAAAATCCTTTTTGCACCTGCAATCACACGGCGCTCCCGTCACTTCTGGCCATGCGGAAGATGTGGAAGTGCATTGGCAATGCTTCCTTCCATAGCGCAACAATGGAAAAACCCCAGCTGCGCTGCAGAAGGAAGACGTGGTGCCATTGCATTATCTTCCGCATGGACTGAGCAGGTACAGAGGGGAGCGTTGCTGACACGCTCCCTTCTGGACCCGAGACTGCAGCGAGACAATGCAGAAGAGCTTCGTCATGCAGAAACGGCCTTTGTTGGGTTTTTTCCCCTCCTAAACCCAAGAAGCAATTTCTTCATTATTCCTATTTGAATGACGCAGGAAATTAGATTAAAGAAGTTCTCCCCTTGTGCCCGGAAGATTATGCCGCCGTTCCCCTCTCCCACAAAGGCTGCTGTTGCAGTCAAGGCTGATTGATTTTTTAAAAAAACTGCTCCTGCGCTTTTTACTTTATCAATAATCTGTTTCCAGACCCGCTGGAAAAGAAGGGGGTTCTTTTAAAATTCAATGATCTAAGTATCATGACAGATACTTAGTTCACTGTAATACATCTTGCTGGCCAATTGGGGAAGGCTGTATTGGAAGGATTCGAGAATCAGATGATTCTCTCTTGTTCTTTTGGGTGATAATGCATATGGATAAAGATTCAAGGGGAGACAGGAAAAAGGAGAACTCAGTCACACCCATGCGAGGACTTGGAAGCCATTTTCTTGAATTCTGCTGGCAAAAGAACAGTGATAGCAATGGTAGCCTGGCCTTCTTATGTACATACCATGGGGATAGTTATTGGTGTGGAACAAAATTAGGGCATTGCTCCCCAAACATGAAATATACCTATCCAAATGAAACCTTCATTCCTCAAATTTCTAGCATTGCAGAGAATGAGACATTAAAAATTGTTCCTATCCCGCACATTCTCCTATTTTTTGTTTTCACATTCCCTTGGTCACTTGGTCACTTGCCAACTCATTTCCTCTGGATGCTTAAACTGCATTTCTAATTTTCAGCTGAAGTTTTACTTCACTGCATTGCTAGAAATTGGGAGTGGTGGAAGGAAAATTTACAGGGAGAACAGAGTTTTATGGGGGGCAACACCCTTGCTTTGTTCTGCCCGCAGCATAGTTACATCCTTGTTTGTGCAGCTCAGTTCACATTGGTTTATCTGTATGTGGTCATGGATCTGCATAATTCAATTGTACAGAGTAGCCCTAATTTAACTGGCCCTGAAAGAATTGGGTAGACTGAATGATGCCTAAGTGAAAAATAGACCATCCAGAAAAAGATTTCTGGAAGCTAGCCATGTCACACAACAGATGAAGGTAAAACCAGGGATTTAGAAAAGGAAATTGCACGCAAACAATGAAGCCAGTAGAGATGCAGGGAGAGAACCACCAGTGAAAAAATGTTAAAAGGGGCCTTATTCAAAACAAGGAGGGGAAATACATACTTCTTTCCGAATCTATCAAAGTTCCTTGCCTCCAGCAAACAGAATTAAACAAACAAGCAGTGACAGAGATCATCCTGAGAACATTTTTAATCTGAGCCACCTGTTTGCTCTTTGGATGTGTGATGAGGAAAAGCCTGATTCATTTCAGTTGTGTGATCTTCTAAATGGAAGCACCCCTACTTCATCAACATTTTTAGAGTCAAATTAGAGACTGAACACAAGCTGTTACCTTTCCACAGTGACACCTATTTTATACAGCTTGTGATACCTCCCAGAAGTGAAGTCAATAAAAACTTTCTGGGAACTTCGCTGGATTTGTAGAGCCCAGCATTATGTGCATAGTCCAGGAGCTGAAATGTATTAATTCTAGGCAAATTCAAAAGAATATACATGTGTTTGAGTCTGAAAACAGAAAGAATCATTTTTTTGAATAGTGTTCACTTTGCTGTTTAATATTTCAAAAGCTACATTCATACAGTGAATCACCAAGCTGTTTGTTATCCCTTCTGCAAATTCCTTAATCTTTACCATCTCACCCACGGGATCAAGGAGTTCCATAGTCCTCAGATATTAATAAATGTTGTTCATGGGTCTCTATTTTTCATTATTTCCTTTTGCACCACTTCTCTGCAGTGAGAATAGGTCATTCCAGTTTAATAATTTTAAATCCATTTATGTTCCAAAAATTTTCCATTGATTTGTACTGCAATACTTCTCTCTCTCTCTCTCCCTCTCTCTCAAAATACATTGAAAACTGTTTTGGGGCAATATTCTAGCTGCTTGATATAACATAGCACCTGCTTCTTCTGGTAGGGTAAGTTACAACTAAGGCCCTTTTTGCATGGCATTTTCCATGCGAAAGGGCCCCTTGAGCATCGTGCAAATGTGAGGAGCGGTTCACACGATGCACTCACATTTGCATGACGCTCCAGGGCCTGGTAGGCACCACTTGCACACTTTTTCATTTTCGGCTTTAAGCCAAAAATGGAGTGTGGTCACGCATTGCTCCGGGACCCCGTGCATACTTGCCGTGCGTGCGGAGCCTCGGGAGCCAGGCCGGTCGTGCTTCCTGTCTCAGTGCAGCCTGGGAAGGTCCCAGGCTGCACTGCAAAGGAAGAGGAGGGGCTCTTGTGCAAGCAGGCAGCTCGTGCGGAGCTGAAGGACCCTGGATGCAAGAGCCTGTCTCTGGAGGCTGCTCGCACGAGCACTGCACCCCAGCGCCAAGAAAAGGTGAGTTGCGGAAAGGGCCTAAATGTACATATTAAATACATCAGGTTGTTCAGGCTGTTTCATTCCATCATTTGGGAAATGTGCTGCTTGCCAGATGTTGTTGGCTGTGGGTCCCAAGAACCCCAAGCAATACAGCCAGTGATGAAGAATGATAGGACCGGCAGTCCAACTCAACACCTGAAGGGCAGCATGATTCCCATCCCTACATTTCAACTGACAAACATCAGCTCATGTTTGGAAATATTACAAATTAACTGTTTTACTCTCATCTTGCCTTTAGTTAATCTTTTATATTTCATATCTTTGTGCTCTCTGCACAGTTTACCTGTGTGCTGCCACGAGGGTTGCCAGGTAAAAAGGGAACAGACTCTTGACTCTTTAATAGTTGTGTAGAAGAGGAAATTTCAGCAAGTTCACCAGAATTCCAGGAGAGGGAAATTTCAGCTGAAATTCTTTCTTCCACACAACCATTAAAGGGGCGGGAACCCTGACCCTTATTTTACCTGGCAACTCTAGCTGCAGCTTTTTAAAATTATTTGAATCTTCACTCATGTCACTCAAATTCCTTGTCCATTTTGACGTCACTCAAGAGTTTGTTAGCATTCAGTAATACATATTCTCTTACTGAGATCATTAATGAAAAAAATGATCTCAATAGGCTTGTATGGAGATCAGTGATCCTTAAAAGAGATTTAAAAAAGAAGAAACTCTTTGGAAAAACAAAAGCCAACTTGCCAAAAGAACAGTGAAAAAGAGTAGTTTTCTTTGCCCAATATATCATAACTGTGGAATAACTGCGCAATGTTATTTATGCAGAAGGTTTTCCTGAAAATTAATTAGCATTTATCAGAAACCCCATCACACAGTGCCTTCACAATACTTCATAAAACAGTATAAAACTGCTTGTTAGGGAATTCATATTTTTTAGAAAACATAAGATGAGATTTCCTCTAAATCCCATTTCAGCAAATATAGTTCATATCATGTTTGAAGTGCAGAGAGTAACCCGAATCCCTGTATTCAAGGTATGTCGTCGGCTGAATTAAAGCAAAGACTGCACTTACTGAAGGATAAAAGTATTATTTGTTCAGTGACAGAACATTCTGAGGGGGGAAAAGGCTATAATGAAATAGATCTTTATTCCCCTTTAAAAATAATGTGAAGGCAGATGGACAAATAGTCTATGGTAGTGGTTCTCAACCTGTGGGTCCCCAGATGTTTGTGGACTTCAGTTCCCAGAAGCCCTGAGCATTGACCATAGTGGCTGGGGCTTCTGGGAGCTGAAGTCCACAAACATCTGGGGACCCACAGATTGAGAACCACTGGTCTATGGCATGGTATTCACCTCCCTAGATTCCTATGTTCTGAAAATATGTGACCTAGTTCAGATCAAAACTATCAGGCAGTGACACTTCAATCCACATGCTATCTCCATTGTGTAACTTGGTGCTGGCAAGGAACTGTTACAGATTCAGGAATGGTCCATAATCATGGACATGTCTATCAGACTAGCCCTGTGAGATGGTCCAGAATGGCCTGTGGTGCTATAGAATGGGAAAGAAGAACACAAGTATGGGCCACATGATGCAACAACTCTGTGCTTATATCTATGGAGGTGACATCATTATAAGACCAGATAACATCAGCCACAACATCAAGAGTTCAAGCACCTGATTATCTTCCCCTTAAATATAAATAAGCAATGGTGGCATTGCCAATTGCCCAGCAAATGAATAAATGGATACAGATCTGGCATCAGAAAGGATGGAACATAGAGACCAGTGGGGAATGCTCCACTCTCCCAGGATATCCTGCAACAGGCCTTAAACCCTATAAAGGGATTTCATAGGGAGACTACCACAAAAGTGCAGAGTGCAAGCTTGAGATGAATGATTCTGTCCATTTCAGAATAAATGAGAACAATTGTTTCCTGTCCTACTAGAAGTGTTCATTAGCTCCCAATGCTTAGACGGTTGTGCTGTTTGTTTGTTGAAATTTTCATCTCGCTCTTCAATTCAAAAGGACCCAATACAAAACTGAACAGAATACAAACCACTGAACAGCCTGCTATGAACAATTTGCCCAGCACTTCGCAGATAAAATCACCAAATCCACTCTGACCTGGTTGCTATAATTAATACAGATCCCATGTGACTTTATCTTGCCTTCAGTGATAATGGATATAGATAGGATTCTTTGGTTAGGGGAGTTCTACCACATCTGTGTTAGATAGTTGCCCTTTCTGGCTTATTTTAAAAAGCCAGAGGGGGCTCATTGAGTAGAGCAGCCTTTCTCAACCATTGCCATAGAAGAACCCTTGAAATAATTTTCAGGTCTCAGGGAACTCCTGCAGAATAACTATAATAATCACACCTTAAAAAAAATCAATCATGGTCTCTAGTGGAACCCCCAGTAACCTTTCGTGGCAATCTAGGTTCAGTAAGTGGCCAATCAGCTCCACCAAACAAGGCCAAATGTAGTTAGAAGGGGGGCAATCCCCCCGCCATTATCTATGGAACCCAGTTGGCTAAACAATCAATCCTAAAACTAAGTGTAAACAATGAATCTGAAACAGTCTATTTAGAAGCCAGTATCCATATCTTTACAGTACAGTCCCTTCAGTTTGAAAAAAAGGTTCAAATTCCAAGTGAGGTACAAACAATTTGACTTTGCTAATTACAATCTTTCAGAATTAACAGTGGACAAGCCTATTCAATTTAATATGTCTTTATTTTTATTGTTGAAAAGTTATATATGACTTCCGGGTTGCACTGCGGACCGAGGGGTTGTAGAGGCGAGTCTCGCCGAAAAACACAATCGCCCGACATGGAAAAAGCCGGAGAAAGAGAAAACGGAGCCGGCCAGATACCTGCCGGTAAGAGGGTCCTAGGGTCTCGAAGGGGCTCAAAAATTCTGCTGAAGGAAAGGCAAAGCGAGAGGTTTGGATCGCTGCGCTGGGAGTAAGGAGGCAGAAAGAGCCAAAGAAGATACCACAGCCGCGCCGGATAGCCTCCTTGAAAGGCACAGGAACACCTAAACCTTTTTAAAGAAATAGACTTTAAAGATAAAGAAATTAAAGATTGAAGGCTTTCTTTGACAAGGGGGAGGAAAGTCTCCTACAGTGGCAAACGGATCCTGACACGGAGAGAATGAAAAGTAAGTAAAAGTTCTGGAGAGACGGATTGAGATGGGGGAAGCAAGAGCGGATTTGGTAGATAGAGATCTTTTTCCTCCAGGAAGTATGTGCAAAAGGGTAAAAGAACTGAAGTGAAGACAGATGGACTCAGCTTTAAAGATTTCAGTTTCTTTTTCCCTTTGAAAATACCAACAAAGGGGCTAAATTGTTTATAATAGAGGACTTTTGAGTTGAAGGATAGACGGAAAAGAAGGATAAAGAAGGAGAGAGACGAAGATCAGAGAGACCGTGGTCTCAAAACGAAGGAAGGACGGTCGACAGAAGAAGGAGTGAAGGACAGTAAGAGATCGAAAGAGGAAAGAGAGGACGAATGGTAGAAAGAGAAGACAGTGGACTGACGGCAGAGAAAGGGAAGAGAGAAGATCTAGAGAGGGAGGTCGAAAAACAAAAGACTAGACAGACAAAGACAGAGGTAGAGGGATGATGGAGAATTGGAGGAAGGAGTAGAAGACGGCGAAGAGGGTAGAGGAGGTCAAGACGACGAGGGACAAAGGAAGAGGGACTGAGAAAAGGAAGAAGTTGAAGGGCATTACTAGAGAAGGGAGAAACGGAGTGGAGAAATAAACTGTGAAACCCCGACAGAAGAGAGAAGGGTGAGAAGCGAACCAGCAGACTTTAGAGACTGGGAGAAAAATAAATAAATAAAATAAATAAATAAATAAATAAAAACAAAAAAGTTATAACAATATAAAATTTGGCAACAGAACTGAAATTGAATATATATGTTTGCTATAGAACTTAAATATTAGAGAAAGCTAAAAGTTAACTAACTATTTAAATAATCTGTTAAACAGAGAATTTAGGAGAAGGGGTTGGAATTTAAAGGAAAGTCAACAATAGTGATTAATTGTTAACAGCTGGAGAAGAAAGGGAGGGAGAAATAAAAGGGAGTTCTAAAGTTAGAGATATAAACTGACCTTGAGTGTTCTCAGGAAACAAACACAATACATAGAACTCCTAATAGTGGGAGAGCTCCACTTAGTGGATAAGGAGGAAATTGCAGTAGAATTTAAACTTGAAAAAACAGAGTCAAAGTTGTGGTGTGAGACAGGGATAGAAGTGGAAGGGCAAATAACATAATTTAGAGTTGTAAGATAAGATAGAAATAAGGGTGTTTTTTTTTCCTTTAAAAAAAGACTGTTGATTATTTAAAGCTAATTTAACTTGTAGAGTATTGGTGATGGCTTAAAACCTTGTTTGATGTCAGCAAATTTGGTTTAATTAATAATAGTTACAAATTACTTATAATTTGTAACCTGTATTGGGAATTAATTTGATTTATAGTTAAATTTATAGTCAAATTCAGTTAAATATATACATATTTAAATATTAAACTACTACAAGGAAGAAAACAGCTATGCAATCTCAAATTGTTTTGGAGAGAAGACCTTCATTAGAGCAACCCCAACAAATACCAGATATTGGTATTGAACATATCAATAATTAAGAAATTTTAAACTTGAAATAAGACAAGAACTTAAGAGACAAGAAGCAAGATCAAACGCATATCAAAAAGGAAATGGAAGCCTTCAACAAAAGAATAGAAAAGATGCATAGAGAGATTAAAACAGTTCAAAATGGAATGAAGGAGATGGAGAAAAGATTGACTATTTCAGAGATGGAACAAAAAGACATGAGAGACACTCAAAAAAGGCAAGAGACAGAGTTGGATATACATGAAATGAGATACCAAGATAGATGCGCAAAAATTCACGGAGTCAAGGAACAAGTTGGGGAGAACATCTACGCTAGATTGATACCAACTTTAGCAACATATTTGGACCTCACAGAAGAAGATCTTCATAGAGAAATTGATAAGATTTTTTGTATAATTCATACTGGCAAAGGAAAAAACTGGCCAAGGGGAATATAATCATTAGTTTCACAAGAACAAGAATGAGAGATAAAATGCTATTAGAAGCTATGAAGGAACGCTGAGGATTGAAGAGAAAGAAGCAAAAAATTTTAAAGACATCCCGTTCCAGATGTTGAAAAAAAGACAAGACTATAAACGCCTGACAAACTTTTTACAAAGATATAATATCAGATATAGATGGAAGGGGCCAGAGGGAATTTCATTCACAGTCAACTCAAGAAGATATAGATGCCTGTCTCCATCCCAAGTAGAAGAAATCATTGAGAAGATGAAGATATATTTGATAACAAAAAAAAAAGAGACAGTGAAGCGAATACGAGAGATAGAGACAGAAACAGAAAGAGATACGGAAGAAAGAGGAGAACAAGAAGAGGAAGAAGGAAGATTAGAAGAAGAGGAAGAAGCAGAGAATAAAGATGATGAGGAATATGGAGAAGAAGAGGAGATTGAAGATTAATATATAAGATGGAATTAAATTGTATATCATGGAACATTAAATGTGAAATTCAAATCATAAAGCTAGACAAGTCTTTCATTATTTAGAGAAATTTAAAGCTCATGTGATTTGTCTTCAAGAGACAAAGATTAGGACAGTGACACACGAGATATTTGAAGAACCCTAAGCTAGGGAAAAGTTATATATCGGCTTACGAAAGAAAAAGAGAGGGGTGGTGATATATATTAACTCTAAATATCCATCAGAAGAGGTATTTGTAGATAAAAATGGACACTATGTGGGTGTATAATAACTGTTAAATCTTACATTATTGATAATAGGGATTTATGCACCCCTAGAGAATAAAGCAACATTTTATGATAAGATAGAAGAAGAAATACAAAAATACATAAATAAAAATGGTCGAGATCAGATTTTGATGATGGGGATATGAATGGAATAGTGCTGTCCCTAGAAAAGAAACAGATCAGTTACCAAAAAACGGAAAGCGAAAAGTGGGAAATTACCAAACAACATTTTTTAGAATGATGGAAGATTTGACTCTGAATAACAGATATGGAAGACACAAAAAAGGAGAAGAAAAAGGGTTTACATTCTACTCAGACCCCCATCAAACGATGTCAAGAATTGACCTGTGCCTGATATCAAAAACATTACATAGTATAGAAAGAAATTGAGATCCTCCCGAGGATTTTCTCCAATCGCAATCCAATACAAGTTAAAATATCAATGAAGAGAGAGAGTAAATATTGGAACTGGAGAATAAACGAGGTATTATTGAGAAAGGAAGAATACGTTAAGAAGATTAAGCAAGAGCTAAAGAATTTCTTTAAAGGAAAATGATAAAGACGGTATTTCTGCTAAAACAGTTTGGGATGCGGGTAAAGCTGTAATGAGAGGGATGTTAATAAAGTGGTCAACAGAGTGGAAGAGGAAGAGAGAAGAAAAGATGACAAAATTGGAAACAGAAAATTAAATGGAGAGAGGAAGATTAAGACAGAATCCAATGAACAAAAAGGTAAGGAGAGATATAAAGAGACTTCAGGAAGAGATACGGGAGGAAAACACGATCGACATGGAAAAGAAATTAGGAACATTCGCCTAAAACACTTTGAAAGTGCAGACAAACCGGGAAGATGGATGGCGAATAGATTAAGGAAAAGGAAGGAGAGAAATTTGATATTAAGAGTTAAGAATGAAGATAAAATATTTACAGACCAAAAGAAAATAATGGAAACCTTTCGGCAATATTACAAGACATTGTATGATAATGAAACTAACAAAGGGATCAAAGCGAGAATTGATAAATATTTAGATCAGAATATCATGAGATTAACGGAAAAACAACAGCAGAGATTGAATGCAAATATTACAATGATGGAGGTGGTGGAAGCATTAAAAAAGATGAAGATCAACAAATCACCAGGACCAGATGGGTTTTGGTGTTGTATTACAAAGAATGTCAGGAAGAACTCTCCTTACCATTGTTGAAAATGTTTAATGAAATAACAAATAAAGGGAAGCCGGATTTGTGGAACGAGGCGAATATAACACTGATATTAAAAGAAGGAAAAGATCCAGAAGAACCAAAAAACTACAGACCCATATCGTTATTGAATATAGATTATAAGATTTTTACAAGAATATTAGCAGAAAGATTAAAGAAAATAGCACAAGAAATTATACATCCTGATCAGAGTGGTTTTCTTCCAAAGAGAAATATTAGAGATAATATACATACAGTTATAAATGTATTGGAATATTACGAAAAGCACAATGAACGAAAAGGATTATTGATCTTTGTAGACGCAGAAAAAGCGTTCGACAATATAAATCATGAATTTATGTTTAAATTGTTAGACCAAATGAGGTGTGGAGAAAAATTTGTATCATGGATTAGAGAGGTATATAAGAAAAATACAGATAATTTAATTGTGAATGGTGAAAAATCAAAACCTATAGAGATCAAGAAAGGAACGCGACAAGGATGTCCACTTTCCCCTCTCCTCTTCATAATAACGATGGAAGTACTGCTGAGGAGGATGAGAGTAGAAGAGGCCATAAGAGGGGTTAGAATAAGGCGACAAGAATACAAGATGAAGGCCTACGCTGATGATCTGGTGCTGTTTTTAGAAGAACCGAAAACAAGTATTGAGAAGGTGATTGAAATATGTAAAGAATATGGAGATTTAGCTGGTTTTAAAATAAACAAGGAAGTACGGTCCTACTAAAAATACGCGCAAAGAAGAAATAGAAGAAGTGGTTCAAAAAACAGGATTTAAAGAAGAGAAGAAAATTAAATATTTGGGAATAAATTTAACGAAACAAAACAATGGACTATTTGAAAATAATTACGGAGTAAAATGAAAGAAATTAAGAGTGATTTACAGAATTGGTCGAGGCAGAATCTATCATTATTAGGACGTATGGCAGCTATTAAGATGATGATCCTGCCGAAAATGAATTATCTATTTCAAAATTTACCAACAATTACTAACAATAAATGTTTTCAAGAATGGAAAAAGGACATTACAGAATTTATTTGGAATAAGAAAAAACCAAGAGTAAAATGGAAAACATTAATAGATAGAAGAGAAAGAGGAGGAAGTGGACTTCCAGATCTGAAATTATATTATCAGGCGAATGGAATGTTATGGGTGAAAGATTGGATCACACTTAAAGATGACAGGATGCTGAACCTTGAGGTCTGGGACCTTAGGTTCGGATGGCACGCTTACAATTGGTATAACAAAGCAAGAATTGATAAGGATTTCTCCAATCATTATATAAGAAGATCGTTGTTGGAAATCTGGAAAACATGGAAAATGAAAATATATTGTCAAATACCACTATGGGTCTCCCCCACGAAACTTTATATAGTAACCGGAAAAGTCCCTCGGAAAGGTGGATTACATATAGAGACATAATAATGGATGTTGGAAAAAGAAAACACAGAGAATTAAGACAGAGAGGAATTAAACGATGAAGGCTGGAATTGCCAGTGGTTCCTCTATTTTCAACTAAGGAAAAGATAAGAAAATTGATCAAAAATTAGAAGGATTAGAGGTAACAACTTTAATGAATGAATTCGAGAAGATAATATTTGAAAAAGGAAGAACATATAACATCCCATATTTATAACTTTATGTTAACAAGAGAATTGGAATCTGAAATTATAAAAGATCCAATGATTTTATGGGCACGTAATATCGGTCAGGAAATTAAATTGGAACAGTGGACGAAAAGCTGGGAAGACACACACAAATTTACTTTGGCACAAAACTTAAAGGAGAACTATATGAAAGTCTATACAGATGGTACCTGAGATCCAGAAAAATTAAGTAAGATATATAAACAGAGGGAGAAGAAGTGTTGGAAATGTGGGGAGAAAACGGATCCTTTTATCATATGTGGTGGAAATGTGAGGGAGCGAAGTGCTTTTGGGAAAAGATACACAAGGCAATTAAAGAAATATTGAAAATAGAAATTCTGTTAACACCAGAAATATGTCTATTGAATATGTTACACCAATTAACAAAAGAACAAAGGAAATACAAGAATAGCATACTGTATATGATAAAATAGCCAGAGTCACATTCGCAAAATATTGGAAAAGAGAAACAACCCCGCAATTGGAAGAATGGTTGAGTAAATTGCAGGAATACACAACATTAGATAGCTTATCGAGAGCCATGAAAGGAGAAAAAGAGGAGATACAAAGACTGAAATGATGGAAATTAAGATATATATAGAGGAGAACTGGGAAAAGATCTGTAATAGGTAAGGACAGACTAAAGTATGGTATAAGCTGGAATAGATAAGAAAGCTATAACTGCACATAAAGGATAGTTAACGGTGAAAAATAAATGTAGAGGAGAAGAGATAAGAGGTAATTAAGTACCAAGTTAAAAGAAGGTAGGAAGGGAAAGGGTTAATGAAATAAACAAATAACTTTCTTAAGTATATGTTAGATTTTAATGATGTAAAAAATGTAAACAGTGATGAAATGAGGAAATGACTATATTGTATCCTGTTTTAATAATAATAAAAAAGTTATATGAAAAAGACATTTCCATGGGCTTAATTTCCCCTTTCTACTCCATTGGCTAGAGGATTCTTAAGAAATGGAAAGATAATGCTTTAAGATTTTGCATCTAATTGCATTTAACAAACATTACTATCTTTTATTACGGCTGCAGGATACGTTAGCTAAGCGACAATTTAATGGTTCAGTTTGGCATCAGGGCACAATGTCAACAAAATTCAGGCTTGCTAGGATAAAGGAATGTAATACATTAAAAGTGTGCAATTACTGTAGAACATATGAAGATCACAGTAGAACAGGCTACCTAATCAGACACGGGAACAAAATGAAGAAACAAACTGCTTTCCAAACAGTAACAGACTCAGATAATTATAAACTGAGAAACCATATAAGACATTCTTCTTTAAAACAATATGCATTTAGATTGCCAAGTGCTCCATAAACAAACTGGAGTGCCAGTTCTGGATGGAAGGATGTATAAGCCAAATCAATAATCAAGCCTCCTTGGGGTATGACTATGCATTCTCTCTTAAGGTTGTCTATGTATGCATGATGTTCTAAATGTTCAAAATTTAGCACTACAGCATAGAGTATGAACTATACTACTACTAAGTCAAGGATATTATTGGTAATGGGCTAGATCTGGTGCCAAACAGAAATCTGCAGATTAACTGGTAGAAGACTCAATGTAGGCAAGAAGGAATAGTGCAACAGGCAAACAGAAGGCACATCTGAGGGCTAAATGATGAAAAAGTACTAACTAATGTGGAAAATTAGTTTCATGGCACATTATTTCAGCTTATCAGTTGGTCAAATTCCAAGGACAAAGAAACATGCAAGGTTAATGGGCTGGGTTCATGCCTACTAGCTGCACAACTTGCATGCAAAAGCATGAAGGTTATGGCACTTAGGCTCTATAGTCACATCTAAGAGGCAGTGGAAGGGAGTGGTCCTTTGTCAGCAGGATGATGGATCTGCTCCTGGTTTTAGTCTGAATTTTAAAGGAGCTATGCAACATGCTGAATATATTTTGCTGAAAAGGTGTGGCATCTTTAACATTGTAAAGTTCTAATACTAAAAGCTAGAGAGAATTCCCTGCCCTACTGTGATGAAAGCCACCACCTGCTGTGGACAAAAGTTCATCAAAAAATTCTCTCTGCACAATCTGCACCTGGGGAAAATGTAGTATACTGAGATTTGGAGCCAGAGCAGGGGCACAATCCCCCCTCATCTGGTTGGCCAAAGAGAGCCTACTTATCTCCAGGAATTACATGAAGGAAGCCTACAGAGACCTGGTAGAACACATGAGACCAAAAGGAAAAATACCCTGTGACAGATTTACTTCTCAAGCTGATCCTGCAGTTCTTAGCCTTGTAAACCTGTCATTGTCACCTTGCCCTCCTGTCCCCTTTAAAATCCCTCTTTGGATTTGGGTCCTTGGCCTTTAGGTGACTTCACTGTGAACTACTGTATGCATTAGCTTTGTGTTCTTCTGGTAAGCATGACCCACCCTCGATTTAGAGTTAGTGATGCTATGCAGAATCAGTTTTACAAACTAACCAAAAGTTTAATTTCACTTAATGACATATAGTATAATTTCTTTCTTAAACTCTAGCTCTTAGTTCTAAACAATTAACACTTTTCCAGTTGAATTATCTTAGGCTCTTGCTTTAAATCACTCAGACACCCAGAACTCTCCTCAGACTCTCAACTGACTCCTTCAAAACTCTGTTCCCAACCGTCCTATCTTCAACTGTCTAACCCTCTCGTTTTATTTAAAAATTCCTCCCCCTCTCACTGGAGCCCCTCCATCTCCTCACAAGACTTCTCTGTACTGACATCGGCTGCCCTCAGTTAGTCTGCCTTCTTCACACACTGGAAAAAGCAAACAAAGAAACAAAAAGAAAATTTTGTTAAGTTTCAGCTTGACAAATTACCCTTGTTCAAAGGCGCCCTATTTGAATGCAGATAAATGATAGTAATCTTCATTAAACCGAGATTTCATGCACAAAATGTAAATGCTAAGCTTTTAGAGCTCTTGCGCAGTTTGCAAAAGCAACAACTCTAAGCCAAAACTAATATTTCTAATATAATAAATATTAAAGTTTGTTTGATTTGATATTCTAATTTCTGTTATTCAGGAGCAAGAAAATCATGTTGTGGTATACAGGTTTTAACACAGTCATTTCAACTGTATTCAGAAAGCACCTTACGTGAGACCAAGAATGAAGAAAAGAAAAGGCCTAGCAGTCCAAATTAGATGAATAATTGTTATTCACTCTACTTTATGATGTGATGGAAAGTCACAGGAGACCTTCTTTTTTCATTATAGAGTTTCTTTAACTATTGCTGATCCTAATCCATCCTTATTTGAATGACATACTTCATGTCCAATTTAGCAACACAATTCTTGCACACGCATGGCACCCTCTTCTCCTTACACCATTTCTCTTCAGCATATAATCATTCAAA
The DNA here is from genome assembly GCA_948472985.1 of Iguana delicatissima. Taxonomy (NCBI): domain Eukaryota; kingdom Metazoa; phylum Chordata; class Lepidosauria; order Squamata; family Iguanidae; genus Iguana; species Iguana delicatissima. Next base: position 1,449,998 of record CAOKZL010000187.1, on the reverse strand, counting down.
TGTTGTAAACTACAATCCCCCTGAAACTAAACCAGATTGGCCAATTGTCAGGCTTGATAAGGGTTGTAATTTAACAGCATCTAAATACCTTAAAGGCACCAGATCCTATGTGATCTTGCAAGCTAAGCAGAGTCAGCTAGTATTGGACCTGAGACTGCCAATGAATACTAGGTGCTGTAGGCTATATTTCAGAGGAAGGAACTGGCAAAACCACCTCTGAGTACTCCTTGCCTAGGAAAATCCTATTGAATTCATGGGGTTGTCACAAGTTGACAGGCAATTCCAGGCACATGCATGCACAATCAGGAAAGAAGAAACTGTGAGAAACCTTGCCCCTTTCTTTGCCAGTAGTACCGCCATGCTACTAGAATTGTAAGCCATGCACAATAACCAAATATATCAGTGCAAAAGCCTTAACCACAAGGCAGCCTTGTATTTTAGGGGACATGTACATACATACCTGCCTTATCTGAAGTACTGGGAATTAAGTTCTGTGCCGTAGCAACAGGTCTTTGCATCAGAAATTCCTAGCCACTTCCCCTGCACAAAACTAGAATTCCCAGGCTTCCCAGGAAGCCGCAATGTCAGTTTTATCTGTAGCATAGTTAAGTGAGTAGACACTTTAATGCCTGTTCAGAAGACAGCCTCAAAGATATTCCGTGCCTAGCATTCTAACATGGGAAAGGCCAGCCATCAGCCAAATAGTTCCAGGCTAAGCTCTAAAATGTCTGCACCTGTCATTAATTGTCAAGCTTCTGTAATTTAGAACTAACTGTTTTTTGCTAATAGTTTGATGTGATGTGATTGTTTGCATTTTAAATAATTACAGCACTTATTACAGCTCCTTTGTTCAACGTGCTTTTTTTGGTGAGAGAGCACATGCTGCTGAGCAACACAATTTGTTCTTCTGCAGCAAAACTTAATCAGAAAAAAAAGTGCTAAATATAGACTGGTGGATGGATCTTAAACAATGCTTCTGTCATTTGGTGTTCCAGAAAGAGGGATATGTGAGAAAGACAGGCAGATTTAGTCAGCCTGGAGCTTCAGAATGTCTTCACAGCAGAAATCATGGAGCAAGAGCAACCCGGGGGTGGGGCAGGAAAGAGATAATCCCAGCTCAGAATGCCATATCCCACAACAAAGATATCGTAGAGTTCTTAGATTTGGCCAGTGACAGTGTTGCCTGGATAACATCACTTTTGCACAAGTAAGACACGTTTGGAAATAAAAAGCTCAGAAGTTTATGATAGGCTTGGAAATAACAAATTATAAACAATTAGCTCCTTGTAATAAATTCCTTTTGCAAAAATAAATCCACAGTTAATCATACTGTAATTTAGCAAGGGATAATTTTACCTTTTTTGTGGTGCACCTGAAACTTTACAGTTATTTTTGTAGAGGTTCAGAGGTATGGTCTTACTAAATAGTTGAGGAAGACTATTACAAGTTTCCAACACTGGCTTTGTTGTGTCTTGTGCTGCTGCTTCTTATTTACTTGTGGCCGTTAAGATAAAAAGAAGGGGAATGATGAGGTGTGTGTTTTATATGAGCAGCTTCTAGCATCCCAGTGTTATTTTAGAAGGTATCTCAAAGTATCCACTTTAGTCACTCTTGAGAAATGGGAAAAGTTGTTTTTTTAACCAGTAAGCATAAAAGTACTTTTTTTTCTAACGAGTAAGCATAAAAGTACTAATTACTCTGAGGGCTCGGAACTTTAACTGAAATGACACCACTTACTTTTTAAAACTAGTTTTCCAATCTCTGATTTATTTCCAGATTACAAGTGTGAGCACTGTGTTAGTTTTGTTTGTTTGCCCAAAATCAAAGTGCTGTTTTTGGCTTTTAAAGCTCTATACAAACCAGGAGCCTAAGAATGGTATTTTCATATAGGAGCCTACCCACATATTAAAATCAGTGACAGAGCCACTCAGCTTCAAATTCTGGCCCTTTCCTCACGGCCATATTGCCCACGCTAGGCCGACCTCTCCAGGAGGTCTTCTTCACTGCGGGGTGCGCTAGAGCAGTTTGAAAAAGTGAGGCTCTACACCTCAAACTGCTCTAGCACAGCCGTGGGAGTGCCGCTGCGAGTTTTTTAAAAACCACCTTCGCAAGTGGTTTTTATGAAACTCGCCCGTGCTGCTCCGTGGCAGCCCCCGGTGAAGAACTGCAGAGACGCGGTAGCGCGTCCCTGCAGATCTGCCGGGGGGCGGGCTTCCGGCTGGCGTGGGCTTCCAGCTGGCGTGCTGCCCTGATTGACAGAGCGCCTCCGGAAGCTGCCAGCTGCCATTTTGGGCGCCGTGGAGCGCCGGCGAACGCCGCCGAGCGCTGCTGAAATTTGGCGGCGTTTAGAACGATGAATCCACGCTCCCCGCAGGGACAGAGCAACCCGCTACGAGGTAAGCTCCACCCCTGTGTGCGCCGCCCCGTTTCGCCCCCCCCCCGTGAGGAAAGGGCCTCTGACTTCATAGTAATAAGGCAGATTCCCTCTATTACACCATTTGATTACATATTCCCTTCACCCTTGTTCACAGGATGGGCAAAAGTGGGCTTGTTAATTGGATCGTGATATAACACAAGTAGGCTTCCATTTTACCCAGGAGCTTTTATCAGGTCCCACAACTTCCTGTGATAGATAATCTAACAATAAATATAAGCTCTGCATAACTTTAAATATTTACAGCTGGTTTATAACTCCTTCAGTTGATGTACTGTACTTTGGCCATTTCCACACTAGACTGTTATAGTGCTCTTATTCCACTTTCAACATCCTATGGAATCCTGGGGTTTGCAGTTTAGACAGGGGCCACCCCTCCCTAAACTGCAAACCCCAGGATTCCATAGGATGTTGAAAGTGGAATAATAGCACTATAACAGTCTAGTGCAGAAACGGCCATTGATAAGTGTTCCAATAATCAGGATGTTAATACACTTTAGGCTGTTAAAATGATCTTGATGATATAGACTCAGAATGAACCACTAGCCCAGTGAGTTTCCAGCTTGGCTTCAGCAAGGTAAAAGCTAACAGCCTGATGCATATACAGTAGGCACACCAACACAAATTGCTCTTCAACCAGACAAATTGTACATCCACTTTATCCAACTGAGTTGCAATTCATACTGTTATCCTTTGGTGAGAGAAACAAAAGGAATGTGTCAGGTATAGTTAATTGTGATTCAAAAAGACAGAGCTAAGTACTTGGTCTGGGGAAAAAAAACTGAAAAATAAGAGGGTAGCAGTGATGAAAGAATCATAGAATTGGACAGGGTCTCATACATCATCAGGTCCAACTCCCTCCTCAATGCAGGATGTCATTTGACAATATTCCCAGCAGGTAGCTGGAGGCATTCATTATGTGATTGCTGAATTACCTCCCTCAGGGGAAAAAAAAATATCTTAGTACAAAGTGATCAAATTCATATAAACAAGCTGGAATGCTGTCATCCTCTGGTTTTTGGAATTCTCTTAATTTTGCAGTGCAATTCTCCAATTTAAAGATTGCGTTAAAATCCATATATTACTGAAAACTGCACAGCAAATGTGTGCATTGGAGAAACAGCATAGAAAGAGGCATATACTCAGGAAAATTGCTGGCATAAATAAACTGAATGCCACACAAAAATGGCTATCCATTTTGGGGAGTAGGGGTGTACTTTTTCTGAAAAAAAATCACAATCTTATGAAGTAAAATAGAAATAATTTGTAGAAAGCACATTGTTTTTATTAATTTAAATTAACATACTTTAATGTATGGATATCACTGACTTTGATACTAAATCTAATAGCACTATCTCTCTTCATGTGCCTTGAAGTCCCCTGTTGACTTAAGGTAACTGCATAAATTTAATAGAGTTTTCTTAAGCAAAGAACACCCGCAAAGTTTTGCCGGTTCCTTCCTCTGAAATATATCCTACAGCACCTGGGACATGTTGGTGGTCTTCACCAGGGCCACTGAGAACTAACTAGGGCTGACCCTGCTTAGCTTGCAAGATCATATGGGGTCTGGTGGCTTTATGGTATTTAAGTAGTCCTCTTCCATATATAATAGGATGCAAATAAATAATTTAAACAAAAAAGTTCTGGAAAGTGAAACAAATTCCTCCATCCTTACACATATCATGGAAATGCCAAGGGTCTTATCTTGCTACAATAATGGAGTAAAATGCTGTCTGAAGTATTTGTTTGGCAGCAGAAACAACTTGTGTTAATGGTGTATTTATACTGATCGTTTCTGTCCCTGAGGTAATTGCTTCCCATTTCTTTTCCGTCAGAACATTGAACATTCACGATAGCCGTTTTCTTTCTATTTTGTCCCTGTGCTACAAATTGTCCCTGTGGTAGATGTTCCTTATTTTTAAACTTGATTTTCCCCTTTCAGACTCCATGCTAGCAATTGAAATGCCATATAACCTTACAATAAGTGAGAGAATATGAAGGCTACTGTCTGTGACAAGGATATCTAATTCTCTCTATTGTGGAAGAGAAGAAACTGCAACTGCAAACCTGCATAGACCTAGATCTTGTCTACACGGTCAGTTCTCCCAGAATGTTAAGACTGTTTTATTACACCAGACCTTGATGGATTCATTTCTGTTTGTGATTATTAGCTGTGGTCCTTTATCGTATAAACTAACATTTCACTGTATTAAGCCTTTTCTGCACTTTGTTTTAGTGATGGGCCAGAGCACCCTCCGGCGAGGGCGTTTGCACTTGGGGGCGAACTGGGTCCGGACTACTTGATGTTTGTCCAGACTTCAGCCCACTCCTGAACGCCCAGAACTGGTGGTTCCCCGTGCTATTGAAAGACCGATTAAAAGAGGTCTTTCAATAGCACAGCGCACCCCAGTCCATCGCTGCGCTAAAGTATAGATCTGTAGGCTCACGCCAGCGCGAGGCCGCAGATCTTCCAGGGGCGGGCTTCCGGCTGGCGAGCTTCTCCAGTTGGTAGAGAGCCTCCGCCAACTGGAAGCCTCCATTTTCATCGCCGGAGAGTGCGCAGCACGGGCACACGCTGCTCCGGAGCGTCGTGGATCATCAGGGGGGAGCGAGCCAGTCCGGTGAATAATGGACTGCCCCGTTTCCACCACAAAGTGTGGAAAACCCTTTAGACAAATACTTTGGACTTTTTTGCACTTCAAAATTATAGATCTTAGATACTACTTTAACAGCTGTGGCTCCATTCTGGAGAAACATGGGATTTGGAGTTTTATGGGGTAATAAGCAACTCTTATGCTTCTTCAAACTACAGATCCCAGGATTCCTTATGGTGCAACTATGGCAGTTAAAATGAAAATCTATGGAGTCCTGGATTTTGGGTTTTGTGAGATAATTTAGAGAGCTCTAATGCCTCCTCAAACTACCTATCACAGTATGCCTTTGGGTGCAACCATGATAATTTAGCTGGGATGAAAGTGCTATAATTGTGTAGTGTGAAACAGTTCCCTTGTTTTATTGATTTACAGTGTTATTTAATTTGTTATTAGACCTATTAATGGAAAACCTATACAAATAGAAATGTATACAGGCATTCCTTGCTTATCTGCAAGGTTAGGGACAGGTGCGCTCTCAGAAGATAGAACTGGTTGAAAAGCAGAACCCAGTTTTTCACCAGTTCTTTTCCTCTTGCCTTCTTCCTGTAGGGTACATCACAGAATTACAAAGACAATTGCCTCATGTTTCCTACAGGAAGAAAGCAAGAGGAAAAGACCTGACAAAAGAGCAGACTCCACGTTGAATGGATAGCACATGTCTATAATATACAATGGTTAAAAGAGCGGAACATCAAAAAATAAGTTGTCAAAAATGGAGGATGCCTTTAGTATTAATATTTACTAATATATTAAAGCATATAAGTAAAACATGAATGTGCCAAACTATTACTGAATACCATAGTTTTCAGTTTTTAACAGAATATTGTTTTAGGTTTTTATGATTTTATACATTTTGAACGTTTTTATAATTTTACATATTTTTAATGTTTTTAAATGTTCTGCTGTTTTAATTTTGTTGATGGAACAACTTTGGGTCCCATGCCAGGAGAAAGGCAGCATACAAATATAATAAATAAATAAATAAATAGTAGGAACTATATTGCCCTCAGCCATTAGGCAGGGTCTAAAAGTGTGAATAAGGTGAAAGAATGAGCCGTAGTGCTGTAGACAAGTAGGAGATACCACTTCAGAATGGGTTTTGGCTTAGCAGTAGATCACAGAAAGGTTCCAGGTTAACTCCTTGGCAAGGCTGGACGCTGTAGCCCAGCATGCGAGGAGGGCACCTGATCTAGCATTTAAGGCTCTTGTAGCATTCATAACTCACATACCACACATATATATTCACACATGTTTTCTCCAGCTTAGCAGTCTTCCATTATTTATCCCTGCTTCAGAGAGTGTCCCAGAAGCAGCTTCCTAGTCGAAAGGAAACACAGCAAAATGGCTTGAGACTGAATTGAGCTGACATGGTCCGTGTTTTGCTGAGGAAGGCGGAGGTGCCTTTTTAGATCAGAGTGAAGGAAGCCTAAAAAGGGATCTACATAATGCTGAGTTGTGGTTTGTTCAATGTGCAACCAGGAGTCAGGCCACAGACAGAAGTAGGAGCGGACATCCAGTTACATCAGGCATAGGCCAAAAGTGGTCAGTGAGTTTTATGCGGGCTGTGGGCCTTCAGAACTTCCCGCTGTGCTTCACAGCATTTTTAAAAACAAGTGAGACAACAAAAAAACATTCACCCTTCTTAGGTACCTCCAGGCAGTGCAATCATTTGCTTAAAACAGAGTGTACTCCCTGCCAAACAAATAAACAACAAAAACCCTCCTCTAGAATTGGGAGAAAAATGACATATTCTCCAATACAGATGAAAACCAGGACACATATAAACAAGTAGCAAAACAATTATTAATGAGGAAGAACACACAAGCTACGAGAGGGTGCAGCAATTTTGCTTTTGCCTGAGCCTATCAGGATAGTAAAGGTCCTGCCCTCTCCTCTCCCCACAGGTGAGTTAAATGAGTGAGAAACTACTTTTTCACTTTGAATGTAGTAGCAATTGAAGGGAGCAGAGGACAAAGTGAGAAAGCAAGAGGAGGAAAGAGAAACTGAGATGTCTTAAAAGCAGCTGGGAAAAAATAGTGGGACAACACAGAGTTTAATCAGGACTGTCTCTATAAATTGGGACAGTTGGAGGGCATGTGGTCAGGACATTAGCACTCAAAAGTCTGACTACCAATGCCCACCCTCCCATTTACCTTGGCAGCCTGGCAGCGCCCTGACAAAAGTGATTCCGAGTCACTGTAGATTGGGGTGCTGGAATTATCGACTCTAAATGTAAACTCCAGCAGTTCTGATAGTGCCCAGCTTACGCTATCTGAACAGGATACCAGTCTATGTTTTTCTCAAAAGCTGGACTCAAAATGACTTTCCAATTGCAATTCAATGTAGTTAAAATATGGTTTGTCTGTTTCTCATGTCTCTGCTCTCTTATAGGAGTGGAGGAAGGGGGTGTCACATCCTGCATGCTAGCTGTTTAGACAGCTGTCCACTTGGTGAATGGCAGATGTCAATAGGGCCAACTTCTTTGTGAGCAGCTGAGCGCTTCTACAGGGAAGACTGAAGTCCCTGCTTCTCCCAGTTCTATTTTGGGAATCACACATTTTTTTAATTCAAGCATTGCATCACCTATGTGTAGGAAGGGAGTCATTTGTAGGAATCATTGAGACTGACATGCTTTATTATATGAAACAGAACATCACCTACAGTTCCTTCAATCTAATTTAAATCATTAACTGCAGACATCCAGAAGGCCATCTTCAGTATGTAGGCATGCCAACATAGACATCAGAGTTTCTTGTTTGGGCAGAAAACTAGAACAACCAGTAGAGATATATTTTAAGTGTGAATATCACAGCCAATCTGATTTGTTGATGATTAAGTTATGAATACCACTGGATTCAAGACAATTGTAGGGAAAGGGGGGATTTTCTGGACTGATGGCCTTATCACACATTATGGCCTCAGTCTAAAAGGAAACACCTAACATCATCCATCCATGCATGCACCCATTATTCTAGAACCACCACCTTGGGTGCAACTTACTTTTATTCAAAGCTGCTGAAGAAGGCAGCAGCGAAATATCTTACCACAATAGTCAAATACTTAATATGTATATATTCTAAGTGATTAACTGCCTCCATTTAGGATTCAGAACAAATTTACTGGAGTGTTATTTGGGTCTTCAAACACTATACATATCTATATATGCAGGCAAAGCATGCATACATATTTCAATATATGGTGAATCTGTAGCAATTGCTGTTGAGAAATGCAAAAGACAGTAGCAGACCTCTCGAGTAGAATAGTCACACTGGCAAGACAGAAGCTGAACAAGAGCCAGTTCCATGCCCACCCAGACACATATGGTTTTGAAGAAAAAAGAAATAAGCCTCTTCTTCCTTATAAAACATATAAAAGTAGCTTTATATACAATATCTGTGCTTTATCAAACACATGATCTAACAGAAGAGACAGTGAAAAGAAGAAAAATGGTAGCAGATTACAGGGGTGCGGGAAGACTATGGCTGTGGAAAAGCAAACAAATAGGAAGTGCAAACATGGGCCTAGGCATGCAATGATCACTAACTCTAACAACTGCTTTGAGAAATGTTTCTGCTTTCCTCTGGGTAAAACCACCAACACTGTTCTGTCCTCGTTTTATGGGCACTCCCAATATTTATACTCACCCAGTCTTCAGAATCTGCATTACTTCTTTGTTTACCCAACCAGTTGTTACCTCAAGATTTGTTGATAGGTACAAGGTTAAATGAATTTCAAACAGAATCACATAAATTAATGAATGATAAATCTAATTTACCTTCACTATCAGCAGGACTTCTGGTTAGGAGCAAAAGTGGTAGAAGATCATTGTCTTCACAGCCTCTTTAAGGTCTTCCCAGATGCATTTTATGGAAACAGGATATAGACAATTTTGATATAAATCACCAGAGCTCTTCTTTATGGATAGTATCCAATAGCATGGTTCCATTGATTCTGTCATCAGATCCAGCTAATGAATGATGTCCCCTGCAGCCCCTTCTACATCTTAAACATCCTCTAACGCACATGGGAAACTTTCCTGAGCAGGTTTTCAGGCTGTGTGGAAGACTAAATGAGAGAAAGGAAGGGAAGGGTGTCCTATCATGCTAATGGTTGGGTGCTAGAGCAAACTTGGGTTTTGGCTTAACCCACTCTCTGGAATCTGCAACAGGAGAGTTGAATTGTGAAGGGGTTTTGGCTCCAGATGACAGGTCGTTTCCTGAATCTGTGCAGCTGGTAGCTGAAGCAGCATATGGGCTCTCTCTTTGGAAGGACCTGATAGATGCTGAAGAGACACCTCCAGCTTTTAAAGTCAAAGGCAAAGAGAGAAAGAGAGGCTTTTTAGGAATTAGCACCTGTAAAATAGGACACGCTGACTCATCAAGCACCTGGTGTGCAGAGACAGACATCTTTAAAGCCTTACATGGTTTGGGTCTAAGTTACCGGCAGGATCACCTCCTCCCATACAGTCTGCCCCATACACTCAGATCCTCTGGGGGCCATTTACTTAAACCAGCCAGGACCAGCCTGCAAGGGTCACCCAGAGGACCTTTTCATCGGCCACCCCTAGACTGTTGAATGACCTGCCGGAAGAGATTCAACAGCAACATATGCTGTCCAAATTCAAAAAAGTGCTAAAGTCGTATCTCTTCTGGCAGGCCTACCTGGTCTATTTTTAATTATACTTTTAATAGTACTTTTAATTGCGTTTGTACTTTTAATTATATTTTTAATTATGATATATTTCAACTATGAGATATTTGTATTTTAAATGGTTTTGTATTTTAATGTATTTTGGTTATAATTTGTTTTTAATTGTATCTGTGTTGTACCCTACCTCGAACCTTGGGAAGAAGTGAGCAACAAATTATTATTATTATTATTATTATTATTATTATTATTATTATTATTATTATTAAATCATCATCATCATTATCATCATCTACAAATCTTCCAGCACCTGCTAGGAGTCCTCATTGTTTATAACCATTCAGTCTCTTCAACTGGCAATTCTCTCAAAGTTCATGTGCTTCTTGGAGTGCTCTGGACTAACTATGTTGAATTACACCCTTGTCTCACCCTTCTGTGTAACAGCTTCTGAACTGTAGCGTCGAAGTCTTTTACAGCTGGAATTCATAGGTTGTTATGGTTTTTCCGGGCTTTGAGGCCATGTTCTATTAGTATTTTCTCCTGACATTTCACCGGCATCTGTGGCTGGCATCTTTAGAGGATCTGGTGGCATGGAAGTGAGACAGAATATATATACTTGTGTAGCCCCCGGGTGGTAGGGAGCAATTTGCATACATTACAGTTGGACTGTGTGATGGCCTGTTGTTAAATAGGATATCCCCTAGGGTTGTATTGTTAGCCAGGGGACATGCACAACAGTGTGTTAAGTACATTAGCAATCCATTGTATTGTTTTCTGTAGAAGGACCTCCTGAGTCTGGGTGGTGTTCACTGGCATATTTTTGAGTCTTGTTCTTCAATACTGGTAGCCAAATTTTGTTTACTTTCTGAGTAAACAAAATAAGCCTCATCAGAAGAGCCCCAAGACCCAGAAAAAAACCACAGAAGTGAAGCTAAGCAGCCAACCAAAGGGAATGTGTTTTTACCATACATCAAAGGGGTCACTGACAGCATAGGAAAATTGATGAAGAAACATAACCTCCAAACAATCTACAGATTGACCAAGAAAATTCAACAAATGCTACATTCAGCAAAGGACAAGAGAAATCTTCTAACTTCTGCTGGAGTTTACCGCATACCTTGTAGCTGTGGGCAAGCCTACATAGAGACTACAAAATGCAACATCCAAGCACAAATTAAAGAACATGAAAGACACTGCAGACTGATCCACCCAGAAAAATCAGCAGTAGCAGAACATGTTATAAACCAACCTGGAATGCTTTTTGAAAGCACAGAAATTCTGGACCATTCTGACAACTACTATATCAGACTACACAAAGAGCCCATTGAAATCCATAAACACATGGACAATTTCAACAGGAAAGAAGAAACTCAGAAAGTAAACAAAATTTGGCTACCAGTACTGAAGAACACTAAAATCAAGACTCAAAAATATGCCAATGAACACCACCAGACTCTGGAGGTCCCTCTACAGCAGTGGTTCTCAACCTGTGGGTCCCCAGATGTTTTTGGACTTCAGCTCCCAGAAGCCCTGAGCATTGACCATAGTGGCTGGGGCTTCTGGGAGCTGAAGTCCACAAACATCTGGGGACCCACAGGTTGAGAACCATTGCTCTACAGGAAACAATACAATGGGTTGCTAATGTACTTAATGCACTATTATGCATATCCCCTGACTAACAATGCAACCCTGGGGGATATCCCATTTAACAACAGGCCATCACACAGGCCAACTGTAACATATGCAAATTGCTTCGTCCTATCCAGTGACTACACAAGAATATATATTCTGTCTTACTTCCATGCCACCAGATCCTCTGAAAATGCCAGCCACAGATGCAGGCGAAACGTCAGGAGAAAATACTAATAGAACACGGCTCAAAGCCCAGAAAAGCCACACAACAACCTAACTTCTGAACTAACTGGGACATTGCCCCTGCAACTCCCTTCATCTTCATGGATCATCTGTTCATGACCTGGACTGAACTCACTTCCTTATAGCTGTTTCCTTAAATAATCCATCTCTGAACACTTGCTGCCAGTCAGCATAGGACAGATATTAGTCTGTGTTTTTACCCACGGAGAGGTGTTTGGTGGAGGAGTACCTTTTAGGGTGGACATTTGCCCATTCTGTCTCCCCAGTGACAACTATGGAACCATGTGATGTTGCAAATTGATGTTTGTTTCAGAGGTGGTGGAACTACTTTTCTATTGTTATTGTTAAGCATACGTGTTACATGTGAAGTGCATCCATATACCAGCACATTACATATAGCCTTGTCAAAGCAACTTTGTAATTTCTAGTGTGGTTTATGCAATTAAACACATCATATTTCCAGAACAAACATTATCACATTTGGACAATGATGATTAAAAAAATGGAAGAATTCAGTGTACACAGTGATAGTAAGTTCTATTTATATGACCAAAGAGCATAATAACTGGATACAATGCAACCTGTGAACCTAAATCCACTGTGTTTAGGATAGGGACAATGAGGGAGCAGGAAGAAGTAGGCATATGTTTTTCTTTAGAAACTATATCATGCTCCAGTAATCCTCAGATAATATAGCAATTCTCTTGTAAATTGAATTGTGTGTATCCATGGGAACAAGAACAGAGGAAAAAAATTAAACCTTCCAAAATGATGCTTTGGGATGGCCTTTATTTTGACAGGGGCAACAACAGTAAGAAGTAATGAGAATTCACAACAAAACAGAAGAAGAAAACAAGGTCTTAGAGGGATTAGCGTTTTCTTTTCACAGGCAGAATCACAAAGGAGATGGGTATTTGACTTCCAATCTTTTCAGCGATTTGGAAGACATTTTTAGGTCAATAGTGTCACAAGAAGCAATTGTTATGTTCCAGTCTCCAGAAACAGAGTTCTCTGAAGGCAAACCACTGATATCTGGTAAAAGTGTGGCTTTTTGTGTGTGTATCATCAATGACTCTGAAGAATAATAGTCTACAGATTGCAGAATGGGAAATTTCCAGTTCAGCATCACCAGATATATACATAAATTCCTAATTCTTTCTCTTTCTCCTTCTATTATCACACATACACTCCCCACACACACATATCACACGCATGCACAATTCCCATATTGATAAGGTTCTATGTCAGGGACCTCCAATTGGGCTACTAGTGAACATGCCTCTAGCTTTGGTTTATTGAAATAACCAATGTGAATGAGATGGAATGTAAAGAATATTCACAAATTTTCTCATCTTTGATGAGAAACTGTGTTTTGACAAATTGAAAAAAAAATTGTCAGCTGCTCTGGATCTCTTTTTGGCTTTGTGTGAAAAGTTTGCTTTCTTTTTTTTGTTTTCATTGGGATTGGTTTTTTCAGTATAATACTGGGCTCTTTCATCTTATGCAGACATCATGTGGAATCCTGAGATTTGTAGTTTGGAGAGGCACTAGTGTTCACTGGCAGATAATTTTAGTTATCCCTCCCTAAACTGCAAATTACACTATTCCATGATACTTAAGTGAAATCATAGCACTGTATTGTGTAGTGTGAATGGGTTCATTGGTTTTGGGTTTTTTTGTTTGTTTTGTTTTGGTCCAACTTTGTTTTCTGCACTAAAAACCTTTACAACATATTCTCCAAAAAGAAATGTGAAATACTAAAAGATTATCATCAAAAACTCTCAGAATCTTACCTAGTAGGGATAAAAATTCTGAAAGTTTGCCTTCTCAATTCCCAATATGCCCCCTTGAAGCAAGCCTCAAAATTTTCAACGTGAAGGAGGAGGTGAAGAAGTGAATTCATATCAGTAGGGCAAGTGAAGATCTGGTGATAAATTCCTTGTCAAAATCTATAGGTAGAGAATTATCCAAAAACACCTATAAATTCCAAGACCACATTTCCAGACTTGTGGTGAAGGTGATGAGAATGAGCAGAAAGAAGAGATGCAAGCTGAACATAAGCACTAGACATCATCAGGGCCATTTCCGCACGAGTCTGTTATAGCGCGATGATTCCACTTTCAACCTCTTATGGAATCCTGGGGTTTGCAGTTTCGGGAGGGGCCAGCCGGCCTCTCTCAAAAGTGCAAACCCCAGGATTCCATAGGAGGCTGAAAGTGGAATCATCGAGCTATAACAGACTCGTGTGGAAATGGCCCAAGAGTGTTTTAAGCATGCCAATCAGCTTGTCAAGGCATGAGAAATATGGAAGTCTGAGTGGAATAAGCCACTACAGACCCTTACACCATTAAAAAAAAACACCCAAGTGATCCCAGCTATCAACAGATCACTGGATGGCTCCCCAGGCCCTTCAGAGTATCTGAGAGTAGATGGAGTTAAGAATCTAGACAACTTTACAAATTCCTGAGTGAGCACCTCTCTTCCAACACAAGCCATTTGAAAGGATTGTGTAGGTTCCTGAAACTGAATGAAGAATTACACAGTGGTCCGTCCGCTTCCCCAACCTGAGAATGCTGTTCATGGTTTGTTGATAGATTTGTTTTGTCTTTGTGGTTTCAAGCTATGCTAGTAGTATAGAAATATTCTACATCATACACTGATGAATACAAAACAGACTGAGTTATATTACAGAAGGGGTTCTTAACTGAAGGTCCATGAATAGATTTCAGAGGGTCTATGAATCTGGATGAGAAAACAGTACATCTTTATTTTCACAAACCAGCTGAAGTTTAGTATATTTCTCAGTTATGCATGTAGGCAAGAAACCACAGTAAATACCTCTGGCTTTGTTACCAGTAGGACTCACAGACACTTTTATATAACTTTACAGTTGTTGCATGTATCTTGAAATATTCTTTAGGTTCATTACTACTTTGAAATTATTATAGCTATTTGACCCATTGCTAGGGAAGAGGGCAAGACCTATGGACCTACCACTATTTTGAGGTGTCCACAGGATTCATCAGACTGCCAAAGAATCCATCACACACACACACACACACACACAATAAAATAAAATAAAATAAAATAAAAGGTTAATAACCTCTGTTGTTGTTGTTGTTGTTGTTGTTGTGGTGGTGTGCCTTCAAGTTGTTTCTGATTTATGGTGACCCTATGGTGAATCTATCATGGAGTTTTCTGGGCTTGAGAAAGTGTGACATGCCCAAGGTCACCCAGTAGGTTTCTATGGTCAAATCGTAAATTGAACCATCATTTCTAGGGTCATAGTCCAATAGCTCAGACCACTACACCACACTGGCTACACTGTAAATGACTACACTGTAAATGAATCTGCACACTTCCCTCAATCCTACATGACATCCTAATATGAATGGCAGTATTCCCTTCTCCTATATATTTAATTTTTTGTTTGGATATTTATAAGTTACCTTTCAGGATTACCCTTTCCAAGGTTTTTCACAGCACATGAAAACATAAAATTCTACTTTAAACATAATTACAACAAACCACAATTACAATGCTATAATAATAAAACCACAATCTATAAAATATCGAAATTTCTAAAAGTGTTATGATATTAGCATTAGCAAGTAAATAGCATGAGAGGAATAAAACCATATAAATAGAAAAATAAGAAGCAAAATTAAAAAATTAAACAGAAACTGTCAAATGCAGAGCATCAAAACACCGAAGGAGCTTTGAAGGAAGAAGGTACAAGCTGAAAGCCCATTTAAAAACCATCAGTATGGGGGCCAAATCAATCTAGCTAAATGGATCATAATTATCTGAGATGCCCACTAATCCTAAATTTCAAGATGGTGGACCTGTGAGAAAGGCCTCCGAAGGCAGTTCTAAACCCCAGGCAGGTTTGTACACAGAGACTAGATTCAAATATTTTGGGAGGGGAAAGAAAAAAAGAAAAGAAATCCCAGAGAACATTCTGGAGAAAATGCTAGTGTCCACCAGTATGGAATCCTTATAAATGTCAATCTTACCAAGCATTTAGATTGTCTGGCCTGACCTGTTTATTTACCAACAAGACCATCCATCTTGTTTGGATTAACTTGCCCACATCTGAGTGAGTGTGCCCCGACTGACACTCACATACAAAAAACAAGAAGATTGCAGCCTTCAGTACTTAATCATGTTTAAGAGACACTGAAAACAGTGAGAATTCACACAATCACTTTTGACAGGACTTTTTTTTTAACCACATGCCGATTTTTACGACTGGCATTCCCCTGAGGTCAGATAGTTACTTTACACAGACAAGTCCATTGTTTTAGTGACAGCAACGCCAAGTGATTATTTGCATTATGGAACATCCATCACAGACTGAACACACAGAACAGAGCTTTCACATCACATTTTAATGGGTGGTACATTACACATTCAGTTGTCAGTCACATAATGACAAAAGAGCAAGTATTGATGTGCATAGTCGTGTCAATCAGGTCGAGCTTTCCTTGCATAAGCACCCCTATGTGGTTACTGTAGTTTTATTTAACACCAGTTTGGGATTAATCTTTGACAGTTTTTCAAAGCATGTCACAATGAAGACCTGACTGTAATAGAACACCTTTGCCAGAAAGCTTAACACACACACACACACACGCACACACACACGCACACACACACAGACATAGAATATCAGGAAGGAATGCCTTTAAAAAAAACAACAGCCTCTGTATATATTTGTTCTTGGACAGAAATCAGAGCTACAGCCTTCAGACAATCACCCATAATGAATTTGCAGTTCTCATACCAGTTAATAAGTCTGTTGTGAGCGTTATTCTTCAGACTGGTTATGCTAAGAAATGCAAAAATGCAATGTCTTTTCTCATGGTCACTGTTGCAATGTTACCATCTCTCATGATTACTGACTACTTTTTTCATTCAGTAGTTTATTCACTGCTTGTCAGTTGTTTTCATATGATTGGTCATCCTTTACCTCTCACTCATCCCTATATTTTGTGCCAAGATTAAAGATGCTAGTGAGGCCTAAGCCTGTAAAATATCACTGGCACCTTTAATCTTGGCCGAAAGGTAGAGGAGAGGCATGTTATAACACTCCCCAAGTTTACAGTCACTAAGCCCACTGAGATCTTCCTCACTTGAGTCCAGCTCATAAGGGGTCCATGGCTGTTGCAGTATTCCTGTCCCCCTCACATTTATTTGACAAGTGGTAATGGTAGTGGCAAGAACCTGCACACTGTAGTGGTTTGAATGTTGGTTTAGGATTATGGGACAGGAAATTCCCTGGGTGGGCTTGTCACACTCTCTGCCTCAGGAGAAGGCAATGTCAAATCTCCTCAGAAGAAATCCAGAGAAGAAAACCCTATGATAGGGTCACTGTATGTTGGACCTATGGCAATAGCAAGGACCTTCTATTAAACATTAGAACACTATCTTAGCAGGGTCTCCATAAACAGCCCTGCTGAATGTAGACAGGTTTACCAGGTTCCCGAGTTCATTATCAATTTGTTTGATGAAGGATTCCCTGTAAGACAGGTATCATGCAGATCTGTTGCCGTTTTTGTTTATTTGGGCTTTTCTGTTTTTCCTAGGAGCGGATAGCCAGGGCAATGCAATCCTGGGCAAAAATTAATCTTGTGAATTTCTGTTTGACACACAGCTCCTAGAGCTCTGTAAACAAAAAAGTGGCAAGCCTTGATGTTATTACACAAAGTTATCACTTTTGCATTAAAAAAAATGGTATCTAATACACAGAAAGCTACTTCAGTATGCCAGACCATGGGTCTATTTACACAGAATTGTCTTGGTTGAGTGACAGCTTCTCTTCAGAGTCTCAGGCAGAGGCTTTTCTCTTGCTATACCTGGAGATGTCAGGGACTGAACCTTGGCCTTTTCTCTGAAAAGCAAGTGGTCTACCACTAAGTTACATCCCTTCTCCTTCCTTAGAGCAGTAGAAAAGAATATGAAGATGGAAGCAAGCAACAAATGGGAAAAGCCTGAATTCTTATGTTTCTTGTATTAGCAGTGGGAAATGCCATAACTGTGATATGAAAAAACGACAAAGGGTTTTATATTCCTGTCCAACTTTGTGCAGGATGTAGAAAGCTCTAGAGTTTTCTTGCAGAGCTGATTCTTTTTTTATTTTTTCAAAAAAATAAGGAAATGTTTCCCAGCCAAATTAATGTATTGCTTCAAACACAATCTAAGGAAAAGGAAGAGGCAGGTCTTAACTTGGCCAAAATAAACAACAGATGTACAAAGCAAAGAATGGACAATTTTTATAAATTTAATTTATGACAAAAGGCAAATGAATGGCATGTAGTTGTGACAGATTAAGTGGTGCTTGATCAAATTGGAAAAAGAAGGAACTTTATACTTTGAAAGATTTTTTTCCTCTCTATTTGGGGAATTAAAAGTGACAAGTGAAGGATTACATTAATTAAAACTTAATAATGTTGAGGGCACAACATTAACATTATAGAAGTTTGGAAACCTTTGGCTGATAAAGGATGAATAGTAGTTGTAATCACTTAAAGGTCTCAATGCTAACATGAAAAAAAAAAAAAGCACCGTGGAAGTCTACCATTCCCTATATCAAAGCCACTACAAAAATCCTGTTTAAAAAACATTAGAATTCTACTCACCAGTCAGGGTGGCAATCATATGTCATGCCCACTTTGCCTTACCCTTCTTTTTAGGTAATTTCTCTAAACTACATACCAAAATTAGAGCCTGCTGTCTAGTGTTCCCAGATCCTTTTTCTCTGGTCCTGAGGATAAGGTGGAGGAATCTCAGGGTGCAAACACTGCACCCTAAGCAAAAGCTTATGAAGTTGGTAACATAAGCTTTGTAGACTTAAGCCTACTTCATCAGGCACATGGAATGAATGACAACCAATTCTGGACAATAATGCTGCACTTGCAAAGGCTCTTGGTGGCAAGCCTTTACTTGCCTACAGGCAGCCTGCCAATCTCAAACACCTACAGGAGAACACACAACAAGGATGCGAGGATGGGTATAAGACCTTGTGACAAACCCAGACGCCAACTCTGCACACACATTTATTCAGGAAATGGCATCACAGGACCTAATCACATCACCCACAATATTATGTGATATATGCTATCCTCTGTCAATGATGCCCTTCAGTACTGGGCAAATAAGACAGTCTCTGTGTCAGAGGACAGATGGACATAAATCAGACATTAGGAACAGGAATACATAAAAACCAGTTGCATAACACTTCCGTCTTCCTGGGCATTCCGACTCAGACCTCAGAACAGCAGTTCTTGGGGAAAAATACCCTACAAAGGAAGATTTGAAACAGCAGAATTGGAATATATCCACAAACTCCAATCCAATCAACAGTGGGTGGAACAGAAACAATGGTTTCCAGGTACACTACCCATATGATAATGCTAGTTAACATCCCAGCCTCATAAGGCCTCTCTTGGCTAGTTTATCACATTTCCTTTCTGGTTACCAGCCAGCATCACACTATATTCCAAGAATTCCATCCACCATTCATATGGTCATCTACTCACTCTGGTGTAGGCAACATCTTTTGTTTGCCCTTTGCCTTCCAATGACCACTGTTAAGACTGAACTTGTCATTTCATCACTATACCCACAAGTTTTGCATTTCTATTGCTATTCTCACGTACAACCTGGTCATTTATAGTGTCTGTTCCTAGGCACTTCACTCCACACATGTGACGAAGTAGACTTAAGTCTAGAAAACCTTATGCTATCAACTTCTTTCTCTCAGTTAGTCTCAAAGGTGCTACTAGATCCCTTTGCATACTGCCTTGAGAAGTGTTTGTGGGTGTGTGTATGTGTGTGTTCTTTATTTGTTAGACCTGGTGTTTTTTGTTTTAATGGCACCCTCTGTTTAAGTGTGGTTGATAATTAATGTATTGTGCTTAATGACATCACCATTGCCCTTTGCAATATCACCCCCTACAAAGTCATCAGGAGGAGATCCAGTGTGGTATAGTGGTTTGAGTGCTGCTCTACAGCTCTGGAGAACAGAGTTTGAATCCCTGCTTGGGCATCGGGTGACCTTTGGCAAGTCACATTATCTCAGCCTCAGAGGAAGGAGGAAGGCAAAGGCCAACCTCCTCTGAACAAATCTTGCCATGAAAACCCCATGATAGGTTTACCTTAGGGTCTTAGTTTTTGAGACAATAGTCTCCTCTTTAAGAAACCCACATACAATTTTAAACAAAATTATAAATAACCTCTCCAGGCAGTTCCAGATTTAGGCATCAAACTTATACACATTTATTATTATTATTTTATTCTTCTTAATAACAACTTTGTTTATACCCTGCCGTTTTCACAAAATAAAGATTCAAAGTACCTTACAAAGTCAAAGAGAATACAGTTAAAACATACAAAAAAAATCAACATTAAAAGAGAATCAAACCCTCACCAACATTTAAAAATAATTCAAACCAAACCATTGAAATGATAAAAAAGAGTTTTCAAAACAGTACAATTAAAACCATCTATCTATCTATCTATCTATCTATCTATCTATCTATCTATCTATCTATCTGGGAATAAGTTCCACTGAACTCAGTTCTGAGTAGACTTTCCAAGTTTACTGGCAAAAGAGACTTATAGTATAAAACAGAAGTACTGATCTAGAGGACCATGTGATCTAGAGAAGTTATGTGGTCCTCTAGATCAATATTTCTCAGGCTATCTGAGGTGGGGGGCAGCAGTCCCCCCCCCGTGTACCAGGGTTGAGTGCCATATTTATTCCCCTTGGTTACAACTCTTTGGCCTTTTCCGCAGCTTACCTGCGTCTGGCGCAGTCGCACAGGGATCATGCGAGCAGCCTCTTCCATGAAGCATTTGCATCCTCTCTGCTCCATCTCAGCAGTAGCTGCCGGCCGGCTGGCACACACCATGAGGGCTCTGCCTCTTCCTTCTGCAGCACAGCTGGGTATTTTCCCAAGCTGCACTTGGGGAGGAAGCACGAGGGCCGCATCTCTGGAGGCTCTGCACAGATGGTAAGTGCGCGTGGGGCCCTGGAGCGATGTGCTATCGTGCATCATCTTCGGCCAAAAGCTGAAAATGAAATATTGCGCGATCGGCACCTGCTGGCCCCAGCAGTGTTGTGTGATTATGAGGACATCGTGTGAAACACTCCTCACAATCGCACGACGCTCGGAGACCCTTTTGCATGACAAATGCAGTGCAAAAAGGGTCTTTCTTTCCTGGAAACTCTCTGTAGACTGGCAACCAACAGCTTACAAACTGGCATTGGACTAGGGACCAACACTCTGAGTAGCACTGCTCCAGTCAAAGGTGATGGAGTGAAACTTTCAGCAGCCCCAACCACCATACCCTGTGGTGAGGAATGCTGAGAAAGCTACATGATTGCATTCCTAATGGAAAAGATAATGTAATATAAGCTATATGAAGCCTATTTTACTGATTTTATACATTGGAATAAAAACATAAATGTTCAAGACACCCAGAATTCTTTTCTAAGGTTGCTAAAAGACTTTTTCAGTCACTTACATTTTATACTGTTTGTGCATACTGAGTATAGAGGACACAAAAGAATGGTGTTAGACGGCCTTTATGCCGCAGACTCTCTCTCTCTCTCTCTCTCTGTTCCACCTCTCTCTCTGTTCTTCCTCTCTCTCTGTTCCTCTACAGTTCTCAGGGCCTCTAGGCTCTGATGTTCCAAAGGGCTTGAACAGGCATTGCTTTTATGTGTTTGATTACAAGACAGCCCCTAGCTACCTTAGCATTAAGTTTCCCTTTCATCACTGCTGATGTGAATGTCCCCTTTCCTTCTCCTTGCTCTGAAAACATTTGGGCTTTCATGTGAAATGGTTGCTCTTGTTGTTGTTGCATGCCTTTAAGTCATTTACAAATTACAGTGACCTTATCACAGGGTTTTCTTGGCAAATTTTGTTCAGAGGCATTTACCATTGCCGTCCTCTGAGACTGAGAAAGCATGACTTACCAATGAGCAGGAATTTGAATCTCTATCTCTAGGATCCTAGTCCAACACACAAATCGCTACATCATGCTGGCTTTCATGTTAAATTGTCAGACAACTCAGATACATATGATATTCTCCTCCTTACCACATCCCATAAGGATCCTACCAACAACCAGAGGTAGGAAAGAGGTTTGGAGGTTTGTTAATTTTAATTTTAATTTTTTTTATTTTTTTGCTGTGTAAATCAAACAAACATCCTTATGTGACAGCAAAAACCTCTCTATCATAGGCCTTTTCCACACAGGGGAATTAAAATGGTGCAGTGCGTCCTCCACAGAGGGCGTCTGCACCTTGGAGCAGAGTTGGAGCGGATTACTTACCGGAGATCTGCACCTCAGTCCACTCCAAAATGACCCCAAGTGGTCCTCCAGTGTGTTTTTTAAAGACCGCAAAAAACAGGTCTTTATTTTCCTGGAACGCGCCATTGCGTTCCTGCTCCGTTGTGCAGATTCGCAGGCTCGCATCAATGTGAGCCTGCGATCTGCAGAAGGCAGGCTTTAGGCGTGGTGAGCTTCGCAGTTGGTCAGGACCCACAACCAACTGGGAAGCCGCCATTTTGGAAGCCAGAGCGGTGCGGATCTAAGATCATGCACTGCTCCGATTCACCCTGGATCGGACCAAGGAGCCAGAAGATCCGGTGAGTAACAGCACAGAGCGATTCCCTCACCTTGTGCGGAAATGGCCATAGAAATATGATATCAAGACCAATCTTTGGTTGCAAATCACCAGCTGGAGTATAATTTCCTACTAGTGATAAAAAGGCTAACATCCTTCTAATTGCCAGACCCATGATTCCCAGGAAATAATGCTTGGAGGCCTCCTCCTAACAGGGCAAATGTAGTGGGAGGTTGTGATATTTCTTGCTGTAGTTTTCAGGGTTTTTTAAAATATCTAAATAATTTTTATTATTAAAATCTGGGCTATTTTCTGGTAATTCTGAGCACCATAACATTTTATTCTCACCTTACGTGAGTTTCTTTTTAATACTAAGACATAACAGAACAATATGTTCCCTTCTTGTCTCCCTCTTACCTTTTTTTTTATAGTGTTACAGTATATCCATGAAATAGCACTTTTGCTATAACTTTATGACTTCATGAAAAAAAATTCAGAGAGGAGAAAATTTGCTCTTTAAACCATAGGACCAACTCAGCAATATACTCCTGTTGTTGTTGTTTTTTTTAAAAAAAACCTTTGGAAGAGCCCCAGTAAAATTTTAAGAAATTATTACATACAGTCTGCAAAAACTATGCAACTTGTTGACATAGCAGCAACCACCAGCAAAAGGAGCTGTATGGGGAGAACTCATGCTTTATTAGACCAGCCTGGAAGAGCCTGGAATTTTTTGTGAAAAGGAAGAGAGAAGCTTTAGATGGAGTGTTGAGTCAGGAATGCAGATGCTATTTTGAGTTCAATCAGAAAAAGGTACAAGTTCCCCCATAGATATGCCAGATCTCTTTCCTGCTAACCATAGGGTCCTATTTCAGCAAGTAGATATGAGAAGGAAAAGATGTGTCAGTAAAACGCTAAGAGATGAGACAAATACCAAAAAAAACACTCTAGATGCCTAGAATCTCCCTCTATGGTCCTTTCCTCATCTAACCTTTTCGCGGAGGTGGGGGGTGGTGTTCGCGCAAGCAGCTTCTTGTGCGAGATGCTCACTTCGTTTCTCCTTCCTTACCGCAGCTGGCTTGCCGGTCGTGCGAGCGCTGCGTGAACGCCCCTCCCGCCCCTCCCGTTCCTACCTGGGAATTGCAGGCTAGCGCTGAGGCAGGAAATGTGACCGGCCCGGCTCCCAACGTACTGCAGTGCAGGTAAGTGCACGTGGGCCCCGGGAGCCTTGCGCGACCACATACCATTTTCGGTTTGAAGCCAAAAACGAAAAGGTGCGTGCACAGTTTGCTTAGGCTCATGAGCGTCACATAAATGGGAGTGCGTCATACGGACCGCCGTTTCCATTTATGCGACGCTCAAGGGGCCCTCTTGCAAAAGAAACTGTGCGAAAAGGGCCTATGTCTACAGTGGTTTGTGTCATTTCTCCAGTTGTTATGTCTCCATGTCTCCTGACCGAAAATATCTTTGGTTTAGCTTCCCTTGGCTTTGTACACTATTTTGACAGAGCAAGCTTAAAATGTGGAAAAGACAACAGAGTCACAACTACTCAAGTTGGTCTTGGAAAAAAAATGTCTACTCTGTAAAATTATGTTGTCAATGCCAAGGCCTGGCAAGCAGCCTCAAGAGCCGGTTAACAAGTCTCTCGCAAATAAGGCAATAAATCAAAGAGCTTTCCAGGCCAACGGCAAATGAATAGATAAAGCAGCAGTAAATAAAAGAGTTTCTGGCAGCAAGGAGACTCCCTGGCTGTTACATCACAGCCAGGCACTCAGTAAACAGTCAGAGTTTGTTCAAGCAAGAGAAGTTACCAGAGCCGGTCCGAGATCAAGAGGAGGCGACGTTCCAGCAGGTCAGGCAGCGTTCCAGGAGGCAAGGTAGGGATCCAAGATACACGACAAGCACCGCAAAATGGACGGTTGTGAGCTGACAAAGACCCAAGGCTGAGTGAGTGCTTTTATAGGCAGATCACTCCTCCAGGTGTTATCTCAGCTGGACCCTGATTGCCTGGTGTTTTTTGTTTAAATGCTCTGACCTCCTGAGAGCACTCTTTTGCTCCCGATGCTGCTGGTAAGTAGGCACCTGCTCTTGAATCTCACTATCTGACTCTTCTGGCTTGGTTGGGTCTGAGGCAGCCCCTGGCTCTGCTGCTGGGACTGGGGCCAAGGGCTCTGTGTCTGGGGCAGCCTCTGGGGTGGGCTGTGCTGGTGCAGCAGGCTCCAGGGCCTCTGGCTCAGACTCAGAGCTTGTGTCCTGGAGTTCCAGGGTCCTGACATATGTAGACAGTAATGTCTATAACAATCCCTCCTCTTTAGAAATTGCCTTTTTCCAGCTACTAAGAGCGCCAGTGAGCTACAGTGGTTTGAGCCCCACTTGGCCATGGAAACCCACTAGGTACTTTGGGGAAGTCACACTCTCATTGTACCTTTTCCCACACCCTACCTTTCCCCAAAGGTGTCTGGTAGGGATCCTGGCAGTGGCTCTGGTGGGAGGGGAGCACGACACGAGCACTCCCTTCCACACCTGCTGGCTCCCTATGGGAGGGAGCACGATGGCCATGCCTCTTCCTTCCACAGGGCAGCCAGACATTTTCCTAGGCTGTGCTGGGGCAGGAAGCACAGCCATTGCAATTCTGTGGTTTCTGCCGGACAGGTAAGTCTGGGATGGTGGTGTGATCACATGTCATTGATTGGAAAAATCTGTCAATGATTTAATCCTTGATTGTGCTGCTTGGGGACGGGAGAAGGATGGGACTGCAACGGCACTATGCAGAAGCATCCTTGTGGTCCCATCCATCTCTAATCCCCACTGCAGGATGGGGAGGTGCTGTGGAAAGGGCCTTAGCCTCAGAGGAAGGCATAGCAAACCCCCTCTGAAGAAATCTTGCCAAGAAAATCTTGTGATAGGGTCACCTCACTGTTGTGATTAGTCAGAGACAACTTGAAGGTACATAACAACAACAATAACAAGCTGTATTTCCTAGCACATTTGTTTCTTGATTGCTTATCTTTTCTGAGGTAGCTAACCTCCAACAGCAGATATTCTCCAGGACTCCATGCAAAAGGTGCTGTGTTTACACTTGCTTGTATCAGAAGGACTTAGGACTTGGCAGGGGGATTGGATCTGTGACAGGCAAGATATCATTCAAATAAATGCAAGTTTACATTTGAGGTTCTAAAAAGTGTAGCTTCTTTCTTTCTTTCTTTCTTTCTTTCTTT
Source organism: Iguana delicatissima (assembly GCA_948472985.1). Classification (NCBI taxonomy): domain Eukaryota; kingdom Metazoa; phylum Chordata; class Lepidosauria; order Squamata; family Iguanidae; genus Iguana; species Iguana delicatissima. Next base: position 1,424,534 of record CAOKZL010000187.1, on the reverse strand, counting down.
CTTTCTTTCTTTCTTTCTTTCTTTCTTTCTTTCTTTTGGTATTTATGTATCACCTCTCAGCTTGCACAGGGCCCCTGAAGCAATGTAGAAGAAATAAAAATATTTAAAGCAATACATAGACAAGAACTTATAAAAGTAATCTAAAAATACTCCTTTAAAAGTAAAATAAAAACAAACAGTAAACTAGTCAGGGTTGTTTCAAGGACCAAAAGCCAAGCAGAACAATACTGTTTAGCTGCCTGCCAGAAGCTCAGAAAAGCCAGACTAAATTCTCTTGGCAAGGAATTCCACAATTGGGATGTTGGTACAGAGAATGTCCTGTGCATTACTGATTTATCTAAAACAATTTAAAAAAAAAAAAAAACGTTTGGGAGAAACAGCAATTTGACCAAAAATGTATGAAATTGTTTGAGAAGTTCAAGGAGAATTTTGGAAATGGTTTCTCCTATAGCTTTTATTCTCTAATACTTTTTGCTGATTGTTCAGCACATTTATTTGGATAAACATCCCATTGAACTTAAAGAAGTTTCAGTCTGTTTGGGCATGTATAAGTTTGTACGGTTAGTCTCTGATTCCTTCCTCCCTCTTCTCTCCCTTGGAGCACCAATAATGCCTTAGGTTCGGCTTTTGAACAAACTTCTTGGGATGTATAGAGATATCGTCTCAAAAAATGAAAGAAAACCATGCTTGTTTCTCTAGAAAAAAACTATTCCTAGTAGCTCCAGTTTAAAAATAGGGTTGCACAGAGAAAAACACTGTGACCTTATTTCCCTTAACAAGTCAGATTTGATCACTCTCTTTTCTTTGATGGACTGCTTAATGCTACAACTCTCAAATAAAGTGATTTGATCGAAGAGCAATCTACCCATTCCATAAAAGTGTATCTTTCTGAAGACAGTTGCTGTTCATTATCATGGCAGTCCCCAGTGAGTAACAAAGGAATGCTGGAATCCTGTATGACCATTGTGTACTATATAAGCACAATAACAACATTGCTTCTTAGTGAATTCTGATGTGACTTACTCCAACCTCACTTACTTCTAAGCAGCTGCTGGAATTGACAGAGGTCTGTTCCCCTACTGGTTTACATGTGGTTGCCTGACATTCTCACTCCCCTCTGTGAGTGATCTATGGCTGAACTAGGAGAAGAAGGACCCCTGTCACAAATCCCCTTTGTGCCAGAGATTGCTTGTGCAAGAGACAGTGGGACTGTCAGGCAGCTGCTTCCAGATTGTTATGGTCCTGCATACCGCCCAATATTGATCTTGTTTAATTGGCAAAATATCATTTAATTGGTACATACATTAATTGGCATTGATATAAAATGGAACCTGAGGTGACTGGAAGGTCAAACTGGGCAAAGGAAAATTACTGACTGAAAATGTGTGATTGCAAGGCAGGTCAGCCAACATCCCCTCTAGGTGTAGCCAAAGTCAGGCAGATTACCAAGCAGTTCCAGAGATAATAGGCTTAAGCTGAAGCTGGAACATCTCTGAGTATACAATGGTCAAGGGAAGTTCCCACCAAAACAATGATTGTTTCAACCCTGTTCCCGCACACCTGGATGTTTCCCTGCATTGTCCCCCAAACCTCTCCACAATACAGAGCTATTATGGCAGCCATTACCTCTTTGTCACCTAAACACTAAGACTATTAACTCCAACCAGATCCCATTGTCTGTGTTGCAACTCCCATTGTCCACTCGGCTGGAAGAGCTATGCACAGCCATGCCTTCAAAGTGGTTTTTGGGTACATAAGCCCTGTGATTTAAGCAATGAGACACAGTTCTTCACATGCTGGTTGCCATGCTGTCACTCTGATTCCTGAAAGAGTACTGTCCTTAGGCATCTGTCTAAACCACATCACTGCTTTCTTCACCGCTCTCTGGTTCGGTCATTATTGCCCGAACCCTCAACTGCCTCTGTTCACAACTTTCCTCCCTTTTTCCTTCAATTAGCTCTTATGTGAGCGTGTGAGTATTTAGATCTTTTGCATGCAAGACTGAAACTTTCAGTAAAACACATTTTAGTTTACTTTGGAATCTCTGGCTGCTTCTTTCATGAGTGACCCCATAAACATTGGTGAAAAGATCTCATCAGGTTACCCCCACCCCTTCAGGCCTCCTAATTTTGAGCTAATTAATTCCCCCTTGTCACATGGCGGTATTGAGTGGGTGGGTGGACTGAGCCACTAATATTTTTGGGCAACAGAATGGACATGCAAATGCCAATCACAGTAGCTGTTTACTGGTAGGTGATGTTTGGGGGACTTTCATAGTCCCTATGCAGCCCTTAAACTAGGAGTGCATAGGGATCATGAATACATAAAAGCTGCAAATGAGTAACTATAGCTTATCTATTTGCAGTTGCTCAACAGAATTCCAGCCTATGTTTTTTAATGGAGCCTATCAATTTGAATTTCAAAAATTCAACATAAATAAATAAATAAATAAGGCTTTCTGGGAAGAAAGCAGAATGGCAGCTGCTCTGGTTCTCTTCCTCCAAAAAGTTTTGCTTTACTTCGGACATATAGCTGAAACAAAACAGCCAGACAGCTAAGATAGTGAGAAATGCCCTTTTCTGATCCACATCACTCTTTTTTTTTTTCCTTTTGGTTCATATAAGCTGGAGAACAAGAGTAGTATTTGTTTGCTTAGCAAATTGTAGGTTCGTAGTTATATCCTTAAGCTATAACAAGCTCTGGAAGGGTTACATTTCAATTAGTCTCTTTCTGCGCAAGAGCTGAGCATGACCAGAAATGACCTTTAGCCATTATTTTATTTGTACTTCACATAACGTATGTACATAGATTTGATTGCAAAGACAACTGCAATTCTTGGCTTTGGGAGGAAAGCCTCCTTATACCTTCTGATTTTTCTTGCCAGCATTATGTAATGCTGAGTTATAATTAATCCTCATAATGATGACAGTATCATTATATTTTCATGACTTAGATGCTTTGAACTTAATAAAGGCAGTAGCTAAGGAACATGGCTCATTTATGGTAGCCCTGCTGCATCCCGTTGTCATATTGTTTGGCACCATGGGTGGTAAATGGCACTGCTTATTGGCCCCTGATGTCTCATGAAATGAGCAAGTGCATGGGTGATACTCATGGAGAAAACAAAAGCAATCAGGAGCTGCTTTTGTCTTCTACAGAATACTTGGCTGTTTTCAGATTTGTTTCTGATGCTGCTCAGTGTTATTTTTTTTAAAATGACACAGTAGCCCAGTTCTCACTGAAATGGAATGCCAGTTCAGAAGTCTAAAGGAATGTTCCTACTCCCCACCCCCCAAAACCTCCCCACACAAAACTAAATGTCAGTAAATATGCTCGCTTCTTGGAGAGGCTAGACGTGTTCCTTTCTTGCTTTATTTTCATCAATATGTAAAGAGCTTTCTATTCCAATAGGTTTTGGGAACACAACTAGAAAAAGGTCTTTTTCTTGGTATGCAATATTTTTTCCCCCTTTGCTTTTAAAGGGATATGTTCTAAACGTTTTTAATTCAGTAGACAGTTTAATGCCATTTTAAATATTTTTAATGTTTTTATTTGCATGTGCTTTTCACTTTTACAGGTATACTTCAATTAATGAACAACATGTGTTCCTGGAAATTACTTCTTTAACAGGAAATTTGGTACTAAAGGCAGAAGTCACGTGCACAGAAACTACCAAAACAAACAAACGAAAAAGAGCAGTTCAACATGTTTCAGCACACTTTTTATTTGAAACTAACAACATGTGAAATAAAAAAACTAGGCCAGACAGCTTTACATAAGTAAACAAAGTACTTCAAGCCTTCTAGAGATGACTTGAAGGATTTTTTCCAAAATTCATGCAGTGATTACTTTTTCTTTCGCCATCCTCCACTTTTTTTTGTTTTCCATCTTAAAAATGGCTAGACTTATAGATCTATGCTTTTTTAAACATGCTGATGGCAGATGATCAGGCAGGCTTATCTGCTCTCTCCTTTTCTCTCTGTTTTGCTGTTCATGCATGCTCATAGGGAATCCTGGAGGTGGCTGCTGTTTACCTTGTTTGTTGCAAGTAGACACACACAGCTACAGTGGGATTGGCTACAGCAGATATCGCTCTTTCGCATCTCAAGCTTTATTGGATTGTTTACTGCAGACATGGTGTTTCAACCCAGGACTGAAAATCTGTAGCCATTTCAGCACGATGTTGTTATAGTACTATTATTCCAGTTTCAACATCCTGTGGAATCCTGGAGTTTGCCGTTTAGGGAGGAGCATTTAGAATTCTCAGCCAGAGAGCTCTTTGGCCTCAGTAAACTACAAACCCCAGAATTCCACAGGATGTTCAAACTGGAATAACAGCGCTATAACAGTGTAATGTGGAAACAGCCTGTGTTTCTTCTGCAGTGCTTCTTATGCTGCTAAAAAATACATCTTTCATCTAATACTTCTAAATGCTCCTTTAAGAAACTTTCCGCCTAGACAGAGGATGAAAAGGAAAAGGGGAAACAGGCAGGGATACATAGGCTTTGTAAAAAGGAGCTTCTTTGTCAAAAGCTCTTGAAACTGAGGTATGCCTGCTTTGTTAACTGAGGCATATGTGTATTTCTTTGTAACATGGAAGCTGCCTTGAGTCCCATTATTGGGGAAAAGGCCGGTATAAATAAAGCAGTATAGTTCAATACTGTACAACACAATGATAATATTGAACATATACTTAATGTCAATGCTACCTTTGTTCCTAGTGATAGGTTTATAAGTTTACCTGGCCTGGCCTTTTCTATCTTTAACAGCATCTTATTGTGTGGAAACTTAATCAGATTAAGTAGTTACCAGCATACAACTAAACATGAGCAGCTGTTAATATCTACACTTCAAGATACTGTTGAAAGTATAACTCTAGAGGCCACATGAAAAATTGGCAAACCCAACTGTATGTTGACAGCTTTTCTTCAGAGCTCAGGAACGTGACTTTTGGAATGCAGTTCCAAATTCTGGGAGCTGTAGGGGGATTCTTGGAGCTGTAAATAAAATTACTTTCCCTTACTCTGTTTCTCTTCTACAGCAGGTGATTGGATTGTGCTGCCTTCCAGAAGTTACTGAATTCTATTCTCAGCCTTTCTCACAATTGGTTATAGTGGGTAAGACGGCTAGAAGTTACAGTTTAACAACATTTAGAGGGCTACCTCTGGCCTACACAGAAGATTGCTACCTAGGCAGAAGATTTCTGCCTACACAAAAGACTGTCCCCCGCCCCCAAGTTTCCTTCAGGTTTTTTACTCCAAGACCATTTCCGCCCTACACTGTTATAGTGCTATTATTCTACTTTCAACACTCTGTAGAATTCTGGGGTTTATAGTTTCCTGAGGCCAAAGAGCTCTCTGGCTGAGAATTTTGAAGGCCCCTCCCTAAACTGCAAACCCCAGGATTCCATGGAATGTTGAAAGTAGAATAATAGCACTATAACAGTGCAGTGCAGAAATGGCCCAAAACTACAGTTCTTAGATTGCCACCTGATCTCACAAATTATTTTTTCTCACATTAATCTTGCAAAGGACAATGCCAAAGTAAGACATGATACACATATCAATTAAAATGATGACGATGAGATAAAATTATAATAATCAGTATCTTGACTCTGACTGATCTAGCCCTTGAGGCCCCTCCCTAAATTGCAAACCCAGGATTCCATGGGATGTTGAAAGTGAAATAATAGCATTATAACAGTCTAGTGTGGAAATGGCCATTGTCTGGTGACTTAATAGCAGCATAGCAAAAAAAAGAGGAGGAAGGCAGTAACCTATCAGTTAGTCTTGGCTACAATAGATTCACTGAATCAATTGTTGAATGATGTGTTACCCTGTAAACTGGGTGTCCCAGTAGGGACACCCAAATACCAGACCAAATAAGCAAAAGTTGGGGAAATTAGCTTGAGCACACTCGTGGCTAATGAGAGGCAGGGCAACGCAGCAAGATCTTTTATCCTATGTATACCGGTTCAGGTCAGTGAGGAGGCAAGCAGTTCAAACAATGACAATATTTATTAAGCAAGAAAAATAATAAAAACACAAGCACACTCCTAACTAAGAAAGGAGAAGAGAGAAAGAGGTTGGGGGAAAATAAACCATACGCCACCTGTCCGAAGTCCTGGAGCAGCCAAATTGTAGATAAAGAAATCCGGTGTGGAGACTGAGGGGAATCTGGAGGGCCAAGCGGCAGTAAGGTGGTCCAGCAAGAGTTCCGGACGGGTTGAGTGATTTCTGCTCAGTGATCCAACGAAAGTTCCGTTGGCTCAAGTGATTCCAGCAGGGCCCAGCGAGAGTTCCAAAGAGCTCTCAAGAACAAGGCATTTATATAGGGTGAAAGATGACCGCAGGCTAGTCTAGTTTTGAATGAGGACAATGAGTTTTGGACTGGGGACAAAGCCTCCGAAAGGTCAGAATTTACATGATTGAATTGTGAACCGAATTGACAATGGTATAGCCGGTGTATAGATGGGCTAGCCCAGCCGTTAAGTGGCTAGCTCGCTAGTGTGTCCTCTCAGGCAGAGAGTCCGTTTTGTTTTACTTTGCATTTTTGATTGGGGTGTTTGTATCAGCGTTCTCCCCTAAAGCGGAACTGCCTATCCATGGAATTTTGAATGACCACACTTAGCTCAGCGCTTGTCCGGCGAGGCTTTTTCCAAACACGTGGCTGAGGGCAGATTAAGACCGAATTATGATATCAAAATATCTATATCTCACTAAAACTAGGCCAGTTCGCAGTGGTAACAGATGAGTAAAGACCTAGGTAAAACCCACTGACTCAGTGGCTCTCTTCTATTTGGGGTTAACAATAGGATTTAGGCAAACACTAAAAAAAATGAGAAATTATAGTTAGATAATACAAGGATTGTAGAAGCTATATTGCAGAAATCTGAATCTTGCTAGTTTTGAAATGTGTCATTTCTAGAAGACGAAAGATGCAAACTGGCATAAATCTAATGTTGCTCATAATTATGACAACAACACCCTAACCTTACTCTCCAGGCCTGCAAAGAAGCCATATATAGATGCAATTGCTCTCTCTTTCTTTTCACCATTGTTACTATGCTACTGATCATGAACTTGACGGTTTTAATCCTATTAATTTGGCAGCAAAACAGAAAAGAGATCCTAGAGACCCTTTGGAGAGCACAGAAGCTCTGCTGGAGATATTAAAAGAATTTGGAACGCTGGCTGAATTTAAGAGCAACAAACAAAAGATGATAACAAAGAAAAGCATGAGAAAATAGGATCAATAGAACTGATGAATAAGACAGGTTTTAAAATTGAGGAAAAGGTGAAATATCTAGATATTACTATAACAAATATGAATTCTATGTTATCGAAGAATATTTATGTTAAGATATGAAATGATGTTAAGGAAGATTTGCAAAAATGGGAGAAACTTAAATTGTCACTTTTGGGGAAATTTCAGTGACAAAAAATTATGTTCTGCTGAGAATGTTCTTTTTATTTCAGACAACACCAGCTTGTGGAGAGACATACCAAAATTCATGCAGTAAGGGAAGAAAGTGAGAGTTAAATATTGTATAATTGTTTTCAGAATGCAAAACGAATTAGGGAACTGGGTTTACCAGATTTGAAATGGTACTTTTCCTCATGCTGTTTGGTTTGGTTGAATATTGGATTGTGTTGACTAATAAGAGATTATTGAACTCAGAAGGGCATAACCCGAGATTTGAGTGGCATGGTTAATGATGATATGAAAAAGTTAAGGTGAATGCAAATTTTAAAAATCATTTTTTGAGGTATGCCTCAAAACCATGTAATAAATACAAATCATAAAGTTTGTTGCTTTCAACACAAGATACCTTTGTGGGTTTCAACACAATAAGTTTTCTACAGGAAGGAAACAACAGCAAAGGAAAAGTGGGTAACTTACCAGAATCTTTTGGAGTTTGATCAAGAACAATATAAAATTAAGTCAGATGAAAAATAACTGACAGTGGGTTATAATTTTCAATGGTATTCTTATAGAGGAATATTTGAAAGATGTGAAATGGATAATAAAATGTATAGCTTTGGAAATAATAAGTCTGAATTTGAGGGGCAGTTATGTGTGGATAATGAACATTTAATTGGTAAGATTATTCACAACCAAAAATCTTATATTTGCTATGCTTGCATTCCTGTAGTATCTTTTCCAGTCTCTATTGCTAAATGTTCAACTGAATTTTTGAGTTGCTGCAACACTAAAAATTTGGGAATGAAGACAATTTAATCTGGAGAATGCAAAATTTTTATTTAGGAACAATGCCCTCTTTCCCATCCTTCCCATGCCAAAAGTTTTAAATGCAGCAGTCTCCCCTTAAGTCGGCAGCACTTTCATTCTTTTGCCAGTCTAAACAGAGTAGCCAGTGTTTAGCAGTCATACAATGAGCTTTGACAAAGGGGAGGTGACTAAACTCAATGTGTTTTTGCTGAGAGCTGTCCCCTTGCACAGAGAAAGAGAGAGAGAGAAGGTAGATTTTGAAATTCCCTCTTTCCAGTTCAAGGATTCAGTAGGGGAAGGGATGAAGCAATAAGCAAAGGAAAGCTTTGAGGGTTGTCCAGTCTCCACAGCTATTAAGCAATTTCCTCATAACTTCTTTTTCCAGAGGAACACATGGGAACAGTGCTTCCTATGTGTGTGTGTGTTTGCATACATGTGTGTAAAATGCTTTGGCACAAGCATACACACAGCCCATCTTGCAAATCATCCATATGTGATTGCTTTCATTCCCCATTCTCCAATTTCGGCCATTTCAGCACTAGACTGTTATAGTGCTATTATTCCACTTTCAATATCCTTTCAACATCCTTTCAACATTTGAGGCCTCTCCCCAAACTGCAAACCTCAGGATTCCATAAGATGTTGAAAGTGGAATAACAGCACTATAACAGTCTAGTGTGGAAATGGCCTTCATCTTGAAAACTTTTTTTTATTATTATTATTATTCCTTAAAATTCCGTATAAACTAAAAATTAGCAGATATCAAGTATTGTTTCCATGTTACACAATCTTTATCCATATAATTCCCAGTCCTTACATAACTTTACTAATATTTTCTATGCAATACTAAATAATTATTTTCTTCCATAAATATGCTATTTTGATCTTCCCCTTCTCCCCACTCCCTTTCTACCCAACCCCCCATATTAACAGTGTATTTTTATACGCCATCAATTCATCCTTTTCCTTCCCTTCTCTCTCTATATCCCTTCCCTCTCCCCCTCTAACCTTGCTTGCCTTGTTATGCGTTTTCCCCAATCCAATCTCCTTTTTAAGTTTCTCATTCTCAACCTCCTTAATATGAAATCTCTTTTTGTTATTGTAATCTTCCTTAATATTCTTTAACCTACGTTCCACCCTTAATATAAGAGTTACCCTTTCCAATCTTCTATTCGCCTCTCTACTTTAATTTTAGCTCTCTTTCACCCATTTAACAATTTCATTCCATTGCTTTTCAGATTGTTGATTTGAGTTTTCTTTCAGCACGTTGGACAGTTTTTCCATTTCGATGATATCCATTACTTTAATATTCCATTCTTCATGGATGTTCTGTTCCTTCTTTCCAATGCCTTGTGTAATTCAATCTTGCTGCTGTTATTAAATTTAATATTTTCTTTTTTGTCTTCATTTGACTATTCCTTTCAATCATGTTTAATAAATGTTTCCAGAGTCATCTCAAATTTAATATCAAGAATCTTTGCAATACTATCATGGATCTTTTTCCAGAATTTTTTTGCTTTTGGGCATGACCACCATGTATGAAAATAGGTTCCTGTTGTTTTTCCACACTTCCAACATTGACCATTCCCTTTGTGCATTATCTTCATTAATTTTTGAGGGGTCATATACAACCAAGGATTTTTCTTGTAAAAGTTCTCTCTTAAGCTTAAGCTTTGAGTAAATTTTATGTCTTCATTCCATGCTCCTTCCCACATTTCTAACTCTATATTATGGCCAGTGTTCTGAGCCCACTTTAACATTCAATCCTTGATCCTTTGCTGCTCTAGCTCTCTAATAGGAGTCATAAAACCTTTTTTTTCATTTTTCAATAGAATCTTGTCTAATTTGTTCTCTTCTGTCTCCAATCCAACAATTTTTATATCCATTTTGAACTTTCCTTTTAATTGTAGACATGGGAACCAAGTCGATTCAAGATTCTGACCCTTTAGTTCTTCTCTGGTCTTTAACACTGGTATTCTGCCTTCCCATTTTATTAAATCCTTGTATCTTAGTGTTCCTCCTGATTTTGGCTTAGATATTATAAAAGCTTCTTGGGATGATGTCCAAATTGGTCATTTACTATGAATTTTTTTGTTGATAGTCTGCCACGTTCTAAGTAAAGCTCTCCTCACAGCATGATCCCTGAATTCTCTGTCTACCTCTGCTTTGTTATATGCCTGAAAACTTTTTTTTCCCAACTCCATAAAAATTTACAAAGACATCAGTTTTGGTGGGGTTGGGAGTGACTTGGATGCACTGAACATACTTGGTAAGAAGGGACAGTGGCAACTCCATCTTCTCTATCTCTGTCATTGCTGGGATGTTATTGTTAGTGTTGCTGTTGATGTGCACCTCCAAGCTGTCTGTGACTTATGGTGACCATAAGGCAAACCTCTCAAAAAGTTTTCCTGACAAGATTTATTCAAAAGGGCTTTGCTTTTGCCTTCCTCTGAGGCTGAGAGTGTGTGACTGGCCCAAAGTCACCCAGTAGGTTTCCATGACCAAATGGTGACTTGAACTCCTGGTCTCCAGAGTCACAGTCTAATGCTCAAACCACTACACCACACTGGTTCTGTATGCTGGAAAGAAGAGATGGTAAAATCACTCCTTGTATGAGCAGTATCTGTGTGTCACGTATTCAGTAGTCAATCAGTTTCTGCCTGAGATCATTTTCTGCATCAGTCTGTGGCTTTTTGGTTTGGGGGGGGGCTGCACCAAATTTTGCATTTATGTATGCAACTTCTATGTTTTTATGTACACAACTTTTCCTAAAATAAACATGTATTACACATGCTTTTCTACCCAACATTTTCTAATATACACATTTTCTCCAATAGATGCAATTTTTGTACAAAGTGATTGAGTCCAGAACTTCATTGAAAAATTCAGAGAGGTGTGTGGCCTGAAAGATAACTGCAATCTGTTCACTTGGATAGTTCAGCTGAGGTCAGTTTACTTAATAAATGAAGGCCAGATGAAATTATCCCTCATAATTTCATTTCTGCTGGGATCTTTTGTTCAGTTTTGGGCAACAATCTGCCAGAGGCCAAGTCAGTTGGGAGGAAGAGGAGCTCCCTTTGATTTCTCATGACATTCTTAATGTGCAGCAGCTCTCAAATGAAAAAAGATTTCTCACTGACTTGGAAATCTTAAAAGCAAGAAATGTGTCCCATCTGTGACTCAGGTGCAAGCCAACCACTCTATTGCTGTGGCAGAATAAATGTTCTGTGCAGTTCTCTTTCTGTTGAAGTAGTTCACACATAATTTACTGCCTCTTGTAAGTGTCCCGCGCTTCCACACCACTACATTTTTATCATTACTTTGTGTCTTATGTCTTTAGACCTAGCTTTAACTCCAACCAAAACAAAGGGCACACAATCTGAACAGAGCCATCTAATGGAAATCAATACACCATTTAACAGCAATTCTGCAAATGGATCATTATCTCACTCACTTCAGAGCAGGGACTCTTAAAGAACTGACACTATGGGCTAGTTCCCACTGAAGCAATAGATCAGCGGAGTGGGGACAATGGGTGGAGTTGTAGCATTTCACACCACAGATGGGAACTCCTGTGACCAAATACTCCTCTGCATAAAAACAGTCACTACTTACAGAAAACTAACACGGCATGGAAAAGTAATACAGTAATTAAAAAATGTAGTGCAGATAGTGAAGAATGCCCCGAACTAACATAACTGTGGACAGCAGTAGTTGATTACTGCTACAGTTCATAGGAATACATGGGCTTGGATTTCCTAAACAATATAGGCAAATATTGAAATCAATATTGGCAAACTATGAAAACTACAGGTAAACACAAACTCCAAAAACTGTACTCTCTCTCTCCATCCCCTATTGTCAAAGTTCTGAAGAATGGTGGGATAAGTCAGTAAACACTCTGAAACAGTTTGACAAATGGAAGAGCTGATCTATAGTGAATTGTTTAGCTCATTTTCTAGAAATTGGCATCAAAATCAATGTTTAAGAATAACTGAGAAATTCACTTTATCAAATCTGATATTGGCTGATTTCTTTTAAACTTTTTGTGCTAATGTGTGGGTATGAATACAGCAGTCTACTGGCTTTCAGGTCCTCAAACAGACAAACAAAAACCCCTGAGAACTACAGCAATGAAAACTGCAACCTCTCAACACTTTTGATCTATTTGGAAGAGCCCTGAAAATGCTTTTAAAATACACTTGACAGATTGCAATATTCCATTTCCTCAATGAACCAGCACTCCAGGAGCTTTTAAACTCAGAAGTGCTTGGTCCCCAAGAAAGGCAGTTATAGTAGTCTCCTTTAAAACTTTTCATCCACTCAAGTTTATATATTTAAATTTATGGAGAATGTTGTCTGAAGAATCTTTGTTGTGTAGCTTTAAGAGTTTTTATTCACAAAATGTACTCTGGGAACATAGGAAATGTAATAAATTTCACAGCGATGAGCAGGACTTTTTTTGTACCTAAAACATATCTGCTTATGAAGTACAGAGCCAGTATAGTATAATCATGTAGGATTCCAGGCTGATCTGAGCTGCATCATCCCTGAGGCCTGTATAATCCTGGATTCTTTCTCCACAGAGAACAACCAGGTGACTAGAGGAAGACCTAAATAGCATTCTCCAACTTATTTCTCAACTATTGGTTATTAAGGGACAAACTGTCTCTGATGCTGAAGGTGGTATATAGCCATCATGAAAGTAACCATCGATCACATTATACCTCAGGAATTTATTTAACATTCTTGCAATCAGTTTAAGCTAGTGGTCATTACTATACCCTTTGCAAATTCCATAATTTAAGCTTTGTGGGTTCAGATCTCCACTTGGCAGGGATGACCTTCACATATACAAAGTGTTAATACTCTGGCATTTGTAACAAACCATAAGTAGTATGTGTTTTTTTTAATTATTATTGGTTACTTGTGTTTATATGTACCTGTTGATAATTTACCTCTTTAATTTGTTCATTTAAAATGTTTACTCATATTATCTTCAATTACTACTTTCCAGTTTACTTTATAGCACACATGATGTTCCCTGACAATTTGCAGAACCTGACCAATCATCTTTAATTTGCCATTTGTGAACACTTTTGGGCTGGTTACTACTTTTTAATAATGTATTTTATCTTTCCACAGTGTGATCATTTTTGCATATATTTTATACATTTGATTACTGACCTCTTTCAACCAGAGAGGTTCTATTTCTCAAAACTTCAAGAGAACCATTTCTTGAATCTTTCTTCAAACAAACTCAGACAAATGTGAGAAACTGTATCTGCAAGCCTTCATGAGATTCTGGTTTTTAGATGTGACATTTTATAGCCATTACTTCAGTGAAGCAGCCCACTCTTCTTATCCATCCGTCAAGGTGCTCATAAGCATCCCTTTTGTTCTAAAGCAGAAAAATAATTTAGGGTAGAGTTTTCCAGCTAGACGTTTTATGTATACAATGTTCCACGGTTTAAATCTGAATACTGTGCCCACACTTTGCCTATAAATAAATGGACGTTCACAGCTTCAAGTGGGGAAGAGGAAGTAGGACCATTATATAGGTATCATGATTATATATTTATTTTCATGGGGAAAATTCCTTTCCACAAACAGTAAGAAAAAAGACCTAGGCAAGGATCTGACTTTCTTTATGTGCTCCAATCTTTTGTGCTATGGTAAGAGTTAACATAACAGGATTTTGCGCCTGAGCTTTTGCTTGATTCTTGCAGGAGACTCATTTTAAAAAATGAAATCTCTTCATGCAGATGGTGTGTTAGAAACAAGAACACAAACAAAACAGTCCTTTTGGTGTGCAGCCAGGCTCTGTAAGGAAACATTTCATGCTGTGGAAGTATCTATTAATAATGTGGCTGCCTAAGAGCCAGATGCTAAGCACACCATATCCCAAAGGCTGCCAATATTATACATGATCATGTGTTGTTAAAGGAAGGAATAATTCCTTAATGTTTCAACTCTATACTGCATAAAGGTACAATTCATACAGTTGCAGTGGAGGGCTTCTCTTTGGCCATTTCCGCACTACACTCTTATAGTACGATTATTCCACTTTCAACCTCCTATGGAATCCTGGGATTTGCAGTTTTGGGAGGGGCCAGGTGGCCCCTTCCAAAACTGCAAACCCTAGGATTCCATAGGAGGTTGAAAGTGGAATAATCACGCTATAAGAGTGTAGTGCAGAAATGGCCTTTCACTGAGGTGGTGAATTCGCTCTCAGTTTAGTCTGAACATTGAGGAGCTATCCAAGGTGCTGAAATATATCTAGTTATTTTAAAAAATGCCCCAAATTATGTTCAGTATCTTGGGTAGCCTCTATAAAGTTCAGACTAAAACCCAAGATAGATTCACTGACTCACTGATATGGAAGCTACCAGCCACCACTGGATACATGAGGATGTAGACACACCTAATGCTTTTGTGCTATTTCTGATACAAATGTCTTCCGTAGGAACTACTTCCTCTTTCTATACTATATCTGTGGATCTTAAAGGCCTAACACAGTGCTAGTGATGCTGGAAAAGGAAGTCAGGCTACATTGTGTGATATAGAGCCCTCTGTACTCTCCCAGGCAAATTCTGAAATGACTGAAAGACTCCTAGACTCAAGTATGCCATATGGACATTTTTATGAGAGAAGCAAAGGGGGGAAAGAGCTTATTTATTCATCTTTCCTTGTCATGATGGCATTTTAACATGAAGATGACAAGCCTTTAAGATCACCCCATCTCTTTCCTCTGCCTGCTTTCTAATAAAGACAAGGGCACACTATGGATTTTGGAATTTCTCTTATGATTTAGATCACCACTTCTGCATTTCATGCAGAAGCATGGTTATTCCACTGTTAACAATAAGCTTCTTTTGATGTCTACAGCTAGGCTCAGGGCTTTTGTCCAGTGACGAGGCAAATGCCAGGCAGTTTTTAACAGATCTCAGCATGAAAAAGAGGAGAAAACTGCTTCTGGATCAGGGATGGGCAATCTTGTAGCCCAAGGATCATTCACAGGCACCAGTTTAATTTAATGTGGCCTCTTCATGTAGATGGAAAGAGAAGAGAGGGATGGAAGGACAGTCAGGGCTGGTAGACAGAAAAGAGAGAGAGATTGAGGTTGGTTCTAAGACCTGATCTTTTTTGGTTTTTATTTCTCTCTTTCCATTGGCTTCAGTTTCCATTTTATCAGCCCTAAAGGCATATATCCCTCAAAAGCAATAAACAAAGTGGTCCCCACTTCCATGTTACATTATGCTAATTGATGCACATACACACAAGAAGCAATTAGTGATATTTCATCACCTTTTTGTGCAACCAAGAAAAAAAATTCAGCAGGGTGGCACATCAATAGAGAAGGACAGCTAACTAAATAGGGATTGGATTGGATTCTCGGCTACTGTGGACACAAGAGTCATTTGTCTGGCACTTGAGTTGATATTCTAGAGCACACTGTTGACTTTCTTCACTAGAGTAAAATTGATACCATTCATTCCTATGGGAATTGTAAAGTGCTACACATGGAAGCATTCCTCTACTGGGAGAAAAATCTGCTTCCCAGTGACACTGGGTGGCTTGATCCATGCTGTCAAGGATCTCATAGTGGGCCTACACAGAAGAGTACATAGACAGTGGTACAGTGCCCCTGAAGTCCTTACAATGTTTGTGTGTGTTTGTTTGTTCAATGGATATCATGTGTTTCTCCCAATAGGGGGCCCAAGGCAGCTTACAGTATAGTTTAAAAACAAACAACTAAAAGTAATGTATAATAAAAATGTTTAAAAAAATTAAATAGTACTATTGAACTTAATTTAAACATTAGTTTTGAGAGCATTTAAGAACATGTTTAAAGCATCAAGGACCAGCACAACCCATTGAATCTGCACAAACAATGAAAAGTCAAAAGTCAGTCAAAATAAGAAGGTCTTTGCCTTCAAGTGAAAAATCAGATAGAGGTAGGGCCAGCTGTGTCTCCTATAGGAGGGAATTCCATAGTTTCAAAGGAGCTGATGAGAAGATTCTCTCCTGTCTCCTCAAACAAATACTGTTGTGACAGTGGTGGTACTGAAAGAAAGTCCTTCCCCAAAGTTCTTGAAACTCAAGGAAATATAAGGTCTGGATCCAAGTCTTGCTTTATAAGTCATAACCAGCAAGTTAAATTCTGCCTAGAAATGGACTGGTGGCCAGTGAAGCTATACTCTACTACATACTCATCAGTCAGTCATCCAGTGCATATGACAGGTTTAAGACTGGAGCTGACAGCTTTTCAACTAACCACTAACAAAAGCAGTATAGCACTCAGATATTAATTGGTAATAACATTGATCTCCATGCTGATTTCTGCACATCTATTAGAGAAAACAAGAGTTGATCATGATGGATTTTCTGATCAGGTGGCAATTCCACGATTTTTTAAAAAACAAACAAACAAAATAAATTTTTAAGTTTTGTGTAGCACAGTTATTTCATAAACATAAAATAAATAAAATATAAAATCAAGGAAAAATACAAGTTTCATTAGTTTGAATTTGAATTCATTAAAAAGTACGAGTCATTCAGTGCCTTTGCATATTCCGATCTATCACAAATTCCACAGCTAAAAAGAGATGTCAGCTCAGGTGAATCTGTTCTTGGGTTTCATCTAAAATTTAAAGTTGTCTAAGGGTTGTCAGGGTTTCTTGATACTCTAAAACATGCTTTCAAAACATTTTCAAAAATTTTTTTTTGGAATATTCTTTCCATCCTTGCTCACCAGTGATTATAATAGGTCTGAATCTTCCTAGCAGTCACTACTGCTCATAGACTATCTCTATACGATGTCCACACAGAACCTGATAACGTTACTTTTTGGACAACAAAACCCCCAGAATCCCCCAGCAAGGATGAACACTTGCTGTAATTGGACAGTGTAGTGTACCCTGTGATTGCTAAAATTCATAAATTCTTGTGTCATATTATATTAAATGGCAGCAATGGGCATGTAGATGCTTCAGCACATATGTGTCACTGCCATTTTAGGTATAGGATGCAATACAGTCACAAACGCTCAAATTCAAAGTAGTTCAAAAAAGTGACTTTCTCAAACTTTGCTCTGGAGCCCTATTAATGTACGAACTAGTAGCCCAAAGACTGGGAGATAGGACAATTTCCTTTGGTTTCATGAAACAATGAGACAAAAGATTGTTGGTGTCCGTACCAGTCATCTTACATCTCATATAGGTAAGTATTCTGAACCTTATCTTTGCAACAAATGCAATCTGAAAAGGAGAGAATACCTCTAGAATGTCTTAAGGAAGCTAGACTTCTGCAACCCTTGCTTCTGTGCTTAGACACCTGGATACATGGACCATTTCTCCATATTACTAATGGAACAATATGATGCTTTTCTTATGTGCCAAATTGGTTTTATTACATGTGTTACACACAGAGGAACTCTCGATATTTCTCGACCTTCTGTAATTCTCTCTTGTGCATTTAATCTATGGAAACAGGCTCTATTGCCCTGGAGAAGAAACTGCTTTCATACCTAGAGTGAATCCAGGACTTAAAGGGATTTAGATTGCTGGAATCTCCTCAGAATGACAAGAGATTCCTAGATGAGCTCTAGGCTTTAGGAGGCAATTTGCTTTAAAATCATTCTTAGGCTGTCTGTATGGCTCTTTGTCACAAGGAAAGAAGATTAACATGTAATAGTAAACCATGACCTGGAGGTTTAGGAATCTGAATGACTACTTTATCACATTTCCATTATCACAGGCTTTGACTGTTCAGATAAAATTTAGCCTAAAAGCATTAGTTTTCTGTCACAGGTTTCTGATTAACATGAGGAATCAAAAGGGTCCAAAGCTGGAGTGGAAATGTTCCTAGAACTTCCTACACTATTTATTGTTCTTTTAAGAAAACCTACAAATCATTCTGCATTTCTTAATAAAACCAAAATGAAACAGAGCACCCACATTTTTGTAATAACAGCTGCATTAATTGTACCCAGGATATAGTGTGCATTTTAAGCATATAGATCAGTGTGTTTGAAAAATTTCTATGCATTACATATTTGTTCACAAATTTAGGTGGCACTTTTTATTTATTCACTTTATCTATTCTTGTTTTTTAAAATGGCTAATATAATTTCAAGAATTTACAATTTTGTGTTAGTAGTTTCTGATATTGCTGATACTAATTCTTTGAAAATTACTAAACAACCCTACTTTTTCAATTATCATGCATTTCTTTGAATTAATAATATTCTTCCATTCTGACAATACTGCATACCTTATTTGAACATATATTTGTCATATTTCCACTTGTGAACAACTTCAAGAAAATGTGTTCTTTGCAAAACCAGTCAGCTTAGATTAATTTAAATGCTCAGCCCGATATACTCTATCATTCTTCTTTCTTGCCTTGCCTTGCCTTTCTTTCTTTTTTTGTAATCACACTTTGAAAATTTACACTTTTGCAATCACATTTTGAAAAAATATTTCTACCAGTCTTTTAGTTATTTATAAGCACATTTCAGAAACACAGGCACACACAGTGTTTTATTTGTATAACATGTTTACTTCAATCAGAGAGGGTGAGTATTGCCCATAATAATGATATCCAGAGAATAAGCAGGCTGCTTCTGAGGACAGCTCAGTCTCCTCTTGTACCTGCATAGAGCCACAATCTGTTTATCAAAACTGTCCCCATTCTCCAAGCGCCTAGCTAATTAAGATGATATTCACTGAAATAGCAGTTTCATGAATGCTGTCTTCGGCTATTTCTGCATTGCATTCTTAGAGTGAAATTATCCTACTTTCAAAACTCTGTGGAATGCTGGGATTGGAGTTTACTCAGAATTCTAAATGCCCTTCCCTAAACTGCAAACCCCAGGATTCCATAGGATGTTGAAAGTGGAATATTAGCACTATAACAGTGTAGTGCGGAAATGGTCTTAGACTTTGGTATGTTTTGGTATTCTCAACAACTGTTGCATAGATGTGTACTGGTTCTGAATCTGGAGGGCATCCTATTAGTGACACACATAAGTGTAAGTCCTCTTTCTGCTTGAATCTCTCTCTCTCTGGCCACTTCCGCACTGCACTGTTATAGTGCTATTATTCCTCTATCAATATCCCATGGAATTCTGGGGTTTGCAGTTCACTGAGGCCAAAGAGGTCTCTGGCTGAGAATTTTAAATGCCCCTCCCTAAACTGCAAACCCCAGGATTCTATAGGATGTTAAAAGTGGAATAACAGCACTATAGCAGTGTAGTGGGGAAGTGGTCTTCTTTCCTCTCGTAAGTGAACTGCATATGTGGAGTTTCCAATCTGGATCACTTCTTGGCCTGAAGATGTTATTTATTTATTGTATTATTTATTATTCATTCCCATTTTTATCCTACCTTTCCACTAAAAAGGAGCAGCTAAGAAACATGCCTAAAGCTCAGGTGATGCTAGTGGACATTATGGAACCTCCTTCTGTTCCTCTCCCTGTTGCAGCTCTACTAAACACCTACAGACTAGATAGTTTCCCAAGCCCCTGCCAAGTAGGATTTGGATTGCTTGGGGTCCTGCAGTGGGAAGATTCCTCCCCTCACACTGGATTCCACCTGTGGATGTCCACCACTGGATGAACACAGTAACTGCTTTTACTTAAAGGTACAATCTTGTTAGACTAAGGGTCAAGGCTGAAGTTCTAGTTAATAGTAGCAGATATAAAGCTCTACCAATGTATTAACACGATGGTCTAGCTAGAGAATGGCCACCAGCTGAAAGAGCTCTTCTTGTGACCCACCACAGCAAATCAATGGCCATTTATACTGGGCATGGAGCTGAACCCATTGCACTGCTGGATTAAAGCACTGTGTAAGACAGTACTAGAGATCTCCTTGTGCAACTTGTGGAAAGGTACTTATCCTGGGTTTGAAACTTTTGGCTCTCTTCTTCTGCATTCAAAATTCAAGAATGTAAAAAGAGTTGCATAAAATAAACTCTATCCTATTTTGTTGTCATTCCTAAGTGAAAAATAATACAACAAAAAATCTCAAACCAAAACTCTCTCTCACAATACCAACAGAAAATTAGCTTTGAATAGCAAACAATTGTGGTGAAGCAGCAGTCAAGAATAGGTATAATTACTGTGGCTCGTAAAATGATGTGAATCCCAAAGAAGCTATTTCAGAACAATTGGCAGCAAAGGTGTATTGGGAGCAATTTTCAGAATGAAAAAAAGGGAAATGGAAAAACCACATAAAGTGATCACACTCCTTTGAATTCCACGCCAAGCTGCTACTATTTGAAATGGCTAAAAGCAAATTGGAATCAACAGATACAACAGAGAAACGGAGGCTCAGTGGATATAGAAAGCTTGCCTTCTGATTTTCATTCAGTTATAATTTCAGACAATTCTTGGCCTATAATCAGGTCTGGAATGAGAATAGTAACGACTGCAGAACACTTGATATGCCAGAAAGTGCTACAGGAATTAATAACAACAAATTTCATATCTATCTTGCCTTATTAATATGATGTCACCAGCAAGTCGATTCATATTTTGCACAGTCTTTGAAATGTTAGTGTTCATGGCTTTGCATGATGGCCTGCATATTAAATCACAGAAATCAGAAAAATGCTGACTTTTCCCAAGAGTTTTGTAACAGATGGTCATAAGAGCGTTTTTTAAATCAATGTTATATTTTAATCAAATTTGGATCTTAAAACCTCCTCAAAGTTTTCCTTCACATGCACTTATTTTTACAAATAACTTAAATGGACTCATTGGCTTCAAAACAGCTCCCAAAATACAGTATTTGTTATGAGCAGGATTCTTTATAAGTTCAAAGAGACATAAAAGGTTTTTTTTTTAATTGAACATAGTATGTGAATGCAATACATGAAGAAGTCAGTAATATTCCATCCTTAGTTCATGAGTTCACTATGAAAAAATGCTGCAACCCTATTCTTCAGCAACATCTTACAGGGGAAAAAAAATGCTCTTTTCAAAATAATTCACCATGATGGACCAATACGTGGGACATTGTGTAGAGGAAAAGTGTGAAGGAAGAATGCAGGCAAAACAGTTCAGACAAAAGCAATCATAAAATTAAATTAAATAGTTCCATGTGACCTAAAGCATATGGGAAGAGCAGCAATAATTCCAAAATGCCAAAAACATTTGACATCGAAATTTGTTTTCACATGGACCAAAAAATGTGCCATATAGAAATACAAAGAGTCTTGTCTGTCGACAACTGTGACCACTTTAGAACAAACCAGTTCATTGCATGCTGAAGCAACACTGTTGGTCAAGAAACCAGTTTCTGGCATAGTTCTACTAGTAGATACTTTCACTTTCTTGAGGAGACTGCAAATGTAATCTATTCAGACAGAGACATTTAGCACCTCATGAATACAATTAACTTTCCATTTAGCTGTACTGTTCCACCATGACTGCAGATAAGAATAACAAACTATCATTGAAGCTTAATGAACATTTTAAATAAGTACCAAGACCGACTTTTCTTATTTGTGTTCTGAAACCTTTTTTTTATGGCCGTTAGAGCTGATGTTTGGACTCCAAGAGAAAGACACAACAGAATCAAGGTGGGGCAAACGGGCCATCTACGGGGATTTCTTAAATGCAGAGAAGAACATTGGTCATGAGGCAGGCATGAGATGTGCACAGGAAAAAGGGATGGCCCCTTCTGCTATCCCTTCTCGATTCTTGATTCACAATGCAAGGAATAAATAATCTCATTTTCCTCCTTCAGTTTGGCCGGAATCACAGAAGAATCTACATTAATCCCTTTCTTTTCTTTCCCTCTTTAGGTAATGCATATATGAAAGTCTTCATTTCCCTTTATCAAGGTTAGATGGGTCTCAAGTGCAAAAGTTAGAAATGTGCTTCTTTTAAACATGGTTTTTGTCACAATGCTGAAATAAGGATAAATACCTTAAATATCAGGTGGGTTAAGTAAATCAGGTTTTGTCTGCCCAGGACTTGCAAAGTGACTTTTTAAAAATAATCTGATCCATTAGTCAGAAAAATGCTTGGCAAATGTCCCTTGGCTGTTACTCCTCACAGTGTTGAAAAAGTAGCTTGTTGCATTACTTGTTGCTCTCTTCACTGCTTTTCTATTACCCTCTATTACTGTTGGAGGGGGTAATCTTAGAGATGAAATGTGAAAGGCATAAAACTTGAAAAGTTACTATTAAACTGTCTCTGAAACTGCTCTGTAAAGTAAAAAAAAAATACTCATTGCACTGATAAGGTAACACTTGTTCTAATGCATTGCATTGCTTTTCAAATGTAATGCCATTATGCCCTCATCACCCACAACTGTGTTACTTATAATTCATGTCTTCAAAGCTCTGTTTCTGAGAGAATTCTCCAATTCACTTTTTGATTCTTCAGAGGTTTTCATGAACAGAAGAGAGTCATTGATTCTCTCTTTATCCTCTGCAGCTCCAAAATAATATCCGTGTCAGATCATCTGTGCACTCCCTGCCATGTTTATAGCCATATGTAGAAAATAGCCCCGGAAACATTGTCAGAGAGCCCACAGGAAGCAATAACGGAGGATGGCTGGGTCAAAGAGCACAAGACTGAACTCAGAGGGGGAATTTGGTGTAAAGGAGAAAAATTGTTTCCCTGAGAAGCTGAAAAAAAAAAGGATTTTGCAACACTGCTATAATGTTAAATCTGTGGGGTATTTGGGGCTTATCAAAACTTTGCACTTTGTGAAAAGAAACTGTTGGTGGCTGGGACTGAGAACAGATGTAGAAAACTACATAAAAGGCTGCACTATGTATGCTCAAAATAAATGGGTTGAGGGCAAGCTGAGGGGACTATTACAGCTGCTGCCTACTCCTCCATACCCACAGGTGCATATTAGCACAGACACCCTGACATACTATGGCACAAGGAGAAGCAAGATAAAAGCCGCATTTGTAAAAGATCACTTTGCTACTGAATTCATGGAAGCCTCTGCTGGGTCATAGAGAGCCTTCTGTAAAGGTCAAAAGTGGACATGACTGGTTCTCTCTCCCCATCCACACACACATCCAAAGGGTCGGGGGCAAGTGGTGGCCTCCATACCAGTATGGAAAGGAACCCACTTTGGGTTTTAGTCTGAACTTTAAATATGATATTCAGTGTGTTGAACCCTAGTCCCAAAATAGATTCAGCTCCCAAAAGGTTGAAACTGCAAACCCCAGGATTCCAGAGGATGTTGAAAGTGGAATTATAGTGCTATAACAGGCTAGTGCAGAAATGGCCTAAAACCCTGAGCAGATTCGAACTAGATTCCTATTAGTGATATATACACATATAATTGTGGCTTACTGTCATTCTGGATAGAGCATAATATGCTATCCTGTAGTCTTTTGTGCAGCATCCAAAACTCTTTCCTGCCCCCTGTGATAATGGGGCTTCCCATTATCTAGGCTTATCAAAGGGAGATACTTCTCTCTTCAGGTAAACCAAGGGTTAATGAGATGTTAGGATTACATCAAGGGTCACAGGGTGAGAGTTGACCAACCAAAAGGAAAGGGTCAGCATCACAGGTCACAAGGTGAGAATTGCCCAACCAAAAGGAAAGAGGCGGGCATCTTGGAGATGCTTCCAGATCCTTCCAAGGAGGAAAATATAAAACTTCTGAGAGGCCATGTGGCCAGAGAGAGAAAGAGAGAGAGAAAGAGAGAGAGAAAGAGAGAGGGGAGAGCTGGCCCAGTTGAGCTGGCAGGCATGCTGTGTCTCCTGGACCCCCCCCCTTTAGAACATCTACGCCTATAACCTAATTGTGAGTAACTAGAAATAAGTAGTTAGTCGCGTTAGGGATGTTGTTATTTTGGGAATTGGCTGATCTTAAGAATGTATCTGTGCTGTTATATCTGTTTTGTAAATTCTTGTAACTAAGTGTACCTGGGAGAGGGGAGTTTCCCAAGTGTGATATTGTTTATTTGCATGTCTTGATTAAAACACTTCTATAAACCTCCGTTTCTCTCCATTTCCACGCCTGGGTTGGCACACGCTACATAGGACCTCTCTCACTCAGGGGAAAGAGGAGGGGGAAGATCCTTACACTTAGAGATTAGGCAGAGTCCCTCCTGTTCTGTCTAAGTAATTCATAATTCAGGGGGGTGGTGGCAGCATACCGATAGAGTTGGGGAGATTGCCAGTCGTTCCAAGCGTGGGAATCAGCTTTGGGAGGCTGGCAAGAACCCTAGTAAAACACTGGGAGGGATTTTCCAGTTTTGCAAAGGTGGAAGTCCACTTAAGAGACTGGAAATAAACCTACAGTGTCACACCCCCACAATACACAGCTGTCAAACCCAAGGAGAGACCACTGCTGCTGCTGACTTGCTAGCTATATAACTCTTCACTTTGGGACTTGGAAAAATAACAATTTTGGACTACATCTCTGAAAATCTTTAGCCAGCATGGCTAGTGCCTTTCCAAATTCTGCTCTTTATTGCATTTGCACAAAGGAGTTAAAATGCCATCCAATCAGCATGTGTTTTAACTTGTGTGCCAGTACAAAGCCATGAAACAGAGTGTTAGATAAGAAGATATTACAAATTGGACCCTACAGTGACCTTGTGGATTTTCTTGTGTCTGAAATACACTGATTAAAGCTCTGATAGCAATGCACATAAGTACACTAGGCATGCTCAGCTAGCCAAGCCTGAAGCTCTTATCTCTGTGTATGCCATGCAACCTTTTCTAATCAGGTATGAAGAAAAGGTATGATTGAGCAGCAATAAATGTGCATAGTTCCCTGAGAAAATGTTTCTTTTAACAAGGCAATGCTAGATGGATGCTCAAGTCTGATAGCCATGATTAGAGAAAAAAAGAAACCTCTGTAATCAGGCTGATGTAAACTGGGTTTCAGTCAAAGCACAGCTGCTAAACCCAAGCCTATATACCTTTGGATTGTAGGCATTCAGTTAACAGGGGAGGAGTAACATCTGTGGCAAGCATTTTTTGAGCAAGTGTACAGAAATAATGCCAATTAACTAGCCTGGCTCAATTCTCTCAATGCAGTGTTGTTTCAAGTGAAAAGTAGCAATAGCTGTTAGAAAGGTGTCTTTCTCTCACTTTCTCTCTCTCTCTCTCACACACACACACAGACATTCACATACATCCATTTTTCTTTGTGAAAGCTATAAAGAGCATGAAGAGAGAGCCATTTTCTAATTATGTTGTTCAATGCTTCATCCAGTGTTTTAAGATATTTTCCAGGGAGAAAAATTGAACAGATGTTTACAGATGGATGCCCACCATTGTAAAATCAAAGAAAAAGTCCTGAGACTGTTTTAAGTATTAGCTAAAGAGTCTCTCTCTCTCTCACACACACACACACAATCAGATGATGCATTACTATTCCTGAACAAAAGAATATATACCTTATCAAGAAGGATGGATGTCCACTTTATGGTTCCATGCCCGGTGTCATGCCCTGCTTCCACAGCATGAACTCTGAAGCAGAGAGCATGCCGGAGCCTACTGTACAGAGAGAGGTTACAATGCCAGAAACAGAACAAGGGATGGTGCCAGCTCCAACAGAGACTCCTGCCTCTTCAGATATAGAGGAACACTTACCTAGACCCAGCTTCACACAGCACAGGCAGCAAAAAGGGCTCAGTGTTGCTCTCTCAGAATTTATAACTGGCAACAATCAACCAAGGCACAGCTGCGCTAGGCTTTGGATCTATTTAGCTGGCATCCTTCCCCTCCCGAAGTTGTCAGAGCTTATTTGACCTGCTATCTTGTTGGTGTCAGGATTCTCTCCCTGCCTAGCCTCAGCCAGCAAGGGAGGTTGGGAATACTTGCAGAGAGAGTCTGAATACACCAAACACAAGGAAAACACAAGCCAGGTCAAGGAAAGAGTCCTAAGGTTCAGGAGGCAAAGATCTGTCCGGAGGGCTTCAGGGAGTAGGAGACATGAAGGTTATGAGGGCTTGCTATTAAGTTGCTGCAAGCAAAGAGCAGCCATGCTGGCAGACTTAAATTGCTGTTGTGAACAGGTGCTGCTTGTTATTGTTTCTTCAACCTAGTCCATGCAGCCTCCCTCTGAGCAATCTGTTTCAGCCTTCTTCATGATTGATGGGCACAGGTGGCTGTAACTCCCCTGAGTCACTGCTGGTTCCTTCTCCATCATGAGTTGGCCGGGGCAACTCTGTCTCTGCTTGACCTTCCAGTGTGAGACATGTTTGCAAGTTGATTTGCTCACTCACTGGATCAGTTCTTGGCACAATCAGTTGCTCCTTGATCTAAGAGGCATCATCTATCACAGCTGGATGCCTTGACAAATGCTTGGGTTGACCTTGGACACTCTCTTGCTGTGAAACCCTGCTGGACTTTGTTTATGTTGGACTTTATTTATGACTCCTTGCTTACTGCCTGAAAGTAAGTAACAAGCTGGCAGATATTCAGTTTGTTTGTTTGATTTATCAGCTGTGCAGGACTGAGAAAGGACACCCACAGCAACTGTGGAAGGGAGTTATCTTCACTGGTCTTTCAAAATAGGAGCCAGTGAAAATGATATTGGGCACTCAAGGACTGTGATGGTGGGCATGGGGGAGCAGCAAAGGAAAATAAGTCGCATAATCCCACTCTGCCACTATCTCCCCTTTGGAACTTTCTTCAGCCCATCCAAACACCTACTCCCAAGGTCAGTGCAAGTTGCAACTGGTTGCCTTTATGGGCCAGGGAGGAGTTCCAACCTCTTTTGTCAACTTTGCTGGAACTTCGTTTTTGGGAGGAGGGGTCATCTAACTCCAGCACTTGTTTGAATAGTTTGCCATTTTGTACAAAGGACACCATTTTACTATGCCATTGTAGATAATGAGACTTGAACATCCATAGATTTTGGTATCCAGGAGAGATCTTAGAACCAAACCCCAGTAGATACTGAGGGCCCACTGTAATGAGAAGGATCCTGGGAACACCTACTATATTAAACAGATGCATCCATATGTGCTCCTCAGGTTGTAAAACCCTAGGGTAAGGCCTTTAGGACTGGCCCTGGGCACTTCCACCCTTTCAGTTGAGGCTTGTAGGGGAAGTCCTCAGGAAAGATTTCTCTTAATTATATAACAACTGGCTTTTTTACAAACTATTTCTTATTTTTTGTAACCAGGGATGGGGTCTCTTAACTGGGAAATCTTAAATAATTTGGGAAAATCAACTGGGACCCTTGCTCAAGGTGGTGCCTACACTGGGCATCGCCCCCTGCAGATGTCATTACAAATTGTTACTGTTGTTGTTATGCACCTTCATGTTATTTCTGACTTATGGTAGTTCTAAAGTGTACCTATCATGGCTTTTTTGGGAGTAGAGAGTGTTTGATGCCCCCAAGGTCACTCAGTGTGTTTCCATGGCCAAGTGGGTAATCCAACTCTGATCTCCAGGGCCATAGTTGAATGCTCAAACCACTATTCCATGTTGGCTCTCTCATTACAAATACTTAAATCAAAATGGTGTCATTGAGTAAGCAAGGGAGTAATCAAGAGACCACTTGAGTGTAGTTTAAATGGGAAAATTGACATTTATTAAATGTCTTGTTCATCCTCCTGGATACAGAAGGCTCAGTGGAAACTGGTGAAAATCCATTTCAGAAATGTTGCAAGAGACTGGATGTGATATGTGATCAGTGGGAGGGGAAAGAGAAAGAACAAACACAAGAGGGAGAGAGAACCTGAATATTTAAAGAAAGACATTTGCGTGCAAATATGGGCATATGAAGGTGAAACCAGAACCAAAATAACAAACTAAAAACTCAATACTCCCAGAGACTTTTTTATTTTCTGAATGAGCCTGCAGTCTGTTTTAGCATAAGAAGATATAAAGGAATCCAATAGCACATTTGTGGTTAAGAAAAAGAAAAATCTAGCATAAATTTTTAAGGACTACAATCTACTATATCAGAAGCAATTTAGGGCCTTTCCACACTACACTGTTATACTGGTATTATTCCACTTTCAACATCCTATGGAATCCTGGGGTGTGCAGTTTAAGGACATTTAGAATTCTTGGCAGGAGAACTATTTGGCCTCAATAAAATACAAACCCCAGAATTCCACAGGATGTTGAAAGTGGAATAATAGCACTATAACAAGGTAATACAGAAAGGCCTTTAGCTAAACATAACCAGTTACTTTTTAATAAGAAGAAAGTAAATAATAGCTTTAATAACTTTTACATGCCAATCATAGTCAATAAATACCTTCTCAGGCTTTAACAAGTGTAATTACTTTACACAGAATTTTCTGAGCTCTGAGCTCTTGTAATTCTCTCAAATGTAAGCAGAATTCACTGTATCCAAGGATGAAGCAAACAAAGAGAAACAAGTTTGATTCTTCCATGCCTATCTCTTCACTGAAGGACTGAAAGTTATTTGGCTCATGCTTGTCAATCTGTATATAGTATGTCAGGTAGGCACATTAACAACAACTTTCCCCTTAATAATCTCTTAAGCTTTGGTTTTTGGATCTTATAACATAGAATGCACATGCTGCTTTATAAACTTTTTTTACCATGTTTTAAATGAAACAAGTAACTTATGCAGTTACACATACCTTGTGGAAGGCCATTATGTCACATACACATCTCCAGTCTAGGCACATCATCTTTCATTGACATTGAATAATATAAGCACATTGTTTTGATAGATATTTAATCTTTTAATGCACATCTTTCATACTTATAAGACACATAGCACTTACAGCATATATGTTGTCTTCTTACGAGGAATATGGCATGTATAATACTTAGTGGCAGGAGACCTCAGCTTATACAATACAGAGGTACCATAGCTCATATGTCATCTCTTGGGGGCCTTGCCACATTTCATACAAGTATTTACATACATTTTGTAGCATTTGGCTATTTCTAGTGCATTGTGGTACATGTAAAGCATCTAGCTTCCCACAAAATACATCTCACTTACTCTTCACATTAATTCATTGTTATAGGACATTTACATGCATTGCATTCAGTTAGCATACAGTCGATAAAACTCTGTCTGTTCTACTGACATTCTGTTGTAAACAATATATTC
The DNA here is from genome assembly GCA_948472985.1 of Iguana delicatissima. Taxonomy (NCBI): domain Eukaryota; kingdom Metazoa; phylum Chordata; class Lepidosauria; order Squamata; family Iguanidae; genus Iguana; species Iguana delicatissima. The sequence goes on along the minus strand of CAOKZL010000187.1, from coordinate 1,395,253 downwards.
TCATCCATTTGGTGTGTTGAACTCAACCAGCAGTTTTTGATTAGTTGCCTCAGTGGGCAAACTAGTCTCTCCCTGTCTTCTTTCTCTTTTCATAGAGATGGCCAACAGGCTGTTTACATTTCTTTTGTCCAATGAGTTCAGTGGGTCTGAAACAACTGAATTTGGGAAGCTCAAACTGCTGTGAGTTCCTACCACTTAGACCTTGTATTTACCATACTTGAAAGCAATTTCTTCCTGGACCATCCCAGCACGATCTCAGATTTCAGCTCTGTGAGGAGTAATCATCACTCTTCTTTTTCTCCATTTTGCTGTTTCATACCCACAATATCCTGCCATTCTATTACACAAATAAATAATAAAAGTGTCTACATATACTAAAATGCCCAATGTGTTTCAGGAAAATATATGATTTTATCAGGAACAGAATGAAAAATTCTCTTTTCTTCTTGTTTCTCCTCCCCCCCTACTGCACACTGTGTTTGAAAGTTTGCATACACTCTTCTGCTCTGTGGGTAGTTAATGCTTCCACTTTTGATAATGCCAAAAATGGGGAACTGTCATTAGCATGTGTATTTTTGTACTGCTTATCAGCTAAGTGCTCTCTAAGCAGTTTCCAATGTGTTAGCTAATTGCTCCCAACAAGCTGGGTACTCATTTTACTGACCTACGGAAGGATAGAAGGCTGAGTCAACCTGGAGCCCGACAGGATCGAACTCACAACCTTGTGGCTGCAGTACTGGCATTTAATCACTGTTCACTATCAGATGCACTAACCATTTGTTAGGGAATGTGACTGAATATTGCTATGTGTTTGTTAACCTCTCCTTGACTTCATCCAGACAAGCTAAATAAATCAAAAGATCATGTTTTTTATTCATGTAATTATTGCTTCTGTTTTCAAGATAACAAGTGACACTCTGCTAATTCCATGATATTTCACTTTCTCCCTTTTTTTTCCTGAGACTTTTTGTTTCTACCAGCAACTTGAGCAGCAACTGTGTAAATGCACTCCTGGTCATTACTGAAACCTGAACCTCCACACACACAGGGTTGAATCCAGGTGTCCATTACAAATGCCAGGAACTGATTTAACACAGAAGGAACTTTCTTGGAATTAGATAGAAAGGAGAAATAGAGCTGGGTATCATCAGCATACTGGTGACACCTGACCCTAAACCTCCAGACTTCTTCCAGCAGTTTTATGTGTATGTTAAAGAGCATAGAGGACAAAACAAAACACTCAGGGACTCCACAGATCAGTGACCAAGGAGCTGAACAGGAATTGCACAGCACCACGCTCCAAAAGTACCCCTCTAGGAAAAAACAGAGCCATTTTAGAACAGTACCTCCAAGCCCCATCCCAGCAAGGTGATCCAGAAGACTACCATGGTCAATGGTACTGAAAGCTGCCAAGAGGTCCAGTAGAACCAACAGCGGCACACTCCCCCATCCATTTCCCAGCATAGGTCATCCACCAAGGTGACCAAAGCTGTCTCACCAGTTAATGTTTCAGCATATGGATATAAACGATGGGTACTACAAGTACATTTCTTGTGCAAAAATTGTATTATCCCTGAAGCACAAGTAACATGTTTGAGGAATTCCTGTTTCTGATGTTGGTGAAAATACAGAAGATCAAAGCAGTCTATGCCATAGATCACATGGATCACCCATTTCTTCTATATGCTTTCTCAGCTTAAGAAAATAATAGTCACACTCAGTCAGACCGGAGGCCTAGCCATCCAGCATTCTTTTCTCACAGTGGCCAGTGAGTTGCCCATGGAAAGCCTACAAGCATAATGTGAGCACATTAGCCTCCTTCTGCTTGTGTTCCCCAACACATTCAGAGGTATACAACAGTTCTGAAGCTCTGTTTTATCTCTGCATCTCACTGGGCTTCTTTTATCATAATGTAATATATAATTTTCAGTAAGGTTTGGGAGTGGAATGAATGAACACATGATCCTTGCTGGAAATATTTTTAGCATGATTGTACCTAGACATTGCTGCAAAATTTAATCATCATTACATATTCTGTCTGATCTGCTTGATGATTTTTCTGGAAAGGAGAAGGAAATAGCCCAGTCACAGCACCAAGAGTGAACTGAGAAAAAAGAGTGACATAACTTTGCAATTTAAATACCTTTAGTCATGGGGACCTCTGGGCAAATGATTTTCTTGTGCAAAAATTTAAAAGGCTTCAGTCAGTTACTTGGAGGAATATTATGTCCACATACTCTTTTTCCAGCAGTGATCAGTGAGTATATGGACCACACCACTTGGCATTAGTGCCTTTGCAAAAAATAGGTTTCTGCCTCCTCCCGACACTGTTTGTATTTTATCTTTTTTTAAAATACTTTCCCTCTAAATGCGAGAAATAAGCTTGCAGCCACATCCAGTTTTTTGTTTTTTGTTTGTTTTTTGTTTGTTTTTTTGTTTTTGTTTCTGATTTCAGTCCTATCGTGTGACGCTGTTTCTCACCAGCAGCTATTGTGTTGGAATCCATTTGAAAAGTACCATTTTTTTAAGCTGTAAATAATCAGTTAATGACCCCCTTTCCCACAGTTCCCTCATAGCACTTCCTTCTGTAGCTGATCTTGTTATGGCCCCCACACACTCCCCAAATTTGATGTGATATAATTGGCAAAATATAATTTCAATTAACATTAATATGAGAATTGGCTGCTATCAAATTAGCTCTGCTATGGATCAGTAGCCAGGCTGGTCAAGAGGACAACAAAGGGTCAGGCACATACACAGAGGATTAGGCCAATGACCCCCTCCTGGATGCAGTGAGATCATAAGCAGGAAACTCCAAAACACAAAGGATCACTGCCAGTGACGATTCATGAAGCAGGAAGATTCTTACCAAATCAATGGTTGTCTCAAGCACCTTGTCCCTCTCACCTGTATCTGTCCTATTATTCCTTATCCTGTCTTCAAACACAGAGCTGGCATACAGTCATCAAAACCTTTGTCACCTACACACTAAAATCATCAACATATTTCCCTCACACATTAAAACCATCAACTAATTTCAGCCACATTTGTCCACTCTGCAAACCTCCATCGTTTGTCCAGCTAGAGAGCCATTTACAGCCCTTGCTCTCAGGGAAGATTTTGGGCACACTGACACAGTACATCAATTGCTTGCATCCACTTTATCACTATGACTCCTGATTTGAACTGTCTTAGGGTGCCAGCCTAAGCCATACTGCTTTTCTTCTGCTGCTCTCAAGAATAATAAATATTGCCCATTTCACTCTGAAATCTCCACTGTCCACCTTTCCTCCCTGTCTCTTTGGTTTCTCTTTGAGCATTCACAGAACACAATTTAGCTTATTTTTGCATCTCCAGCTGGTTTCTTCCCCCAGTGACCCCATAAATGTTGGTTAAAAGCTCTTGCAGGACTCTTAATTAGAACCAATTAATTCTCTGTTTTTATACTGGTTTGTGGGTACTACTAGAGGACCTCACAGAATCCCATGTGTGTGGGGTAACAATCCAACAGTGGGTGTGATGTGGATGTGCCCAGTTTGTTCCTCCCTTATCTACTCCCAAGGAGTATAACCTCCAGACCAATCATGAGATGTGGGGTGGAGAAAAGGACTCTGCAATGATGCTATAGTAAGCAGGGAAGAACAGTGCTAATGACACTACTCATCCGCAAATGTCGAAAGGGTGCGATAGAGAACGTTAGTGACAACATGGTATTAAAGCATGGTGTGATAAGGCTCTTAGAAAAAAATAGAAAGGAGGAGTGATACTGATTCTTCACAAAGCTGAAATCTGAGATCACACAAGGGTGGTCCAGAAATAATTATCTGAATTTTTTGTTCAAATTCTCTGAGTTTCTTGCATATCTGGGTGGCAAAAAACTCAGAATTTGAGCTATGACTCCCTAAACTTGTAGTATGGATAGATTTCTATTTTGTAGGTGGAATCTAAAACTGAAATATCTAACACAGTGTCAAAGCCAAGGTCAAGAGTTCACAGTCCTTTCCAAAATATTTCACTTCACAAAAAATCAGAACACAGGACAGATTGTAGGTAACAGAAGAACAGTGGCTATATACGAAATCAGGTTTTAGAATCTGGTATACCGGGGAATATTTTTTATTAAAAAAGGAGAGAATAAGAAATAAGAGAGAGAGAGAACTAAACAAAATAAGCTTCTTATATACCTGAAGAACAAGGAGGGCTGTAATCTCCTACAGCACTTGCATAAATATTAATAGTTATTCTCCAGCAGCTGATACAGTTTTCTGCCATGTGCTTTGTGAAATTTCCAACAAAATATCAGAAAACAAGTGTTTTCTTAAAACTTTAAATGCTTTCATAGACTGGAAAAAAGGTCTTGAAAAATCAAGAGGTTTTGTAAACATTACATCCATGGCTCATATTACACACATGCACGCGCACGTGCACAAACACACACACACAAAACGCTCCACGCAAAAGCAATTCTCAGCAGCAGCCTTGGGCATCCACTTCAGTAAATAGTATAGTTCCTGAAGGCAACAGGTTTTACTTAAATGGTTGACTAAGGGAGAAATGAATAGGAAGGTTATTTTCTTTCCTTTCTCCTTGACTGGCCCTCCCATTCTCTTTGCCTGTGAGTGAAGAGGCTGGTTGGCTTGCATTAGATGCTTCCTACCAAAGAGTCCCATTTAGAAATATGACTGTCCTGTCCAACAAGACAGACTTTGAAAACACCAAGCTATTTCAACTGGCTATTAATTGATGTGCTTGCTTGGTGTACCACTACTAAGCTTCTTATGGGCTGCTATAGCTTGAGAATTTTTTATGCTCTTTCTTTTAACCTTTTGATGTTTTGTAGGGTTTTTTTTAATTATAATATTGTCATACCGTATTGCATTTTATGTTTACATTCTCATCTGCCATATTAAGTAGCAAGGGATCACAAGGATGGTTCATACACAATTTATTTATTTTTAACTAGAAGAAATAACGAGTGCTGTGTCCAACCTGACACATTTTTAGTCAAACAGAAAATCCAAATGTCAAAAAGGTAAATGTTTGTGTATGTATTTATATGAATAGCATGTGTAATTTGTGGACCATGTTATCGTAGCATAGTAACACATATAACATACAGTGTGTTGATAGATAACATATAATGTGTGTGTGTGTTGTACATGGAGAATACAGAAGTTACTTTAATTTTTTTAAAAAAAATCTTTTTAAAAAAATCACTACTTTCAGAATCTCCCAGTCCAAGCATGGCCATCAGAGTATTTTGGTTAAACACATATACACACAAATGCACACACGCTACATAGCATGACATGACGTGGCTTTATATTACACTAGTGTATATACCTGGTGTTGCCCGAGATTTTATTTTCTCGTAGGTAATACTTGTTAGACCAGTGGTTCTCAACCTGTGGGTCCTCAGATGTTTTTGGACTTCAGCAACCAGAAGCCCTGAGCATTGACCATAGTGGCTGGGGCTTCTGGGAGCTGAAGTCCACAAACATCTGGGGACCCACAGGTTGAGAACCACTGTGTTAGACAGATTTGAGATTGTGTCTCTAATTCCCCAAACTGTCTTGTCCAGTACCTATAACTTTTCCCCATATTCCCCAATCTAATTTGTCTTCAGAGTTAATAACATACAGAGGTTGGGTTCCTGAGGGAAATTAATTGTCCTCCTCCTTGCTGCTAGGCTGCATCTCTATAGCAACCAGTCTATTCAGAGCTCTCTGGCTGAGAATTCTAAATGCCCCTCCCTCAGCGGCAAACCCCAGGATTCCATAAAATTTTCTTAGGCAGCCAATCATATGAGATCTTCACCTGACACAGACAAACAAACTTTGACATTTATATATTACACTAGCATATATACTTGGTGTTGCCCAGGATTTTATTTTCTCATAGGGAACACTTGTTAGAAATACCTTAGGAATTACCTTACCTTACCTTAGGAATTAGATGTGGCTGAAATGCACAGATTTGAGATCCTGTGCCTCTAATTCCCCAAACCATCTTGTCTAGTACCTGTAACTTTTCCCCATATTCCCCAGTCCAATTTGTATTCAGAGTTATTAACATACAGAGTTTTGTTTCCTGAGGGAATACACTGCCCTCCTTCTCATCTCCATAGCAACCAACCTGAGATCTGGCTGAGAATTCTAAAGGCCCACCCTGGAACTGCCAACCCCAGGATTCCATAGAATCTTCACAGCCAGCCAATCATATGAGGTCTTCTCGCCTCACACAACCAATCATAGGAGGTCTTTATCTGCCCGACACAGACAAACAGACAAACTCACTCACTCACAAACAAACAAACGTTGACTTTTATATAGTAGATTACATCAGTAGAGAAGTGCCTGAACAATCTGGTGCATGAAGGACCTAGTCCGTATGATAAGCAATGTACGTGCATGGCATCTGCTCCAGTTAGGAAGCCCTTTGTGTGTAGCTTCACGACAAATGGGTTAGCCCACATCTTGGATGATGTCTTCCTGCTGCCACAGAACAAATTGCATGGTGCCATGGAGAAAAGTACGTGCTGGGGGCAGATTAGCACCAATCAGCTATTGCACAGCAATGCCCCACCGCCTCACCATTAGGCAGAGTGAAGGGAACCTGGCATGTAGCCGGTATGGGAGAAGGAAGCAGCGCAGGCCCTGCACAACATTTCCCTCTAGTGCAGTGGTTCTCAACCTGTGGGTCCCCAGATGTTCGTGGACTTCAGCTCCCAGAAGCCCCAGCCACTATGGTCAATGCTCAGAGCTTCTGGGAGCTGAAGTCCACGAACATCTGGGGACCCACAGGTTGAGAACCACTGCTCTAGTGGAAAACAGACCTGCGTATGCTATACACCTTGTCCTGTATTCCATGAACTGTGTAGCTCTCCTCAGGGATAGTGTAGGCTGCTAGTTTGCATGTCCTAGATGTATGCTTTGATTTCTTGCACCTCAATTGCTTCTGTGTGGCGTTTTAGTACTGAAGAAAGATTCATTTTCATGGAGACTGCAGCTGGGTAAAACTCTCCCCTGATTCATCTAATTGCTACATATGGAAGGGAGAGGAGAGGAGTCTTTCTAGAGACTGCAGCTGCTGAGGGAAGGTTTATCTATTTGCACTCTGTGCACTGCCATGTTCATAAAAATCTCTCTCCCCATCCCTCCCTCTCTCACCTACACACACATGCACAGAGGCCTAAATAAAATTGCTAGTCTCAACAAGAATAGATGTGTGCATGGGAGCAAATGTGGTGGGAGTGAGAGGAGGTAACATTTCCTCAAACTATTCATCAACCTGAGTTTGTAGTTGTCCTGAGTGGATCGTCTCTGCCTATATGATTGCTCCAGCAGTTCTATCTAGACCTACAACAGTGTTCAGTGCTGCTAAGGCCTTATGATGGAATAATATAATATGTCATTATAACTGCAGAAAAGTCCTTGCTGTGTGGTCATCATTTTCTACTTTGCTCTATGGTAAGACAGCTGCATCCAGTGATATCACTGACTGCTCATGCCTTACAAAGCTGATGAAACATCCATTCCCTGTAGATCTTCTAAAGAGATTTACAATATCACTTAGCACATTTTTACTCAGAAGTAAACCCTATTGAGCTTACTGCCAGGCAAGGGAATACAGAATGGCAGCCTTAGAAATGAAACCGCAGTGATCTTCTTTAGATCGCCTTGATATAGGTTATTCAGCATGCATCCCACTGCATTTTTCACAGCTCCACTCAAAGCTGGAGCTTCATTATTTCAGCTGCTAGGCAGGTAATTAAAAGCCTCTGAAAGGAGAAGAGTACAGACTTGGTCCCTCCTCCAAGCTGTTGAGAGTTTTCTGCTGTCAGAGGGAGGAGTGGCTGGCAGCTGTTTCCATGCCAGAATGCTGGTGGCCTGCCGTGCCAGCCCCAGTGCTGAACGATGGCTCCCTATTGCTTGTTATTTCATTAAGAGCTAGTCTAAGTTCTTTTTAAAATGATGAGAAGCAAACAGCTGAGCAGAAAACTAACTGCTTTGCCTTAACTATAATGGCAACAGAAATTACACACTAATTTCCCACTTTAGTGATGGGAAAAAAAGAGAGAGTGAAAAAAAGAGCCAAGGACAGACTGAGCCATCTCTCTCTGTATGAGCTATTAAGTGAAATTTTGGGATAACAGTATCTGAGACAGATACTTGGTTTTCAGCATCCATGCCGTTAAAAGCCAAAAAGATCTAGTTGACCTTCTCTCTGCATCCCAGACATGAAACAAAAGACATTTTAAATGCAAACTTGTCTTCAAAGTGGAACAATGCTTCCAAATTTTGCAGCCTCAATTATCAAAACACACATTTTTACAGATGGCTCTACCATTCAATTATGAGGTAACCAATTAAGCTTTGTCTTAAATTCAAACATTTTCAATTATGCTTTGAATCCAGGTCCAGCTACCTCCAAATGATTAGTTTGAGAATGGAAGAAGGCTTATTATCACACATAGATCTTTTCATTACAGAAGGACATGAAAATAAACATGATGGTTAGTTTCACAACTAGATAGGAGGGAGTGATTCCTAACCACTTCTGTCCCAGGTGTTAAAGGAAATATTCTTATAAGGACCAACAAGTTCATCCTGTGTTAATATGAGAGAGAAATGCTATATCAATACTATCTGATACCTAGTCCAGTGAGATACACTGATGTGAATTGTGAAAACAGCAACATTAATTTTATACAGATTTGGTGAGAATGTCCCCTAATTAGATTTGCCAGTTCAGGATTGTTCCAGACCCTGAGGTTTATGGGCCAAAGCCTGTGACCTAAGGATGGTCCCAGGGGATGTCATTAAGCATCATGCATTAAGTACCAATCACAATTGCTCATAGATTGTCATTCAAGCACACAGGCACAGACTCACACAGAACATATTTTCCTGTTTGGCAGTCAAGACAGAAATCTTAGCTGAAGTGGCTTTTTCCTAGTGAGTCAGAAGAAGAAACATTTAACTTAGCCTACTCTCTTCCAGTCAGAAGGTGGATGAAGAAGAGAGGGATGGTTGAGCCCTGGCATTATTACAACTGGGAAGATGGAAGAAACTAAGTAAATGTTTTGACACTCCACCCCTGGAGAATCTTTGGAAGTTGCAGCAAAGAATCAATTAAGCCTTACAAATTATAGCAGGATGCTGTCATTCTCGCTGAGCTAAAGATTTGAACACAGCCCTTTCCTCTTGCCCAGAGTTGACCACCAACACTGGAGAATTTGCATCATTGTCTCCCACTTTGAAATGACCCATGAAAACTGGACACTCCAGGCCAGAGACTGAGATCTGACAATCCTACCCTTAGTAATATTTGAGATCTCATATTTGCAATATCAATGTTTCAGTATCTTTCTATATCTTATGACCCTTTGTCAATTCTGCTTGGCCATGTGAATGAGCAGATAGATGTATTATAAATCTATCTATCTATATGTATATATATTGCCCGCAGACCATATATGCCCCAGGAACCTCACTGTGTCCTCCTTGCCCCACCCCTTTCCTGGAAATTGCCTCCCCTCATGGCTATTAAACCCTCTAGGGGATTGGAATGGTCATTCTATATCATTTCCCATCCAGCCTCTTTCAGATGGAGTGCTGAGCTTTTCTCAAAATTAAAAGCAAACTTCTGTTTGGGAACAAAACTTATTGTGTAAGTCGGGGGCGGGGGACAGGAGGAGCTGAAGTGGGAAGTGTGGCCCTGTGAGGTCCTGCTGCAGATGCAGCTCCTGAACCATTGGGAATTGCTCATCCCTCATACACACAAGGAATAGTTCAGAAATCAATAAATGCTGCTAACTTTGGTTAGGTCGTAAACATCTTAAAGGCACCAGATCCCATCTGGGCTTGGATGCTAAGCAGGACCTGCCATGGTTAATATTTGGAGACTACCAATAACAGGTGTTGTAGGCTACATATCAGAGGAAGGAATTGGCAAAAGCACCTCTGACTATTCCTTGCCTAAGAAAATCTCATGAAAGTCATGGGGTCACCATAAGTCAACAGGTGATTAGAAGCAGAGGCGTATCTAGGTTGAGGCAACTGGGGTGCTTGCCCCAGGGGCCAATGCCAGGGGATGTAAAAAAGTGCACCCCACCCTCTTGCCAGGGTCTGGTCCACCACCATCACTGCTCCTACACTCACCAGGGTCCTTCCTAGCTGGGGGGGATGAAATTGTGGCAGCAGCAGCAGCCCTCCTGCCCTCCACTGCCTCCACCCACTGTCACCGTCCTGCCCGGGTCCTTCCCGGCAGGAGGCAGGGGGTGGCAGCAGCAGATTTAATTTTCTTCCCTTCCAGCCAACAAGTGAGGCTGCAAGGGGTGAGTTTCTGGTGTCAGCTGGTGGGATGGGAGTGAGGTGAAAGGCAAGGAGGGGAAGAGGAGCAGCAGCTTCATCTTCCTCCCATGACCAAGTTCCTTAGCTCAGGAGTTTGCACTGGGGGTCTCTTTGGATCCCATGGTAGGGCTGAAGTTGGACAGCTGTGGGCAACTACCCCAAAGCACAAAATTGCCTCGCTTCTTTTAAGACTCATATGGCTCCCCTCACATGAACCATTCAGGGCTGGAGGGTGCAGGCAGCAGAATAGATGGGGTGGTTGAATCTTAACGCAGTCTAGAGGGCTGAATTATGAGTACCGAGGATGCCATTTTTAATAACTACCTGCGCTTCAAAACAAACAACCCCAAGCAAGTGGGAAAATTAGGGCATCAGGAAGCCAAGCTGTATTGCACCCTCTCTCCCTGGTGCACTAGACTTCTGCTTGCTGGAAAAGATGAGATTTCCCCTTATCCACCACCTGAACTGATACAGTTTGTTCAGCCACAGCATTCTGCAGTGTGCTTAAATCTCAGGCCTGGCTGTATTAGGAGGAAGGTGAGAAAGACCGAGGCCCCCATTGTCATTGTTTCCTCCCCGCAGGGTAGCCCCTTGTACTGGCTGCATCAACAGGAGAAGAGAAACAGGAGGCTGCTGTCACTCACTATAGTTCAGCTCCTCCCTTCCTTTCCAGAATTGCCTTTCTCTCTGTGGCCATTCCAAATAGTCATTTTGTTTTTATATACCATGACTAAGAATGCACCTCAGCATTAAGTTATTTTCCTGGATTCTTGTATTGTGTCTATTAATTCTCTTCTCATTTTGTTCTGCAGCCCATTAAAGAATCTTGATGTTGTATTATTAATAAGCATTATAAAATGACCTTTCCTTAGCCAGTGCTCTGCATTTTTCCAAGGTCTCTGCCTCACTCAAATAATACTCTCCCTGTAACTGAGTAGCATGTAACATAAATACTTATATGGGCTTTCACTGGCCTCATTTGCTTTCATTTTCTTCTGTTGCTTTCTATCTCTGTTCTTAGATTGTAAGCCTCTTGGTACAGAGACCTGGCTTATCTCTGTAAAGCATTTAAGTTGCCATATAATAATGGTTGCTGTTTTGTGCAATCAAGTAGTTTTGGCGTTAAGGTGACCCTATCATGGGGTTTTCTTTGCAAGATTTGTTCAGAGAGGGGTTGTTTTGTAAAAACAAAGACACAGTACATGGGAAGCGGCTGAAATTTAGGGAAACTGTTCACCACTGATTAAGGGATGTTGCCACAGAATGCCTAAATTGTAGATCTAGTTTTGTGTGGTTTCTGCAGCAAAACACAAACATAGGGTAGAGGTTAGAGTGATGGATTAAGACTCAGGAGTTCAAATCTCCTCTTTACAAAACTCACTGGATTACTTTTGGCCAGTCACAATCTCTCAGCCTAACCTGCCTCCCAAGGATGTGTTGCATCACAGACTTTTTGAATTTATTTTCCTGCTAACAATCTGCCACATGCTATCCACACTAACAAGTGCAGCACTGTTCCTCCATCCTCCTTCCCCATAGGTCTTTCTTTTTGAATATGTACAGGTTTAGTTAGACCCATCTGGGTCTAACTAATAATGCTTTATGCATTATTATTTTTCAATACCTCAACTGCACAACAGTGATATTTAATGTTTCACTGTGATGTGAATGGTACACTGCAATTTCATAAGCAAAACGCGTGAATGCAATGACCATATATCCTATCTTTCCCTCAAGAAGTTCAAAGGTGAGGTATACAGTCCTCTTCTCCATTACCATTCCCACAGCACATCCTTGGCAAGAACCTTAATATGGTTGGGAGAGAAAGACTGACATTCATTCAGAGGTGGCTTATACTACCTTTGAAGATCAATCCTCTATACATTTAATCAGAAGTAAATCTCTCTATGTTCTATGGACTTTAATGCCAAGACAACATGCACAGGATTGCACCTTTAAACTTGCTGTGTTTCTATGTATAATATACTGTATATGCTATAAGCCACCAGTTATTGGGGGACTCTTGTTAACCAGGCCAGCATCAGCACATAGCTGGGCTCCCCCACACTTGGAAAAGTTACTTTTTCAGATGACAAATCCAAGAATCCTGCAGCTGGTGTCGACCTGCCTCTGCCCCACAGCTGCCTTCTACAAAGCAGACCAGATAAGGCCTAGCTGCCATTTTATTTTCCCATAATTCCATGGAGCAACATTCTATCAAGTTTAAATGGTGCCCAGCACTGAAGAAGGGGATCTACAGTTGAGAGTGGTATTTAGACTTCTCAGCCAGAGAATTCCAGGATTCCACAGGATACAGCCATGTCTGTTAAAGTATAATCACAGAGCTGTAATTGTGTGGTGGTGTGAAGGGGTCCCAAACCTGAAGCCAAGCCTGCCTTCTACATTCTCTTCCACACAGTTTGAAAATCTGTGCTCCAATGCACCAAAAATACCACAAACAGATTTGTTCAGAGAGGGTTTGCCTTTGACTTCCTCTGAAGCTGAGAGAATGTGAAGGTCACCCACTGTCTGAACAGGATTTGAATCCTGGTTTCCAGAAACCTTCAATAAATATTTGAATTTGAGTTGAGTCTTAGAAGCCCCCAGCAACAAATTATATTTACAAGGGGCCCCTAAAGAAAAGTTTAAGAACCACTGCATTAGATTGCATCAGAAGATAACATGAAAGCTTATGACAGGCCACCAGGGTCCTTCCTGGCCCAGTGTAGGGGAGGTGGCAGTGGCAGCAGCAGCTCTTCTGCCAACTGCTGCCCCCGCCAGGGTCATTCTTGGCCTGGTTTGGGGGGAGTGGTGGTGGCAGCAATAGCACCTAAGGGCGCAACTTCCATGCTTGCCCAAGGGTGCTATTGAGCCTAAATAAACCACTGATTAGAAGACACACACAGCCGTAGTTGCCAGAAACGGGAGCCAGCATGTTGTAGTGGTTTGAATATGGGACAACAGGTCTGAGAGACCAGGACTGAAATCCCCACTCAGCTATGGAAACCTACTTGGGGGCTTTGGGCAAGTTGCTCTCTCCTCAGGCTTAGAGAAAGGCAACGGCAAATCTCCTGGGAATAAATTTTACCAAGAAATCCCTGTGATAGGGTCACCATAAGTGGATTTAAAAACACATTAAAATGTGATAATTTTAATGGAATGTAAAGCACTGTAAAGTTTGGAAAACTGCAAAGATCAGTAAATTAACAGAGACAGTAAACAAAAGTCTGCCTAATTTCTTTAAAATCTGACAGTGTTCTAATGACTTTGTGAGGACTAGGTACAACTTAAACATATACCTTTCTGCACGAGGCTAGTGAATCACTTTGTGCCGTTTCTTACTGTTTCTTCTGGGCTCGAAACAATGCGGACTTTCCCTTATGTCCTTCCACAGGGCTACTCTGTATGTTCCACGCCGATTTGGAGCAGTGCAAGGTCATAGATCCGCACTATGAGGATGAGAAAATGGCAGCTTCCTGTCGTTTGTTGGGCCGGACCAACCACTGAAGCTGACCACGCCCACAGTCCGTCTTCCACTGATCACCAGTTTGCATTGGTGTGAATGTGTGCATCTGCACCACTGTGAAAGTATGAATTGGCGCAATCTGGAAAATTGAAAAACCTGTTTCTTCCGTTTTTCAAATAGTGCGCTCAAGGACCCCTTGGGGGCACATTTAATCAGACTTAGGTGCGGAACGAAGGTAAATAATCCGAACCTAATCCGCTCCAAGATACAGACAACCTCTGTTACAAGACACATTGGCCCTTCTTAATTTCCTTGTGCAGAAATGGCCATAGATCAATGTTCTTCCCTGTTATAATTTGATTAAGCTGTAAAATTCACTTCCTTTAGGCCATTTTTTGTCTTGGAGTCTACACTGTACAATTGTATGTTTTGTTTCCTTCTGTCTGCCCTTATATTAACTAGGTGGTTTGAATGATATTTTGTGGGAATGTTGGGTAATGTTGATATTCGGAATGTGAATGAACACACAGGCCCTTTTCTCATGGCATTTGTCATGCAAAAGGGCCTTCAAATTGTCGCTCGATTGTAAGGAGCATTTCAGATGACGTCCTTGCAATCACGTAACACTGCTGGGGCCAGCAGGTGCTGATTGCACACTATATCATTTTCGGCTTTTAGCCGAAAATGGTGTGCAATTGTGCATCGCTCCAGGGCCCCACACGCACTTACCTTGCATGTGGAGCCTCTGGAGCCACGTCCCTTGCACTTCCTCCCCCAGTGCAGCCTGGGAAAATACCCGGCTGCGCTGCAGAAGGAAGAGGTGGAGCTTGGGTGGCAGGCAGCTCCTGCAGAGCAGAAGCAACAGGGACGTAAGACCCTCACGGAAGAAGCTGCTAACGTGATCCCCATGCAGCCGCACCAGACACAGGTAAGATGCAGAAAGGGCAACAGTCATGCAAGTGTGTGTGTGATTTCTGTTTCTAGAATGTGTTATATAGCTATATTCTATACAATAAAAACAAATAAAGAAAAAAACTGACAAAGATGTCTTGTGGAATAATAATGTGTCATATATGAGGTTGCCCTTGAAAGCAGCTTTGAAACTTTGGGCATTTCCGCACTACATGGTTATAGTGCTATTATTCCACTTTCAACGTCTGATGGAATCCTGGGGTTTGCAGATTATGGAGGGGCCTTTAGGATTCTCAGCCAGAGAGCTCTTTGGCCTCAGTAAACTACAAACCCCAGAATTCCTTAGGATGTTGAAAGTGGGATAATAGCACTATAACAGTGTAGGGCGAAATGTCCTTTGCCGGGTGCAGAATGTAGCAATCAGTGTTGACTGGAATGGCTAAATGTACAAATACAAGAGAATTCAATTGGATTTTTCTGCAGTGGTCACTGGCTGTGGAACCTCTCTAAACAGAGACTTGCATGTCAGCAGCCATGAATCATAATTCTGGGGATACTAGGGAAAAACAGTTTTGTGGACCCACGTATTTTACCATTCTTATTATATGTATATGTAAAATGTATTTATTTTACATTTTACATGTTGTATTTTACATGTTGTATTTTAAATAAATATTGTTATAAATTGAGGTCATTAATTTTATTTATTGTTATATTATTGTATTTTTGTTATGATGATTGTACATTGACATGAAATGCTGAAAAGAATGAAGGAGAGTGTAAACACTAATCATAAATAATAGATAGTGTTTGGTATATTCTGCCCCAGCTTTCTCAGGACGTTGCCAGGATGTGGCCATAAAGCAAAAAACATTGTTTTTCAGAGAGCTGAAAATGGTTTAATAGTATCTTCTAATAATACATACATAGCTTCATTTTTTGTACTGACTAAGCCAGATTTGCTGGTGTTTGGAAGTGGAACAAAATTCTGCAAAGCTTGTTTATCAGAGGTGAAAGTGGGCTATTGTTTTATGCACCTTCAAGTAATTTTTCAACCATGCCTGCTCTCTGAAAGTGGACTGTACATATAAACAAACCACGAGCCCAAGACATGTTCACAGCCCTTTCTGCATCCTACCTTTTCTCAGCACTGGGGTGCGGTGATCGTGTGAACAGCCTCTTGTGAGAGACCCTCACATCCAGGTTTCTTCAGCTCCTCATGAGCTTCCTGCTCACGCGAGAGCCCCGCCTCTTCCTTTCGCAGTGCAGCCCAGGACCTTCCCAGGCTGCACTGGGGCAGGAAGCATGACGGGCGTGGCTCCAGAGGCTCCACACGCCAGGTAAGTGTGCGCAGGGCCCGGGAGCAATTCATGATCGTGCACCATTTTTGTCTTCTAGCCAAAAATGAAAAGGTGCGCGATCGGTGCCTGCCGGCCCCTGGAGCGTCGCACGATTGTGAGTGCATTGTGCAAATCACTCCTCACAATCGCGCAATGCTCCAGGTGCCCTTTCACATGGAAAATGCCATGCAGAAAGAGCTCAGGATTCCATAGGATGTTGAAAGTAGAATAATAGCACTCTAACAGTCTAGTGCAGAAACGGCCTTAAAATGCTAGCCCAGCTTCTAAACGTGTGTGAGTTGAGGACTGAGTGAAATGTATAAAAAAGTCAGAGTCCACCCCAGAAAAAAGATATCCTGTAGATAAAGGAATTTGCTCCTCAAGAGCTCTGTGTGAAAGTCAGTCCAGCTTACTCATTCTAGGATCGATAAAATGGAGACAGACTGATGCTTAGCAGTCAGTATTTCTGGCACCTCCCTGCTTTGCTGATGCAAAAGCCCTATGGCAATCCAGTTAGTCACCGGCAACTAGCATAATTGATTCATCTCTCAGACAGCTCTGTTTATTTCCTTTAGCTTGTGTCCATGGGAAGCTGGTACAGGCAGTTTATTTTTATTTTCTGTTTTATTTTTAGATGGACACTCATTTGTTATTTGTCAGGCTATTTCTTTACTCCCAGGATTCATATAATAGAAAATGCTGGGGAATTATGTCTTATTTTTGCTTTCACCAAATCCACCATCCTTATTGTTCTCTTTTATACTTGCAGGAGGCTCAGAATAGAATGAAGGGAAAAAAGTCAACCATTTTCATAGACTGAATATTTATTTGATTTTACTTTGTACTTCTGGCTATTATCTGGCAATCCTTAAACTTTGGTCTACCATGTACTGATTTAAGAACTGTTTCTCACTTTCAGTTTTCTCTAACTTTTGCACTTTAAATACCTGCATAACCCATAACAAATAATTAAATGAGCATATGCAGCCATTTAAAAAACACACACAAGGAAATGCCATTTCTTGAGAATTGTGGGCTATCTGGGAAATGTGTAATGAGGTCATATAATCTGCACATAATTTGGATGCACATAATTTTCACAACCGGCAAAAGTGTAGTGCAGGGATAGTTACACCATGGACCATGGAGAGACACACTAGCTGATTTTTTAGATCCTCCAAAGTCCTAGGCCTTTTCCACACCTTACCTTCTTCCGGCGCTGGGGTGAGGGGATTGCACAAGCAGCCTCTGGTGAGAGGCTCTCGCGTCCAGGGTCCTTCAGCTCCGCATGAGCTGCCTACTTGCGCGAGAGCCCCTCCTCTTCCTTCTGCAGCACAGCCTGGGACTTTCCCAGGCTGTGGTGAGGCAGGAAGCACAACTGCCACAGCTCCGGAGGCTCCACATGCCAGGTAAGTGCGCGCAGGGCCCAAGAGCAATGCGCGATCATGCACCACTTTTGGCTTTTAGCCAAAAATGAAAAGGTACATGATTGGCACCTGCCAGCCCCTGGAGTGTTGCGTGATTGTGAGTGTGTCGTGCAGATTGCTCCTCACAATCGCATGACGCTCCAGGCACCCTTTCGCATGGAAAATGCAATGCGGAAAGGGCCCTAGAATTCTGCTTCTGGGCCATCCTGGCTGCCATTTTGACAAACAGAACCACCAGTGCATCACTTCCAATAGCCTTTTTCAGCCATTTTGGAGGAAGCATTCTTACTTTTTCAATATTGTAGAAGATCCTGCTGAAACAGCATATTATACTATTTTAAAATCTTTTTGAAGGATTTTTGCTGACTAAAAAACCTTTTTTTTCAGCCATACTTAAGGCAGGGAATGCTGAAGGCTTGGTAGAATCAGTGTGTTACCCCATTGGCATACCCTATCCTGGGGACTATAAATTTGGTATCAAATATGCCCACCGTGCCAGAGAGGTTGCTCGGATGGGCATGTAGGAAAAGAGGTCGAACAACCAAAAACAGGTCAAGACCAGAAAAATCACCAATCATATAGCCCAAGGAGACCTCAGGCTATACACATCCACATAAACAAAGGGTCCTCGGCCAAGAATAGCCAACTTGAGAGGATTAGCATGTTTTCCTCAGGTTGAACAACTTTGACTCTGGAAAATCCTACAAGGTGAGGTCTATCTACATAAACCAATAGCGCAACCCTGCACAACCGCAACCCTCCACACCAGCAATCCAGCATAAACCAATCATGCAAATGACCAAATTGCTATTGTTTGGCATTCCTTCCTTTACTGTGGCCATTGTTCTTCCCAAGAGAGGGCCTACCCTTGAGGTACGTTCTGCCCTATAAGTAGTCCTAGTTTTTGAGGGTCTTTTTGGAGAACTCCCTGCCACGCTAGCAGACCAGCACTCTGTTAGTTGAGGGATTCCCTCAGCCATCTCTTCACTGAGCTCCATTCTTCTTGCCACTTCCCAGACTGAAGACTTGAGGATAGGTGCAGTTTCATTGCCTCTACATTCCCTTTGCTATGTCCCCTATCCATTTTTCACCTCTTTTCCTTCTCAATAGGTCTTGTGTGTGTGAGTGAATGAGTGTGTTGGTGCATGATACTATGCTCATTTAATAAAATTCATTCATTTGGTACATTTGTCTGGCTTTTTGCTTGGCCTGACACCGTAAATTTAGGTAAAAGATCCTGCTGGGTTACCCTGCCCCTCATTTTGCTAATGCCAGTGCTCTGCTAATTTCCCCAACCTTTATAACTTGGAGTGCATCAAGGTGTCCCCCATGGGACCCCCAAAAATCAGAGTAACAAGTGGGTCCTAAGAGCTGCACTGGAGTTCATATCCCCAGAGCTGCATGTGACCTATGGACTGCATAATTGCCACCCCTGGTATAGTGGTGGCCTTATTACAGCTGGTGGGTTGACTGATCTTATTCATGGAGGAGATGTATGAACTGGATCTTTTGGGGAAGATCCCTGTGTGAGAGGGGGTTTGGATAATTCATAGAACTAGATGTGCACTGGGTTTTTTTGGCCACCATATCACACTGTTGACTCATGTTCTTTTGTCTCAAGTCAGATTTCGTCATTAGCCACAGCACTACTTGTAGTTGTCCTCTGCTGTACCCCAGAAGCTTGTTGAGTGCCTTCTGACCTGAGAATGTCATCTTCTGGTACTGTCTTTTGTTTCAGTTTGGATTGTTTCATCATAGAGTTCCCATGTTAAAAGACATTTAAAAGGGGTTAGTTATGAGACTACTGCTGTTGTCTCTGAGAGATCCTCAGCCTTTGTCACCATCCACTACTGCTGCTGCCCAGTTTGGCACATTTAGTCTGACTTCTCATCAAAAGCCTGCCTGACATGGGAGCCCCTGTTAGCAGCACTGCTACCATCGGCGTAGCCTCTTGCCTTACAGAGCACACAGTCCCACTATGATGAAGATGCTTTAGGAGTCAGCTATGTGGAGTACTTGTGCAACTTGCTGGCTGGTTGCTAGGCAACACGAATAGCACCTCAAGAATGAAAGTGGTGTGTATGGGAGGGATTTATGGATGAGAGGAATTCTATATAAGCCAAAGTTTCTGTGTGTTTTGAGCCTTCAGTGACAACTGGCTAGAGAGAGGGTGGCTTGGGTGTGATTAAGTAGCTGAGGAAAAGACACAGGGAACTGGTGTCTGACTGATTGTCAGAGTCTGTCAGAAGTTTAAACTGTTAATGTATCAACTCTGTACTGTAACTGAATTTCAGTAAGATACTTTATTTCCACTATTACTATAATAAATGTTACAGTTTGTTTTATAACTACTGAATTGGCTTGAATTGTCTAAAGACCCTGGTAATAAATAAAACATATTGCCTTAAATAAACAGTTTGGTTCTGAGGAATAATTAAAACTCTAGCCCTGTTACCCAAAGTTTGTGATAAAAGGGTGGAGTCAGAGGCCCTTTCTGCACCTTACCTTCTTCCGGTGCTGGGGTGCGGGGATTGCGTGAGCAGCCTCTGGTGAGAGACTTTCTCATCCAGGGTCCTTCGGCTCCACACGAGCTGCCTGCTCACACGAGAGCCCCGCCTCTTCCTTCCACAGCGCAGCCTGGGAGTTTCACAGGATGTGCTGGGGCAGGAAACGCGACTGCCGTGGCTCTGGAGGCTCCGCACGCCAGGTAAGTGCGCATGGGGCCCAGGAGCAATGCGCGATCGTGCACCATTTTTGGCTTCTAGCCGAAAATGCAAAGATGCACGATCGGCGCCTGCCCTACCCTAGAGCGTCACGCAATTGTGAGTGCGTCGTGCAGATCGCTCCTCACAATCACGCGACACTCCAGGCACCCTTTTGCATGGAAAATGCCGTGCAAAAAGGGCCAGAGTGAAGCGACATTGACAGGGTGCCTTATTGGTTTGAAACTGCCACACCAATCTGAGGAAGAATAAGGCCCTGTCACACCCACCATTGCAGAAAGACAGTGCCATGGAGAGGAACATTTGCCCTCCTTCAGTCTACTGGGACCAATCCTGTCCTCCAAGAATTATCAAAGATTATTTTGTTCTCTATGGGTTTTGAATATATGGGGCTGGGGAAGACCACAGGATCAGAGCAATGTGTAGATGATAGTTAGGTTTGTCTCATAGGGTCAGAGACTTTCAAATATTCCTAGCTAACCTTGATTCCTGCTTGCAAACCACAAGAGTACTATTCATAGATTTTCTAATTATATTTTACTATACCAGATTCAGATTTTTGAAATAAACAAATACATTCATTTAGATAACACTTGCACTGTTGAACCTACAGACTTTTAACAGCATTATCTAGTCTTTCTAATAAGTCTCAATATATGGACTTTGGAATTCTTGCTTGTAATACATAATTCTCTCATTTCCACTTTTGTCAAATGCAACTCTACTGAGTTCAAGGATTAAGCTTTACTTTTTTCATGTGTTGCCCTCTATACAAAAAGCAAAGAACATTTGAAGTAACAAGATGATAAATTATGCCCATAATTGACTTTCATAGCCAAAGCAGATGAAAACCAGGAAATTATTAAATATGGATTCAGAAGGGTCCAAATTATTTACCTTCATTTCAAATGCTCTGTCATTTTTCTTTTTTTCTGAAAGCTACAGATGAAAGATATATTTATGCTGACTGAATTATCATCTTACACCATTCAGCATAAAGATACAGAAATTAGAGGGGTCCTCATTTCATATTATCCTTAATTTCATAGCCAAGATTCTTTGAACTGAGACACCATCTCCTCCAAAGCCAGCCTCACCATTAGCCAGTGATTCAATTTCAAGTCAGTTTGGCTTCTGTATGGGGAGCTGAAGGAGCATCTTGTCCTTTGCCTTGAGGAACAAAATGTCTTGCTCTGAACTGGTTGTGTACTTTTTTTTTTTTTTTTTGCCATCCGTTGTTTTCTTGATCAAATGTCTCTTGTTATAAAAATATAGAAATACTTGAATTTCAAGACTATCCATTACAGAGCAGAGAATTCAAAAGTACTTCAGAACCATAATATCAACCATCCTTGCAGGAACACCAGTAAAGCAGGTCCGTTCATCCCAATACTGATGTTGAGCTGAGGCTGAGAGAGAGTACTTTGGGTAATGCTACTTAATAAATCCTGAAATCAGGATTTGAAACTGGAATTTCCCGGCTTCATGCTTCTAACCTGTAATGTCACACTGACTCTGGGGTTCTTGCTCACACAGGATTAAGAAGAAGCTATATCTTTCTAGAGCAGAGGTGGGTGACTACAGAGGGGGAACAAGGGAATTTTCCCATTCCATCCTATGCCCTTCCAATGAGCCACACTACCACATTTCAGCATGCTGGAAGTGATGTCACATCAATTATAGGGGCCATTTTGGCTGATCTTCAGCCAAGTTTGTTTGTTTGTTTCAGGATGATTGGGGGACTCTGGGCAGGGAGGTAAGGCAATGCATTTGCAGCCACCTTTCAGTATTTAGTGTCAAGTTTGGGGCAAAAAAATTACCACATAATTAGTGAGGAAAATGGGGGGGGCATTGGGACCATACTTTGGCATCCTAAGGGTCACATAAAGCCCACAGGCCACACTTTCCTCACATCTACGTAAGAGAAAGGAATGTCCTTTCCCATAATTAGGCATAATCTCTGAACTTCATCTGAAATACAGTGCAGTTAAACACACAAATACACACACATGGGGGGAGAGAGAGAGAGATTTTAATGTTATGTGCATTTGTACTAGTTATATACAAATTCATACAGGGTAACCCCTTAGTGGAAAGAAGACGAAATGCCAAAAAAAAAAAAAAAATAATCATAGGCTAATACAGATTTGTACATGTTGGTTTACATGCATAGATGGAAACTTAGAAATAATAACTGCAATTCAAACAGAAAGACCTAAATACCCTAAAAGCACCAGATCCTGGCTGATGTAGCAAATTAAGCAGGGTTAGCCCTGGTTAGTACTTGGATGAGAGAGCACCAATGAATACTAGGTGCAGTAGGCTATATTTCAGAGAAGGGAACTAGCAATACCATCTCTGAGTATTCCTTGCCAAAGAAAACCCTATGAAAATCATGGGATTGCCATAAGTCAACAAGTGACTTGAAGGTACACACAGTTCAAACAGAATATAACATGTTAAGAACTGCAGTACATCAGCCTATAGGATAAAAAGATTAGAAGAGTTGCACTTGATCAGACCGAAAGGAATAAGAAGATCAGCATTCTGTTCACACAATGACTGCCCCAGGTTGCACCAGGAAACCTACAAATTGGACATGAGAGCATCTGCACCCTCCATCTCACATTGCCTAGCAACTAGTAAACAGAGATGTATTGCCTTTGATACTAGAAATGGCACATAGCCATCTTGAGCCCTTAATGGCTCTAACCTCCATGAATATATTCAGTTTTCAATTAAAGCTGTCCAAATAGGCAACCTATATATATGTATATGTATTTATGTATATAGTGAGTTCTGTAGTGTAGGTATGAACTTTGTAAAAGAGCACTTCCTTTCATCTGTCCTGAGTCTTATACCATTCACCTTCTGTGGATGACCCCCCAGTTCTTATCACATGAGTCAGGGAGAAAAGCAACTCCCTATCTACTTCCTCCACACCATACATAACTGTATATGCTTCTATCATGTCTCCCTTTGCTTTATCCTGTTTCTAAGCCAAACAGCCAAAACATTGTAAGTTGATCTTACTGGGGACCGCTAGATAATAACATGCTGCAGTGGATAGCAAGAGGTGACAGTTGACTCAGGACTAAACTACAAGATGAGGGGATTTGACATAGGAAGCCTGACTTTTAACTCTGCTTGCCACACTATCAATTTGCCTAAAACAAAGCAAAACAAAAACCCCCACCCCACTCCTAAACACCACCTCTGTACTTAAGAATGAGTTTTCATAACTATTATCACAAATAGTTATGACCTCTAAAGCAGTACCTTGCAAGCTTTTTTTTTCTTCCAATATGCCACTTTCTGGTACCTTATCAGTGCCCATTGGCTACAATTGTTTTCGTTCTTTCCTGGAAACTCACCAGGAACCACTGACTTGTGGACTGGCACCAGTCCTGTGACGAAGTTATGGGGATGCGGCCATCTGGGGAGCCAGTGCATCCTGGAAGCAAGTTGCTAGGCCATCAGAATAGCACCTCAGGAGACAAACCCAACCTAGTAATGTGTGGGAAGGACTTATGGTTGAGAGAAAATGTTATATATAAAGCCAAGTACCTATGGGTATTTTTGTTCCTTTAGTGAGAACCTGAGCAGGAGCTAGGGAGTAGAATATCTCAGCCCAAGAATGTGGCTGTTTTGTGAGGTTTACTTCTCAGTGGAGGCCTAGTGAGAGGCAGAAGAGTAATTGAACCGTGGTAGGATCTGGTCAGAGTGTGACCTAGAGTGGGAGCTAAGCCTTTGGTGGGAGTCTAGCCAAAGTGCTGTTGTATGATAATTGTGCCTTTTCTGAAAGTCTAAAAACATAATTGAACTGTTTCTGAGCTCTGAGTTAACTGCACTGAAGAAATGTATCAACATTGAACTATATGTGAACTCTAACACATTATACTTATTGTTATCTTAATAAATGGTACAGTTTATCTTTGTAAATATTGTCTCAGCTGCTTTATTTTTATTGTTATCTTAATAAATGTTACTGTTTATCTTTGTAAATATTTACCTGGCTTGAGTTGTCCACAGTAATAAATAATACACAAAACATACTATCATAAAATTATTGAATTATTCTAAATAAACTTTGAAAACCTTCACTCTTCTACACAAAGGTGATGTTATAAGAGGGGAGGCAGAACTATGTGTTAAAAACAGGGTGCCTTATCAAATTGGGAACCACCACACCAATCTGGGAAAAGTAAGGGCCTGTCACAGGTCCATTCAGAGTAGCACTGCTCTAGAGGCAAACTGTAGTGGTTAGACATAGGCCCTCTCTGCACGAGGCACGTGAAGCGGTTCATGCTGTTTCTTATTGGATCCAAATAACACGGGCTTTCCCTCATTTGCTTCCGCACAGCTCCTCCATATGTTTTCTTTTGATTCGGAGAAGTACAAGTTCATGCATCCACACTACTTTGGCAGTGACCACTCCCACTACTCCCCTCACTCCACTCCGGTGGCTGTGATTGGCTTTTTTTTTCTTTTGTGTTGGTATGTTTCTATGTACCTATGTAGGTACGTATTTGCCGGTGTATAAGAGGAAGTTTCCCCACCAAAATGCTTTCTGAAAATGAGGTGCCAATATGGTAACTCACCCCACCCAGGCAGATCACCTGGCAGAGCAAAGTTGGGAGAGTGATCTTGGGCTCCCCGCTCATCTCTGCCCCGCTGTCAGCACAATCCTGCCCCAGGAATGGGGGGAAGGAGCTTCTTACACACACACACACACACACGCACGTACACGCACATGCTCCCTCCCTCCCTTTCCAACCTTGGCAGGAAAGTTTCCTCGCGAGGAAGAGAGGAATGGGGGAAGCAGCTTCTTACACACACACACACACACACACACACACACACACACACAGCCTCTTCTTTCTGGCTAGGCAGGTAGGTCCCCCCATCCAAGCAGATAGGACAGGAACTGGGAACAGAGTACTAAAATATTTTTTCCTAAATAATATAGTCCGAAAATAGGGAGCTCTTATAGGGCAGTGTGTCTTATGCCAGCAAATACAGTGAAACATTTGCAAAATAGAAAACAGCTCTCTACTTTTAACATGCCTGTGCTGTGTTTTGTCCGGTTACTCCATTTTCTAAAGTTTGCTGAACAAAACAAAAAATGGTGCCTGCCTGTCCTTTGGTGGGTGGGGAAAGCTGGAGAAGGTGAGTACGCCCACAGCCCACCCTCCGTTGCCCACCAATTTGCATTGGTTCAAATGTGCATATCTGCACCACTGCAAAAGTCCGAATCTGCTCGATCTTAAAAATTTGTTTTGGATTTTTTCCGGTTTTCAAATAGCGCGCTTTCCCACCACATGGGGGTGCATTAACTCGGGATTACATGTGGAATGATGGTAAATAAAGCAAACCTAGTTCGCCCTCACGTGTAGAACAGCTCCGTGCCAAAACACATTGACTCACGTTAATAACCCCATGCGGAAAGGGCCATAGTCCAACCAGACCAAGTGCAAATATCTGTTCAGTAACAGCAATTACTGAGTCAATTGCTACTTCATAGGTTTGTTATGAGGATGAAGGTGGCCATGTTAGGTATAGCCCTCTGAACTCCTTAATGGAAAGTTAAGTTTAAAAATGAATGATAACAATTGCAGTCAAGCATTGGATTTTCTAGTAGGAAGTGCTCACAAGTGTGTCTACAGTTTTCCCTTTCCTTTCTTTGTCCCATCTAAGAGACATAGCATGCTGTATCAGAGGGATGGACACAGCCTTTTTTGCACTACAAATTGTGGATCCAGATCAGAGACCAGAATGGTAAAAAGGGCAATTTGGCATGGATTATTTCCAGAAGCTTAGAAACAAATTACAAAAAGTCAATGGAATCACCAGCAGGGCTGATGCAACTGGCATAAAATATGACCAGACTGGGTCTCCCCATAACATCATTAGTCAGCTACTTGGTTCTTCCCCTTTGTTTAAGTGAAAGCTTCATTTAATGGAGCATTTTTTACCAGGCTAATGGGAATTTGGTTGAGATCATGCAGCTGCAGTGTATCTCCTGGGTGCTAGGTAGCAAAATTACTGAATAGATACTGAAAAGCATGTACTGTATAGTGAATTGGCAGAAAAAAGGAAACAGGGCTCCATGTGCTTATAGACTGTTCAAACTTATTGTTGTAAAAAAAGCCCAGTGTGTTTCAGCCTGTACATAAACTGATGTTAAGTATGTGTATATGTGTGTGTGTGTGTATAGTCCCTGAAGAAGGCCAATCAGATTATGTACAAGCCAAAATGTATTGGGCTTTTTAAAAACAATACATATGGAACATCTATAAACCACATGGAGCCCAGTCTCCTTTTCCTGCTGATAGCAAAATTACTGATGGCTTCTTTTGTCAGTTCTAGTGTCATTCTTGGGAACATGAAAAGGTTGTGCAGCACAATGAGATACCAAGAAACCATTATATGTAGACTGAACCAAAAATAGCCCAAGCTTTTTCTCTTATGCCCCTCCTCTAGTGGATGTGACATTGGGACTCATTAACCAGGCTTTTCATATATAGGCTGCTACCCAAATTAATTTAGCTTCATTTAGAGAGGCTGATTCATATCAGCTCAATAGAATTCAAGTGCATTACATCTATTCCACACCAGCCATGAATGGCATTGTTATTATAATTTTCAGAGTAACTCATTGCTGTATCTTCAACGTGTTTTCAAACCTTTTATTAGCCTCACAGCGAGGCTGCCAGTACTAACTTCTGATTCTTTATTATAGCAAGAAAATAGGAATAACTGAGGCCAAAGAGCAATCTTTCTCTGAGTGCCTTGAACAAAGCAGACACGGGCAGTGTATTAATTTATATTTTATGTTAAAAGAGTGGATTGGGAGGAATACAGGACATTTGGGAACAGTAAAATCTGCTATCTCTGGTGCTATGTTGGAAAAGTGACTAAGACTGACGATATCAAAGCTCAAGAGACCTTGGATGACTTCATACACAGTTCACTCTCACATGAGCCTGCCTGCCTGGGCTGTGAGATCTTCAGGGGAGGCCTTTCTCATAGGCATGTCTGGTAGAAACACAGAAGAAGTTCTTCTTGGTGGCAGCTCCCAGGCTCTGGAACAACCTTCTTGTTCTTCTCTCAGCAGGTGAAGACTCTGATTTTCACAAGCTTTGGAAAACTGACTCTGGATAATGAAAGGGATTTACTAGTGTGCTTTTCTGTATCTCTTGTCCTTTCAGTGGATAGGTTTTTTAATTGTTTGCATTCTATGGATATTTCTAAAATCTAAGAAAACCAACTTTCTATATATTTTACTTATATAAATCTGTTTTAGTTTTTTTTTGTAAGCTGCCTTGAGTTCCAGTAAGGAATAAGTAAATTCCATTTGTTTTCATGCACAACAAGAAGGAACATTAAATAAATGCCTATCAAAATCTATGACATATTTGCCAACAATTTTCTTTAGGGTTTACAGGGTGGGAAGGGATTTACTTAAGTTGGCTCTGCCTCTTCCTCAGCAAGCTACAAATCCCAGAATACGACAGAATGGAACCATAGTAATTAAAGTAGTATCCAACTGCTATAAGTTGGTAGGTTATATACTCTCTAAGTTAGAGATGTAATCTTTCACTAATTTCATTTTCAAATGAAACAATGAGTAATTTTAACAATCATCTGCTTGGTGTGAGAAAATCACTGAAAACTCCCATTCTGAAGAGTGTCCACCATTCAGGACCTGTTCTGTGACAAATACATGTGGCTTTTTTGTTTTGTTTTGGTTTTTTTGGCACAGAAAACAGCATTTTCTGCACTAGAAATAGTATCTACTGCACAGTAATATGTCTGTGCACAAAATGGTGTTTCCTGTAAGGGAAAAAAAACCTACATACAAATTCTGTGCCGAACAAATCCTCACCTGTGAAGATTGTCATCCGTCCAAGATTCTCTGTATCAGAGTTTCTCTAGTAAACACTAGTAAACACATTCTTCAATCATTTCAATCATTTTTCCACAATTATCAAACATTCCTTCCATTCCTACTCTTAGAACTGTTGGAGTCTGCCTGAGAGGTGGGAGTTCTATGAATGGAACCCCTGCCATGTCACAGAAGGGTTCAGGCTCTTGTATGGTTTGTACCTCAGTGTGTTCATATTGGAGATTTTCCTGTCTTAGGGTTGCCAGATCAAAAACATCCCAGGATCAGAGATTTCAGGGGCAAAATCTGAAACCTATAAATAACTTTCTTGAAGTCATGAAGGCTGGGCCCTTGTAATGCAATTATGCATAGCACATTAAGCATCAACTATAGTTGCTCAGAGTGTGTCATTCAAATGATAAACATCAACAAGGGAAAAAATATTTCTGTGATCGAAAATCATACTCCTCCAGGCCCTGCATTGAACAAGAAAAAAAACACACTTTGGTTTGAACATTTTGGCAAGCACTGCTTTTAAGAATACATGGACGTTGTAATCCAACCAAAGAAAGTTTTCTAAACTATGATTTGAATGGGAAACAGTCTATAGTGGCTGTTCCAAAATAGGGTTGACATATTTTAGCCCTTCAAATTCAGACTTCTAATTTGCATATTATGCAAATTTTTAAATTGTGCATATTATATTTTGCACTGCAATTATAAAAGTGCAGCACACTGATAGCTGTATTTACTTCTAGCCGTCTTTTTCTACCATGGTACCATTTTCATACTAATTATTCTTCTGAGGAACCTAATACAGAGTAATGTTTAAAGCACTGAATATGGAACACAGAGACCCAAGTACAAACCCATTTAGTCACAGAACTTATCATGATTTTTGGCCATGCTTCGCTATCAGCAAATCTATCTTACAGTGTTGCTGTGAGAATTAATACCAGGACAGGGACTGTGGAAATTTACCATATGGAAATTGACATTTCAACATCCTGTGGAATTCTGGAGTTTGTAGTTTACTGAGGCCGAAGAGCTCTCTGGCTGAGAATTCTAAAGGCCCCTCCCTAAACTGCAAGCCCCAAGATTCCATAGGATGTTGAAAGTAGAATAATAGCACTGTAACAATGTAGTGTGGAAATGGCCTCATACGGATGACAATGACAACATTTCATCATGCACAGCCACTTCTAATGCTACTATATTCTCATCAGGTCACTACGATAGTTTTTGTATTTTTAAAAAAGATGGTACAGATCAATGAAGGTATTATAGGAAGCTCCTGAGAATAAGTGATATCTCTCACACAGTGGAAAACAGAGGACAATGAGGGCAACTTCCAAACCACAGCTTGGCCATTTCCGCACTAGATTGTTATAGCTCTATGGCTCCACTTTCAACATCCTACAGAATCCTGGGGTTTGTCATTTCGGGAGGGGCCAGACAGTCCCTCCTGAAACGGCAAACCCCAGGATCCATAGGATGTTGAAAGTGGAATCATAGCACTATAACACTCCAGTGCGGAAATGGCCATTGTCTCACTTTACATCATGACTGAGATTTTCTCTGTTGCTTTATGCATTATGATGTTTGCATCCTGCACTCACCCTTTCCTTCTTGCCACACTTTGTACCACCACCCCTCTCTCTCTTGCCCCTTCTGCCACCTTCTGCTTACTTCTCTTGCACCTTGTTATATGACTCTTATTCTCTCTTTCTTCTTTTCCTCTCACTTGTTTCATCTCACACCTTTCCCCTAGCTCTCCACCCCATTTTGTTTTTTGCATCTTGTATGCCTTCCTTCCCACCCCCTTCTCCTCATCCAGTGCTGCCATACCATCCTTCTCTTGCATCTTGTACCCACCTGAGCACTTCCTCGCTTTCCCATAGCTTGCTTCATTTTGCTGCACTCCTAAGCTTTCCTCCCTTGCAGCAACAGTTGGAACAACACTCTCTTCTTCCCCCTTTGTTTCATTTCATGTTCCTGCCTGCCCTTTAAAGCATAATCAGCAGAAAGCTGCCAGTGCTGCTTTAAGCAGAGGGCAGGCAAGCAGGATAGTAAAAACCGTGGTGGTTGTGGTGGTGGAAGAGCAAGATAAGGAGTGGTGGGAGGAGGATAAAGTAAGATGGAGGGAAGTAGTGGCACTGGCAGTGGTGGGGTACTGAGGAAAGAATGCAGAAGGAAGATGGAAATAGTGGGGATAGCTTTTTTTCCCACTCCCATAGGACTGTGAGAAACTTCCAATTGCCCCCTAAATAATATAGAACTTGATTTTTTTCCCCCTTGAGTATCTAAATAAAAGTGCATAATATTGCGTGAAAAACAATACACTCTACAGAAACTTAAATATTAATCATTTTATTGCAGCTTTTACCCTGCTTTGTAGCATTCTTGATTAGCATTGATTACTCCAGTGGCTTCATTCACTTTTCCATAGTCTTTGCAACTGAACAACACAAAGCAGACTTTTGTCCAAAAGCTAGACATTACTGCAGAATCATGACACTGACCAAGGGGAGTGGCAGTTGGAATGGAGAAAGAGTGGGTTATAAATATCAGTTATAGGTGGGAGGTTGTACTTATCAGCTAAAATGCAATTGCACATTTTACCCCATAGAGCTGCTTCTGCAAAGACTAGAGACTTGCTTTAGAAAGCAAGTGAGCAGGCTTGAAATCTGGGCCAAATGATAATGCAAATAGGCACCAGCTGGCATGTCTAGAAATCATGTGAAACCTGGCCAACCAAGTGGTATAGCAACACTAATCCAAACCAGTCTGAAGCAACAGGGAACACAGAACACAGAAAGTTTGAGAGATGAGAGAGAATTTCATAGTGACACAGTTGCCCTGAGATTCTTCTCCTTTGCCCTGAGGACTGGAAAAAAAGGGCCATGCCCTGTAGGGATGAAAACTATACTTGAAAATATTTGAAAAGTCACCAAAAGGAATGTTGAAAAGAATCTTTGATAGATTTTTTGCAGTTTGGGAGTTACCGTCTGTAAAATTTCCAAGTTATTTTTTTTCACAGAAAACAGCATTTTCTGCACAACAATGATATTTCTATACAGAAATATTATTTCCTGTACAGATAACTGTTTCCTGCACAAAAAATGCTGTAGGTCAGGACCTAACTTGGCACCAAATATGGACATGGCTGATCTGCATAGAAAGCAGAATTTTCTGCACAGGAAACAGCTTTTCCTGTGCAGAAAATAATATTGATGAAAAAGAATGTTGGCTGGAATTCACCATTGCAGTTACAAATGCCTAACTTACAGTTATACATTTGTATCTAATTTGTATTCACAGTCTCAATGTATTTATTAGTGTAGGGAATACATAGGGATACTAAGGCCATTTCCACACAATACTGCTATAGTGCAACAGCAGCAGATTGTTTCCTGTTCAAGAGCCATGCTACCATATGATATCATTGGTATCCCATCCTCAAGTATTTCAAAACTGCCATATTCTGTTTCCAGGAAAAATCCATTAAGAGCATCCTTTAGTGCTTTAATCCCATCATCTTAGTACGGTAGCATTATGGTGTTTGATAGTGCTTCCTATTATCATGGATCCAGCATTGAGTGGCCTGTGGGCATGCCCAGGTCATCCCTCTCTCAGCGACTCCCAGGACAATTCCCACCCAATAATGAACAAGCCATCACCGGGGCTCCGGTGGCTAATATGGAAGGAGAAGCAGAGAGAAGTGGAGAGAAGATCACATGTTGTGGTAAATATGAAACCAAGCACCACTCTGTGGGCATTCCAATGTCTCCCATGAGGGAGAAGTTTTATTTATTTATTTTTAAACGGTCCTCACTGTTATAGCATGGAATCACTATACTGTGTCTATGAGGGAACAATCATGAAGGAGTCATTACTGGAAAAAGAGAAATGGCATTGATCCACCCCCAGGACATTTGAAGGACCACCCTTCTCCTTTGTTCCCCTATCTCTTGCTGTTTCAGGGGGTAACCAATGAGGGGTGGAATCCAGCATTGCTTTCTGTTCAGGAAGTAACCAGGTCCTTACACTGCAGTGGTATAATCACCCTGTAGGTTTTCCCTGGGCCAGAACTGTGAATCTCAAAGACCTGCATGGACAGATACCCCACTCCTCCTGCTGAGGTCCCCTGGCTGTTATCCAATGCCCCCAAGTTCTACCCCTCACCCAGGCCATTGCTATACCTCCACACCCACACATGTGCTGGCATTGCTCCCCCAATGAGTCCTTTTACTCCCCAGGCAAATTCCTCCTTCCATTCGCCCTGAGCCAAACCATGCTTGTGCTAAACAGGCTTATCCTATGCCCCCAACATCTTTTCCGGAAACTTGCTCATGCAGTGGTGGGCTGCTCATGGACGGAGCCTACCTAGGCTGTTCTTGTGGTAGTTTCCCATACAGATCCACATAGAATCCCAGGGTTTGCAGTTTAGGGAAGAGCACTTAGAATTCTTAGCCAGAGACCTCTTTGGCCTCAGTAAACTACAAACCCCAGAATTCCACAGGATATTGAAAGTGGAATAATAGCACTAAAACATTGTAGTGTGAAAAGGCATTTAGTGAAGAATTACATCTTCAATGCCATGAGACTCAGGACCAGGCCCTGTGACATGAGAACTATATCTTGCCTACATTTTTCTACAATAATTTTGAAAGACGACTTTGACCTTGCTGGTGTACTAACGAAACAGGGCTGCCCCTTATGCCTGATTTTATTTGCTGTAGGCATGGAGCCTTTCACAAGCTGTATACATACAAACTCTGTTACTGAAGAATTATCATTCAGTGGGCCTATGCACTTCGTTTCCAGTCAACATTAATTTATTAATATTAATTAATTTATTTCTTAAGCCCAAACAAAGAACCATCAATAATCAGAGAATTACAGCAATACAGAGGATTAGCTGGTTTTCAGATTAACTTCAGCAAGCCAAAAGCCTATATACAGGTCTTACCCTAGATTGAGAATGTTTTACATATCACCACAGAACTGAGGTTAGCCCCAAAATATACCAAATGTTTAGGGGTTCAAATTCTCAAATTAATTTCCAACATTATAAAAATTATTTCAAACCACTTTTAATACAAATCAAATCAGACATTAAGAAATGGTTTATGTTAAATGCATCCCAATTGGAGTGTATTTCAGCCACTAAAATAACAAATACATCCACAATATTTCTTTGCTTTTGCAAGTGTCATCCATTGCATGGTATGTATGAGTGACTGCAATTTTTCATATTATGGGTTATTATTTGCAAAACTGAACAAAACAAAACAAAACGAAACCCAATAGATTTATCTATACCATGGAAAACAATTTTTAAAAATACTTAATTCTTTTATATATTAGGAAACTCTGGGGATTCCTGATATATTCAAAGTCCTCTTTTATATTCCTACTGAGTCCATTAATCCAATTAATTAATAAATTGCAGTGTAGCTCATGGCCCAAATTGAATTAATTGAAAATCCTGATCTAAAACTGGAGTTTATAAAACATAAAGTACAAGAGATTTAAATGAATGCACAGACTCATTTGCAGAAAAGTGGTCTTTCTTTCTTTATAGGATGAATCAAGACACAGATCCAAGACAACAAGCACTAACTATATATGATCATAAATGGACAATTAATTTGGATGAACTGGTTGTACTCAAATGCAATTCTCCCCCTTACACTCATAACACAAGTATTTTCAGTATTTTTTCAATATGTGTATCTGTATGTTATATATATATTATTTTGTGGCTCAAATAACAATAATTTTGAAAGCTATGAAAAAAATCACAAGAAGCTTGAACAAATGCAGAAGATCTTAACGATCTAGTAAAAAGATTTCAAAATCGATAATCCAACAATCCAGGTTGTTCTCTGTTCAAAGACATAGCCTTCTTAAGTCTGTTTCAGCATAACAAGATATAAAGGAATCCTATAGCACCTTTCAGAAAAAGAACTTCTTAGCATCAGCTTTTGTGAACTCCCAAGTTGCTCTGCCTTGCTTACTCCCCTTTTCCTTCATCTTGATTGCTTATGTTCTGTTGAGCTGCATTCTCCAGCTGAAATATGGTTGCAGAAAACAAAATATATTAATAGGAAGCTATCATAGCAGGGGGTGAGGTTTTCATTGTGGGAGCCATGCTGTATCATCTCTTATTTAAAGTGGGACATCATCTCTCCTAATGAGTCCTTCCATATAAACAAACCAATAGAGGGGTGACAAATCCGTTGACAGCTGGAGCAGTCGGACAGACATGAATGAACATGCACCCCTCTGTGTCACTTGGTTTTGTCTTGGAATAGTGATTTCTCCCCAACCATGAACATTAAAGCAAATGTGTTTGTGGTGAGGATAAGCGCCACCAGGAAAACATACAGAACACTGCAAATAAATTGGCTATTGATGAACCAAAAAAGTAAACCTAAATCTCAGGAGAGATTCTTATTTTCCTATTACAATAATTTATTTATTCACACTGATTAGGTTAAATTAAATTACTGATTAACCTATTGATGAAGACATTTATCGACGTGCTCGTTTATTTATAAATTTATTTTTTGCAGTGCTGCCTTTCTCCCAACATGGAATCCAAAGCAGCTTACAAAGGCATGCAAAAGACATAAGTAAAAATATACTGTCATACAATGAGAGATATCACCTTGCGTATAATTAAAGACAAAACCATCTCTTTGGCATTATTTTCCCCTCCCTCCCCTGCATGCAAAGCCAGAATGTAAGATTGTTCTACAGAGGGGGCCTTGTGTCCTGAAGAGTTTTCAAATACCTTTACTTTCTTTACTTTCTTGATTTTCTTACTTTCTAACAACCTGTCTATAGTGCTTTATAGCAACTGTGCACAATTGTTTACAGTCTCAGCTCAAAGGAAACAGCCAGGATGTTTTGATACCAAAAATACGGTATGAGAAACAATGTCACTATATCTACCTAGCTTCCATTCTGCCTTATGAGCATGCCTACTTCCTGTGTATCTGAGGTTGGTACTTTGTACCAGGAGCCAAACTGTTTCTGTTGGGCACTGTGAGAAATAGTAGCATATCTCACAGACTTGTGTATACTTGTTATTCACGCAGAAGGTGAGCAACAACCAGTTCCTTCTCACCACCATCCACATACAAGGTCTCACAAAGAAATATAACAGACATAGTTTTCATTGTAAAACATATGAAGTAGCTTTACTTAGAAATACTAAAAGTTTTATAATATCTCATGGTGAGAGACTCTATATACCCTGTGCTATTCAGCTATAGATGACAGAGAGAAAGAACTGCTGAATACAGAATGGAGGATGAACAAAATTAGAATAAGTGATATAGGAAGAGAGAGGATGTGGATAAGACCAACAAATGCAAAATGACATGAATATGTGCTATGCTCAAATTCTTAGACAAACATGCAAACTACCAAATACTGAGTATAGGCATACATAAGATTGCTGCCTGTTAACAGTTTCATCTTGAGGGAAGAATAGTGTGTAGAAGTTGAAATTGTGGCATAGTGCACTATTGTGAAGGCACTTCAGGTAGGTCCAATAAAGTTCAAGTGCAGGACATGAGTTAGCAGTACACTGTTGTTGTAAATAGAGAAATGTGTACCCATGCTTTCACAAGCAACTATGTCCCTACAGTGGGCAGCAGAAGTACAGACAAATAGTCACAGTCCCCAATGTACCCTATCTTATCTTGCATGAACATTAGAATCTCTAGCAGAGAATTTCAAGAAATCTCTTAGATCAGAAATCCCATGATTCCATAGCATGGATAATTAAAATGTAATGAATTTGCTACAACCATGTAATGTAAATTCATTCTTAGTCATGTAGCTGTATCCACTAGATGCTGTCCTTCCATAGCTGTCATACTTTTAATTTCCATTATAAATACATTCTCTTCATTTAAGAGAGCCTTGGACATCAAGTTCAAGCATCCACCTTCCACATCAGTTGTTATTCCTCAAAAGTCAAACAGAGACTGAGGTTGCTTTCAGCTTGCAGACTAGGCATTTATCATGTAATCCTGCTGTATTGTGCATGAAATTTTATGAGGGTTTTCTGTAGTTTAAATGAACAGAAGTCAGATGTCTTGAGTTACACAACCTATAATTATTATAGACCATTTGCAAACACTTGTCTTCACTTTGTAATCCTTCCATGTCTACTCATTGTAATTTATAGGGATGAAATAAGTGTGCAACACTTTTTAAGTGTTAATACAAGGAGCCCATCCAACACTCTGAGAAGTTTTATGCTAGTACAAACAGACCCTCTCCTTTCCAATTATCAGCTGGGCTACTAGGGACACCTCTCTTTCTGCATGGAGAAATTCTTGCCATCTCCTTGCAGTCTAGCTGATTCCAAACTTTTCCATTGTTCCATTTTTGTGACTTCTGCCAGGTCCCCCTTCATTGACGTTCCTGGTGAACAGAAGTAAAGGGTGAGAGCTGAGATCTTCAGCAGGGTAGCAAGTTATCTGTGTGATCAGATGAATTGGCCTTTTTGGAAGCATTTTTGGATGTGCTGGAGCTTTCTGGGAGATCCCAAGTCTCTCCTTCAGATAAGTGCTCCAAGGATCAAAGTAAGAATGGCTTCTGTCAGTGCTCTAAGAACAGCCTAAAGATCTGCGAGCAACCATTAGCCCTGAAAGTACATACATTTTAGGGGCACAGTCTATTCAACGTTCAAACATTTTATGTCTCATTTGTTTCAGGAATATGAGTTTTCATGCTTCCATCTCTCCCACTGAAATCAATAAGACACAAAAGCATTCATGGAGCGTTCCTTAAAATTTTTGCCTGCAAAACGTACGAAAGTAGATAAATCGCTGTACGCATTGTTATTTAGACTAACTCTGAACACATGCATAGAGAACTTACTTCTATGGGCATGTTCCATTCTGAATCTGTTGATAAAAATGTGATGAGAATCTACTATAGAAAAAAGTCTTGTCTGATCTCTCTGGTCTATCCTGTTAGAATTAGCAGTCTTTGCAACTTTGCAATAAATTTCAATTAGTATAATTATTTTAACCTGAAACCATTCTTGACCCCTCTCTCCTCTATAAACCATATATTTTTACCATGTACACATTTTTGTACATAAAGCTACTTTATATGTTTTACACAGAATGCTAAGGTAGTTTTCTTTCTCTGCTAGATCCTGCATCTATGGTTGGATGTGAGACTGGTTGCTGTTCAGCTTCTGCCTTGCCAATTTTTCCACTCTGCTAAAGAGATGCACTACTATCTCTAACATTTCCCAATGTGTCCTACTACAGATGGGAATGTAGGGAATAAGAGCAACCTGTATGGTGGCATATTTTGAGTAAGAGTGAAGAAGCTTTAGTGCTCCTGACGTTTGAGCCTACAACTCCCATTAGCTTCACACATTGCCACAGTGGTAAAGGATTATGTATTTACAGTCCAAGATAATCTAGAAGGTCAAAGGTTCTCTACTCCTGACTTTGAAGGTTTTCTGTAACTTATATGAATAAAACATAAAGCCAGTAAGTGTATATAAAAGAATCCTCAATGGCTGTTTTTCCAACAGAAAAGCACATTTGGGAAGGGAGTTTTGAAAATTCATCACCCTATTCCTTTTTCTTAGTTCATTTCTGAATATGTGGTTCCCCCAACTTTTTCTAGGCATGTTTTTAGAACTTAGGGGCAGGAAGTAGATTTAGTAGATTCAATAGAGAAGCACAAAGAAGAGGAAAAAACTAACAGCCACCACCCAACTTTTGTTCTGCAAACCTTCCTTCTGAAGTTGCTTTCAGCATGCAGCTTGAAGTTATGCCCTCCATTAGCCTAAGTTTGAGATAAACTGATTAACTGGTCAATATTGACACATTTATTTTCTCTGCTTCAGCCAAATAGTTCTCAGAGTAATTTACAAAAATCAATACATCAATAAATCAGAGTCATGTGCAGGAAAAAAGGCCAAAGATGATTTTGTTGTGATAAGTCCCTCCAGCCGGTGTTACAGCACTTGGTTCCTTTCTCTAACTGGTTGGAAAAAAGAAAAAAAAGAGGCTAAACAAATATAGTTCTTTTAATGCTATTTGCTCAGAGAAAGATCTGGTCTTCATAAGAGCCAGAAACATTTCACCATATCTTCCTTTTACTGACTATTCCCTTTCCTATTCTAGAAAAAAAGAAAAAAAATCTAAATTCCAAATGACAGGTGCAAAGTAAGAGCATTTACTTACCACTGAATACTAGTGTATCACCCCAGGCAATCCCTGCACTGTACAGCATTCATGGAGAAAGGGCCTTTCTCAATGTTGCTGCTCTCTTACATAATATTAGTGAGGATGCTCTGTGTTGATTATTGTCTTTTATCATTACACCTATTTCAGAAATGAGAGTGAAAAGCCTATTTCTAGTGAAAGTAGATTTTAAATGTTCTATATTGATAATGAAAGCACAATAGAGTATTTCTTCATTGCAGTGCCTGGGCAAATTACTCCCCAAACGGCAAAAGAGTGGTCCCCAAACTGCAATTAATCACCAGGAAACCAATAGTGATCTAATTAGACAGCACTGTTCAGGGGTGGATCAATGTGAAATTGGATCAATGTGAAGAAGCAGCAGTTTTAAAAAAAAATAAAAATAAACAAGCCTTGTACATTCATGAGTATTCTTTGCACACATTGCAACAATAATAGCCTTTCCACGATAACTGATACTGGATATTTACAGTCTCTCATAGTTTGAGCCTGCTCTGAAAACACATATACATGCTCCCAGTATCATAGAACCAGAAACAGGAAGGTTAGTAGAAAAGGGCCAACATATTTACTTGACTGTTAATACGTTGGTTGTTAATAAGTTGGTTATTAGTAACAATTTGTTAAACAATTAATTCAATTGCATTTATGTTAGAAAGAAATGCTTTAGAAATTATTATGTTTGTGCTAAATTGCCATTTTAGTTAAATCCCTGCATTAGAAGCCTTGTCAGAATAAAGCTGGAAAAATGCAATCCCTGATTCTCCTTCCCATTCTCCAGTTCCTGGAATGAGCCTGGTATATATGAAAAAAAAACACTGCACAACTTTTTGAAAATACCATTTCTCATCCATCTCACCAAAATCCTTCTCTTGCTTTCCCTCCCCTGACCCAGGCCTTTACTTCACAGTGCTTGCAAGTATTTCTTAGTCCCCTGGATTTCATAGATACAATGAAATGCCCAGTTTCAGTCATAGGAATGCTTTATTATATTTAGATATGGGACAGCAGGGGGAGGATAAACTAGTGAGACTACTTAACAAAATCCATCACATTTAGGCTACTCTTGAGTAAGTGGTTTAGATTTTGTTACCTAAACATTGTAATTCCTCAATCCTGAAGAACTAACAAAATGTAAGAATTAGGTTTGAAAAATCCAAAAACCCAAGCTATGTTTGGGGTAAAGAAAAAGCTGGGAAATGCAAAATTGGTTGGCTCTTCAATACTGTACGTCATTTAATTAATATCTAGCTTAATTAATAACTTAATGTTGGAAATCTTCCAGCATTCTCTCCCTCCCCGCCACCATCTTGTTTTAGGGCAAATGGGGCTTAGAGATAGCATAGGGATTCTTCTCCTTTGTGTGCCAAAGCCTTCCTTCTTCTCATCATTTGTCCTAATGTCATTGAAATGCATGATCATAAATACCTTTGGTGTTCACACGACCAGATCATGTGACCCAGGATTGTTTCTATGGTTATCAGTATTATAAAAGAGCCCCTTTCTCAGATCTTTCTTTCTCCTCTATTTTTGCTTCCTTTTCTTTCCCTTTGACCATGCTTCACATCTCTATCAAGAAGATGGTGACTTAAGAACAAAGCTACTTGATCTTACTTGGTCAAGTCATTAGCTAGTCAGGATGTAGATCCTCCAATGCATATGTAAATGTAAAAGCCATTAGTAAAATTTTCTCTGTTTGTAACCTGAAAGTGTCTGCCTTGTTTTGTTTTCTTAGTCAGTTTCAGAACAGGAAAGCCACACAGAAATACGGGCATACTTTTTCTGCTACCCTGCTAAAAGAAGGTTGATTCCTTACAGTTTTCAGCTTTCATAGAATTTCCCAAAAAGGGCTAGCACCCTGGAAAACTCTAACACTGAATTTGGAGAGCAAGTTAATGCCAAAATTCCAAACATAAGTCAGCTATTTTAGTTAAGAAAGCCATTTAATTAAGTTGCATCTTTTTGTAAAAAAAACAAAACAAAACAACAACTTCAACTTAATTGATTGTATTATGTTATTTTCACCACTGCCTGGGACTACTATGAGTTGATTATAATCATACTCTGAGAGCAGTGTCTCTTTTTTTGTTGCTTCATTGGCCTTCTCTGAAACCAAGATCCTCCTTCTTCTGAGCCTCATTTAGCATAGGATCCTAGCAACATAAGTTAACAGTTTTTTCAAGGTTAAATTTGGCCCTTTTTACTGCTTTCTGAGGAGCACAAGCGGGGAGTTAGTGAAAAATAGCCTACTTATTTCCTTTTGAATAGATTGTCTTAATTGCCCCAATGTCCCTTTCTGTTCTGTTTCATTAATAGTTCCCTCTTAATTTTTGAAATCC
The DNA here is from genome assembly GCA_948472985.1 of Iguana delicatissima. Taxonomy (NCBI): domain Eukaryota; kingdom Metazoa; phylum Chordata; class Lepidosauria; order Squamata; family Iguanidae; genus Iguana; species Iguana delicatissima. The sequence goes on along the minus strand of CAOKZL010000187.1, from coordinate 1,354,544 downwards.
ATTTTCTAATATTTTTATTTTTGCCTGTGAATACTGTTCAGAAACCATAATTAGTCCAGAATACAACTCTGAGTCTCTTGGCTGCTATAGATAGGAAAGAACATACTGTGTTAATTCTTAAAGAAACACACCAGCTTTAACTTTGTTTCTTGCACAATTTAAAGTGATACATTTGACTGATAATGCCCTAAATCAGAGGTTCTCAACCTGTGGGTCCCCAGATGTTTGTGGACTTCAGCTCCCAGAAGCCCCAGCCACTATGGTCAATGCTCAGGGCTTCTGAGAGCTGAAGTCCACAAACATCTGGGGACCCACAGGTTGAGAACCACTGCCCTAAATGATCCAGCCAGGATTGTAGTACTAAAGAACAAGATGCTTTCATATGAATTAGACTAGCTGGTGGGACCTCCGTTGGCAGCTAGCATACAGATAGTCTCCTCTGTGGTGGCACAGTGGTTTTTGAACTCCCTCTGAACATCTGCCTGTTTTATATCATCTCTTACATGCCTATTACAATCAATTTTCTTTACTCAGCCATTTGGTCTTCTGTTTTTATGTAAGTTGATTCCTGAACCTAATTTCTTATTCATACGTTGCTTTCTAACTTCTTTATTTGATTGATGCTTTTATCATATCATTATGTATTTTATGCCACTCAGGAACAATTGGTTAGTAAGTGAACTACAAATACTGTAGATAGGCACATGCAGACATATTCAGCCACTGAACGTGGATTGTAAAACATTTTCTTCAGTTGTTTGCATTGTAGAATCTACAGCAGAGACAGAAGCCATGCAGCCCTCCAGATATTGCTAAATTGAAAGTCCTAGCAGCCATAGCCAGTCTAGCCAATAGTGAGGTATGCTGGGTGTTGAATGGCCACTGTCTGGACATGGTGAAAGACTGAATAAACTGAGGCTCAGTCCAGACAGGTAGGAAACCTGGAATTAAGATCACAATCTGTTCCACAAGAGGTCTGCACACCCTCTGAAAGATCAGGATTGTAGCACAGCATGTGCTATTGGATCCAACACTGCTCCTAGGAGGGCAGGTGGCTGCTGTGGCAAAAAATGCCTTTGTCAACTTTCAGTTGGTGTGGCAGCTGTGCCCTTTGCTAGGATGGCAGATCTGGTTTATGCCATAATCACCTCCTGATTAGATCACTGTAATGGTCTACATGGGGTTGCCCTTGAAAAGTATTCAGATGCTACAACCAGTGCAAAATATAGCAGCCAGAATGTTACCAGCTGTGCATTTCAGAAACTATAAACACTGGTCTTACTTACATGGACTGCATTGGCTTCCAATTTGCTTCCAAGCGGAATTCACTTAGAAAGCCTTAAATGGCTTGCAGTCAAGATATCTGAAAAACCACCTCCTCCCATATGAGCTTCCCTGAAATCTAAGAACATCAGTGGAGGCCCCCATTACATACCCCACTACCCTGTGAGGCATGTAGATACACATGACAGGGCTTTCTTTGTAACAGCAGCATGATGGTAGAACCTCCTCCACAGGTCAAACTAGCTTGATCCATTTTGAGTTTCTGGGAGGTAGTGTGAAACCTAGGCCATTTCCGCACTAGCCTATTATAGTGCTATGATTCCACTTTCAACACCCTATGAAATCCTGGCTGGCCCCACCTGAAACTGCAAACTCCAGGATTCTATAGGATGTTGAAAGTGGAATCATAGCGCTGTAACAGGCTAGTGCAGAAATGGTCCTGTGCTGTTTTATGTGGTCTTAAAATTGGGGGTGAATGTTGTTTAAACTATCTGCCCATTTTCAGAATTAGAATTATTAATTAATTTTAGAATTATCTTTAAAGAAGAGTTTGGGGTGCTTTTAATTAGTCTTTAGTCATCTATTTAATATTTTATTATTGTTTTTATCAATTGTGCGTCACCTCAGGGGCCATGGTGGTTCAAGAGATAATAAATAATGTCTTGAATTAATAAAACAATAAAAATAAATTCCCACACCAGTCTACGATTCAAAGATTTCTAGACAGATTATCCAATATGGAAAATGTTTCCAGACAGTGGTAAGCTTGATAATCTCAGATCTAAGATTCTAGAGGTGTTAACACAAGCAAAGGAAGAAGCATTTCTGTTTCTGAAGTTGCAGCTTATTATCTATTTTCTTTCCTTCATTCTTTCTCTCTTTTTTAAAAGGCCATTACACATGTCTTGTAATTCTATTGTCGAAGGGGAGACTTGTCACCCGAGTTAGCAGGGGTCTTTTCAGATTACTTGCTCTTTCCTGAAAGTCCTTAAATATTAATTTAACTCATCTCTGAGTTCCCTTTGTTGTTTCTGCAAAGGACCCATTTTAATTCTCTGCCTGTTGTCTCCTTGACTACCTGGCTTTACTATGCTTTCAGGGCCCCCGAGTAATGTAATATCTTTTTATGCCATTCATGGAAAAAACTGATAACATGTCCTGATGGTTCTTGACACACCATCTGTTCTTGAGCAGGTTTAAATTAACCTAGTGAGGATGTCATTGACTCACAGAGATGTCTCCAGGACCCGCAGAAGCACATATCCTGGCAGGCACATGGCACACTGAAGTTCTGAAATGTGATTATGAGCTGAAGCAGAGGACACATTGTCTGATGTAGCTGAAGGAGCCCCCAGCAAAACAAAGATCCAAAGAAAGACTCAAAACCATTGTTACAGGTTAAAACCCACAATCATTCTTTTTTCAAAAAGAAAAGAAAGATTATTTATTTATTAGTTTTATCACAATCTAACTCACAGTCAAAGTCACAAGCACAGTCAGAGAAATATACATTTGAAAAGAAAAAGAAAGGGCAGAAAGAAGAAAAAAGTAAAACTTAAGCACAATACTAACACACTAAGCTAAAACATTGAAGACTAACTAAAACAATAAACACTGACTTACTAAAACACCAAAGGGCTTGGCCTCCCTACCAAACTGTAATGGGAAAAAAAAAGATTAAAAGAAAAAATTATTCTACCATTACGGACCCAACTAAGCAACCATACTAGAATTACTTGTAATCCTTGTCACAAATTATTGCATTATTAGATTTTCTATTACTCAAAATGTCCATAAATGGTTTCCAATCTTTCAAGAAATCTTCCGATGGCTTATCCTTGCAAACGCATGTTAGGTTTGCAATTTGGGCTAACTCAACCATCTTAACAGTCCATTCTTCCTTTGCTGGTGCCTTTTCTTGAAATGTACTCTCAATATTTCATGTCTGACATTTTCCTGTGACAAGCAAATTATCACATCTTTTGGATTTTTTTCCCCTTCCTTTGCCTGTATATTGCTTCAGTCTCCTGAGTTGCTTGTAAGATCTGCCATAGCTTTTAAAGTTGTCTGTTTTAAATCAATGAAGTGCTATAGCACAGCTCTTAGTCTAATTTGGCTTTCCTTTGATTTTAAATCAATCATCATAATTCTTGTCCTGGGCCTTTTCCAAATCCTGTTGTAAAACAGCAATTCCCTTTGAGTTATCAGTGATCTCCTGTTCAAGTTTATATGCAGAGATTGTGAGATTCATGATCTCTTTAAACTGTTGTTTGGTAGACTCCTAAAGATGTTGTATTTGTCCTGAAATATTCAGTCTTAGCAATTCCATTTTCTGTTCAAAACACCTGTTCTAAATTCACATTAATTTCTATCACATGTTTTTCAGATCTAAAACCTAGTTCAAGATTTCAGATAGTGAAGCTTGAATTTTTGTAAGCATCTGTCAGTTTTATCCAGCTCTGCCCTAGATATTTTTCTAGTAGCCATTTTTATTATGCCTTTTGTGTCATGCTATAAAACACTTCCTTCTTGAGTTCTGGCATTAGCAACAATATTTGTTTCCCCTTTTCTAAAATATGACTTCCGTATAAATCTTTTAATTATTTAAGTCTTAGAAATGCTGAATCTATTTCTTATTTTGAATCCAAGTTGTCACTTAAAACAAACTTCAGGTTTTTTGAGGTCTATGTGTCCAATGCTTGGCACTGGTTTCAGTTTATAAGTTTTTAATTAATGGAGATCAGACTTGAGATATTTACAGTGCTAATTGTTTGTACTCACTCAAACACAGCAAATCTCCAACTGAGCAGGAATCTCTCCTTCCCTGCTCAGCATGGGCCATCAAAGATCCTGTTAATCATATTGCAAATCCTTCTTTGAAGAAGGTTCTCTCTAGTTGACCTTAATTAATCTTTTTAAGATTCTTCAGCTTTGCAGTGGAGGGCATTGTACTTTCCAGGCATGTATCTTGACTAGACAGCCTTCTGCTCATTTCTGAGTAAGGGGGTTGTCCAGCAGACTGCAATTCTGCCATTGTAGAATCCTTCCATATTTTTATAAGTTTAAAGATAATAATAAATCCTGCAAAGCTGGAGCAGCATGCAAATTGTGTTGCTAATAATCAGCCATCTTGAGCAGAATCAACCCACAATTGTTCTTGATCAAGCGACTTAAGGAATTATCAAATACTAATTTCTTTTGTGTACAAGTATCCACCTCAGCCAAGGGAGAAATCTACAAGAACCATCCTAGAAAGCTTCCTGAGCATAGCCAGAGTGATTTAGATGATGTTTCATGACTCCTACAAGAGTACCCATTGGTCTGAGACTTGCCTACTTCCTCTTACAGTTTTCAGACTTGTTTTTATCTTTGTTTGCTGATGGATTCACAAGCGCTTGGTTTGATAGTCATGGAGCTATTCCATGTTGTATCATATCATATTTGCATATGCCTTTGAATGATGGCGAAGCTTTAAAGGGCAGAAAAGCACTCACAATGTAGTACAAAGCCAGAAGTAAACAAGAAATCTGATGACATTCTGTGAAATTCCACAAAACCCATGCTGATTAATTTTCTAAACCCAAGTAGATGTGCCTGAAGACAAGCTATCCCATGGTTTGTAACAGAGGTTTTATTTGCAGTGCTTGGAAAATTGCATTTTAAAAGTACACAGTTACAATTATACTCCCTAAGCTCTGGAAAGTAGTTAGTTATCTCTGTAGATACATTTTAAAAGTAATTATTTATATGTTACCCTGCTTGCTAAGGGGCTCCCTTAAGGGATTCCCAAAATCTGTTAAAATTGTGGGGAAAATTAGCTCAGAGCACTGTTTTAGCTATGCGAGAGGCAGGGTAACGTTGCAGGACCTTTGTAACCCAGATTTTACAGAGTCAGACCACGCCAAAAAAAACCAGGCAGGTTGTTCAGTTTAAAGATTTTATTAAACCCTTAGTAATTAAAGCAAACAACAACCAAACCCCCTCACACATTCATTCAAGAGCTAAAGAAAAAGAAAGTAAGGAAAATTGATAGGGATTTTGTTTTGGGGTGTTCAGAGGCAATACTTTACCTTGACTTAATGCCCAAGGGAGCCAATGTTGAAAAACTGGAGATTCAAAGCGATGAAACTCAAAAAAAATGGGGGAAGTGGGGGGTGAAGCAAAACAAACTGACAGGGATTCAGGAGGAAAATGTGGATGAACTCACGAACAGAGAAAAACATGGGGTTTTTATAGAAAAAATATACCTGGAGGGCTAGTTCTCTCCCTGGGAGAACAATAGTAGAGGAGGCTAGATTAAAAAGCCTTTAATGACCAACATCTCCAGCTAAATGTTTTTCTCAGTCCTTTGTGAATGACACTGACCAAATGCAACAAAGGCCCAGGTAGAGTGAGATTGCCCACATTCAGCAGGCTGATTGTGATTCTATTGAGCTGCCATATCAGTGCAAAAGGGCCCTTTTGTCTGTTTTATGGTCCTCATGTCTTCCAGGAATTCCTGGCCCATGTGGCAGATTCAGTCTGAGTCACCTTTTTGGCTTGGCTAAAGTTTTAACTTCCTGCCAGCGTGCACTTTCAGTGACCCTGTCAGACGCATGGAATGATTTCTGATATTAGCCATGTGGAGATATCAATTTAATGTGATAAATTAATAAATTGTAGACCCTGGGAGAGAGCTGCTGGGTGTACTTACATATGAACCAATTTCTCAAAGTTAGCTAAAATAGTTACTTCTGTGGGGTGAAACAGCATGCTACAAACTGATATCCTGTGGTACAAAACACACTGTCCTCCCATCCATTTCCCTCTTCCTTAACTCTCACAATATGAAGCAGCAGCATGAAGCACAACACAAACCAGAAACTGAGTTATGAGCTATTCCTTCTGAATCATTTAATGAGGGCATACCCCTGTAACCATAAAATTTATCAAAATGTAATGTTATATGGTTGGTTCATTCCAGCAAAATGAATTAAATAGAAGTAACTAATTGTTTATAGCTAATTACTTCCAAGCCACGTACAGATGGACCTGTCCTCTGCCAGCAGCCAGCCAAGACTTCCAGCTCTCTAATTAGAGTCTGTTATCATTAGCTGCAAGCAAAGTTTGTAACAGTTTATTAGCAAGGTACCTGCTGTTGTTTTGTAGTCCAAGTCCATAGAAAATCCAGAGTGACAATCCGGCATCAAACTCTGTACACCAAATGAAGGTGAAGGCCTCCAAGAACACAAGCACAGGAACCAAACATGAGACTTGCTGCTTCCACTTATAATATCAGTTGTTTGCAACAACTTCTTCCCATCTAGTTCCCCGTTGATATAGGCTAACAGCCTCCCTCAGCTGTTTGCCTAATTGATACGTCTTCACAATATAAAAGCTCTGAGTCTTCTGGGCTCTCCCTTTTTCACCTATGCTGGCTGCCATAAGTACTGTCTCTTTCATACCTCTGTGTGTGGCTGATAGGAAGAGTTCTCTCTGGGTCCTGGGATGGGGGCATGATGGGACCTAGAGAGGATGTAACCAACACTACTTCCCTGCTTCTTCACACCTTCTTCTGCTCACTTGGGTATCCTAAAGCAGTGCTAGTCAAAATGGTGATCTGGAGACAGGTGCTGGTCTGCAGTACATCTCGAGGAAAGGAAGGAAGGAAGGAAGAATAGTCAATGGGCATAAGCATAGTGCTGGCTCCTGGTACATTGGAGGAAGAAACTGATGTTCCCCCACATTAGATAAGTTAAGAAGCACTGCCCTAAATGGTACTCACAAAATTCACTTCCTCAAATGTTCCTTATAAATCCTGATGAAGATTGCCTTAAGTAAATGCCTTATGGAGAAACAAACTTCTTTCTTGGTTTTGAACTGAAATCATTTCCCTGTTGGATTGTTTTCTCATTTCTTTCACTGTCAACTCTTCTGGGGATTCTTGCCAGTAGTTTTCAGGAGATTTTTTTTAACTTAACCAAAGCAAACACAACTACCCTGTTGGGGAGACAAGAGCTGATGATGCTATTAAAATGAAATTATTCCTGTCATATTTTATTTTGCCTTAAAAAAAATTTTCAAGGTGTCTTATCATAGGTTACATTTCCTTTGCATATCTGTCCCTTTAGGGATTCTGCTGTTTCTCCTCTGTGCTCTTCAGAGAGAGGGGACCTATTGATAAAGTTCCCATTAGAATATAAACTGCATTTCTTTTGACAGAAAATACCTAAAGATACTGAAAAGCCAGATGCAGAAGGCCTTTTATTTCTTTATTTACCATAATGGGAAGGAAAACAGGTTTAGTAAGATTGGCAAAATATATATAGAATTCAACGTACTGGAAAAGATGAGAGTTGGCAAAGGCACTTTTTTTCATCATTAAAAAATGATAAAAGCACTAATGGAATTATTTATAACTTGGTGTTTTTTGTTTTGATTTTAATCTACATCATTCAGTTTTGCTCAGAAAGCAGAACAGGCTTCAGCTATGACATTTCAGCAATTCCTTCACATGCCAGTCACAGGCTTTCAGTAATAAAGTATGGACCACCAAATTGTATTTGTATTGTAATTGCAATTGTAATACAAGTTGTAATTGTATTGACCACTGTCTACAGTAATATACCAATGAGTTTCCACTGAAAAGGATGTGACAGGGAGATAACAGTCAACCAAGAACAGAAAATGTGTGTGTGGGGGGGGGGGAATAGTCAGAAATATTCCTAAAGACATCCACTGTGAATACATGCATGGCTTGGAGAACATTTAACTACTTCCACAATGGCTGGATTATTATTAAATTTTTGGATTACTAAAATGTTTTCCAAGCCATGTATGAGTTGATTTTAAACAAATGGCATCCATGAAGCTGGGTGATATCTCAAGCATGTATAGAGAACCTTTGGCCCTCTGTATTACAATTCCTGCTATCCAGACAATGGGAGCTGCAGGCCAAAACATCTGGAAAGCCAAAGTTTCCAACCCATAGACTAAAGGACTACTTGGAAGTTCAAAATACAGTTGCTGGACAAGTACTAGGATGGTGAACCACTAGCATTTTCCTCATGGCCAGCCCTCCTTGAAAAAATTTGCTATATGTGGAAAATGACAAAATGGTGCAGCTGCAACCCCTGTCCCAGCTACTAAAACCAATTAAACTAATACTTAGTTCTTACTTCAGTGCTAGGAAGAGAGCAGCATCTTCCATGACACTTGAAGGCAGCAGGCTAGTTCAGTGTATGTAGGACAGCCAGTCCTGAAATGGAAGGAATGGCAGGTGACATATGGCTGGGTGGCTGCCAATGCTGTCTGCAGAATCTGTTGCCTGAGGTGGTTGCCTCCCCTCTGCCTAACAACAGAGCCATTCCTACTTGATGAGTGCTCTTTTTCATCTCTGATATGTTTGAAATCTGATTCATCTACCTGGGAAAGGTTCACATGTATTTAGTTGATGCCTGGATAAATCTTGCTGTCATGTGCTTTATTTTATTAACCTATAAATATTTATAAATATTGTCATACATTAGTTGGATGTATTTTCTAATGTCTTGCACAGCACTATCCCAAATCTGGACCTGCTAATGAAATTCTATTAGTTTATTATGTACTGCATTTCATCAACTGGGGATCGTCTTCTTCTTGTCACAGTTGGACCTCTGGATGTTACTGGATCACATCTTCCATCATCCTCAATAATTGATGATGCTGAAGTCTAAAAACAACTGTAAGGTCACAGCTACCCCTTTCAATTAATTTTATGTACAACTGACCACATCTGTCACAACAGTCTATTCCAGGCATTTAACTCCTTGATCGGGAGCCACTACTTTAGTATGCTGCCAGCCAGCATCTGCAGAAATGGCCTAATGAATGGCTTCTTGGGAGAAATAATCTGAATCTAATTTGTCTGAAAATTTTGATTTTGCTATTGGAATAATGAATTAATATAATTAATCCTGATTTTGCAGGATAATGAGAATTAATTATATTGATCAGACAGAACATCTTGGTCAGAAAAATGATTTTCCCAAGTTGTGATATACAGTTAACTTTGAGTCAGGCTAAGCAATATTCTCTGAGGTATGTGTGTGTACCATTGACGATTGACTGGTCTCTACAAAAGAGTGGCACAAACAGTTGTGTAGAGACAGGAGGACAAGGGGGAGGTTCACCCAGGCATCAATGTTTTTGGGACTTCCCGGCCATAGCCACACCCCCATGTGCCCTGGCCATGCCCCCACACACAGTGGCAACACCCCTCATCCCATAGCCATGCCCCTTCCTGCCCCCCTTCCCCACACTCCAAGCTCCACCACTGGGCACAAAGCATCTTCCTCTGTTAAGCCTTCCTCCAACCTCAGACATAGTAAAGATCAGCTTCCCTTTTTCATGATTCAGCTTCTCCAAATGCTCTGTCATTGGCAGGGCAGGCACATGCCCCTTGGTGATGATGAGGCAGTTTCTCAGGTGGGGAGCAGGGAAGAGAAAAGAGGAGGTGGACAATTCAGTGTTAAGATAGAGGGTATGTGTGGTAGAGGAGGTCTGTGAGAGAGAGAGAGAGAGAGAGAGAGGGAGAGGGAGAGGGAGAGGGAGAAAGAAAGAGAGAGAGAGATTTAGGATAGGACACAAGGGGTATGATATGGAGTAGGGGGCACAGCATCCTCATGTAGGTATAAAAGGGGGTCATGGGGTAAAAAGTTTGAGAACCACTGTCATAAGACATCAGTATAGAAGACTCTTGGATTATAATAATTTAATTTTGTAGCTTGGCTATATGTTCTAGTTCAGCAACTAATTTGATGTGAAACAGGTAAAATCATAGCCCAAATAATGCAAAGCTTAAGTCAGAAGCTTTAATTCTCAACAGCCATTAGTCTCTGATGAACAAAAAAATTACAGAAAGCTCACAATAAAGCAAACTCAAATAAAGAGATAAAATGGAGTGTCCTTTCTCTCCACAGCCTCTGGATTTCTTCAGCTTGACTTATTTCTTCCAAGCAATGCTGGCAGTTTTCTCTGAGGGAATAATTCATTTTGTACAATCTTTCCTGGCAATCTCATTGCCCATCACCCTTTCATAATAAGCTTTCTGCCATAAAGATTAGCGATCTTTGCAAAACATGGGAAAATGCAAATTCATTTGATTGTCCAGTGCACTAGAGGTTAGGGTATTCCAGTCCGAAAAAGAGATACTAATGAGCTTAATTAAGGTGTGATGATGTTAAATTCCAACTGAATTCTTTTGTTTTGTTTTTTTAATACTTATTAGGTTGATAATGTTCATATATCCAGAGATGCACCTTAAGGAGGCATACCATGTTCTTCTTTTGCAACAAGGCACCATATTCCTCTTTCTATGTCTAACTCTGTGTGTGTATGTGTGTGTACACGTGCGTGCCTTCAGGTCACTTTCAACTCAGCTTATGGGGACCCCGTGAATTTCATAGGATTTTCTTAGGCAAGGAACACTCAGAGATGGTTTTGCCAGTTCCTTCTTCTGTAGTAGGGAGTCAAAGAAGAGCAGAAAAGAAATAAAAAAAGAAAATTGAACTCAACGGTTAACAAAAGGGTCTGAAGGCTGCTGAATCATGGACAAGAAAAGAACAAAGTGGCTGGGAAATTTATAATGAATGAATTTTACATGGCACAGAACAGATATTTGAATCTTCCAAATGTTTTGAGGTTGTTGTTTTTGTAAAGGATGCAAGCAATGTGTACACTCCTGCTGTGCTTAAAAGAAAATGAGATACAGTAACTGAAGGCAGGTGTGAGCTATCACATTGAATCCTGTAGTGTTGCAGGATGTAGTGTTCAGTATAATTCTTGATAGAGCCCAGTAATTTTCCTATATGAAGTCATGGAACATATGATATATCTAGTTTCAGGCTACCCACCCAAGGTTGATAAGAGTATTATGAAAGAACTCAGTCAGTACAACAGAATGTCATTTCATAAAAATAATATACTCTGTATGCTACTTTGTGAGTCTATATGATTTTGCAGAAGATGAAAAACACACTTGTTCTACATACACGTACACACACAAACATACCACACACACAAACATACTCTCTGTATAGTTTTGCAGGACAAACTACAACTGCAATCCATTTCCATTAAGTGCAGTGGGATAGGAATTATTTTCTGAAAGAAAAAAGAAAGAAAGCTAGGGTGACAAAGAGTTGAGGCATTTCTTATATGCCCTATGCTTTGTTTACATAATCAGAATTGCTCATCACATAGTTGTTAATGTGGAGTTGTAGCGATAGATGAATAACATTGCTTCAGGTATGTCTTCTCATCTTGGATCACATCTGAAATATCAAGTCTAAGAGATAACTAATCACATCCTGAAATGACAACACTAAGATTTCCTCTAGAATACCAAACAAACTGTTCCTCTGTTTTGCATATTTAATATGCTGACGCTGACCATGGAACTGTCTGAAATGATTTATTGCTCCAAAACATGATACCAGAAGCAAAGAAATGGCCTTTGGATGAAAAGTGTGTTTCTGCCTCTTAGCTTACTTTCAACCTGAAATCAAGATTGCAACTGTGTAAACAAAAAACAGGACAAAGCTTCATCATATCTGGTTAGGTGCTTGTAGAAATGAACCTGTGATTGCAATAATCCCCCCCTTTTTTTTAAAGATAAAGACCATGGACTGTTTCATTGGAACTACTACTATGAAACTACTACTACTACAGCAACACTCCATACACATTACTGGTGTGCAACATCCAATCATCATTTCAATGGGACTTCCCTGGCCTTTGGTAAACTTTAGATATCATTTTGATATCATAATTCAGCCCTGCTCTACCACCAGTCAAGTGTTTGTGAGGCTACCAAACAAGCGCGAAGCTAGGCATGGCTATTAACCGCTGCTGTTTACACCAAAGCAAGCCAGAAACTGCCAGATCTGCTTTAGGACCTCCCGAAACAAACACCCTCATCAAGGTATGCACACTAACACAAAGAGACCTCTGCCCCAAGCGGGCACCCTGGCGAGTTGGGTGCTTAACTGCCAAGCGAGCCGCATTTGCATACCAGCCATACTATTGTCGATTCGGACCTTAACTCAATTATGTAAATTCTGACTTTTCGGAGACATTGTCTCCAACCCAAAACTCATTGTTTTCACCCAAGACCAGACTAGCCTACGGTCATTTCTCCCCTAATAAAAACCCCAAGTTCCGAGAGCTTCCTCGGACTGCTCCGGAGTGCTATCCAGCCTTGCCGTCGCTTCGTTCTGCGAGCTCCCCTTGGCCGCCACGCCGGGTTTCCTTCTCTTCAATTGGTTTCTACAGGACTGTGAGAAGGTGGCGTATCACCCATTTTTCCCCAAAAAACTCTCTTTCCTATTTCTAGTTAGCTGAGTGGCTGTGTTTTCTTAATAATTGCTATCTGTTTAATAAAAGTTACTGTTGCCATTTTAAACCTGACTGCTCACTGACCTGAACCTGTATACATAGGGTAAAAGATTCCCGCTAAGTTACCCTGCCTCTCGTTAGCTAAGAGAGTACTCCAGCTAATTTCCCCATCTTGCTTGTTGTTGTTTGGTTATTTGAGAGCCCCTCCTGGGACCCCCAAGTCACAGGGTAACACATCCACATATGCATCTCAGGAACAAGGAAGTTAAGTTATATCAGCTCGGACCATTGGTCTATCATATGCATTATACTGCATCACAGCAGTTCCCCAGAGTCTCAGCCATAGCAAAATATATCAAGAATTGAACCTGTATGCTGTACTACTGAACTATAATACCAGTTACCAGTAAAATACTGGTTCAATAGTTCAGGCTTGACAGGGCAAGCACTATGAGAAACTGCAGTACCAGTTCTGTAGCAAGTAACTGAACTGTCCATGTGTGTGTGATATTTTGCTTTCTTGTGTTTTTTAGAACTATTCTAGATGTTATACTCATAGGCTTTACTTCTATCCATTTTTTGAGATTGCTTTCCTTTTTCTTTCTCTCCCAGAAAAGGAGAAGCAGTGAATCACTGGTGGTTTCCAGCCCTATCTCTTTAAACCAAGGGACTGAGATTCCTTTGCCATTTGTCAGCCAATCTGTTTCTGTCTGGATTCTCTTTATCACCTCTGGCTCCCTTGGCATCCAATTTGTGATCTTGGTGAAATACAGACAGGCAGAGTAAGCATCAACTCTCCACCTAAGCATTCTTAAGTATTGGAATCTCAAGATATTTATATGGGAGAATAAGCAGACTCTTTGTTAATCTTTTAGGCTGTTTATTGTAGGCAATCATACATGTACCCATAAACATACACACACACTCCCTCCCCCTTAAAGAAAAACATGAACATGTCCATGTCCAAGCACATTGCTTTCATCATACTCCATTGCATGTGAAGTACATTGCATTATTGTTACACTGTCATAACAACTGAACCTTTATACCATCTCTCTGGCAGGCTTCTCTGTGATAACAATATAATTCACCCATTTATCCATTAAGAAATATCATCTCATCTGTTGAGAAATTATACATCTTTAAATAGACATCCAAGGGTTAATATCCTTGGGCATTACTATATTCAGCAGCATCTGTCACATATCTACAAACATCCATAATGGCCATGAATTATAATCACCATCACAATTACTATCTTCATCCACATATCTGGGCAATCAGCTAGGAACACTGCAGTTGTTATCAAACAATATTCTTCATACAGTGAAGGCAACTTCAGTCTCTTGATTTCTCTCTCTTCTCAGCTTATTTTATATCTCTCCGAGACTATCAGCTGACATATCTAGTCTGATGAGATAACAATCTCTTAGCACACATTGTTTATATATACAATTAATTTCCTCCGTAGAAGTGACGTAATATTGCTGTTCTCCAATCAGATTCACTGAGACAACATAAACATACCAGGTCCATTAAACTTCCATTAGATTAAATCAGCCAGCTGACTGCATCAGCTGTTGCTCTTTACATGGCACCTGCTATCAGTCTATTACCAATCAAATCTGGCCAATGTTCTCATATTGTGTTGACATTCTGCCTGGAAAAAGGCTGTCTATAGAATCTTGATAACATACACACATTCTACATTACATAGAGCTTTCTGCTTCATATTTTATATACCTTGTATGCCCTATGAACCCCTTGTTTATGTTTTGGGGGCTTAAATTGAACAAACTTTAACCAAAACCAGTAATCATCCTATACCAGCAGGCAGCACACAGAGTCTTCATGATGGCTATCTGAGCAAACCTGCATACATGGAAGCCAATTTCAGGAGCTTCTACAGTCAAATTTAAGGACTTGATACTATTTTTCCTGAAATACTGGAAATTTTTCTTTTCCTTTTTATCTTACTAGTCATAAGCAAACAGCATTAGTCTACTGTATCATTCTAGTATGATAAATAACAAATGTTCTTATTGATCCAAGTTCAAGTCAGTGGATACTATCATCTCTTTCCCCATTTTCTAGAGATGAAGCAATCACAATTCTGTTCAACGTGTATAAGTTGTCTATTCTTTGTCTGTTATGTTAAATAACTTGTGTGGAGTGATGTTACAGGCTTGGGAGGTCCAGGTTCTAGTCCTTCCTAAATCATTGGGAAATTCATTCTCTCTCAGACTGACCTACTTTACAGGATTGGTGCAAGGAGCAAGTGGGGAGCAAGAGAGCCATGTACATCACCTTAAGTTGATTGGAGGAAAGGTGCAATATAAATAGAACTAATAGAGAATACATATTGTTGTGTGCCTTCCAACTTATATGGTGACCCTAAGGTGAACCTATCATAGGGTTTTTTTGGCAAGATTTATCCAGAGGAGGTTTGTCACCTTCTGAGATTGAGATAGTGAAACTTGCCTAAAATTACACAATGGGTTTCCATAGCTGAGTGGGGATTCAAACCCTGGTCTCTTGTCATAGTCCAGCACTCAAACTACTATACCATGCTGGCTCCAGACAATACCTACATTAGTCATTAGGAATGTACAAACATCAACCTGGTGAGAGGGTGAAGTACACATGTCCCATCTCATCCATTATTGTTTTCATCGCCCTCTACATGTGGATGGTGACTTTTTGAAGAGGAGAGCTTCCTGTATCTGTGTAGATTCTCCATGCTATTTTATTCACTGGGAAATCAGTAGAGAGAAGTAGCTCTCTCCTTCAGAAAGTCCCCTTATAAATATATAACATTTCCTCACTAGACTGTTATAGCGCTCTTATTCCACTTTCAACATTCTATGGAATCCTGGGGTTTGCAGTTTAGGGAGGGGCCTTTGAGTCTAGTGTGGAAATGGCCATAGAAGGTGATAAAAACAAAAATAGGGGGCAATGGGGTAGCACGCTCTCTCCCCTTATAAGTTTAATGTACACAGATTCCTAATTCTTGAGACATGCTATTTTCTTGATTAAATCTGTGACTGTGGGAGGTTGCAGCCAACAGTTAGATCAAGCTGGGGAGAGGAAACAGATGTCAGTGGAGAAAGCATACTGAACAAAAGCCAATGCATCTGCCATGTCAGGTTATGGAAATGAAGGTTGATACCCAATCTATGTTCTTTCTGCCTTTCTGGGTTTCACTTGTTAGATACCATTTACGATTTTGGCAAGTCACATAGGCCAAGCAGCATTCAGTCTGCAGAAAGAACATCCAAAGAATGAACTGTGCTGTCCTAATTCACAAAGATGTCAGAAGCTCAAAGTCTGCTGAGATGACACTATGTTATCTGAATCTGTGCAGAATCTAAACCTTTCGCAGCCTAGGGAAGTAGGGGATTACTTAGGACTACCCTGGTCCTGGACTGTTTTAATCCCAGTATTGTAGCTGTATTCTTGGACTGAGGCAGGTTTGGATCTGGCATAACATAGTTTCTGCCTACCTCTTTATCTTCTCCACACATACCCCTTTTTTGTGCTTCTACTGGCTGACCTCAACTGGCAGAGCTGTCGTGCCTGAAAATCTCTCTGCTAGCTGATATGTGAGATCAGATGACAGAGGATGCTATGCCAGCATAAGTGTAGTTCAAATGGAAGAAGGCAAATGCACCTAAGCACTGAAGGCTTTCTTCCTATCCTTAATGCTCCACAGGGCATTAGGGATAGTATGGATTTGAGTATGGATTGCACTGCCTGTCAAATAGAGGTGAAATTCTATGGCTGATTGGCCAATTCAATATTTACAAGTCAAGAATTCAGGCAATATCCATTCAAGAATTTTTTTTTTTTTAAAAAAATAAAGTTTATATGTGAAATGGTTGATCTAGCAGAAACTATGAAATCCATCACACAAACCTAACCTTTTCGGACAGTAGCCAAAGGTTCACATGACAAAACTACCCACCAACCTACCAAATCCCTGTAACAGTGGTAATATTGAATAATTTAAAGATCTAACTATAATCCTGGCAAAAATCTATTCCCCTTCCACTGCAATCAGTGATGGGTGGAATCTCATCTTGCATCTGATTAAAGTTCTTTTTCTTTCACTACTTCAGCATGTGAGGGAGCAAGTTCTTTTTTCAGTCATAAATGTGGCAGGGATGTAAGAGTTAAATCTCCCCTTTCTGCTCACTAATTCAAATTCCACCCTTCACTTGCTATTACATTAAATAAAACTAACACCAGACACCACAGATGACAGATCACTCTCACACCTGGTTAGTCTCTCTGTTTCATGTAACATAGCAGAACCTTTTTTAGGATATATTCTGTAATTTTTGTTTGGTTTCACATATTGTTACATTTTATTATGTGGTTGGTCTATCTTGAGGCATATGACAGGTAGCATAGTGTGGCATATTCAGGGGGTTGATTGAATGGAATTAGGAGTGAGCCAGAAATGATGTCCTGGAAGCTAGCTTAAAAGTTCTACAGAGAAATGAGCTGATAAATAAGCCAGATAATCAAGTAGGAAAGAATCCAGGTCTCCTTTCGAATTAGGACTTGCTCAAGCTGAGGAGCCAAGATGGTGTCAGAAGTTTATGGGACCATATGAGACTGAATTGGCTTGTTCTGTCACTTGACCTCTACTAGAATAGAAGCTATAATAGTACTTTCCAATCACCTGAATTTCTGATTCTGCTGCTGAGATAGCAGAGGAAATAATATATTTGGTGATCTTTCCTTCCAGAGCCCTAAGTTTGACAGCATTCCTCATTGGCGAGAATCTGCAGCTTAAAGTGTGTGTATCAATAAAAAGTTCTTCAAAAGCTGCTTTTTACAGTACTGTTCAGTTTGTATACTTGTCAAGTTCTTGGAATGTAAACAATGCTCATTTTTATAATGTCTTCTTTCATGTCAAAGAGTAATATGGAGGGCAGAACACTGATGTAAGCAAATAAATTACTACAGATATGGGAAGGCATTTTAGTTCAGAGACAGAGCACATTCTTTAAAGTAGGAATAACCCAGCTGCAATTTCTGGCATCTCTCACAAAAAGGATCAGGTGGTGGGAGATGGAGAAGACCCTTGGAATGCCAGGGAGAATAGACAATACTGGGGCAGATGGACATATGATGTAGCTTGGCATAAAACAAGTTCTTACGATGATTGCTGGCAGGCCCATATGGCCTCTGTTTTTAAAAACAGCTCTAGAGCAGTGCTCAGTAGCTTCTGAGATTTGGGTACCTCTGAAGTACTACTCTGCATTGGCCTCTGGAGGTCTGTGCCCTCCATGTTTTCCCTTTAAACCTTGAGATGAGACTTTCCACCGTCCCATAGTATCTGCCAAAGCATCCTGAGGGGGCTGCATTGGTTATTTCATCACCTATCTATCTATCTATCTCTCCATCCATCCATCCATCCATCCATCCATCCATCCATCCATCCTATCCTGATTTAGGCCTATGGAGGATAGATAATGGCCAGTTGTACCCCACAGAGTGGTTGGGGTGCTACTGGTCTTTTTTTAAAATAGTTTTTATTAGAATAAAAAAAGAAAAGATATAAAAGATATACAGTGAAAAACAAAAAAAGGAAACAGAAAAGAAAAATATATTATTCATACAATTTTACAATGAACCATGTCATTGTCAGCATAAATTAATAAAATCTATAACCAAATTCACAGTAGTTTCAACACTATGTCTTGTAATACAAAAATTCTAAAACTTCCTTTTTTCCCAGTTGGTATTTGATAAATGTCAATTGAAATAAACTTAGAGCATTTCGTAAACAGAAATATAATTTCACGTTTGTTCCTAAATTTAACAAGACTAATTTAACCAATTTTTAATTTTTTTTTTGCTGAATCGGAGTATTTAGTCACGATATCTTTTAAAAATCCCCAATGCCTAGTAAAAAAGAATAAGAGCAAATGAGTGTGTTCAATTTACCATTTCTGATTTAAGTCTATCAATATTAATGAGGAAGTGATATTAATTGATATTAATTAATATTTCTATTATAGAAGTCCATTCTCTCTAGCTTGCAGATTCTGCTCTTTCTATAATTCTGTTTGTCAAATGTCCATATTCTTCATTTCTGTAAGATCTTGAAGCCATTCTTCCAATTCTGGAGTATCATTTTTCTTCCAAGCTTCGCAAAAACTATTCAGGACAGCTGCCACTGCATATAGAAGAGTTCCCCAGTGGTTTCTTGAGAGGTTGTGGTCAAGTTCATGAGTGATGTTTAAATGGTATAATTTAGGTGACATAGTAAATTTCTGATTATAAATCTCTTCCAGTAGATTATGGATTTGTGTCCAATAGGCTTTTGCTTGCGAACAGAACCATCACATGTGAAAAAAAGTTCTTGAACCTTCTCAACATTTCCAACAGAGGAGTGCTGCTGGTCTTTTTATGAGATTTTCAGTGAGAAAAAAAAATAAGCAAATTTCGTAGTGGTGGTAGGTGGTGTCATGACCCTTTTGGGGTCTCCGCCCTCAAAAGGACCTTAGGAGATATATGGAGCCCACAGACTATGCTTGTGCAGCCCTGCTGTATTATCATGGAAGGAAGAAAACCTCACTTTCACTCTCTTTAAGCTGGAAGGTGATATTTTCAGGAATGCAGATTTTGTGCCAGACAACATTTGCTTTAAGCCAAACCTCACTGCCAGCACATATTTTGTAGAATATGAATGGATGCATGTATCCATATTTCCTGCTTACCATTCACTTGCTCCTTTCCTACACAATACTGTTCCTGTTCTAAGGTTATATACAGAAATCCATGCCTTACAAGGAACAACTTAGGAAGTAGGGTATGTTTAGCTTGCACAAGAGAAGACTGAGAGGCAACATCTTTACATATCTGAAGATGGAGCGAGCTTGCTTTGTGCAGCTCTGAGACTAGAACATGAACCAATGGATTCATAGAATCATAGAGCTAGAAGAGACAACAAGGGCCATCCAGTCCAATTCCCTGTCATGTAGGAATACACAATCAAATCATTCCGAACAAATGGCCATCCAATCTCTATCTAAAAACCTCCAAAGAAGGAAAATCCACCACACTTCAAGGTAGTGTATTCCACTGTCAAACTGTTCTTAACATCAGTAAGTTCTTTCTAAGGTTTAAATGGAATGTCTTTTCCTGAAGTTTGAAACCATAACTCCATGTCCTAGTTTCTGGAGCAGCAGAAAACAGGCCTGCTCCATCCTCCATAGGACATCCCTTCAAATATTTAAACATCATCTCTTAACGTTCTTTTCTCCTGGCTAAATATACCAAACTCTCAAAGCCCTTTCTCATAGGGCATGGTTTTCAGGTCTCCTCTGGCCACGTTCTGCCTTGTCAATACCCTTCCTGAACTGTGGTGCCCAGAACTGGACACAGTATTTCAGGTGGGGTCAACCCAAAGCAGAATAGAGTGGTACTACTACCTCCTTTGATCTAGACAGTATACTTCTATTGATGCAGCTCAGAATCACATTGTTTTTTTAGTTGCCACATTACACTGCTGACTCATGTTCAGATTGTGATCTATTAAGACTCCTAGGTGCCTTTCACACATACTGTGGTCAAGCCAGGTGTCATCCATCTTATATCTGTGCATTTCATTTTTTTCTGTCCAAGTGTAGCACCTTACATTTCTCCCTACTGAAATTCATTTTGTTTTGGCCCTGCTCTCTAATCTGTTAAAATCATTTTGAATTCTGATCCTGTCCTCTGGGGTGTTAGCCACCCCTTCTAATTTGGCATCATCTGCAAATTTGATAAGAATGCCCTCTATTCCATATAATGCTGGCCAATGGGGAAAAATACATGGGCTTTGTGTCAGACAGCAAAAATTATCTTTGGTCAGTACTGATGAAAAATAAAAAAATCTCCTTGCTATTGCTGCAGAAGAAATCTAAATATTAGTTGGCCGAAATATCACAGTAGACAGAGTAGAATACATTACTCAAAAGTTTATGCATACAAGAAATTTAATACAGCATAAAAATGAGACTGTGCAATGAACAGTAGCTAAAGCAGATAGTTTATGTATCTGAATCCAAGTGGAATCTGTTTAAATTGGAAAACAGCCACAATGGATATCTGTTTAATTGTAAAATTCAATTCCCCACCTGGGGTCCATATGCTGCTGCTAACAGTATTGCTGACGGCTTTCACAGATGAGAGATGGTGGCCACAGAGTAATTAGGGAGGCTAACAACAGCCAACAACTTTGCAGTGTGGGATTGCTAAAGGCCTTGAAGCCTGTTATGAATCAGCTCCTTTCTCCTTGCTTCAGACTGGATTAAAAAAGAAAGAAAGAAAGAAACTTAAAGTTGACTTTTCCTTTCAGTCTGTATCGGGAGCTGACAAAGAGCTCACTTTGTAAAACGTCTTTCATTCTAGAGTGAAAATCACACGCGACTGGAGTAGACAATGCTGTGCTCAAATCAGTGCCAAAACACATAGAAGCATCATCAATAGCAGAGCTTGACAGTATTACCCTTGGAGACTATAGCTCCCAGCATCCTCCACTGGCCATGTTGGTTGGTGCATTTGGTGAATCATAGTCTAGAAAAGTAAGACTTCCCAAGCTCTGATCGATAGCACTGGAAGACTCCATTCTTTGTGAATGGAATTTCAGCATATTTATTGCAGCAAGAAATGCATGAGAGGGGTATAACTATGGTGGGGGTGAAATGAGAGCACTGCCCCAAATAAGAATTCCACACCACCCTTGAAATTTTCCTTCAGTCCCCAAATTTATAGCATTACAGTAAAATATGAGCTGAATGTTTAGAAATACAGTTTTGCATGCCTCAAAAAGGGGGCAAGCAAAGTGATCAGAGAACACAGCAAATAAAAGACTAGTAGAAAGGCCAAACATTTGGGAACTGGATGAAAATTTCATGGTGGGGGGAAAATGGGAGCAATGCACTCATTATGCCCCACCCTCCAAAGCTACACACTGGGGCTGTTTGTCCTCTCGTTTGTTTAAATTGGCTCCATGAAGGCAGGGCAGAGTGGTGAGATGAGTAACGACAGGAAAACAGTATTTTCTCTGGAAATGGTGGCTGGAATTCCGAGCTGATTTTCACATTCAGAGGAGACTGCTGAGTGGAGTACTACTTGCAGGTATCCTACCAGCAAAGAGAAAGCAACTGTCACCATTCTCTCCTTGTGCTAATGACCAAAAAGAGAGGGGGAAAAGTTAAATGTATTCATTTCTTCTAGCAGTCAATACTAGCTTTTCCTTAAAAAATTCTGTTTATCTTCCTCTGAGAGAACTTTTCTCTTCCCTTCGAGGCATTTGGAAGGAGCTTTTACCATAGATCTATCTATTTTATCCATTTATTTACATGCAATCAATAAATTAAACAAGCAACCCACCAACTAAAAAAATCTTTAATTAATTTATTGCCTTCATTAGATGGCACCCTGAAAGCCAAGGCAATCAAGAAGCATTTGTGTGAGGGAGAAGAGAAAGCATCCTTCTTAGTCCGATGAAGAGATGGAGGCACAGAAGAAAGCAAATGGTGTCTCATTAATAATTCCTGCCAAGTTGCATCTCTTCTGTGCCTCAGCTAGGGATAGAGAGGGATAAATAATGCTGCAGGGGTGAGCTCAGCAGAACACCCAGTTGTGCTAGAGATGAAACACTGGGTCTCTGTGTGCATGCATTTGTTGTTGCTGCTATGTGCTTTCAAGTTGACTTCAACTTAGGGTGATCCCTTTGCTAGAGTTTTCTGAAATTTATTCAGATGAGGTTTGTCACCGCCTTCCTCTTCTGTGTCAGAACCAGGTGTAGTTTTAAGCCTCCCCAAGTATTCTTGTAGTGCTCAACACTGAAATACATGCATATGCTTTCTTGTTTGTAAACCATGCAAGAGACAGTACACAGCAGAGAGGCATTCCATCCTTTTCACTAATGGGTTTCAGCATCACCTCAAAACTGAGCTCCCAAACTGATTCTACTCAGACTACCCCATTCAAATCCCCATTCCTAGAATATGAGACACTTGGGTTTGGGTATACCCCCAGTCTGAGGCAGATGGAAGATGGACTCCCCAGAATTACATAGGGCAGTAACAAAACAAAACAAAAAAATAAAGTGCACAAGCATCACCCATCTCTCTCCCCCTCAATAGCTATGAAAACCATAAAAGCAAGTTAGCAACAGTGAAAAATTCACTTCTATAGTCTGATCTCAGCCTTCATATCTTTTCCCAGGCTCAAATTGTTACACTAATCCACAGAGGATCAAAGTCACTCTTTTTCTACACTGGACAGCTGTTAATGTTTGATCATAATGCTAACCAAGACTCCAAAACCCATCTGCCTGGAGGCAGAGGCCCAACTCACTACACTCCCTCAAAAGCTGTGTGTGACTTGGCCAAATTCATCTAGTAGGGTTCCATGGCTGAATGAGGATTTGAACCTGGGTCTCCCAGCATATTAGTCCAATGGTCAAACCACTATACCATGCTGGTTCTCATATGATATTTTTTATTATTATTATTGCTCATTTTTGTTAAATATACATGAGACAATAAAACCTCCATATATCTTTCCACATACCAGCCTTACAATGACTTACCAATAACAAACCAATCTATTTATCCTAGATATTCCCTTCCCCCACACCCTTCCATAACATTGGATTTAATCATTATATTTAATTCTATCTTTTATTCTCTTAACATCTTTATATATCTATGTTCCACTTCTTCTTTTACTCTTTCATTTCTTCCAGTGAAACAATAGTTCATCTGTGTTTAATCAAAACCATAGTTCACCACAATCTATCCAAAATTTATCACTACTGTTTCACCCCAGCATTTCTTAGTAAACTCTATTATGGGTTGTAATATGATTTTTTTTAAACAAAACAAAACAAATAAACAGCATATCTGACAAGTCTGCTCTGGATCACAGAGGGATGGAGTTAGTCACCACACAAAGAAAGTGAGAGAGAGAAAGAGAAAGAACTTAAATACATTAGCAAAATGTTTTGACTTCTGTCTTCGTCAGTTGCTGAAAACAAAAGGAAGCTACACGGAAGTGGCAGTGTAGAACGCTTTATTGCCAACATCTGTAAGTAAAACAATGGTGATATATATTACTCTTTACATTAAGACCATATGATGTTAAGACTATCGTGTAATACCAATGAAAATTATTAGAAAAATACTAACAAACTTGAGCAACAGCTGCTTCAAAGGGGATCTCTTCATATCATTGATGACCACTTGAAAAACCATCATTCTGAGAGAAAATCTTCTGCCTAAAAGACATGAGTCAAGCAATAGCCAGCAATGTGTTTCCATCCAGCATTTCCTGACTACCATGAGACCGTTAAGGAAAACTATTCATTGGTAGCAAATTCTGAACATCTTGCTGGAGTCATCAGCAAGCCTTCCCAATATATGAAGACTGCTGGTAAAAGCTGTTCTTAAAATGCCAGTCAGCAATTCTGGATCATGCTCTTGTGATTCCAAGCTTTGCATTACCTGTACTTATCTTACAAAGACAGTTGCATTTAGGAGCACAGAGACTGTTAAAACCTGCTATGTTAAACAAACAACACCTGCTGTTCCTGCAATTTTATTTACATGATTTAATGCAGATGTAAAGGGTGCCATCCTCAGTATGTGAGGGAAATGAACACAGACCTGCGTACACACTTCAGGAATCACAAGTCTATAATCCTGACTAGAAACCTTGAGCTACAAGTGGATAGGCATGATTTGTCTGTGTTTGGAACTGAGTTGCCATCTCTTTCAAGTATTTGAAAGTATAAGAGAAAACTTCTGGACCCACAGCCTTTACAGTCTTAACCTAGAGTCTAATATGCTAGACTGGCTGGCATTCTGTATTGCAATTATGGATTCATAACCTAGAGTTACATACTCATAATTGCTCTATGTTAAGTAAGACTACGTAGTCATGATCACGACACTATTGCCACAATTGTAAATACATCAAGCAAAGGAAGACTATTCAGCTGCCAACTGGGGCACATTTCCAGCACCCTCCCAGCAGTGAATGCAGCTCTGATGAGGAACTGTGACAAGCATCTTGACTTTGATTGTTGCAGCCTTGCTCACTAGTTGGAGGGGACTGGAAACACTCTCCTCCTTCTTCCCCAATTGGTAGCTGAACAGACCTCCTTCTCTCAATGTGGCTGCCGGCTGTTGTGAAAATTATCTACTTAACAATGTTGGCAATAATAGTGTTCTAAACTGCCACCTGCATGCAGCTTACTTTTGTTTTCAGTAACTTAAGAAGGGAAAAGCCAAAATGGTTTACTTCTTTAAGTTCTGTTTGTCAATCATTCCAACAACAAGAACAATCTATGTATACGAACACACAAAAATGTATGAAGCAAAATGAGCAAAGCCAAAATGGTTTGCTACTTTAAGATCTGTTTATTAATCATTGGCCCTTTCCACACGTGGAGGGAGAAACAGGGGAAAACGCACTGAAACGGAGCTTACCAGCAGCCGGGTAAATCCGTCACCACGTGGAGCAGCGCGAGTTGCTGCTCCACACTCCTGCGGTGTCCTGCAGCGTCCAAAATGGCGGCTTACAGCTGGTGGAGGCTCTCCACCAACTGGAGAAGCTCACCAGCCGGAAGCCTGCCCCCGGCAGATCTGCAGGCACGCACTTGTGCGCGCCTGCAAATCTACACCGGGCCGCTGCGACGGAGTTGTACGGGGCTGCACGCTCCGTGCCTCTTAAAAACCTCTTGAAAAGTGGTTTTTAAAAAACACGCGGCACCACCACTTCCGGTCGCTTCAGAGCGGTTTGAGGTGTAGAACCTCAAAATTATAGACAACCCAGCGCACTCCACAGTGTAGACGACCTCCGTTAGAGGTCGCACTACACCGTTTTAATTACCCCATGTGAAAAGGGCCATTAACAACAATCATCATCATCACAATCACAGGCATACAACATGTGTGCAAAGCAAAATAATGGAAGCATTATACGAAATTCAGTTATGGTGATCTCAGCGGGAATCACTGAAAAACTGCAGGATGTCTTCACACGACAGAATATATAGATCTTTTTTTTAAAAAAGAGAGATTAGATGAAGCTAAAATACATCCAGTAGCACACTGAAGCAGGGTTCAAGAGGTTGAAATAGCAGAGTTTTCTTATTATTATTATTTTATGTAGCTGCAGGATTTTGATTAGCAGGGACAATTATTACATCTGCATGCCCCTCACACTTCTTTGTTCACACTGAACATAGCTGCAATCCTTACACTCTCTCTCTCCTTTCCTCCTTCTGCCCCCCCTTTCTCTCTGTGTGCATTTGTGTCTATAAAAGAGACAGGGAGAAAGAGGGACACAGGGGCCCTTTCCGTATGATGGTCTCCCTGCATGGGGATGCAAGAGGAGCGGGACCATGATGATGCTTTGGCATGATGTCATCACAGTCCTACCCTTCTCACTTTGCCAGCTGGCACAATCGCAGGCTATACCATTGACAGAGAAACTCCGTCAATGATCCCTGATCGCACAAGTCTTCCGTCACAGCTGGCCATGCAGAAGGGCTGGAAGTGTGACCTACATGCTTCCTTCGCTGCTGCAGCATAAGAAGAAGGCTGGCTGCAGTCTGGAAGAATGGAGCATGTCTATTGAGCTCCCTTCCACAGGCAAACAGTTATGTGCAGAAAGGAGCGCCGGGGACATGCTCCCATCCCGGCAGAATAGCTGCCAGGATTGTGAAGTAACAATGCAGGAAAGCGATGTCATGCAGAAAAGGTCAGAGACAGAGAGAAAGAAAACTATGTGTTGTCAAGAATTACTACTTTTCATGTATTCTATATCTCCCATGACTCAGCTTCATTGAGAGAAACTGGGGGTTCTATGAAGGAGGGGAAAACTGAGAAGAAAAAAGGGTGAAAAATATTAGAGCAGTTGTGCCTGGAACTTTTTCTATACCTTTCTGGCTCTACTGATTTTGCAAAATCAGAAGTAGACATCTAGTCAGCTCTGGTTCTTGCAGGGAAGGATCTGGTGCAGCCTTGCAGATAATCCAGGTGGATAAAAGTTGGCCCCTGGACCCATTAAGCCTACTCCCTTTTTGTCCACACTAGAGATTATTTAATAAAACTCAATCTTCTCTCCCTCACAGTAGTGCTTGTCTTAAAAAACATACACACATGCACACATACAAAGTGATATGAAAAGTCCCGTATGGAACTTTTCCTCACAGTAACTGATGCTCCAGCCTCCTTAACATTTCTGTGAATCTTTTCTGCTTCCACAATATCTTTTTCAAGATGCAGTTACCAGAACTGTACGCAATATTTCAAGGATAGCTATACCATTTTCTTAATTTATCAGCTTTGCTGAGTTGTTGTTGTTGTTGTTGTTGTTTTTCAATGCGTTAGGGAGGTTTTTGACCTGTAGTAAATAGGTCCAGGCTATCTGAGGGACCATATCTCCTCCTATGAACTTGTATATGCTCTAAGATTTTGGAGAGCCTCTTCTCTCAGTCCCATTACTTCTCCAGGCATATTTGGAGGAAACAAGAGAGACAGCCTTCTCAGTGGCTGCTCTCAGACTTTGGAACTCTCTTCCTAGAGAGGCTAGGATGCCTCCCCTATTGCTGTCCTTCTGCCTTCAGGTAAAAACCTTTCTATTCTGACAGGCTTTGAAGAACAGACTACAGTGGGCTTTTAATGATTTGCTGTCTTACTGAGTTGTATCATAATTTTAATGTCTTTTTAAAACAGTTTTAAATCTATAGATTGTTCAATGTTTTTGTATTTGTTTTAATCTGTACTTTATATTAATATTTTGTAAACTGTCTTGAGTCAGTATTGGGGAAAAGATAGGATATAAATGATAAATAAAATAAGGACCCATTTGAAAATCATGGATACATGGCAGACAGCTTGTCCTGTGAGTATGAACCAGGGTAGCTGAAAATATACCCAGTGTTAGTTGGCAGCATCCATTTCATTGGGGTGGCAAATCCTTTCTTGGTCCAGCTATTCAAGGATGCTGGATCTGCATTCTTGAAATAGGTTCTTCACTTTGTTTAGTTCCTTTAAAGTTCAAATTAAAACTCAGAGTGAATTCACTGCCCCACTGCTGTGGAATCTTCTGCTGTCACTGAGCACAACGTTCATTTTTAGATACAGCCCACAGCAGGAGATGGAGATATATCATCAGTTAAAATAGTTCTCAATCTTCTGTAGGCAGAATATTTGTTGTTTGTTGTTAAGTCTGTGAGGGTTTTTTACATGAGCCATAACAAAACTTAGGATTATAACATGTAGTCAAAGCAGCTATAATAGGTACAGAAGCACAAATGCACGTAAGAAACTGAGAACACCAAAATCATCCTACATGGAATATAGCTAAGGTGTCCAGTTTCTCAGGAGTGTCAGTCTCACACCGGCAACACCACCCCAATAGGTTCAACCACATGATGGTTTTGTTCAGATACTGAATCTGAATTGCCTCGATATCCATCTTCACTCTCCCAATGAGCTCCAGTCACTTCCACTCTGCAAAGCCAGTCTCACCCATCTGAGTGATGACAACGTCCAGAGGCACTTCCTCCTGCAGCATTAACATGAGTAATTGCCACCACATTCCTTTCCATCCAAGTCAGGTGTTCTATACACGGTCATCCAAACAAAGATGCTGCCCCCCAGCCATTTCCAAAGATGCATTCTACAACCCAATATGCAATGCTATGTCAGCAGATCCCGGTCTTCCTGAGGCAGGTACCTAAAACTAACTGATTATAAAATTGGACACTAACAAGATAGACCCAACCCTGGATAGAAACAAGCTTTCAGTGCTGTCAAATACCATCTTCCTATGGTTTTTATGATGCCTGGACCGTGTCACCAAGCAATAGACATCGCTGCCCCCAGTATTGTAGACTCGAGTCAACTGACTCAGACTCACGTCACTTCAGTGACTCAACTCGGACTCAACTTGGCAATATATGATGCACTATCTTGACTTGAGACTTGTATATTTTTAGTGACTGACTTGCTGCCTTTGGTTCAGTCACATAACACACTCATCCAGAAACCTTATGACTTCGAACAACACTCCCATCTCTGCCTACTGGTCACATGACGATCTGTCCCAAGCCCAAAGCATGGACACATTTTTCAAAGGGGAACTGCAAACAAGTTAGGCAATGGGCTTGAGGTAGGCTTGAGGTCTGCTCAGCAGCCTGTCTCTGCTGCATGTTGAGGGAGCCTTCTAAAACTTTTCCTAAGAGCAAGAGACAAAACTCACTCCCAGAGTGCAGGATGCATTTCTCAGAGGGGAACAGCAAATGTGTTAGGCAGCAGGCTTGAGGAGAAAGGATTCTTCCTTTTCAAGCTTTGGAAGCTTCAGTTCCCCAAGAAGGATTCCGTTCCCTACTTCCAAAGCTGTAGATCAGGGCTTTCCAAACAGTGTGCCATGACATATTAGTGTATCGCCTGAAGTATGTAGGTGCATCGCCCACAATCTTGGAAATGTATGTTAATATTTATAAATCATATATTTTTAAAAATATATGAAAGGCTTTAATGAGATATGTTGTGTCCTCATACATTTTGTTATTACAATTTATGTACCTGTCTCTATCTCTTATAAAGGGTTAGTTTAACCTCTGGTTTGCTAAAAAAACTGAGTTACTGTGTCGCGAAGTAATGCATGTCTAGAAAGTGTGTCACCAACATGAAGAGTTTGAAAAGCTCTGCTGTAGACTCTTTTTTGCCTATTGGCACAAAAGCTTCCAGCTTTGGGAAGGGAGCGCAAGAAGGATCCTATTCCCCACTTCTGAAGCTACAGATGGCAAAATTGCAAATATGGAGGGCTGACACTGCTTAAATTGTTAACAGTGACTTTATTTGACTCTGTCTAGAAATTCTGGAATATAGATTGGGGCATAAAGTTGGCTCCCAGACTTGACTTCAAAGTATCTTCAAGGACTTGAGACTTGACTTGAGACTTGAAGGTAGAGACTTGAGACTTGGACTAAAAAACTCAAATACATCACTGTCTGCCCAACTGTGAAAGAATGTCCCCCCCTCCCATATTTACATGCTGTGATGTCCAGCCTTGTCAAGCTGCCCTAAAATAAGCCAGAATCTGGGAGGGAGGAACAATGAGCGTATGTAAGAAAAGAACCCAGAACATCAGGATGTACCACCAGCTGATTCTTACTGACTCCACTTCATGGAGAACCCAAACTGCCCCACACCCCTGCTGGTCATACTTGAACTTCCATACAAACCACTCTAATTCCTTGGCATAAAGAGATATATGCTCCCCATCAAAGCCCTCTCAGACTAATTTGTCTTAAAACCACTGACCAAAGCCACCCATATACAGGGCCTTAAAGACTCCCAGAGTAAAGGCTGTCATAAAAGAAAATTTCTTCCTATCTGGAGAGGCATATTTCATGTAAAATTCTAAGCAGTTTGGCTAGCAGTGAGAAAGTGGTGGGCCTTCTTGAATCTGACACTGTAAGAGCCAACCTACACCATCCTTACAGAGCTTTTATGCCCAAAATGGAACTATTGGGGCTGGGGAAACCACGAGCCTCACACACACACACACAAAAAGAGGTTTCTTCCACATTTATATCAATGCCACAGGGAGAAGAGCCCACATCTTTTATGTTAGTGTTTGAATAGTTCAGCATTGAAAAGGGGAGAACAGAGTAGAACATTCCTTAAATGTTAAGCCCTCAACCTGCACACCTTAAATGTGAGAACTATTATTATTTTTGGAGCAGATCTAAGATGGCAACAGAGGTGGAATCTCGGCTGGGACCTCTGCAGTTTGATTTTAACACCAAGTTTTATTGTTTTTTACCCTCTAATGTTACTATTTATAGTTTTAACTTTTTATTGCCTATTTAAAACTTTTAATTAAGCAAAGTAATTGTTTAGAAGCTGACTGCTTGGTTTCCTCCGATAGTCAGGAAACTCCTACTTCTAAGATATGTTGCTGCTGATCTGTGTTTTGCCTGTTCTCCCTGTGAATAACAGACTCTTGTGCTAACAAATAACCTGGTTGTTGGGCGCAAGAGCCAAGTATGCTTTTTGCCCAATCGTTAACATGACGAAAAGGAGGAAACGGACCAACTCACCCAGCAATATGAGCAGTCAACCCAGCTCTAAACAAAGCAAATTGGATGACTTTGTTGCAATGCAGACCCCCTCCGCATTTGAAATTTCAATGACGTAAAGGTTTTCACCTTTAGCAGAGGAGACAGAGCCTGAGCCAGGTGATATTGGCGTTTTAACACAAAGACATGCAGAATCTGTTCCTGTGGAAAATCCCTTATCTAATGCAACTTACACTGAACAATTATCAGAGCAATGTCTGTTAATTGCACAGACACTACAACATATTGCCTCTCAGTTAGAAAAAGTACTGAAGTCTAACATATTTGATATCTGTGGTCTCCCAGAACTATTTAGACTTGAGCAATCTGGATAGTCATCCTTTGCACTCTTCTTTGTGTCAATTCAATGGATCTCCTTGATATTCCAACAGAAGCTTTAATGCCTGCTCTAACTCTAAAGACTCAAAAATATTATACCAAAGCAGAAAGACTGTTGCTTGGTATTACAAGCTTTCCAAGCAGTGGTAGATGTGTATCCATTTAGTGGACAAATTCCTTCTTGGAACTCGGTCTCTAGGGCTAATTTGAATCTTCTGAAAAAATTAAATATAAGATCCTCCAATTTGTTCTCTGTTGAATTGCTATTTTCTTCTTCACAATATGTGACAACTCTCCTTTGTTTCACCAAATCCACGATCTTAATTTATTAATGAGGAAAAAGACACACTTCCAAACTTTGGGTGTTTTTTCAGCACTGCTCTTTAAGGACCTCCAGTCCCTGAAAGGGTATTAAAAGAAGTGGCAGAAGTAATCTCAGAACCACTGGCAATAATCTTTGAGAATTTCTGGAGAATAGGAGAAATCTCAGCAGACTGGTGGAGGGCAAATATTGCTCTCATCTTCAAAAAGAAAAAAAAAGACCCTCAAAAGAGGATCCAAGCAATTACCACCCAGTCAGCCTGACATCAATACCAAGAATGATTCTAAAGCAGATCATTAAAGAGACAGTTGTAAGTACCTAGAAAGGAATGCCATGATCACTAAAAGTCAACATGGGTTTCTCAAAAACAAGTCATCCAGACTAATCATATCTCCCTTATTTTATAGAGTTACTAACCTGGTAGATGAAGGGAATACTGTGGATGTAGCATATCTTGACTTCAGCAAGGCCTTTGACAGGGTCCCTCATGATATTCTTGCAAACAAACTCATAAAATCTGGATACTAAAGGAGAGCACATAGCCAAAACCAAACAAAAATATCCACACAGGCTTCCAATCAGCCCAAATAACTAATGTTCACACACACACACGCACACACACTCAACACAAGCTTACCTTCTCTCTCTTCAGAGGAAAAAGAGGTCATCCGGCAAGGAAGTTAGTAGGAGATGCATTTCTGGCACCACTGCATGAAGCTTGTCTTCCTAGAATTAAGATAACGCATCTGTTACCTTGTTACTCACACTTGGAATGTAACTGATTAAGAAGAAGAAATTAGCCGACAGGCACCCCAAAACAAACTGGTGAACCAGCTGCATGACCTTCTCAGATCAGGAAGGCTGTATGTTGATGACATTTACAACTCCTGGTTATCACACCCAGAAACAGAATTTTTTGTTCAAGAAAACCTCCTACCAAATGGTTACTGCCATGGATATGGGGCGGGTGATCCAGAAATGTCAGATACCACAAAATGTATACCAACACTGTGTGCATAAATTGCCTTGGAACTAGATTCCAAAATCCTGTTGAACTGGACTGGAAGGTCCACATCCAAATTAAGTGAATCTTGCCATAATGACACCCTGTTGAAACCCTTCAGGAATTTCAAGCCATATCCACATATCTTCCTTCATGCCCCCTCTAATTCTAGTGTGAAGATGTGAGTTGTGGCCCTTGCTAGGCCGGCACAAAACCTTCTCCCCAGCAACTTCACCCTGAGGTGTACCAACAAGTCCTTCATGTCTCTGAAAGAACATTTATGCCTGGAGAACAGATGCTCAAAATCCAGTTAGATGCCTCAATGTACAAGTCTGTTATAGCTCTATACTGTTTGGTCTGCCACCAGAAGCACTCTCAATTCATCGGCCAAGCCAAGGCTCTGACTCCTTACTGGGTCATGGACAGAAAATCATCCAAGTAATGCATAACAAATAGCAAATCTGCCCACTCCACAAAAGCACTGAAATTTCAAATGCAGCACACAACCCTGAACACTGCATGGGTGTGAATTTATCCACATATCTGAACTTGTTAAACTTAAAACCCAACAAGCAAATCTCACCTGGGCACACTAGTAGTAATATGTGATATAAAATGTGATTTTATATCACATTTTTCTCCGAAAGTTCCCTTCTGACAGGACTGCAAAGAATTATTTCATAATCGAAGGAGGTATAGTGGACTGAGTAGAATTCTGGTGGGATTATATTATTTACCAATGATCTCTTAAGGTACATTTCTTCCATTTTTCTTTCCCCATGAAGTAGTGTTTGCACCCTTCAGCACTTTGGGGTTTTATGAAGATACCCATATAATACCCATTGAAAATCCTATCCCTATTTTTGGGGGAGAAGTAGATCCCAAGCAGATCTTCACTATTCTCAAATACGGAGACAACTGCTATAAGGGCTAGGTCTCCATCTTTTTCCCACACTTCCCAGGGTCCCAAAGCCACTCAGACCTCCTCAGCCCTTCTTTTAAAGACTGGTAGACCTTTTAAACAGCCCCAGTGTGGTGTAGTGGTTTGAGCATTGGACTACAACCCTGAAGAGCAGGGTTCAATTCACTGCTCAGCTATGGAAACCCAGTGGGTGATCTTGGGCACATCACACACTCTCAGCTGCAGAAAGCCCCATGATAGGTTCACCTTAGGATTGCCATAAGTTGGAAATGACTTGAAGGCACACAACAAGAACAACAATTGAAACAACAACAATGTTAATATGCACCAGCTGCTGGGACACTGTCACAAACTATAGCTATTTTAAAGATTGAAGGAGTTATATCTTGCAGGAAATACTAACCCTGATTACAGTCCTCCGTCATCAATTTAAACTCTGTTAGGACACCTAACTATAAAGGGTTTAGTAGCAGGAAAATCTCAGCTATGAAATTTGTGACTCTTGCCTTCAGGAGAAGCACCCTTATACACACATAAAATGGTGGGTGCTGCCTCTCCATCTCCTGATGTAAGGAGAGAGGATCTCTACCTGCTTCTCTGCCTCCCAGGTACACCTACCCCTTGCTGGCTTTCTTACTTCCCTCTGCTACCAGAGCCCTTAAAAGGGCTTTTGAATGATTCAGCCAAACTTGAGTAGGGTTATTCCTGAATAGCCCTGAAAAAGGCGATTAACAACAATAGGCCAAATGAGCTGTTGCTGTTCAGTTGTAACACAACTCCCTGCTTATCTTTGCCGCCACCACTCAGTTGCCTCCCCTATGCCACAGCTCTTAGGCCATCATTATTTTGGCCTAAATCCAACCCAGTTAGAATGAAACCACTGGAGCAATGGGACCTTGGAAAATCAACACATACTTATATCCCATTAATTCACTGGTTCTACTCTAGTTGGGACTAGCAATTGGATTTAGAAATTTGTAACATGAGGTCCACAAGTACAGATTATTAACTAGTAGTTACAGATTTCCTAAATACCATAGACTAATAACAGCAAACAAGCAAAATTGCCCACAGCTTAATGTTCCCAGAAATTTCCAGCATAGTAGCTATCTGGGGCACATCTACTATAAATGGCAAAGTTGTGGATGGTGACCAGGCAAAAGAAGAGAAGGAAGTCAGGAGGGGGCAGTCCACAGGACAGGCATTAGCTAGTGCCAAGACTCAGAAAGTTACCTTTAAAAGTAGCAGCAACTATGGTATTAAAGCCCCTAAGTAGCTACTTACTGTTATAGTTGTAATTGTAGATGTAACTCTTCATTTTCCATCTAATTTATTACCTGCTGGCTTATTCTTTTAAAAATCAATTTGTTTTCACTCTTTTCTTTCATTTTTTTCCCCACACTGTGGTTTTTAAATAATAAAAAATACAAAAAGAAGACACCACAGCCACACATTCAGCAGAGCACAACCAACCCCTGAACCATGTGATATCCCTCCATTTAGCAAGGCTACAGCCCTGCACTATAAATCAACTGTTATAACTTACAGTAGCACTGCAGAAGTGATAAAGTTATATCTCATGAAATAACAGCAACCTTGGGGAGAAAAAAAACCAGTTTGCTGCTAGAAACTAGTTATGTATAAAGAGTTTGTCCCAAATGGTGGTTGCTGCTTCACTCTCCTGGATTCGTACACTAGTCCTAAAGTTACCTATTTTTTCCAACTCTCTCATTTATTGTTTTAAGAATGTCATGAAGGAAAAAGCCCATATTATTTGACTACAGCTTGGGTATTTGTATGTTTCATTTGGGGCCTTGTTCCTCTATTCCTGTAATCACAATTCCCTTGGAAAAATGGGGCCACAGAGGGAAGCCATCTGATCATTTTGGTATGCACTCGAAAGATAGCTTTGGGGAGAAATTCTGAATAACCAGTATTTGTTCCTGCAAAGATAAAGAGTCAGACGTCTGTCTGGTAGAATTCCAACAGCAGAACTTTTCTTGAGGGAAATATCATTTGTGTCATTTTGTTATTTGTAAGGTTCATGCACTCTGTTCTTTAGCACAGTGTTGTTACCCTGATTTCTGGGGGTCCCGTGAGGGACACCTAAATGCTCTCCAAATTATACAAGTTGGAGAAATTAGTCAAAGAGCACAAGTTAGCAATGCGAGAGGCAGGGTAACGTAGCGAGATCTTAAACCCAATGTCTACGGGATCAGACCGAGTCAAGGAGCAAACAGATGTGAAATAATAATTGGTGTTTTATTAAAATACAGTCAAACACGTGTATGCAACACACTCACACAGATTACTATAGAAATAAAGGTTGGAGTGGGATAGAGGGATTTTAAGAGGAGGTTTGGTATGGGAAATACTGCACCTGTCCTGGTAGTCTGAAGATAGAGTTCGTGGATATGGAGGTTCTCAGTACATGGGATTGAGGGGAAGGCTCACCAAGCAAAGCAGCAGCAAGGCAGTCTAGCAATTCGAGCAATCCAAAGAAGTGCTCAAAGTCAGGGGTTCTTA
Organism: Iguana delicatissima; assembly: GCA_948472985.1. Lineage (NCBI taxonomy): Eukaryota > Metazoa > Chordata > Lepidosauria > Squamata > Iguanidae > Iguana > Iguana delicatissima. The sequence goes on along the minus strand of CAOKZL010000187.1, from coordinate 1,318,639 downwards.
TAGGGGAAATTGCAGCCACAGGCTAGTCCGTTCTTGGGGAAAACAATGAGTTTTGGGCTGGAGACAAAGCCTCCGAAAGGTCAGAATTTAGCATGATTGAGTTAAGTGCGAATTGTCAATAGGGTAGCCAGTATGCAAACACAGAGTGCTTGACAGTTGAGTATTCAGCTCGTCAAGCTGCCTGCTTGATGCAGGGAGTTTTTTGTAAGTAGCGTGCATACATAATGAGGGTACTTGCCGTGAGGTCTCCTGAAGTGGCAGTTTGGCTATTTCTGGCTTGCCTGTATTGTTGTTGTATATTACAGTGATTAGCGACCAAGCCCATTTGCATGCTTGTCCGGGGGCCTTGCAAGCACATGGGAAGGAATGGGTAAAGAAGGCCGAATTATTGATATCGAAACGATATCTGGTACCCCCCAAGTCTGGCTAGAAACTGCAGTAACAGTGTCTGTGCTGAGCTTTGTGGCTAAATAACACTCATGGTTGCTGTATTTTTTTGCTAAAAAGCTGATGTTTATTACAGCATTCACCTCAGAGATTTATTTTTAAGGTCTGATATACAAAGCACTTTTTGTTTAAAGACAGAAATCTACCTCAAGGGCCTGAAGGACTGCTATTGTGGGAGAACCTTTTTGTGTAAGCTAGCTGATCAATCTTTCCTTTTATATCTCATTATCAGATAGCCTGAGCTAACTGTACTAGGCAGTTAGCCTGAGCTACCATGCCACATTCCTGTCATGTCAGCCAATGATGTCGAATGCCCACATCAAACGACAGCATGTTCCCTTGCATTCTCCCAATTTTTCCACATAGCCTGCAAAATTCTTAACAGTACTACACTAATAGCCTTTTCTCCTGTTGAGAAATAGAAGGCGATAGCTGAAACAGGGGAGGAGAGGAGATGCAGTGTGCTAGCATGCTTTTAAAAACAATCAAAGAACAAACATATCTGTGAACAGAAGAAGATAATTCCAATATGCAATTGTAGAGTCATGAGCAGCTGGATACATCATAATATCTAAACTTGAGAGAAAAATCAAGATAAGTTCTACTTCAAGTGGATTAACTGGTTATGCAGAAGGATTTTTCAATAGGGTATGTTTGCTCTATTTTTATGTATTATTATTTCTTTAAAAAGATTTTATACTGATTTAAATTATAGGCATTCTAACATGATAGCTATGTGATTTACCATAATGTAACCTCAGACTCTAAACAGAAAATTCAATGCTATTGAGCTTAATATTCTCAGTTGCTTACTGTAATTTTTGCAGAAGTCTCCTCTGCCACCACATTTCATTTGAAGCGATTTTCTTCCTGTAAGCTTTCTTCACTATTCAGTTTTCACAACTATACATAGAAATCAGAATTAATATGCCATGGATGATTCCAGTTTTGGTATTCAGTGATGCATCCTTCCACTTGAAGGCCTAATCTTGTCCCTTCATAACTGCCCTTCAAAGTCTTAGGCCATTTCTGCACTACACTGTTATAGTGCTTTTATTCCACTTTCAACATCTTGTGGAATTCTGGAGTTTGTAGTTTACTGAGGCCAAAGAGCTCTCTGGCTGAGAATTCCAAATGCCCCTCCCTAAACTGCAAACCCCAGGATTCCATAGGATGTTGAAAGTGGAATAATAGCACTATAACAGTTTAGTGTGGAAATGTCCTCAGCTAAGCCTCCATTCTCAGTTATGAGTCAAGGTAGAGAAAATCTTTTAACAATTTCAATGTTTTCAGCACCCAGTTTAACCTTATATAAATTACATGTGGTTATACTTTTTCTTAAGATTCAGATGCAACCCTGTTTTGCTATTTCTTTCTTAACATTGATCAGTAATCATTCCCAGCTTTTACTATGTTCTGCTAGTAATATGGTATCATCCACGTATCCCAATGAAATTTGTATAGTTGCTGGTTGACTGATTATTTTGGTAAACAAAATGCAATTATTAAAAAACTTACTTAGCCAGTATGGTGTAGTGGTTGGTTATTGGACTATGAATCAGGGGACCAGTTTCCACTCAGCCATGGAAACTCACCAGGTACCCTTAGGCAAGTCATACTCTCTCAGCCTCAGAGAAAGGCAAAGGCAAACCTCTTCTGAACAAATCCTGCCAAGAAAATCCTGTGATATCTTTGCCTTAGGGTCACCACAAATTGGAAATGACTTAGGCCCTTTTCGCACGGAATCTGCCATGCAAAAGAGGGCCTGGAGCCCTGCACGATTGCGAGGAGCGATCTGCATGACGCCCTCGCAATTGCGCAAGGCTCCAGGGGCCAGCAGGGAACAATCATGCACCTTTGCATTTTTGGCTTTAAGCTGAAAATGCTGTGCGATCATGCATTGCTCTCGGGTCCCGTGCACACATACCTGGCGTGTGGAGCCTTGGGAGCCAGGCCGGTCACGCTTCCTGTTTCAGTGCAGCCTGGGAAGGCGGGGCTCTTGCACGAGCAGGAAGCTCATGTGGAGCTGAAGAAACCTGGACGCGAGGGCCTCTCACAAGAGGCTGCTCACGTGAGCACCACACCTCAACACCAAGAAGAGGTAGGATGCAGAAAGGGTCTTAAAAACGCACAACAGAAACAAAACTTAAAAAAAGTTGAGCAGTACCTTTTCCCCCTGCAGCCTCTGTTCACCCCTCAGCACTCCCTTTGGAAGGCTAGGTAACAGTGGCGGAGCTTGGAGCACATGGGGGGGGTGGAGGTGCGGGTGGAGGGTGGGTAGAGGGGCAGGGGCATGGTTGTAGCATGTGGGGGCATGGCTACAGCACACGGGGCGGGGCTGTGGCATGTGGGGCAGGGCTACAATGGATGAGGAGGGGCTATAGTCCATGAGGGAGGGCAAGCAGGGAGCCACAGTGCCTCCCAAGAATTGCTGCTGAGGGCGCACTGCTGCCATCACCACCACCCCCATGCCAGTTCTAGGTAAGCATCCAGAGGAAGTTTCTGGGCAATGTGAAGGGAGGAAGGTATGGGGAGGACAGTATATTCCTTCAGACAACATGTTGGGTTTAGCCCTCAATTTTATTTGTTCTGTTTCAAATTGTGTTTTTTAAAAATATTCTTATTGTTTTATAGTAAATCATTTTGAGCATTAATTGAGTGAAGAGGAAATTCATGAATAAAATAAAACAATAAAATATTCTCTCATCCATCCTTCCATAAAGTTCATTCACTTGCACATCTTTGCCTGCAGTATCTGTCACTGTTTGTCAGTGATGCCTTTCTTTAATTTACATAGGCCAAAACAGTTGGCATTTACAGTTGGCAGCTATGTTACGATAAATTAACACAAATCAAACGTCAAAAATGATAACATTCAGAAACAAGCAAAATAGCATTTCAGTCTTCCAGGACATTTTGTAACAGATTAACATCACTGGATTCTGTCAAAACACTTTCAAAGAGACACTTGGATCTATTAAGCCGCCAAATTGGGAATTCAGTTCATTAGCAAAATTGACATGGTGGAATTTGAACTTTACGTATCTTGGGAAATTATAGCTCACTATGGAAAGTTAATCCCTTTTTCAGACATCTATTTATCTAAATCTATGGCCTTCTACATGTTTTCAGATGGCAATTCCCATGTTCCCTTGCAATTGGCAATGCTGCTGAAGGCTCATGGGAGTTGCAGTCTAACAACACCAGAGTACCGCTCATGTAGCCCAGCACTCAAATGCATTATTGATTTTGCAGTGCTTTTTCATCAGCCACCAGGTGCTATCAATTGAAGGTGAGCTAGGCTGGCTGATGTTGTTGATCTGATTGGATTCTGTCTCCAATTCAGTGTGGTCCAAAGTATTTTGACTCTTTGGCTCATAACATCTTAGGCCACAATAAATATGTCATATTGGGCCCAATAAATTTGTCTTAGGATGCTGATAGAACCTCTTTGTCAGTTTGCCTATGTTGTGGTGTCATTGATGTCTAGGAATTTTAGTTCCTCAGGAGTCTGAACATTTTTCATACTGAATCCTTTGGTTTCCTAGTGTATAATATTTTCAGTACATTTATAGTGACAGCACTGACAACAACAACAAAAATGTAATTCATTTAATATGTGTGGAATGTGTTTGATTCAACCCATTTAACAAGACTGTATTGTCTGGAGATTTTCAAATCAGGCCAACATTTCACATGCATCAAGAAGTATATGAATAATATATATACCATATGTACCTCAGGACAGAGGCATTAACAAATGCATGTGGATAAGGTCTTCCGACAAATGTACGTGGATAATGTCATCTAGCCCTTATGAAGCTGGGATTGCATGAAGACATCCAGTGAATGTGACCTTATAAAAGTATTATAGGGAGATGAATTAGGTCACAATCAAACAAAACACCTCCTGTAGCCTTTTCCCATTCCTACCCAGTGTGCGCATCTGCCTGTCGTCATTGTCGTCATCATCATCATCATCATCATCATTTTATTTATGGCCCTTTTCACGCAGCATTTGCCATGTGAAAGGGCGCCTGGAGTGTCGCGTGATTGTGAGGACCGATCTGCACAACGCACTCACAATCGCGCAACGCTCCAGGGTAGGGCAGGCGCCACTCACGCACTTTTTCATTTTTGGCTTTCAGCCAAAAATGGTGCACATTGTGCATTGCTGCAGGGCCCCATGCACATTTGCCGTGCGTGTGGAGCCTCCAGAGCCGTGGCGGTCGCACTTCCTGCCCCAGCGCTGCCTAGGAAACTCCCAGGCTGAGCTGTGGAAGGAAGAAGTGGGGCTCTTGCGCTACCTGCACGGGAGCAGGCAGCTCATGCAGAGCTGAAGCAGCGGCGACGCGATAGCCTCTCACTGGAGGCTGCTTGCTCAATCCTCGCACCCCAACGCCAAAAAAAGGTAAGCTGCGGAAAGGGCCTACGTCTCACCTTTTCTCCAGTACTAGTACTCAAGGTATCTGGCACATTAAAAAGATTACAGTTAAAAACATACTAAAAAGTAAACATTAAAGGCAAAATTAAACTACAACCATATCAAAAAAATTTTAAGATGTTAAAAGTTATATAGTAATTTTTTAAACAATACAGCCCTTGTAGACCTTTGTTAAAAGTGTCTCTGAAATAAAGAAGCCTTCACCTCTATAGGATAAACAATAAGAAGGGAGGGGGGGGGGGAGATTATTCTAGCCTGCCTAGGGAGAGAACTCTTAAGTGCAGAGGCATCCAACAATACTTGTGAAGGTGGTGGAACTGAGATGAAGACTTCTCCTGTGGATCTTGGAGGCTGGGCAGGCCAATACTGGGAGATATGGTCTGGATCAAAGGTATGTAGAGCTTAATAGTTCATAACCTGCACTTTGAATTGAAACAGACAGGCAGCCAGAGGATCTGTTGAAGATGGAGAGCTGTCTAATGATACGGTCAGCTTTGGCTAGTGGGGAAAAGACCAGTGGTTTAGCTAGTTTCAGAAGTTACAATGCTGAGTCTGAATCATGGCATTCAAAACAAGTTCTAGTGCTGAGCCCTGACACTAATGTAAATCTTTTGCAGTATTGCTTGAAACTCTTGATGCTTTTTACATTTCCAAAGTGGGATTCGTAGAGCACAGTTTTCTAAGAGTAAACCATGAGTAACATTTGTTTTTGAGCTAGCATAACAACATTTACAGGTCAAGATCTTGTTTGAAATTTGCAAAGTGCCAGAAAAGGAGGACAAAAGAATGAGGGAGCTTTACAACTGCATCCCATAGCCAATCAGTGGCCATTATGATTGGGGTGGATCTGCATCTGGGTGTCACCCAACAGCCGTTAAGCTGCCAGGGAAAATTACTGTGTAAAGGGATACTGGTATCACTTTATGCAATGTCACAAAAAAGTAAAATTACTAGGATAAGCCTGAAGAGGATAAAAAGGACAAAGAGAAGGGGAGTAATGTAGCAGCACCTTGAAAACTAACTGGTTTTTATTTCTATTTCTATTTTTTATCTACTTTAAGTCTTAAAGGTGCTGCCACATTTCTTTTTTCCTGCCCCAGCCTTTCTTCTCTTTAGGCTGCAAGACTAACATCTTGATTACTTCTTTGAAAACTACCCCAAGAGGATTTAGAGCGCTAATTTCCTTTTCCAGCCAAGCTTGCTTTATTATAATAATAATAATTTGAAACTTTGGTACAGTTGAAGATTATACTGTTCTATCTTTTTTAAAAGAAAAAAAATATTGGCTTTCTTTAAAAAAAAATATTGCCAAGGATAAGTTTTTGTTATTTCTTGACCGTTTATGTAAATCAATCGGGAGAGCTGTCCAGACAACACGTTGTACCAGAACATCATAAAGAAGCCACAGTTCTTAATTAGTCTGTCTGAAAGAATTGTTTCTACTGTCACCCTAAAACTGAAACAGATTGCAGATTAGGCTAAATGCTAGGACATCTCCAAGAAACATCTGTTTCTCTTTTTAAGTACATCCGGCCTAAGGAAAGAGTTCTGTATAACTCAAAAGCTCACACATTCACATTGTCACATAAACTTTCATCCTGGTAATCTTCTTTAATTATCCTTCTATGTTCTCCTCCTCCTCCTCCTTGTCCTGGCAGTTCATCAAAGATGCAGTTTATATGTTCCTTTTTTCTATTCAAGCTACTTTGTATTTAGTGTGGCATGAAATGTCCATTGCTACCACAGTGGTACTACTGGCTATGCTGTCAATGGAAAAAAGAATTCATACATGGCTTTGCAGACTTCCATAAAAGTTCAATAGATAAGTTTGCTTTTCAGAAACAACACAGGGCAAAATTTACAGCCAAGACCCAGGTGGTACTTTCAGCCTGTATAGAGTTAGAGAATATGTGACTCTTCAGATGTTGTCGGACTCCAGCTCCCATAGCTCCAACCAGCATGACTACTGTTCAGGGATGGTGGGAAATACAACCTTCCAACAGATAGAGGGACACAGTTCCCTGCTTCAGAAATAGTGAGCTGGTAGTTGTGATCACTGAAGTGGAAGGGTGAATGTGTAGGGAGCTCCTGACTTAGCCATCTAATAGTGAAAGGCATGCATCGTGGGTATATTTGGAGGTGTCTTCCTGCTTGAATGTCCTAGGTAATGCTGAAATAGCTAGCCATTTTGTAGTTATGATTGCTGATAGGAAGGGCTGAAAATGGGATGATAACTGTGGAATGCTAACATAGGCCATTTCCGCACTTCACTGTTATAGCGTTATTATTCCACTTTCAACATCCTATAGAATCCTGGGGTTTGCAGTTTAGAGAGGGGCATTTAGAATTCCCAGCCAGAGAGCTCTTTGGCCTCAGTAAACTACAAACCCCAGAATTCCACAGGATGTTGAAAGTGTAATAATAGTGCTATAACAGTGTAATGCGGATATTGCCTAAGAAATGAGTTGATGGAAAAAGAAGAGTGTGTCCAAAAAGCATGCACAGAAAATACACAAGTGTGCAGTGGTGCACATTATATGCATGACTAATGAAGAGCATTCTCACCTCTGCCTCACCTACTTCAAAATACACCTGGTATCACAATGTTGGCCTGTTGTACGCTGTACAGTGCTGCTTATGTATAGTAGGGTATGCTTCTGTTAATGCCACAGTAACTGGAGTTCTTTGATTGTGACTGGCCTATATCAGCCTTTCTTTATTCTGTCACCCTTCAGAGATGCAGAGCTACAGCTCCCAGAATCCTCCAGTCCATTATACTATGTGAGCTGTGCTCTTCCAGAGGAATTCTGGAATTCCCTTCATAGACAGATTATACTGGCCCCTATCCACAGTATCCTTCTGGTGACAGGTGAAGACATTGGCCATTGCCGCACTAGACTGTTATAGTGCTATTATTCCACTTTCAACATCCTATGGAATCCTGGGGTTTGCAGTTTAGGAAGGGGCCTCAAATGTTTTTTGAGTCGTTCATTTTTTTTTATGAGCCTTTGGGAAGTGACTGTTTACGGAGAAAGAGTGTCTAATAATGTGCTGTATTATCTATATTTCTCACCTTTTCATGGAAGTATTTTCAAATTGCTTTTAATTCTATTGAATGTTTAATTATACTTCATATTTTATATGATTTGCTGATGTGAGCTTTTATATGCATCTTGTTTTAATTTCTGTAAGCCATCTCAAATCTCAGGACTAAGAAAGGGTGGGATAGAAACAAGTAAACAAAACTTGGAGATCATGATCCATCCCATCTGGAGTTGCCAAACTGGGGAAGCCTGGCCAATAAATTCTTCTGCCTTTGTCATGTATGTTTGAGGAAGAAAAAAAAAGTCAGTTCGACCTTTAATGAATTCCACTTGGGAAAGATTGTGGTAGTGCTTGCCTGTTTGTTTACCTCTCTGCATTCAACAAAGACAGCGTACATTCTTTATGTTGCTGGCACTTTAGATGCCCTTCTTCATTCACTCCTTGCTTATATGGAATCATAAATAATCCATCACTGGGGAGATGTGATAAAAATAATTTCCATGTTAATTAAAGGCTGGGGAAGGGAACAATAGGCTGCATGCTTCTCATGAGGCTGTATGAGCTCTGATGGGATTTTAAATGCAGTGCCTTCATCCACATTCACCTCATTTCATGCCAGCTGACATCTGTCATCTTTAAGAATTCAGAGCGAGTGTCCAAAAGAAATCTCATCTTTCTGCAAGCATGAGCTATCAAGCAATAATCTTTTAGCCCATTCATGGGAGCAATTGAACATATATTTCCTGGAAGCTAAGAGCAAGAACGGTGAGCTAGGAATTTCAAAGTTTAATCATCTCCTCTATACTATCCACTTGACGTATTGGCATGACATAGCTGGCTAGCAGTGCAATCCAGTGCAATTTGCTCAGAGGTTAAATCAGACATGACACAAGTCTTCCTCCAAGACAGATCTGTCTAGATGGGGGAACAGAACCTGTGACCAACCCACTGTTGATGGACTACAAACTTCATCATTTCTGACCATTGGCTATGCTGGTTGGAGTTGATGGGACTGAGCATTCGAGCAACATCTGGTGGGGCTGCTTATGGTGTTTAGGATTTCAGTCTGAGATCAGTCTACATTTTATTTGAAATATGTAGCTAGCCTTTCCGCCTTTAAAGTAAATGCAAGGGACTTGATCTAGATCCTAGCTGGAATGGGGAGTACAGGTGTTAGATGCCTTTAATACTTTGCATCCCACTGTTATTTTACTCTAGATCTGTACACACACACACACACACACTCTGAAACTACAGTTTTGCCACATTGCTTGAAAGGGATGCATTAAAACAGGGGTGGAAATCATGCATCTCTTCAGAAGTTATTGGATAGCAAATCCTAGCAGCCCACAATAGGATAGGCAATTATGCGGTGTGCTGGGAGTTACAGTCCAATACCATCTGGAACCACATGATTCCCTCCCTGCATCAGAAGTTGAGATGTAAATTTACCACAGCCCTCTTCTCTCGAACTGCTATATAGATATAATGCCTGTCTAAGAATGTGTGGGGTGAGTTGTGTTGCACTGGTGATCCGTAAACAGAGCACTGTGGAGGGGACATCTTGTTCAACACTGTTGAACCCTCAAGTTGTCATTTACAGGTTAACCAGTCATTTTAACTTATGCTGTAAATATGGATTGCCTTAAGCTTCTATCTCACAACTTCAGTGTAACCTACTGGAGGAATTATCACACTTTCACAATAGTGCAGGTCACCAGCAGCTTGTGATTGGAGCAAAGTGGGGATGTTTATTCTCACCATTTTAGGATAAATCTTCCCCCTACTGTTTGGACCTTGGGCCACTCCTGATAGAAACAACCTCAGGTAATAATAATCTGGACAACCCTGTACATGGCCTCTGAATGGGGTGGGGGTTTGGATCCCCCAAAATCTAGTCCAGGGAGCTGAGATCCTTTCAATTATCAGGCAAAATTAGACCACCAAGATGTTCACCTAACTTGAGCCCCTGAAGATTCATCAGAAGTGCTTGTAAATCATCAAGGAAAAAAAAGTTGTTAATAAGACCTTGCAGGAATAACAATGGCTGCATGCAATCTATCCTGTCCATATTTACATGGGAGTAAGCTACATAAAATCCACAGAGGAGACTTCTAAGAAGTATCAACCACAATCCCTGGATCTCTTGTTCAGTTGCTAAGCCACTCACATCCCATCGGTGGATATGTGAAACTAGAAGGAGTTGTTTTGTTTTTGCCCCCAGATGGATCCCTTTACACCTGTTTCACTTACTTTTCCTTGACCATTTTAAAGCTTATTATCCCAAAAGGGATGGAAGGAGGCACAGCAGAGAACTCTTGGAACACTTCACAGCCTTTTTATTCTCACCACCCTAAATAATTTGTTCTCATTGGCAATGTGATCACCCCACATGTCGTGGTGGTGTGCCTTCAAGTAATTTCTGATTTGTGGTGACTCTATGGCAAACCTATCATAGGATTTTCTGGGGCTGAGAGTGTGTGAAACACCCAAAGTCATCCAATAGATTTCCATGGCCAAGCAGTGAATTGAACCCTAGTTTCCAGGATTATAGTCCAACACTCAAACCCTCAAACCACACTACACCATACTGGCTCCCCACCTCATTATATATCCCGAATTCTAGGTTTTGCATCAGGAGATTCTCTATACCTTAAACTTGGTAGATATATGTTGTGCATTTTCTTTTGTGTGTTGTTATTATGTGTGTGATCCTGTCTCCTCCACAATGTTTGCTTTTACAATACTGTAGTGGAGAGGAAGATATTTTCAACATTTTCTAAAAATATAACTGCATGTAGGCAAAACTAATAATGACCTTCCTGCCAACTTGGAGCCCTTCCACCTTAAAAACAGAGTCCCTGACTCCATAAAAAGTAAGGGGATCTGTGCTCAGGTGATTCACATTGAGCCTGAAGTCAGGAGTGTAGGCCTGAAGGGTTAGGCAGGACGAAGACATTACCCTCAATTTTCTAAATTTCAAGCACTGCATAAATTGAGAGACTGAAAATCATTCTTATATTTACTATGTTAAAATTCCCTTGGTAACCTTCCATGTCCTCCTAAACTGCATGTCCAAATGCTTAATTGAAGTTTTAAGTTACTACAATGCTAGAAATTTGAGGACTGAGGAAATTTCATGTGAAGGGACCAGGATTTTTATATGGGTGGAGAAATGACCTCATTTTGCTACACTCTTGCCTGGAGGCCTTTAAGCACAGTTCAATTATTCATTCAGCCATGGATTTGCTAGCCTGGGACAAGGCAGTTATCTCTCAGTCTTGGTTTATTAGCCTGTACAAAGAGATGCATCAGTTTTCCGAGGGGGAGGGAGTTATGGGGATAGCAGCATCTATGCTTTTCGGTGCTCCAAGGCAAGCTTTAGCTGCTGTGCTTCTTTGTGCCTCTGAGTAGTGCTCTTTCACACACCGGCTCTTTGTCAGTGGATATTGGGATCCTAGGGATGGGGAACATGAGGCAATAGCCCAAATGTTGTTAGACTTCACTTTCATGATCTCTCACCATTAGCTGTGCTGGCTAGGGTTGCCGGGTATTACAGCCCAACAACATCTGGACAGACATGAGATATCTATCCCTGTGGTAGGTGGGAACCAACTGAGCCAGAGATGCTGTCAGCACCTTCAGTATGTGTAGCATTGTGCGGGCACAACACCACTCAGTGCAAATGAGTTGCATGGAAAATGCATTTGATCCTTAGAGACAGGCTGAATTATACACTACAACATAAATACAGAATATTTTCTTGCATCATAGGGGTTACCTGCACTGCTCATTTATAGTGTTTTGATATCACTAATTGCCACAGCTTTGTCCTGTGGAATCTTGGGATCCATAGATTGCTGAGGTATTTAGACTTGTCAGAGGTTACTAGTGCTGTAGTTTGGTGGAGTGCCTTAGAGAATTCTAAGCACTACATAACTACAAATCCTAAGATTCTGTAGGACAGATCCATGACAGTTAAAGTGGTACTGAACTACTATAATTATGTAGTGTAGATAACCCTTACGGCACACCCTTTGTTGCTTTGTTTCATTCCAGCCTCTCAAGAGACTTTTTATACTTTTCAACATCTACAGGACAAGGCAGAAACCCAACAGAGGAATTATTCGTGGGCTTAGAGATCCAAGCAAGTTCTCACAGGCTTAGAAATCCAAACAATGAGAAAACTTTCTCTGTTGATTTATATTATTTTGTTGCTCCTTACCACTGCGCGACTAGCTAGGAGAAAAGTGCTAAGGACAGCCGACAGCTAGATGCAACCCTAAGGTTCCTGAGTTTATTACTAGCACCGACTGGCGGGAAAGAGGTTGCTACTACTGCAGGTTTCCACGTCGGGGGCTTTTCTTCCGAATCTGACAGCTAAATGAAGCAGGAAGACGTGCCAAACAAGGCTTCCAATATAACCGGTGGGTGTGCGCGATGCCTTTGTTTAGCCTTCTCAAATCAAACGGAGTAATTGACCATCCGGAGGGCGAGGCGGGGCACGAGCCAGTCACGTCGCGGGAGTGTACTGCGAGCACGCCGGGACGCAGCCCCGCCGCCTCCGCGGCCTCGGATCGTAGTAAAACCTCCTCTTCCTCCTCCTCCTCCTCGCCTGGTCTGATCTCTGCAGCGCCTCTCGCCCCCGACAGGGGTCGCTGCTCCAGCGCATCAGCGCAGCGCCCGGGCGCTCGGCAGGCGAAGCCGCGGGGGAGGCGGGGGCGTGTTTGGGGTGGTTTTTGTGCGCGCGTGTTTTCCGCCTTTTCCCTCGCGGTGTGGCTGATGGTGTATGGTAATATGGAGGCGGGGCGAAGAGCGGGCTCCTCTTCTTTCCTGATGGGAAACGCACAGGTTGGACGGAGGTGTTGATCTCCCGGCTTGGCGGTTCCTGGCGGCGGTTCTCCGGGAACCCGCAAGATGTGACGGCGTCTCTCCGGGCTGGCTGCGAGGGTTGCCGCTCTTTGTTTGCGGGGTCGCCTCGCGCCGCTCTCGGGACCCAGCAAGCTCTTCTGTACGTAGGCGGAAAATGCTTTAAAACTGTAAGTTTGTTTCGAGTGTATTCAGAGAGTTTGGGGAAAGATGGGGAAGGGAGGGATCGCAGAGTCTCGCTACTTACCAGCCTGGAAATTTCCTTTCCATCATCCTTGTTTTCCCATAGTCAGTATTATGGTGTTGCGGAATTGACATGAGTAGAGGAATTCGGGGATCATTGGGGGTCAGTTGCATTTTAAAAATAACCTTAAAACAAAACATGTGGGTGTTTTTGCTATGTCTCATTTTGTTGAGTAAGCTTCCTTGGTTCCCATTCCGCACTAGACTGTTATAGTGCTATCGCTCCACTTTCAACATCCTATGGAATGCTGGGGTTTGCCTCAGGCCCCTCCCTAAACTGCAAACCCCAGGATTCCATAGGATGTTGAAAGTGGAGTGATAGCACTATAACAGTCTAGTGCAGAAATGGCCCCAGCTTTGGAAGGAAAGGCGGAGGAGTACTGTATACCTAAATGAAGATAACACGTTCTGCGATCATGTGTTACACTGGCATCCTAAACACGCTTGCTTAGCGAGAAGCCTAGCTTAAAATCGGGGAGACCGACTTGTGAGCAGGCGGCATCGTTAGGCGCGGGTCCGTGTCCCACGACGGCACCCGAAGGCGTCCTCGCTCGGCCGCCGGCTCTGCCAGGCGCACGTTCGCCGCCCAGCCCGCGCTGGCCTTGACTCGCCGAACTTCGAAGGGCAGCCAAAGCGAACCTGAGTGCAATGGGGCAAAGGAGGGCGGAGGACCCCACTTCCTGTTTGGAGGGTGTTTAAAAAGAGCAAGTGTGGCTGAGTTGGGGGGCGGGGTTGTAAAAGCAGCCCCCTCCCCCGCGCCTTCTTTGTTTAAAGACGCTTGCCAGCTGCGTTGGGAGATACTGCAGAAATTGCTCACGCGCGTTTCCAGCGCTTGCTTTGTGTGTGGCAAACTCGGATTCGAGTGAAGCAAATAACACTGACGATTTGGGGGGTGGAGTGCGGGGAGGTGAACGTTTAAATATAGGCAGAAGGATGCTTCCTAGAAGTGAAAGAAAATGCCCTGGTTGGGAAGGAGCATCTGAATGGAAAAGAAGTGCTTTGGTTTAGACAGAGGGCTTGAATTGATTGTGGGAGGGGGACTCTAGTGACAACTGCCCTGCCACCTTTGACTTCCCTTCATTTTACCCTTATTGTATTTCTCCAGTCTGACCAACCTAGGAAAGGAGTCAGCCAGATAGGGAGGGATTTGACCCTTTACCTCCCACTCTTTAATTTTGTAATTGTATATGTGTGCAAACGTGTCCCTGGTCGCATGATGTGGCGTCTTGTGGCACTTTTTGTTTACCGTGTGCCAGATGCTTCCTGAATCAGCCAAGGGCCATCCCAGTCCTGTGGTATAAACAGCTTGAAGGAGGCGGGGAGAGGGCTAATCCTTTGTCTCCTTCCTCTTTGTGTTCACGCTGGAACATCAGTAAACAGCCAGGGCAGTGATGCTGAGGGAGACCTCTGACATGTCCTGCCACTTTCCAAAAACAAAGAGTTATCCCTTTTCCTTCCTTTCGCCTCTTTCTCACCCCTCTTTCTTCTAAGCTGAATTTTAATGGGTGGGGTTGCTTTTCAGTAGGGAGCATCTGAGCATTCAGATCTGCTGTCTTCAGTTTTTTCTCCTCACCTAAAGAAGGGTTTCTCACTTCTCATGAGCAGCTTTGTGAATTTTTCCACTGCAAAGTTTTCCTCACAGCAGGCTGGGGGAGATGATGCCTTTAATACTTAATCTAAGGCATCCATCCCAAGAAGAGAAGTAGGTGTGGCCTTTTGTTGACTGGATTGTTGATTTGGGTGGCAATTCACTCGTTTCCTGTAGCAGCCAATCTGTTTTGCTCTTTTTCTTCTGCCAGTGGGTTTCCTCTAACATTAGTTGTGTTTCTTTGTCTGGAGATAAATGTATACACCTGGTTCACTTCATGGGTAACCGAGTTCATGCACACATGAAGAGAGATCTGACACTCTCTGAATTACAGAAGTCATCAGATAAGTGTGATAAAGCAGCAGAATGTAATGACAAAGAGAAAAGAATGAACTGGGATAGAGTTTATGTTTTACCTGTGCTATGATCTCTGTCTCTCAGGTTTTGATTATCCCTCTGCACTATGGTGGTGATGGTATATTGTCCTGCCTTAGAAGGATGTTGTGAGCAATGCTACTGTTCTAAGACAGGGGTAGGGCATCTTTTTCTGCTATGGGGGAGAATCTGTTGGGGGCCAGATGGTGGTGGGAGACAGTGCTGGAGCAAAAAGTGGGCAGGGTTAACCTTCTAGCCTCCTTCTCTTTTCTGGCACCCCTTCTCTCTTTCTTCCCTGCTTGCAAGCCTCACTTCTGCCTGATCACTTGCATTGCTCTTTAATTACTTAGTGAGCACCCCCTTCCAGTACTGCCTCCTTCCATTCCTCTCTTGTTCTGGGCTCCCTTGACCTGCATGAAATGAGGCTGATGGCTGCATGTGGCCCTTGGGTTACCCAACTGTATAAGGAATGTGACAAGCATGCCATATCTTCAAGGTGTTATAAGAACTAATGGTGTCTGTACACAGAATATAAGTCTGGGGCAGACTTTTTTTTCCTAGCACACGAAAAATGGCTTTTTCTTGTATTTATTGACTACCTTTCTGCCAAAATGTTCATGAGGTAGCTTCCAGAAATCAAAACTGCAGTATAAAACCAAATGTTTAAAAACTGCATAAAAGTAATTTCAAATGTTTTGTTGAATAAAAGACCTTTCCCAAGAAGTTACAGGTAGGTGGTTTATGCTCCATAATTTTGGGACAACCACAGTAAAAGCCTTAGTTCTGATAAAGAATCATAAATTTGTAAGGTCCCCTGTGGACCGTCAGGTTCAATACGCTTCTCAGTGCAGGATCTCCAGCTAGAGCATCTCCAGCAGGCTGCTGTCCAGGCTCTTTCTGAAGACATCCAGAGGAGACCCACCATGTCTCTAGTTGATTGGTTCCATTACCGGACCGCTCTCACCGTCAAGAAGTTCCTTCTAAGGATCAGTCAAAATCTACCTCCTGTAATTTTAAACTATTAGACCTGGTTCTATCCTCTGAGGCAGCAGAGAACAAAAGTGCAGCCACCCCTTTGTGGCAGCCCTTGAGGTATTTAAAGAGTGCAATCATGACACCCCTCAATCATCTCCTCACCAAACTGAACTTGCCCAGTGCCTTCAGCCTTTCCTCATATGTTTTGCTTTCCATGCCTCATGCCATCCTTTTTGCCTTTCTCTGAACTTGTTCCTACTTGTCTATTTCTTTCTTAAAATGAGGCACCCAGCACTGAACATAGTAGTTCAGATGAGGCCTGACCAACACAGAATATAGAGGAACTATTACTTTCTTCAACTTGAAAACTATACTTCTATCACTAATTTTGGAGGGGGGAATAGAAAAGAAATAGCTGCAAGTTGCTACTTGGAAGTACTGTGCTTTTTACTCTGAGGTCTGTTTACACATGTAGCAGGCAGTGGTAGAATTCAGACATGACAGAAGGCATTGGGCAGGCTGCTGATGGGGTCTCACTTCTGAATTATCTCCTCTGTTCTAAACTCCTTGCTAGTAAAAATGAACTTTAGTAAACAGAACGTGAGACTCTCTCTGTCTTACAGTGTGGTGTCTTTGTGCTTACTAGGTCTTTTCTTTGTTTGAGAGGAGTCCAAGACATCTGTAAAGTAAGATTTGTGTATCTGAGTGGACACACAAATGGAAACAAATGGACATGCAAAACTTAATCAATGAAATCAAGAATAGAAATTGAGATGAGCCACATGCCCTAAAACTAGCGTATGATCTATATCTTTTAACTCCCTGTTTTTTTTAAAAAAAATATTTTCAGTCATTTACACCTCTAGGTTTACTTCCTGTTTTTCAAAATCACTTTCTGCTCAATCTGAATGTCAGGTTTGTATGTAGCAGAGAAACTTCCAGTCATGAACCATTTGAATGAGAAGATGGACACCCAGTAGGAATTTCTTAAAAGACATCTTGAGCAGGTCTTAATGTGGGGCATAACTCAGGGCCATCCAAAAGCATCTTCCTTTCTGAACCATCTCCTTCTATTTTATAGGCAAAAGTGGACTGGCAATTGATTCTTGTTTCAACAAGTTGGCATCTTTTAGCATATCTGAGGGCAGGAGGTGAGTTTGGGGGTATGTTGCAGGCTGTGCAGGCTGTTCTCTTTGTTCACCTTGGTGGCACTTGGCCCCTTCTCTACTCACTGTCCTTTGAAACAAAGATATGATGATGCCAGTAGGTGTGTTACATGAGCAGAGTCGTTCATGGAATGCATATGGATCAGCCTGTCTTTTTGGCTGCTTACTTTGATCTAGGTTGGTCTTCTTGGCGCTGCCTGTAGCATTTTGGAAGAGGAAGACAGCAGCCCGCAACAAAGAAGGGGCCTCACCACCGGGAGCCTAACTGAGAAAGCTGGCAACAGTCAGTGATAGCTCTGGAGGAACGATTAAGGTGGTGGGGGTAGCTGCTACACCCTCCAGCCTCAACTGCTAAGGCTGATAAAATTGCAGGCAAAAATACAATTTTTGTTACCTTATGAAGAAAATACAATTGATTGCTTTCTGGCATAAGAAGAAGAAAGTGAATTATTTATTTTTGTTTCATTGAACAGTAGGTAGGGGCTGAGCAGAGCAATGAGCCCAAGGTGGTGAGGTATTGGAAAAGTAAGCCTAACATAAGGTAACTTTTTAAAAACAGTTTTACTACTAAAGGCACGAACAGAAGGAAATCTTTTGCTTCTATGTTTACTGTAGCAAGGTTATCAGGAGGTATTTGAAAAACCGAACTGTGCTCTCTCAGTCAGCTTTGGCATATAGCAGTGATTAGTTCTTTGTGGTTAGCTGGAAAACTGGCATATCTTTCAGTATTGCGTGGAGAGAAATAAGAGACATGATGTTCTCTCTCTAGGGAAGCCAGAGTTGTGTTAGACATCACTTAGATATAATCAACTTGTAGAGGGCCGACCTACAGGATCAACTTCCTCATTTCAGATCCTAATACCAACCAGTGGGAGCTTAACACAAGAGGTGTGCCCTTAGGAATAAAGAATTGGAAGCACAAGATTCTTATTTTTATTTTTTAGGGCTGTACTTTTCCATACAGAAGTCCTTTCTTCATTTCATATACATCTAGAATGTAAGGAGGAACTCATTTTGCTGCTGCTTTTGTGCAGTTATTGTGTAAAACAATACAGTTGGCCCTCCCCATTCATAGGTTCAACATTCTCAGATTTGTTTATTTGTGAGTTTCTCCAACTCCTACCTCCGCCCAACCTGGTTTCTTTTCTGAGGGAACCTTCCCTCTTGCTGACTCCATGCAGACTGTGCAGCCCTTTAGAAACCCACTGCTGCTGCTGCTCCTCCACTGCCAGCAGCTTCCTGGCCAGCTAAGGATGGATTGCAGCCCAGTTTCTCAGCAACACAAGTCCTCTCCTGATGTCTCCCCACACCCAAGGAAGGAGATTGATGTGAGAGAAGTACTATAGGGCTACCATGCTGACCTATCGTTTTTTCCCCTCTCCCTTCCCTGACTTGGTTTGGACCCTGGATGCCCACTCTTCCCTGTGCCTCTGCACCTTTTATGAGTGCATGCACACATGCACACATGCACACGTATACACTTTGATATTTGCAGTTTTTCCACTTTCATGGGGGTTGTGGGTCCCTGACTCAAGAACATGTGGAGGGCCAACTGTCGTGAAAAATGGTGGACTCCCTAGGAGGCAACACTGTCTTATAAGAATTTGTGTTTAACTGCTGTTCACCCCAGCTAATCTCTTTTCCCAAAGTTCTGTAGTGGATAATATTAACTTGGGTTTATTTGTACATATTGCCTAGTCATATATTAGAAGAGCCATGCAGCAGCATCTATCATATTTATTATCATTATTTATTTATATAGCACCCTTAATATACATGGTGCTATATATATTTCTGTGGCAGCATGTCAGTTGACTTTGGAAGACTTGAGTTCACATTTTCCCTTTGCTCTTAACTCCCGCCCCCAACGAATTAATTTTCCCTTCTTGTATGTGTGTCCTGAGATGATGTTTCTATTCCTATTTTCGTAATAGCTTGTTTTGAATCAAGCATTTTAAGCAGAGTGAGTTTGCGATCTCTGAAACCTTAGTCAGCTACAAAGTTCACAGGTTAACTGTGAGCTAAAATATGTCTTGTCCAGCTCTGACCAGTAGCTACACTGCAATGGCATTTAAAATGTGAATCAAACCATCAGTTCTGATTTGACTCTCACTGTAATATTCCCTGAGTACTTTCTCAGAGATGTATTCTTGGATGTTGCTGTGAGAGGTTTCAGCTGGAATGAGCTGGCAGGTTTCAAGTCCCTCTTTTACACTGGCAATTCCATATGGGTAAAGCACGCCCAACAAAGCAGCATTTACAGTATATTTGGGACTTACAGCCAAGAGGAAAGGTCTGATGATTTCTCATCATGGAAATGTTGTTTTGCATTTTTAAATATAGAACCCTGGGCAAAAAGTATGAAAGTTTAGGAGTGGAGTTTTGTGGTAGAACCCACTCGACACAGAACTGACTTTAGTACTTAGCTGTCTTTTCTGAAATCCACTAGCCATCAACAGTTTGTGCAGACATCACAATTCAGTTGAATTAAAGTGGCTGGGGACAGTTTATGGTCCACCAGGCTTGCACTGTGGTTTGCTGGATCCTAAAAGACAGCACAGCAGAACCTTTCATTTTCAGTCTCCAAAACAAGTGGTTTAGTGAACCCAGGAAATTACACAACCAGTTTAGGCAAAGTGGTACAAACAAGCTGAATGACACCGCTGGTCAGAATACTTGGAATGTGTGTATGTTGCTTGTCTCAGTGGCCTGATCTTGAAATTCTAATAAACAAACAGCCTTCTGCTATGTCACCTTGGACACATCATCTTATGTAGGAAGCCAAGCAAGGTTGGGACTGGTTTGTATTTGAGTGGGAGACCATCAGGGATCTTTAGGTAAGGCTAGGATAGAATCCTATTTGATACCTTGGAAAGCTTCTGCAAGTCAGTGTTGGCAGTACTGGTCCAGTGGTCTTACTCAGAAACAAGACAACTTCTTGTAGATCTTGAGTTTGACCAGCCTTAAAAGTTGCTTTACATTCTTACGGATTAATGAGTCACACATGTGTGTGTGTAAACAACTCAATAAAACAGGTTTTTCTCTAGTTTTTTTTTTCTTTATGTCTCTGTTGTGCCTCCTTGCTCCCATTAAGCTTTAATACAGGGGTGGGCAACTGTGGAAGGCTATAGGGTTATGTTACCCTCTTAGAAGACTTTGCAGAGAGGGCTACACCCCCACCAGGCACTCTCTACTGTAAAACAAATAAACAAACACAATACTTTTACCCCAAAATGCCCCTCAATACTCTCTAGAGGCTGTGGGGAGGCATTTTCACCATAATTTCAGGCCCACTTGGGCCATTTTAGGCCAAAGAGGGGTCTTTTTCTCAAAACAGGAAGTGGAGTGTAGTCACTTTTGCTTTACTTCTGGTTTTAAAAATGCCTGTCCTGGGCCTAAAATAGCCCAAAGGGGGCAAAATATGGGGAAAATTCTCACATGCGCACTAGAGGGCATTTTAACGACAATTTTAAAGATGTTTCAACCTCCGGAAGGTACTTATGGCCACTAAAATGGCCCTGGGAGTTGCACTTTGTCCACCCATTTCTTAATACCTCAAAAGGTGTAACATGTCTTCAGATAGGACTTATAGCAGCCATTTGTAGGGATCAGGATACAGTCTTGGTCAGTCAATTTTTATTGTGGTCTTTGAGCACAGAGGACTTGGTTTGCTTGCTGTTATTATTGGGTGCCTTCAAGTAGTTTCCAACTTATGGCACCTCTAAGGTGTACTTATCATGGGGTTTTCTTGGCAAGATTTGTTTAAAGAGGTTTTTGCCCTTGCCTTCCTCTGAATGTGACTTGTCCAAGGTCATCCAGTGAGTTGGCTGAATGGGGTTCAAACCCTGGTCTCCAGTGTAGTAACCCAATGCTCAAACAACTACATCACATTGAGGGACTCCAAATGTAGGATGTAGAAATAAGGTACTACACTGCTACTCCATCTTGCTTCATTTTGTTAAAGAGAAAAAGGGGTCTTCAAATATGTGACCCAGAGTGGTAGAGAGAACGCTTGTGCATGCAGTAAGCTGTGTTCCAATGACTGTAAAGAGAACGGTCAATTTTCACAGTCACACCGTTTTTTTATACTGTAAAGCTGTTGAGTCTTACAAACACAGCATAATGACGCTAGGCTAGCTGGAGAATAAGAGGTCTCCAAGGATATTCACAAGTCTCTAGGCAGTTGTATTGGTATGTCTGCTTCTGGGAACCTTGGCCTCCGAGCAAGAACTGAATCAATTCAGTGCTGTTGCCTTGAGGTATACTGTGTTACTGGGGCTCATTGTGTTATTTGGAGCCAGCTGTTCTCCGGCAGCAGCCATACCATATGCGCTTCATTTCACTTTTTTAGTCTCTGGTTATGGCCTGATATTCACTCCACCTTGGAACTATATGCTAAGGGTGTGCGGAACTTAGGATATATGTGAAGTTGGGAGTGTCAACCTCTCTCTCTTTATCACACACATACAGGTACACACTAGTTCCCATAAGAGATAAACGAATCAAGGTCCAGATAATGGCTCAACATTATGCTGGAAAGAAAAAACTTTTCTGGCATCGTAATATAGCAATATAATATCTGTGTTGTAACAGTTGCCTCCACTGTTAGGCAAGGTGAAGCAACTGTGTTAAGCAGCAAATTTGGCATGCCAGGAAAAGGCAGAAAATTTGTTAGATGTTTAGTTCATCATTGTGTTTCTACTTCCAATGCTGAGAAGAGGAAGATGCACCTGTGGAATTTTCTGCCTTGTGTCTCAAGAGAACTGGGTGCCTTTAGGTGTTACAAACTTTAACTTGGAGAGAGAGGAACCAGGTGTCTTTTGTTAACCCCCCCCCCCCGAAATATCTGGCCTTGCTATGTGAAAGATAGAAGTTGAAAATCAAGTGTAAAAGAGCACAGCTCATACTTGTCCATGTGCAAAATTCCACAAGCTGACAACGCAGTCCTATTACATTTATAGAAGATTAAAAGTTATTGGGTTCAGTAGGACTTACAGTGGGCTTTCCCTTACTGTGATATCTGCACACATGAATGTAAGGTCTCATGAAGTGTTGTGTCCCATTATAGCCAATGGATGTGGGGCGGGTGCCCATGCTGCCACAGGTGCATGCATATCATGTCCATTGACTACAATGCTTCACATTTTTTGTTTTGTGTCACAATAACCTGAATCTGAAAATATAGATCTCTGTGGCCGAGGAGGCCTACTATTTTCATACCGGAACCTGAGGACATGTGAAATTATCATGAGAGTAAGTATACAGGACACAGTCATTGTATTGTGAGAAGGTCAAACAGGTCAGGGTATCTTTCACTGATAGTTTGAACCATGTTCTCAAGTGCTGAGTGATTAAGTGGAGCTAGGAAGGATATAGTAGTTCTCAGTTCCAGCAATTCAACAGAAACTAGCACACCCTCCATCATTTCACGGATGAAAACTGGGACATTGGTCAGTCAACATCAGCATGTGGTCAGGATAGCAGAACTTATTAATGAGGGAGAACATATAAACTAGGAGAGGCTGCAACAGTTTTCTTTTGCATGAGTCTACTGGGAAAGGCAAGATTATACTCCGTGCTCTCCTCTCCCTCTCTGCTGAGTTCATTGAGTGCAACCTATTTTTGCACTCTGAACTCTGTTTGCAGCAGTCACAGGAGGAAAGTGGGAGAGGGAGAAGAAGAGGAAAACTGGGATATTTTAAAAGAAAATTGAAAAAAATGGAACAAGAGAAGCTTAATTGGGACTGTCCCTACCAAACTGGTACAGTGGAGGTTATGAACTAGGCCTTCACCAACTTGGCATCTCCCAGATATTTTGGACCATAGCTCTGAGCATTCTTGATAATTGTCTGTGGTGGGTGGCACTGATGGGAACTGAAGCTGTAAACATCTGAAGAAAGTTGGGGAAGGCTGCTGTAGAGCTGAGCTCTTCAGATCATTTGAGGCTTAGCAGAAGATGGAGAGTCAGAGCAAAAATGTACTGCTATGTAGATTGTACTGTATTCTTGGTTTTTTTTAAGGAGTGATGGCCACCTCTTAGAAATCATGACCAATATAGGGTGTGTCATTATTATTGTAACAGTTGCTGAATATGTGCAAATGCATACAAGTAACCTCCCAAAAGGATTGTGTAAGCCGCAGAAAGCTGAGGTGGGGTGGAGGCAATATTAATTCCATTCTTTAGTGTCATGCCAGTTGTGAGTCTAGTTTGCCTGAAAGGAAGCTAATGGCAAACAGAGAGGAGTTAATATGGATCGGGGAAAATGAAGGAAAAAGAAAAGGTTAAAAAAGATGGTTAAAAGTTTCTTAATTAAAACTGCAACAAGTGTTTTATGTTTTTAAGGAGTGCAAGATAGATCAGTTTCCCATTTTCCCAACAGATTAAAAAAGGCAAATTTAGACATTGCTTAGTCCTAAATCTGATGTGTATTTTACACACTTTCAGAGAGAATGTGATAATCTCAGGTTGAACAGTACCTGTTGTGTGGATGTAGCTGTGACTTCATTCTCTTACAGAGGAAGGGGTATGTGTCAAGATCTGAAAGAGTTGCAATGAGTGAACACTTCATATAATGGAATGAATTATAGTGGCAAGATTCAAGGACCTTGGACTTGGCAGCCTTATCCCAAATGAAGTATTTTAGGACTAATGTCGTTGACGTATAACTTGAGCACTACATTCATGGCAGTCAGAGTTTTGCATCTTGTATGTCCCAAGAAGGCTGGCAAAGCTTGAAGAGAAAAGAATGCAACAAAAGTCACTATGGGAGATGCTTAATGATAGGAGGGTAGTCACACTTTTTTCCCTGAGGTTTGCTATGGATCATTGCCCAGCAGTTAAAGCACTACTCTATATATGGAAGAAGAATTTGATTTTTTAAAAAATCTGAACATTGAGTAACAGTGCTTGGTCTGCAAAAGACTAATTTTATCTAAATTTTTACTCTCTGGGTTGGGTGTAGGAAAAGATAATGGTGACTTTACTACTTCCAATTTTTTTTCCTGAGTATATTGCCTATGGAAGTCATTTGCCCCATCTTGATTCTATTTAAGACTTTGAGTTGATATTGTTGTGACAGTAGAATATAAGCCTCCCCATTTTATATTTTAAGGTGTTCATCTAGCTCACCTTCAACAAAATATTCCAGAACAATTAAATTATTAGTCCATCAGCATCTTTTCTGTCCAACCATCCCTTTTCAATATATAAATAGTATTGTTTTAATTTTTCCAATGGCTCTTCAAAACTAAATGAGAAGGAAACAAACAAGTCTTTGTGTTCAATTACAGGGAAGGATGCTTAAATTTGGCAGATTTTTGAAGGATGAAAAAAGCATGCAGGATCATTTCAGTTTTGAAAATTCTGCCGTAACCTAAGATGTAGGTTTCTGTTGCTGAAATTCAGAGAGGTTGAAGTGTTCTTGGGTCACCGTTATTGTCATGGATGGTTCTGTTTGATTTGGTTTTAGTAATGCATGGTTCAGTTCAACATTGTGAGTTGAAAGTACTACTTTATTTTAAAGTGGATAAAATCAGAGCTTAACCCTCCCTATCCCGCACCTCCCACCACATGTAATGGCTTTAGACTGGAATCTGGTTGGTGTATTCTGTTGGCAGAACTACCCTAGCATAGATTGTGATGGTTGGAGTGAAAAGACCATTGGTGACCTGGTCATAATGGAAGGAATGTACTAGAGAGAAAAAAATCTGTGTAGAGCTGGTAGACTTTGTCTACTTTCTGTTGCCATCTTTGTGTGACCTGGAAAAAGGGCAACTGGTAATAATGCATCCCCTGAATTTTGTTTAGTGGATCAACAGATTATTATTAGTAGTAGTATTACACTATTGGTAAGAGTTGTGGAATGGGCATTGTTTTGGACTTGAACTGTTTGGGTCCTCTCACCTTGCATAGGGAGATAATGAACATTTCAGAAGTGGGTTAAGAATGAAGAGAACTTCATTCATTCCTTTCCCCAGTAAGGAAGGCAGAACCACTGTATGATAGCTGCTTTTGTGGCATAGCTTTAAAATATTAGTTTTATATGTTGAGCAGGGGGCAACCTCATTGAATGATGGAAGGAGAATATCATGTAGACAAAGCACTGGCTTATATTGCTGCTTTTGTAGGTGTTGAGGCGACAACCAGGTGAACAGAAGGAGAATGTTTTCTTTAAAAAAAAAATCACAGGCCAGTAGCTTGTAACATTCAGTTTTTTTAAAATAATTAAAAACAACTGTTAGTTATTTTTGCCAATCAAGAAAGTAAGTAGCTGCTTGTTAAAAAAAACACTATAATGATAACTAATTACTGGAGGGATATTGGGGTTGAGAGTGTGATGGTTCGACCATGGGACTATGACACTGGAGAACAGGGTTGAATTTCCTGCTCATTCATGAAAACCATGACTCTCAGCCCCCCAAACCCTGCCTTAGGGTTGCCAAAATTTGGAAACAACTTGAAGGTACACTACAACAATGTTACTAGCATTAGTTCACCTTTGTTGTCCTACCACAAAAATCATAGGAGTCACTTGCCATACTGAAAAGCTGATTTCTTTTGTGGTGCACAAACATGTTGACAAAGATTTCCCTTGCCTGTTATCAGTAGCAGACAGTGGTTCTGATGTCAGTAGGGCAGTACATCACTCCTAGTTTTAGTCCATTTAAAGGACTTTAAAGGAGATATCCAGCATGTAATTGGGAAATGGGCTTCAGCACCTTGGACAGTTCATTCAAAGTTCGGACTGAAATCCAGTGTGGATTCACTGTCTGACTGATATAGGGATCACTAGCCTCCCTTGATTATTGTAACTTTGAACATGTAAAATAGATGTTGATCCAGTTTTCCACAAAATTCATTTCCTATAAGGTAAAGTTTCCGTTACTATCCTGACGAATCACATTCCAGTACACATGAAAAGTTCCTTCAGTGATGGTATTTCCATCTCAGTGGTCCTCTGCACATCTTAATTTGTACTCTGATCTTTTCTAGCCTACTGAAAAGCAACTAAGGAGTGCTCTTCGTATATCAGACCAAGCTCCATTAACTGCGATTTCTCACTTAGTTTTAGAAGTATTTATCTGATATATTTATCTCTTCCTTTCTGTAATTCAGAAATGCTGTTTTCTACACTGTGACCCAATTAAAATCTGACTAGAAGCAGCCTTCGAATCAATTCCATTCCTCCCCTGCTGTTTTCTGATCACCTCAGATGATTAAACATTACTTCACCTGCACGTGTCTCTCTCGTGCTCTTTCATTCCCCTGTTCCACTCAAAGTACTGTTTCCATCCCAGATGAACCCATATGTATAATCTCTACTTGTAATACTCCTTTTTTTGCTTATTCAGGGAATTCTGCACCTAGAATTAATCATATTTTGCTTGGCATACACTTGTTACTATAGAAACCAAGTCCTTGTCATAAAGATCCAGAGGCAACTCCGCAGTTTAGGGACAGGAGACATGCTAGTTCGATAATGAACTGTACACATCTCTAGAGAAGAGGTAGTTGCATCAGCATCTTTGGTCCCACAATACAAGTGTGGGACAAATTGGATGAATCTTTACATTATTCCTATTCTTCTTTAGGACCTTGCAGGAAATGTCAGCATTATTGGCAGTGAGCCATGGACAGAGTTTGTTGGTGCAAATGATACAGTGCCCCTTTGCTGGCTAGAGGCCAAATCTTGAAATAATAATAATAATAAAAAAGACTGTAGCTTCTTCCTTGGTCGCTTCATGAATTGCCCCACTCAGTGTTTCATCAGTATTTTGGATGTTGTTTCAGTAATTCAGTACAAAGGCAGGAGACAAAGCTGCTATCACACAGAAATTGCAAGGGGTGAAAGTGGATAAGCAGATGAAATTTTGCTGCTGCTGTCTCTTGCATGTTGCATTTTATTCATTTGTTTAATTTGTAGGCTGTCACTCATAGAGCAGCTGACATGCAGAAAGGTAGCCTTATTTTTAGAACCACCCCAGGGCCCTAACCACCTTAATTTAGCCTTGGCTGTGGGCTACTAAATGAGAATGAGGAACCATGTAGCAGTAGTTTCAACTGGTAGATATCTAAATGGGCCTAACACCTTCATATCCTCCTCCTCTCTACCCCCTTCCAGCTAACTCTTTTTAAAGCTTTGCCACTGTGACTGGCAGAAGGAAATTGTGAATATTTTTACCTGGTTTCAGTTCTCTGCACACAGAACTGTTCCAGAATGGAAGCCAAAGCTCATGTTAACACAGGTCTAACCACAAATGAACTAGACACCAAAGATAAGTCTTATCAAAGAAAATTAGTATGCTGCATATACTCAATAGGTTGTAATGAGTATGGTATGCCTCTTATGTTTTCATATATGTACATATAAAAAACTTCATTCTTTAGAAGTCTTAGGTTGCTTGCCTCTCAGCATAAGGTTGCATTTCCAGAGACAGGCAAGTCTCCAGTGAGTTCAGTTAGATGGAGAGAGATGATCCATATTTTCATTTGCTGTCCTGATTTGGATGACATGAATTAGCTTTTAGGTTAATTAAATTTTCATATGCGACTTGCAGGAAATGTGCCTCTGAGAACAAAGATCAGAAAGCAGTCTTACATGTTGCTCAGGGATAGCATTCCCTAACCCAGTGCATGCCACATGTATCAGACTACAATTTCCATCATCCCCAGCCATGCAACCATTTGTGGCGGTTTAAAATTCCCCTTGTGTATTTAAGCGGGGAAGCATCTTCCTAGCAAGAAGGTTTAAACCTCCTCCACCTGCATGTGGTGGTCCTCCTCCAGATGGGCCCAGACCTGCTGACTCTGGAGTGAGAAAGAGACTGAGATTCAGCTGGGCTCTACACAATTTACACAGTGGATAGTTTAGCATTTTCTAATTTGATGGCTGTTCCAGTTTAACAGAAACTGCAGACTGCTTTTTCATTAGTGTGCAGAGTTCATAATTCTGTGATTCTTCAATAAAGAATTAAATCAAATTAAGAGATTGGTAAACTGCCTTTCCAAGTACCGGGCTCCAAATATCTCTTTTTAAATCTTTCCTAAAACTTGCATAAGCATTCTCATCCATCTCATTTGAAGTACATTCTACCCAGATCATATTTTTGTTGATACAGAGATAATGTACTGTTGGTAGGCAGAAGAGGTGATGCGGAATTTTTTTAACACACGGAGATGGTTCATCTACTGAAGAAGATGTGATAATGCAGGAAAACTGTGATGTCACTTCCAGTTTGTTAGTCATCAGATGCATAAAGTACAGTCGTCTGCACATTCACATGCATACCTTGATCGTGTGGCCAAACTACATTTATGCATGTGCAATTAATCCAATTACCTCTAACACAACCTGGTCTTTATTAGACACTTAATCTTGTGTGTGGCTATGTCCATATGTTGTGCACTGTGCCTTTGTGTATCTTAGTCTTTGATCATGCTGAGTGTACAGAGCTTCTCCTGAGAAGGAGGGAGGCATAGAATGTAAGCCACCCTTTACAGATGAACCTTATGATATGATCAGAGAGAGAGAACTGTGAACATAGCTTGGCACTTGCCTAGCCAGCGTGTCTTGCTGTGACTACTGAAACTTTATTAAATTTTGGCATACTGCCAAACTTTTCCACTTTGGTGCTGCATGATCTGAGCTAAGTTTACATGGTTGATTCAGTCTTCATTCTGAAACATTTCTGCAAAATTTTAATCTCAAATTTTAATGGAAAATCAAACAGTAGAGATTGATAAGTAATATCAGGGGAAGGGCCTGTTGGTTTTTTGCTTTGTTTTGTGAAAGTCACATTCTGTTGCTAAAAATGTTCTCTAATGTTGCCTTTCTTTGTATGCTGATTCAGAATCATAAGTTCACACATTGCTATACTGAGTCAACATCTGCCTCTGCACATGCTTTTGAGTAAGGTTACCAGGTCAGGTCCCAGTCTCTGAGATTTCTGGCGTAAAACCTGAGACTTAGGAATGACCCCAGTGATGTCATACAGCAGACTCAAGTGAGGTGATAGAGGAGAAGTGAGGAACTAGCTGAGTAAACTATACAGGCTCCCTGAAGTTTTTAAAAATTGCAACAACTTCATTGAAATAAATTAAATTTTGTGTATTGAAGAAAGCTGCATTGACAATTTTTTAAAAAAGGGAAAATAAACATGGATTTGTTACTGACAGATAGCTGAAGATTGGTGTGCAGGCTTTCTCTTGCCTGGACCTGACCACCTACAAAGCTGGAGAATTTGCAGACCTGCTCCCACTGGACCTGACCTGTGAAATCTGGAGATGTAAGTTGGCATCATGAGATCTGGCCCTTCCTGTGGTTGACTCAAAACTAGAGAGACCATTGCAAGAAAGGGAAGGAGATTTTTGCTTTGGAAAGATCACATTGGTGCCACATTTATGGAGAGCTGGTGTGAGGCAGAAGAACTGCTAGGTTGTTTGCCTCCACTTAACCTCAGCTGGAATGTTTATAAGTAATATTTGGGTTTACACTGGAGCTTTCCAGACTTTTCATGTTGGTGACACACTTTTTAAATATGCATCATTTTGTGACACAGTAAGTAGAGACAGTCCCTCCACCCAAGCCTGACTTGCTCCCTCCACCACCCTCACCAAGGTCTTCCTCAACCTGGGGTGGCAGGAGAGGCAGCCCCTCCACCCAGACCTGACTCTCACTGGGGCCTTCTTTGGCCTGGGGCAGCGGCAGCATAGGCAGCCCCTTCACCTGCGCCTGGCCCGCCACAGCAGTGAGAGAGGCAGCCCCTCCACCCATTACATTCACTTGACACACAGCCGACACACTAATGTGTTGCGACACACAGGCCATTTCCGCACTACACTCTTATAGCGCGGTTATCCCACTTTCAACATCCTATGGAATCCTGGGGTTTGCAGTTTCGCGCTATAAGAGTGTAGTGAGGAAATGGCCACAGTTTGGAAAGCTCTGGTTTACACAAAGACCGTTAACTGTTTCCCCACAGAAAACTGGACCCAGCTAAGGCCTGCCCTGGAACCTCTTAATGATTTGGAGACATAATGAGAGGACATAAATAGTATCTTGTCTGAAGGGATTGGAAAACTGTGGTACGTGATCTGTGGTGGTTGTGTTAGTGAAGAACTGACACAAGCTTGATATTGCAGCAGTCAGGTGATAAAAGGTGTATATGTCAAATCCTGTGAGATGCTGGGAAAAGTATTATTAAAATTTAAAGTGTTAAACTAGATAAGTAGGGATCCAGTGTGCTGTATTGGTTTGAATGTGGGGAGAAGGACTCCAGGAAATCAGGATTCAGTTATGGAAATTCAGTTATGGAAGTCACTTTCTGTCAGACCAGAAGGAATGGCAAACCTCCTTTTGTAAAGAAAACCATAGGATAAAGGCCACCATAAGCTGGCATTAGTTTGAAGGCATGTAACAACAGCAGTGGCAGCCACAAAAGTTACTTCAGACCTGCTTCCTCTGCATTATCAGAGGAAAACAGGATGTTCAAAAACGGGGCACATGGTTTCTGAGATGGATGGCCCTGACCTTCCAGGATCCCAAGCAAGGGCCCATTTCCGAGAACTACTCTTTCTTGATTTAAGACGACAATAGAGTGCACTCTGACACAATATGTGTTTGCTCAGAGTGCATGTTTGTTTCCAGTTTTATGCCAATTATTCACAAGCTCCCTTAAGGCTGTAAGAAAGAATTGTGAAATTCAGCTCCTTTTGAAGCACAGTTGTCCCTACATTTCCCGTTAAAGTGAGTATTGTTACCCTTTCTGGTCTTACAGACAAAAACTTCCATTTCCTTTTCTACATAAGTTGACACGATGACTTGTTTTCCCTGCCAAATGACTAGAGCTCAAGAAGACACTAGTTCATTCCAAGATCTTTGTCCGTTCAGTTAAACTGAAGAATATGGACTTCTTGCCAATGTAATAGTGATATACATGGGGAGAGCCTTGCTCTCCTGATCTCTTCCATAATCCTGTCCTCTTTTCAACTGCCTAGAGATAAATAAATGCACTCCTCTGAATACAGAGATGGCAGAGGAAAAAGGCAGAATGAGTTTAAGTGATAAGACCCCTACAACATATTCAGGGGTAGCTATATTGGGCATACAGCAATAGACAACAAAATCCAAAATTCACAAAAGAGTGATAACTTCATGGGCTGTCCAAAATGCAGGAAATACATTTTGCAAGCTTTTGTAGTTTCATTGGCTTCTTCATCAGGCAAAGATGTTAAAAAATCATACAGGATTGAAAAAGGGAAGATGTTAGAGTCACAGGCCTACACTTTGTTTCAGATGTTATTCTGTTGTCAGTTAAGATGGCATTGAGGGATTTCAGTGTAGGTCACTCATTCGTGGCCATGTGAGGGCCTGGGACAATGCACAATAAAAGACAGACAATAAAATTGCAGCTTCATTAGCAACAGAAAAGCAACCCTTGCCGCCTTGAGAGCTAGGTGTCCCTGTCTGTGCAAAACCAGCTGCTCCCCTCCCAGACAGAGAAGATTGAACTCCTTAAGGAGTCCTTGTACATCTAGAAAAACTCCTAAGTGCTGCATGGGCAAAACTTGCCAACCGTAGTCCAGTGAAAGAACTTCGCCTTATAGTTTTTCAGACATTTAATTATGTATATGATTTATACCCCATGCTTCCTCCGATGAGTTCAAGGTGACAGGTGAAGATCTCCTTCTTTGTTTATCTACTGAATGACTGGTCTTGGGTCACTCTCTAAATTTAATGGCCCTATTCCTAGTTCAGTATTCCAACCTTCATGGAATCATAGAATCATAAAGCTGGAAGAAATTACAAGGGCCATCCAGTTCAACCCCCTGCCATGCAGAAATACACCATCAAATTATTCCTGACAGGTGGCCATCCATCCTCAGTTTAAAAATCTCCAATGAAGGAGACTCCACCACATTTCAAGGCAGCATATTCCACTGTCGGGCTGCTTTTACCATCAGGAAGTTCTTAATGTTTAAGTGGAATGTGTTTTCCTGTAGTTTGATGCCATTGCTTCATGTCCTAGTCTCTGGAGCAGCAGAATTGCTCTGATCCTCCATATGACATCCCTCCAAATATTTGTATTTGTATAATGTGTGTTGGTTTTGAATTGCTTTTGAAAATTCATTTTGACTTGAAAAGTTGATTTTTGCGTCCTCATATCTATTAAAATGCATGTACAGGTATACCTCAGTTCATGAAGCAAATGAAATAGATTTATTTCTAGACATTACTTCCTTAACAGAAAATCTGGTACCAGCAGCAGAAATAGTATGGAAAGAATAGTGATATGTTCATACAACACATATACACACATACCCACACGCACAAAAATAGAACTGGTCAACATGCTTCAGCAAACTTTTTATGTAGAATTAATATGCATATGTGAAATGAAACAAGACAAGTCTTGCATAAGTAAACAAAAACATTTTTAAACTGCTAGAGATCATTTGCAAATTTCTTTCAAAGGGCATCCGGGAATTTTTTTCTTTCACTAGCTTCTGTTTCTTATGATTTCCATTTTGGTGGCCACAGTTATAATCCTGTGCTTCATTAACATGCTAGGGATAGGTAATGAAGCAGGGTTGTCTTCGTTTCATGCTTTCAAATCTTTCCCGAGTTGTGATGACCCTAAAATGACGCCATCACAAGGTTTTCTTGGCAAGTGTTGTTCAGAGGTGATTTCCCATGTCTTTCCTATGAGGCTGAAAGAGTGATCTGCCTTCCCCTTTTCTCTCTGTTTTGCTGTTTGTGCAGGGTCACTAAGGGATTTGGACAACAGCAGCTGTTTAGCTTGCCTGTTGTAGGTGAGCACACATAGCTACAATAGGATCAGCTGGAGAAGAATCCTGTTCTTTCCAAGCTTAAGCATTATTGCAACGTTTTTTGCGGATTCACCGCAGCAACCTGACACTGAAGGGCTGTTTCTCCACCTTTCCTTCCCCATCCTCCCATCGCTGATGCTGCCAAAAAAAAAAAAAAAAAAATCTTACAGTAAGGGAGAGGAAAAATAGGAAAAGGGAGATGGGTAGAAAGACTTTGTCAATAAGAGGTTCTTTGTTAGAAGCTTTGTTAGCTGAACTATCCCTGGGTTTGTTTGTTTTTTACCTCTTAGGAGAGGGATGACCAACATGTTGGCTGTATATGCGCTTCCCTGTTACTACCACTGGAAGCGTACCCCTGCATCCAAGTGAGAGGGAGATGTTCTACCCTTCCAATCTGCAAGGCTCCATGATGCAGGATGGTGCTTGGCACTCCCCCCGCCAGCCTGGAGAACTACCACAGGAACCTCAGCAGCGGATGCCAATTTTCAGTGGCAGTACAACCCCTGTGGGTTACACTGCATCCCATCACCACCAAGAACTTGGCCATGCTGTGTCTTAGCAGAACTGAGTGTATGGGCTCTGTTTCAATTGTATTTTTTCCCCTGTAACATTATCTCTAATGTTCTGGAGAAGTAAGCAAGCTCATCATCTTTTCATAATGTTTTGTGACACCAGAATCATTTTTATAGCTCTATTTTCAAAATCACTTCGTAACATCAGAATCATTCTTTTATAATTCTGTTTTCAGAATATATCACTAAGGGAAGGAAACTATGAGAACAGTGTTGCTGTGATTATTTTTGTGCCCTCTCTCGCTCTCACTTTCTGGGAGCAACCCATTCCAATGTGATGAGAACTGGTCAGGCAGTTAGTTACCCATATGATGTTTGCTGTGGCAGAACTGATCAATTATTAAGGTTATTCACTGGGTTGGAGTGGAGCTCTGAGACTGGGGAGTGCAGTTTTTCATGTCATGAGTATGGCAACAACTCTGTGCTGATGGATTGAGGCACTCAGCTTGAAGCTAAGAACTAGCATATTCTCAGAAAGAGAGAGTAATGAAAAAAAGTAGAGCATCTCCCCTCTTCTTTTGGTGCATAAAACATTGAGTCTGAAACAGCCACACTATCCCAGTGGCATTTCGTGTCTCTTGATATTGCATTCTGTAATTCCAAGGTATGATGGAAGCATAGAAAAACCAACCAGTGAGGTGGAATACAGGGACTTCACCACAGATTCATGAAACAGATTAATCTGAATAACAAAACCAAGTGTTATCTGAAGAAGAGGTTTGCTTCATGAGTGAAAGAATAGGAGTACTTTAGGGTCTTGCTTATTTCTGGAAGCCCTTCCCAAATGTTACTCTCTCCCCACCTTGAAATTGCTGACTCCATTAACATCTCATCTTTGTCAGGTGTCAAGATACAGGGGGTGTAACTATTGACTACCCTACAACATTGTGCAAATAAAAATTGGGACATATTAGAGTGTGGTTAAGAGCTATTAATGAGGAAGAATCCACAAGCTGGAAAAGGCTGTTCCTGAATCTACAAGGAAGGGCAATATTCCACTCCCTTGTCTCCCCTCTGTTAATTTGAGTCCTGATTACCTTTGTTCTTTGAACTCAGTTTGCAGCAATTGAATTAAGCTGGGGACAAAGGAGAAAGGTGGCAGGAGGAAAGAGAAACAGGGACATTTTAAAGGCAGCTGAAAAACTAGGATGACAAAGGATTAATTAGGACTGTACCTGTCAAATTGGAGGGTATGCTCTTGACATGAGATTGATGAGGACATTGTCCTCCAGTAAGAATTCTACTTCCCCAATGAGATTTTCCTTCAGTCTCCAAATTTCTAGTAGTGCACAGAATGAGACACTGAAAGTATTTTTCACCTAGAACTCTTACATTTGAACTGTTTGCTGGTTTTACATTCACTTGGTAACTTAGCCTGATCCTTTTCTTTGAATGCCTAAACTCTATTTCTAATTGCTCAACTGATGTTTTGAGTTACTGCAGCGTTAAAAATTTCACTCTCCAAATTTCTAGCACTGTTATAACTTAAAACATTATTTGAACACGTAGAAATAGAGTCATTTGGGACAAATGTCATTTGGGTGCATGAGGATTTTTATTTGGGGAGGCAATGCTGTCATCCCCCCCCCATATATTTGGTGCTGTGTATGAACATTAAAAGTCTGGCTTATAAGTGTACAACCTCCTTTTTTGGAGAAAAAAAATCCTTTTTGAAAGGAGTTTTGGATATCAGAACAGGCTCAGTGAAACCATAATGAAAGGGGAGATGCTGCTATAGCAGCATCACTTATACTGGAGAGGAAAAGGAAGTAATCCTATCCTCCTGGTCATTGAGCAGGGAGAACCAACAGAGTACCAGCCTTCCTTAGATCAGAACACCATATGTAGGAAAAGATGGATGTCTCAGCAGCAAAAAATGCAAGTTGGTGTGCAGTGGAGGAACTTACCACAAATAACTCTTCATTCCAGATGGTATTTGCTTGTCCCCAGCCAAGCTGATTCTGGGGAAGGTCTCCCCTCCTTAGAATAAATGTCACAAATTGCATGGAATTTATGTGCATGTCTGGCAATTTATATGCCAACAGATATATGCCTGTTTTGCCCTTTGAAAGGAATGTGCTTGTATGGACAACAGACCGCAGAGGTGGCATGATGTTCTTGTTTAGCACGAAACAGAAAACATGACCCACCAGAGGAGCGCAAGAAATTGTTTGCTGTTTTCCTTCCCATATTTCCAAGATAGAACACAGACGCCTTCTGTACATTTGTAAGGCTTGTCACTTCCTTGCAGGGTGCAATTACCAGCCATATAACAGTGTGGGTGTTGCATTTAATTATAGCTGATACCTAGGGAGCCTAATAAAATAATTGAGATGTTTCATTTTTCTATAGAGAGAGAAACCAATTTTTATCAAAAAGTTGAAGACTCTTAACAAATAAAGTTTAACAACATAGGCTCTGAGAGACATTGCCTAAATCCACCATCCCTTCACGTTGCCTCTTTTATTTATATTTGCTCTCTTTTCCTGGTTGCCATAAGTCACACATGACTTAAAGGCACCTAACAGCAACTGAAATAAAATAATCTGAAAGCACATAACAGAAAAAAATATGGGAGTACGACAGATACAGCACTCCTCATTTAAAGACCCTTCCAAAGCAACCAGTTAGTGGTGAAATACATGTAAGAATAAAATTTCTTTGCTTCCCAGTGAAAAGACATCAGAGAGGGGGCCAGTCTGGCCTCTCATGAAAGGGAGATGATCTCTCATGTCCTTACTAAGTGTGCCTGTAAGGAGGGTTAGACCTTGTCCTAAGATCTCAAAACTCAAGTAGGCTCACCTGGAATAATAATAGTCCTTCAGGGTCCCCGCCATCGACTACATTTGGGTCCTAGTCATGTGCTACATTTTCCATAGAGCCACAGTGGCCTGTCCAGCCTGTGGCCTGTCCAGCCTGCTTGTTGTTCACGTCCCATAAGAAAGAAGACATCTGTGCCTCTTGATTACACATCAAATTTGGGTGCACTAAGTTTCACCATATATGCCACAGGTTTGTTTGTTTGTTTTATTAAAGTGAGCAGCCTGCCTGCGGCATGCAGAGATCCTCAAGATGGATCACATGCTCACTGGTGTGATTCAGCACATATCTGTCGTGCATGTTGTAAAGAAGGCCATTTCGGCACTAGGCTGTTATAGTGTGATGATTCCACTTTCAACATCCTCTGGAATCCTGGGGTTTGCAGTTTTGGGAGGGGCCGGCTGGCCCCTCCCGAAACTGCAAACCCCAGGATTCCAGAGGATGTTGAAAGTGGAATCATCGCACTATAACAGCCTAGTGCCGAAATGGCCAAAGTCAGGAAGCCAAATTTGCACTTCCATTTAGGTACCCATTTTTGTTCAAAATGAAGATGAACCTATAGCCCTTTCAGTGTTATTGAACTACAGCTGCCATCACCACCACCCCATCATCACCAGTGACCAATGATGATGGAAGCTACAGCCCAGCAACATTTAGCAGAGTTACAGGTTCGCTGTTCGTATTTTAAATTTTCTCAGGTTTTCCTTCTCAGACTCTCTGACCTGGAGGACTGGCAGTTATTTTTTCCCAGTGTGCAAGGGTCTGGCACTATGTTTTGTGCCCATTAGGTATAATTGTTTCTTTCTTTCCTGGAAACTTGCCAGGGGCAGGCAGTCAATGGATGAGAGACTAACACTACATCAGGTCAGTGTTTTAAGTGACTCTTCACCTTGGCAAGCTTTTTAAACCTCAACTCTCCCCCACCTTCAGCTGCAATCCTATTTCAGAACTTATCTTTCAGCTCCCTGCTAATTAAGTGAGTGGGATATATTTTGTATTTTATCAGTATATCGTATATTATGAGCCTAGAGTAACTGCGGTCCCACATACAACATACATGGTTGTATGTTTCTTCTAATAATATGAAGGTGAATAAAAGCACAAGAGCTGTAATATTGGGCTCCCACACTATACAGTACCATGTGCTCTGTCTTTACAGTGGCCTTATGTGATGCTTGCCATATTTAAACAACTTCTGCTGGAACTTCTTTGATTTTTTCTCTTTATTGTTTTGAAGCAGTATCATGTTGTGTTAATTCCTAGCCAGAAATTATTTTTCATACCTCCTACTAAAGACATGCATTTAAATCCAAAGCATTCAACGTCCTCAGATCAGCCCATGTCTGTGCTGATGACCATGTAGTGTGTGCTGGACTTCAAACTGGCCCACAAGTCCCTTTCTCATGGTCACTTTTTCCATGGTGGAAATGAAGTGGAAATGGAACACAGGGGTTCATAACTTATGACCAGGGCCAACAAATACTACTTGTTTGAGCCATACCTTGCTGAATTCCCTAGCCCACAGAGCCAGTGACTCCAAGGACATCCAGGCTGAAGCTCTCCTCCCATCAAAAAAAAAAAAAAAATGCCACCGATATTCTGCAGCAAACTCACTAAATACCATTAAAACAGATAGAAAGTGCTGGTGGCTTTTCTACAGTTTGCATGGTTTTAATGGCCTTCCATAATTTGCTACCAAAATTTGGTCACAATTTTCCACTGAATGGCAGCATCAAGGAGGTGGGATACAGCTCCTAAGGAGGTAAGAGTATCACCAGACCCACTGAGGTAACTCACACTGATATGATATGTATATTTTTTTTAAAAAAAATGCAAATTGTGAAATTAATTATTGCTGGCTGTCATATATGTGCCCCAGATCTGTTTCTCAGTAATAAATGTTAGAGAAAACACAGAAAAAGAAATTTTTCTACTCCTTAGAAACAAAAGTTAGGAATATCAGCTGTTCGGAGGGTGGAGGGTTCCTCTTCTGGTCTCTTCAGAAGAGTCTGAAAGGGGAAGCAAGTGGTAAAAGCAGGCTAGCTCAGGTATAGTAATTAAAAAGAACTAAAGAAATGGCTGGAATAATTTTAATAGAAGTCTCGTTAATGTTGTATATTCTGAAACACACAGCTATGAACTCCCTTCAATTTTAATTATAAGGACGTTTGTTGAATCTAGATTTAATACATGAACAGTGATATATTTATTGTAACATGAGAGAATATTGCTGTGGATGCTGAAATCCCCTGGCCTTTTTGCAAAAAGAAAGCATTTGGAGCTTTCAGGGACTTTGAAAGAAATAGATTTGTTTAGAGATAATTTGTATGTGGACCAGAGGTGTAGTTTTTAATTTTTTTATTTCCCATGTGCCCATCATGCAAGTCTCACTGCAGTATTGTAGGAACATCACTGTTCATAAGTGTTTCAACAGTACAAGTTGTAATGCCTTGCTTTTCTTTCCTTATCCCCTGAAAGCCTACCAAGAGATGAAACTGGTCATTTCTAAGTTCTTTTTATTGTCATTTTGTCATTTACAAGGCAGCTTTCAACAAACACTTAAAAACTGAAGCAATAATGCACCAACAGTATCAAAATGCAACAGCCATATAGTATAAAATACAGTTATGAAAATAAACACTACTCAGTAAAGATTGCTAAATGGGACTGACTTAGGAAAGATGTTATGTATGTTTGAAATAGCAAAATTATAGGCTGGAGTTTACAAGTAATCTTCAAAACTGAGATGCTGGACAAATAGCTTTCTGAAGACATTTGAGTAATTTGAGTAATTTGATTTGAAAAGAGTAGTTGTGGAAATAATGAGTGAATTTTACCAATGAAATGAAAATAGATCACAGGGCCTTTCTGCACTATGCTGTTATAGTGCTATTATGCCACTTTCAACATCCTATGGAATCCTGGGGTTTGCAGTTTAGGGAGAGGCATTAGAATTCTCAGCCAGGGAGCCCTTTGGCCTCAGTGAACCACAAACCCACAGTCTAGGCTGAGTAGATGGCTTACAGCAGTTATTGTCAATTATTGGTCCTTTAGAAGTTTCAGACTTCAGCTCCACAAAACTCTAGCAAGCACGGCCAGTGATAATAGCTTCTGGGAGATGAAGTTCGGAATGTGTGATGGACCAAAGAGAGAACCACTCCTGTAGATGGCATAGGTAGGTAAAGCTGGCTTGATTACCTAAGGGAGCTGTAAGAAGGAACAATATTTTCTAAAGACTTTATCACACCAGACTTTTCTCCTGCTAAAATAGCATTATTGT
Organism: Iguana delicatissima; assembly: GCA_948472985.1. Lineage (NCBI taxonomy): Eukaryota > Metazoa > Chordata > Lepidosauria > Squamata > Iguanidae > Iguana > Iguana delicatissima. The sequence goes on along the minus strand of CAOKZL010000187.1, from coordinate 1,278,986 downwards.
AAAAATGCTATTGAATCTGGATTGGTCTGTTTGGTTTTGCACCTTCAGAACAATTCTGGGGTTACAGTGTTGGTTTGTGCTAAAAGCTTATCACACAAGCATTTGGGACTGCCCCCTACTACCTCATCAAAGACATCATCTCTGCCACTTTTCCAGGAGCACATGTGTGCATGTGTGTGTGTGTATGAGAGAGAGAGAGAGAGAGAGAGAGATTTTAGAAGTGGGCTGGAAAAGGAAGTAGGGTGAAGGGGCAGTGAACAAAATCAGCGTAAAAATCCAATTGAACTTTCGTAAAGGAAAGAAATAAAAAGAAACTTTCCAAACGGTATTCCACGGAGAACAGCGGAACAAAAGTCATATGATAAGTCCCTGCCAAAGACACATCCAGCTGTAAGTGTGATTTCCTGCCTTGTGTGATAAAATCAGAAGCTAGGTAGTTCCCCTCTTCCTCCCTGGCAGAAAATACAGTGTGAAATCTGGTCAGGATCATTTTTAACTCACTTCATACTGAAAGCCTCTGGTAACATTGGGTGAGTGTGCACCTCTTCTTGGCAGCTCCATTTCTGCAATAGTGCATGAGTTCCCATTACAGTACAGATACTTTGGTGTGTGTTATTCTCTTTCCATCTGTAGAGACTTTTAAGAGTTTTAATGAGACGTATCAGTGTTTAAGTCCATGCTACACTGGCGTATGAGTGGTGGTGTCATATAGTGAAGGGTGCAAAGAGGGTGGTGTAGCCCAGGAGGGCATACAGTGAGATCAAGCTTGGTCTACTGAAATACAGAACAAGCAAAGGATCAAAGGAACAAAGGATGAAGTGAGATATTGCTTGTATTTGAATCCAGAGAGATCTCAGAATGTTACTCTCAGATGCCCTAACAGGATTTGGGATGACGTGTTAAAACAATGATCTCCAAACTTTGATCCTCCAGGTGTTTGGGACTTCAGTTCCCAGAAGCCCTAGCTGACTTGGCTGAAAGTCAGGAATTTTGGAAGCTGAAGTCTAAAACAACTAAAACAACAAAGTTTGGGAACCACTGTGTTAAGTCTTTATCAGAAATATTTTTTCTTTTTTAATTAATAAATTAAAAATGCAAAAAAGATAAAGAAGATTTAGACATATAAGCAAATACACATACATATTCTACATACATTATCTATTATAATTATTAACTATGACTCTCCTCTTGACAAGTCATTGATTCAGCTATGATATTTAACTAAGATCCTTTCTATAACTAATAAAGATAGAAAAGTAGTCTAGGAGTTCTAAGTTTCTGTGTTATGTGGGACGTTAAATTTGTCAATTTTAAAGAGCTGCTTCTTCTTCTTCTTCTTTTTATAATCCTCAGTTTCCACTCTTTATTTTGATAACATTTTTTGAGATAGGAAACATAAGTATACACATATTAAGAGCAACTAAAACATTGAAATGTCAACATTCAGTTCTATGTGTCAACCATCCCATCAGTGTAAAAAGCTTACTGTCACCAGATTAGCCCATCTGTTTCTTCAGTATTTTATAACTAGATCCCAGTCTTTAGTGAAAGAATCTAATGATCCCTCTTTTATTAAAATTGTTAGTTTATCCATTACAGCCATTTTGATCAACTTGAACACTCAGTCTTCTTCTTTGAAAGGCACTGGTTTCTTCCATTCCTTAGCAAAATTAATTTGCACTGCCGCAGTCATACAAAACAGAATCTTTCCATGCTTTCTTTTCAAATTATCATACATCATCCCTAACAGGAACATTTCTGGTTTCATCTGGAACTGAATACCCAATTTTTTTTTCTATCAGTAAGTGAATCATTTCCCAATACTTTTTAGCCTTATGGCAGCTCCACCACATGTGATACAGTGTACCCCTCTCCAAATCACATTTCCAACATTTATCAGAAAGATAAATGAAGAGCCCATGATAGCCATAGGTTGCTTGGCCACATAGTATTAGAGGCAGTCTGACCTGCACAGGCACAAATTTAAATGATTTCTTTATTTCTAACAATTTATTCATAATTCCTGCGTTACATGATGGTGGTAATGCCAGCTTAAGATATATTTGATTAAGCACAGTATTTACTTCTTCTCTGCAGCTGTCAGGACCTTTGGCTATGTGTGTGTTGGGACTCTAATGGTTAAGAGTGTTGGGCTGGGACATGGATGGCCCATGTTCTAGTCCAGTGGTTCTCAACCTGTGGGTCCCCAGATGTTCATGGACTTCAGCTCCCAGAAGCCCTGAGAATTGACCATAGTGGCTGGGGCTTCTGGGAGCTGAAGTCCACGAACATCTGGGGACCCACAGGTTGAGAACCACTGTTCTAGTCCCTACTGAGTCAGGACAATCATTGTATGACTTTGGGCCAGCCACATTCAGTCTCATCTACCTCACAGCTTTGCTGTGTGGGGATGAAAACCATGTGTATGTTGGAGGAAAGGCAAATGAAAGGCAAGATATAATTGTTACAGATAAGTGGTTGAAATATGCAGCCTATTCAGGTCTTCAAAAAGCCGTTCTTATTGCAAAGGCAGCAGCAAGAAGGGAAAATAGAGGAAAGGCTGAATTGTCCTTTTTCTCCAGCAACATATCTTTTTTTTTTTTTAAATGTTATAACAAAATTAGTGAATTATTGAAGAATGCTCATATTGGTTCCAGTATTCTTTATTATGTTCATAATGTCCTTTTATAAGGTTGCCACAGGTGTGCCCTCCCATCCCATGTCCAAATATGTCCCTATGACTGAACACCTCACTAGCACTGCTGAGAACAGGAAGCTGGTGTACATGGTCTTTCCCTATTATTTCCCAATTTTTATTTCAAGTTTCAACACCAAGGTCTTATTGCCAGATCAGTCCAGTGGTGTCACCAGTCAAAATTATCTAACCTTAGAAGCTAATTAAATGTTTTAGAATTGTAAAGAGAATTTAAGGCAATAGATTCACTGAACTAAGTGATCTCATTCCCTGTTTAACTACCATTGTGCAATGAAATACAGGTTTGCTATATGTGAACCCCCCCATTACTTTTCAATTTGTGGCCCACCAACTGGTTTCTCAAAGGGGAAAAAATTCTCTGTGTAAAATTCCTTCACTCCCCAAATTCAGAATTGCTTCCTTTTATTAGGATGGGAGAAAAGTTGATGGTTTAGGATCTGTTGTCAGTGGAGACACAAATAATGCCAGCCTTTTCACCCAGCACTTGTAAATTGTTAGAGCTATGTTTTTTTTTTAAAGAAATCCACCTTGCATTTTTCTGTTCTGTCAAAGGCTATATGCAGGGGTCTCCATAATGTGTTTCAACTGTTTAGAGATTCAAGATTTATCTTGATCATAAATGATTAATAATAATAAGTGGCTCAACTGAAATATCACAGAATAGCTTTCAGGAACAAAGGATACCAACAAACCCACCCCCACATGCAGATTCCCACACAATATAGAATTGTTAAGCATCTGAGTCTGCCCTTTCTTTTCTGTTTTACTGGAGATCCGGGAATATTTAAGTAAACCTTATTTAGATGAAAAAATGATGGGAACCTTCTTATGTTGAGACTTCAGGCTTTAGTTCTTGACTTTGTTATATTCTCCTGGGATATCCTTTTCCCTGAAGTTTATATTATCTACTTTCGGATACTTTGTATCTCTATCCCGTAATTTGCAAGGTGCTTTCCATGGGTCGGGCGGAGATCTTACAGATGCTTTATTACCTTTTTGTTGTCCCTGTATGAAATTGAAAGGAATTGTAACACTGTGGAACTCATGTAACAGGCAGGGAATATAACAATTAATTGCCATAATAAAAGGAGATATTAATAGAGACTTTTTATCCAGGAAAAATTTACTCTGGATTTAAAAAAAAATTAGACAGATCAACTTATCCAGAAGTAAAATAACAGACTGATAGAAACTGAAGCACCAATAACAGAAGAATGGATTGTTAAGGTTGCTGAATTGGCACAAATTGCCAGCTTAACATGGGTTTTGAAGGACAAGCCAATTGAAGATTTTTTGAAAGACTGGAAACCATTTATAGATTTTTTGAGCAATAAAAAATCTGATCTAATAGTCTGTGGTTATGTTATTAGCAATTTTAGTAGGGCTGTTTAGCTGGATCTGTAATAGGAGAATTAATATTTCCCCCTGTTTTGAAATTTTCTTTTCATTATATTGACAAGCTGGAATGTGTCCAGAGGAGGGTGACCAAAATGGTGAAGGGTCTGGAAACCATGCCCTGTGAAGAGTGACTTAGGGAGCTAGGTATGTTTAGCCTGCTGAAAAGAAAGTTAAATGCATGATAGCCATGTTTAAATATCTGAAGAGATGTCAGATGGAGCAAGCTTCTTTTCTGCTGCTCTAGAGACTTGGACACAGAACAGTAGATTCAAACCACAGGAAGAGAGATTTTACCTAAACATCAGGAAGAACTTCCTGAGGGAAAGAGCCATTCATTAGTGGAATATACTGCCTCCGAGTGCGGTGGAGTCACCTTCTTTGAAAGTTTTTAAACAGAGGCTCAATGGCCATTTGCTGGGGGTGCTTTGAGTGTCTATTCCTGCATGGCAGGTGCTTGGACTTGATGGCCATTGTGATCTCTTCTAGCTCTCTGATTCTATGATTCTATAGTCAGGACTAGGAGGTCAGAGCTCTACTGTATTTTAGTTCTATGTCTTTTTCCCTCTCTGACTCTCTCTTTTTCTTTCTTCTGTTTCCTTGATGGTATTTTGATTGTAACTTTGATTTTATATTAGCTTGTTAGTGTTAAAAAATCAATACATAAAAATAAAAAATACTCAAGACAGAGGCAGAGATGGAATAATTTTGTCTTGTAGTAAAATCTATATTTCAAATGAAAAAAACAAGTTAAAAATATAGCCTTTGATACATAGTACCAACATGAAACAACACTCCCAGCTGCTCTATACAGGGGAAAAAAGAAAAAGAAAAAAATGCCCAATAAATATAAATAGATAAATCTGTATTCCTTATTTAGAGATCAGGAGGCAGCGTCCTTAATCCTGATGTTCATCAATTAAACTGACGCTCATTCATTAATTCCAAAAGCCTTCTAACTGGCTGTTGTCTCATTCTCGAGTTTCATGCTGCACTTTGAGAGGTGATTTGTTCTTACTGAATATGAATATTGAAATGTTGAGCGTAGCACTCAAGATTCAGAAGGTAGTTCTTTTAATATGAACAGTTATGCAGGGAGAAGCATTCATCTTGAGCAGCTGCTATTGCAAATTGTGGAGCTGATCTTCCCAGGGTTTTTCTCAGGGTATGTTTAGTTTTACAGTAAGGCCACAGTTGACAAATTCATAAAAGAATGTCAGAATCTGACTGGGAATATTGGTTCACTTGTCTCTAGAGACTTGTCCACACAAGTGCTCAGCTAGCAAGGGAGTGCCAACTTGAAATTCCATTGGATGTGTATTTGTGCTAAACAAACTAACTCCGGAACTGGTACAGGTCTGGTAAGGATATTATTGGTGCTGGGATTACTTCAGGACAAACAGAGTTGACTGCTAAAGCTTTGCTCTGGCACTGGGGATGCTTGTATTAAATAAAGGCGCCTGTCTGCCAGTGGCTGGATTTGAAGTGACTTAACACTATTGATGTGTTATTTAAGGGTTCTTTCCAGAGATTGCTTTATGTGCTGCCTTGGTATCCTTGCAGTCTAGTAACATATTTATTCCTAACTGGAGAAGCTCTAAAAGTCTACAGTTGAAACAACTAAATTCAAAGTGGCAGTGAGAGTAAAAGGTGAACCCATTCAGGGCTTGGAAAAATTACCTTTTGGACTATTAGTCATTCTGGCAATTGTCACATACCCAAGTTTCATGCTGCATGTCAAAAAGAGATTTGATCTTGTTGAATATAAGTAGCGAAACCTACAAGTGTAGCCCTCACTATCCAGGAGTTAGTACTTTCTAATATGGTCATGTGTCTCGAGGATTTGGAGAATTGTCGTTTGAAAATTACTTTTTCAAGTACTGAGCTAGCAACAGTGCCAAATAATAAGCCTGTGCAACTGAGAAAAGCAGAAATGGGAAAATGCTCAAATAAATGATGGAAAGAGGATGCCAGTCTTAAAAGATTCTACAGGACTGACTCCTCCTGCAAAGCAGGTCTGTAGTGCAGTGATAAAGACTGAAGTGCAGGCCATAACCGTGAGTACCATTAGCCACACCCCTAAAGGCCATTCAGAAATGCAGGACACTGTGTTAATTCGTATTAACAAACAAGTTCTAGAAGTTTCCATCTCCAAGAGTTGGTCTTTTGCAAAGCTAATGAATCTTAATTATGCATTCAAGACCAAGCCACCCCGGAAGATTTTTGCAGCATAATAGGGATAGCTTACAATGTATTGTTGCAGGGATAACCCATTCTTCCTCTTCCTCCCCACTTCTGTGAGCACTGATGATGAACTGGGGAGGAAGGGCAAAGAAACTGGGTGGAGATGCCAAAAGATGTCATTGTCGCTGCTATTTTTTTAAAAAAAGTTCATTGTAAACTCCCTTTCCACTACAACATGGCAGCAGACACTGTCTGAACCATCAGCATTTTCCAGTTCCCCTTTAAGATTGTTAAAGCTGCATACTGAAGCTATCCATGGTCCTCCATCTTAGCTGAAGAATGGCTATGGAGAACTTGAAAGTGTCTGTAACATTCTCAGTTGTCCTGGAAATATTCTTAGTTATTTTATTCCTGAGGTGGGTGGATAGGAGTGCTTCTTTCTTATGAATCAATCTGCAGTTTGGAGGGGATTTTATTTTAATAGTTAATCTGATTTAGGGGTGGAAAGAATATTTAAAGAATATTTTTTTAAAAAATTGAGAAATGGCCAGAAAACATGTTTTTGGAGTGTTGAGAAATCCTGATGAGAAGAATTCTAGACTGATTAGAATCTTTCTAGTACTGGACTTCTTACAGCATAGAAATATTACTTTTTGCACCGAGGAAACTGTTTCCAGTGTAGAAAATAATGCTGTAATTGGGGACTTATTCTGTGTGAAATTTGCATGTAATTGATTTGCACAGAAAACAACATTTTCTGTGCAGCAAACAACTGTACTGTTTCTGATAAATTGTTATCATTGATAGTACTATCATTGACAGTACTTTTTGTGCAGAAAGTGCTGTTTTCTGTGCAAAACAACAACATGTGAATTTTGCATAGAATAAACGCTGCATGGTTTCTGAAGACTTTCTTGTGGCAGGAAGAAAATGGCAAAAATTACTTTTTGCTTCCTTCGAGAAGAGAATAGGTGAGGAATTCAATCTCTGATCTGATTTACTAATAACATTCTCGGTTGTTATAAAAAGAAATGATAAATGTGACTTTGAAACGAGAATCATTTTTCATTAATTCAGGATCCTTATAGTTAAATCATCCCCCTCACTTCTCCCAACTCTCACTCTGAAAAATACATAAAATGTTTACCCAGTCAAGCATTTGTGAACCTAGTACTAGGATTTGGTCAGTGAACTGATGTGATGAGCATGTTCTGGGACCATATGAATTGCCTACCTTTGAGGGAAAAGGGATGTGCTGTGTAAATTTATCTCCTATTTCTTCATCAGTTTATTAGTGAAATCTCTTTCTGGGTCTTTGATGTCCTGGTTTACTGCACTGCATCTAATTTTACAGTGCCCGAGGGGAATCAGTCTTGTATTCAGCACTGAATAAATAAATAAATAAAATGAAATCCCTATTAAGGAATTAGAAGGACATACCCTGAAGGCAATAAACAATAGAGCCATTTCAATAGGCAACCAATGAGCTTTAATGGACGGGTAGGAAATCTCACGTCTTCCATATGTTTGGCATTTGAATAATTTTAACCCAGATCATTACCGAGGTTGGGGTTGATGGGAATTGGAGTCCTGTAATTTTTGGAGAGCGCCTTTGCTTTAATGTAAGTATAGTTTATTTATTTGCTCAGTCCAAAGACCATTGCAATCCAACAACTACAAAAAACAAAACAAAACATCCAAAATCTCTTCAAAACAGATCGCCCTCATCGCATAATTAAAACAATACCATAAAACGTTTTCATAGTAAAATTGAGACACAAGGTTAAAACGTAAATTACATATTCTCATATAAAATTACATAAATTACATAATTACAATTTACAAATACCATCTCTTATTCTGCAAGACTCTGATGCTTTTTATCTGGTATGAGCTCTAAAAAGTTTTCTCTTGCCCTAGCAGCCTTCACTGCAAATGCAGCAACCTTTCTAATCACATGTTGATTTGTTGATTGTACTAAAAAAGCAAGTTTCTCCTTTGCTGTCCAGTATTTCATTTTTCTTAGGAAAGGCGCTAGATAACTTTCCCTTGTCTCTGAATATATCTGACATTCAAGTAGATAATGAGCTAAATCTTCTAACACCAGCTCACCACATATGCACAGCCTTTCTTGGACTGGGATGTTATGAAATCTACCCCATTTCATCATTGTGTCCATTTGTTCAAAATGTAAGCGTGTAAAGGCTCTGCGAGCTTCCATGGACAGTGGGAATGCCAGATATTTTTCAAATCTGTGTTCTAATTTCAGTTTAGCTAGCCATTTAGTTGATCTACAAGATGTTAGGGCAGCAATGTCTAACTGAGCATTCACATCGGACACTCTTTGTTTAACCATCTTTTTGGTATCAGGCAACCTTGGATTTAATAGCTGGTACGAAAAACCAAAGGTTAGTAACATATTTGAAAAATTCTGTAGCCAAAATGTTCCTTGCTGACAAGTCCTTTGTTCTTCTAAGCAAACCTTGGGGAGCCTATCTTCTGTTAAATTACTTATTCTGCACCAGAAATTTACCATCCTGGAACATATTAGGCCCTCAATCCTATCCATCCCAAGTTCAGATCTAACTAAATAAGATGGAGTAGATTTAGAAACCCCTAAAATCATACGCAGGAATTGGGATTGGATATTTTCAATTTTTGCAAGATTTGCAAAGCCCCAAATTTCTGCCCCAAAAATAAGTGTTGGAATTACTCTTGCTTTAAAAATATTTATAATAGGGCGTAAAGAACCTGGGTACCTGTAGTTTAATAATCTATTTAAGGACTGCAAACTGGCCATAGCTTTTATTTCACTTTTCCTTATTTGTTGCACCCAGGAGCCTGATGATGAAAAATGGATACCAAGATAGCAACAGGATTTTACTTGCTCTAATTCTTTTGAGTTGATAAACCATCTGTGGTGTTTCCTTTTTCTGCCAAAAACTACCACCTTTGACTTATCATTATTAATGACCAAGTCATTTTCTATGCAATATAAGTTAAGATGTCTAAGTAATCTTCTCAGACCCACTTGTGATGTTGAAAGGAGAATCATATCATCTGCATACAATAAGATGTTAATTGCTTTGTTTGAGATTTTTGGCATATGAAACTCACAGTTATGAAGAGAGGTAACAATGTCATTAATATAAAAGTTAAAAAGAAATGGAGCTAAAATACAGCCTTGTCGTACCCCTTTATATGTGGGGATAATATCTGTTAAAGCCAGACTGGCTCCTGTTCTGACCTTCAAAGAGGTTTCAGTATAAATAGATTTCAAAAGTGCTAAAAGTCTCTGATCTATATTTGTCTTTGACAGCTTATCCCATAAGTGATACCTGATTATGGTGTCAAAAGCTGCACTTAAATCAATAAAAGCTGCAAAAAGTTGGCTACCTTGTTTTAAATACTTTGTTATCAGATGGTGTAATATAAAACAATTGTCCAATACAGATCTCCCTTTTCTAAAGCCTGCCTGTTCTTCGGCTAAAATGGAATTTGCTTCTGCCCAATCCTCTAGTTTATGGAGAAGGTGTTTTGCATACATTTTAGCAGGAATGCTACTCAGGCTAATTGGTCGATAGTTCTTAGGATCAAAACGATTTCCTTTTTTAAATATTGGCACTACTACACTAGCTTTCCAGTCTTTTGGGATACAACCAGTGTTGTTTATGTGGGTGAATAGCCCTGCCAAAACTGGTGCCCACCAGTCTACATTGCATTTAAATAATTCTGCAGGCAAAAGATCAATACCAGGGGCCTTATTGTCCTTTGTTGACTGAATAATGGATTTAATCTCTGATATCGTTACTGAGAACCACCCTGGAAGTATAGTAAAATCTTGTATCCCAGCAACTCTGTCAGAAGATTTTTTCTCATCTTCTTTAAAATTGCTTTAATGTACTGAGTGCAAAAATTGTGTAGTTTTTATCCAGGAACTGCTGGTTTATGATGGCTTGCATTACGATAGAGATGTACATCTGTAGGTATTCCAAAAAAATTAACTCAGTCCCTCATTTGACCACAGTATGGAAAGACTCCATGCCTGTCTGTCTATAAATGTTTTTCTCACATTTGTCCATGAATTGTGAAAGAATAAAGGTTCTTCAAAGGAAAGGGGCCACATAATAGGGACAGCTATATAGCAGCCTTGTTTGAAATGATTTAATAGATTTGGTCTTTTGGTGTCTGCTTGTGATAGGCAAAGTGGGAGACATGTATTATTCGTCATACACAACTAGCCTTCCTGCTGTGCATACTGGAAGGAAAGGCACTATTTTACGTGCAGGCTAATACTGAAATTGAAATAAAACTGCAGTCCTAAGTGGGTTTGTTGGATAGTTGAACATATTTTCATTCAGGATGAGCAATCAGTGGCTCTCCAGATGCTGTAGAATTGCGACTCCTATCATGCCTCACTACTACTGGCTGGCAAGTTGTCTGCTACTGTTCTAGGTGAAATTTGTTTAAATTGTTTAATGTGAATGTTGCCATTCAATACTATTTATGTTTCAGATGTCTAATGTAGGACAACACTGTCTGTGTCCCCACTAATGCACTACACCCATTCTGTGCACTCCGCTGTTGTTGTTCTTTTGTTTTGTTTTTCTGGAGCAATCTCCTTCCAGATACCCTACTCTTACACAGTCTTATTCTAATGTCCATACACTCTCTCTAGGTCTTGGTCACATGGGCACACACTGGCATGAATGTACGGTACTATTTTCTTACGTCCTAATAGAGTCAGAAACAGCTGTCTTAGCATAACATTCTGCACTCCATAAGCCTCTCCACTTTCTGTGAGCTGGCAGCTGATAACAAAGCTCTCCCACCCACTGTCATTAATAAGATAAAACCCCACAGAGCAGACATTTAACTGCAGAAACCCAGAGAAAAAAGTTTATACTGAGGCTGTCTTAAATGGGTTAGTTTAGTCAGCCTAGCATGCCTCATAAAGGTGGTTACTGAAGTAAAACTGGGTGATGATATGAGCTCCTTGGAGGAGAGGTGCATTTGAAGTGGAACAGGTCTTTGCCTACCACACAAGCTAGCTGATGATTCTGTCTACAGAAATGCACCCAACCCAACTGCTTTCCCTCAGGAGCTCAGAAAAATTATCTTTTTGGACTGTTATCCCCAGAATCCTCCTACCAGCATGGTCAGTGTTGAAGCTGGCTGAGGATTCTGGGAATCACTGTTCCAAAATCTGACATCCTAGCTGGTGTAGTCCTTTCCTTTTTCCTACAACATACAAGGTGATTAAAACCCAGTGCCAGGATCCAGTCAGCATTCTTGCTGCTTATTCTGGAGACAGGAAACACAACGAACTAGTCTTAACGTTTTAAGAAGGATCATCCATCACATAACCTTAGAAATGGAATGGCGACAGCCGGTTTAGCACTTTTGTCTGTTGCACTTTTCTCTTGAAAGTTTCCAGGTCAAGCTGCAGCCCTGAGGCTGTTAGTATCAAACTCCTAGGCACTCATCTTTAAACTACACAGGGGAGGTAAGTATTCTGCAGCTAAAAATATGACAAGAGATGGTTTTATTGCTCTTTTCCCCTGCCCCCACAGTCTACATATGAATAGGTGCCCATTCTTTTGTGTCTAAAGAACATAACTGGTATAGCATGCAGTAGTATGGTATGGCTAAATGAAAAACAGCTTCTCTTTGAAGTGGCTTTTCTGTCCTTTTGGTGGATTCAACCCTTTCAGAGAAATGTGCTTTGCTAGTTTAATCTAACCTCTAGTCTGTCTGATTTCAGCTTCTGCCCAAGCCAGCGACTACCCACGAGTCACCATGGCAACCAAGCAACCTCCCCCTCTGATGAAGAAGCACAGCCAGACCGACCTTGTGAGCCGTCTGAAGACACGGAAGATCCTAGGGGTTGGGGGGGAAGATGATGACGGTGAAGTTCATAGGTCAAAGGTAAGAGATGCTTCAGTCTTAAAACTGCTCTCCTTATCTGATTGCTGCCCAGGAAGGCAGAAACTTGGTATTATGAAATGGGGGCAGTTTGGATTACCATTCAGGAATGTGGAGAATAGAAGATCTTGGCACAAATACACTGGTTGGGGTGGTGGTGGTGAAGAAGTAGAAGGTTGGGCTGGAACAGGGATTCTCAACCTTTATTTTTCCAGGTGTATTTAATTCAACTGCCAGACAGCACAGCCAATGGCAAGGGATTCTGGGAGCTGGTCCAAGAAGGAGGGCCCTAGATTGAGAATCACTTGGCTAGCGGTTTCTAAGTTTCATTCTGGCCAGAAATCAGTTTCCTTCTCATCAGCTCTTCCACAAAGTTATCTATACTTTTCAGCATGAAGTGTGCAAAACAAACAAGATGAGATGACACAAGAAAAACGTGTTGGACTGTGTCAGAAGTGCCTGCAGAGTGTGAATAGCTTTGTTCATAAAGCAGTCTGTATTTCTGAGTTCCATTCTATGGCAAACATACTTTGAAGCACCAGATTACTAGTTAGGAGGCAAATGCGTTTGTTTCTCCCAGTACATTGACTTGTTAAAATGTTGTGTGTGTGTAGAGAGAGACCTGAGAGAGTGGGATTGTGACTTTTTTCCAGGTCAGGCTGGAACGTTGACATCATCACCACCTCAGGCTGTTTTTCTTCTAAGATTAAAGACAATGAGAACAGTGTGCTGAGGATCCAAAGCAGAGGTAAGGGACTGAGACCCTCCATATGATGTTGGTGTCTACCTTCCATCAGCAGCAGCCAATATGGTCAGATGGGAGCTAGTGTCCAACAACATCTGGAGGGCCATAGCTTTCCCATTCCTGATCGAAAGAGATGGCTTGGGTCCAGCTGCTGCCAGCAAGCATTCCCTGAAAATGTGCCCTGGAAAGGAATTCAGTCTTCAGTGGAGAGCAACTTTCCCACCCTGAGTTAGATCTTGCACAGAGCATTCTCAAGACCTTATGTATATCTTGTTTTATCAGTACCTGTGATGTCCACAGTTTAAATTGATGTTCTGTGCTGGAGATTATTAAGTTTATTACTCAAGGAAGGATGGCTGACAGTTAGGAAAAGGGCAGAGAGAAGAAAAATGATGGGATTCATTGAGTGTGTACAGGCCTGCTTTGTCACCATGCTGAGGAAAGACTTTTTCCCTGAGAAACCAAGAACCAAGGGGATGTGTACTGAAATCTTGGATACCCTGATAACTGACAGATAAGCTACAAGGTGACTGAAAAGACATTTCAATTCATAATGCATTGTGAAAGTTACAGAGGAAAACTAACAGAGGTAGTGTCAGATGGAAGGGTCAGCAAGACGGGTCTGATGATGCAAAACAACAACAACAGCCCATGATGGATGAAGCAGAACAACAAAAAAGTTAATGACAGAGAGCAGACACTGTAGTAAAGCCCAGAAAACACTTTCACTATACAAGAGTAGCAAGGGTGATGGGTCTGTGGATCATTTAGGAGGCTCAGCAACAGAGTGGTAGAGTGATTTGTAATTCCAGGATTTCTCAGTCTTTGGGTCACCCTGATTTATAATCTCTGTTGAATTCAACCCATGATTTATAATCTCTGTTGAATTCAAGCCATGCCCTATGAGGATAGACTTAGAGAGCTGGGTATGTTTAGTCTGCAGAAGAGAAGGTTAAGAGGGGACATGATAGCCATGTTTAAATATTTGAAGGGATGCCATGTAGAGGAAGGAGAGGGCTTGTTTTCTCCTGCTCTTGAGACCAGGACAAGGAGCAATGGATTCAAGCTGCAGGAAAGCAGATTCCACCTGAACCTCAGGAAGAACTTCCTGACAGTCAGGGCTGTCTGGCAGTGGAATCTGCTGCCTCGGAGTGTAGTGGAGTCTCCTTCCTTGGAGGTTTTTAAGCAGAGGCTGGATGGCCATCTGTCGGCAGTGGTTTGAGGGTGTTCCTGCATGGCAGGGGGTTGGACTGGATGGCCCTTGTGGTCTCTTCCAACTCTACATTTCTATGATTCTATGATTCTGGCCAATTGCGCAGGCCATCTCTCCCACATAAACATAGAGATGTTGTGAGTCTGAATTAATTGCAAAAAAATGTACTAAGTGAGATGATACATTCACAGCTGTGGGTGGAATTATTAGGCCTGTGGGGGTGGCTGCTTGAAGCTGCTGTTCTCACCTCATTAGAGATGTGTCTTTGTAGCTGCAGAAAGACCTATAGTTTTCTCCCTTCTATTTTTCCCAAGGATAGAGAGGCTCTATCCCTGCATACCTTATGCATACTTCTCTTGCTTCAGCCTTGCTGTCATATGATGGCATCTCCTCACACTCTTCAAAAGCCATCTCCTTTTTTCCTCTGGGTATCTTCCACATCAGCTATATTCATTTCATATCAAAGCTGTGGTGCAAAAATGTCCAGTGTCCAGAGGGTTTCTGACAGAAAAAAAAAATGCATTGGGCTCAAGTTAGCAGCTAATGTATTCCCCTTGAGTGTTTTGGTCTTTTGTGTGTTTGGATGCAAGGCTTGTTCTCAGGTATTTCATGCACAGGGCATAGCTATAATATAGATAGAATAGTCCTTTATTTTCCCTAGGTGACTAGAAATTTCTAACAGGCATTTTCCCCAAGTTACATTGCGTGGAAAGGTAGCAGAAAGCCATGAGACTGATATAAAAAAAGTATAGAAGTGTAGTGTAGATTTGCCTATAATCCCCCCCCCCACACACACACACCAGCTGAGGGTTCCAATGAAGAAATGGAAGGGGGAAAGATCTCCTGTTACAGGAGATTCTTTTGCAATTCTGGAATAGGCACCTAACCTACCATAAATTGGTTCTTGGGCTGTTGTTATCAGAATCTGTCAGTCAGGCCCTGAGTTTCAGAAGGAGCACATCCCACCTCTTCCCTGGTTTTGTTGCTGTAAAACAGAGATCGGCAAAATGCAGGTGTTTTTGGATTATTATTCCCAGCATTCCTCACTAGTGGCTTTGCAGGCTAAGACCAATGGAAGCTGCAGTCCAGCAAAGTCTGAAGAGGCAGCTCTACTGTAAAACATAATCTGCACACTTATAGCACATCACTTATTAATATATTGTGATGCACATACTCCTGATTTCTGTGTATGGTTGTGAAAGCTGGACACTGAAGAAAGCTGACAGGAAGAAAATCAACTAATTTCTTCTGTAGTGCTGGAGGAGAGTTTTAAGGATACCAAGAACTGCTAAAAAGATTTTAAAAAATGGGTTCAGGAGTTGATCAAGCCTAAACTCTCACTAGAAGCCAAGATGGAGATATATTTTGGACATACTATGATATCATATGACTCACTGGAAAAAACAATATTACTGAGAAAAGTGGAAGGTAATAGGAAAAGAGTGAGACAACACTACAGGTAGATTGATTCAATCAAGGCAGCTGTGGCCCCGAGTTTGCAAGACCTGAGCAGTTGATGACTGAAGTTCTTAGAGGTCTCTCCTTCCTAGGTCACCATAAGTCAAAGCCAGCTTGAGAGCAAATATCAGCAAATTGTGATGCAAGACTTCCTAAGTCAGAGCTACGACTAGACTGTATCACAGTGTAGACCTGTCTGGTGTAGACAAGTATCCAGGATTGTACAAGTGTCTCCAACTCTGTCAGATTTAATTATCATAAATGGGGAGAGAAATATCAGTGATTGGACTGCTGGCAAATGTTTTTAATGTGCCAATAAAATGAATAATTACATCACATTGGATGTACAGTTAGCCTTCCACCTTTATTAGGAATGGGCACAGGGCCCCCCACACATGGAAAAACTACAAATATCAAAAGTGCATGCTCTTGTGGGAAGGGGGTGAGGCATGACGGCCCTTTACTTCCTCCATCTCCTCCTTTGAGTGTCTGTGGGGGGCACTGGGGTTTGTGGTGCTGAGAAATTGGGCGGCAAGCTGTCTTTAGTTGGCCAGACAGCTGCTGGGGGAGGAGGAGGAGGACCGGAGGTGGGTTTTTTTTTTTAAAAAAAATTAATATTATATGCAATTAGAAAAAAAGAAGAAAAAAAGAAAGGAACAGTAAAAAAATAAAATAAAAAATATGCATGATTTGTACGGTAAGCATATAGAGTTATTTACAAATGTTACCATTTATCCCCCGTGTTTATCTAGGTAGCGTTTTATCTGGTATCAGTATCCTATATTCTTTACATTCTATGCATTATAGAGCACAATTATTATATATCAGAATTATGTGATCTTCTAGTCAAATAAGTTATCATCACTGTTACACTATGTTGCTTTCTTCACATTCAGGCTTCCTCTGCTTTCCCTTATTTTCATAAGTTAAATAACTCTTTCCTTAATTATGAAATAGAGTTCTGGTTTACTTTCTGCCTGCTTTTTTTAGGTTTATTCAATGCACAGTTAAAGATGCCTCTGTAGATTCAAAAACATTTCATACAGTTCTTTCTATATTAACATTATGCTAGTCTACCTATACATTATTTTTATAAATCAGATTACCTTGTCTAGTGAGAGCGTACAGTAATGACATTGATCTGCTGCTGTAGTTTTCCAAATCAGTTTCAACCGTTGTTAATATAATGTCTCCAAATTTCCTTTTTAAATACGTTGTTATCGGATTCCATTCTGTTACATTTATTTCCTTTTTAGCTTCCGTAAGAGATTTTGATAGTTTATCACATTCTTTCATCTCCATAAGCTGGGCTGCATGGCCTGATTAGAGCCATTGAGAAAGAAGGCTCCCCTAGAAAAGAACCACCTGAAGTCGGGAGGGCAAGAAATTCACAGATAATCAGTGAGAAACTCACTGGAGTTGGAGAAACTCACAGATAATCAGATCTGTGAAAGTCAAACCCACAAATGTGGAGGGAGAGCTGTCAGATATCTTGCTTGTGCTGTGAGAATTATGCTCAGATCACAAGGAAGATTAGTCAAACTGAGCCCCTTGTGAGATTCATCTCTGAAGACCAGAGGAAAAAGGCTTGATAGTTTCATCTCTCCTATTTGCAGGCTTTTGTGACCACATCAAGAACATGCAATCACATTGGCACAAGAATAAATGATGCACCTTGTCCTTGTCTCACAATAATTTGTATTGCTGTTGCTTGTGTCTTGCAGCTTGGGTGACATTGATCCAAATTAGTTTTTTATAGTTTAAGGCTGTCAGCTCTATTTTTGTCTGGTTTTGACCATTTTTATGGTTATTCCTACATCAGCTCCCAAATGCTTCATGGATACTTGGTGAATGTAGCATTGGGGGGGGGCAGGAGGTGGAATCCACCCTTTCTGATCTCCCTGTCCTGTTCCTTATTTCCTTTGTTGGCTTTTCTTCCCCTTCCAAGCCCTATTTGGAAACTGGAAGGTTTTAAAAAATAAAACTCAAGTACTGTACCACAAGAGAGGTTTTTTCTTTTAATTTTCAGATGCTCTAGTGGTAAAGTAGATGCACAGAAGAAAATTAAGGAAAAAGAGGACGGAGGAAATTGGTTTTAGCTGGCAGGAAACCAAAAATTCTCAAATAGAACATGGAAACACAAAAAGTTAACACCCACAGCCCATGCCATTACATACTGAAGGCACTGTCTCAAGGGGAGTCACAACCCTATGTGAACACATGGATTTGGAATTTTAAAATGTACCAGGACGTTCTGCGCCCAGAAAAGGACAACAAAGTTGTGGTAATTCATATGAACGGCAAGGACAAGAGACATTAGGAAAAGAGAAACTTTATTTGGATCTCAGAAATAAAGGTAGGGAGTAAGGTAATGAAAATTGCTGCACCCAAGTATGTTTGGCCGGTCTGGAAGAGACCAAATTCTGCAACTTAAAGTTAGTCATCTGCCAAAGAACACATTGGGAAGTTGAAATCTTGCATGTTTATTCTTAATTCTGCATGCAATCTTAAGGACAATTTTTACTGGACAAACAATACAAAAGAAAGAGGTTTTTTTTTTAAAGAAAACTTGCTCTCTCCCCTTTCCTATAGTTGTCCTGCTTCTGATTGCAACGTTGTGGCTGGCTGGCTTCTTTCTTTCTTTCTTTCTTTCTTTCTTTCTTTCTTTCTTTCTTTCTTTCTTTCTTTCTGTGTGTGCGTGTGTCTGAGCGTCTTGGAAGAAAGCTGTAAAGGAAATGGAAATAAAATAGAAGGAAACATATTAACTGCCCAGAATTAGCTGACGATGTTGAAATCATCACTGAATGAATGTATGTTAATAGGGCCCTCAGAGGGAATCTTCTAAGAGCAATGTTTCTGACGGCTCTTCCCCCCCCATCCTAGTGTGTTTACAGAAAATATGTCAAACACAATTCTTATGAGAAAATTCAAAATGGCAATTGTCAGAGGGAAAAATGATCACTGTACTCTTTTTGTTCTGACAAGTCCAGCGCTGGCGTTTGCCAGGATAATATTAATATAACTGCCTCAAAATGTGTTGTGTGTGCTCACTGTCAAAGAAGAAAGAGCAGTATGTGGAATTTTCATCATGTGGATCTGTCTGGGATTGTCCAGGTCTAATCCAGCACTGTTCACAGCAGTGTGCAGTTCTCTACTATTGCACTTTAGTTGTCTTGCTAGGAAGTCTATTGTTTTGGCTTTCTTACAACTCTGATAAAGCTGAGACATGGGGACTCTTGTCTCCGGGTGACTGTAATGTTCATTGGTCCAGCATGAACTCTGCTTTTTACAGACAGTTTTTTTTATTTATTTATTTTATATATATATATATATATATATATATATATATATATTTTTTAATAGACTGACCTTTTTGTCACTGAACCCAAGAAGTTGCTTAGCAACATATTTATAATGATGCCTATTGGGTGACTTTTTGAACTAGTACATACTATTTTCATTGCTACCATGGTAGATGTGCAGTAACCTTTTCTAAAATTGGTCCTACCTGTTAATAAAAAAATTCCCAAGTTTAATGACATGAATCAGTCTTCAGCGGGGGGAGGGGGGGAAATCCCTGCTTATAAGCATGAAAGAGCTGCCAAAAGTTCTGGAAACAAATAATTCAGCTGTAAAAGTAACCATTGGCAAAAGAAAATTATCATACTTGCCTTTCCTTGGAATGTGTCACTAAAATCTGGCATTAGAGCTTTATTAAACACTAGTGGCATTACCTGGGATTTTATTTTTTCATAGGTAACACTTGTTAGAAATACCTTAGGAATTACCTTACCTTAAAGAGTTAGATGCGATTGAAATAAACAGATTTGAGATCATGTGTCTCTAATTCCCCAAACTGTGTTGTTCAGTATCTGTAACTTTTGCCCATATTCCCCAATCCAGTCTGTATTCACAGTTGTTAACATACAGAGGTGGGGTTCATGACGAGGCTTGCTTCTAGTCCTCGTCTCCATAGCACCCAGCCTATTCAGAGCTCCCTGGCGGAGAATTCTAAAGGCCCCTCCCGGAACTGCCAACCCCAGGATTCCAGAGAGTCTTCACAGCCAGCCAATCATATGAGGTCTTCTCGCCTGACACAGCCAATCATATGAGCCCTGCACCTGCCTGATGCAGACGAACAGACAAGATCACTCACCAACTTTGACTTTTATATACTAGATAGCAAAACTCTTAAGGAGTGATATTGGCTGACTATTCTGGGCTTATTTTTGATGTGTGGAAATTTATTTACTGTATTTATTAGTGAAACGTCTGCCTCACCTTTCCTTTAGTGGGGTCAAGGACAGAGTATATGGCTTTCCTGCTTCCCTCTTTATCTTCACAACAGTCCTGCAAGACAGGTTGTGCTGAGGGAGATGGAGCACAGTCCTCCCGCCACATTTACAGTTTGACCTTCACAAATTTGACTTTTCTTGAGGTGTCCACTTGCCTCCCCCATTCTCCCCCTCCCATTCCCTTGCTTTTTGCCTGGGCAAGAAGGAAGGCACCCCCCATGCAAAAGGCAAGGGAATAAGAAGGGGAATGCTCACTCAGACAAGGAAGAGTTTTTCACAAGGGTTCTGCACCCCCAACCCTCACAAAAGTTGTGCACTGAGTTGCTTGACTCCCAGGTCCCAGTGTCTCAACCACTATATCATACTGGCTCTCAAAAGTTGGTTGCATGCAAGTTACACACTGAAGCAAATGTACTTCTACTCTTACCAAGTCTTCTCCTCATAGAGAAGAAAAGTAAAATGCACCAAAGTTGCTGTGCAACCAACTTGATCCAGATTTACCACATGAAAAATGTTGGCATGCTGCAGTCTGAAGAGAAACCTTGTCCTTTTGTCAGAAACCAGGCTTTTCTTTTCTTCTGTGTCAGAGAATGCTTTCCTTCCCCTGCTGACTCCTTGGTGTGCAAATGCTTCTCTATGTTCTCCCAAACATCACAGTAAAGTTATGTAGTCTTGGCCCCTTCCTGAAGCCCCTAGAGATGAGCCAGAGGGAAGGTTGCAACTTTTTTTTTCTTTTCCCTGTGGCAAGCACCTCTTGCTAGCTTTACAGCTTCCTTTGTGTCAACTTACCCAATGCAGGAAATAACAACAAATGGCATGCGTACAAACTGAGTTTCTCTCTCCAGCTAGAAGGGCTAAGCTGGAGATGGGCAGGAAGCAGCCAAGGCTGTTTAAATCCCCTTTGTTCTCACTTCCTTGATAAGGGTCTGTCTCTTTCCTGTGACTTGTACCTTCTTTGTTGATGTACCCAGAGAGAGATTTTGTCACTGTCGTCATGCTCCAGTCTCTCACATCTCTCTGTAGCAAGGTACAAAACACTTCACCTTTAAAACATGTTGGCCATAAGACAAAAAATCCAACAAAATCCAGAATCTATCTTGTGATAATAACCTTTTTCAGGCTAACCAAAATTTACAAAGTCGCTGTTATTTTCATGTTTTTTTTTTTAAGAAAGAGAAAAATCTTTTCTCATCTCCTGCCTGTAGGAAAAGATTGCATAGCACCTTTCAGAGAGGTACTCAGTCTTATCCTTTCACTTCCTTACTGAAGGGTAAGCATCCTCGTGAGTCTTGTATATTTACAAAGCCACCTTGCCCAGGCTAAATCCATAACTGGCCCATACCATTATTGGGACCAACCGAAATGCCCCAGAACTATGAGAATATCAAAGTTCTCCAGAGTCCTTCTTCATGTCACATGGTTCAAAAATCTCGGGGGCAGGGGAAGAAACAGGAAACTCCAAAGGCTAAGTGAGATGTTGTGGTTATGAAGTCTGCTTTGTTAGCAGTATTACACATTATTAGTATTAATTATCTAAACTGAGAAAGCATATTCAGTCAACTCTTCCTTTTTCCTGTTTCTATTTTCTTGTTCTTTGTACACAAGACTTTTTCAGTTTTTTTCCCCAAAGAAGAAAAGAACCAAAGCCTGTAAAGGATTCAAGTTGCAAACAGGATGTGCTGAAGGCCTTCTGAGGTGCAATTTCTTGAATCCTTGCTGCAGCTGCCTGCTCTTCTTGGTATAGATTTGCTTCCTCAGCCAATCTTTCCCCAAAGCTATTCAACTCAGAGCACAGCTAAGGGCTTGCCTGTCAGTGGGACAGTGAATCCACAGTGGGTTTTAATTAAAGCTTTAAAAGTGCTATCCAAGGTACTAAACCCTGTCCTCAAAAAGGATTCAGCACCTTGGATAGCATCTTTAACATAAGGACTAAAACCTGGAATGGATTCACCATTTCAGTGAAATGGAAGCCAGCAACAATACCCTAAAAGCTGGTCTGATCTTAGAAGATAAGAAAGGTCAGCCCTGGTTAGTACTTGGGTGGGAGATTGCTAATGAATACTGGGTGCTGTAGGCTATACTTCAGATGAAGGAACTGACAAAACCACCTCTGAGTATTCTTTGCCTAAGAAAACCCTATGAAATTCATGGTGTTACCATAAGTTGACAGGTTGGAAGCACAAACACACATAGAAGGTCCGTGGAGGTTCTCTCCCTGGCATCTTTGGGCAAGACTGGAAAAGATGAATGAAACCCTGCAGAGTGACTGACAGTCTGTTAAAACTTGGCAAGTTATTTCTCATTGTATAACTCCCCAAATCTCATAGCTTCATAGTTGTTGAGCTAGGGGATTTTGGGAGTTATAGGCCAGAAAATAACCTTTTCAAACTCTGCATTCAGTGAGAAGAAAACAATGAGCTAGAAATGGATCAACAGTCTGACTGTATATAAAATAGCTTCCTGTGTTTCAACAGGGAATTTGGACTTCAGGTGTAATACCAGAACCTGTGTGTTTCTTCAAATAGAACTGTATACCCATTTGCTATTTTTCAGATGCTCAGAATTTTGGTGTTGTAGTTTTCACTTCACTGACAATTTCCAGCCAGCAGCTGTGCGAAGAGGGTCAGGCTCTGTAGTTTTCCAGTGCTTGGACAGTTTGCAAGATCATAGTGTTATTGGCTATTTTTCAGTTTGTGCAGCCTGAGGATGTGGACTAGATCCTTGGAGAAGTGAGAGCCAGCATGTCTGTACTAGACCATTGCCTTTCCTGCCTCATTAAACAGGCCAGAGGGTAACTAGGTGAATGAGTGAAAGAGTAGTTAATGCCTCCTTACAACAAGGGAGAGTTCCAACCTGCCTAAAGGAGGCAGTTGTGAAGCCCTTGTTGAAAAAGTCATGCCTGCACCTCTCTATAATGGATAATTATTAACCAATACATAACATACCATTCTTAGGTAAAGGGTATTGGAACAGGTGGTCTCCCAGCTCCAAGGTTCCTAGATGAACCAGATTGTCTAGATCAATTTCAGTTTGGTTTCAGGCCTGGTTATGCAACAGAGGCTGCTTTAATCACCTTGGTGAATGACCTGTACAGGGAACTGGATGGAGGAATGTATCCCTGTTGGTTTTGCTGACCTCTCTGTAGCTTTTGATACCATTAACCATGATATCCTTCTGGGCCTCCTCACTGGGATGGGACTTGGAGGCATGTTTTGCAGTGGCTTCACTCTTTCCTGAAGGGCAAACTCAGATAGTGGTGCTGGAGGACTCCTGTTCAACTCCCTGACCACTGGCTTGTGGGACTCCTCAGAGTTCTGTTTTGTCCTCCATGCTATTTATTAAATACATGAAACTGCTGGAAGAGGTCCAGAGTTTTGAGATGTGGTGCCATAAATATGTGGATGACACCCAACCCTGAGGGCGACTACTCTTTTCTACCCCAATCCATGTAAACTCTCTTAGTTTTAAACCAGTGCTTATCATCCATGAGGGACTGGATGAGGATGGGCGAATTGAAACCCAATCCAGAAAAAACAAAGGCACTTCTGGTGAGTCAAAAGCATGTCAAGGAATAAGGATTCAGCCTGTGTTATGCAAGGTTACACTTCCCCTGAAGGCACAGGTTTGCAGTTTAGGTGTACTCCCATACTCAGCTTTCAGCCTGGAAGTCCAGGTTTCTGGGGTGGCCAGGAGTACTTTTGCCAACCATAGGTGTGTGCCACCTGTACCCATTACTTGAGATATCAAATCTGGCCATGGTGGTAAATGCCTTCATTACATCCCATTTGGACTACTGTGGGACTGCCTTTGGAAAGTTTGGAAACTTCAGCTGTTTCAAAGAGCTGCAGCCAGACTGTTAACTAGGGCAGGTTGCAGGGACCATATTACTAAATAGCTCCACTGGCCCCCACTTTATTTCTGGGCAAAATTCAAGGTGCTGGTTATGACCTGTAAAATGGTGTATAGCTGAGGTCCATACTCTGGCAAATTCAGTCTCCCTGTATATATATATGCCTGCTCGTTCCCTGAGATCATTAAGAGAGGCCCTTCTCTCAGTTTCATCACCATCACGAGCACGGTTGGTGGGAATGCAAGGAAGGCCTTTCGCAGTGGTTGCCCCAGATGCTGGAACTCTCTTCCCAGAGAGGCCAGAATGGCCCCCTCCCTGCTGTCCTGCTGTCGGCAGGCCAAAACCTTTTTATTCCAACAGACTTTTAATGCAGAAAGCTTTTAAAGAATGGGCTAGGGCATGCTGTATTGTTTCAAAATGTATTGTTTTTAATAGCTTTTTAATCTTTTTAATTGCATTTTATTCTTTTAAATAGAAGTGTTTTAGTTTAATTCTGTTTCATTGTTCCCTTTTTTGTATGTTTTTAACTGTGTTGCTCTTTTAAACTGTAAGCTGCCTTGAATCCCAATTCTGGGCGGAAGATGGTGTGTGTGTGTAAATGGTGGTGATGGTTTCAAGGTGTGACTGCTGACTAGGTGTGGATAACTTGCTCTCTGTCTGCTTAGAGTGAACAATCAACAAGCTACTATCATTTCACCTTGCAGGTAGTTATCACCTTTGCATCTCTTTGCTTCTGTGCAAATTGAGCTAGGGGGAGCAAGTGAAAAGATCTGGAGAAGAGTTGTGGCTTGTTACAAGTCTAACCATTCTTCTCCCTTCTCTTCTCAGACAATGGTTTTGCAGGTTGGCTATGAGTCAGTTTCCTCACTTTTCTCATTTGAATTTCAGATCAGTCAAGTCCTGGGCAATGAAATTAAATTCACTGTGAGGGAACCCTTGGGACTCAGGTAAGTTTCCAGGCAGAGCATAAATGCTTAGACTAAGAGCCAAAGGCAAAACAGGACAAGGAATGGCCTACAGTGTGGTCACCGAACTCCTAACCCCTTCCCTGAACTTTTCAAATTAGCTTTTCCAGTTTAGTTGTCAGGGCTGACCATGAGGGTAGAAAAACATGAATGAAGTACTTTCCAATTTTGTATGGTGTGTGCACAACTGGCTCAGAAACTGAAAAAGTGTATTTTATAGGGGCTACAGTTCCCAGAATGCCACAGATAGCATGGTCACTACCTAAGCCAAGGATCAGTAAATATCAGGAGACCTTGTAGAACTGCTGCCCTATATCAAGTTTTTTTTCACCCCCTACACCTCCCAGTAGAGTACTTCTCAGGATAGCTGATGTGAGGGATTGGGATTTTCCCCGCAACATGCCAGGGACTTGCACCGTATTTATACCCATTGGCTATAATTATTTCTTTCTTTTGTGGAAACTCACCAGGGAGTGGAAACCAATGGCTTGGGAATGAACACTAGTCTAGGGAGCACCATTTTGAGTAGTGCAGCCTAGTGGACACTAGGACCAATTTCTTAACACCCATTTTCAACATCCTGGGCCTTTTCAGGCTCAGGAGAGACCTACAGCAAAAGGTAACCCCCCTTCTGGAACAAATCTTGCCAAGAAAAACCTGTGATAAGTTTGCCTTAGGGTTGCCGTAAGTCAGAAACAACTTAAAGGCACACAACAACAACAATGAACCAGGAAATTATTTCCTGTTCCAAAAAAAAAAAAAAAAAGGAGGGGTTCTACTGTATCCAAAATGTCAAGTGGAATGTAATGAATTGCCCTTTAGAGCACTGGAGACATTTTGGGAGCTATTTTTCCCCTTTTCAATAATTTATTTTGGGGCTATTGGGGGCCACAAATGGGACATGGTGGCTGCGTGTGTCCCCAGGCCACACTTTTCCCCATCCCTGGGTTGAAGGCACAGGAACCTCATCTGTCAAAAGACCTGCACAGTGTGCAAGAGGATGGTCCCTCTCAATCTAGGATGTGGGAGAAGGCCTTTCTGCACATAACTTAATTTCCAAATGATCTTTCTTCCACAAGGGAACCCTGGGTGTTGTACGCGACATCTTAAAATAACAAATAGAGTGGGTGGACGGAATTGCCTCAGCTGATTAGAAAATAATAGGTATGAAGTCTCTTCAACCACCAAACTGACAACAAGCATAACATTAATATAAACAAATAATAAAAAACAGTCCTTCAATTAAAATTGAAAGTGCCTGGTGAAAAGGAATATTTTCATGTGGCACACTGCGTCCTGGCAGCAAACAAAGTCAGGACCAATCCTATTTTCTTTGGGGAAACATTCCAAAGTTGGAACAATGCCACATAAAATGCCCTCCATAAGTACATGTATATTTGTCACTGTGTATGTGTCAGTGTCACAAAATGGGTGGGTGGCTCACTTCTTTGCCCACTCTGACCTAGATGGATAGCATCACAGAAGGTTCAGGTGATACACCAGGCCTTGGAACTTGGAAGTTGTAATGGAAATAATATTCAAAGAGGAAAGCTTAGAATCCTTCAGATTTCTTCTAAATTAATTTTGGTGGGATCTGCACAATAGAAAATGTAACATCCAAAGTTATTCTGAATCACAGTAATCAAAACAATAAGATAGGAAATCTGATTATGATGCGTAGCTAAATAAAAAGCTTGACAACCAACCCACATGGTATGGTATGAACTAGCCCTGAGTGAGCTGTGCAATATTTTTGCAAAGGAAACGAAAATGAAGATGAAACAGTCCAAAATGCATCTGTTCATAGGATGCTGTTTTAAGTGTGTGTGGAATGTGTAACTACTGCCAGTATTCTGAACATGAAACAGGTGGCAAGTCTTTTGGATGAGTTATTGATTTTTATGTTGACATCACTACAGAAATATCCACTTAAAACAGACAAGATGGTAAGGACTCAGGCCCAGTAGTGAAGCAGTAAAGCTAAAAATAGTGTATGTTTAAAAAAATCATAATCACCTATTAACTACCATCTGGGCACCTTCATAAATATTTCTTTCCTAGTTACTGCTGATGGACCAACCGTCGTTAGTGATGTATTTGCCATCAGTGATGTACAAACAAGACTCATGTAGCTGACTTATATGCCACCCTCCTTACTGAGAAGACATCTCTCCTGTCTGTTCTGTTTGTTTGTTCTGAATGTGCTACAAAGCCTTTGGACTTATGAAAGGTCCCATACCTTTTCCATTACATTTTCCTTGCCTCTCATTTCAGTCAACATAGGCAGTTCCAGTGCCTTTTGTTGCAGAAACTACACTGATTTCAGGCAGAACCTGGAAAAGTCTACCACAGCTGCCAAATACCCCAGCCAGCATTACCATGGCTGAGGGAGTTCAGGAACTGTAGTTCCAAAAATTATTTTTCCAGGTTATGATCCTAAGACACCAGCTTTCTGTATAAAACTGACTTGAAGGAATGTTGCCTTCAGATCATTCAACAGTTGCTTCCATTCCTTTTGATCTTGCAGGGTTTGGCAGTTTGTGTCGGCCATCATCTTTTCTGGGGTTGCCATCATGGTAAGTGAGAAAAACCTTCCCACATTGAAATTGAATGTGAAAGCCCTAAAACTATAACAAAATCCAAATTCCACAAAAGAGTGATATCAGTGCCAAGATCTAAAAATGTGTCCCTTCATAGGCTTGCTTGGTATTCTGTCCTTAAGCAAATGCTTTCTATTCTTCTCTGTCCCACTGCTGTCTGTAGCAGCTGCTTGACCTCATTGGCTTCTAAGCTCATCATGAGATGGAGGCACTGATGCAAACCAGGACTTCAGCTTCCATTTGCAAGAACTGATGCTCACCATGCAGGCTCTTTCCTACCTTTAGACTAAAGACTGTGTTCCTGGGTGAAACAGGTTCAAGGGGACGCCTTCTTCTCTTTTGACATTTATTTCTTGCCTGTAGGCTCTCGCCTTTCCTGAGCAGCTCTACGATGCTGTCTTTGAAGAAGAATCAGTCAACAGTAAGATGCCCATCCGTCTGTATGGAGGAGCCTTACTTAGTGAGTAGTAATTTGATAGCCAAGAAAGGATAGTAGGAACAGCTAGACGAATGCTACAGGGTGGGACTGGATTTCCTGGAGTGTGGGAGTGACACTAAATATTAGTCCCCTCAGCTACGGATAGGCTACTTATGGCCTTTTAAGTGTAGTTAAGCTGCAGCTTGTCACCTTTTTTATGAAGTGTGTTGGTTGGGGCTGTTGGGAGTTGCAGTCCAGCAACATGCCCAGACTGACACAGAGTTTTATGTTTGGGTTGTTGACATATTATGCAATTGATAGCTCTCTGGTCTTTGATGTTTGTCCAGATTAGGAAAAGTGGTAGTGATGACGGGAACCATAGAAATGTCTAACTGAACTTATCTTCATATATGATTTGCTCACCATCTTGAAGATTTCCTCTTTATGTTAAAATAAAATTTCTGCTTCATGTTTTTGAAGGAGCCCCAAGTGTATGTAGACGGTTTTTCTTTTTTTCATTCCCATCCCTGTTTCAGGGAGAAGAGGCTCACTCTTCACATTTTAGTGCCACTGATTTGTTCCATATTGTCTTATCCATGCCTCATTCCTCGTGCTTTTTCTAAAGGGTTTTGGACTAAGTCTGGTTGCAGCTATTCTTCTCCTCACTGTGCGAGTTGCAGTCTGGTCATTATGGACAATTCCAGTACAACTGGAAAAGTCTCTTGGATGATTTTGTGGGCTTGCAGCAGCACCTGGTGGTCACAAGTGGAAGTACAGCTGTCCATGAGCCTATGAGTACAACTGGCTCCCCCTTGCAGCAAATTTTGCCTCTGCCATTTGTACTAGGGCTGCTGAAGGGCGCTTCATTCTGATCTGCGCTCATCCCCCACACTTCTGTATGCTTTCTTCTGTCCCTGTCACCTTTGCCTGAATGTTTCCTCATGGCTAGGTTTGACTAGGTAAACACTTGTGTGTTTTAATAGGTTAATGCGCATGCTGCGAAAGAGACAGGAACAGATAAATTAACAGCTTGTCTCTTTTCCTGTCTTGGACGTCCTGGCAAGAGATAATATTAGCTGTGCCTTGAGCCACTTCTGAAATGTTTGAAGAGGCTGGATCTGTTGGAAGTAAATCAGTGACATACTAAGTCATTTTCTCCAGACCCTTATTGAGCTGTCTTGGGCCCTTTTCCCATGGCATTTTTGATGCAAAAGGACCCCTCAAATGTCGCACCCATGTGAGGGGCGGTCCACACAATGCACTCACATTTGCACAATGCTCCAGGGCCTGGCAGGGACCGCTCACACACTTTTTCATTTTTGGCTTTAAGCCGAAAATGGCGCACTTACCTTGCGTGTGGAGCCTCACGCTGGTTGCGCTTTCTGTCCAAACCGGAGGTACCCTGAGGTGTATCTAGGGTCAGGAAAAGCAGACTCTCCCACCCATTCCTGGTCTGCTGCCATCACCCTCTCCAGGAAAGGCCCCAGCAAGAGCTGTGGCAAGGTGAAAGGCAGCCCCCTCCCACCCAGTCCTTGCCTGCTGCTGTCGTTTTTGCTAGGGAAAGGCCCCAGGGAGAGTGATGACAGTGGGCCAGGCTTAGGTGGCGTCTTTCTTGGCTGAGGAGGCAACACACCCACTACAGGCGACACACTAATATGTTGTGACGCACCATTTGGAAAGCCCTGCTCTAGCAGATGAGATCAAATGCCCCATGAGAGCACCATCCTAACTGAGCCATCCTAATTTTGCTGTGGCCTGTGGTGGTCAGAGAGTATGACCAAGGCACATGGGCTGGGCTGGACAGAATAGGTACACAGCTCAGAAAAGCTACATTGTTCAACTACAGCTTAACCCATGGTCATGATGGCGGCAGGCTTCTGAGAATGCACTGCAAAAAAGTAACTTTTCCAAACTCTATGATAGGCATGCTAGAATCTTCTCTCCATTAGCATTCAGAGTGCCTTGAAGGTAGGATGAAGGGGTCACCACTTTTGATTTTCCACTTTCAGTCAGTTGAAAGGTTTTTTGTGACAGAAGACCAGCTTGTGCTTAATTCCTTCCTTTGCTCATCTGAATCAACTGTGTCCTTGCCCTCTCTCCCACTTCCCCTCCATCCTCCTTTAGGTATCTCCCTCATCATGTGGAATGCCCTGTACACAGCTGAGAAAGTCATCATCCGTTGGACCCTGCTGACAGAAGCATGTTACTTTGGTGTACAGTTTTTGGGTAGGTGGACATCTTTAATGAGCTTGAAACAAAGGCATAAGCATATCCCTGCTGTAAAAAAAAAAATGGGGAAAACCTGTGGGTTGAAAACCAACATTTGTTATTGACATTTATATACTGTTCAACCTTTCTCCACTTTCCCCTCACACCAACCATGTTGGGCTCCATGATTACCCAGTAGGTTTCATGGCTCAGTGGAGATGAGAACTTACATGTCCCAAGTTCCAATCTAACCACCAAACCACAGTGATTCAGTATTGTTTTGGGTCCAGAGTTTTGCCAGTGATTTAATGTGCCTAGCTGTACTGGGAAGGCCTTGTGAGAGGACCTAGAAGTAATATTGGGTAAAAGCGAGAAGCTGTAAGGAATGTTGTCTGTCCTCCAGCACTTCTTAGGTAACTGTTATCATATCTAAGGCCATTTCCACACTATACTCTTATAGCGCGATTATTCCACTTTCAACATCCTATGGAATCCTGGGGTTTACAGTTTCGGGAGGGGCCGCCTTGAAAGTGGAATAATCACGCTATAAGAGTGTAGTGCGGAAATGGCCTAATTCTTGTTGCTACTCTTGTTACATATCTTCAAGGCAACATCTACTTATGGTGACTCTGTCCTAAAGTTTTCTTGGCAAGATTTATTCAGAGAAGGTTTGCCATTGTTTTCTATAATGGCAGACACATTTCTCATGTAAGAAGTCTTTAGTGTTATTATGTGCCTTTAAGTCATCTCCGACTTATGGTGATCCTAAGGTGAACCTATCCCAGAGTTCTCTAGGACTGAGAGTATTTGACACATGCAGTGGGTTTCCATGGCTGCCTGGTCTCCAGGATTTTAATCCAGTGCTCAAACCCCTACACCACCCTGGCTCTTGTAAGAAGTGTACCCTATCTTATTTTAGCATTCCAAGGCCTAAATCCAATTGTTTGTCCCAACTAGAAGAGACCCGTAAGGTCAATATGAACTCCATGAGCCAATATTTATGTAAATTTAAATGATATAATGGGCCTGCTCTTTTTGGTCCAAAAATCTCTTCCTGCCTCCCATCTTTAACTTTCAAAACTAGTTGACAATTCTTGTTTGCAGGCCCAGTGGAAATGCCTCTGTTTTTTTTCCTTAACAAGAAATCATTTGTATGATCAAAGTTGGGTGTATGGAAACAAAAGGTGCATGTTGTGTTTTGCACAAGTGAAATTTTCACAAAATCTCCACATGTGAAAAATCTTGATTGTGATGAAACACACTTTCTTGTTGAGGATGGGGGAAAAAACTGGCAAGAGTTCATTATGTTTCCAAAGTCAGAAGAGGAACAATATCATAGGAGCCATTGTACCACCACCACTGTGACAATTATTGGCTGTTCCTGAAAGATGTCTTCAGATCAAGATGTAAATGCATCAACATGCAGAAAACCTAAAAATCTGCCTTCAAAAGCTGAAGAGATGGGGAGCATGTGGCCCTCTAGCTCTTGTCAAGCAGCAACTCCCCTGAATACTCACCATTCAGCTATGTTAGCTAGAGTTGCAGTTCAATAGATCTGGAGTCCCATGTGTTCCCTATCCCTGAGAGATAGGCATCCTTTAGGATGCAGACCCAAATAGCACAGCACAAGGAAGCTTCCAAGGGCTAGAAATGAAGAAACAGTACAAACATGCCTGATTGACCTTAAAAAATTAGCTGGAATCCTGCTGGTGATATTACATGGACGTAGTTGGGAATTATGTGGTTGTCTGTACTCTTCCAACCTTGAGGAAGGAGGTATCTAGTACCTTCTTCTGCAAGGCCCAAACTCCATCACATGGCAAGAGTTGGGGAGGAACTGCCAGGTGCAGTTCCATTTTCCAGCTCTTAATTGGTCCCTTGGGCACATTCAAGGTTTGTTTAAATCAAACCTTGGGGTGGCAGTTACTAATAACAGGATTAAATGGTCACAAAAGACTGCTGGGTTTTTCACACAGCTGCTTAATGTGAACCAATACTCTGATATTCAATCTACTTGTCTTGCAATATGCCCAAATAGTGGGCTCATTGAACAGTATGAAGTTCTGATTAACAAATTAGTTGACTCATATACAGTAAACACTCTTTACACCAGGAAGTTTAGTTTGAAGGACTAGTTTGATTAGGAATGCAGAGATGCTAAGAAATGGCAACTCTGGAGCCTCACAGGAGAAAGGAGCAGCCTTATGCTGAGGGTGACATCTGCTCCTAAAAAGCAGCTAGAATTACATCTGTTTAGCTTTAGGGGGTGAGGAACTTTTGGCCCACCAAATATTTTGAGTTGCACCTCCCTCAGTCCCTTATCTTTGGCCATGATGATTGAATTGAAGTCCAAAAAATCTGAAGGGCTGAAGCTTCCCCATCTTTGCCTTGGCTATTTAATCCTTGTTAAATCTTGTACACATTTCAACTTGAAAAATGAAAACTTCTTTGTTGACAGCTGAATGGCTTTTTCTCCCCACAAATTTGCTTGCTTGAAAGGTGAAATGCGTCAGAATATATACCCTAGATGTCAAGCAAAACTTCCTTAGCTGCTTGGGTTTGCCATACTTAGTTTTAAAGGTGGAAAAGACAATATTAAAGAATGTTTTGCCCATTTTTCTTAAGTCTGAAGCTGTTTATAGAAATGGCTGTCTGGTTTTCTCTGCAATCAGTTGTTCGGACAGAAAGTGGCATTTTGTGGCTCTCCCACCTTCAATGCACAACCCTCCCACTCCATTCACCCCCCCCACACACACACACACAGGCTGTTTCATGTGCTGACTGGAGATGATGGGAGTTGTAGTCCAACCTTCCTGGGCAATTCCTCCTTGGCAAAGGTTAGCCTACACAGTTTGGATCCAGCAGGCTTTGGTAGCAAGTTTTTCTGTGTTCACAAGAAGAATCCTGGGTAGTGGTAAAGAATGACTTGCATGTGTCAATGAGTTTGATTCTAACCTGTTTTCCTTCTCTTTCAGTGACTACTATCACATTGGTTGAAAGTGGCCGAGCATCCACAGGAGCAACTCTCCTTCTAACCAGCCGGGTCCTCTTTGTACTTATCAGTCTTTATTATTATTACCAAGTTGGACGCAGGCCCAAGAAAATCTAATCTTCAAGACTTCTGGAATGTGGGTGGGGCGGTGAGCAGAGGGGCATGTCATTCCTTTTACATTTGTTTTGTACATTTTTACATATTGTCTTTCAAATCAGAATTTTTTTAATAGCATGCATCAATGTATAAATCCAGAGCTGGTGTTTCTTGCTGTCATCAGAGATCGAATTGGAGGGATCAAAGCCAGTCTGGAGAATGATGGCAGGCTCTAATAGGCGAGAAAAGAGGATGTGGAGCTAACAAGGGCTAATCAGATCTAGGTGGTTGTGGAGGGATTAGTTTTTACAGAAAAAAGTGGCACATGATCAAAGTATAGGCACATGC
The DNA here is from genome assembly GCA_948472985.1 of Iguana delicatissima. Taxonomy (NCBI): domain Eukaryota; kingdom Metazoa; phylum Chordata; class Lepidosauria; order Squamata; family Iguanidae; genus Iguana; species Iguana delicatissima. The sequence goes on along the minus strand of CAOKZL010000187.1, from coordinate 1,245,578 downwards.
AGAAGTGGAGCAGTCTCTCAAGGCTGAATTCAGAGTGCAAAAGCTGCCAGATAACCCCTATGAATGGCAGACTGGAGGACTGCAGTGGTTTGCAGACTGAGAACTGTGTTGCCTCTCTCCAGAGCAGTGCCTAGCCCCAGAGAGAGCACAGGCAGTGGTAGAAGTACTAAAGCCATATTTGGCTTAATGTCTGAGAAGTCAGGACTCAGCACCTAAGTGATCTCTTGGATGTTATTATTACTGCCGTGTCTGCAAACCTCTGATCATTTAGGGAGCACTGCGCATAATAATTTAAGAGCATGCTCTGATGGATTTTTGAAAGAAGCCTGATCAAAATATCTGAATCACCTACTGCTCTTACGTGGGCCAGTCCTCCCTCCTCCTGAGTGCTGCTTCTTTCTGGAACCAGGCATTACAGAATTGCCCCATGTGATTCCAGATATAACATTGGGAAAAGGAAGACATGAGAGAGACCAAGAGAGGAACCTTCCATTCATATCATTTACTTCAAACAAACAAACATAAACCCAGGGTACTAGAAACTGCTGACATTCATCCCCTTATGCTGCAAGAGAAAATGTGCTCTCTACCTATGTTGGAACACAGTTTTAAATAAGTAACCAAGGAAATTCTAGGAATACGCTATTATAAAAGGTGGCCGTGCCTAGTACCTAGAGTAGTTCAGTGCATACATTACAGTGATGCATAAATTGGCATTTACTTCAAAACCCTTGGTTTTGATGGTTGGTCCAGTCCTCTATGAAATGGAAATGTTCTTGAAAGCAAATGGAAATGTCTGTATAGTGGTGGCGGCGGTGGGGAATCTAACTTTAAATCCCAGTGCTTGGGAAAGTTAATTTTTATACTACAAGTGCAGAATACCCTAGCCAGAAAATTAACTTTTCCAGGCACTGTTGATTCCTGTGTCACTTCAAGCATATGGTGGCACACTCCCTCAACGGGAATGCTGCCCTCAGTTAAATGTATTGAATGACTGAATGTATCCAGTTGTAAACCATAGCTCCAGAAAGGTGTTGTCTGCCTGTCATCCCCCCTCCCCAACCCCTGTGTGGGCATGAAGGCTACACAATCCCCTGGGCAATCTAGCTGTGCTAGTAGGAGGAGCCATTCAGCCAAGGGCTCTGTGTGCTGTCCCCATCTGTGACTGCCTCTACCATGTTTGCCAGTTTTGAATGGCATCTCAAACTTTCATGGTTACCAGTGTTTATTCCTTTTAACCATTGTGTCACTTAACCAAAATAGATTAGGGTTAGCATATAAGTGAAGTTCATACCTACTTCATTGAATCCGCTGTTATTTATTATGCTTTTTTAAAAAATGATGTTAGGATAGTTTAGAGTAGGTTGTGGGATTTTTTGAGATGTTGCCTGTCAGTCTAGGGTTGCCAGTGAGTCTTTCCAAGACTTTCATAGTAGTCAAGAGGCAAACAGTCCAGCACCGGAGAGCTCATCTCTCTTTGTCTCTCATCTACCTCGCCCAGGTTGGAAGTCTCTGTGAATAACTTCAGATGAAATTGGAAGATGCTTGTTATCCCTTTGTAGGCCACAAACTTGGAACAGTGCAGACCCTGTATGTCCCACATGAGGCTTTGCTTGAATTTTACCTTCTAGGTTTCTTGTTTCTTTTAAAACAAACCTTACTGAAGATCTTCCTGTCTTCTGTCTTTAATACACATCTCACAGTAGTTTTTGTGTGTGTTGCCCAAGACCAGGAAAACTATCATTTGATGTAGAAGGCTTTCACCAAGACAGACCACCTAAGGTAGGCCAAGGTTCAACAAAATTAAGAATAATCATACATGGTTTGCTTTATGCTGGGATGCATAACTTAGCCTAGGGAAAATTTATCTGCCCTTACTGTTTAAAATTAAGGCAACACCCTTGGCAACAAAAAAATTGTGTTTGGAAAGCTGCAGGAATGTTCCATGGACAATTGGCAATGTGTACTGGCTTTTGGCTGCAGTAGGTCTCCTCCACCCAAGACTGCCTTGTTTATCTTCTTTTGGCATTCATCAAATATGTGCATGAACTTGGACTACTATATGCATTGCAGCTAATGGCTACATGAAGACCATACATCAAGTGGAAGTCCTCAAACTGTCTTGAACTTTTGATAAATGTAGTGATTAAAGTGTAGACTTTAGAATCCAAGGATAGTGATTAGTAGTCCAGTGTGAGGCTAAGCTCCTCCACAGGAGCAATTTTTGTTCATGCTGCATTCAAGTATCACTCACCGTTCTTGGTCTCTGGATAAGATGGTTTGTACACTATGTGAAATAAGTACGATTTTCAGCAATTACTTTCTGGCTTTGAGCATTTTGTTCCAAAGAGGGTGGGGCTGTGGCTTTGTCTGTTTCAGACAGATGTCAACTGCAGAAAGGAAGGAATCTTTTCAGAGTTGCTCTTCCTTGGTGTCCAAAAACTTGAGCTGACAGTTGTGGGGTGGTCTGGTGATCATAATTGCTTTAATATTACAACTGTGGGCATTTTTCTTTTTTTAATTCTACCTTTTGCTAACCAGTTTCTATTAAGGGAAACAAATATCTATGCAACTGTTTGATCAACATTTGACATGGAAGTTGCAGGCAAGAACACACAGAGGGGAATCACATGCTGATGTCCATTGTGCATGTGACTGTGTCCATCCCCAGCCTACCAGTCTACCCCCAGTAGCAAGGAAGTGATAATTGATAGAGGTGGTGTGGGCAAAGAGTGGCCCTGAGGCTAAATATAGACCACAGGCTGCTTCTGTAGCTCAGTCTCACAAGATCATCCCTTTTTTCTAGAACTGCCCTTCTCAGATGCCTATAAGAACAATTTCTTTTCTTGTAAATAGCTTGCAGCCCCCCTCTCTATTTAACTGTTTCAGAAGCTATAAGTAAGCTTCCAACCTCTTCTGTTTTAGTCATATTTTATAAAATGATTCTATAGGCTCAACAGCTCCTTGAACCTACTGAAGTTGCCGAACCTTGGGCTAAGATGAGAAGGTATTGTCACAAATGCTTCAAGGAAAGGACTATGTCCCCTCTCGCTTTCCAGCTGCTGACTAGAACGGAGATAGTAACAGTCTAAGAAGGAAGTACTCTTAAATCTGTAAAAGACCCCCACAAATTTATTAAAGACAGTAGACCTGAGAGTCAGGCTCTGCAAACTGGTTTTCCCTTAAAATCACAAAATGTGTTCAAAAAGATGTTGGCATTTTTTGGATTGAATTTGAAAAGAATATAATCAAATATAACAGATTTTACTGGATAATATCTCCAGTCATGCATTCATGTATTATTTCAAAAGCTGACTGTTTAATACACATTCCTGTATTTTATTTATTGGTTCAATTTCATAATTTGAAAAGGACAAAAATAGCAGCTGTAGACTGATTATATCCAATTTCCAGTTCTTGACAGAACTAGTGTTCTGTATTTTAGCTTTAAGTAAAGCTCACTGTTGCTATGTAAACATATCATTATTCCTCTGAGAAAAAGCCTGCTTCCATTTAAAACACATATATCCACGAACTGTGAAAAGTAAAGCCACTTGGTTGTCACAGTGTCTTCATTTTTATCTTTATTTTTTTAAGGAAATGCACACAGAAACTGTGCAAAATGCTTCAGATCAGTGTTCTGTTTTATGTTACAAAACCTTTCAATATAAAAAAGCATTACAATAGGGAATACAAGTTAAATTAGCTCTAGCTTTCTAATAAAAGGAACATTTAAAATAGATTTCAACATCTATTGGACAAGTGGTTTGTTTCCCAACCACCTGTAATAGTAACAACAACAGACAATGGAAGGGACTGGGTGGATCTTGGTTCACAAACACAAAACCAGAAGATGGACACAACGCCAGTGTGAAACTCTCCTTTGCGAGCTTCACTTCAGAAGAGACAAACTGTGTAAGACCTTCTAATTCCTCACACAAATTTGGAACGTGTTCCCTTCTCTCTAAAAGTATCGGAGACAAAAGGTGCATCAAGCTCTGGCCTCAAGGTTGTTGCTTTTTGACAGCACTGGAAAGTAATACCCTGATTGATACTCTTGATAGTCTGTCCACATTTGGAAGTTGCATTTATTTCACCAGGAAATGAACTTTCATCCAAGCCAGTGTACTTGGAATTGCAGCCTGTCACCCCAGTCCTGAACCTAGGAAGGTGCTACCTTTACATAGGTTTGGTTTGGTGTGTGGAAATTCTACTCTGTGATGAAGACTTAACAGCAACTAAACCCAGGGACTATATATATAATCTTCCTGATGAGTTCTCAAACTGGTTGCAGAATTATTCCTTTTACATCATGAAAGAGCTAGGAATATTTTTAGCTCTGCATTTTGTCAAAACATGGGCCTAAATTCAAATGCTATTCCCAAATAAAGCAGATCCATTCAATTGCTGAATGGTAAATCAAGGTGTAAGTAAATTCCATTCATTCAATGGCTACCCTCTAGTTGGGACTAGCAACTGGTTATTAGTTCTGAAGCCTTACACGCAATGAAATCTGGAATATATTACATATCTCCCCCCTCAAGAGGTTCTTTCCCACTGTTGGGGAGGGGCTCAACAGTTGTCAAGACCTCTCTAAATTTTTGATTATTCCACCTATGACAGGAACCGCTGGAATACCAATTATTAATTAACAGGGAAATTGTAATGTTCAGTGACAGTTTTCACAATCTTGTGAAACTGTTTCACCTTTTCTTGTCTACCAAAGTTGTGATGGTGCTGCTTTGTTGTGGATGTGGCAGTGACAGCAAGGTAAACATGAAGAGATGGCTTGAACCCTATTGGGGCCTTACATGTTTGCAAGTGGATTTACATATGCAGGAATTACAATTGTGCAGCTGCATAATATCCAAACCCAGTAGAGGGCTGATGTTAAATTACTATGTAGCAGAGCCAGCAAAATGCCCAATGGGTATTAGGGAACAATGCATGTCAGGTGTTCTTGCTGATGTCCCATTATGCACTTTTACAATTCAGGAATTTAGCACCTCTGCTATGTATCTAGCTAGACATAAAGTTACATGACGTAACAGGTCATACAGAATTCTATAGAAGATATTTGTAGCATAACCCCCCCACCTTTTTTTTTAAAAGTAACTAAAATGAAATCCAGCATGGTGTAGTGGTTTGACTGTTAGACTAAGACACTGAGAGACTAGGGCTCAAATACTCACTCAGCAATGAAAACCTACTGGGTGACCTTGGGCAACTCACACATGGTCAGTATCAGAGGAAAGCAAGGAAAGCCTGCTGAGCAAATTCTGCCAAGACATTTCATGACAGATTTGCCTTAGGGTTGCCTTAAGTCAGAAGTGACTTGAAGGCACACAGTTAAAAAAAATGAATTGTTACTGTTGAGAAAAAGGTAAGCGTAACTTTATATGGGAATGATAAAATTTACTACTTTTGGAACCTTGGAATTACAATTAACTGGTTTTAAAAAGTAGCTTCCCAAGCTCTACACTCCCCTTTTCTGCTATGATTATCTCTCAAAGTGGGATTTGACACACTTCAGTTTGCAGGAGGCATGCTATTCTCTTGGGCGGGGGGAGTCATAGCACAGTGGCTGAACATGCACTCTCACGTTCAACTGCTTACAGCAGGGGTGGGCAACTTGTGGCCCTCTGGGCGGTGAAGGACTTCAGTTCGCAAGATCCTTCAACTTTGGCTGTGTTGGAGATGGAGTCCAACATCTGGAGGCCTACAAGTCCAGTCACACCTTTTAGATTCTTGGACACTTCTTGTCAGTCCAAGCAAACAACAGTCTGCTAGAGAATGGTTCAGCATGTGCCTCTGCCTCTGACTTCAGACTTTGCTGTAACAAGCCTGCTGTGTGATTCCCTCCACAGGATATTGTGCTAGACCCATTCAGGGGTAGGAAAAACTTCTCTTCCCACTCTGAGCATATTCATGCCCTTTCAGATACATTCACATAACAAATTCCACCACTCTGCTACAAGTACTTCATTCTTAAGCACCTATTTGTCATGATTATATTTCATATGTGTGAAGAGTTCTATGGTGACAGTTGTTACAGAACAAGCCAAGAGCATTATCAGTACAGGTAACATCCATTTTCCCAGTAATGTCGCACATTTTCCTTGCTGTAGAATTAACTAAAGGCACCTGAAAACCGCAACTTTAATTGAAGAAACTGTCAAGGGCTACATGAAGTTTTACTTCAGAATATGAACGGTGTGATTAATCAAATATTCAATATGATTGGCTTTATGATTTTTTAAAAAGGTATTTTCTCTTTGTTTACTTTGTATCAGGTGTTTTCTTCATGCCAGAGTTTGGGGAAAGAATCCTCATTAATATGTTCTCTCTGCACAGATCATCTATATCTTAGTCTTGGATATGGTGCCCATCATTTCTCCCTGCTGCAGGATAAGTCACATTGATTTGTCAGTTTGCATTCGTATCTGGTATGTGATCAGAATGTTGCTTTCATTATGGTTTATATCTCCACCAGACTCTCTCACAACAAAGATACCCAGCACCTACCAGAGCCTTCATTCTGTCCCCAAGGCCTACTGCTTGGTGCCTGTTTCTTCAAGCTAGATTGAGATCTAAGTGGATCACCCACAGCTGAAACCACAGCTTGGCTATGGAGGGAGAGGGAAATATTTTGGTTAGTGTATATTATTCCTTTCCATTCCATTCCACTCCATTCTTTCTTGAGTTGTAGGAACTTCAAAGTAAGAATTGTTGACAAGCAGAAGCAATGCCACAAGATTCACAAACTGTGCAAAGGATAACTACAAATCAGTTTCTTACTGTTTCTTTGCCATTTGGGAGATTTTTTTTCCTCACATAGCTGAAAGGCACAGTAAAACATGAAGACCACAAGCTACTCAACAGCTACAAAAGTTGAAAATAGTTAAAGTATTTAGCACATAACGTGGCTGTAACAAAACATTCAAAAGCTTTGAAACAAGCCAAAAAATATTCTTCCTAAGGGTGACAGCCCCAACAATTCTAGATGACAACACTCTTCTTTTCCCAAAGATGAGCAAGTCTACAGCAGAACTGTTTGAGTCTTTCCCTTTATCTCAGAACACAACACAGGAAACTAACTCATTATGACAAAGAAAAAATTGTAATACATGTCTGGTTCCATCACAGCTCCCTCCTGGCCTGGAAAAAAAATCCCCCTTTCCCTATTTTCCAATACAGTAGGTCTCACACACTTCTGTAAGATTCCAGGTGAAGGCAGTATCCTTGCCTAGGGATTCAAGAAACTTTCGCACTGCCTGGATTTTTTACAAGGGATGGTTTAGTCCCCATCTTGGCTAAGGAGTGGTAAATCAATGGCAAAAAAACTTCTTTCTCCCTCACTGCTGAAAATTAAGCTGACTTGTTTATGTCACAAAGCTTTGGCTGAGCAGTTCCTTAGGATGCTGAATATCAACTGTGTTCATAAGAGATGATCTTCCTCATCATTTGATAGAACACTGTTGTGTGAAGAGGTCTGAATTCTATGCAACTTCCTGCTTCATGGAGGCCAGTAGAGTTCACACCCTCTGTGTTTTCCAGGCTCTTAGTGCAACCCATTGTATGTGGCTTCTGATGAAGGACTCGTCTGGGAGAACATAAAGTAGTGTCCAGCACCTCAAAGTTCCAGCCCCTGAAGTACAATCCTTTTGGTCATCCATATATTACAATCCTTTCCCCCGACTCTATTAACCAAAAAAATAAAGTTGTTTCTCTCTTTCCTGTCTTCATGTGGTTGAAAATTTCTCAGCTGCTCTTGGGACACTTCTTACTGGATCCCCCGAAAGAGGCACATGGCAAAAATCATAGCAAAGAGCTATAAAGGAGTCAGAAATAAAAACAATCAACTATGGTTAGAGCAGAAAAACTCAGCTAGACTTAACTATGGCCCAGCATAAAGGAAGCCTAGCCAAACAACCAAGCAAACAGAAAGAATAAAATAGAACGAAGACAAATTTTAACCAAGATGCATATGCATTCTGTATGGAGCCCTGTATAATTTCTTTCCTCTTATGCAACAAGTTGGTATGCTTATTTAAAACAGAACATTCGCCCGTCATAGGGCTATTTAGACCGCAAGGGCAGAGGATCCTCTCTTTCTATACTCCTCTACTTTGACTTGTCTGTGAATCCCACCAACTGATGTTAAAGGCAACATCACTTTCTCCTTCTGTTGCCACCCTGTGGTGAAAAATATAAACATCAATGTAAAGCTTCTAGTATTTAAATTAAAACTCCATGCCATAGTGTCCATTAAACTCTGACTTCTGATTCTTTCTCTTTAATGGAAGATTGGCACTTAAACTGAAGCATCTGCCTCTTTCTTCTGTTCCAGCCTCTGCAACATTTACCTGTTCACTCAGATAATCTAACTGAAATGAATTCACAATCTAAGTTTCCTGTCTTAATCACAAAGTTTAGATTGGTTCCTCCGCATGCTTAGCTGGCACCTTATACAGTAATTACAGTGTTGTGAGTCTTCCTTATGATCACTGTATGGTATGGAACACTGGATACTTAATGATGAAAACTTCTTCCCCAACATACCTTTTAAGCCACTCAGTGCCCTTCCCCAACACAGACACTTCTGCATTGCAAGAGATGGTGTGGAGGGGAGGGGTGAGCCATGACACATATAGTCCTTTTTCTGTAGCTAATTGTGCTACGAAAGGCCATGTATCGGGGTGGGAGGAATGGCCTGCTAGCACAGGAAATGGCTATGGTAGTGGTGGTGGGGTGAAGTAAAAGGTTTGTATGGGTTTTGTGGGATAACAGTGAGAGGCCCTCTTTACTTTCTTAGTTCACACTTTGTAGTTGTATTGGTAAGTTCTCCATCTGTAGCACCTGTGTATGGAAAAAAGGCAGTGGGGATACACTAGTGACTCCAGTCCCAATGCCCTGCATGCCACTGCCTCTCACCCTCCAGTATCAACATACTGGCATGGATATCTGCATAGGGAGAGTCTGCAGACTATGGTCCAAACCATGCAGAATCTGCATAGGGGGCAGAAATATGTGCTTGCTGGCTTCTCAACCTACAAATGGCTAGAGAATCAATACATTACATACACTGCCCTGGATCCTATATGGCAGGTGCAAATGCATAACTGAGATTTACACACTCATGACTTTTATGTATTCAAGATCCCGATGTACCCCCTAAATTAGTTCACTGGGCAGCAGCCACCAGAATCAAAAGGAGCCTGTTCCCCTATCAATCGGGAAGCAGCTGGATGGTGGTCCCCTACCCACCCTTTACTCAAGCAATCTCTGGCTCAAGGAGGAGTTGCACCAGGGAGTTGTTTCTGCCTGTCACACCAGATCTGCAACTTCCTGAGTAACAGTAGAAGAGACCCCTATTGATTCTAGCAGCTGCTGCCTGTAAGTCAGGTTTGGGGACAGAGTAATGATGATGCTTACACATTTATAATAGCCATTCATGATTCTGGTAACAATAATTTAACAGACTGTATAAGACAAACTACCATGGAACAATACTTGCAGAAAACCTAAAAACCTACTGAACTGGCAAGTAACTGAACATATCAACAGCTTTTAAAATGAAAATGTACTTTTTTTTAAAGAATCTTTGATTTCAATCTTTCAAATCAATAAATTCACTGAATTCATTTCAACTATACATTCAGAACAGAGATAGAACAGAAATTCATAAATTTCCCAACTGGAGTTCTAGGCCCTTTGAGAAATTCATGCAGAAAGAAAAATGCCATGTAGAAAGTTCCTTAAAATTGTGGGAACTCCTTCCTTCCTTCCTTCCTTCCTTCCTTCCTTCCTTCCTTCCTTCCTTCCTTCCTTCCTTCCTTCTTCCTTCCTTTCTTTTTTTTGTTCCTGGTACAACATAAATTGCACTTTTTGAGAAGTGTACAAGAATTTGAAAAACTACACAGCTTTGCAATAAAACCTGCACCCACACTCTTTTTTTTTACTACACACAGAAAACTGCACAGCTTTCTGAAAAACCCCACCCCACCCACTTACATTGGGCTAAATTGTGCTGTTAGACTTCACTAGAGTAGAGTCATTGCATCATGAATTTGCCTATATATTGGCTCACCATTCAACTATTGATTCAATGTGTCAACTTTAGTTGGAACTAATCAACAGAATGTCAATCATTGTTTTTCACTATATTATGTACTCGGGAAAAATGTTCAAAATGCAAAGCTAAATTGCAACACTTTAGCCCTATGCAAGAAATGTGGCAAAGAGCTAGACAGCGTGGCTACAGCCTTTGCCCATTTGAAGGTTGCACAACCCAGATGTTATGAAACTTAGGCTGACCAAAACTGCAGCTACACATGTAAACAAAAAACAAACAAATCCAGCAATCTTGGCTGCCTGGAAATGGTTCTTTCTGTACATACTCCAAAATTTGAATGTTGTGTGATTTTTTTTCAGTTCTAAAAGCTGCACAGTTTTCAGGGAAGGCTGCATAGTTCTCAGGAGAAGCTGCACAGTTTCTAGAAAACTATACAATTTTCTGGGCAATCTGTACAGTTTTTGTGGAAAGAAAAAATAGCAGTTCTCTAACATTGTGGGAGGAAAAAATGCCTGAGTGTCTCAAAGCTGCAGGATGAAAAACGATTTCATTTTTCTTGACGTCCATTGGGACTTGGAAAACCGTGATTTACTGTATCTAACTCAGAATAACCATGCACACAAAATCTGACACACGTGTTGCTAACACCAGAGGGCAGTGCAGGAAAGCTTTTCCACACACCCATTTTCCCTTCTATATTTTCTCATTTTGTAATTTTTGTAGATACAGAAATTTATACTAGAGTTATAGATAGATAGATAGATAGATAGATAGATAGATAGATAGATAGATAGAATAAGTAAGTGGGCACCTTGTATGGTTACTAGCACACCAAAGCTTACTATACCTCAATGGCTAAAACACCAATGGCGAGAGCTCCTGCAAGGTACACATAAGTTTCAAAGGAATTAAGTATCACAGTATAGCAGCCCTGGAAAAAAAAGGAGATTGTATGAAAAAAAATCAAAGTCAAAATGTTTTAAAGAGTGTTTTTTTATATCCTACTTGGTTCCAAGTAGACTTACTGAATCAATAGGAAAAGTGAACATTTGTTTAAGTTCCATTGATTCAGTGAAGCTACTTTGTTTGGGACTGATAACTGGATTTAGGCCACTTGAATTCTACTGTTAGTTCCATCAACAGCAAACTCATTGAATTAACAAGATTTACCTACTTAGTGACTCATCATTCAACCATTGACTCAATGGGTCAATTCTAATTGGGGCTAACCTATAGGATTCAGGTCTATCTCTTCTTCAAAAGAATCAGCACAGTCTATGAAGACAGAGAGTTAAACAGATAAACAGTAATCCATAAGCTATGGGAAGATCAATAGTATTAGTACTATAGACAGATGGACAAACACACTGGGTCTGCAATCCTGTATGGCTCAACATAAAAGGAGGTCTGCACATCAATGTAAGCCAGACTGAGCCATGTACTACCACCCCAACTTAATGAAAAGAGCCTCTGAAGCCCCCACCCCACATCATTTGTTGCTTTCTGGGGAATGGGTAGGATTGGAGAAGCATCTGGCTATACTCCGGCATAGCCCTCCTTGGCAGGCAGAACTGCAGAACCATCTGGTTACATCCCCCCGGTCAGTTGCAAAATGATGACATCAGAGCTGAGATGTGACATGATACTCTGCAGGTCTCAGCCTGATATAATTATTTCACATCTGGGTATGGGGGATATAACCGGATGCTTCTGTGATCCTGCCTGTTCCCCATGAAGCACAGAATGGCTGTATGAGGGCAGGGGGCTGGTCAATAAGTTGAAAGGGGGCTTGGAGTACTGCAGAGGGAGGAAGGGAATGCCAACCCCAACATTGCCCCAAAATGAACATATACATGTGTAAGGCAAACATACAAATGTTTACATCCTTAACAAGATGCCAGCATGTGTTTCATACAAAGAAGGCTCTGAAAGTTTATCTCATTTCCTTTTACAACACAGGTAAAAAAAAGCAAGTTCTGAAAAGTGGTTCGGTGATAGCAACATTTTACAAATGGTGAATTGAGACCAGGAAATGTTACTTAGGATATCAGTGAATAATTCTGCACAATGCTCAGGGTGTAGTCATATACCTGTTGCAATTGCAAAAGCCGTTATGGACCTGTGAGACCTTCTTGGGTTCATCTCCCATCCTATTCTACAGACATTGTGCGTGGCCTTGGGCAAGTTAGATTGTTTCTATCTCAATTAATGATGGAAAAGAATTTTGGTGGTTTTCATTATCTCACCAAAATTACCAATTTTATACCAAGACATACTGGGGGACAAAATACACTTTATGTTATAAATGCAGCTATCTTGAAGACTTGTAATATGTTTCATACATACAAAACCATGAATATATTTTTAAAATATGAATAGCTAAAGCACATTTGCAAAATATGCATACTTTAGTCTATGAGGGAAAAACATACATTGGGAAAGGTGTGCCAATAAATGGACACATTATGGAAAATCCATACAGAAAATGAGTACAAATTTCCACTTGGGAAAATGAAACATAATCTCACTTCTGATATAGACAGAGGATGAAGCTGATTTGGAGATAGCATGGCACAGGAATGCAGATGTGCAAAAACACCACTAAATCAAGACTGAGAATTTTTCACATTCCTGGCCTCAGTTTACCATTTGTAAGATGTCACGGAGCCACAGAGCCATTTTGCTGTGCAGGCAAAAATCATAAGACATTGCTAAACACTTTTATCTAGCACACTCTTACTCAAAAGGAAAGAAGGGAGTGACAGAGAAAAGAAATGAAATAATAATAATAATAATAATAATAAAATTTATTTTTATCCTGCCTCTCCCAAATGGATCGAGGCGGCATCACAGAACATATAAATATTAAAACATCAAAATGTAGCCCACCCTCCCCACCCACCAACCCTACCATCCCCCTAACACACTATTAAAACAGATTAAAAATAAATTGAAAACTAAAATTAAAAACAAAAACAAAAACAATTAAAAAGGGACAATTGATGAGAGGCAGTGGAACACTAGTCTGGGAATTGAGCAGTAAAAGATTTATAAAAGGAAGGCTGGAATCATGTATGACCATTGTTAATGTGTAACAAGGAATTACACACTTGTGACTGCTATGTATTCATGGTCCCTCAATCTCCATTTACCAGGAAGCAGCTGCTGCCAACAACAGAAGTCCATTCCCCTGTTGCTTGGTGCTGCTTCCACCCACTTCCTTATGTGAGCAACCTGTGGCACGAAGAGAAATCACTACAGGGAGTCTGTTTCTGCCTGTTACAATGGAGATTGCTCATGGGATGGGGGAGAATTGGCAGCAAGCTGCTTCCTATAAACAGGGAAACGTACTACCATCAACTGCAGCAGCTGCAGCCTGGTATGGGGGGGATTTGGGGAGGTCGTGTCATGATTCAATGCACAGCACCTTAACTATGGTGTTTACATATATGTACAGACTATACAGGATACTAGCTGAAGAATTTAAAGCCAGAGACTGTGCGCTTCACATTCTCCCCCCACCCCGCCCACAATACACACACTTCAAGGCATATCATAAAGTCCCGCTTGCCCTCACCTGCCGGTTTTGGTAGATTTCCTTCCCTTGGAGACAGTCTTCTTTGCTGATAATTGCTCCATCACGGGATTGGAGCTCCCGCCGGCAACAAGCTTCAGGAACTTCATTGTGAGAATGCAGGAGAAGGAAACGGGGGGCAGTTTCAAAATCTTCTGGACCATTGACACCACAGCAGCCAAACTAGTATACATGAAAGGCAAACATGTAGTTATATCAATCAATGTCTTGTGGGACAAGAAGCAGAACAGAGCCCTTGAAAAGACTATATACACTTCCAGTTCAGCGAGGAACAGGCAAAGACGGCAGAGAGATTACGCTCAACACTTTGATTTCCTGCCTGGCAGTAGCAGTCGCAATCCGCAGGTATACAAGATATAGAACCTGCAAGTGGGTGCCCAGGACCTAGGGGCACCTGAAGAACCCTGGATGGACTGTGAAAGCCCCAGCTTATCGCTGTTTGAGAAGAACAATGATTGTGGAGGTGGCAGTACGGGAGTGGAGCCACTATTCTACCAAAGGGCAAAGAAAACTCTTCTCTTCACTCGCATTACATAAGTCAGAAACTCAAAGAGAGAGTCTAAACAGAGAGATCTCCATAGGTGAAATAAGGGATGCAATTAAACAGTTGAAGGGAAACAAATCGCCTGGCCCAGATGGTTTGACAGCCCTGTATTATAAAATATTATATAAAGAACTGGAAAAGCCACTACATAAAATTATGAACAGAATTTTAACAAATCAGAAAATTCCAGAGAGTTGGAGGGAAGCAAATATTGTATTATTGCCAAAAGAAGATAAAGATGTATTGTCAGCTGAGAATTATAGGCCGATCTCACTTTTAAATGTAGACTATAATATTTTTACATTGATTTTGGCAAACAGGTTAAAAATCTGCCTACAAGATATTATACATGAAGACCAAAATGGTTTTCTACCAAGACGATACATTAGGAACAACACAAGAACAATACTTGATATAATAGAATATTTAAACTACCATAATCAGATAAAAGGAGCACTAATATTTATTGATGCGGAAAAAGCTTTTGATAATGTAAATTGGTTATTTATGATAAAAATCCTAGAGGCTATGGATTTTGGTAATAACTTTGTAAAGTGGATTAGAGCGATACACTCTTTACAAAAAGCTAAAATTAGTATAAACGGGAATTTATCAGAGTATATTGATATAGAAAAGGGAACAAGACAAGGCTGTCCTCTTTCACCACTGTTATTTATTCTGATATTAGAATGTCTGAATAGAACAATTAGGGATAATAAGAGTGTAAAAGGAATAAAAATAAGGGGAGCAGAATTTAAACTTAAGGTCTTTGCTGATGATTTAGTTTTTACTTTAAAAGAGCCAAATAATAGTATAGAATCATTACTATTGACGATTAAGGAATATGAGAAAGTTGCTGCCTTTAAAATCAATGCGGAAAAAACTAAGAGACTGACTAAAAATATGAGTAATAAAGAAGAGGAGGAATTACTTAATAAATCTGGCTTTGAGACTGTAAAGAAGGCTAAATATTTAGGGATAATATTAACAACAAAAAACCAACAACTTTTTGAAAATAATTATGTTAAAATATAGGAGAGTATAAAAGGGGATTTAAGAAGATGGGAGAAAATAAACATTTCCTTATTTGTTGATGTTGCCCAAATTAATGTATCTCTTCCAGACAATTCCTATTATCTTTTCAAATACTGTATTTAAAAATTGGCATAAAGAAATCTCTAAATTTCTATCGGGCAGGAAAAAACCTAGAATAAAATGGAAAATATTAATAGATGCTAAAGAGAGAGGGGGACTTGGGGTTCCAGATTTGAGGATATATTTTGAAGCTGCATGCCTAACATGGATTAGGGAGTGGGTGACATTAGAAAACAAAAGGTTATTGGAATTAGAGGGCCATGAATTGAAATTCAGTTGGTATGCTTATCTGTGGTATGGAAAGATAAAAACGAATGCCAGATTTAATAATCATATTATAAGAAGATCGATTTTAAAAATTTGGGTAAAATATAAGAGTAGGTTTGGCTTAAAAATCCCAGGTTGGGTGTCACCACAAGAAGCTTTTTACAGGAGACAGATGGGAAGTCTAAAAATATGGTTGAAATATAATGATTTAGTACAGGAGAAAGGAAATAATTGGAAGATGAAAGTGTTGCAAGATCTGAAAAAGGAAGGACATGAGATACAATGGTTATCATACTATCAATTAAATGAGAAGTTTAAAGATGATAATAAAAAATACGGTTTTGAGAGTAGTAAGAATGAATTTGCAAAATTAATATGTGCAGAGGAAACACATTTAATCTCAAAAGTATATAAGTTATTATTGAAGATAAATACAGAAGAAGAACAAATAAAAGGAAGTATGGTATACTGGGCTCAAAGGATAGGTCACACTATTGAATTAGACCAATGGGAAGAAATTTGGGGGAGAGAGTTGAAATTTACTTAATTAATGATTTGAAAGAAAATCTTTACAAAATGATATATAAATAGTATTTGATGCCTAGCAAACTGGCGAAAATATATAAAAAGGGAAGTAGCCGATGTTGGAAATGTAAACATCATGAAGGTTCATTTTTCCATATGTGCTGGCAGTGTATTAAAGCTAAAAAAATTTGGTTAAAAAATTTGTAAATTTATGCAAAAGATTTTGAAAATAAAACTCATATTCCAACCAAAACTGTTTCTTCTTAATATGGTAGATCTATTAGATAAGAGAGAAAGGCAATACAAAGATTTGATAAGAAATATGGTAACAGCAGCAAGGATAATTTACGCTAAATTTTGGAAAAGTAAGAGAATACCTAGTCTCAGTGAATGGATGAATACATTAATGGAGCTTGCAGAAATGGACAAACTTACAAGTATATTAAAGGGGAATTCAACAGAATCATATTTAAGAAGATGGAAACCTTTCACGGAACATGTAAGGGAAAAGAAAGGAGATTTAATGGTTGGTGGTTTTGATGTATAATAGGTATAAAAGGTAAACACATGAGTGCGTTTTAATTTGACAAGAAGAGCAATGAGAGGTAGATTGTAGGAAGTTTTATAAAAGTAATTTAAAATGGATATGGGAATTATAGAACTGTAAATAGAGAAGAGATGCACAAAGGTATGAGGTATTATACATGAATTTATATATAGAATTATATATAGAACTTATATACAGTATTTATATAGTTATATGTACACTGTGATTATATTTATTTTAGAGAGAGGTGTTGAAAGCAAATGAAGTTACTACCAACAGATGAAGAAACCTGGAAGCATCTTAGTTGCTTTTTCTCTCTCTCTCTTTTTCTTTCTTTCTTTCTTTCTTTCTTTCTTTCTTCTTTTTCTCTCCATGGGTTGCCCAAATGTCTTGCTTTGTTTTTTATCTCTTTTTTTCTTTTTCTTTCTCTCTCTCTTTTTTTCTTAATATTCTTTCTTTGTGAATGTATTTGTATTTGTAGTTGTCATTGTTTTATATGTACAAACTAATAAAGAATATTTTTTTAAAAAAAGAATACATAACCTGATAAAAAGAATATATGTGGGGTCCAGGCAGGTAAATGGTTTGAATGTAACAGGCTGTTTGATTTGAGGGTCTAAGTTGGTATTTAATACAAGATTCTACATCATTTCAAAATTCTGCATCTTCTGACTTTTTAAACAAAAATTGTTTCTAGTCCTTACACTGGCAGTGATGGTAACCTTAAAAGTGTAATGTAATATATGCTGAAACCTCCAATAATCAGAGGACTCAGCAGATGCTCAGCAATTACATAGTTATTTGAAAGACAAAATGTAAAAATGTACAAAAAATGTAAAAGTGAAGTGAAGTTCCATCACTGAAGCGAAACTTTCAAACCCTGACAAACTATTGAGCTGAATTTATCAAGTGTAAAGACTTGTATTTTTGTTCGTTTTGTCTCGAAGGGGAGAGTTTTCCTATTATATGAAATCCGGGGTGTTTGAAAGCGAGATTTGGGACGCAGGTCCGTCTAAACTTCAGGGTTTGGCTGGTTTGTCGCAAATAAGGAACCGGTTTCACTTTCGCCCTTGAGAGCGCGAACTGAAACAGGTCTGCTTCCCATAGACTTCAATGGGGCTTACTAGGAACAGACCTTGAACAAAAAAACTACAAGGAATGGAAAAAGAAACACCAGAATTGGAATATATCTAATATATATCCACAAACTCCACTCCACTGACAGTGAGTTGAACAATGACTATGGTTTCCTGGCACATTACACATATTATAACACTGCTTAACATCCAGCTTCATGCGGCCTCTCTTGCTCAGTTTATCACACCTCCTTTCTGGTTCTCAGCCAGCACCATAGTACATTCCAATAACTCCCTCCACCACTCATATGGTTATCTACTCACCTTGGCATTAGGAAATCTTTCCTCCTGCCTTTGTCCCCAGTGACCATAGTTAAAACTGAACTTGTCACCTCATCACCATACCCACAAGTTCTGGATTGCTACTCACAGATACAACCTGCTCATTCATAGTTATAAAGGCTTGTTTGTAGGCACAGCACTCCTTGCATTTGATGAAGCAGACTTAGTCTACAAAAGCTTATGCTACCAATTTCTTTCTCTCAGTTAGACTCAAAGGTGCTACAAGATTCCTTTGCATACTGATCCAGACTAAGATGGCTAGGTCTTAGAATTCTCCCAGTATGATACTGTATGACATGTTCCATGAGTATGATACTGAATGAAAGTAAGACGTACATTCCCTGCACATTGTTTTTGGGCAGAATTGCTGGATTTTCTTTAGCGGTAGTACCAGGGACTTCAGTGATGTCTGACTCTTGTTTAAAGGTCACTACACTAAACATATATTATTGTTCAATGCTAAGCTTTAGTCAGATAAGTACACCCCAACTCTAAACAATTGGTAGAATAGTCCTGTGCCACCTCATCCCCTACACACTCTTCCCTATGTGATTTTTACTCTCTGATGAACAAACACAGAGAAGAAAGCTACTGAAGTGTTGAAAAAAATTCCTAGCCTGTATTCCAACCAGACACTTGCGAACATGTCCAGGTTCTTGTTGCTGATTCATGGTACTTGGCTATGAAGCAACACAGTTCAAATGGGCTATTGACAAGCCAGCAGTTAAAAAAATACATTGGGTACACTCTAAGTGTACTATGGATGCAACCATTTATTTTAGAAATACAAGATGCTATAATAGACAACATTATAATGACTTTTTCCAACAAAAAGCATGCTATAAGAACTCAAAAAGTGGTACTTTTTCTAAGTTTCAATTGATTTTTTTTCTCCTTTCTGTACTACAAAACAATGCTGGGTCAATTATTTTCTATTTATGAAGTGCGTTTCTATGTCACTCTTTATCCATAATGACTGGCAGTATACTTTACAATTGCAAAACAAAAAGAAACACTTTTTTTAAAAAAAAGTTAAGACAATATACAGGGGCCAATGCTGACTAGACTACATCACCCTTCCTTTCCCATATTTCCCATTTTGTATACCCCCCTTTTTTTTCTTTTACCTTAAAAGATGTAGGAAGGGATGCAGTTTATTTTAAAGAATTAGTACTTCTGGACTTCATTTTGGATTGTCTCATTATAGCGTTTTCATAGTAAAAGACACCCAGAATAGGTTTATCACATATGGAGCTCTGTAGGCATGGTAGGATTTCAGTCCATGACTTTTGAGCTGAAAACAGAGCTTTGGTGATGAATTCCTGCCTATGGGACATTTTCCTAGAGAGAAGCTCTCTTGGTTTTAAGCCTGATTTTATTTTTATTTATTTTTTGAAATCTTATATCCCTCCCTTCTAAAGCCCAAACCCAATTGCTAGTCTAAACCACAGCAGCCCCACTGAATCAATAGGAGCCTGGCAGGTCACTACTTATGTAAGTTTCACTGATTCAGTGGATCAACTCTATTTGGCACTAACAATTCAACTGAGGCCTAAGTATTTACATAAGCACTAAATAGTTAACAACTATTAAAACCAGCCATAAAAAAGAATAAAATTACTAAGCAACAACATAATAGTCAAAGAGTACCAGGCAAAGACAGTTTTTAAATTGCATAAAGTCCCACTGGATTCAACAGAAGTTGCTTCTGACTAGACATGTCCATAGGATGTTTCCTGTGAGGCTGATTTACTAAACATACTCTCTAGGGAATAAGGCTACTGCTACTGTCTCCTTCTTTCAGTTTGCTGTGTTGATTTTAGTTACTCTGTTAGAATCTGGTGTGTTGCGATTGTTTATTTACAACTGCAAATCATTAAGAAATTGTTGCTGTTGTTTTGAACAAAGATTCAAATATCAAAATAATTTAATAACGAATCTTTGAGTACCTATCCCACACAATGACACATGATGTTACTCACTGTGATCATGACCGAGTTCCAGGTGGAAGAGAAGACATCAGACTCATTGTTCCCCTGGTAGTGCTTCTTAAGCTCCTTCGTAAAAAACTCTCTGGTCAACTGAAATACAAAGAATGAAGCAAAGCAAGAATTGACTTCTGCCTGTCCTGTAAAGTGCAGAAACTTGAGTGGTGAGAAGTACAGTGGGCTCTCCACTTTCAAAGGTCTCCCTTTTGTGAATTTGATTATTGCGAAGTTTATTGCTCTTCGTTCCCCTATCCTCTCAGTCTCCTGTCATTCCAACAGCCCTAGCTGATAACCTTCTTTTGGAAGATTTTGCAAGTAACAGTTGCTGGCAACCATGTTCTCCACTCCCTTCTCCTCCTGACTCTTCCCCATTGTGTTCCAATAACCCCATGTCGTACCTCTCTTTGACATCTTCGTACCCACATGTGCCTCATCTAAAAGTGGCTGTTGGTGGCAGTTGCTTGCAACATTGGATTGAGCTGGGTGCCTGTTAAATTCTGGATAAGGTGCATGCAAGTGTGAAGGTGTCAAAAGAATACATGAGGTGGGGCTGTTGCAAGAAGGGAAGGCACAGGGAGGACCAGGAGGAGAAGGAGATGGCAGACACAGCCGGTGGCAGTTGCTGCTTGCAAAATTGGATTGAGTTGGGTGGCTGCGAAATTCTGGATGAGATGTGTGTGTTTGGGTGCAAAGTGTCAAAAGAAGGTATAAGGTGGGGCTGTTGCAACAAGGGGAAACAAGAGGGAGCACCAGTAGGAGAAGAGGGTGAAGAACATGACTGCTGGTTGTTGCTGCTTGTGAAAATGGCTTCGGTAGTCCTAGGAGGCAGTTGGTCTTTGAAAATCTGATTTGCAGTTTTTCTACTTTCACAAGAGTATTGCCCCCTAAGCCTCACAAAAGTTAAGGTTCTTATATGCTGTCAACACTATTAGCCCTTGATAACGTTACCTTACAAGAGCAGTGGGAACTGTGTGCCTCTAGATGTTGGACTGCAACTCCCAGCAGCCCTAGCTAGCACAGCCACTGGCAAAGAATGCTGTAACTTGTATGCTGGAGAGAACTCACATTCCACCTCCACCTTACAAGATCTCACATCTGACAGACTCCTGGTGGAAACCTTGAAGATCCTTCTGAAATACATGAACCAACGATCTAACTCATTGGAAGAGAACTTCCATTCTCTGTCTCCTAGGCTGCAAGAACAAACTGCCCTTCTGTTTAGGGAACAGTCTGTTTGTTACAACCATGTGGCTGTTAAAAACTGCTAGTCTTATAATTCCATTGCTTCTAGTTTCAAGGTTACAAGATTATAACTTTACATTGTATCTATGCAGTGCTAACTTCAGAAAGATATAGTTAATTGTTCTTTCAGTAACTATTGTTAAGTCAGCAACCTTTGCATGCCTATAGCCGATAATGGCTAGTTTGCTTGTCTGCAGACTTTCTGGTTGTTTGCTTTACCACTCCTACTCTTTCCCTATATCGCTCTAACCTACAACTATTTGTCACCCCTCCATTATACCACATATTTGACTTTGCAAAGAATTAGTAAATAAAGCTGACTTAGATGTTTTGCAAAGAAAGCTAAGCTTATTTCTTTTTTCATTGTTAGATCTTCTTTGTGTAGCTGGGGATGTGTGAAGGATGGGGGTATGCCTGGTTGTTGTTCAGTTTCTGCTTTGTTCGATTGCTCTAGTTGAGGGGTCTACAATTATCTCTCATTTTCCTAATAATTGCTTATAAAAATGAAACTTGTTTAAATTTCCATAGATTAAAAACAATGAGTTATATACTAGTTATATCATAGTTCTGTAGTAATTCACAGTTTATCCATATTTTTCCTAATTAAATAAATGAACTATAAAACAAAGATTTGAGAAGGATATTTGAAATCCCTGAAAATCTGCTGAACTTTCAGAATGCTGATGTTTGCAACCCAGGTCCAATACACCACTTTCTTAGGCCCTTTCCACACGGGGGAACGGGGCAGCGCACGCAGGGACGGATCTTACCTGAAAACGGGTTGCTCCGTCCCTGCGGGGAGCGCGCATTCGCCGCTCCACACGCTGGCGAGTTTCGGCGGTGTTCGGCGGCGCCCAAAATGGCGGCCGGCGACTTCCGGCAGCGCTCCGCCAATCAGGGCAGCGCGCCAGCCGGAAGCCCGCCCCTGGGCAGCTCTGCCCCTGCAGTTTCACACGGGGCGCTGCAATGGGTTAGCGCGCTCGCGTTTCGTAAAAACCTCATAAAATGTGGTTTTTAAAAAACGTGCCGCGCCACCCCTTGCGGCCGCGCTAGCGCGGTTTGAGGTGTGGAACCTCCACTATTCAAACCGCTCTAGCGCGCTCCACGGTGTGGACGACCTCCGGATGAGTCGCCCTAAGCCGTTTTTTTTCCCCCGTGTGGAAAGGGCCTTACTTAAGATGGAAGATATACTGAATAGAATTTGAACTGAACTAGGACAGTTTATACACTAGTTCAGACAATGGTGTCCCCTGTGGCCACGGCCAAAACAATCATTTCAGATCCCTCTTATATCCCTCTTCCCCTAGACACAGAAGACACTGCAACAAGCTTTGGGGGGAAAGGGGTTATTTCCATATTATGCATCTAAACAAACTCTGATAAACAGAATGTGCCCCAACAGTAATTGTTAGCAAGTAATTCAGTGTGTGTTAGCAAGTTCTCAGTAATTCAATGTGTGTTACAAACACACTGAGAGTGGGGGCATATTAATTTTCATACTGTTCAGCCTTGAGCTTTATTACTAAAATTAGCAGAATTTCTGAGACCTCATAGGATTTGCAGGCTTATTAAAACCACATCCTAAACAACTGCACTATGAAGAGGACATGTTACCTTCGGATGGAAATGCTTATTAGTCAGAAAGGACAGAGAAAGCTCCCTGGGGAAATAAGCCAGTATCATCAGGGGTCTCCAGGTTAGAAGGTGTCCCCACACATGCTCAGGCATTGTGTTTCCCTTCCCTTCTTTTGCATAATTTACCCTACTGGGCTCTCATCCTGCGGAGACAGCCGCCCGCCTGACTTTTTTATTATTATTGATGCTTGTCTGTTTCCTCAGTGCAGACTTTGAAACTAATATTACAGCTGGTAATAGTCCCAATTGGCTTCCTTTGACCAGTTTTGGAACAAAAGATTAATTTGAATATAAAGTAAAACCTTTATTTTGACAGGCATGATCCCAAAGGAAATGTTTGAGGCTGGTGTTTGTGATTTTTATGAGATCTGACCTAAAACAAAGCCCAGTGCTGGGACTGTGCTGATTTGCCAGAAAAATAACCCATTCTGTTTCTCTACTATAATATTTCACTTTGTTTCAAAAATCTGGACAAAGAGGGAAAACAGAGTTAACAACTTAGTCACACTACTCATTTCCAACATAAAAAAAAGAATTCAATAAAATAAAGGAGTCTGAAGTCAGTCCTATGAACCCAGTACTCCTTTATTAAAAGCCAATGTTAGTCTCGGAAGGTTTCCATGCACTCAATGCACAAACTACTTGGATCTGCTACAGATGGCAATCCTGTCAAACTCTGTCAAAACCCCAGCTAAAACTCTTTGAGATACAGAAATTAGCCGGAAGGTGAACACAGTTTCTCCCAAATGCCTATTGTGTCACATAAGCTCCTTGGTTTCTGGACAGATGAGATGATAAAGAATAAGTGATACCTGGGGCAAAAAGGGAAGAAGATTCAGGAGTATAAAAGAAAGCATAGAGCCCATATTTAGGAACAGTCTATGGTGAAGATGGTAGCAAAGAAGTTATCCTTTCCCACTACTGGCTCATCTGAACATTAACCTAGTGGAGCTGTCTGGCAAAGTAAACTTTTAGGTTATGGTCCAAGAGAATTGAGGATGCCACCTCAGCAATCTACTGTGACCATTCTGCTAGATAACTTTACAGGCAAATTGATGTACTTCATCCTTGTCCAGTGTTATGTGCCTTGAAGTCAATTCCAACTCATGGCAAACCTATTATAGGGTCCTCTTGACAAGACTTAGAGGAGATTTGTTATGGCCTTCTTTTAAGGCTGAGAGAATGTGACTTGCCCAAAGTCACTCCTTGGGTTTCCATGGCTGAGTGGGGATTTGAATCCCGGTCTCCCAGAGTCCTAGTCCAACACTGAAGTCACTATCCCATGCTAGTTCTCATTCTTGTCCATAGAGAATAATTAAGGCAGCCACTCATGTTGATAAAGAAAGAGAGTGGTGAAGATGGCCAGGTGTATATGTTCGGTAACTAGTAACTAAACTAAAATCTGTCATCTGAGCATATAGAGAATTTCAACTCCAGAGAGTCTTATATCAAATGAATTATTTTATACCGATTTCAACCTGCCAAACAACTTAAAATGGATGGGCTGGACCAGACCCATTCATTTGTTTTACTTGACCTCTTAACTGCATTTCATGCCATTGACTAAGGCACATCGCTTGACACCCTGGCAGTATGCAAGCTACTTTTACATGTTCTATTCCTTCCTTGAGAGATGTTTTTACATCATAGCATTTATGGTGTGTCTGTGTCCCCAGATCTCTCACCTGATTTCAAACATAGAACTGTTGGGACAAATTAGTGATTTGTGGCACATTGTCACTAATATATGAATAGCATAGTACTCTGTAGTCCTTCTCAGGCATTCATTTTTCTAATGACAAAGAGATCCTCCAACCAATGGCACTATTTTTTCACAGTGGTGGGATGGTGTGAGGCAAAAGTATATGCTGATGGCAGCAATGCTGCTGGCATGGACTCCAAAATCAGATAGACTTTTGCTGAGGCACCAGACTAAATGTGGCAAACAGTTACTGGGCAGCAGCAGCAGGGGTGTGTGTGTGTGTGAGAGAGAGAGAGAGAGAGAGGCAATGTCAGAGGATCTCTCAGAGACAACGGTAGTGGTACCATAGCTAACAATGTTTATTTCTGTGCAGAAGGAAACACAGTGAATCCCTTTTAAATCTCTTTTACCATGAAAACCCTATCATGAGACAATCCAAAATGAAACAAGAGATAGTGCTAGAAGATGACACTCCTATATTGGATGGCACTCAACAAGGTACCTGGTGTACAGCAGAGGACAACTGTAAGTAGCACTGTGGCTAATGACACAACTGGATTCAAGCCAAAAGGATGTTTCGCTGTTGACACACTCAGAGCTGAAAGAAAAGTCCAAAACTTCACAACACTTATTATATGAGCATGGAAAGTGAGAAGCATGAATTAGAGGAAACTACCCATTGTAAAAGAAGAAATAGAACATTCAAACATTGCAGTACTTGCGGTGAGTGAGCTAAGTGAGTGAGCTAAGTGGACAGTAACGTGACTTTTTGAATCAGATAATTACAAAGGTTTTTTTTCCCCTCTCATGAAATGAAAATCTAAGAAGAAATGGGGTAGCATTAATAGTGAGAGAGATGTAGCAAAAACAGTCAAAGGATACAACATAAGGTCTGGCTGATTAATATCAATAAGACTTCAAGCAAAGTTCAAAGGGATATTCACATCAATAATGGATGTTCTACGATCAGCAGGGAAACATATTAAATGACTTAAGTAGAAATAAAAAGACAATGGAAAGAATACACAGAATAACTATATAAAAGGATGACAGATTCATCCATGGAAGAACCATTTGAAGATAAAACCACAATTTTAGAAAGTGATGTGGAAGTTTTTCTCAGAGCACTTGGGAGAGAAATCATCAGGAACACATGACATACCAACAGATCTGCTTCAGACTGTAGAGAAAGAATCTAACTAAAATCTGCCAACAAATATGGAAAAGAAGGCAATGGCCCACAGATAAAGAGTGCTCAATATACATTCCAGTCCTCAAGAAAGGGGGCACCAGGGATTACAGTAACCAAAGGACTATGGCATTAATTACCCACGCAAGTAAAGTCATGCTCAAAATACTACAACAAAGACTTTTACCATATATGGAGCAAAAAAAATGCCAGACATCTCAGCTGGGTTCCAGAAAGGAAGAGACATTAGGGATCATATTGCAAACATAAATTGGATAATGGAACACATCAAAGAATTTTGGAAGAAAATCAGCCTGTGCTTTTTAGATTATAAGAAAAATTTTGATTGTGTAGATCATGAAAAACTATGGATCACTCTTCAAGAAATGGGTGTGTCACAACATTTATTGTCCATTTGAGATGTGGTGCTGGAGGAGAGTTCTACAGATACTGCAGACTGCCAAAAAGAAAAATAAATGGGCTACAAGAGCAAAATAAAGCCTGAACTCTCCCTGGAAGCCAAGATGACTACACTGAGACTGTTGCACTTTGGATGTATCATCAGAAAACATGACTCAGTAGAAGAGACAATAATGCTTGGTAAGTTCGAAGGCAGTAGGACTTCATTACAGATGGATAGACTCAATCAACAAAGACTTTGCAAGAGTAGAGCAGGGCTGTTGATGATAGAGTGAGTGAAGATCTGTCATTCATATGGTTGCCATAAGTCGCAGTTGATGGCAGATAACAATAAGAAGGACCCTCGTCCTCCAATTTTGATCTCCTCATATTTTTTTAATGATTTTTATTAAAATATAAAACAAAAAAATTGAAAAGACAAAGAACATACGTACATAGCAGTATCAGATAATTTTCATGTAGATAGGAAGACCTCTAAATTTAAATTTAAATATAATAAATAAATCATAGTAGTATTATCCTATTATAATATTAATATACACATAATGGATGTAATACTTGATTTGGTATTTCCTAGGATCTGCCTACCCACCTTCTTGCTTCTTCATTTCAGCTCCATTCATTCCTCTTCCTCTCTGGCTTCCTGACTAGTTTGTCCTTAGTATAACCCATAAGCTATATACATGAGGATCCGTTTCTCTTATTTACTTACATCAAGGCTCTACTGATATTGTCCCTTGTATAATATTCATCTTAATCTTTATACAATATCCTAATATCTTTGTGCTTATCAACACCTAATATACATAAAATTTGTTCTTTTCTCTTTTCTTTTCTCGTATCTTCCCTTAATCCAAAAAGCTTGCTACCATCGAATCTCCCCATTTGTTTTTAAAAAATTGGATAAGAGGGTCCCATTTTTTAACAAACTTCTCAAGAGAGATTCCTCTCATTAATGTCATCTTATCCATAATTGCCATGTCGTACAAACTTAATTCCCAATCTTCTACATCTGATACGTCCTCATATTGAACTGTAATCCTGTTCAAGCGAATGCAGTTAAAAACCTCTGTTTGATCAGCAGTTGTGCCTTACTAAGTTTTTTTTGGCTCTGGAGTACTATAACCATTCTTCTCCTATATAAGGAATTATAAAAATGGTGGAATTTACTACCACGAGTCCAATCAATGACCTTAGTCTAGATGGGTCTCTATGTATCGGCCTCCAGCCAGTGAAAAACAGCTTCATCTACCACAGTTTCCTGTTGATGTAGAACTTTTGCTTTTATTGACTGCTTATGGGTTACTGCCCTGTTAATAAATGTTGAACAGAACTCTAGGTAAGGAAGGGAGAAGACAGCTCCCAATGAAGTTGTGTTTGGTTTTCAGTAACTATGACAGCCCTGCTAGGCTTTTGCCAAGTTGATGGAACAACTTTTACTTAATAAAATTGAATTTCTTTGAGTCTTCCTGGTCTGCCTATTTCCTAGGTCTCTCTAGTTTGCTTCATTTCCCCCCCCAGATGAATTCAAGAGAAAATCTCTACCTCCTACATTTCAAATGTTCCTGATGCCTGTCTGCTTCATCAACTATCTCATTCAAATCTCACCAGAGAACATCTCTCTTTTCTCTTGCTGTTGGTTCTTAATTTCTCGTTTTCCCTTTCCTCTTAATTATTCAACTCCAACCATGCTATTTAACCCCATACAGCACTGTGAGAGGCTTGGATACAAGATGTTCTACAAAATAAAGCTGTGCCACACCATAAGACAAGCAGTAAATTGTCCATCAGTTACTTCAGCCTCTGAGGGACACAGGCTATGTTGAGTAGAGCATTAATCATAATACAACCTTGCAGGCCCAGAAGCTATTATGGAAATGTGAGAAGAATGCATATACACAGACAGTGCAATATTCAAAGAAATCACATTTCATCAGTTATCAGCATATTTTAATATCCTTTGACTCTGAGCTGTTACTTCAGAGCAAAACTAGTTATTCTCAACATTTTAGCTCTACCACCATATCTTGGTCTTGCAAAAACTCCAATATCATCTCAGAAGCACTCATGAATATTCATGTCAAGGTATATCTATCCTCTTCATTAACTGAAGTGCCTTGTAGCATCTTAAAGACTATCAAGTTTTATTTCCACGTGCTTTCAGAACTGCAGCCTACTTCATCAGATGAGGTTTGCAGCAACAGACTATTGGTTGAAATGACAAACTACATAAGAACATCTCTAGAGATTCATTATTTTAGTTTTTCCCCCTTAAATAGTGTTATATTGCATTTTTCCTGGTTTATCATCTTAACTGCAAACCATCAGTTCGAAGGAGAAAATATACCCCTACATTCAGTATATAGTTTGTTGTTAAGGAGGGTGGTATTCTACTTCTACTAGAGAGATTTATGTTTACACACAGATTAAACAATGTTCAATCCTCTGTTCTCAGTAGAGGCCCAGGTAACTTCAGTGGCCATCAATGTATTCTATCACCAGAGGCTAGTATGTCAACTTCAGCACCCTCTTAGTCGCAGATAATTTGCCCAGGTCTAACCGTGCTCTGACAGTCTTAAGAATGGTCTGCTAGAATGTACTGCATATGGGGCTACTTTTAAAGTTTTTTTAAACTTCAGTGAGTTTGAAAAAGGAGACTGATTAGTGGAAACACATGTTGTGATAATGGGGCTTCCCATTATCTAGACTTAGCAAAGGGAGATACTTCCCTCTTCAGGTAAACCAAGGGTTAATGAGGTCTTGGGGTTAGATTACATTTTAGGTGGGTCAGCATCACAGGTCACAGGGTGAGAACTGACCAACCACAAAGAAGGAGGTCGGCATCTTGGAGATGCTTCCAGATCCTTCCAAGGAGGAAATATAAAACTTCTGAGAGGCCATGTGGCCAGAGAGAAGAACCAAGAGAGAGATGGGATCTGACCCAGTGGCAGACTGGAGGCCCCATGCCTCATCTCCAGGCCCCTCCCATCTCCTTTAGACCATCAAAGCCTATAACCTACTTGTGAGTAACCAGGAATAAGATAGTTAGTCGCGTTAGGGCTTTTTATTATTTTGGAGACTGGTTGATCTTAAGAATGTATCTGTGCTTTTATATCTGTTTTTTGTAACTTCTTGTAACTAAGAGTACCTGGGAGGGGGGAGCCTCTCATGTGTATTACTATTTTGTTTATTTACATGCCTGATTAAATACTTTCTGTAAAACCTCTGTTTCTCTCCATTCCCATGTCAGCCTTTGGCACACACTAGCTAGGACGTCTCTCACTCAGAAAGGGAGGGGGGAAGGTCCTTAAACGCATAGAGATTGATAATATACTGAACAGCGTCCCACTTTGCTGTTTGGTTAATTCAGAATTCAGTGGGTGGTGGCGGCAAGGTTTAATAATGCTGAGGGAATTGCCAGCCTTTGCCAAGGAGAAGAGTCAACCTTGGAGGCTGGTATGAACCCAGTAAAGCGCTGGAGGAATTTCCAGTTTTGCAAGAGTGGGAGTCAACTTGAAGGGACTGGAAATAAACCCCAGTATGACACATGTCACTAATCCTAGAGTTCTACTCCATTTGAGTTCATTTCTGAACCCAATTCTTTCAGGAGCTTATCTTTTAAATCCTACACAGTTTGGTACCTTGGTACTTGGAAAAAAAAAACCTGCTTCCACATCAATCAGTCCATGTACCGTAGTTATCATCACGGCACTCTTCACTATAGACTGAAGGCACCTGATTGGCTACTGGGATGCTTCTTGTCTTGTGATACCCACTTATAAAATCCTCTCTCCAGATAGGCTCATATGAAGCATACTTTAAAGCCTCTTTGCTGTCAAGTGGAGACTTTTTAATTTCCTCAGGAGTTTAGTAACTAAAGATTTGAATTATTTGAAATTTTTAATTGCTTTTTTAACTCAACTGAGCTTTCTGTTTTATTGTATTTTTGTGACTGGTTTGATAATTTTATACAAGGGAGATATATAGATATATAGAAATGCTTGCACAAGGTGCAGAAACAGTTCCAGTATCCATTGTGATACATTAGTGCAGCTGCTTTCAGCAATAAAATGTCAAGTTCACCCAGAGTCCACAGACATGGAAGGCTCAAAATCAAAATTTTGCAAGTATGAGGAGAGCAGGCGTTTAAGTGAATGCATCCAGTATCTGAAGGATGTTCAGTACAAAAGATAGCTCTGAGATTAAAGATGTATTTTTAATAAAGAAATTGCAAGCATGGGGAGCATGATCTGGATCAGCAGATCCAGTGTGGTTTGGCAGAGTAAAGCTTTAATCATTTGCCTTCTGCTGCAATCCTGATTTGGATCAGGTCTCCACTGCTGCAAATATCACTGTCCAAAAATGTCCTATTGAATCAAATGGCTTAGGTGTTTTTTTAACGGGTAAAACTACCCCGGCTAGGGTCCTACATTACATGGGTTTCCCCCACATCCTCGGCCTATCCATTAAAAATAATCCTCTTCATTTAAGGCCAGAGCTATGTGCCTAACATCCAAGGATAGCTAAGCCACTAGAATATTTTGTTCTAAGCATTCAACCTCCTTCACGTTGCTGAACAGGAAGTGCAGCACTGTTGCAGGAAACCCCCCCCCCGCATGCAGAACAAAAAAAAAATCAAACAAATGGATGCTGTATCAGTGATGCCCATGTCTACAATACAAAGTAGGTTGTGTCCATGTGCTGCTTTCTCTCACTATGTGTGAGGTCTTCTACTTGAGCTCTCTTGAAAAAAAATATTCAGGAAACAAGAGCTGTATTGACTAGACCACAAGAGACCTCTAGGAACTGGTCACTATTTATAGAGAAATAGCAGTTGCCACTAAGACACAATTAAGTTCTCCCCCCATCTCCGCAATCTGGAATGGGACATCATCTAAACTGTTTACAAAGCACTGTTCTTTTCCTACTGTTCAGTGACGGGGACCACCAGCCAACAAAGGAGATATTCTTTCAGTTTAGCCTTTGGATAGATATGGCTGTTTTAACATCAGTTTTTTGAAACCTTTCTTCTTTCTTTAGGCCTTTCTACTTTTAATGGCAAAATACAACCTCCTAGGGACAAATTAAATCAGTGTTAAATTCTTGTTAAGTTTGTTGCAAGGTCATTCTATACTTGTTCCCCCATTAATTTCTTCTGCATAAAACACATATTAGAATTAGGGATGTCAAGTCATTAACAGGCTTTTAAGAAAATATGGTTGTTCTGCTTTCAGCACAGTAATTAACAAACAAACACACATGAAAACAAAGTATTAGTTTCATCTTAATCTATCACAAATGTGTTATATCAGATCATTCCAGTCAAATTAACTGAAATATCTTTTTTTTTCATTTCCATTTCAGTACAACTAAGCAATCAAAAAAATGGTTGTCATTATCCAATTAACTAAATACAGATTTCAGCTTCAATGAATAAACTGCATTCGGTGAGAGAAACATATTTGTAACTAAAACCAGTTTTCCAGAAGCTTGTTAATGTTGCTCATTTCTTTGGGCTTTTGCAGTAAAAGTGACTGGTAACACACACACACACACACACACACACACTCCATCTGTACGATTCCAATCATGGTTTGTGGTGCTTCACAGCTGTGCACATATTGTGTCTGTGCCATTCCAAACCATGGTTTGTGTGCTTCACAGCTGTTGACCCAGTGGTGGCCACTCCCACTCCACTCTGGGCCACAGAGATCAGGGTTACTTTGTTGAAGGATCACACTCCACCTAACCACCATAAGATGAGTGTACTTCAGTCTCACAACATATAAGCTGCTTATGTTTTACTTTAAATACACTTTAGCCAAACATATGAAAAGCCTTGAGAAGTCATCAAACTGAAGTTTAAATGATCAAACTATTATATTAAAAATAAGTATTTGGCTATTTATACATCTCAAAAGCACAGGTGTCCAGGATATGTACAGTCCAGCATTCTGAACTCAACAGATGTATATTTCTAATTAAAACTTAGCTTTTTGTCTTAAATGCCATTAAGTGGCACTGTGAAACTTAATCAAAGTGAATTAACAACAGTTTGGTCATATGTTCAGAAGAAAAATGTGTCCATAACCTGAGATCACCTGAGCTTTTCTGCAAAGATTACTTTATACATGTCACAATTTCAACCATATGCCAATTCTCTTTGTATCTCTTTGCATAATACATGTGTATGACAGTATGGAAGTTTTGCCAACAATTTTGGCATATAAAACAAACATGTTAGGAATGTTCCCATGTGATGATGTAAATAGGTCTGTGCTTCCTGAAAACATACTCAAACACAAACAAAGCAGTTTGCAAAACAGCCTTAAAAAAGATAAAAATGGAATATTTGAGGAATGAGAAATGGTTCCCTAAGAAAGAGAAACAGATTGTAGAAAGCTTAGTGACAATTTTCCAAGCAGCACTGCTATTAACAATTGTTATTTGGCTAACATAAAGGATAAGGAAGCAATAAATAAGTTGAAGAACACTGAAAAACTCTTATGAGAAAAGAACCAAAACAATCAGAAAGAAATTTTGGGTAGCTATTCAGAGAAAGAGGGAAGAAGAGGACTGACTTGAGCAGGAGGATGGAACAAGAGAATTAGCTTATTGGTAACACCTGACTCCCACATTTACTGTCATAAAGGCCAGAGAAAGATGAAGAACAACTGAAATGCAAGGTATAATAACACTGTACACAACAGTAAACAGATATTTCCATAGGGACTGGGCTGGTTTTGTGTGTTTTATCATCTCACATGGGAAACATTGGGCATGCTGCCACACTAGCTTTCTGCTTCCATCTTGGTCAATCAAATGGCTCATGTAAGCTTACTCCGAAGCTTACATCAGCATAAGTGGGCACCCCAGGTTCTCCTAGGGCTTATTGCAGTTTCCTTGTATTCAACAAGATATTTCCCCACATGTTACAAAATTAAAAGCAAATCCTGTTCTCTTAATGATGTGCCCTCAAAAAGTTATTTTTCAAACATTCAGTGGGTGGCTAGGGCAAAATGAGTCCTCACTCAAGAGATGGGATCTATATGAACCTACGTGTGGTCTTCCTAACACCATTTCTGCTGGTAAAGTCTGTTGGGAATTGCAGTCCAACAAAAATTAGAGTGACCAAGCTGCCCACTCTGCCTTTAAGTTGTGGTGGGAAAGGACTGCAACTTATCTTGACTATCCTTATAAAGCAGACAAGGTCTTTCTTTCTTTCTTTCTTTCTTTCTTTCTTTCTTTCTTTCTTTCTTTCTTTCTTCTGCCTTTGTCTCTCTCTCTCTCTCTCTCTTTTGGTCTTCCTCACCCTGTTTTTTAATTTTTTTTTCAAAGCTCCACACTGCTCATAGCTGCTCATGACTCTCTTGACAGATTCTTGCCGCTCCCCTTCCTGGAATGTTATGGAGCATTGCCACATCTAGTCTCATCACTGCTTCACTCGCAAGGAATACTGGGTAGAACCTGGGCAAAATATCTTGGACTACAACTCTAAGAACAAATCTTGTCCCTTCCTATCCAGCCAGAACTGCAAGCTCTAGGCTACCTTTTGCCAAAGCTTCTGTCCAAAATCGCTTGGTTATCCTTTTAGTGCCCACTTTGCTTATCTGTCATTCACAAAGATTTATTTGTGAAATGCTTATCTTTAAAACATAAACAGACATGCTCTGTTGCAAAAAACTGAGAGTAGTCTTGTGACAAAACCAGCTCAAATAAATGCAAATAAAAAACTGAAAATACCACAAGGCATCCAAATCTCTTAGCAAAGAAAAGGGAGAGAGGGGTAAAGTCTTGGAAGCAACAAAAAACTAGAGAAACTGTGAAAGGTCCGAATATGTGGGTTCATCTACAACAAGAAAACAAACTGAAGCAAATTTTCAGTGGTGGATTTTTCTTACTCCCTGCTCCCCTTGCAGGCATGGAATTCACTACAGCAACCATGCTGGACACCTAATAGACAACATTCTAGACTGCGAGGTACATGAACACATACAGTTTATTAACCCTAAACAAATATGTATCCCTGAATTTTTTATCCAGCCATTCTCACAGTGCATATTGTGCCCCAATCTCTTCTTTCTCAATTTAAAAGCAAAGAAACTTAAAGCTCTAATTTTTATTTGTGTCATTGCTGTTTCTTTCCTTTTCTTTTCTTTTGGATCATGGAGAAAGAGTTGATGAACCTGCAAAATTGTGAAAATGGTAAAAGGACTGTAAAGTACAGGCATACAAGGACTGTACTCTCAACTATTGTTGTTTCAGATGTATAATACCCCTAGGCTGAATGGCCCAAATACAACTTTTAATTCCAACTAGTGCAATCCCAGTGAATTAATGGAACTTACATAAGCATTGATTTACAAGTTCCTATTGATTCAGTGAGTCTAGTTAAGATGACCAGATTGATTTAGGAGAGAGTTGAGAACTGTTTGGTCCTTCAGATGTTGATGGAATGCAACTTCCATCAACTCTACCCAGCATAGCCAATGAGGACAAATGCTGGGAATTGTAGAGCCACAACATCTGATTCCCACCCCCTATTCAGGTCAATGTGTGAAGCTAAACACAGTTTAGGAAAAGGAAACAGTTAGACAACTGGTTTTTTTTTTAAAAAAAGGGGGGGTAAGGGGACAAGATAAACAGAAACATCCAAACATGAAATGACAGCATTTTTGTCCAAAGAGTGGCTTAAATCAAGCACTAAGTTAGCAGATGCCAAGTAGCACGATGAAACTTTCTTCTTCTAGTCTCCCCTATATCCCCCCATGCCACCCAAACACCTATTCCAGTGGGTCTACCAGGCCTCCAGAATAGATTTTGAGGGCACATGGGCTGCAGTAGAGGGACAACTTCCCTCCTAGTTCTACTGATGGAAGCTGCTCTGTCAGTGGAACAACAGCAGGATTCTGCCCAATAATTTCCCCCATTTTTTACCAATATAGTTCTGTTTCCAATATAGCTCTGTTTTCCAATCCAGATGACACTAGACAGATAAGTATTACACCACAGAAGAAGTCAGGTCAAAAGCACAATTCTTCAGCACTGGCACTATGGGGGAAAATATACTATACATTCTAAACTATTTTTAGTTCTCTTTTGGGCTGAGCGCTTTAGACTATGATTAATTATATATCTGAACTGTAAAACCAAATTCAGTTCCATTTTAATGAGGATTTTTTAAAAAAGTACACGCCTCTTAACTCCAAGAATTCTAAGGAAGTCTGCTTCTCTCCTCTGCATGTAAACCATCCCTTTGACGCAAGCTGGGCTGAGACTGTTTACATTTAACAGGGCCCTGCAAATTGCTCAGGCCAAGGATAATAGAAGCGGCATCAGGAGCATCCTAAAACAAATGTCTGCTCTGCAGACACATGGGCACAGAATTTGTAAAAATGGCTTTTGTCAAATACAGCTCCTAGACTCCAGTTATCACGCTAGCTCAGTGGTTCTTGACCTGTGGGTCCCCAGATGTTTCTAGACTTCAGCTCCCAGAAGCCCTGAGCATTGACCATAGTGGCTGGGGCTTCTGGGAGCTGAAGTCCACAAACATCTGGGGACCCACAGGTTGAGAACTACTGTGCTAGCTGAACGATATGGGGAGAAGTAATGCAATTTTTCCAATCTCTGCATAGGCTATAAACTATAAGGCCAAAATGCATAGCATTTTAGAAAGTGTTGCCATCACAATACTTACATTTTCTCTAAAGATAAAAGCCAGGATTGCAGCTGATAATTCTGCTAGGAAGATTAGCAAAATAAACATGAAGAACTGAAAGAGAGGGAGAAAGCGGGGGGGGGGAATAGAAGGAAGACAAATTACGATGTATCAACAGCAAACAACTTACACAGAATCTCTCAAAATCATCAAAATGACAGACCAAGAAAATTAGGCCTGTTTCCTCATTGTTCATAAAAGAAACCTTGTAGCTACTGTGGACCATATGCTTTATAATAAGTTGTGATGAAATTTACCGCATTATATGTATATGTTTGGTGTTACATGCTATTTAGCTACTGTTTAACTACTGTGATTGATTCATAGATGTAAACTTGTCTTTGTTGAATTCTGCTATTATGGAGTAAACTTCCCAAATCCTCAGCTGAAAGAAAACACCCAGAGAAGTGGAAGACTATAAAAGTTAGAGCTTTACTTTATGAGCCATTCAGTCTGTTGATCACATGGGACATATGCTACTTCCTTCTTATCATGTAATTAACCATGGACCAGTGTTTTCAGTATACATGGGGCTTATTGGTTGTGCTCTACAGGAGGCCCTGCGAGAACACTTCTGGTACAACTGAGTCTTTGGTAGATCTTCGTTGTGTGGCACAATAAAGCAATTTTATGCAAAAATCAACAATATAGATGCAGGGAAGGAAAAAAATTATTAGCTTCAATTCACGACTACGTATATCAAACACACACATTGTGGCACTTAGAACAGGAACGAAAAGGAATCTCCCCCACTTCAGCCACCCCAAATATAGCACCCAAATATAGTTCCCAGGGCATGGACAGACCAATCATTAATTGTACAGGGCTGTGCTTGTCTGGCCTCTGAACATATTCATTTCATAGTGGAGGACACAGAGCCTATTTAACCATGTATTGACATGTATTTGTGCCTCACTTATTTGACATTTAGCATTGCAAATCACCTTCATCATACTCAGACATCTCCCCCACCTCCGTAATTTCTGGAAATGGGTTTGCTATGGAATCAGCTTTATCAAAGAGCTAGCAAAACTGGGTTAGGTTATTTCATAGTTAGTTCCAGAAAACCTGGGAGTTTCAAAGTGTCTCTCTCTGTGTGTATATAAGTGTGTAAGTCCAACTGCTAGGGGCTGTGAAACTCAACATAGCTTGATGCAACGTCTCAGAGGCAGCTGCAACAGTTCTCATACAAATATAACATGAAAAAATAATCTCTGCACAGAAAGAAACTCACATTTCAAAACTTCCCTGGGGATGCATGTTTCTCTCTTGTCTCTCATCCATGCTATACACTTGCCTTGAGTTTATATTTGAGCTAAAAGCTTCAGGCATTCATTATGTATCACTTTGAAATCTCTTTCCGGAAGCTTCCAGCTCATCTATTTTTGAAAACTTTATATGAGGATTTGGATTTTAATCAGTCCATGAAAATAACACCTTTTCCATATCCAAGCTACAGTTAACAGCCAGCCATTCCATCTCAGCTCCTTGAAGGAAAATGAATTTTTTTCCAGGCTGATATTTCCACAACCAGGTATTATTTTGCATAGGCAGTTCTTTGCTAGAAAACCTCTTTTCTTGAAAAAAATCTAAAGCTGGAAGTCCTCATTCAGGGATAGGGGATTTGACTTAGCTTTTCCCACTAACTGCATGCAGAATAAAATGAACAGAATAAAGAATTTAGCCCTTTCTTCAGCTGGGGCTCTAAACTTCTTCTTCTGGTTTGAATGGCCTTTCTGTGCTGAGGAATGGACTGGGAGGAAGAGGTGTCTAGAACTGGGATAGATACACCATAAGATGGAACCATGCTCCACATAGAAGGAAAGAGTGCATATCATACTCAAGCTAGACAAATGGGCTCTTCTTCTTTCAGGGACAGGTAAGAGCTTGGAAAAGTTACATTATTTGAGTACACCTTCTAAGATCATCCAGCCAGCATGGCCAAGTTGGCTAGGAGAACCTGGGAGTTGCAGCCTAAACAAATAATACTTTGAGGAGGTACATTTCTGCCTATTTCTTAGACAGGAGTAGCCACTGCAGATGCCCGGGTTAGCCAGATCTTCTCTTCGTAGAACAGCTCCAACTTCCCAGCTGCCAAAAGAGGATGAGATGCAGTAAAATACACAAATAGAAATTCTTTGGGGCAGGGAGACAGACTGCAGTACCTATCAGCTGACCATGCATCTAAAGGGGTATATGTAGTAATGTACATTGCAGATGTAGGTTGGAGGACAGACACTACTTCTCACCACTGGATACTTTGATGCTCTACTACTCATTATTGCCTAATGATGCCTTGCTTTGAAGACTCCTCAGAGTGAGACTTGAGGTGGGGGAGCACATTCCTCACTCTTTGGGGGAATCCATTGGAATGAGGGATTTTGAGTGAGGCTACCAAAGAGCAGAAGGTTGCCACAGAGCAGAAGGGACTTAGTATCTGCATCTGAACAACTCTGCAGAGAGTTTGCCTGAGGTTTTGCAACACAATCCTTAGCATGCATCCATTTGGGTCTAGTGAGTACAGAATGCATTTTCACAAAAGAAAGTACAAGACCTGTGATCCCTAATCTGCCACTTCATGCAGAAGCAGCAGCAGTCACAGATAAAACTCACCTTAGTACAAAAGTTTTCACAACTATGGCAATTTCCTTGGAGCTGGCGAATTATGGAGGCCTAGACAGAAGGCAGCAGGCAGGCAACAACCTCCTTCTGCTGGGCTGGTGACAAACAAAGTGGCCCATGGCCTCTCCCTTTCCCCAGGACATCTATCTTCCTGGATGGGAAGTGGACTTTTTTTAAAAAAATGATGGATTCACTGACACGCATCTCTGGGCCTTTCCACACTACACTGTTACTGAGCTGTTATTCCACTTTCAACATCCTGTGAAATTCTGGGGTTAGTAGTTTACTGATGCAAAAGAGCTCTCTGGCTGAGAATTCTAAGCGCTCCTCCTAAATTGCAAGCCCCAGTATTCCATAGGATGTTGAAAGTGGAACAATAGTACTAGAAGAGTGTAGTGTGGAAACCCCCACCACCACCTTTGGCCTTGTAATTTCTGCAAGAAAGATTGTTATTATTTTAAAATTCACAATGACAGGTAACCTAATGGCTAGAATCCTGCTGGTGGTCTACACCAGGATAAATACATTGGTGGAGTAGTGGTGATAAGTAGGAAAAGGTTACAGGCTGAGCAGCCATTGAGGAAGGAAGGTATCTGAGAAACAGGCTGCTTAAAACTGCCTTCTGATGCTATGGCAGCACTGATTAGCATAATGCACAAGACGATTTTGGCTAATTTATTTTGTCTTGGACTATCCATAGACTTCTTCACCTTTGTCTGCTGTTTGTTAAGCTTCCTGAATGTTTTACTTTGAATTGTGTGGCAAAAGTAAAATAAAACAAAATAAAAATGATAAAACATAAAAATCTAGACCTTTCTGTATAGTTAGCAAGATGGCTAGTGTTTTCTTTGCATGTGTATAAAAAGTGTCAATTTATAGAACATCTTACATTTTACTTCTCAGTAATATGAGCAAGTTAACTGCATTATTTAGAATAAGATAGCAAGACATGTTATCTATATGTAGTAGACAGCAAGAAGTGTTACCTAATGGTTCCAGGTAATTCATTAGAGGAAGTTCAGTACTTTAAGGCTGATCAGAATAATTTGTCCTTAGTCAACAACTTTGCAAAATGTAGCAGTCAAACAGCAAAATAAACAGTGTGAGAAAAATAACATCTTCTGTGCAAAATAACATTATTATCCATCATGAGCAGCTAGAAAAGAAGCCTGTATGCAAAAGAAGCTGGCAGTACTTACAAAGAGAAGGAGGCATTTGTTCTCACGGATGGCACCGCAGCACCCAAGGAATCCTAGCAGGAAGAGCATCACTCCCATGGCCAGCATGATGTATGCTCCCGTGAAGAGCAGAGGATTAGTAGCCACAATCTCTCGAAATCCAGTGGGATCTACTATGACCCATATTCCAACTCCAAGTAAACATGTACCACCCAGCTGCCATAAAAAGAACAGATTTAGAATCCAGATGTACATCTTGCTAGACTCCCCACAGATAAGAACTCCAGCTGAAAGTTCTAAACTAACATATCCAGTGCATTATCAGAACAGCTCTCTAGAGTGCAAGCTTATTCTGTTCAGTGACTGTATTTACCACAGTCTTCCGCATGGCTTTTCATTACTGGGTCTGTCTATAGCAGGAGACATCCCCTGATTCAGCTATCCCAGTTAGTGTTTTCATTTCATTGTTAGACAGTCTCTTCCATGTTTCCTTGTAACCTGTATCAACTCTTCTACAGGCCAGGAAGAGCTGCAGGTATCAAGGAGGCAGTGTCATTATGGAGAGAGAAATAGCTCAACGTTCAGTCATCAAGCGCACAGGCCTCATCTTTGCAAAGCTTATTTTCCTTTGCAGTTATAAAGAGGAACACGGAAGAGATGTTTGATGCCCCTTAATTTAATAAGACACTCTTTCACATCTGACGTTAAATATGAACAGACCACAAAGTGCTAATTTTTAAGTAATTACAGTGGGCCCTCCAGAGATGTGGGCATTCAGTTCCAGGGCTCCCTGTGGATGCCAAAAAATGTGAATGATTGCGTTCCCTATTATTAAATGGTAGTGACGTGCACACAGATACTTCAGTGTGTCTGCATTAACATCGCTGCCATTTTATGTATAGGAATGATGATCTGTAGATGGTGGAAATCACAGATCTGGATGTCACAGGTCTGGAGGGTCCACTATATTCCACTATATTGAACAAAAAGTACATTCATACAATAGCCTAAACCCTATAATGTCAACTGAAGTAGAGCCATCGAATCAACTGGACTTACTTACACATTGACTCACCATTCAACAAGTGGTTCAGTGGATCTACTCTAGTTGGGACTAACTCTTAGAATTTCAGCCATTATATGCTCTACTCGAAAATGATTCCAGATGGTATTCTCATAGAAAGCTGAATTTCTGATATAATGTACTTCATACGATAGGACTTTGGTACTACATAATGTTGGTGTATTCCTGTTCTTGCTATGATGACCATATTAATCACGCTAGCTTTCTTTGACCTAGTAGTGAGCAGTACAAGGGTCTGTATGATCTGTTTGCAGATTTCATATTCTTCATATAAGTATTATGGTTGTTGGAAGAAACCTTGCTTCCAACAAAGAAATCATGCAGCTATATGGCATAATGCAAGAAAATCCTAGACTGTCAAAGTATCCAGAGATTGGATGTGTCACAGAGGAAAGCCAGGTCTACAGACCCAATTACTGCAAATTACATTCTTGCACCTTGTTAACTGCTAAAGCAGCAGTACTCTCTCCTCTCATCAGTAATACCAAACTCTGTGAATTGTAAAATGTCCTCCCAGCCTCCCTAACAAGAGAGTGTCTGATTCTTATGTTGTCGTCTCTGAAGCTTACAGTCTCTTTGGCAGTGTACTAACCCTCCCCCTCCCCACACACACACACAAAAGAGCAAGAACTGCCAACTCCTAAGAAGAGATAAGAAAGATAAATGCTGTGACCAAAAGTCACAGAATACTTACAAATATGAAAAAATTAAAGACGAACATCAGATACTTCATGCAGCTCAAACAATCCCCTTCCATGGTTGTAAAAGCTACACAATCCAATTAATCCTGCAAAACACCAATAGCTCCTTAGCACTTCTTTATTTCATCTTGTAGTCTTCCCATCTTCTCTATTTCAAAACCCTGTGGAATTCATTATACAGAAAGAGCAAATTTCCTATCTGAATGAGGTAGACTAACATAGGTTAGTAGGTAGTAATGATCACCTCCAATTCCCATCCTGTTATCTCACTGGTACGTCAGGACCAGTCTGAAAGGTTAATGAGAAGCAGCTAAATGACTCACCACCTTTTTCAAAAGGTAAGAACAAAAGTGTCACTCCCTTCATGAATTAGTACTCCCATTTCATTTTAAAGTTTCTCAGCCATTCTTTTGTACAATGCAAAGGTGTATATACAGTGAAAGAAAGTGGAAATGGACAAAATGCTAGTTGGTCAAAATGGACTGCCAGGATTTCAACTACAGGAAATCCCCCATTATGTCACCATCTTCCTTTGGGGCTCCTCCTTATATCACTGCTGCTTCAGATTTTGTTCTTATGTCAGGCTCTGAGCAAAAAGGATAAAGAAACAAGCAAATCTATCAAATCATTTTCCATAAAGTTTCCATTGTTGATAATCTCCTTAAAGTCAAAGAGATAGCTTGATCAGAGCTCCGGCTGTGGGACAGGAGATGGAATTTTAGCAGGTATAGCCTATCAATAGTGTAGTTGTGTTTGGCAAATCCAAATACAGAGATCATGCAAAAGAAGTTTTGCTCCCACATCTCAAATATTTTTGCAAAAACAAAAAGAAGAAATTTATGAATATCATAAATATCACTTGTTGATTTGCCAGCCCCCCTGGGAAATCAAAAAGTGTAATATTTAGTGGTCAACAGGCAAGGATGAAAGCAAATAGTAAGAATGTACTAAATACAATTTTCTTGTCCTCAGCAAGATAGAGTGTCACAGCACAATTAAGACACCCGGCCCCCAAAAGCCAACTGTCACAGAATTAAAAAAAAAAAAAGTCTGGAACTTTTGTGAAAAATTCATTTATGGATAAAAACACAAACAGGAAAAAGCAGTTTTTATGTGAACCCATGACTATGCATACAACCACATTTTGTGTTTTGTCCAAAATATTGTGTCTTTTTGCATGAAAACATCTCTCTCTCTCTTTCTCTCTCTCTTTTTTGCAAAAAGCCTTAAAAATCATTGAAAAATGATTTTGCAAAAACTCTCACAATCTTAGCCAGCTGGCAGAAAACTTGAAATCTTTCATTCATTCATGCATGAAAGAATGAAATAAATGAGGATACTAGATTTGCACACACACTTTCCTATGCTGACAAAGAAGAGCTGAGACTCCCATGCTTAATTTATATCAACAGCTGAGAATCTCCTAGCTAACAAAGAGACTGGAACTACTGAACTGGATTAAAGGGGCATGCAAATCTGTCCTTATGAGCACATACAGAGATAGATACTGACTTTTCTTACTCTGGAACCTAACAATCCTGGCTCAGAATAGAGGTGTTCTTGCAAAACAGTCAGGAATTATGATTATTCACCTAAAGAACTCAAACTCCAGTGCTCTTTCCAATATAATATTTCATGCTCTATTACATACCGTACAACATTTCATGGATGAAAACTGGGACACACATGACCAAACAACATCAGAACATGGTAAAGACTGTACAAGTTATTAATGAGAGAGAACACACAGGCTATGAGAAGCAGCAGCAGTTTCCTTTTTCCTGAGCAATGGGGAAAGGCAAGATTCTGCCCTCTACCCATGGAATTTACTGAGTGCAAACTACTTTTGCACTTTGAAATCAGTTTGCAGCAACTGAACGTAGGCCCTTTCCACACTTTGCCTTCTTCCGGCGCTGGGGTGCGAAGATTGCACAAGCAGCCTCTTCCAAGAAGCTCTCGCTTCCGGGGTCCTTCGACTCCACACAAGCTGCCTGCTCGCATGAGAGCCCCGCCTGGGACCTTCCCAGGCTTCGCTGGGGCAGGAAGCGCAACCGGCACAGCTCTGGAGGCTCTGCATGCCAGGTAAGTGCGTGCAGGGCCCGGGAGCAATGCGCAATTGCACACCATTTTCAGCTTGAAAAGGTGTGTGATTGGCGTCTGCCAGCCCCTGGAGCATCGCGCGATTGTGAGTGCATCGTGCAGATCGCTCCTCACAATCACGCGATGCTCCAGGCGCCCTTTCACATGGAAAATGCCATGCAGAAAGGGCCTAAGTTGAGAGTAAAGGGAAAAAAGTGGAATGTAGAGAGAAACTGGAACTTTTCAAAGCAGCTGAAAAAGTAGAATGATAAAGGATACGTCAAGACTGTCTCTGACAAATTGGGATAGTTTCAGGGCATGCACAGCGAAAAAGTAGAATGTAATTTCTTGCTGGATTTTTCCTGAGAGGACTATCATGGAAAAAAGAATCCACTCTGAGGGGTTGTTCCCATATACCTATCATTTCAATCCATATAAGGTCATTTAAAACAATCACAGATGCATGGAAATATATGTCAAATTCATCTCTCACACCAATTTCCCAAAGAAGCCTGCACAGCCATCATGTACATTAAGCCAGTGTTATATCCATTTATTACAGATCAAGAGGTACTGGCTCCCCAATGGCCAGTCACTGAGCATGCACTTGAACTTCTAGTTGAGCACAGGACCCCAAATTTCCTTCTCGTAACTCCTACTCCTCCCCACCATACCATATCAGCTTTCTGAATGTGGCATGGGAACAGCAATGAATAGCATACGATATAGGCTATTAATAAATTGTTCTATTAGTAACATAATGCTTTAAGACCAAAACCATGATGAAATATTCCACTGAGATCATATTCCATTCAGACAAATGTACATGCTCACTAGGGATCCTATTTGTAGAAGCAGCCAAAGTAGACTCATTGACCCAATTGTTGAATGATGAGTTAACACACAACTAATTCCAGTTGGGACTATGAATAAGATGCAGACCAAAGTCTGCAGTACAGGTATTAACCACATTTGTGACACGGAAAGGTCTTCTTCATGCACTCACACAAATGTGATGTGATGAACTCTAGGAAAGAAGCTGGGTTTTTATTGCAATTATGATGGAGCTCACTCTCAAGATAAAGTCCAACGCCATACAGTTATTGCAGCTTTTTCCAAGAGTAAATACTTACTCTTCTTACTGTGGATTCAAACTACAGGAAAAGAGATTCCAGCTGAACCTCAGGAAGAACTTCCTGATGGTCAGAGCTGTCCAGGAGTAGGATATGCTGCCTCGGAGTGTGGTGGGGTCTCCTTCTTTGGAGGTTTTTGAACAGAG
This sequence comes from Iguana delicatissima, assembly GCA_948472985.1. Lineage (NCBI taxonomy): Eukaryota > Metazoa > Chordata > Lepidosauria > Squamata > Iguanidae > Iguana > Iguana delicatissima. Next base: position 1,200,675 of record CAOKZL010000187.1, on the reverse strand, counting down.
GCTGGATGGCCATCTCCTGGGAGTGCCTTGATGTGTGTTCCTGCATGGCAGGGAGTTCAACTGGATGGCCCCTGTAGTCTCTTCCAACTCTATGATTCCATGATTCTAAGTCCTTTAGCAATTCTTTTGATATTTCTTATGTACCTATTCTGCCCTACAAGTATTTTATGTGTGTTATTACAGAGTGACTGTGAGTGTATCACCCACTTTCAACCCCAGAAAACCCCATGATAAGTGAGCCTTAGGAAATGACTTGAAGGCACACAACAGCAACAAATTTTAGTTGTTATTTAGAACTTTGTAATTTTACATTTTTTTGTTATTTTATTAGAAGGCGGAGAGATAAGGTTATAAATAAAAAGGAAAAATGATAAGGAAAGGAGCTGTGTGTCTATATCTTTATTTGACTTTGGAAAGTATGCCCATTACTAGAACACCATATCCCTCCTTGTAATGGCAACATTCTACATTCAGTTACATGCTGTGTTAGAAAAATGCGCTTGATCCTGTTAAAAGCAACATAAAAATTATCCAAGGGTTTGCAGAGCTTTTTTCACGGGCTGGGAGATAAATCCTTTCCTTTCTCTCTTTTACTGTTTTTCCTAGTCCAAGAATTTGGAGCTGCTGTACATTAGGCTCCACAGCTCTTCCTGGGGTGACCATGGTAACTGATCTGCTTTAGTTATGCTCCTTGATGAACACCTTAGCAAGCAGAAGGTCTCACTGTGAGGGAAGAGACATGGTGCATGTAGGTAAAAAAAAGTCAGGTAAACAACACAGATCCACAGAGCATTTGCCTTGCTGAACAGCATCTAACAAGTTTGAAAATTAGATCTGGCTCTTTAATGTGTGTTATGCACGTGCATTGTGTTTTTCCTGCCTATGTGGGCCAGAGAGGGGCCAGGGGCTTAGGAAGCTGGCAAACAGCACCCACAGCTGTTCAAAATATTAGCACACCTTTCCCTCTCCAGAGAATGACTGTCTTTTGCTGGGGGAAAAGTGGCAGAAAGGCACGAGTGCCGACTGATTCTAAGGCACTCTTGGGTAATCTCAGCATCCTTCAGGGAGATGTCAGGGAGAAAGAGCTGCTATTTCTTCCCAGCATAACAAGATTCTCCTCCTATATTCACAGAAGAGCCTTATGGAATTCATGCTTAAGTGGGTGTGAAAAGCAAGTATGTAAATAAAGCTCCCTCCTCTGCTCTTCAAAATGTTGTTTTTATGGTAGGCCAAACTATTCCAGAGTGATTTATCTTCCAAGTGTGCAAGGTTTTAGGGAGAATGAAGGATTTAGGGAGACAGACATTGCCATTTATTTCTACACTCAGGTCTTATCAGCATGGTCTGAGATTTCCAGTAGAATAGATTTTGGAAAGACAAAGAATAAAAAAGTTGAAAGAAAGAAGCAGGAAGTGTTTTCAAGAATGATGGCAGGGTAGTAAGAGGAAAGCTTGAAATTTAGGAAGGTTATACTTAGGGTAAGTTAAAATGTTAGTGTTTTCTAACTGGATAGCTTTTTTAAAAAAATACTATTTTTAATATTAGCAATATTAAAAGCACAAAACAGAACGCCTCCTCTAATGTTGAACCTGTTGCATTTCACCTATAAATATTTTTAGTCCATTCAAAAGTTTGCAGGTTTAACTGCTGACATTTACGATTAATTCACTAAAATTTCTTTAAATTTAGCAGCCATTCCTTTTAAAGCATGCAGATACACATAATACAGACTAGCTTTGTTACTCTGCTGCAGGAAAAACTACAAGCACTTTAAAGACTGAGACATTTATTGCAATTGATGAAGTAGACTCCAGTCTATGAAAACTTAGGTCATAATAAACTAATTCAGTGTTAAGGTACAACAAGACTTTTGCTGCTTACAGGAAATTGCTGCTAAACAGACTCATCACTCAGCTGTAGGAAACAAATGGTGATTCAGCATCATCCACAACTAGGAATGCATTCTCAAGATCTATCTGATGATTTTGAATCATGGTATAATCAAGAGAAGAGGATGCCCAATATATCTGATCAAAAATAACCCATAGCAGATGTTGTGATGGCTGATGTAATCCAGGTGGCCAGAATCCAAAGACTCTAAATAAACAGCGAGTGGAGTCGTGAATAAAGACAATTGTTTTCATTGGATAAGTGTACGTAAGGTACAGTGAACACCTTTCTTTTGATTTTTTTTTTTTTGATTGGATAACTGATAGCCTGGTCAAAGCTGAGGAGAATAAAAGGAACCAAGATAAAGCCACAGATCAGACTACTTGTGGCATGTTTCTGTCAATGAAGAATGCTATCTCTGACTGCTGGGCTATTCCTAATAGATCAATAACCTGCCCAAACATGTAGAAAGATGATAACGGGAAGACAAACATCTAGGCTATGGCTATAACAGATGCTGTTAAGAACAATGCTCAATGAAATTAACCATTGATTGCCTGTTTAGAGATGTGTAGTGCCTCAGCAGATGAAATTATGTTCTTTGATGGATAGATGGTTATAGATATGATACAAGGGACAGATTTTTGTACATGTGAAAGCCTTTATGACATTTCTATGTGATGTATGAAAGAAGCTGCTGCTGCTGCTGGATATATGGTTGAATTATATTGTCTAAGATGGCAATATTCATATATACGTTAACTACTAAAAAGCCTGGTCAAGAGATGCAGAGAGACAGAGTGTTAGTTCTTATGAAAGTGTAAACTCCTGACCGTAAATGCCAGGTATGAAAACTAGCTCTGTGGTGCCTGTTCTCCCCACGAAAGCTGTTGAAAATAAAACTACATATTACCCGTATATAAATCATACTTCACTATATTTGTACACATTTGAAAAGATGATATTTATAAAACTGGAGAAGGTGCAGAAAATGGCACCTCGAATGATCAAAGAGCTAGAACAACTTCTTGAGGAAAAGTTTCATGTGTTCTGATTCTGTAAAAGTTTACAAAGGTTCACTTTGTAAAAAAGGACAAATAAAGAAAGATATGAGAGTGGTGTATAATATTTGAGCCTGCATCATCAGACATAACTATGACAACAGAGCTCCATTACTGTAGCTACATCTGATGATGCTGCCTTTTAAAAATCCAGACAGCACCTCAACCAAAGGGTTTTCAAAGTACTGCAGACTGGAGCGCAGGAAAATTACATCTGCAGTGCTCCCCTGTTACTGGTTACACTGGGAACAGGCAGCTGGAGAGATCCTTTGAGTTCCTGCTAAAGTTGCTTTTCTCAGTGCACCCCACAAGACTCCACAGTTGTCACTTCCCGGTACCTGATCTGCAGCAAATCAGAAAACCTTTGTTTAAGACACTGCCTTGCTGAAAAGGTATTAATTTGGGGGTTGCATTCAGTTAGATCCTGAAAGTTATGAGACTGTAAGTAAGTACTGAACAAGATGCCCTCTTTGCTTTGTATGAAGGAAATTAATATAGAAAATGGTTAGAGGTTGGTCTATCTCTTACACTATTAGAACTGAGTTACACAAGGAAGCTGAATGGTGGCAGATTCAGCACTGATAAAAAGAAGTGCTTCCTCACAAAGCACAAATAGTTTGGAAATGGAATTCACTGTTACATGGTGTGTTCATTGCCTTCAACTTAATTTGAAATGCTTTACAGGGAGATTAAGTACATTCATGAAAATAAAGCAATTTATGACTACTAGAAATGATGACTATACATTACTTCGTGTACCATTTCTGGGAAGCATTAATACCATTTGCTAGGGACAAAGGTGCGGTTGCGTGCATTTTTTGTTTGTGACAATCCCACAAGCAACTAGCTGGCCACCATGAAAAGTGTGGAATTACATCTTGGCTTGATCCTTCACTGCTCTACTTATGTTTCTGCCTAATAGCTATGTGACTTCAAGTGATTTTCTGGCCCATCATATCCCCCCTCACCCCAAAAAATGTTTAACAGGAGTAGCGAAGACATTTCAGAAACTGTGCATTCTTTAAATGTTGCAGACACAACTACACAGGCCTAGTTTGAACCACAGAAAAAGGAAAGGGTGAAAGCAGAAGGTAATTGATTAAATTTGTTGAGTGTATAAATATGTTTGCAGGGCATTTTTTTTTCAAATAAAATAAGCAGGAGTTACCTCTATCTGTCCCTAAAGGCCTAATTAAATTGCCTGACTTGGGGAGAAGAGAAAGCAGGCTTTGATCTTGCTTGCACTCGAGTAAAATCAAAATAATTCACAATGCACTAAAGTGAGTATTCCAAAAGTAAAATATGCTCTGGAAGCTAAAGCTTTTGGTTATAGAGACTACATTTGTGGCTTTTATTTTCCCCATAGTGCCCGCTCTCATTTGCCATGTTTCATAAGACCATGCTCTTCAATTATTATTTTTACTGAAAATTGCAAGTTTCATTGGTATTCAACCACTACTGTTATACAAAACATTCTGCATTCACAGCAGGGGACAGAACTCTCAAATCATCTTGTCTTGTGTCAGTAGTGGAGGAGGGATGGTGGTAAAAAAATCACATCAGCAAGGTCCTACAATGTGTAATACTGTCACAGTTCAACCCATGAATCACAGCTAGGCTAGTGAGAGACTGAATGTCAGATTTGCTATTCATATTAACTTGTTTGTCATGATTTTGAAAAGCAGCTATAAATCTAATTCTGAAGTATATCAAGGTTCTTCAGCATATTGTTGACTTAGGTTTGCAAAGTTAGCTGAATCACACTGTAACAACAGCTCTGAAAAATTAAAGGATGTTTTTGTTTGTGTATACATTCTCACTTATGATAGGGACATAAAAACAACTCATCTGTCTTCTTCAAGTTAAAAAAATGAGTTTTCTGGCCATTGACCCCCCCCCAAAGAAAATCTGAGTGCAATAACATTTTTCATTGCTTGAGACCTTTTCTGCACAAATTGGTCAAACACACGGGTTCTTTCATTCCCTGAAACATGATTTTCTGTATAGGAAATTGTTTTTGCACAGAAAAGCAGGACACTGTGAGCAGCAAACTTGCTCCTTGTCCAGAAAAATCACAGGTTTTTTTTCTGCACAAAAACAAGTTTCCTGCCCAGAAAACCATGTTGTTTTGTATAAAAACACCTTGTGGACAGTTTGTCACAAAGTAATTCCCAGCCTGTGAATAATCCCATACATTGTTCAGTCTTCAAGGACTGTCCTGAAGTGGAGAAAAAACTGAATTGAAATTTGAACCATTCATGCTCACATGAATGAAGTAAACAAAGATTTATATCTCTAGTGTGTGCTGGTAACACATGCAAGGTACCACACAGGTTTGCACAGGTATGCAAACTTGAATTAAAAATCTATTTGTTATTTTGTCAATGAACTCCTATGATGAGCCACAACTCTAAGATCTGTGATATCTTGCTTTCATCAGTAGTACAGAAGCTTTGCACTGCTTTCACTTGCTCCTATGGCTCTGAATAGTTGGAAGCTGTGATGTAGAATTCTTTTTAAGGAAGAAAACAAACACCTTCTGTTTCTTAGCAGTACAAGGTTTGTGTTCTGTTTTATTTGGAGAATTGTTTTCTGTGTAAAGCCAGGTGGATCTGAGATCTCCAGTGGCAGCTCACTGAGTGCCACACATTGGCACCAATTCTTAGGGTGCCTGTTATTTTTTCAGTGGTTCTCAACCTGTGGGTCCCCAGATATTTGTGGACTTCAGCTCCCAGAAGCCCCAGCCACTATGGTCAATGCTCAGGGCTTCTGGGAGCTGAAGTCCACAAACATCTGGGGACCCACAGGTTGAGAACCACTGCATGAACTGAAACACTTCCACTTGGAGAAGCTCTGTCAGAAAAAGCTTTGATGGCTTAGGCAACAGCTCAGTTTAATGAATCTTGATAGTGATGCTTACTACTCTGAGTAACATAGCTACACCCTATGGAAGACATATCAGAAACAACAGAGGGTCTTGTGGCAACATTAATACTGTTGATTGTGGCATAAGCATTGCACTAGAAATCCAGTGAGGTTGTTCCATTTTCAGTAACTTATTTCAAACATTGTGTTAAGTACTTTTCATGAGTAGTCAGCCTCCTAAATGTAAATAATTTGGAGTTGTTAAGAATTATTGAAATATGGTTCTTCACCCCTACCTCTTAAGACTGAGAGATTGAGAGTCCTTGCTAAATGTCAACCAATCTGGATTCTGTCTAGGGTTCCATTATCACCTTCTGGTTACCTGACTGCTCAGTTTGGGATGTTGGTTGAACCAGACAGGCTGAGTTAACATCAACACTGCACTTAAGCATATTTAAGTGTTGGAGTCTCACGATATTTATATGGGGAAATGAGTAGGTTCTTTATTATATGCAATCATAGACATAGCAATACATATATTCTCCTTAAGGAGAAACACCCAGTGTCTGGGTGCTTGCTTGCATGTCATTACATTACATTGCATGTAACCATCATACTTTTTTTACATTGCATCATATGGCCATTAGGAGGAACAGCGTCCCTTCCAGGTGGCAATTGTTAGAAAGGGTCTAACCTACCCCGCAACCACAGCTCAGAAGGAACGCCTGTGATCTGAGCAAAGTGGACAGGGCTGGAGTGACCTTGGCCAGGCTATCCCCAACTGTTCCAGCCTTGCCTGCTTTGCTCAGATCGCAGGATCCCCCTTGGTAGGGGATTGTGGGGCAGGATAGCTCCATTCTCGTGATCGCTGCCCAGAAGGGATGCCTGCAATCTGAGTAAAGTGGGCAAGGCTGAAGTGGGCAGCAATCACCTGGCCCAGGTCACTCAGGCCTCACGTGCTTTGCTGAGATTGAGGGCATCCCTTCCAGGTGGCAATTGCAGGAATAGAGCTAATCTGCCCTGCGATCGCTGCCTTGGGGGAGGTGTGATAATGGGGCTTCCCATTATCTAGGCTTAGCAAAGGGGGATACTTCCCTCTCCAGGTAAACCAAGGGTTAATGAGGTGTTGGGATTAGATTACATTTTAGTGTGGGTCAGCATCACAGGTCACAGGGTGAGAACTGACCAATCACAAAGGAAAGAGGTGGGCATCTTGGAGATGCTTCGAGATGCTTTGATGGCGAACTTATAAAACTTCTGGGAGGCCATGTGGCCAGGGAGAAGAACAAAGAGAGAGAACAAAGAGACAACCGAGAACAAAGGAGCATCCTAGGGATGGGATCTGGGCCAGTCGTAGACTGGAGGCCCCATGCCTCATCTCCTGGCCCCTCTCGTCTCTTTTAGAACATCTAAGCCATGAACATCTGTGAGTACTAGAATAAAGTAGTTAGCTGCGTTAGGGCTTTTTATTATTTTGGAGTTGGCTGATCTTAAGAATGTATCTGTGCTTTTATATCTGTTTTTGTAACTACTTGTAACTTAAGCGTGCCTGGGAGGAGGGAGCCTCTCAAGTGTGATACTGTCTTGTTTATTTGCATGCCTTGATTAAATACTTTCTGTAAAACCTCTGTTTCTCTCAATTCCCACGCCAGTCTTTGGCACACGCTAGAAAGGACTTCTCTCACTCAGAAAGGGGGAGGTGAGAGGGAAGGAAGGTCCTTAAACACAGGGATTGGTAATCCACTGAACAGTCTCCCACTGTACTGTTCAGTTACTGCAGACTTCAGTGGGTGGTGGCAGCAAGAATTAATAAACCTGAGGGAATTACCAGCCTTTTCCAAGGATAAGAGTCAACCTTGGGGGGCTGGCATGAACCCCAGTTTGATGCTGGAATTTCCATTCCAGTATGACATGGTGGCAGCGGTTTTCGAGAGTTGGGGGGAGTAAAGTGCAGAAAGTAAAGGGTTCGCTTGAGTCTCTTTCCGTGGTGAAGGAATTAAGCAGGAGAGGGGGAGTGTGAGTGTTTGCCTTTGCTGTTTAAACAGCCTCCGCTTTGCAGATTTTTTCCCCTTTCTCTCCCCCTTGAGGCTTGAAAGGGGGGGGAGTGGGAGGTTGGGGGGGCAGAGTGCCTACCTGCTCACTGAGAGGTTAATCTCTGGCTTTGTTTTCCCTTCCATTCCTTCAAGCAGGGACGGGGGGCTTGCAGTGAACAGAAAGCCGGTTCCTGGTTGTCTAAATAGGCTTTCGAAGGTTCTTCCCTGGCAAGAAAGGAGGGGCTTTTTGGTGACGGAGCTGCCTACTATCGTCACACAGAAGCTCTCTTTGGGAAAGGAGTGATTTCTGGATTTTCCTACTTTCACAGTGGGAGATGGATTTTTAAAACTGCAAAACTCTGGCATTGTGTTTCTGAGTAAGCAGTTGGCATTTTTTTTCCTTTACTTCTCACAGTCTGCTTCGAGCAGGCAGGGAAGCATGGGAATTTGTATGTGAATGGGAAGGTGCTGTAGCAGGAATTTGCTAAGTACCTCATTGAGTCACTGAGGCAGAGTTTTGGCTTTATTTCTTCCTCTCTTCAGGAGGGGGGTGAAGCGGGGAGTGGAGGAGAGAAAGCCTTTAAGATTTCTTCAACTTTTCGACTTTTTTGGGGGGGCTCTGGCACTGTTTATTCTTTGATCAGCCAATCAGACGTTTGTTTGTTTTTCGTGAGATCTCGCGTATACACATTGGTAGTTAGTGAGTATATGAACCTCAGGTCTGGAAGACTCCTGAAATACACTATGGATCCTGAAGCTGCAGCAACCCCTAGTGGTAGCAATGCCACACAGCAGGATGCTACAGAAGATAGCTCATCTGCAAGTGGTACTAATCTGGCACAGCAAGGGGCTTCAGCACAGGCACCTGCTGGTTTCTGGGAATCAATGAAACTCATGCAGGACAAGTTAACACCTGAACAAATTTTGGCTTTCCTGGATAAGACAATGGACATGATGTGCCTGAACTCTAGACAGGCCTCCACTGCAAACTCCTTTGTGTTACAGCAAGAACCTAGAACGCTAGAAGAGGCTGCCAGGGCAGCAGATTGCTTTGTTGCCTCCAGAGGTGAAGAGGTATTCCAGCCTACTGTGGTAACGCCTCCTACAGACAAGCAGAAATACCAACAAGCATGCAAAGATCTCCATAAGCACAACACTTCTGCCCCAAGGTCAGCACTAAATGACACTAACTCGAAGCCTCAGCTGCACAGCTCTAGCACAACATCACAGCCTCGCTCCGACCAGCGGTCTGTGGCAGGTGCTCAGGGTCAGCCAGGGAAAAAGGCTAGCCCTAAATGCTTTCTTTGTAGAGAGCAGGGACATATTAAAGCCAACTGTAAGCAGAAGCCTAAGTTGGCCCAGTTAGTGGTTGCGTCGGCTTCCAGAGACACTGCCACTGATTCTTCAGTTGCTCCTGATCCTGACATGATCCCTACTCACAGAAGGCACACACTGTGGGTAGGAGGTAGGAAAGTTGTTGCTTACAGAGACACTGGAGCCCAAGTGTCTGCTATCCATCGTTCATATCTGAATCCTGGTCTTGTTGATGACCACATCAAGATCACCATCAGAGCCTTCAGAGCTCCTCCAGCGCAACTGCCAACAGCACACGTTCCTGTTCAGTACAAGGGCTGGAAGGGTATTTGGACTTTTGCTGTTTATGATAACTATGAATGTCCTGCTCTGTTGGGTGATGATCTCGTCTTCCATGCTAGTCAGGCCCTGAAAGAGTCCAGACAGCATGCCATGGCAACCCGCAGCCTGAGCAGAGGTCAGTCATCACTGCAACTTGAGGACCAGCCTAAACTTAGACTGCAGTCACTGTCTCCTGCTACACCAGAAGGAGTCCTGCCTGAAGAGGTGGTGGAACCTGGGGCAGACTCTCACCACAGCATCGTAGGCCCAGAGGTCAAGACCATCCATGCTGATACCTCGGATGTCGGAGCAGCTGCTGGCGGAAGTCCAGGAAGAGCTTCTCCATGCCAGGAGCTTGATCAGCCTGGTCTCACACTGGTCCCTATTTAGCAGTCGGTGATTCCGGTCACACCTGACTCAGCGCTGCCCAGGGGGGCGGGAGAGTCTCAGGTGGACACCGAACAGAGTCAGATGCTAGACGACTTGCCTGAGATGCAAAAGACTGGTGCAGAGGAGGAGAATCCAACAACGCTGACTCCAAAGCCAGCAAGGGATTCAACAGCAGCTGAAACTCCACTCCAGCCAAGGAAACAGAACCTGGAGAAACTGCAATGCAACAAGAATCTGAGGTGAGTCTGCCACTCCAGGTGGAACAGCTGGTTCCTGTTCAGCGACAGCAGTTCCAGAAGGACCAGAAAGCAGATCAAAGCCTTCAAGTTGCCTGGACCAGAGCAAAGGAAGAGGCGAAGTCTTCTCCAACTACGAAGGGGCCCAGATTTGTAATCGTTGAGGGCCTATTATATCGTGAGTCTGGCCCAAGAGGTAGCAAGGGGGGCGTACGCATTCAGAGGCAGTTGCTGGTGCCTTCTAAGTATAGAGCCAAACTCTTGAGTCTGGCTCATGATCATCCTAGTGGACATGCTGGGGTGAACTGAACCAAGGACAGATTGGGAAAGTCCTTCTACTGGGAGGGGATGGGCAAGGGTGTTACTGATTATGTCCGATCATGTGAGGTTTGCCAGAGAGTAGGGAAATCCCAGGATCAAGCCAAGGCCCCTCTCCAACCACTTCCTATCATTGATGTCCCATTCCAGAGAGTGGCTGTGGACATCATGAGACCTTTCCCTAGGAAGACTGCTAGGGGAAAGAGGTATGTTCTCACCTTTGTGGACTTCTGCACTCGTTGGCCAGAAGCCATTCCACTGGGTGGGATCTCAGCTAAAGCAGTAGCCCAAGCTTTGACAGACATCTTTGCAAGATTAAGTTGGCCTGCAGAGATGCAGCTTCCAATTTCAACTCCAAGGTCATGCAGCGCCTATTAGAGGCACATGGAGTGCGCCATCTTACATCAGTACCTTACCATCACCAAACTAATGGCTTGGTGGAGCGTTTTAATGCCACTTTGGGGGCCATGATCCGTAAATTTGTGAATGAACATTCCAATGATTGGGACTTGGCACTACAGCAGTTCTCAGGGAAGTGTGCAGGGCCAGAGCAGGTCCAGTCACATGATCAAGTGGGCTGCCAGACTTCCTCTGCATGGGCGATGGCTAGTCATGGCTGCCCTGGAGGGAAGCCAATGGCCTCTGGGGAGAACTGTAGAATAATTATATTACATTGCAGAGGGAGGCAGCCACGGGTACAGCAACATGAGCGGACACAGGCAGGCAGCCCTAGCAGACATAGGCAGCATGAGCCAGCAAGCACAGGCAACCTCCAGCACGTGCCCACAGCTTTATGCCACGATTTTCGCGCACCCACGGGCCCATTGGCTAATCAGACTTTTGGTTGGCCTTAGAGGTGCCAATTTAAAAAAGTAAAAAACAAACTTGGTTGGTGGACTTGAAAGATTCGATTCATCATTTTGGTGCCAGGATTCAGATTCCCAAATCTCGAATCCTTGCCCAGGATTCGAGGATTCAGTTGGCCCATCCCTAATGATTTTCTTCAACAATATTTCTGCCCAGAAATTCTGATTACTCAGCAAAACACCCGTGTGGACTTTTTCCAGAATAAATCCCAAACTGTGAGTAGGGCTGTTTTAAATAATGTTTGTGACAGAAAAACAGTTGAATTATTTGTTCTTGGCCATGAAAGTGAATCCTGTGAAGATTTACATCCTTAGTCAACACTACTCCAGATCACCACCATATTTGCTACTGAAAAGTAATAAAGCCCTTATCACATATTTTCTTCCACACAAGATGGTATTTCCTATTCTGCCTAAATATAGCGATGGAAAACTTAAGTTTGTGAAGGGGCTCTTTGTCCCCACACAGGTATATGGTTCCTGTAAAGATAAGGAAAGGAAAGCTCAGTGTATGATGAAAAAAGATTGCCATTTCCTATCAACACGTCTCTCAACATTACATGAACCTTTGGAAAGTAGGACATTGTGAAAATTCAGGTAAATAAACCTATGGGAGTATAAAAGGCACACTTGCTGGAAATTCAGGGATTTTTCTCATCCTCTTCAACATGCCCATACTTTAGCCTTTTCTGTTCAGCAAGGTTGCCAAACAGGTGATAGAATTTGGGAATGGTATCTGCAAAGGTTGCTGGGGAAAGATGGCACAGAAAAGTCCACTTCCCTCAATTACACTACATGCACCTAAAACTGGATCCAACAAATGAGTACAAGAGCCAAAGTATATTTTATATTATTATTGTTAACACAATTATATAGCTTTAAATGGCTAAGAAAACCTGTATTTACATTCTGGGGGAGCTTTACAAACTCCAGGAGGGCAATATTTCTGTAATAGCTAGATCTCCTCAAAAGCAACAATTACATCCTGATTTCCCCACAATTCATCTATAGGACTGTCAATTTCACCTACATTAGTTAAATTATTACAAAGAAAGGAAACTCCTTTGGAATTGCTAAGAAGTAATTCAAAGACTCACCTATGCAGCTCCTGGAACGTCTCTTTTGACCTCTAATAGCTTATATGTCCCATGTATCTTTTATTGGCCAAGCGTGTCCTATAAGGAGAAGATATTCAGTTAATGCACAGGTCAATAAAATACAATCACATTAGATAAACCATTTATTAAAACACAGCACCCTGATGAATACACTTAGTCTAATTGTATGTTTAATTCGGTGTACATTAGCACTAATGAAAAGCTTTTAGTGCCCACTGAAGCGTTCAATTCCTTCTAACCTGGCTCATCAACTTTTGTTTTAGTTTGCATGCCTTCACAGCATACGTCCCAAATCACATTTTGACATTTGGCTAGACCCTTACCATTTAAAGAAACTTTACCATTTAAAGAAAGAAAGGGAGACATAAAGAGATTTACAAATAATTGTCTACCCCAGTGAAATGACTGCTGACCATTTGAGTGATGATGGGAAAGTTAATATTTTACAGCCTATCCTCCCCGCCCCCATAAATAGGAACTAAAATAAGTAACCTAACTCACATAGATACTTGTGAGAATAAATAAGATAATAGATACAATCTATCAGGAATTTCCTCTATCCAAATTGTAGTGTTGTTCTTGAGAACTTAACTGATGTCATTGGTTGTGCAAATAAATTGTAAAGCAAGTTAAACTTTAGATATACCATGTTTCCCTTTATGTGCCCTGCTTGGGCTGAGAGGCTTTTCTCTCAGTTCCACCACCTTCACAAGCATGTTGGTGGGATACAAGACAGTGTCTTCTTGATGGCTGCTCCTAGAGCCTTTCCACACTACACTGTTATGGCGTTATTATTCCACTTGCAACATCCTGGTCCCTCCCATAATTGCAAACCCGGGATTTCATAGGTTATTGCAAGTGGAATAATAGCACTATAACAGTGTAGTGTGGAAAGGCTCCTAGACTCTGGAAACTCACTTTCCAGGAAGGTCAGAATGGCCAGAATGCTACCCCCACTGTGCTTGCATCAGCAGGCAAAACCCTTTTTATTCTAACAAGCTTTTAATAAAAAAAGTTTTTAAAGAATGGGCTGGAGGTGTTGTATAGTTTTAAACTATACTGTTTTTAATAGTTTTTTTAATCTTTTTAACTACAGAGATTAAAAATGCTTTAATATTGTGACCAGATTAATTCTATTTTAATGATCACTTTTTGTATGTTTTTAACCATATTGCTATTTAAACTGTAAGCTGCCCTGAGCCCCATTTCTGGGAAGAAGGTGAGATGCAAATATAACCACCACCACCACCAGTATTATAAAGGATTTAGCCCATCAAGGATAAATGGAAGCAATGATACATTAGAAGCACCAGAGCACATAATCATGCATGTTTCATTATTACATTTTCATTTTTATTTCACTTATCTAACTCATTACACTAACTGTAGCTTTCAGTCAAATTTATAAACTTATTTATATCATATGGGCTCCATTAATGACAGGTAAAAGTAATTATACACAGATCATTTTTTTCTTTGCAATTGTTCTAAATGAACACTGAAAACAATCTGTTTAGGCAATATGCAATATGTATTCCAACCTCTTTAAAGAGGTAGTATTTTAAGTATTTCCCTTCTAGATATCTAAAAATATTCTAGATATTTAAAAATTCAATAACAAAACAAGGCTTCTCACAAGGATCTGGAAATAATGGTGCAGCTGTGCCTACTTTGAATAAAGCATAGCTGGAATTGACTAGAGATGCAAACATTCTCTTCTTTCATTGTTGCACACGAGACACTGAAGCAAATCAGGTGGATCAGAAGTTTCTATTCCACTGGGTGAGTTTACAAGGGCTTTTGGGCAATGATTTCTCTCATTTTGGGTTGCTTTATGCAAAGAATTATTTTGGAAAATGCAATGTGTTAATGAAACAGCATTGTTTTACAGTGAGATTTTGTACATAAAAACATTTTATGTTAGTGGTGCTGCTGACTAAAAAATTGTTGGTCTTTTTACTCTTGCTTCGAGGCTGAAAAAAAAAGAACTCCTAGTGACTTTTTCTGATGGTATCTCGACCATGTCAAGACAACCTTGCTTATGAAGGTTGAAAAAAAAATTGCAAATATTCTTTACATTGTTGCATTTGAATATAAATGTACATGTACATGATTGACAACTGATGTCAACATATAAATTGTAGTTGTATAGCGTCAGAGAAAGATTATTCAATTATTTGATGCTGAAATGATCATGTAGAGAAAGATCACTCATCTGAAACATCAAGGAATATTTAGAGGCTTCCAGCATTAACTTATGGAGACCATATGAATGAGAGATCTCCAAAACACCCTGCATTCAACAGCCCTACTCAGGCCCTCAGACCCAAGGCTGTGGTTCCCTTGATTGTTTCTATCCAACTCTAATGTGGTCTTCCTCTTTTCCTATTGCCTCTTACTGTACCAAACATTATCATCTTTGCTAATGAGTGGCATTGTCTCATGATATGTCCAGAACAGAATAGCCTCAATTTGCTCATTTTGGATTCTAAGATTTTAAGATGGGGAGACTTGATAGGCCATGTTCTGATGATATACTTGAGCAAATCACATTAAAAATATAGGTTGGAATCCTCTTGGGCAATTACAAGTGCATAGCCACTATAGCCATGTAGCTAGTTATGCAGGATTCTGGCCACTGAAAGCTAAATAACACAGAAGTGTGTCCTGGCTCTGGTCTTCTGCAGCTCCCACTGACTGCATTAGGTCTTGTACTGGAAATCTGTGGTTGTGAGCGGGGTGTGCTCACTCTTGACATCCATTCATCTTCCCATTTCTTTGCTGCCCAGCTCGCTTCACTTGGCCAATTTTGTTTATATAACTCTCTCCTTAATGTTGCAATGTTTAAGGGGCTCATTCTGCGTTCATTTGCTGCAATGTGTAATGCCACAAGCACAGAGAAGATGAAGCTTCAAAGTGGGTTTACATTTTTTTTCAGAGATGCAACTGCTCCATATAAACCTATCATTAGGGAAATCAAGAGACTGATAGCACTCCTGCTCCCGCTGTGTGATGTATGAGAGAGTGAATATAATTATACTGCTACCAGTCCTCAGAGGCTTGCATGGAAGGGGGAAATGCCTCCCCCGCCTTAGCTCACAGTATTTTGAAAGATTTATCATACTTCTGAGACAGAAGAAACTTCAGTGTGTCACGAAACAGCAGTACATGATAAGCCAACAGAGAAGATGACACAGATCACAATGATGGACAAAATCAGAAGCTAAAGCTGAGAAAAACCTCATGTTAAATACATTTCTTTTTTAATGAAGAAGTATGATTGAGTCATTAAAGGGGAAATAAAAGGAGTGAACAACTACTGCCCTTAACTCCAACTCAAACAAGTTGCTTTTGTTAGTCTTGTGAAAACATAAGATGTGCCAGGAATTGTAAGTCATCAACAGAGCTTAGAGAAGTTATTTTATTGGACTACAAACTTCCCTCAGGATGGCCTAGGCCAGTGGTTCTCAACCTGTGGGTCCCCAGATGTTTGTGGACTTCAGCTCCCAGAAGCCCCAGCCACTATGGTCAATGCTCAGGGCTTCTGGGAGCTGAAGTCCACGAACATCTGGGGACCCACAGGTTGAGAACCACTGGCCTAGGCCTTATGGCCTCCGCTGGGGGATTCTGGGAAATGTAGTCCAAAAAAGTTACTTTTCAAAGCTCTGGGCAACCTCAGCTCTCTGAAAGAATTAAATCTAGCCATTTGATTGTTATTGAGACTCTAAAATCTTATTTAATCCCCCTCTAGGCAACCCCCTTCTATAATGGTAGAATATTTTTGCTCAAGAAAACAAATACTTAATGTTCTTAAATGCTTATTATGAACATCTTTGCAAGACCTGAAAAACTATCTTCAGTCATTCTCAGGCACTCTTAAAATGTTGTTGATATTTCTCTTCTTCTTCTTTACAAAATTGTTGCCTTTTAATATTACAGCCAGCAGATATTTAAAAAATGCTTAATTTCTCTTTGTAAAAGCTGTCCCATTTAACATTTCCAAAGTTTTTGAAGTTGTGCTTAGTGTCAAGAGAAACACCATAGCACTTCTGAGATCATGGGAATTTGAACTAAAATGCAAAAAGAAATCAGTGAGAATACTATTTCAGTTTATTTTTCATAATAATTTAGCAATATTCACACATTTTTTCATACCTGTGATAGAAAGAGATTTAGAATATTTGAATGGGGGAAATACCAAGACTGAAATGCTTTTCTATCAAGGCAGTTCTTCTAACTACTTAACACTTAAATGTCTGTTTGAATCCCTATGTATTCAAACACAATAGTGCTGAAATAATGTTGCAACCTCTTTTTTTCTGAGTGACTGCTTATTTTTATTTTTCTGAGTGACTTCTTATTTTTATTATTTTGCCCTCCTGGGGCAAGGGGATAACTATGCCTACTGAATTTGGCTGGCGCAATCCATGAGAATTTTTTTTCCAGTTCTTTTTGAGGGAGGAGAGAATTTGCTGAAATTTGTAAATCTCTCCCTCTCTGAGAAACAAAGAAATTAAAGTGTGCAAAGTTTAAACGGGGGAAAAGGAGATGTGACAAATATTCTCATCTCTAATACTGCGGTGCACTACCTGAAGATTTTGCCTCCATCTCAGTAACATACATCTTTCAGCTCCAGCTGTCTTCTTCACCTTTGCAAGATTTACCAGAAAATCTGGACATCTTGCCCTGGGTAGTTGAACAAAGACCTCCATACAGACACAGTTCATACATTCCATGCCTATTTATATTCAATGCTTATTCTGACAGTTCTGAACTCTCTTTTAGAGAGAGACACACAAACTCACACAAGTAATTTCAAAGCAAAACCTGTGCAGCTATGGAGCAGCCAGTCCTTACCCTCACTTCTGAAGCATCAAGCAAGCCAGGCTGACAGGAGAGAGAAAAAGTTTTCCTTTTCTCCATAACTCACAGAAATGGTACAAAGAGTTAGTGATTGGGAAGGGGAGGCAGGGCTGGACTGGTTTACAAGATATTACTTTGTTGGCAGTAAATGATTTCTTTTTATCCTGTGGTTTAGACTGCTGCTATGCCCCTGAACCCATCCGGATTGTTTCAGATAGAAGAAAGGCTTGCCAGCCCAATATCTCAAACAGGGCTAGGCTTGATGAATATGAGTCACAAACTCTGAATGCTTCCCTGAGAGGAGTCATTCATACTTCAGGCAAAGAAAGACACAGATGTACACACATGTGCATGCTCATGCGCTCTCTCTCTCTCTATCCCCCCTTCCTTCAGGATTTAATCTTCTGTGGTTTTCAGTGGTTTAAATCAAAGATGAGAATCATCTGCTGCTACAAACATTATTGGACTGCAACTTCCAGTATTTGCCACCATTGGCAATTCTGGCTAGAGCTTCTGGGAACTTCTTACTAACAACATCTGGAGGTCTTATGGCTTTTTTGGTTTTATGCTGCTTGGCACTATTGTCTTTAAGATATGTTCTATTTTTTTAAAAAAAAATCTTAGCGTACATGCATTTTAAGTCTCTGGTCAGGCAGCTGTGGGAGGGCTTGCTGCTTAAATGCAGCTTTTAAACATTTGAAAACAGACAACAATAAACAAACAAATGAATAATGTAAACTGAAGCTTGTGCAGAGAGAGAAAGAATTTTATAGAGCTTGCTTAATCATTGCTATAATAAGACTATATTACTGCATGTAAATCCAATTAGATTCCAAAGTGAACAGTATGACTATGTTCTGGGTCCTACTAAGCACAGGAGAAGAGGCTGCAGAGGCCAGGAATCTGGATGCTAAATTACAGCCAACCCCGCTTCTCTGAAGTTGCATTAAAATGCCAATGCTTCTGCAACAGAGGGCTCATCTACCTGGAACAACTTCTTCAGCATGTACCGTATTTTCCGGCTTATAAGATGACTGGGCATATAAGACGACCCCCAACTTTTCCAGTTAAAATATAGAGTTTGGGATATACTCACTGTATAAGACTACCCCTCTTCCAAAGCACACCAAATAAAAAATAAAAAAAACATCAGATTTGATTTCAGTATGGTAATTTTAATTCAAATGCTTATGACATGCAGATACTTAGCAGGAAAACTGTCACTTATAAACATAAGGCTGTTTGTCATCAAACATGTAAACATAAAACAGTGCAAGTGGATTAAACTTTTCCTAATTCACTCTAAAGCTGAAAGGAAAGATAAGACAATAAACCCATGGGAGCTGCCATGCTGTTTGTTTTCTAAGCTGTCACCCAAACTCGAACTGATGATGATAGGAGGAAGATAACAAACTATAGAGAGAGAGCAAGTGCTGGGCAAGTCCCTGGCCAATTAGCAAGCTACAGTATTTTTACAGGTTTTGCTGGCACGACAGCTTCCCTTTAAAAGCCTTCAAAATCCTCCTGTTCGTCATCTGATGTCATAAGTACATCAATGACATCTTGTGATACATTTGTAAGGCAGTCATCGTATGGATCAAATTCCGTATCAGATGGTGTGGTCTCAGCTTCAGCTTCCTCTTCATCTTGCCACAAGTAGTCGTCCTCCGTACCATCTAATGAATTTGATATGCCACACTTCTTGAAAGACTTGATTACTGTTTCTGCATCAATATCATTCCAGGCTTTTATGACAAACTTGCACAAAACATCCAACTGTGGGGCATGTTTCCTCCTTTTGTGAATGACTTTTCACCGCTAACCATCCATTCATTCCACTGTTCTCGAATGCGATCTTTAAATGGCTTGTTTAGGCACACATCCAGTGGCTGTACCAACGATGTCAATCCTGCAGGAATAACTGCCGCATCTGTGTTTAGTCTTGCAAGCCTTTGCTTGGTGCTGGGAGTTAAATGAGCCCTGAACATATCCCACACCAGTAGACTACGTTTTTGAATAAGTCCACCTGGTCGCCTGCTCCATACATTATCAAGCCATAGCTTTACCCCTTCTTCATCAATCCAGCCTTTTTCATTCACATGTACAAAACAACCAACAGGGAACTTGAGTTTTGGCATTGTTTTTCTTTTAAAAATAATCATTGGTCTCAGTTTGGCACCATCAGCTGTGCATCCTAGTACCACTGTAAAACTGGACTTCTCATGTCCTGTTGTTTTAAGTAAAATTGTTTTTTCACCTTTTTGATGGACAGTTTTATTTCCAACCATGTCAAAATTCATTGGAGTTTCATCCATATTTCCGATACTACTTAACGCATAGCCATGTTTAGTGCGCTGTTTTGTTACATATCGATGGAAACTATTTAGTTTGTTATCAAGATCTAGAGGTAATTTTTGGGCAATTTTTGTCTTTTGCCTCAGTACCATATTATGCCTTGCCACAAATCTAGTACACCAGGATACAGTGGCCTTAAATTTGTTGCTGTGATCTGGGTTAGATTTGGCCCACTGAAGTGCAAACAAATGTATTTGATTTTGTGTCACTACATAACCATTTTGGCGATGCTCATTCACCATGTCTGCTACATGTTTTTCAGTTCTGGCCAATGTGGGGTGCCTCTTCTTAATGCACACTTACCCCTTGGCATACTCTTTAATGCTTTTTCATTTGCTTTCCAGTCCCGAACCATCTTTTCTGTTACTCCATATTGTCTTGCAGCAGCGCAGTTATTATGTTCCATGGCAAAGTTTACAACTTTAAGCTTGAAACTGGCTTCATATTTCTTTCTTCTTGCTGGTGGAGCCATGATGGGGTTTTGACTGTTGGACATTTGTATACTGTACTGTATGTACTGGTGCTATACTGTATGAACAGGTACTGATACTGGTGCTGTACTGTATGTGGTACCCAGTATACAACAACCAGCCCGATGTACCTTACTGGCAATTGGCTGGTTGTTGTATACAAAGCCTGCTTGGACTGGTGAGCCCTCCCTGCCTGCCCAGCCCTCTCTGTCTCCAAGACTATCAAAGTGATAGATCTCCCTCTTGAGGACTGCAGTGAATCTGAGAGGCAGAGAAAGAGGTACGGTAATAGGATACAAGGGCGGGCCAGGTGGGTGA
Organism: Iguana delicatissima; assembly: GCA_948472985.1. Classification (NCBI taxonomy): domain Eukaryota; kingdom Metazoa; phylum Chordata; class Lepidosauria; order Squamata; family Iguanidae; genus Iguana; species Iguana delicatissima. Next base: position 1,180,257 of record CAOKZL010000187.1, on the reverse strand, counting down.
AAGAGGCGTTTTTCTGGGCACAGCGCTGCTCTATGGCCTTTTTCGCAGCGCTGGCTCCACCCCCCGTCGTCCTCTCCTCCTCCTCCTTCCCGGCGGTCCTCTGCCTAGCAACAGGAGCAACTCTGGCCAGCCTCCCTCCCTCCGAGGCCGCTGATAGGCTCGCCTGATCCAGGAAACTCGGATGCCCCAGTCACTGCGAATGAGTTGTCCAGAGGGAGGGAAAGTGGAGCCGGTGCCCTGGAACGCCTCTTGGTGGGATTTAAAATATATGTGTGTATATATATATTATTGCGCATCTTTCATTAGGAATTCCTAAAATGAGCACATGGCAGCACAAGCCACTACTCTATGCCTGTCTCTGGGTGGTAGACCCCCAAGGGTCTGGGGAAAAACAAGCAGATCTTACAAAGCCTGACGTCTCTCCATCTGCTTTAGGCAATGTTAACCAACAATCATTACCCTTCGGCTACAGAGAGAGATATTAAGTAAATGCAAATGGCTAGAAAGGTCAGACTTTCCAAACCAGCCGTGTTCCAGCTGAAACTCTACATGTTTATCTTACAAGAGCCTGGCGAAGGAGGAAGCGGCGGAGGAACCAGAAAGGCTGCCCGGCTCCCATTCTCGGGGGGGCGTGCCGCTGAGAGCCTCTCCTCTCCTCCTCCCTCGCCGTCGCTCCGGAGGAGCCAGCAGCCAAGCGCCGGGCTCACATCCTTGCAAAAAGGGGCAGCCTCGCCAGCCCCAGGCGCTTCCTGCCAGCCCTGCTGGACTTTTGAGCAAACTTGAGCCGCTCGCTCGCTCCCTCCCTCCCCCCTTTTTAATATCCCTCCTCCTCCTTTCCTGGGAGGATGTCCTCTGGGCAGCGCTGGGAGGCAGCGGCAGCTGCAGCACACTAGCCGAGCGAGTGAGCGAGCGAAGTTTCAGCGACACCCGGCGTATAAGACGACCCTCGACTTTTGAGAAGATTTTCTTGGGTTAAAAAGTCGTCTTATACGCCGGAAAATATGGTACTACAGAAGCCAGGAGAACTTATTGCACTGTCTGATTGCAAGTAACTGCCCAACACAGCTTTCTTTGCAATGTGCCTTGGGAGCATATTGACAACTTAAGATGTTAAGTCCCTCCTTTTCAATATGAAACAATTCACCAGCTTTCTACACAGTCTGAAACAAAATTAGCCAGCTTCTAAAGCTCTCCCTCCTGTTCTCCCCTTGTAAGCATTGTATCATCATGTTTTAACTTTAAAAGGTTCTTTCCTTGCCACTGTCTTTTTGACTTTCTTGCAAGGCAAAAATTCAGACACAGATGCAGATGTAAAAGTGGGTGGAAAAGAATACTTGAAATGTGCCATCAACTGGTCTGCGATCATTTGAAAATAGAATTGGAATATGACAAAACTGAGAAGACAGAAGCTGAGAATCTGGATGGGAGAATGTGGGAACTGTAGTACATTTCTCTGTTTCTTGTTAAAGGGACCTGGAATAATGCTCTTCAACCTTTTCAACCTTTCTGATGTAGCAACCGTGCCAGGGATAAACACTACATGTGTGCCATATTATTGTCATGTTCACATAGTTTCCTAAAAGTTTGCAGCAAATTGGCAGCTGACAGCTTGAGGACTGACATGTCTGTGGACCACCATTATGAGTATAACTGAGCCAGAACAATTAAAAATCTATAACAAAATACTTTTTAACTCACCTATAATTTATAATAAATTACACATTCTCCAAGTGTCCCAATTCGGTAGAAACAGCCCCAGTTAATCCTCTGCTGTTCCACTTTTTCAGATGCTTTTAAAATGTTCCAGTTTCTCTTTCCTCCTTCCACTCTCCCTCTCTTTATCCATGGCTTACTTCAGTTGCTGCAAACTGAATTCAAAGTGCAAAAGCAGTTTGCACACAATTAGCAGAAGGGAAAGGGCAGGAGGGGGTAGTGTCTTCTCCTTCCCGGTGGATTTATTTGCCTCCCCCAAAAAATTAAGATAGTAATTTTGCATATTCTTCCTTATTAATAACTTTTGCCATCTTGTTTCCTGGCCATACTTTTTAAACCACAGCCTGAAGTTGATTGGCTATACATTTTTCATTTGTGAAATGTTGGAGGTTATGAAATTACCATAGTACTGTAATGACATAAAACTTCCACAATGGTGCAGAGGTTACACCAGAGAAAATGTGGGCTTTGGTGGCCCCCTGCCTCTCTAAATTCCCCAGACTGCCCTTTTCATGGCAAATACTAGTGACCTGGAAGCTTCTGGAAGTTCTCAGGATTACCAATATATTGTGTTGGGGCGCACGTTTGTGTATACATATATACACCCCAATATACACACAATTTAAAATCAAAATTGCATGTATTTTTAAACAAGAAGTGGACTGCCACTTCCTTAAAAAAAAATAACAAGTTTCCCAGTCTGTGTAGCCACCTGAGTGTCCCAGGCCAGAGCACGTGACCCTCCTTTGTGCTGTAGTTACCTATTGCTGACTTATATGGTGGTTTGCATCTCTAAACCTTTACAAAAACAACAGCAAATCAAATTTCACCTTCTTAGCCTGTTGCACAATTTCAGACATGAAAGAAAAATCCATTGACAGCTACCAGCCCTCCTGCACAGAAGCTCCACATAGCATTCCAGTTTACCAGCCCCTTATTCTGGCTACTTCGACTTTCACCATCTCACAGAAGCAGCACAGAAAAACCTCAGATTAGTAGCAGAGGAAAAATGCATTATTTTACTCTGCATAAACATTTCCTAATGTTTTAGTGACAAGGTCAGAAACCCTGGGGCCTGTACTCACCATCTGAATGGTCTGGGAGCCCAATTTGCCAGCAGTAATCTGATGACTTGAAAAGATAATACTTCTCAAGTAGACAGTCTTAATGTTTTTCTACCCTACAATTTTGTACTTTGTTTTAAAATTCTAGTGAATTACATCCTTTTTTCAGCACTGGAAAGGGAGTATTTCCTACCTCAAAAAGGAAGGAAGGAAGGAAAACAGACAGAAAATCTACTCCCAGAGGAGGATATCAGTTGTGTGAATTTTCACCACAGCATAACACAGGGCTATTTTGTATGACTTATGCTTTTCACACAAATATTCTTTGCTTTTCTATTCAATGGTTTATTTCTAGTTGTTCATATATTTTATTTTTACATTATATTTGGGGGAGGGGTTATTTTATACATTCAAAACAAATCTTTCAATAAAAATGGTATAAAGAAAAAACACAGGAAACTCATGGGAATAATTAATAGACCATCTGCTTGTATAGAGGTGCTTTCAATTTCAGTTCAACTCATCTGCCTCCTCTTCTGAAAAAATCACCAATCTCCTGTTTTGTTTTGTTTTGTTTAAGACTTCAGTGTTCCTATAGTCCATGTTTCAAATGCAATTTCCTCTGATCTCCTGCTGGTTTGCCAGCCAGCCAGCAAAGAATGCAAGAGAGAACAAGAAAATCAGAATAGAAGAGGGGGCCTTGTTCAAAGAACATAGCTAAGAAATACTCCCCCCCGCTTAAAAGAACTGCAATCCCAAGAAGATTTAAAGATTCATCAGCATGTAGAAAAGAGGGTTCCCTACTCAAAAAGAAAAATACTTATCATGAACTGTCACATATACTGTGTGTTTTGTTTTTAAGGTGGTGGCACTTTTGCTGGAATTCTCTTGCTCTTCCTGCCAATTTTGATTGCTCTGATGAAACCTTTCCTTCAAGAACATGAAATACTTACATTGTGATGGAAGTGCCAACATGGGGATCTTAATGGACAAATTCACTGACAGATAAACTAACGCTTGGTCTTGCCACATTCCCCACTCCACCTCAAAAGATTGTGGCTCTGAGCTCAAATATTATTTAAGGTTTCCATTAACCTCATTTCTAGTACAATATATGAAAATTATTTTCAGTCCTTAATGTACTGTTGTTACTGTTGTTGTTGTTTATTTATATAGCACCATCAATGCACATGGTGCTCTACAAGTAAAATAACCAAAAATGAGGGGTCCTGCCGAAGGCTTACAATCTAATTTATATGTGTCTACATGGGGTGGGGAGGGGGAAGAAGGAAGGAATAATAAAACATAAAACTAGACAATACAATTGTAAAACAAATTACCCAGATGAAATACATAAAAAATACAGTATAATGTAAAAGAAACTGACAAGTACATGAAATCAAAATATACAAGATTATAAAACAATATTAAATTAAAATTAAAATATTAAACTAAAATTCCAAAAGATTCGGAAAACAAGAAAGAGTTTAACTGAGATTTAAAAATCATTAGGGAATGAACAGTCCACAAATACTCAGGAACCCAGTTCTAGGAGTATGGAGCGGAGTGAAAAAGGATGAAGCCAATCAAAGAAGAGGAAGGTTGGGTGAGAAGTCCTGAGTTCCTAGTACACATATCTCAAGCAGGTTAGTTAAAAAGAAGGAAGGAAGGAAGGAAGGAAGGAAGGAAGGAAGGAAGGAAGGAAGGAAGGAAGGAACTGAAAGATGTGGGGAGCTAAATTGTGTAGGGCTTTGAACATTAAAACAAGAAACTTGTACTCAAGGAATCAGTAGCCACTGAAAAGTTATCAAAGTGTGTGTGGGGGGGGACATAATGAAAACAATGGGCCAAGAAGATAATCTTAGCAGCAGAATGTTGAATGGAAACCAGAGGACTAAGGTGAGCTAATGGAAGGCCAGTCAAAAGAAAATCATAATAAGCAAAGTGGGAAATGAGCAAGGCATAAAGCAAGGTCTTAGAAGAGGAAGCAGAAAGAAAGGTCTGATTTTAACAAACAAAAAAACAATATAATGCTTCAACTGATTTAACAGTGGTATCAGCTTTTTAAAAAACAAACCAAAAAAAAATAAGATTGAGGAATTATGAATAATTCATTATCCTATTATTAACAACTGGGAAACTGCTTCAACAGGTTTACAATGTGCACTTTAGTGTCTTTCCCAAGTTTTGCACTTTCTAGTCATTAAAAGCAAGCTCCTTGTAATTAATTCCTGTTTATAGTTACTAAGGCATAGCAAAGAGAAATTGCAACAAGGAGTAATAATTCTTTTCTGCAGTGTAACTAACCTTTTAGATCCTTTCATACTTATGGGGCAACTGTGCTTGGCAGTTCTGATGTAAGTAGGGTGATAAATCTGCTCCAGGTTTTAGTCAAAATTTTGAAGGAGCTATCAAAACGCTGGATCCACCTTGGGTATAGGACTGAGCACCATGGATGGCTCCTCTAAAGTTAAAAACCAGGACAAATTCACTTCCTCAAAAGAGTTGTCAGCTGCCACTGTTCAGGTAGCATGCTCCCAATAAAAAGTGGAATACCACACAGTTCATGCGCTGGATCATACTTCAGCTCAGTTTGTTGCAATGTACTGACAATGATGAGGAGAGTGTGCTGAATACCACAGGCTTGAATACTACAGGTTCAAATTTTAACAACACCCTATATATATTGGCAATCAAATGTCTGGCATCCTCACACATATATTTCTCAGTTTTTTTTTTAAATATCAAAACCAATTTGTTATCCATTCTAAATCTTTCAGAGATCTATCTATATGAAAACTATCTTAAACATGTTGGTCACCTTACAGTTCAATTAAGTCTGCATATGTTATCCATTTATCTTGAGTCATAACTTCTCATGAAAACCAAGCTGGGGAGAATTTCAGTTATAAAAATGAATGTATAACCAAATATGCTTTTCCTATTTCAGACAGTTACAATAATATTGAATAATACACCAAAAGGACATTTTGACATAAGATTTGAATAGCACCCTTTGTTATGGTATGATAAAACTAATGTGAATTTTGATAATAATTTTATAAGATGTGCATTACTCAAAGTTTGGAATACATTTAAACAAAGCCTGTGCCCTAAAATGCCACTTTGAGTCTCTCCACATGAAGCTAACCTGATGGCTTTTCAAAGAGGGCTGCAATCACCCTCAGATTTTATGTGGGCAGTTGCTACAGCAACCTTGCAATCCAAAAGGTATTTATTTCAATATTTTTAATATGTTGCCTTATCTAACATGTGGAGAAGAGACTGAAGAAGAGAATAAATAATTTTTAAAGCAAACAGGCAATACAAGTGTCTGCAGCCACAAACTCAACTGTCTAAAGTAGATGTTCTGTAGACCACTATAATGCCCATGTTAAAAAAAAGTGTCCAAAGTCTTCCATTTTGGCTGCAACGCTCTTATTCAGAAATTTGCTTTGCTTGTCTTGTTATAAAGGGAAATGAACACACATGAAACAATTGCACACTCATCTTTTATTATTTGTGAGATTGGACTATCAGAATCTGGGGACAGAGTTGCCTTTTTGTCTTGGTTTATACTTTGCAGAGCATCAGGCTGCCCACTGATGGAAACAGCCCTTGGGAAAATTATTTGTGCAATACAGCTCCAAGAATCCATAACTTCCATTCTATCTGAGTCCCCAAAAGTAACTTTTCTGTCCTCTGGCAGATGTTGAATTAGACTGAGCCTTGGATTGATTTAGCATGGATCTTATATAAACCAACACAGCATGAGAATGAAACATCTTTTTTTTACAGCTATTCATAAAAAAAGGGGGTGGAAAAATATAGGACTCTATGTTCTCCTCAAACCAGAGAAAAATATGAGACTTCAGTATGTCTCTATAGTTAGCACAAGGCTATTAGTGTTAACATTACCAGAACAAAGCAATATAAAGTTATCCTCATTTGTTTCGCTGCCTTGACAACATCAGCACTCCATAGAGAAACTGCACACTAACCAGTAACCAATGAGTCCTGCTCTTAATATGCTGAACATTCCTTTGAGCTATTCATGAGGTTATGCATCAGAATCACAAAAAGCAGATTTTGCAACCATAAGAACTGGTTAACAAAATAAGGAAAGCCAAACGTTATAGCGTTTTCATCCACCTTATGCATGTGCTGCTCATGTCCCTCTTGAATAGCAAGAGTCTAATTTCTGTTATGTATAGAATTATTATTAACAGTACTTCATGTCTCCACATTCAAATTAATTCCAAACATGAAAAGTGATGCTCTTTCCAGGCTAAACAAATGTTCCTGGCTTTGCTTTTGTTGTCCCAAAGCCAGGGATCTGTTATCCATCTACGTACTAGATGCTGTATGTTGAGTAGAAGTATCACATTACCATGCAGCTTCAAACAGTTACCAATGTATTTATGGAAATGGCAGAACATTTTTCCATTAATAAGAATCAGGGCCTTTATCGTTCATTTGCAGTTTATTTCTCAACAACATTCCTTTCCCTCCTCCCTCGCCCTCTATTCTTCAGTGTCGTTATTTTTTTTTAAAAAAAAATTACCTTTCCCTGCAAAGTTATGCAAGCAACACTGACATTATTGTAGCTCTCACCACCCACTAACAGTGGAAAAAACTGAGCTGGACATTTGCTGACTGACAGTTCCACAGCTCCTTCACCAGATGTTATCAGTAGCAAACCATGGTGGGAGTTCCAAACATACAAGGAAACCATGGGCCCTAGACTGCTGCTTCTTCATACTACTGTGATATTGTGCCACCTCAGCCCTTCCTCCAAACCCATTACCAAGTTGCCTGAGGTAATAAAGTGTTTTCAGGAAGAGTCCCAGGCAGTGGGTTAACAAAGAAAACAACTGACCTCTTCCAGACACGCACTGGCTTGGATTTTACTAGTTAGAATTACAGTTAAACTTCATAACATCTGAATAAAACTTTAATTAAACATAAAGCAAAACTGTTTAGAAAAACACAGTCTAAGAAAGATTAGGTCATAGGGCTTGATAGTTATGAGGCCGGGAATGTCTTGCCTAGTTTGCATTATAGGGACATTATGGGCCGCTATTTTCTACTGAATAATTATCTGCAGCTTTCCACATGTACTCGACAATGCTAAGCATAAATAGCAGTTGTGCACATAATGAAACAAGAAATGCCAGGCTGCAAATGTACCCAAGATTTTTGGACTGGACACAACCTCAACTGCTATGAAAATCATTAAATGTATTGCACATAAAATCATTTTAGAGTTTTCTGAAACTGGCATCATTATAATGTAAGTAATGACACTTAAAAAGATTGATACGCATTTGTAATTATGACTTGAAGAGCAGCAAAGGTACCAAGAAACTTGGAGACAGCCTTTTAGTACTAGGTTTTGTTACTTTGTGAGATAATTCTTTTAAGTCCTTCGCCAAGGAAGACTGCAGATGTGTAGGTAAAGCTTGCAGGAATAGGGTAAGGAAAGGCAAAGCTCAAAACGAGCTGAGACTGGCTAGAGAAGCAAGGACAACCAAAAGAGGTTCAAAGTAACAAAAACGATGTAGGAAATGGTGGGATTGCTGTTCAGTAAGGATGGTAAAATGCTAACAGATCACAATGAAAAGGCAGAACTGCTCAGTACCTATTTTGCTTCAATTTCCCCCCAAAAGAAGACTGTATTCATAGTTGAGACCTTGATAAGAAATCTGAGTCGTAAATCAAGTTTCATAAGGAATTAGTCAGGAACCACCTAGTTAACCTAAATGAGTTCAAATCTGTAGGGCCAGATGAACTGCATCCCAGAGGACAGAAGGAATGTACTGACATACTCACAGAACCACTTGCCACCATTTCTAAGAAATCTTGGAGAATGGGTGAGCTATCAGGGGACTGGAAATGAGCAAACATTGTCCCTCTCTTTAAAAAACACAAAAAAAGAATATCCAGGAAACTGCAGGCCAGTCAGTCTGGCCTCAGTACCAGGAAAAAATATTAGAAACAATTATAAGGGCATTCATCTGTAACTATCTTGATGACAACACAATGATTATTAGAAGGCAGCATGGGTTTGTCAAGAACAAATAGTGCAAAGTTAACCTTATATCTTTTTTTATTGGGTCATTAGTTGGTAGGAATGCTGTGGGTGTCATTTATCTGGATTTCAGCAAAGCATTTGATAAGGTTCCCCATGATATTTTGATTAGCAAACAGACTAAATATGGAATAGATGGAAACAACATCAGTTGCATCCATAACTGATTGGAAAACTATGCTCAATGAATTGCCATCAGTGGAAGGAGGTCTCAAGTGCAGTGCTATAAGATTCTGTCCTGGAGCTGACACTTTTCAATATTTTTTCACAATGATTTAGATGATGGGGTGGAGGGAATCCTTATCAAATTTGCAGCTGGTACAAAACTGGGAGAAATAGCTAACACACTGGAAGATAAGAACAGAATCCAAAGGATCCTGACAAACTAGAAAAGTGGGCTGAAATTAATAAAATGATATTCAAAAGAGACAAATGTAAACTTCTACATTGAGGCCACAAAAACCAAATGCACAGGTATAGGATGGAGAATACTTGCCTCAATAGTATTATATGTGAAAAGGACCTTCAAATCATCATTGATGGTAAGTTTAGCCAATACTATAATGCTGCAGCAAAGAAGACAAATGCTATCTTAGCCTGCATTAACAGAAGCACAGGTTCCAAGCTGAAAGTCTCACTGTATTTTGCACTGGTCGGGCCTCACCTGAAGTACTGTGTTCAGTTCTGGGCTCCTCACTTTAAGAGGGACATAGAGAAGTTGGAGGAAGTTCAGAGAAGGGCAAGGAAGATGGTTAGAATGAAAAACAAAACATAAAAGGAGATATTGAAGAAGCTGGGCATGTTCACCTTGATGAAGAAAAGACTGAAGGGTGAAATGATTGCACTCATTAAATACCTCAAGGGCTGCCAGTGATACGAGGGTGCATACTTGTTATGTGCTAATTCAGAAAACAGAACTAGGCCTAATGGTTTTAAGTTACGGGAGGGTGTCTTTTGATTTAACATTAGAAGGAATTTCTTGACAGTAAAGTGGTTCAGTAGTAGAACCAACTACCTGGCCTACTTCTCCAGATATTTTCAGAAAGAGACTGGACACCTACCTGCTGGGGATACTTTGGCTGCAGATGCTACCTTGAGCAGGAGGTTACCTGATTGTCCATAATTCCAACTCCATGATTCTATGATTTCAAGTCTCTTAAAATGAAAAATAAATATCATTTGCAGTGATTTAAGCATTTATGGAAATAAAGGACTCTCATTTTCTTTATTCCAGGTCAGGACTGAACAACCCTCTAACCTGTAAGTACTGCAAGTGGCATCAGATGGGGGTCTCAAGGACTGCATATATTCACATCCACACAAGAGGTTCTTAATTTGACGTTTTTTTTCTTTGTCTCTTAGTAAACTCCCCTCTGCTTGGTTTAAGTCCTGACCTTTCAGCACCATCTTACTGCAACATTCCACTATCTAAGCGAAGGGTCCTAAATTAGCTGCTTTTAATTAAGCTAGTATACTGGTTTTTGTTTTTGTTTTTTTGAGCCACTTCTTTCAGAGACAGGCAAGTCTATCCTGCAGAAAGAACAGAACCTGGGACTGTAGAGGGAAATGGTTCCTTCAGTACCAAACTCAGCATCTATTGCTCCTCAGGAGAAATCCTTCTAAAGGAGGTCTGGGCTGACTCCTTTTCTGGTAAACTCTATCACCAGGCAAATGCCTTTCATTCAGGCAGGTTTTGAGCAACTATCTGGCTACTGGGGAAGGGGGATTTAATGGTTGGATGCTGCACGTTTTACAGATGTATTTTTTCAAATTGCTTTTCAGTTCAAAAGCATAGTATTTTATTTACTTGTCCTTTAACATTTTTTTTGTGTTTTTTATTTGTAACTAATTTTAGTCTTGTTGTGAGTTATCCTGAATCCCAGTTTTCAGAGGAAAGAAAGATGTAAGTCATATAAACAGGGAAATAAATAAAAACTCCCAAAATGCAGAACTGATTTCAGCTACACATCAGACACACGTCCCTGAGCAAGTGTGGTGACAGTCTCTCATAAGCAGGACTAATTGAAACAAAACACAGAAATGTTGATGAGGATGGCAAGACTGAGTCAAAGAAATTTTCAGCAGCAATCAGTGGCCACAGTCATATGGATTTACAGCACAATTCTAAAAACTAGTTCATAAGTTTACTTTTTTCTTCCTCTTTCCCAGTCCCTATCTTTTTTAGGTCATATTTCATGGACTGTTAATCCAAGGGCAGGAAATGTCATATTGGTGATATTTGTAAGTCTTGATAAATTTTCTAATGAACATCAACCTTTGAAATAAACAGTTACTCAGAAGTAAACCCTATGTGTTAATGAAGCTTTCTCCTTTGTAAGTACGCTCAATGCATTAACTGCAGCAGCAGTGTACTAACTGTACATTAAAAAAAATAGTACAACTATCATCTTATGTATGCTGCCATCAGAATACACATTGCATTTTACAGACTTGTTTATGATAAGAAACAGTTCCCACTCACTTGGTTAAGACACTTCTAGGAATTAAGGAATAAAAAGAATGGCTAATTAAGCTGCACTTGCAAGAGCCTTGACTGTATTTATGAAGTGGAGTCTACAATCTAAAATTAGATGAGAAAGGCTAAGGGGAGGGGGAGAGGCAAAGTTTATGCTTCCAGGCTGCTACCCTGCACTTAATTATTCCAGACGTAAATCTCAGAGAACTGAAGAGTATGCGTGCATGCAAGTCCACAGAGCCTATGACTGGAAGTGACTGAAAGTGCACCCGCCTCCCCGAATGAGTTATTCATTACCAAAACCCTGAAAGAGATTAATTTCAGTAGGCATACAAAAGGGTGAAAAGATTTACAAATAAGCCTAGTAACCGTGATGGATCAGACAAGGACAATATGGAATGTGATCAATACTATATAAATGAAATACAAGGCACAAGAATGTCTGTTTATATCCAACCATCGAGGAATCGATGTCGATGTAAACAAGTCTCTTAACCTTCTTCACAATGAAAAGAAGGTAGCTGTGGTCTTGCAGTCAAGTGTAATTGATTCTGGGCACCTGGTATGAATTAGGAAAGGGTGCAACATCCATCAACAACAAAATTAACTGCACATATTCCTAACTCTAATCAATGGGGGAAAATACTCTGACAGCCATGACTGAAGTTCAAAGCAACTTCAGAAGTTCTCAATAAAAATAAATTGGGAACTAATAGGCCATTTATTTTGGGTACTTAAAGTCACTGCTTCATTCCCATCTCCCCAATCTGATTTTTGAAAGAGATGTTTCAACTGTCTACCTAGATAAGACAGAAAAACTGCACTCCAAAGCTAACTCAGGGCTTTTCTGCACTTTGCGGGGGAAACGGGGCAGTCCGTTACTCACTGGACTGGCACGCTCCCCCACAACGATCTGGAGCAGTGCACGCCCACGCTACACACTCTCTGGAGACGAAAATGGAGGCTTCCAGTTGGTGGAGGCTCTCCACCAACCGGAGAAGCTCGCCAGCTGGAAGCCTGCCCCCGGAAGATCTGCAGCCTCGCGCTGGCGCAAGCCTGCAAATCTACACTTAGGGCAGCGACGGACTGGGGCGCGCCGGGCTACTGAAAGTCGTCTTTTAATCGGTCTTTCAATAGCATGGGGAACCACCAATTCTGGGCATTCCGGAGCAGGCTGAAGACAAACATTAAGTAGTCCGGACCCAGTTCGCCCCCAAGTGTAAACGTCCTCGCTGGAGGACGCGCCGCCCCGTTTTAAATATAAAATGTGGAAAAGGCCTCAGTGTGCAAACTTTTTGTATAGAACAGGGGGGAGCATGAAGAAAATAGAAGCCAGTGCTTCTAGTTCACACTGCATATGCTTCTCTTGAGAATAACAGGTGTTTATGGTGACAGAGTTTAGTCTTCATTAATTTAATCTAATGCTTCTCAAACATGCTGTTTTGGTGTGTGTTTTTAACACCCCCTGATCTGTCTGATTTTGAAGCTCCCTTCTTTACTTTCTCCATTTGGTTTTGTTCCAGGTTCATTCATATCATCTGCAGCACTCAGACATGCATAACTCTTCATTAAGTATTTTTTTAAACATGTGCTTTTAAAATGAGCATGTACGCGCGCGCGCACACACACACACACACACACAGAGGGAGGTATTTTGGAATGTGTCCTAGTTTCTTCTCCCCCCCCCAAGGCATCTAATGATCAGCCTAATAGCATCTCTCACTGAAGTTGTAATAGGCTTACAAATTAACTTGCTCAGTGCATATTAAAAAGCAAGAGATGCTCCTGTTGATTATTGTCTTTGTGGAAAAAAATGTGATCATTGTTTTGTTGCTGCACAATGGCAATTAGGATGTGCTGCTGGGAGGCCATTCAACTGACAGGGGCAGTGGATTTTGCAGGCCTCTTGGACTGCCATGGAAACAAATTGCCCTCCAGTTTTTGGAGCACAAAATCAACAGGGATTCTCTGTAGTCTTAAGGCCAGCCCAGAAAATATCTTTCTATTTTTTTTAAAGATACTTTTTATTAACCTTTTCCATAAACACTAAAGCTCTACAAATACATAAAAGAAAAAAATGAATAATATTAAGAGAAATATAAAACATATGAATTAAAATTAGAGAGTGGAAGAAAGAAGAAAAAAGAAGCAAGGAAGGAAGGACGGACGGAAGGATCAATTTTCCTCCTTCTTTTGAATGGATTCCAACAATCTAATTGAATCCACCCTCTCAAAAAAAATATATCCAACATTCTCTTCTTCCTTCCCCCTCGATTCATGCTTTTCAAAAGAAAAGGCAAATGGACTTTCTTCCTCTAAGGGTTGACATGTCTAGCATGGTACCTCAATATTACATTTTATTCCATTCCATTCCAAATTGCTTAAGTTATGTTAATGGTACTAATTTTACTAAATTCTACTTGCTGACTTAATTACAAAGTTAAAAGTATAAATCTAATACATGTTTAATATCCCTAAATTCAGATATTTTAACACCCTTTTATATTATAAAATCAATTATAGAATTTATATACTCAATACTCAATCCAGTTATTATTATCCTAAACCTGTAACTGTTTCTTAAATTAGTTTAAGCCCAGTCTACTCATTTGCAATTTAACTCCCCTCCTCCCTCCTAGCCATCCTTTCCATGGACTACATACTCCCCAACTTCCCAATTCCCATCCTTGCCCTTTATTACTCTTTCAAGTTGCTTCTGACATAGCATTTTAGAATAACTGTCCTGAAAAACAGCACCCTTGTTTTTAACATCTCCCTCTCACTACCTTCAATCATACAAGCTAAACTAGTTTGATTTCATCAAAACAATTTGCTTACAGATCAATTCTAGATGTATCTTCCTCTTCTCCCACCCTCCCTTGGGTAGTAATTCGCCTTTCACAAACCAAGACTTCTTGATCATTAATCTCCTCCAAAGCAGTAACTCCCTCCATTAACTTAACCTCAGTTTGTCTCTGCTCTTGGTTTTCATCCTTTTTCACTTTCATGTTGCTGGCTTCTGTGTCTCCCTCTTTCTTGCATCAAAAGCCCCTCCCTAAAGGGCAAACCCCAGGATTCCACAGGATGTTGAAAGTAGAATAATAGCACTATAACAGTCTAGTGTGGAAATGGCCACAACAAATAAATGCAAATAATGGGAATTCTTGACCCTAAATAGTAATCTTCTGCTCTCCCTTTAATCCAGGGGGATTTTCTCCAGCTAGAAATCCCTCTGGCTAGCACATTTACACAAAAGTTTTCCTTGGTGCAGAGCTGCCATAAGGAGCATCTGCTGAGCCAGCCTGCCAGAAGTCAAGTCCAGAACATATCTGTGTTTCAAGGAATCAGGAAAAGGCAGTAATTAAATTATCTCTGCAAGCATCTTAAGCACATTTGTAGAGTGATACACTATATACTGAGAGCCATAATGATGTACTGGTTTGAGTGTTGAACTTTGTCTGTGGAGAACAGGGTTCAGTTCCTTGCTCAGCCATGGAAACCCACTGAGTGACTTTGTTCATGTCACATTATCCTCAGCCCCACAAAACCCTGTGATAGTTTTGCCTTATGGTCACCATAAATCAGAAATGACTTGAATGCACACAACAACAACAAACACTATATCCTAGAATGCCATACATCAAACTGCAAAAATCGTAATGAACATAGGCTTGCCTACAAAACTAAGTACCTGTGTGATGCAAACATAGGTGATTTCCGCACTACACTGTTATAGTGCCATTATTCCACTTTCAACATCTTATGGAATGCTGGGGTTTATAGTTTAGGGAGGGGCCTTTAGAATTCTCAGCCAGAGAGCTCTTTCGCCTCAGTAAACTACAAGTTTCAGAATTCCACAGGATGTTGAAAGTGGAATAATAGCACTATAACTGTGTAGTGTAGAAATGTCCATAGACAGAATCCTCCCCAACAACCACAACTCAGAGACATGAACAGGATAATACTTACTGCAGCCCAGCACAGATGAGCAGCAGAGCACCCATGAGACTCAAAGCACTTGTATAGGAAGGGCACTTTAATTAGGCAAACAGTTGAGGGAGGCTGTGCACCAATAAAGAGATGGGGTGCAGAGAACCCTGTTGCAAACAACTGCTACTTCTGGTAGAAGCAATGTGGTCTTCTCTTGATCTTTGGCTCATCTTCCTGAAAAAACTTGACCCTCTCTTTGCGTGCTGTCTGTGCGACTGAATGCTCCCTTGAACTGACAATCTGAAGTTATAGTTGACCTGGATTGCTGAAACAAGAATGGTAGTTGACTGATAAGCTTCCGTAAACCATGACTGTGGCTGCTACTATAACTCTGGCCATTTCCGCACTAGCCTGTTATAGCGCTATGATTCCACTTGCAACTTCCTATAGAATCCTGGGGTTTGCAGTTTCGGAAGGGGCCAGCCGGCCCCTCCCAAAACTGCAAACCCCAGGATTCCATAGGATGTTGCGAGTGGAATCATAGCGCTATAACAGGCTAGTGCAGAAATGGCCTCTGTTTACGGACAGTCAGCCATAGCTGGCTTTCTAAACAGGATACCTTGGGACTCAAAGACCTATGCTTTGTTTTAGCTTCAGAATATATTTTGAATTTCTGTAACAAAGTGGCACCTCTTACATGAAAACAACTGAAAGATGAGTAGTAGAAACTGTTAAATGGTGGCAACTCACATTCTGCACTTTCAGAATTACTGCATGTCTATCACTACTAGAGTCTAACATGTCAGGAAACAAACAAACATTCATTTAGTCATTTATAAATGAAATATTTAGATCCCATCCCTATATCATGAGATTTCTAGGTGATGTGCAGAAACATATATAAAGCAGTAAAAATAATTTCAACAAAGTAAAGCCACGTTAGACAATTTAATAAATTAAAACAGTTTTAAAATAGTTTAGAACAATTTAAAATCATGAGCATGTACAGATCTGCATGCAATCAATCAGTTTTCACTTGGCATTGGAATGAACCCAGTATTGGTGCCAATTACACCTGTAGTATCTCTAAGGTTTGTCTGTTTTGGTTTTTCTGTTTCTTACTGAATGCAGTGGCGGTTTAGGGTTGGATGGGCTGCATAGAGAAGGAATTATCCAGCTTCCATTTACAGAGACAAATATTTTCCTATATTTTCTCCTGCCCTTGATCTCCATATTAAACCTGTAATGACCTTGTCACTTTTTAAAACCCTGCAAACACTTGAAAAAATATTGCAGAAAGAAATTCTCCCACATTTTCTTCATTCTTCATTGAGCTGGCTTGTGTCTATACTATATACTGTACTGACTCAAACAAATAAAAATTGGTGTGATGTTCAATTGGTGTGAAAGAAATAATATTTAACCAATCTGTATAGGCATTAAGGAGAAAATACTTAGAACCTGAAATTGGAAATTAATTCTGCTTTCAGCTTTAAAAACACTGTTTTTACACTACCACAGTTAGTCTAAAAGGCAAAGCCAATATAGGCCAATATGCTAAAGGGAGATATGGGACCCTTTCACACTACACAATTTCAGCACTATGATTCTACTTTAACTGTCCTGGCAACATCCTATAGATTCTTGGGATTTGCAGCTTTATGAAGCACTACAACTTTCTGGCTAAGAATTCTTAATGCCCCTCCCTAAATACACCTCCTCAAGGGACAAGAGAGCCAGCAATCTGATCTTGGTTCCTTTTTCAGGGATTGATGAATGGCCCCATCTGAAGAAGGAACAGTTAAAGTATTCAAATAATAAACTACATGGGCCAAGTCAGGGCATTTCAAACTGGTTTATTAGATGTCTGATGGAAGCTGTCTAATTTATGTTTCCTGCATTTTATTGCTGCTCTTGACCTTGTTTTTTACAGCACATCATATTAGGATTTTTAAAAATTCCATTTTGCATACCACCCTGTTATCTTAAGATGATATACAAAATATTTTAAACACATAAATAAATAATAAAAGGAGTTCCGTTTTTAATCTTCAATGGAAAAACAAAACAAAACCCTATCAAGGCTTTCCTCCAGAGGCAAAAAGCAAATGCAACAAGTCAATGAATCATTAATGTTCCACAAGCAAAGGATGTTTTCCTATTGCAGACACCAAAGTTTAATTATCTCTCAGCCTCCTTAGAGAGTCTATACAAGATTCAAATGCTCCAATAGTGAAGTTTAGGTCTAAATGAAAGAAAGACCAAGCAGTGTTTTAGTAGGCTTTTTCCGCTATTCTTTAAAGATTTTAATGGTTATAACTGATAACTGATCACAATTTTGGCACAGCGGTCCTGAGCTGTATTATAAAACTGGGCCGCATGTCACCTGCAGGATGCACTTTGTCCATTTCAGCTTCTAAGTGCTTCTACTCACTGCAGCTGAACATGTGTAGGTGACAAAATCAATTTCCCTCTGTCAGTTTGATGCACACCGAGTGCACTGAACAATGAAGAGATGCGATGTTTCTAAGGGGAGCAGCGCAGCTGGCGAACTCCATGTGTGCTCTTCCCTGATGCTTTCCTTAGTTACAGAAGCTTGATCGTGAGTTTCTTCTGCTTCTCCATCAACTCCAGAGTCCTCTTGATGATTTCAGCTCTCTGGATTTTCTTGCTGATTCAGTCTAACTCGTCTGCTTCCAACTGCAGTCCAACTGCACTTTCGTCTGCAGTCATTAACTCTACAGTGTAGTGCTATATTCAGTGCACTACATTAATTCACATCATCTCTTAAGGGAATGCAAACAGGAGCAAGAAAAGACCCTTAATGTTTTGCACGATGAGGAAAACATGGCCTCCACTTTGAGTTTATCAGATAATTAAAAGGGTGTAAGTGAATCCTAAAGCAAAGTCTTATTCTCACTTATCAAGGAACAGCATTCCTTGATATTTGAAACTAAAGAAAGGATAAGACATTGGTGGTGGTAGTGATGGTGACAATAGTAACAGAAATACATCCATAAATATCTAATGAGTTAAGGTTGTATGCAAGGTCGTCTATCTTCCAGCAGAACAGATGCTGGGTAAAAAGTAGTGCTTACTTTACTTGTAGCCCCACAATCCCCAAATCCTGCTGCTGCTGCTGGTGGGGATAATATGCCATGGCACGAGTGGAAGTCTGTTCATGTGACCCTGAACGTAGTCCTTAACAGAGCATAAATGCAGCAAAAGCTGTGTAATTAATATATAAAATAAAAAGTTCCATGATGAGTCCATGTTAAAGCTACAATCCTGTATTCATTTACCTGGGAGTAAATGCATTGGAATCACTTAGTTCTGAATAGACACATACAGAGAGCATTTAAAGTTAGTTTGGATCCAAGACAGTATTTACTTGTTATGGTATAATTTATAGACATTATGGTTGCAATCCTATTATGTGCATAATAGGAATTACAAATACCAGGAAATAGGAATTCTGCCCTTCAATGAATTTCTTCTTCAGTCTCCCAATTTCTAGCATTGCAGTAACATAAAACTTCAGCTGAGTATTTAGAAATAAAACAGGCGTCCAAAGAAAAGGAGTGTGCAAAGTGACCAAGGGAATGGGAACACAGAAAACTTAAGAGTTCTAGATTTAAAGATTTTCAATGTCTCACTCTCTCCAATACTTGAAATTTGGCTACTGAAGGCACATTTTATGGAGAGAGAGCCAGAATTTTTATGGGGGGGGGCAATGCCTTCATTTTGCTACCTCTGCAGCTCTTCTCCTAGGGAAGGTTGGATAGAATGGTAATGTTAGCTCTGATTTGAATTCCCATTTAAATGGTTTAATCTTTACTTCTAGACTTAGTTTTTTACTTAAAATAGTGGATACATAGATTTATTTCTTAATTATGTACAAGTGACTGGTGAGATTCTTGTGTGATACATAACCTACTCAGAAACATGTATTGGAAAAGACAAAGCAAGAAACTACAGTGAAAGTGCTGCAGTTTCCATACAACCCCTTAATGTCAATCTAGGAAATGTTCAATTAATGCTAGAAATGGCTAACAGTGAGCCACTTGAAGTCTCCTGTGAACATCATAAGAACAGTAATGGAAGTGGATTACATGCTTTTGTGGAAGTATATTAATTTTATATAAAATGGTCCATGTTTTACCAGGATTGTACCTGCCATTTTATGCCCACTTTTGTTAAATCATATATATTTCGAATTTTTAACATGCAATTGTTGAGAAAATGTTCGCCTGTACTCTGACTTCATAAAGTAAACAGAAATGACTAATATTTAGCAAATGTTCATCTTGTTCTACTGCCTGCTGATTCAGCAATGAATCATTATAAACCCCACTCTCTTCTTAGCCTTAAAAGGAACATTTGAAGCTGCTCAAAAATGTTTAACATAAACATAAAAATATAAAGTGCTATAACAACAATCAATCAAGAAGTCCCAAGCTAGCATTATCTTTGATGCCACTCCATTGGCAGGCAATAGTATTTTAATTCAGACAGCCTTTTGCTTTTAAGCTGTCTAGTTTCAGAAAGCTTCACTGGTACTACTTGCTTATTTCTTAGTATTATTGATTGATTTCAACATTTGTTTTTGTATTTTAACTATGATTTTGCATTATCATATATTTTACTATTGTTAATTGCTTTTGCTATTTATAGTGGCTAATTGACAAGACATATTCAATTAATAAATAAGCAAAAATCAATTAATATGCTTTATAAACTTCTGGTGCTACAATGGAGAACTGTACCTTTCAGTGGATAGTTCTCCACTTACAGTTTATCATCAGATAACAGGTATCTAGGAATCTTGCCAGTCTATTTATGTCTAAATTTCATAGTTATGTCATATTGTCATCATAATTTTATGCACACCACTTTGAAGGAAGGAACAATACATAAAACAGAATTATTATGAACACCACACTGAAGGAAGGGACACTAGATAAAATGGAAGAATAAATATGTAATGTGGTTTATGAAATATTCACTACTGAACTCAGAAAAACTACTGACTTGAACTACAGCTTCCAGAACTTGAGATTCTAGGAGTTGTAGTCCAACAACCAATTTTTCCAAGCTCTGCTTCACTATAATAGGTTGAACTGGAATTCACCCCATAAAGATAACAGGTTGTCTCTCCTTTCTCACCTTGTTAAAATTACCTGTTCGTTTGCTTTAAATTCAAGTACTTTTTGAAAAGCACAGTATCTCCCTCTTAGAAAAGGTTATGCGGCAACCCATTGTATACAGGATGCCCCATTTTTGAGAGCTTAAATTCCATTCCCATATGGGGTCAGACAGGATGCCCCAAATCCCCTATTTCTTTGTCTGGTGAAAGCAAGCATCAACCATGCTCCCAATAAATTGATTCCAGCACATATCATATGACGCAAAATTGACCCAAATAACATACTAAATGTTATGGAGGTGTGTTATATAGTGTAACTGGTACCCACTCTTCATCTTCTCTGGATCCTGCCAAGCAGAGAATGCACTCACAACAGCAAAAGCTCTTGATATTGCAATGGTCAGTGGCCATTATAAAATCTTCCTGTGTTCTGGAGTCCATGTGAGGTTTGAGAAAGTGTAGGACCCCAGAGATTTCATTTGAGCAGGCAACCAACTGTCCCATATTACTGCTTTAAAAACATGGCAACCTTATTGGCATCTCTTTTAATATTTTAATAGGCTTTAACTTGATTATACCTTCTTATTTTTAAGTGAAGTAATTAGAAAGACAGAAGGAGCATTTTGAAAAGAAAACTATATACTTTAAAAATATTTTATATATGTTAAGTGCACTTTAGCCTGGGAAATTCCATATAGTTACAAAAATAATAAAAGGTTTTTTTTAAAGCAAATGGATGATATAATTCTAAAGTCTGATCACTTTGGAACCTAAGGCAGTTTCCTGTTCGCAACCATCTATAGACTGGCTGTCGGTTTTTTCCAGAAGAAAGAAATGTGCGGGGGGCAAGGAAAGCTTAACCTCTGAGAGCTCAACCGTATGTGTCCAAACATAGCTTTTGATTTTCCCAACCCACAGAACAAAAATAAACTCCTATTAGAGACTTATAGTTTATTTCTGAATTGGAAAAATCAGAATAAGATTAAAGGCTTGTACTAACAATTTTTTACAGTGAACCCACCAAGACCATTTTCATACATGTGGTGTGTTGAAAAAATTTAGAAAACATTGGGCATGGACCTCTGAAACATTCAGTTCATTAATTAACTTATAATCAATGACAGCTCAACAATTTTTGTTGCCAATCTAAATACTGTGGTTCACCTCTGTCATTCCTGGATTTTCTAAAGCAAACAGAGACACCTCAACCAGGTTGGGAAAACTTTGAAGATCCAGAGGTTCTAGCCTAAACTCTCATTCTCCTCTGCATGAAGGTGACAGGAAATGCAGTGCACATCTTCTCAAGAGCCAAGGGTGGGAGTATGTGAATACCCAGAACTCTGGGCCACAACAGAAAGTGGCTGTATTTTGAGGGCTGGCAATCCTAATTTCTTTAAATGAATTCAACTTTACTTTTTAATTGTGATCCAAGAGGGATATATATATATATGGATGGGACTGTTCAGGAATTCTCAGTGATTAACAGAACAACCGGCAGTTCTCACAGGCTCTTAAGTTCTTCAATACACATTTGAGTCCCATGAAGGCCGAGGAAAGTTCTCAAGGGATAGGTCACCATCTCCCAATTATCCATAGTACATCCATGGGTGTTTAAAGATGACATAAACTTTACATAAGGGTGATATCAGGCTAATTAGGTAGACTAGTACAAACAAAACATGTACCAATCAGCCTTTATTTATTAAAATATTTATATTCTTCCGTAATTCTTCCATAATCCACAGAGAACTATTGGCTGTGTAGCACCAATGTGGTGCATGGAAATGATTGTATTAATGGCCACTTCCACCTCATTTTTCCATAATGGGACCAAACCTTTATCAGATTGCTAGCCCTATCAAACTCTGTTGGTCTCCAGGATGAATCATCTTAATTGACCAGCCACACACAATTCTGCCAGCAGAGTCTGTTACATTAAACCAAAGCAAACTTCACAATAAAATTATCTTACCATGACAACAGGGTTGATGACACCCCCATCCTGCAAGCTTCCTCTGTCTGCCAAGAAATAGGTCCAGGGTTTATCCACCCAATGTGTTGGGCCAACTGAGAAAACTACATGTTTGTCATGCTAGCCATGAAGCCCAAGTAGGCCACTTTGGGACACTTTCAGCATGGATGTTAAATTCTCCCCAAATCAAAAGTGTAGGGTTCTCCAGCACTACCTTGGTCAGCTCAGTCAGAAAACTGTTGGACAGTACACCAGCGGTATGCCTGTTCTCTCTCTTTAGTCCTGAGCAAAGTACAAACCTCTTCATATTGGTCATAAGGTAGAGGGGTTGAATCATTCTAAGTTAATGTGGTACTGTGCAAGATCCATCCAGCCATGCTTATCCACCCATGTCTTTTTGATGCACATGAGGTGAGTCTCTTCATCCACAATCAAGTCATCGATAGTTGACTTACTCTGGATCAGACTGTGAAAGATGATGGCTCAGAGGTTGATGAGCAATTGATTGTGACTGTCAGGGTCAGAAACCTGGGCAGTGATCCAGCCCAGAGAAGGGAGTGTGAGAGCCAGCAAAGTCCAGCCAGGAAGAGACAAGCAAGCACTTTACACAAGGGAGTTCATTTACCAGAGCATCAAGCGAAAGCCATAGTCAGAGTTCCAAAAGCCAAGGGTCAAGAGAGCAATTCAAGGTAGCAGGAACCGGGTGTTGGGAGCAAGGAACAGGCAAGAGGAGGGCTTGAAAGAAGTTTGCTACAAGCAAAGGAAAGCTTCCAGGCAGGCAGTTATATCGCCCAAGACACAGGTGTGGCTAGTCACTGCTTCTTGAACTTAATCAAGGAAGCCTCCCTCCGCTCAGCATTCCTGAGTCTCTGCCTTGTTTGTGGGCTGATTGGCACAGGCTCCAAACCATCCTCAGAATCGGATCCCTGTTGCCCTAAAGGAGCAGGCAGAGGAACGTCCAAGCCTGCTTGGTCCATGGGAGGACGGGGAGCTCTTGAGCTGCAGGACTCATCTCCATCCAGAGCCACAGGGACCACCAGCTGCTGCTCGTCATCAGCAGCTCTGACAGGGGCTTCAGTTATCACAGTGCCAGAAACAGGGCCAGTGACAGCTCAAACTATATTGGAAACACCCCCATCAGCTGAAAGACAAGTTGAGACAGAGCTGTTGCAACCAGTGCCAGAGGGAGAGGGAACCAGCAATGATTCAGAGGAATTAGGTCCACCTTTCCCCCCAGCCTCCAATCACAGAGGAGGACAGAAATGAGCAGCTCAGAGGGAAACTATTTTGGCAAGATTGAGGAAGCAGAACAATGATGAGTAACACTTGTTTTTGTCAGCTATATAAGTTTATTGGCATGGCTTGCTGTTTGCTTGTAGCAAATCACCACTCAAGCTCCCACGACCCTTGTGTCCTGGCCCTCTTGACCCTTTTTGGACAGACCTTTGGCATTCTGGACCTTTTGGATTTGATCTTGACTTCAGCTCAGCTCAGCGTTTCTACTGATTGTTTGCATTGGCCATCCCCCACTGCCTCCTCCCTTGGGCAAGTACTATCGCCTTCCTTCCCTTCCTGGCAGAGAGGCATGGGCAGGGAATTGAACTCTGACACAGCCTGATGTTTACCAGCAGTACTGATAACAACAGAGGGTGGGTTGGCAATGCAACCCGGATCTTGGGGAAGGCAGAAGACTAAAACATAGGATAAGTATCAGGTATCTATCCCTTATCTGGCATATTCTGCTCCCTCTATCTTACGCAAGGTAACAAAAAGAGAGGTACCCTTATTCCCTTCTCCTTCCTGGGATTCATGCAAATACATAAAGTTCAATATCCAATGCAATATGCACTCAAGTGCAGCAGGTCAATGTAACTATCTGTTTTACACAATGCTAAGTCAACTTTAAGAACAGATTTCCTAAAACCATCTATCATTTGCAATTACAAGGAAGCTAGAGTGCTGTTGGTAAACAGAACTAGATCAGGAATATCATTTTGAACAGTATTTATCTAGTCTCTCTTCTCCCCACAAATATACACATCAATCATGGTGCTCAGCTCTCATTTGAGCACATCACATTCCTCCTTCTAGTGCCTGTCATTCAGGAAATGGCCTCCCAAAAGATTCAACTCACACTCTCATTGTAATTGATAGCATTTCACAAGACTCTGACTCTCTGGACCAATCTGAGTGGTCTTAAGACCTTTATACCTGAGCCACTCTCCAACCACCAAGAAAAGAGGTGGTGCCACTGCATCTCCCCAAAGGTCTTCTCTATATGTCATCAACACCCATAAAGTGAAGGTCATGGGATGAGAGGAGCAGCTCTGATCACATATGTTTGCACCAAATAACACAATTTTTACTCACTGGAGAAACAGCACCTCTGTGGAAGTAAAAACCATTTGTAACCCCTTCCCATCTCCTGCTGCATGTCAGTAAATTATTTCCTTATGGTGAAGAGCTATGCTTATGGTACGTGATCATTTTGGACTTTGTTCTATCAAAGAAATAGAACACATGTCTATATTGCTGCAAACCAGTTGACTTAGCCCAGTGGTTCTCAACCTGTGGGTCCCCAGATGTTTGTGGACTTCAGCTCCCAGAAGCCCCAGCCACTACGGTCAATGCTCAGGGCTTCTGGGAGCTGAAGTCCAAAAACTCTGGGGACCCACAGGTTGAGAACCACTGACTTAGTCGGAGAAATCAATGTATGAGTGCTGAAATGGAGGTGCTTTTAACACGAGGACTCAAGGCTTCAAACAATTGAAACTGCAACCTGATATCACTTGATCTGAATATACATTCATAAACATAGTTCTTTCCCTGTGAGAAAGCTGACAGTAAAGTCAATCTAACATGTGCATCAAATATCTCAGCTTGGATGAAGTCCTTTTTCTTTGATTAGGCCATGCACAATGAAAAGATATACAGGCATAATTGGAGAAAGCATGTCTGTTTGCTTCTTTGGTTAAAAGACTGAAAACAAAATTTTTCTCATTCAGCATGGAACAACACACCCGGCATCTCACTTTTCCACTAAGTATGAAGCAGGTTTATATGTAAACAATGCTTTTCATTTCAATTAATCATCTGCCTTTTAATTCCACAACAGTTTCAGAAGAGCAAATCAATCATAATAAAAACATAAAAACACTTCACTTTTTGTTCATTGAACATGTTAGAATAGCAACACATGCAGCACAAGAAAAGCTGTAAAAGAGTAAAAATTCAACAACTATATACAGCATTTCCTTTCATGAAGTAAGCTGACAAGTGAAATAGGCTTCACATTGTTTACAAAGGTCAGATAAAAGAGAGAAGCAAATTACTGAATCCTTAGATGTCCGAATACAGGAACTAACTATATGTTGCTACACTGGTCTACTGTCAGGTACATAGTGCCCAAGTGACACTTACAACAATGCTGAACTACAAATGCACGATGGGAAGAATCACTGTATTCACTACAACGGCCTGTAATTATTTCTGTATCTATCAACACCAACTAAAATATTTATCTGGCACAGTTTCCAAAGAGCCTTAAAAGGCACATAGCAATATACTCAGCAGAAAATTATATTCATAAGGGCAATTCATAAGGTTCAGATCAGTCTATCAAAATATAGTTTATGTTCTGTGCACTTTTCAGACATTCAGCAAATATGTACAACTTACTGCTGAGATATATTTAGTATAACTCATTGTGGCTGGAAATGGAAATGAATTTTTGCTCTACAAAACATTGAACAACCCTTCTTCTCTGTGCTCAGACCTCCTGCTTAATTACCATATGATAAGGATGGAATGGAAAATTGTCAAGTTCCTGACTGAGACTGAATTGGAGTTCCTGACCCCTTGAGAAACTGAGGGAAGAAACACAGCAAGTATAAAATTTCCTTCCATAAACTTTTCCTCTATTCCTGATACGACATAAGCTGCACACTTAAAATCTATGCTTGCAGTCTTTCCACTATGCAGAGAGCTGAAGTTTTCTGAGAGAAGAAAAAGCACCTTCTTGTATTTCTTTTTTATTTTATACTTAGGAAAAGTGCTCAAAATATAAACTAAATTCCCACTACTTCCCACACAAACAATATAGTGAAGGGTTTGGGATCATGACAATTTGGAGTGTTGAGTAAAGTGATGGAAAACCAAACAGAGACATATAGGAAGAGAGAGTTTAAGTGATTTTCAAGAGCTTACATTTACACACACCACGACTTAGAACTTGGAACTGTCAGGAAGAAGGGAAGACAAATGATGTTACAAAGCAGCAGGAAAAGAAACTCTGGCTAACTGAACCTGCAGCCTTTGCTGGTTTCAAAATTAGAAACAATAACAGGGAAAAGTTGAGCCTCTGTCCGGGTGAGAAAAGCTGCACATTTGCTTGCATTTCGGGGTGGGAAGGTCATATTGTAACAGTAACATATCATATTGTAACAGTACCCCATGGGGACAGTGGCCAACTGAAAGGTGACTTGTGTTGGAATGTTGTACAACCTAAATGTTACACAAAGAATGGGGAAAGGTAAACCACCCTTGGTCAGGAGCAGGAAGATAGCCATGAATCTGATTGCAACCTGGGGAATAGGGAAGTTTGATGTATTCAGACCCATACGAAAAGTAGCCAGGGCAGCAAGGAGCAACAGAGTCTGCACTTCGTTGTTTTTCTGACTTACGTTCAGAGCAGGATTGACCTTGCCTTCCTCTGAGACAGGGAGAGTATGATTTGCCCAAGGTCACCCAGTGGGTTTCTCTAGCTGAGCAGGGATTCAAACCTTCTTAGTCCAACACTCAAACCACTACAGCATTCTGGCTTACAAGAAAGAAAGAAAGAAAGAAAGAAAGAAAGAAAGAAAGAAAGAAAGAAAGAAAGAAAGAAAGCAAGCAAGCAAGCAAGCAAGCAAGCAAGCAAGCAAGCAAGCAGTGCACAGTGACAAATACACTTAGCCTATGTATAGTTTTCACAGTTCAACGTTTATCAGACAGAAAAAGAATGAAGCTGTGCCATTTTTGCTGTGTCAGGGAATCTTCTAAATACTCCCCAGCAGTCTTTCATCCTTCCTTTATATGCCAAAAGCTACAGTGTTCTCAGGGAAGTCTGTTAAGTTCTCAGGAGAAGTTGTGTGGTTTCTGTAAACTGGGTGGCTTCCAGGGAAAGCTGTGCAGCTTTTGAAATGAAAATACTCAGCACTGAAATGTGGTCTCACAGTGTTCTTGCAACGGTAGAAGCCACAGTCCAGCACTACTGAGCTATTTTTCCGCAAGGAACAAGTATCTACACAATGTAGCAAACCACTTTTGAAACTGACATAAATTTCATGAACAATTTGCAACAGCCAAAGTGAACTCATATTCAAAGAAGTAAATAATAATTCTTCCAAGTGCCTGCCAACCCACCTATTTTCCTGAACACTTTGCTAATTATATCTGCCTTTCTTTAGAACACATTAAATCTTTTTACTTATCCAATCCTGTTTCAAGGTTCTCCTAGCACTTCAAATGTTATTTTAAAAAGTTAATGTGGTGATTCTCAACATGCAGTCCAAAGAGCACTGGGGTCTGAAAAGGTATTGCAGATCATCTATGGAGGACTGATCAATGAATCACTGGGATCTGTGTGTGTGTGTGTGTGTGTGTGTGACACAGAGAGAGAGACAGAGACACAGAGTTTCACAGAGACAAAACCTTTCACTTTCTTTCCTGAAAGCTATCAAGTATTAAACATCAAGTGCAATTTTTATGCTGAAAGTACTGGTGCTACAGGTAGCACACAAGGTGTTGAGATCTATCAAATACTCTGGGCAACTTATACTGTATATTAAAAATGTTGAAAGCTGATTGTTTATGTGTTGGCCTACAAAACTTTCAGTGATGACGAATTGTTCCACATAAAAGAAAAGGCTGGTGTTTAGGGCTGCCAGACTGAGATCTAGAAAGGAATTTTGTACCTTAAACAGTTACATAGAAGAGAAAATTTCATAGGTCATATAACCAAACAACAAGCAACACCTGCTGAGATTCTTTCTTCTACACAGCCATTAAAAGCATAGGAGCCATCTCCAGTTTCACTCTGACATCTTACATTGTGTTTCAGTAACTGTAACTTTTCAAGTTACATGTTCTTTTTGATTAATTTTAAAAATTCTCTTAAGAATAAAAATGGACAATGACTCCCCAAAAATATTTTGAAATAATGAGTAAATTTACTTATTACAAACACAAAAAAACAACATTACCAGTTTTTCCATTATGCCATAAAAATAACATAGCTATGCCCTCTGAAGTAGTGTGTTACAGGAAACACTTGCTTAAACTCACACACACTTCGAAGCTATGCATTCTCTTCCCAACTTTTGGGGCAAAGTGCTTTATGTTCATTTATTGGTGGACATTAATTTTACCTATGAAGGCAAAGGAAAGGGAAAGCACAATCATCATTTAAACCTCCCAATTCTTTTTATTTATTTTTTTAAGCCAGCATAGTGTAGCAGTTTGACCACTGGACTATGACTCTGGAGACCAGGATTTGACTCCTCACTCAGCCATGTTAACCCACTCCACGACCCTGGGCAAGTCACACACTCTCAACCTTAGAAGAAGGCAAAGGCAAACTTCTTCTAACAAATTGTGCCAAGAAAACTCCATAAGAAAGGAGTTTAAGGTACACAACGACAAGCAACAAACAAACAAACAAAGAACAGACTAAGACATATTCCTGGACAATACTGGGCAAGATCAAAATGTCATAGGCAAGAGAGCTTGGTAACGGTACTCTTAACAACTTTTTGTCAGAAACAGACAAGGATGACTATCTTTTGTGTTTTCAGACAGGGAGACAAAAAAATTAAAACAGAGATGTGGGGAAAAGAATCTTTATTCTTTTCAGCCAGAATATCTCATGAAGTGGCATGTGCTAGAAGCAGCTACATAAATACACACAACTGACAATTTACAGAAGTCCTGCGGATAGTAATTGCTGGCCTTCTCATTTATCAGAGTGGATTCAACTTTCAGAGAAAAGTGGATCCTCTCTGTGCTCACGTGTGAGCCTGTCAGTACTAATGAAAGGTCAGTGAAAGGGTGTCTTGCTGCATCTATTGTTCAAATACAACACCAGAGAACTTTTTAGGCAGCAGCAGTACAACTAATGATTTCTTAATGGATTCTGATTCAAGACTAGAGTTTATAATCTACCAAGCAGAAGAGAGGACATAATGGTGTTAATAAAGGCAATTGAAATCACTAGTGAAATCTTGTTTGCTCTTGGATTGTTTCTCAAAATAACACTATTTCATACAAGTGCAACAGAAAAGACTGAAGTCAAAGGGCACGGGTGATGGGTGATTATGTAATTAGACGGTGTCAGAGGTGACAAGCGAAGCTACTGGGCGTCTGAACTTGAAAGTTAAAACTTGGCTGTCTCTTGTCCCATTAACAGCCATTACATTTCTCCCATTTACTCTAATTAGGGTTAAGAGGAGTTGCCACACAGAGCTGTCTGTAATTAATGTCAACGGCCATTATATACTGTTGGTAATGACAGAAGACCAGATGATATGTTTGCATCTCCAGGGTTAAATAGCCAAGGCTTTAGAAGTCTCAGCATACAATTTCACCTCACATGCACTGAGCCCAATCTCTTATTTAATTAGATGTCATGCTTTGTATAGTTAAGTCCTACATCAGCCATATGAAACATATTTACATGCAAGCAAGTTAACATCAAAATTTACACGTCATTTCCACATGAATTGTTCATGATTTGAAAGGGTAGCATCACATCAATACGTATACATGCTCGTATCAGGTCATATTTATCTCCACACAAATCCAGTTCAACAGATTATGAAGGACGATCACTTGCAAAAGAGAACAAGACAAAACTGGTTTGCATAAAATTGCACGGACTGATTTGCACGTTCATTTGTGAAGTCTGAAGTGACTTTTGTAATTCAAAGAGATTAATACTGCAACTCATTCGAGTGGGGATACTTTTGTGGGATGTCTTTTGTGGCTGCTGTGTTTGTTGTCTCTGTACTAAGTGTTGATGGCCAACTTCAGGATCCCTGATCTTCCTGTTTGTACCTTCTCTGCCTTCAAACCAGAAATGGGCTGGACAGTCTTTCAAACTGAGGATACCTTCAAAAAGAGAATTCTCCTCTAGCAGCCATTCAGATAGAAGACTATTCAATGCAAAATGGAATACATGGCCTGAATTTATTATTATTAGCATCTAATTGTCCTTTTATATGAGATATTTGATGTTCTGATATCTGATCATGTCATATCGTTGGAATTAACCTTTTGATACAATACATACTCTTGCACAAACAGTTGTTATTTATTTAGTACCATACCAATATATATGTAATACTTAATAACTTTGTTTAGGAATATGGTTTATGCAGTCTAATTTTTATTCAATATATATAGTATCATTCACCTTGTACTGATTATACAGTACAAGGTATTAGAGGCTTACTGTAGTTGTTGTACTATACTTTTACACATGTGCCCACCATGCCAAAACTACTATAAGCCCATAACTTTCTTTTCATATGCTGTAGACAAGCTGTTGTTTGTTTTTAAACAACAGCTTGTCTACAGCATATGAAAAGAAAGTTATTTCCAATTAACAAACAGGGAAGACAGTAAGATTACAGCAACAACTTCTATTACCCTTATTAGTGCCATTATCTAACCCCTTGGTTGATAGAGCCTCATATTCCCAAATCAGATTTTATCAACAAACCATTAAATCTTTAAATTAGGACAGCAAAAATATCTGGCTTTATCTGAACAGCAGTAATAATGCACCTTTTATTAGCCTTCCGGCTCCAGCCTTCAGTTCCACAGTGGTAGTTTATTCAGGGCATTAACTGACAGCTTCTAGCCAGGGGTCACCTGGTAGTGCAAAGGCTGCCTCTTTTGTTTCCCTGTACACTCTCCCTCCCTCCCTCTTCCTCCATTTCGGTGCTTTCTTATTCCATTACAAATTGAGAATTTCCATGAGGTCTGTGCAATTCTGGAACTGAATATGCTTGAAAACTGGCTTAAACTGGGAAAAAGTTCTTCCAATGCCCCAGGGGATGAAACAAATACTGTTGTTTTCTGCATAAGAGGTATGATTTTGGGGGGGGAAAACTTACACTGAAAACATTGCCAACTATAACACAACTCTATCCAGCAGAACTCAGGAGTACTTGGAGGAGCTGAAGAGTACAAGCATCAGAGAAAACTGGGTACGAAAGCAATGCAGACATACAAACATTCAAAGTTAAATAGTGTAATTTTTAATCACTTTATAACTTCATTGAATTGTGAAATGTAGCCATTTCAGGTTTGGATTACCTCCACCTTTACAACACTTATGATATAATTAAATACTAACATTAAATTCTTCCCTTAAATGGATTACATCAATATGGTTAATTTCTGTCCTCCGGATCTTGAAGATGTTCAGCACAACAGTAACTATAATCTGCAACTATTCTAAGGGGTAACATTTAGTGATGGTTAGTAGCTCCCTTGTCAATAGGTTAGTGAATCTGCTCTGGGTTTTGGTTCAGACTTTAAAGAAGCTATCTGAAATAATGAACCTATTCTGAGATAGGATTCAGCACTTTGGATAGTTGTTTTAAGGTGCAGAGGACCCCTAGATTGGATTCACTGTCCTCTTCACATGGAAAATTACTAGCTATCACTGGCAAAATACTTTTCTTAGACCAAAGAACACCTGCAGAAAACAATGAGAAAATGATGCAAATTTTTCAAAAAAGGACCATGAGCAAGGAAACCATCCACTTCACTTTAGCACTGAATTTTCTTTATTGAGGAAGAGTTTGGAACAGAGGGCCTAAAAGGCACCCGTCAGAACTTTGAGTCTGTGTAACATGGGGACTTACCATTCCATCAGCAAATCTTTCATGCAAAAATGAATGAATGAATGAATAATAGACTTATGGCCTAACATTTTCTGACAAACATTTCTCCATATTTACTAGGACTTCCAAACTGAACATCAGAACCAGCTCCCTGAGTGCAAGATGAATTGTCACAACAATTACCCTTGCAGGGATTCTCTGGGATACACTGAGAAAAGTCCAAACTACCGTTTACATGCAAATAGGAACCAGTTTTGAGGGGGTTGCTAGGGACTAAATCAGTGCTTATTGTTCCCCTCTTCAAATCCTTCCTTAATGCCTCCTTGTCATCACAAAGTTTCATATTTGTGAGGGCAGATTTATTGAAATATTTGTCTTTACAATAAAATATATATTTATAACACTTAGTCTACATGTGTCAAAAGAACAACATTCACACACTTACTCTTGAATAAGACCTGAATAGGAGACCATGGAGTGTTCATAAAGTGGTATTTTATAATGGATTGTGCAAGGCATCTTTTCTGTGACCTTCCTTTCAGGTCCTAAAAAACTCCTAAATTATAGTATTCTATCTATCAAGAAGAGCTTTAATAAATTCATAAAAACATCACGAGCTGAAAAGTTTTAAAGTGCCAACACAGGATGACTGAATTATTATATGAAAATCTTCCTTTCCACTAACGTCCACGTGAAGAGAATTCACTGAAGTCTTGAAACAATAGGCAGATCTTAAGACATTCAGACAATGCATTGCTAAAAGCAAATATCAGCAAAATCGGAACTACTTTTTTTCTCAACACCAAGTAGAAATTTGCTTTTGCATGAAATTAACAGGGCTTATTTGGAATTAGCTTCACAGATAAAGAAATAGATTTCAGCCCAGATTCATGATGACCCTTTCCTCTAGCTAACAATAGTAATTCAGAAAATGGCTTCTGGTTATAAGGTACCATAAAATCATTTAGCTACAGTCAATGAAGCAGAACATAAGAAGTTTCTTTTACCCACCAGAGGCTAATATTTGTATCTTGAATGCAGGAACCACACATTTTGATGGGTCACGTATTCTGCTGTCCAGTTCAGAGCTAGTTTATTGGTTTTGAAAACCATAAGTGAGAAGTAATGGAAACTCCTGTCCATTTTCTTTTCTTTGTATACATCCAATTATTTTAAGAATCTAGTACAGATGCATAGAGTTGATCAAATGGCTGGGCCAACAAAATACTGTCTAAAACAAAAAATTGATGCTTCCCATTCACAAGTCAGTAATCGGAAGAAAGTTGCCTGTTAGTATTTTGCATGTATGTTTATTTCAAGTGACCATTTGTACAGGAATCATAGACCCTTCGTCTTTGCATATGCCAGCCAAACAGATGTAATAGCACATGGCCCAGATTTTGAT
This sequence comes from Iguana delicatissima, assembly GCA_948472985.1. Lineage (NCBI taxonomy): Eukaryota > Metazoa > Chordata > Lepidosauria > Squamata > Iguanidae > Iguana > Iguana delicatissima. The sequence goes on along the minus strand of CAOKZL010000187.1, from coordinate 1,146,570 downwards.
GATTCAAAATCAGTTTTAATAAACTGAAATATGAACCAGCCTCCAGTACCTGTGCAAGATCTCTTTGCTCCACCCTTCATGTGAGCAGGAAAACAATTATGTCTAAATTATTAAAGATTCCAAGCCAACCAAAGCCATAGCTGAAAGCTTATTGAGAAGCTTTAACTGTAGTTCCTCAGTTCTGACACAACCACCAAAGATGGCCAACTGTAGCTTTCTGGCCTGTCTCCCCACTCACATTGAAGGGAGGAGCAAAGCAGCTATGCAAAAGTGCATAAAGCATGTTTACACTTCAGCTTAAGCACAGATTTAATCACTAAATGTGGCCACTGACTTACAAAATGAAAGTAGTTGAGATCATACGACATAAGTGTCAGGCTTGCAAATATATAGCCACATTAGAAACCATGGAGTGCATACAATATAAGACAGATTATAAATTACAATGTTAAATCAGGTCTCTGCTGATCTGCTGCCTAGTCTTTTGTCAGAGACATTGCCAGTTGACAAAATGTGTCATATTTGAAGTATTTAATTTGTTTATGGCAGGAAAATATTAACTATTTGGAGAGAGTGAGATCCCTCTAAGTTTTTAAGAAAAATTAAAATCAGACTACAAGATACATAGAAAGTAAAAATAAAGTATATGCCTTCATGTTCCCTACTGCCTAGACAGAAACTAATAACTGGTCCACATGAAATTAATATGCATTATTTAGTTGTCTAAAAACCCTGAAGGCACAAGAACCTTTCTAATCTTGGACACTAAGCTAGACCAAAACCGGTTAGTACTTGGAAGGTGACTGCCAGGAAATAACAAGTACTGTAGTTCAGAGGAAGGCAATGTCAAACCTCTGAGTATTCCTTGCCTAAGAAAACTCAATAAAATTCATAGGGGGTCACCATAAATTCTTTCTGTCTACTGGAAATAACCATATGGAGGGTACCAAAAATTATAATGTATCACAGTTATGATCTGAGTTTTGGTTATGTTTTTGATTGCAATATTTAAACTGGGCAATGCAATGCTTAAGAGTTACCTCCTTTTGCCTTAATGGTATCATGGGAGTCTTTCGGTCAAGGGAATCACGAAAATTTTGTCAATTTACACCGGCCATAACAAAGGGCAAAGAAAAGTAATGAGTCATTTCCAGAAAAAAAAGCCTCATTCCAGGAAGCCATTAGACACAGTGCCACAAATTATTTCCCGTGCTGCCAAGGTTCAAGATGATCCATAGATTCAGAGTGCTAGATTCCAAATAAACTCAGTGCTTCATATCCACAGATTCTGTATCCACAGATTCAACCAACCACAGCTTGAAAATGTTTTTTAAAAATCCAAAAAGCAAATTTTGATTTTGCCATTTTATATAAGGGACACTATTTTACTACACCATTGCAAACAAGGGACGTGAGCATCCACTAATTTTGGTATCCATGGGGGAGTCCTCGAACTAAATCCTAGTGGATACCAGGGGCCCATTGTACTGATATTTTACCTTGCCAACTTGTTTAGGTCATAGATTTTATATTAGGCTAGCTAATCTTTATACTAGAGTAGTATTACAGCCAAATAAGTGCTCTTAATAAAACCTATTGGCAGATATCAATGAAGTTCAGGAGGGATTTTTTGCACAATTATGATGTGAAAACTGCAGCCTAAATAAGCTAAGTTACACTATCATATGAAGAGAAGAAACAGGCTCTGTCCTAAGAATCACAGAATCATAGAGGTGGAAGAGACCACAGGGGCCATTCAGTCCAACTCCCTGCCATGCAGGAACCCACCTCAAAGCACTCCCAACAGATGGCCATCCAGCCTCTGCTTAAAAACCTCCAAAGAAGGAGACTCTACCACACTCTGAGGTAGTATATTCTACTGTTGTACAGCTCTGACTGTCTGGAAGTTCCTCCTGAGATTCAGGTGGAATCTTCTTTCCTACAGCTTGAATCCATTGCTCCTTGTCCTAGGCAATTTCTGCACTAGCCTGTTATAGCACTATGATTCCACTTTCAACATCCTATGGAATCCAAAACTGCAAACCCCAGGATTCCACAGTATGTCGAAAGTGGAACCATAGCGCTATAACAGGCTAGTGTGGAAATGGCCCTAGTCTCTGGAGCAGCGGAAAACAAGCCCACTCCCTCCTCGACAAGCCATCCCTTCAAATATTCAAAAGAAGATAGCTATAGAGCGTATTTACAAGAGCAAATTGTATGGGTGGGGGGCACATTCAGCAGTTATTCCCCATGCCTCATACCCCTGAAGTATTTTTCTTCCAAATGGCCAACAGCTTCCCACAAGCTTCAGGCAAGGGTTGTTACTGCTTACTTGCCGAAGAGTTTCTGGAACTTTCTCACTATTTAACAACCTGTGCAGGTCCTTTAGGGATTCCTTGATCCTGTATCAATCCACTCAGAATTTAAGATCATCCATAAAAGCTTTGCTGGCAGTGCTCTAAAACAATTGTGTCTCACAGGACTGCTAGCTGTGGCACTGGGGTTGCAGAAATCCTTTCCATTAGGGATCCAGCTGTCTCCCACACTTTGTTAGCTAAACAGCCTGACACAGAGCGTACTAAAAATCTGATGTGGAGCAATCATTTGTGCCTGTGGCTAGGATTCTCAAAATGGAGACTAAAGACAGCTTACGGTTGAAAAGAGCAATACAGTTAAAACCATACAAAAAGTGAATATTAAACCAGAAATAAACTAATCCCAATATTAAAATACTCCAAGTTAAAATAATAAAATATAATTTAAAAGATAAAAATCTATTAAAACACTTTAATTTAAGACAATAAAACACTTGCCAGCCCATTCTTTAAAAACTCTCTGTATTAAAAATCTGTCAGAATGAAAAGATTTTTGCTTGCTGACAAAAGGACAGCAGGAAGGAAGCCATTCTGGCCTCCTTGGGAAGGGAGTTCTAGAGTCTAGTGGCAGCCCTCTCTTGCACCCCTTTCCAACGGTGCTTGTGAAGGTGATGGAACTGAGACAAGGGCCTCTCCTGATGATCTCAGGCTCTGAGCAGGCACATACAGGAAGATATGGTCTGCCAAACAGCCTGGACCTGAACTATGAATTTACATAACTGGAGGAAGAGTTAAAAATGAGTTTCTGTTCTCAGGTGTTCCAAGGCAGAGTAGTCTTTAGTTTTGGCTGGCTGATGGATCTCCCAGAAATAATAACCTAAAGGGAGAGGGAGCCCATGCTCCATTAACAGATTGAACCCAGATTTTTCTATTTACTGTTTGTGAGCCATAAAAGTATTACCATTAATATTTACATTTAAATCTTTTTTTAAGGAAAAGCTATGCCACATATGGAAAGAACAAAAGAATAATCACTTAGGACTTTTTTTATATAGTTGAAGGATAGTTCACACATCATTTGACCTGCAATGAGATTGGAAACCATTTTCGGTCCTATATACAATGACTCTTTAATCCTTCCCCTGTGCTGGTGGAAAATCTCTAGATGGGGAAACATTTTCCTATGATGAGTTGCTGATTCATGCGAAAAGCCAGGCAGAAGAGCCAAGCTCAGTGATGGGTGGAAAAAAAGCCTAAGTAACTGGAATTTTCAAGATTGTATGACTCTATCTCTTTGTTACACCACCTGCTCTATGCCTCCCTGTCATATAAATGAAACAGAAGAATTGTCAGAGAAACAGTCTGAAGAATGAGAGTGTATCTATATTATCCAGAAAAGTGGCCAACATTCAGGATGCTAGAAAATAAAGTCATATATATCCTGAGGGTTGTCCATTCCTTACCCCAGCCAGGTTTAGAACCCATGCAACAAAGGAGGAAAAAATTGATTCCCAACAGATATTTACTATTTTGTTATTAGCAGAGGTGCTACTGTTTCTGTTACAAGGGTACTCTCTTTTCCTAGCAGTCACATGTGTTGTAGAGGGATGCAATCTTCCTCCTAGTTGGAGCTTTTGTGGTTATCCTAAGCCAAACATAGAATGTGATTAAGAGAATATTATAGGAATCTGTGCTATCACTTGTGATGAGATCCACAAGACTTCACAGAGTCAGCTTGCTGAATGGAAAAGCCCAAGTGACTTAATGATTTGAAAAGCATCCCCCTCCTATACCCATGAAACCATACCCTTTTGAGAAAAGCTAGCATCTGGTGTGATATTTGTCTGTCCTACCAGAAAATGCCTTCAAATATGAATTCATTATGGCCATTATGACCAATTGGCTGAGTCTTCCCAAGGGAAAGCTTATTGAAGAATCTCTATGCAATGCTATAGCATCCCACAAATGACAGCAGCCTCTATTGAGCCAGAGGGGAAGGAAGAGATCTCACAGAAGAAATACATAATTCTCAGTCTCATGCACTGTATCAGAGTTACCAAATTTAACTACATGGTACCTTCAACGTATCCATCTTTGCCTTGGATTCAGTGGGGCACTCAACTACTACGACTGTATGGGTGCACAGTTACAGGCCTTCCTTTGATTTACAACTTCCATTTGTTAATTACTACATACTATGTATGAGACAAATTTAAACCTGTTAAGCGAGCCCATTACCAGAAAGCTGTTCCCCATCTCTTCCAATGATGGTACCAGATACAATCACACTCAACTTTCAGAATATTTTATGTGCCAAATCAGTTGCTATCATCTGCTCTTGCAGGCCCATGAAGTGGAAAGAGAATTTTCCTGTCTAAATGGAAAACATTATGCTTTAAATATTCAACATCATATTCCCTGGCATTGTTCTGACAGTATCTCAGACTGAGAGCGATTCTCAGATTGTAGTCTGGTGCCAGATTGACCGCATTCATGAGCAAGCGTGCCTTTCAGCAATTAGGCTGGCTGCTGGCAACAGCAGGAGCCTCAGAAACAGCATTTGAAATAAAAGGTTTAATGTGGAGATAGACTGATGTCTCTCTGGGTTTAAAGGCAGAGGAAAGTGTTTCTCCTCACAGGAATCTTTCACATCCCATACAGCATAGCAAGGATACCCATTTGTCTTGAAGACATAGGGCAGGGGGTAGGGGAGTTAATAAGTGCTGAATAAAAGGAAACCCCAAGCTTACCAGCTGTATCAACTAGGTTTTACGTTCTTTCCTGCAGGCCCATTTTAACTTAAATCAGCCACAGATAGTTCTTCCAGGGATGGGGCAGCCTCAAAAGCAAGCATTTCAAGTATTACTAGTCAGCCAATAAGATTGCTTCCCTTTAGGGTAGCACCCTATCCTATAGGGTGAGTTAAGAGTGGTGTCTCTGTAGCACTGGAAGAAGGATTATGTTTTCAGGTATATGTAATACATGTATCTCACAAAAAAACCCTGCCAGTACTTCTGTAGTAAGCTTTTTTTCATCACTCTGGCTTCATTTTCTATTTGTTTCACTATTTGGTCCTTTTCCCATTCTCTGTCCAGTCTGCAAACATAATCTAAATCAGTGGTTCTTAACCTTAACCAATATTTTGGAGTACAATTCCCAGAACACTGGCCACGCTGATTGGGGTTCTAGGCAGCTTAAGTCCCAAATATCTGAAGGATCAAAGACAGTGAGCTGATAATCTATACAGTATTTTAATAGAAAATTAAACATAATAGCAAATTAAAAATCAGCTACTTATACGATATTAGGAATGGTAATGATTCTTTATTAATGCTACCACCAACAAGGTTCACAAATACTTCTGAATGATGTAGGGATCTAAGTGACAAATTGAAAATGGTTCTCTACTGCTTGACCATTTGGGAGTTTTCTTTTTCGTTTATTAAAAATTTTACTATGATATTTATATCAGAGCCCACATCTGAAGATCTCAGGAAGCTTACAATAAATTCAAAACAATAAAAATAATGAGTTTAAAAGAGTAAAAATATATTAAATAGCTTATCAATTAAAAATAGCACCTTCTGCACACCCTTTATAACCCATATGCCTACAGTTTAACTTCATTTCAGGGTACACCTGGCCGTTCATGAATTGGACATCTATTTCCAAAAGAGCAACACTATAGTTAAAAGTTTCCATGCCAAAAAGTTAGCTTTAAGGAGAGAGGAAAAAAGACGGCTTAAAAAGAATTTCCAAATATCTGAACTGTCAAAGACACCCTGACACTCGCAAAAAGCACAGTTCAAACTAGTATTTCAAAACAAAATCTATTTCAGTGTAAGCCAGACTTTAAACTAGGTGCCCTCCAGGGATTAGATTTACCTGTTAGTGCCAATTGCAGCAGATTCACTGAATTAAAACAAGTTTCTTCTTTGAGGGCTAAGTCAGAACAGGACTTTGACAAATCTAAAATTTTCTTGAAATAAGATCATTATTCTCTTTTCTAGTTATCTCAAATCAATAAAACAACTGCATTTAATATTTTGATAATCTATAATAATGTTAAAGAAGATTTTACAGGCAGTCCCTGTTTCATCACAATTCTTCCTACAGATTTTGGGATGAGTGAAAAAATTAATTTCCTCTGAATTGTAACGCAAGTGTATTAAAGCTGTATCTTCTAAACCAAGATGTGCCTAGAATGACATTTTCACAAATGTATTGATATATTTTCCCCACTCAAAATGTATGCATTACAGAAACATGCACAGAAAAATAAACATGTTACAAAGCTCTGTGTGCAAAAATGTGCAAAATACTTTAAAAGGTGTGTGCAGAAACATATTACTGGGAAAATAGTTTGCAGAAATATATGAGCACAGACAACAATTTGAGCATTTGAGAAAATAACAGTTTGTATGAAAAAATTAATACACAAATGAATGAATTTTTGTGTTGATGCTTACAAAACAAATATTTTCTATTGTTACAAATTTAGGCCTAACTGAACTCAAGGTTGGAAAAAAGAGAAATTCTATTATTACTGCCACACACATCCAATTCATATGGCAGAGCAATACGAATATAATTATTTTATTATCCATTTGGTTGTAGAAGTAAACTACTAAATATAATTGTTAAAACTTTAAATGATATACAAGTTCAACTAAATTAGACTTCATCATTAGTTAAACTTATATATTACAGTTTTAACAGTTACTAACACTAATATTACATGTGACCACTAGTTCACTTTAATCAACTCTACAGGAGTAATACAAAACCACTTGGTGCCCCCAGAGACAGAGTATGACAGGCTGTTTTGTCTTACTCCTGATAAGACCTATAAGTGAAAACGGTGTGATTTGTCATTTTTATCTCTTTAGAGTGAGGGAATGAGGATCCTTGCCACTTGTCAGCTAATCTGGGAGTCCCATTATCACTCCCTGACCCCCTAAACATTAAGTTTGTGATGTGGGTAGAGTTAACATCAACACTCCACTAAAGCATTCTTAACTATTGGAATCCCAAGATATCTATATGTGATAATGAGCATTCCCTTTGATAATCTTTAAGGTTATTTATTATAACGCAGTAATAGATATACAAACATACGCATTCCCTAGGGAGAAACACAGATGTGTAAATTTCTGAGTGGATCTCTTCCATCACATCACATTACATGGTACATAAAGCATCATGTATTTATTACGTTATAGTATATGACAACTAAGATGGTAACTCTCATAAGATCTGAATCCTTCTCTCTCTTTATCTTTTTACTAGGTTTTTCTATACTGACTACATAAAAGAACATTATCATCTCAAACAATCTAGCTTATCCATTACTTCATCTTCTGTTAAGTAACCATAAATCTCCGAACACCCAGGCATCCATGAGCTAAACTCTCTGAGCACTGTTCAGTCTAACAGCATCCATTCTATATATCCATAAGTGTCTTAACAGGCATCCTTTATAATCATATATCCATTTTTGTATGGCCTAGATATTTCTTTTATCAGTATTATCTTTCAGTATGTCTGGGCAGTTTATCAGTCTATCAAAGAGCAGTATGCCTGTGAAGCTACATTATAGGCTTCTCTTCATATGATGGAGATTGCAAGCATTCTAATCCTAGCTCTCTATTGGTTCTTTTTTGTCTCTCCCTAGACTCACCTAGCTTATCAATTGTTCAACCAAAACAAATCAAAATAAAGGTGATATTAGATCAAAGCAAAGATCTTAGAAATGACATCACTTAGGGACTTTGGCTGCCTACCATCTTTACTGCATCAGCCGTTACACCTGCCAAGAGATTATTATAAATCACATCTGCTCACAGTCTTGCCTGAAGGTCGCCATAGGTCAAAAACAACAGCAAAGCACACACACACACAAGCAATATGCTAAATTCTATAGGTTATACTCTCTATTTTATAGGCATATTCTCTGGTCTCAAAGGTGGCAACCAAATTAGCCCAGACTGTAACATAAGGGTCAGCAGATTTTGTGGTAGTGGGGGCAAGCTTGTAACACACTCAGTAAGACCTGAGAGCTCAGAGTAACGGTACTGGGGAAAAAGTCTGCTTCCAATATCAAAAGGCTCTGTTTGAGCTTAAAGATCAAAGACACATAGGAAGCAGCAACAGCAGAATGACAGACATAACCCCTAATATGGTAAGCAGGCAGTCTTACCCACAACAGAAAAGGCAGACTATCATCTGGGATGACTCTAAAGTGGAAGTGGATCCCAGCATTGCTATCTGCCTTCCCTGTGGGCAAAACAGGGCAAAATAGGGCATAACAGTGTCCAAAGAGCCAGAACCATATGATCTTTCTCACGATAGAGGCAGAAAGGTTGTAGCATTAAGGTAGCAAAGGCAAGGGCTACATGGCAGGAATAAAGAGCACTGAATCCTCTGGCAGCAACCTCTCCTGATCACCATAAGACTAAGGGCCTTTCTGCACTACATTGTTATAGTGTTATTATTCCACTTGTAACATCCTATGGAATCCTGGGGTTTGCAATTTAGGGAGGGGCATTTAGCATTCTCAGCCAGCGAGCTCTTGGGCCTCAGTAAACTACAATCCCCAGAACTGCACAAGATGTTGAAAGTGGAATAATAGCACTATAACAGTATAGTGTAAAAAGGCACTTAAGTTAGGCAACTATTATAGAAAAGAGGTGGAAGAATGATGATGACATAAGTTGGAAGCTCTCATTGTCAGCCTAGATTACCAAATGCCTGAAGAGGTGACAGGAGGATTTGTCAGGAGATTCTAATCAGCTGGAATGCTGGTAAAACATCTTCATGTTTCCTCCTAATTCTCTATGCTGTGTTATTGAATTTAATCAGTTGAATTGTTTGGGAAAAAAGAACAAAAATCATCACAATTAGTGTTACTATATCTGATCATTAGTAAAATGTTAATAGTTTTAACTGATGCTTATGCTTGCCATTCTTACTCAAGAAACAAGATGCACCTGATGCACCTGATGCTCTCTCTCCCCCTCTGCCCAGCTCTGTTAAGCCCTTCTACTTGTTTACCTGCCAGCCCCTCCTCTTTTTTTATCTCTTCCTTAAGCTGCAGATATTGAGGATTTTTCAGGTGCTATCAGAAGATGCCCTAATATAGGGGGACAGTAGCACAATAATAGCAGATTAAATACCTTAAAAAAAAGAGGAGAGCAAGAAAACTTTACTGATGCTTAGAACAACTACAAAATCTGAATCCATCTGTTTGAAATTTTGTTGGATTAACCTCCTTTTTAGACTGTAGAATTATTCCAAATTTTATGCAGATATTTTTAAGTTATCACCATTTTGAGCAAGTCAATGAGGGTTGGTCATTTGGCTCTGCATTTGGGGTTCTGGGTTGAACTGGACTGAACTGGGCCCAGATCCAAAGTGCTAAATCAAGCTGTGAACTAAACCACTGCAATAGTCTACACTACACATGCTGGTCATCACCTTTAGAACATCTGAGTTTGAGTGGGGCCTGAGTGTCAAACAGAATTATACTGAATACACCACTGGAAATGCTCCTTCCCACTGAAAGACCCTTTTCACTCTTCCCATTTATAGCAGTGTGGTTCCATTTTAATTGCCATGGCAGCATCCTATGGAATCATGAGATGGGAGAAAGGTGGGGTATAGACTACATAAATAAATCCGTGAAGTTTGTAGTTTGGTGAGACATTAGAGCTTTTTGTCTGAGAATTCTAAATACCCCTCCCTCAACTGCCAATCACAGAATTCCAAAAATGGAACCATGGTAATTAATATGGAATCATGGCAATACAAGTGTGCACTATAGCCCTTAGATTGCAACTGAATAATTTTTACTTAATACTAAACAACTACTAGAAGATCTTTCCATTTCATGCATTTCTGTAACTATGGCAGAAAAGGCAGAAATATTTACCCTCCAGAACAAAAAGGATGGATAAATCAAACTATTACTGGTGCATGTCAGTTTTATATATGTTCCCTTCTAAGTTCTATCCTGTTTTCACTTCAATCTACCAATTTAAAAAAGCCCACATATTGGAAAATTTATCATCAGACATGTATTGTTGTAGGAACTAACATATGCCTTTCTGTACAGATTTTACAACACATTTGTATATGCAACCAATAGATTTTTAGCCTAAAATTACAGTGCTCCAATATGCGCATTACTCCGGAAAGTGTGAACCTACACAAAATTCCTAATGGCATCTCTAACAAAATTGGCCCCATTTCTGCTATATACCTTTCTTCAGTACAAAGTAATATCAGATAACTACTACCTTATCTATAGTATGTCGATAAAGAGACCAAGAAAAACAGTAGCTTGATTGAAGTAATAATCTGAACCACACAAAGAAAGGCATAGTTAATACATAGAATTGCTATCCTAAATCAGGTTGTGAAAAAGAATACTTAACCAATAAACTTTTTAATACTGCTGTGTCTCAGACTGGTTTTATAGAGATCTCTGTGCCTCTGATCCAAACTACCATGGTGTCGAGATTTGGGTACTGGACTAGGACTCTGAGAGACCTGAGTTCAAATAAATGCTTAGCGATGGAAACCCAGGAAATCCATGACTTTGGGCAAATCACACTCTCTCAGCCTCGGAAAAAGGCAATGGTAAATCTCTTCTGAATAAATCTTGCCAAGAAAACCCTGTGATGGATTCTGCCATAAGTTGGAAATGACTTGAAGGCACACAACCACCATTAGTCTGAACAGATAAATGAGAAAACAGATAACTACAGAATAATTACTGTCTGACCAAAAGACTGTAGGTATGACTTTTTAAACTGAATCGGGAAAAAAATAAAAAGGTTGACTCTCAAAAGAGAAGATCACAATCTGCCAGGAATGTTTTTGCTGTGGATTTCCTGAATCAGCAGGAAGTTACACCAGATCACTCTTGAAGATCCCTTCCAATTCAGTAATTCTATTACTTTCAGAAGAGCAATATGGAAGATGATTATTGGCAGCCTATTTTCAATTATAGCACAATTGGTGTGTTCTGGCATATCTAGGATAAGGGCAAGTAATTCCATAAAATGTATGTGTCCTTCCATGCTCCCTATAGATTTTTCCAAATGGACAGATATATTTGAAAATTATTTCTTTTAATCATTTTATTGCATTTTTCAACTAAACTTACAAGCATTCATGTTGATATTCATGTCTTATAAATACTGATCAATGTATACAAAGAATACTGCAGCTCATCCCGGGAATCACACATCGGAACAGATTCAATAAGTAAAACAAAGATGTCATACTTTCTAACCAACATAGCCCTACACTGTATCAGTCCATGCAGCAGTGAGGCCTAGAACTTTCTATCTGAACATAACACATCTTTCTACCACTTTTGTCTACATACAATAGAAATCACAACAGGAAATGTTGATCCATATTGAGGAGAGGAGGACCTCTTAAAACATCTGTGTGATTGTACTACTATTTATTTATTTATATTAATACATTTATACTCCATTCTTTATCTTAAGAGCTCAGCGTAGCTTACAATAAAATCAACTTAAATCAATAAATAATTACAAAAGTGTAAAAGATTAAAAATATATCCAATAGTTTTTCAATTTAAAACCAGACAGGTCAAAATGGTCTTGAATGATGTACCTAGAAAACATATGGAGCCTCAATAAAATCAGCTTGGCCTGAAGGCTTTAATAAAAAGCCAGGTTTTAACTTGGTGCCCCAATGATTCTAACATGGGTGACAATCTGACCATCAGAGGAACAGAATTCCACAACCAGAGTGCCACTGCAGAAAAGGCCCTTTGACAAATACCTTTGAACAAAAAGGTATTCTCATGTGATACTGCTACTAGGACTGACAACTGCTCCTTCGATGAAATGAACATGAAGAATAAAGGCAAGGAAAGTCAGTTAATGAATTATATCAATAAGAGATGTCTCAACTACAGACACTTTTAGATGCTTCAAGGCTGTTATTATATCTCATCTGGAAAGAAAATCTTTCCCCAGGAAACTAAGATAATTAAAGGAAGGAGAAGGAAAAATTACCAAAGACAACATTTAATGAGTCCTATAAGCACTTGAGATCTAATATTGTGAGAAAGAATGGAGAAATTCTTATTGGAAACTGCGACAGGAAGAACACAACCAGCAGCAAAAAAGACTGTTGAAGGTATATGGTTGAAAATAAATGAGTCTAAAGAAACAGAAATAATAAGCCATTAGTTATAGAGCATCATTTAACCTACCAAAGGTCTTCATCATTCTGCAAACTAATTCCCCTCTAACCAAATAACAATAAATTTATACCACTGGCATGTTAGAGGAGATAAGGCATTCCTTGTAAATTACATATAATGAAAAGGAAAGATTGCCTAAATCCAAACTTGGTTTAGAATTTTTCTGATCCACTATTTGTTAGACAGAACAAGGTACACAGTAGTGAGTACAAGACTACAGTTATTTACAGCAATTCTCCAGTACAGAAGGCTGGAATAAGGGGAAAAACAAATTGAAATGCAGAAGTTGTGTTGACATTCTCACATAAGAATCTTACAAAGATTCTTACAAGGGACAAGGAGATCCAAAGGCACCAGATCCTGTCTGATCTTGGAAACTAAGCTGGGTCATCCCTGGTTAATACATGGATGGGAAACTGCCAACAAATATCAAGTACTGTACGCTATATTTCAAAGGAACTGGTAAAATCACCTCTGAGTATTCATTGCCTAAGAAAACCCTATGAAATTCATGGTCTTCAGGCCACTTGAAGGCAGAGAAAGAGAGAGAGTGCACTGTGTTGCTTCCTGCAAAGACGTGAGCTGTGAATTAATTTATCACTGATAATTTCTTTTATGCACAAATATACAATTAACATAAAATTACTAGTGTATGTCTGCAGTATGTTTTTTGTTCATCTAGCTAAAACTATTGCAGCAATGCCTAATGAGTAGTCTATTTTCTTTCTTTACAAGCACAATGAAGCTGGTGGTTGCTTTTACAAATGCTTATCTTTCAAGAATGTCTCTTATGATTGTTGGGACCAAATCTCAAGATGTACTTGGAGGTGGGGATTTATCCCCCCTTTTTTTTAACTCCTCAGTTGTAGAAGCAAAAATGAAGAGCAGTGAAGGGAAAACTTGAGAGCAGACTATGCCAAAGCATACCAAAGTCTAAGGCCATTCCCACCCTACACTGTTAATCACGCTATTATTCCACTTTCAACATCCTGTGCAATTCTGGGGTTTGTAGTTGACTGAGGCCAAAGGGCTCTCTGGCTGAGAATTCTAAATGCCCCTCCCTAAACTGCAAATCCCAGGATTCCATAGGATGTTGAAAGTGGAATGATAACACAATAAGAGCGAGGGAGTAAATCACCTAAGGATCTTACAAAAGAGGGTTGAGAGAGAGCACAATGAATGATCATATGTGGATGAAGCAAAGTAAATCCACTACAGCTCTAACAAATGCAGTCTTATCAATTGGCTGATAGAAGACAGCAGATCTTATATCTAGACATTACTTCTGTTACCAAAGTTTGCACAGTTAACTGGTCTGGAACACAAACGTTTCCAGCTCGTAGTGCTCAACTGTATTGTGAGCTGAATGCCATTTCCATACAAAGCTTTCCTCCAGCCTGGAATGTAAACTGAGCTTTTAATCTTGTGTAGATCTTGAGTGCTACAGTTTTCTCAGGAATGTAAAAACACAGTACACTTGTCTGATGGTTAGGAAACAATATCTCTCAGGACCAATTGAGTTTAGGATGCTATTGTATGGCCTCAGATGTTCCAAGTGCAAAATTTCTGGGACAAGTAGTGTTCAAAACATCAGATGTCTCAGAGGCTGGTATTTTGATGTTTCAGGCACCAAGAAGTGACCTGTTGGCACATATCCACATCCACATATCTTTTCTGTCAAGGAAAGGTGTGAAGCAGCACTCATGTGTCCTCAGATTTTGGAGGGCAAAATAATGGCAGGGAAGAGAGCCACCTTAAATGGATAGCCTCCATAGGTAGTGGAAACTCACTGGTTCAGAAGGTCACCTTTCACACAGAAGAAGGTTAAGGAAATAAAAGCAAAGAGTGTGGGAAGAGCATTTTTACCCACTTCACATATTTCATCTACATGTTTGCAGCATGTCTGAACAAAGTTAAGATTAAAACAAACTTCCTCAAACTAATATTAATATAGATGGCACATTTGTGTAAATAAATGACATAATTCTAAGGTTGAGATGTAATGGAAAGGCATTCTGTCATAAGGGGAGGTACTCACAATTGGAGGCAGTACGGCCCAGACACAGGTTCACAACATGTCCTTATGTTTCCTAACAAGCAGACCCAAGCAATAGGTGACTTGCCATATTAACAAATCAGATACCACTTCCCAGGGCAATTCAGAGTGGTGATTGAAAACTCTGTTGCAGTGCTCATGTGCAAGGCAAATAAAAACAGACAGAAACAAAATCCAAAGTTAGGCAAAAACTTTTTTTATTAGAGCCACTAAAATGTTATAAATGTGGAACTAAGGTGGTGAAAGATTTCAAATGCTCCAGAACAATTCATGAAGCATGACAGTACAGAATGTAGGGTATAAGGGAAGAAATAAACAGTTCAAGAATCTGGTCTGCTGGATTGATCATTCTGGATGTCTCTGCACCTGCAAGATGATTACTGCAGGTTCAGTGCAGAGGAGTTAAAATTGTCAGTTTACAACCTGTTGTACAGTTAATGATTTCTCTCCATCCCCACTGATTGAAGAGCTGTCTGATGTTCAGGTAATTACCTATCATCCTGGCTTTTCTTGCTATGAAAGAACAAGTTTATCAGTGGATGGTTTATGCACTGACTGCATTCATGCTTTCTGTTAAGCCATGGTGTGGTTTGCTGGAATCATGATTCTTGATTCGTGACTGCTAACAAGCCATGGTAGATTAACTATCCATCAACTTCAACCTAAAACTATGGCTTTTTCTTAACTTATAAATTCTAGTTTGCTTGGAGCAGAGGTATGTGAAATGTGGGGCCCAACTTCTATTCACTTGCATTCAAAGCCCCCGTCCCAAGATCTTCCAATCAAAAAATATATATATTCCAATGGAAAAACACCTATAAGTATCATTTCCTTTTAAAAAACAAAACAAAAAACAACAACAACAAAATCCTCTCCAACCTCCTCCCAGGCTCTTGAATTTATATCACAGAATCATAGAATCAGAGAGTTGGAAGAGACCCCGGGGCCATCGAGTCCAACCCCCTGCTATGCTGGAACACCCATCAAAGCACTCCCAACAAATGGCCATCCAGCCTCTGTTTGAAAACCTCCAAGGAAGGAGATAAAAGGTAAGAGTTATTTCACTCTCACTTGCAAGAATGAATAATTTCAGGTTTTCTCCCTGATGTGTGAGGTGAGAGTTTCTCCCATATTTTTGACAGATTTTTGCACTTCAATACTATTCTGTGAACTTTTTTTCTCAAAACCTATTTTGCACAAAATAAATTTTTGAGCTAGATTGCTCATTTTTTTTACATAAAAACCAATTGTTTGTGGGGGAGGGTTCCATAAAAGGCCCCCAATTTTTAAATCTCCTCCAGTGATTGGCTGTTTCCACAATGGGACACCTCAGTGTTTTCAGACATTCAGACTTTCTCTTTGAAATCCATACTTCCAACCAAAACTGGCCAAAATGGGTTCAAATGACTTGGAAATATAAATCAGATGTAAATTTCTTGCCATTCTTAAAACATTCCAGTTACTTCTGGGGGGTTTTCTTTGTTTTTGTTGTGTTTTATTTGTGATTGAAAATGCACCAAAGTTTGCCATAGAGTCAAAACCTATCCCCTTCTGCAGTTGCTCACCTTTAGTTTAACACATAGCTAATCACAATATCCAAACACTTTCAGTGGATTGTTTCTTCAGTCGCTTGCCCAGAGCAAAGAGCTGGGAAAAGGAGTGGGGGAAAAGCATACGAGAAACAGAGGAAAAGATCATAGTTTGTTTCTTTATTTTATTAAAATATTTATACCACACTCTATATCTGAAAATCTTAGGGAAGCTTACAATAAAAATCAATTTAAAACAGTAAACAGTCTTTTTCTTTTTCCTTTTTTTGTAGCTTTTACTTTTTTCCTTTTTTTTTGTCTTTTTCTTTTTCCTTTCTGTATGTATTAAACTAATAAAGGTTTTTTTTTAAAAAAAAGTAAACAATAACAATTTAAAAAGAGTAAAGGATATTAAATAGTTTATTAATTAAAACCAAATGATTTAAAATTGGTTAAAACAATTTTAAATAGTAAAAATTGGTTAAAACAATTTTAAATAGTAAAAACATAAGAAATGTGCATCATGGTTATGCCCAATGGTGTTAATAAAAAGCCAAGCTTTGACTTAGTGCTGAAATCATCCCAATAGTGGTGTGACAAAGAAGAGGGCCCTTCCAATAGATCTCAGTTTTTTGTTAGGGAGACATAGTCCCTCAACCATGAAGGTCCCAAGCAATTTAGGGATTTAAACGTTATCAACGGTGCCTTGAAAGTCAGACTGGAAGCATACTAGCAGTCAATGCAATTCCTTCAGACATGGTATTACATGGTATCTGAACAGCTTAGCTGCTGCACTTTGTACCAGCTGCAGTTTCTGAGTCATCTTCAAGGGTAGCCCAACATATAAGGCATAGTAGGAGTCTAACTGGGTAGTAACCAGCGCATCAATTACTGTGGCTAAGCTATCCCTGTCCAAGTAAGGCCATACCTGACAGCCAGTTAAAGCTGGTCCCAAAGCACTTAGATCCACCAACTCTATCTAGGCCACCAGTGAAAAAGAATACTCCCAGACTATGCATCTGTTCCTTCAGAGGGAGTATAACCCCATCCTACCCACAGAATCATCAGTCCACGGTTCCTCCATCACTTTTACTTTTAACTTTGGTTAACACAAGCTATGACTTTACACGGTATGGGAGCATACCTGTGATTTCCAAGCCTCCAATACTTCATTGAATTCTGGGACATATGCTGACAATCAACATCAAAATGTGGTCAACATGGCAAAAGTTATTAATGAAAAAGAACATGTAAGCTAGGCTGTAGCAGTTTGCTTTTTCCTGAGGCTATTAGGAAGGGCAGGATCCCTTCCCTTCCTCTGTTGAGTTAATGGAGTGCAAACTATTTTCATCCTTTGAGCTCAGTTTACAGCAATGGAAGAAACCTAACAAAGGGGGTAAATGGGTGGAGAGAGAGAAACTGGGACATTTTCAAGCAGCTAAAAAAGTGGGACATTAATTGTGAGCTCCCCTGTCAAATTGGGACAGTTAAAGAGTACGTATTTCTTGTAGACCACTGTTGATTGATATTGATATCAGTGAGTTTTCTTCTTTACGAATCCCATGTTTGTGAAGAGACATGAAATACATCTGACATATTAAATGCTTTTTAGGATGCTTAGCTCATTACCCCTTGTTAAAGAAAAGCGAATATCCACTGCAGACACATAAAATACCTTAGGTAGACATATACTCTAAATATTAAACGTGTACAATGAGGCATAATGGTAAACTTCCTCTGTGAATAATGAATTCAGGAAGACCAATGTCTGTGCTTTTAAATTTTCCACGCAGTTTACTCAAACAAAGGGGGCACACACACACACATACTTTGCACTTGGTATTGAATTTTAGCAACGAGATTTTGTGTAGCCAGATGGCAATCCCAATTAGTTCTGTGGAAATTTAAGCTTTTATAGCAGCTACTGACTAAAGACTGGAACTGGGATGGAGAAGGAGAAAAAAAATATGTAAGTGGGAAAGGTAATTTTGGCAAGTAATGTTACTTTCCAGTAACATAATCTGCACCCAGAGCCAATTCAGCTAATGGGCCAATAGCACATAGTAAATCCACAGCTTAGTTGTGAAAGTTGTAAAGTATTTCTCAGATGGAAATAATAAGCTCTATGTTTACTGAGTGCAGATCTTTGGATATTTCTTTAAGTGATTATTTGCACTGATTAAGTATCACTGATCTCTTCAAAATGAATTAAATGGATTTTATTTCATCTTAAAATGTAGTCTACTAAAAAAACAAAAAATCAACATAACCCTTACAACTGTGCAGAAGACCCTGTCAAAAAAGGTTACACTCACTACAGATTATCATTAGTTATTTAAATATGGATAAAACTGTGATCAGCTCAATGTGGCTAAGGTTACCAGATCTTCCCATGATGGGAGTAGTGATATCATTAAGATTTGAGGGTACAGCTGGAACTATTTAAACCTGTTTTACAAGTTAACAATCCAGGGAAAGTGAAAAGAACTATAGAGATCTGATTTCTGGCAATGATAGTTAATAATGGGTCACGCTAAAGACAGCTATCACTTGCTGTTATTAATTACCATTCCTAGAAATTAAATTTCCATTTACAGAGTCAATATTTATGTTATTTAATTTTTTTACCTTATCTTTCCACCAAAATATAGCATCTTTTAAAACTTCTTTTCCCAAGAATCAGTCCAAAATAATAAAACAAGTATGTTAAAAGCTGAGGAGAACAGTCCTCATTTCATTTTTATCCAAGTAACATCACTGATGGAGTCTAGAGAGCAAATGGATTCAGGATGAAAAGTGATCTCCATGAAGGTCTTTCTCATTCCCACCCACTTTACTTCAAAAGGTGAACACACTGCAAACAAGACAACTTTCCAAAATTTCGACCTTTTTTCATTAATGCAATGGAAGGCACTTAAGATACGGATGAGAAAATTTGCACGTATTCTTTCCGCCCTCATATATTTGAATTTTAAAAATTTAGACAGCCAATCAAGAAGATTATTTACCATCATGAGATTTTTCACATTTGGGGACACGTTAGCAAATAAAATAAAATTAGCAAATAAAATAAAACAGTTCACAAGAAAATTTGTATAAAAACTAATTCTATGTACAGAAAACAGTGGGTGCCATCCTGTTAAGCAATTATAATTTTGTAAGCTAGACTTATGATCTGTTTTATCTGTTCACAGTTGAACATATGAAACAATATGAAGGGTTACAATTGTAGCACCATTGCCACGACTGCAAATGCCCCTGAAAGCTACCTTAAGAGCCAGGCAAAGGAGTACTGTGGCACTGCCATGCAGGATATTGAAGGATGACAAGTCCAACCCTCTCCTGCCAGTGAGCCACTGTACAATAAGCAGAAGCTAGGATCCCTGTCAGGTCCTATTGCAACTTCTCGTTTCCCTGCAGCTCACTGCCAGAATGGGGTTGGAAGCATCATCCTTCAGCACCCCATACGCTAGTCCCACAGACCTCTCTTACTCAGTACTGTTGCTTGGCTTTTAAGGTAATCTTGTAAGCATTTACAATGGTTCTACAGTTGTAAATGGGGTGCTGGAGGATGATGTGTTTAGTCTCCTTCTGCCACTGAGCTACAGTGGAACGAAAAGTTACAACAGGACCCAGTAGGGATCCCTGTGTCCAATTGTTGCACCACAGGTAACTGGCGGGACTGGGGCAGACTTGTCCTCATTCACTAGACTTGTCCTCAACAGCACTGTGGAACTCTATTGTTTGATATGGCTGCCTGGCTTTTCAGATGGGTTTTAGAAGGTGAGATCAGGAGACAGAACATAGCTATGATACTGTAGCCACATATCCTAGGCAGGATACAGGCCAATGTATTTCAAACATAATGCAAAAATAAGAAGAGTAAGAAGATTTTCATGCAAACAATTTTTTCCCAAAAAAAGTGCTGAAATGAAACTTAGTAACTCATGTAATCTCATCTAGTAAAGAAAAAATAACAATTGAGATCATTCATTCTTGCATGTCAGCATAAAATAAGCAAAAATTTACATCACTGGGGGGAAAAAACCAAAATTTCACCTAAGACTGTTGCCTCTTTCTTCTGACAGACTCCTCACCATTAACAAATACATGGCAGAAATAACATGGCCCTCTCTACTGAGAAAAGCTGTACCTAACTGAATTTGGCCAGTTCACAAGACTGAAGATTTCATTTAATATTTTAAAAAATATGTATTTAACAAATTTGCAAATCTCCTCATGAATTAAATGGAATGTACCTGATATTATAAGAAAAATTGAAAGGAGAGAAATCAAAACTCCTAGAATCATCCATTTCTACCTTTGTTGCTTTGTCAGCAAAAGGTTTTACTCTCACCTCTTTCCAAACTTTTAGTAATATATAATACAAAATGTGACAGCTAATTATCTCTACTGATCAAGGCTCAGACCACGGTACCAACAAGTACAAAGCCCAAAGCACAAACCACATCAACCAGAGTAACTGCATTTAAGATGCTATATTCCTCCTCATTTTTAAAGAGTAAAATTTAAGCTCTTGGCTTCTCTTTTGATTTCTAAGACTCAATTTTCCCATGTCTTAGGTACAAAACTTATTTTGATACATCTAAAATCCTTCCTTCGCAATTCCTCAAGGAATCTCTAAAGCAAAAGAGTGACAGGAAACCTTAAATGTAATTGGAACAAGTTCACACCCCTTGCTCAGGGTATTTAAAACGCACAAAAGAACAAGATAGCAGCCTGTGAGCAATCAAAATATGGAATCTAATGCCTTTATTATCCCCTTTGAGTGACATCAGCTCTACATTTTGCCCCAGGAATCTATACCATGATGAAAGATGGCTGTGGTGTTCTTTATGTATGTGAATATTTTCACTTGTCAAAGTAATTTGCACAAGATACAATTACACATAAAAGCAGTTTATTAACCACTGTATGTTGGGATCATTTATCTTTTGCTGATAAGCATTTCCTAGGTGTAAATTCTATCACATATATATGTTCCTTACAAAATAAAAAAAATTAAAATGCATGAGCTCCCAGTTTCACAACAGAAAAGCACACTCACTGTTCCGTTAAAAAAGCAATGAAGGCGTCCCCAACTTGGAACACTTAGAAGACTTTCTAATGACTTGAAAAGAAAAAAGATGCTAACTGCAAATCGTGTAGCATAACAACAAAACAAAGCATGTATAGCTATATATGCATTTATTTAGTAATTCCTATAAAGCTTTTCATTTCAAAAATCTCAAAGTAGGGTATAACATAGTAGTATTAAAAACCACATATATACCTGCATGCCAACGAAAACATCTCAGTAAAGTTTCCAGTTCCAAAACTATCTAGAGTAAGTAGTTCATATAACATACTTTTAACTAAACTGAAATAATGCTTTACTTGATCAACAGTGAATTCACTTTTTGAAGTATTCTGGCAATCAATAAACCTCCAACAAGTTTTTGTACAATTTATACATTACACTCATATGAATGGGAATAAATACCCATTTTAAAATAAAATCCAGCTTATCTTCTGTAGAAAGAAATCTGAAGAAAACAAATCTCAAATAAATTCTCTTTTGACTGCAATGTGCTGGCCAAATGTGCCTCCTTCCTTCTTCTGTATGGCTGTGGCTCATGTTGCCCACAACAACTTGTTTTGAGGACACAACTATCTGTATTTGTCCATGTCATTACAAAAATCAATGGTATGATGCAAAACACAACAAATCAAGCTTACAAAATCATATTTAAGGAAGAGAACCAATAGTAAGGGGCAACCTTGTGGATACAAATATTTGACTTGAAATGGAAATAAAAGACTAACTTTAAATTATCAACAGTGAGAAAAACAGCTGCAAAAATAGTGTAAGTATTGTGAAACAACATAGATATATTACAGCTGCACTGTATGGTGCACTGTGTGCAAGGTCTATTTTTTGCACTAGAAAATATTTCTTATGCATTCATGGAATCTGCAAAAAAACAAGTGGTGTGTTTTTTTTTTTCCCCCCCAATAATTTTTATTAAAATATTTCCCAAATATGAATCTCATGTGTCTCACTAGTGCGTTGTTTGCACAATTAATTTCTTTATCAATAATATACAGATTTCTACATACATTCCTCCATACAATTATTACAATTTTAACTTTTAAATTTTTCAAATATATATTTTAAAACCTCTATTCCACTCCCCCCCAAATCCCTCCCCTCTTAATACTATCTCAATATTGTCTTCTCCCCCCAATTTTCACTCTTCCCATCCCCCCTTTCACTCCCCCTATAAATTGCCCTTTTTTTCCCCCCCTTTTTTTTCAAGTCTAACCTGCTTTCCAATGTTTCCACCGGACCTACAATTTATGTTTCTTTTTATTGTTGTGTGTCTAGGTTATATTATGCACTTAAGTTTTTTTAAAACCCAAAAAAAAAATTTTCCCCTTACCTACTTATATATTTACTTTGGTTTATTATCTAGTACACTTTCTCTAATGCCCTCTTATAAATCTTTTGTTCCCCCCCCTCTTGATTCACAACTACTAAATCACATTTATCTTATTATCTATCCTGTTCCTATAATTACTTTCTCTTTATCCATTCTATAACAGGCTTCCAATTCCTTTCAAACTGTTGGTTTGATGCCCCTTTTCATCGAGTTTGACAACTTCTCCATTTCCAATAGATCTGACATTTTTAATTTCCATTCCTCTATTGAAAGTGTTTCTTTTCTTTTCCAATCTTGCACATAACATAGCCTTGTTGCTGTGACCAAGTAAAGTATCACTTTCTTTTCTGTTCTCAAACTTTCTTGTCCAATTATATTCAACAAGTATATTTCTGGAGACAGTTCATATTTTATATTCAGAATCCTTGTAACTGAATCATGTATCCCTTTCTAATATTTCCTTGCTACTTGACTTGTCCACCACATACGATAGTATGTTCCAATCACTTTCCTGCATTTCCAGCATTGTCCACTTCCTTTGTGGATTATCTTCTTCAATTTTTGTGGTGTATGTGCAACGATACATCATTTTGTAAAAATTTTCTTCAGATTCAAGCACAATGTAAATTTTATGTCTTTAGTCCATATTTTCTTCCATTTGGCCAGTTCTGTATTGTGCCCAAAATATTTTGTGCCCACTTTATCATAGGTTCTTTGATCTGTTCTGATTCTAATTCTACACTTGATCTTAGCCAAAAGGCTGAGAAGCAATCTGATTCTAATTCTCTCGTTAATAACTCTTTGTATAATTTAGAGATTTTTTTTAGTTTGATCTTCCAACAGAATTCCATCTAACTTGTTCTCTTCAAATCCTACAAATTTTTTCCAATAGGTTGTCTGTATGGGAAACAATTTAGTTATAATTTTGGGCATTTAGTTCTTTTCTGGTTTTCATCACTGGTTTCTTTCCTTCACATTTAATCAAATCTTTATATCTTAGCAGTTCTCCTGTTTTTGTTTCGGTTATTTTAAAAGCTTCATATGGTGACATCCACGTTGGTAACTTGTTGTAGAATTTCTTGTTGATAGTTTGCCATACATTTATGGGGGATTTTTCTAAGATAATGATTTTTTAAAATCTCTATTTACTTCTGTTTTTTGATAGCAAAGATACCCACCCAAAAAAATTTTATTTGTACCTTCTAAGTCCAATAGTTTATTATTTTTGAAATCTATCCATTCCCTAATCCAGTCCCAAACAGTAGGTTTGATAGTAGACTTTAAATGGGGTACTCCAAAACCACCTCGTTCCTTACTGTCTTGTAATGATTTCAGTTTTATTTTTGGTTTTTTCCTCCCCAGATTAATTTTGTTACAGGTTGTGAAGGGTTTATTATTGGGATATTTTGAAATAGAAACATAAGTTTGGGAAGTACTGCCATCTATATTGTGTTGATCTGCCCCAGCAACGAAAGATTAAATTTTTCCATTTCTATAGATCCGTTTTTTTTGATTCCATATTTTTTGGTAGTTATTATCATATAATTCTGAATTTTTCTTTGTTATATAAATTCCTAAGTACTTTATTTTTTTTTCCCACACTGAAGCCTAATATCGATTTAAGTTCTTCATTCTTTTTTTTTTACAAGTTCATTGTCAATATTGTCAATTTATCTTTATTCACTCTGAAACCTGCTACTCGACCATATTCTTCAAGAATTTCTGTGATCTTATAAAGCAAATTCTTTGGTTCCCCTAATGTCATCTGCAAATGCTTTGATTTTTTGTTTGTTTTTCTTTATTTTAACCCCTCTTATTTGATCATCTTCTTGGATTTTATTATTCAATATCTCCAGTGACATGATGAAGAGTAAACGGGAAAGTCTCACTCCTCTCAATATTATAAATTGTTTTGTTCTTTCCCTGTTAATTGTCAATTTCGCCTTTTGGTCTTGATAAATGGTCTCTATCCACTTTTTAAAATTTTTTTTCTGTAGCCAAATTCTTCTATCATTTTTTCCATAAATTTCCAAGATATATTGTGGAATGCCTTTTTGATTAAAAATACCATTACAATTTTTTTCTCTGGATTCTTTTCATAGTATTCTATACAGTTTAGCACTACTCTTATATTTTGTTTCATATTTCTCCCAGGTAAAAACCCTGTTTGGTCTTCGTGGATATATTCTTGTAGAATCTTTTTCAATCTTTTCATTAGTACTGTTGTGAAGATCGTATAATCGATATTTAATAAAGAAATTGGTCTGTAATACTTTACATTTTTTAGGATTTTTTCCTTCTTTAGGTATTAAAGTTAGAATTGAATCCCCCCAGGTTCCTGGTTTCCCTTGTGTTGTAATTGTCTTGATCATCTGAAAATATGGAAGTACCAATTCATCTTGAAACTTTTTATAATAAGTTGCTGTGAAGCCATCAGGACCTGGGGATTTTCCTTCTGTCAAGTCTTTTATAGCGTCCATTATTTTGTTGAGTGTTATTGGGGAGTTTAACTGTATGTGATGTTTTTCTTAATTTTATTTATATTCTGTTTTTTTAAAAAAAATTCAATCTTTTGTTTTTTGAAAATTTTGTTTTGTTTCTTGAAATAAATTTGAGTAGTATTTAACAAAAAATTGTTTTATCTTTTCTTGGTCAGTGTGAATTTTTTTTCCTTCTTTTATCTCTATGATTGGGTTTTTTTTCCTTTCTTTTCTTTAATTTATACACCACCCTTTTTCCAGCTTTATTAGTCTGTTCAAAAGGGGTTTGTTTAAATGCTTCAATTTTTTTCTATCTATTCTGTTGTCAGTTGGGACAATTCCTTTTGAATTATTTTAATCTGTAATTTATTTTCTTCCGGTATAGGTCTCCCTTCAATTCTTGTTTTCTTTGCGACTCTCTCCCTTAACTTCTGAATCTTTTCTTCTTCTTTCTTTTCTTGCAAATGTTGTTGTTGAAGGAAGAAGCTTCTGATAACAGCTTTGCCTGTGTCCCATATTATATGCATCTTCGTATCTTCTTTTATATTCTCCTGGAAGAAGTTTTTTTAAAGTTTCTTTTGCTTTTCGTGTGATTTCTTCATCTTTTACAAGATTCTTGTTTAATCTCCAATTGAATTGTTTGTTTGTTTGTTTGTTCTCTAAAGGTTATGGTTACTGGATTATGGTTGGGGCATCAATTTTGGGAGGGTTTTGGCTTCTTTCACATCTTTCTGTAAGTTCTTTGATACTAGTATCATATCTATCCTCGATGATGATTGATGAACATCTGAAAAGAAGGCATAGTCTTTATAAACAAATGTAGTGATCTCCAAGAGTCTGTTTTAAATTTGCCCCTATCATTTCAAAGAAGGTTTTTGGTAATTTCCCTTGTAGTTTCTTTTTGGTCAGTTTTGCTATTTATCTTTCTTTGTATCTAGTACCCCATTCCAATCGCCCACCAAAATCAAGTTATCATATTCATATTCTTGAATTCTTTTGTTCAGTTCTTTATAAAATGTTTCTTTATTCTCGTTTGGCGCGTAGATCCCAATAAATAGAATTTTCAAATTATTAATCATAATTTCTATACCGTTTATTCTTCCTTCTTTTTCTTTAAAAAACCCGTTTTGATGGGATCTTTTTTTTTTTACACATATCACTACCCCTCTTTTTTTTTTCTCATAAAGGGGGAGTGAAACATTCTCCAAATCTTTTATTCTTCAAATATTTCTCATCTTTTGCACTTATATGAGTTTCTTGAAGGTAAATTATTTCTGCATTAGTTCTTTCTAAATGATGGAATACTTTTTTTAAAAGGGAATTTATCCCCCGTATGTTCCAAAAAAATTATTTTCATTTTATTTTATATTTCTTTTAATTTTTTTCCTCTTTTTTCCTTTTTTTATTGTTCTTACTCTTAGTCAGTAATGTCTGTTAGTAATTCCTCTGTTCTTCTTTGTAATTTCTTTTCCTGATCTAAAAGATTTATGATTTCTTCCCTTTCTTGTTCTTGCTCTCTTGTTCTTGTTCTTCCACTTCTTGAGTAAAATTCATATCTTGTATTTTCTATTCTTTATAACCCTGTCTTTTTCCTTTTTTTCCCCTTCTCTTCTTAAACTATCTTTTTTAAAATGTTTCCTACAAAATTCTTTAGCTTGTTCTGCCAAAGATATCTTATAGGTTTCTCCTTAAAGTAAAAAAAAACCCTTCTGGAAACTCCCATCTGTATCTTATGCTTAACATTTGTAGTTGTTTTGTTAAGATGGAGTATTCTCATCTTTGCCTTAAAATTGGTCCAATGTCTTTTAAAAATTCAAAAAATTGGGAAACATTTATTACCAATTTATTTTGGTAACTTTCTTCTAGTATCAAATCTTTTGTCTTTTCTCTTGTAAAGTAAACGACTATGTCACATGGTAATTGTTTCTTTCTTGAAATTGGTGAGTCCACATGAAACAGTTTGTCTATTTCCAATTCAAATTTTCCAATTCTTTGTCCTAGGAATGTTTTCTAGCATTTCCCGTTACTTTCTCAGATGAATTTTCTCCTTGTTGTTCAGTAAGCCTCTGATTTTCAAGCATTTATTCCTACTTCTTAATTCTAATTTCATTAATGTCTGTCTATCTTTTTGTTGATCTTTCCTTATATTTGCTGTTTCTTCTTTCTATTTCTTGAGTCTTTTCATTGAGTGCCTCTACTTTTTTATCTATAATTTTATTCTTTTGGGTAATTTCCTAAATTTATTTTTTATTTTCCATTTCTTTTTTGAAGTCTTGTTTCATTTCTATTCGTGTCTCTTTTAATTCTTCTTTTATTTCACTTCTCAGTTTTTAAATTTTTCCACAAGAAATCTGATATTAGGATGTATTGCTTTATCTTCAAATAATGGTCTTCTCCCTTGTGTTTGGATTTGGGTTTGTAAATGCAACTGGACTGTCTTCTTTTGTCCCGATGCCATAACTTCCTATTTTATATTCCTTATTTCTTGTCTACTTGGATTCTTACTCTTATTATTTTCTCTGCTTTTAAATTCTTTCTTTTCTCCTTCTCTTGTCTTATTTTCTTTTTCTCTTTTTGGTCTTCTTCACCATCTCATTTTCTTTTTTTCCTTTTTTACCTCTCTTATATTTATAATACTTTCCTATCTCAGTCCGTCTCTGATATCTCAATATCCTTACAGACTTCTGTCTAATTTCCTATCCAGCTCTTTTTTTAATAAATGAAATTTAAAAATTGAAATTTGAAATTTATATCTTTTACGTTTATATGTCAAACAAGGGCTATTTTTTTTCAATCTATAATCTTCAATCTACAATTAACTACCAATATTCCAATATTTATCTCTTTTGTTCTACAATTCTATTATTCCTCAGTTTCCTAGTATTCTTCAATATCTTAATTTAATAAATATAAAAAAAAATTTTAAAATATAAATTTGATTAATAAAAAAGTTAACAAATTTTATATTATCTACAATAACGATTTCCCAAAATATATATCTATATGTGTCTATAAATTATAATATTATATACTCTTTCTTAAGCTAATTCACCTTTTCCCTTTACTGATTACCTATTCCCTTATTACACTTCCAATGAAATTATTTAATTCACTTAATTATATTCAATTCATCATCTAATTAATATAATCAATATAATCAATATCATATCAAACTTGATATCTTCAATATAAACAATACTGTATCATATTCAATATTTCAGTATCTTCAAAACTCTCAATACTCTCTATACTCTTCTCAATATCCTCAATACTCGATATAATATATTTTCAGTATCTTCGATGCTCAGTACAATGTATTCAATATATTTTTCAAAATATTCGATACCCTGTCTAATTAATTCCCCTTTCAAATTATTGTAAGCTTTAACAAACCTCAAATCCACTTAAATGAATCCTTATCAATATAAGATACTGTAAATTACATTTATTCCTATATAAACAAAAGGAGAGAAAGAAAAGAGGAAGTCCCCCAACCTTAACTATATATCTATCTTTGTATCTATGCAATAATTAATTCATTTAAAACATAGATAAATTTATATATATATTTATATATATGTAAAATCTTTTAAAAGAGGTGTGTTTCAAGATGTTCAAAAGATGACAGAAAATAAACAGCCATCTTTCGATCATCTTGGAAATTTTCTTCTATGGGTTCCATTGGATGAGCCCCAGTTTTGGCCTTTTGCACACATTTTATGGAACAATTTTCATGGGTTTTTTATAATAAAAACAGCAAGAGGAAATTCAAGGAAATAATCAAAGTAACACCAAACAACTCAGACACTCTGAATGTTTTAAAATATTTTGCAACTTAAAATTTTTTCAAACTGTAGTTTTCCAAGTTTGGATGAAATGACAACTATAAATTGAAGGGTCTGGAAGCCATGCTCTGTGATGAGTGGCTTAGGGAGCTGGGTATGTTTAGTCTGCAGAAGAGAAAGTTAAGAGGGGACATGATAACCATGTTTAAATATTTGAAGGGATGTTTGCTGAGGAGGGAGTGGGCTTGTTTTCCCCCCTGCCTCATAGACTAGGACAAGGAGCAATGGATTCAAGCTGCAGGAAAGGAGATTCCACCTGAACCTAAGGAAGAACTTCCTGATGGTCAGAGCTGTCCAGCAATGGGAAAATTTCTGCCTCGGCATGTGGTGGAGTCTCCCTCTTTGGAGGTTTTATGCAGAGCCTGGATGGCCATCTGTTGCGAGTGCTTTGATGGGTGTTCCCACATAGCAGGGGGTTGGGCTGGATGGCCCCTGTGGTCTCTTCTAATTCTATGATTCTATGATTCTAGGACTCTATGAACTGCTGCAAACAAAGATCAGGATCTGCCAATCTGGGTGCATGAGGAGAGGGAAGACAGAGAAAATAACAAAGTAATGCAATATTCTGAAACTTGTCAAATCTCCAGTCTCTGAAAACTAGATCTCTGAAGCAGGTTGAGGCTTAGATTCCCCTTGACCTTTTCTGCAAGGAGAGGGTCCCTATTCTCTGACATCACTGAGTTCCTGGCCAAAGAACCGGAGCTTTGGCTATGGTGACTTTATCTGTCCCATGACTTTTCTGCCCAAGGGAAAATTTACAGCAGACTCAGCAGATGCTTTGAGAATCCAGCTAAATTTAACATTAGCTAGAACCATGCTTCCTGAAGCACTAGCTGAGTGTACAGCCAGCTTCACAAGCATTTCCCATGTAGAGAAGAGGAGGAAGGAGTAAAGCTAAGGAGCCATAGCCTCAAAGCCACAAATCAATCACACCCTAGAAGGAAATTTTAGTTTATGGTGTTCTAGTTTAAGCAAATGCTTCAGATTAAGTAAATGTTTTCAGTTTAAGTAAGTGCAGCTTTTAGTGAAGGAGTAGAAGCGGTACAGCAATCTATTAATGCCTCTTTGCTGGAACAAAAAGAAAATTAAAGGCATCTTCTCTATCAGCTGTTTCTTCAACAGTGCTCCCTATGGCCACCACTTTAAATGTACAAGTCCTCAGCCCCAATTGATTTATCCATTTCCTTTTCTGACCCCCTAAGTCCTTCTCAGCCTTTGAAATTGCTTGCTTTAGACTACACAGGCAACTGAGGTTAAAATGTCACTGCATTTAATGATTTCAGCTCTCTGTTCAAACACTGTAGCAGCCTGGCTTCAAAGAGAAGAGAAGTGGCAAAGACACCAAAGATGGGCCAATTCCATCTGGGTGGAGCAGGACCCTTTGTATCTAGGTGAAAGAATGTGGAGTGTTCAGACAGGCCATCCCCACACTGAACCATTTAAGAGCTCCTACCCCTAGTAGATTAAGAAAAAAGAAGGACAAATGGAGGACACAGAATTCAGCTTCTTTTTAAAATTCTTGTCTTCTTCTGTTTGCAATCTATTTAGACACATCTGTTCTACTGCACACACTCTGGTATGAGAGCAGACCAAAAGGCTTATGCAAAGCCATATTCTGGGGACATGGAGAATCCTACATATCTTTGGTTTATAAATGAACATTTTTCTCTATTAGTTTACAAACAGGAGTGGGGTTGTTTGTATAAGATCACATAAGATTTGAGGCCTTGTTTAACATCTTGGTTCTTGTATCTATAAATTGTTATGTTGATTTCTTATGGTTTAAAAAAGCATTTTGTTTCTTTAAACTGAACAATCACTGATGATCTTGTTTCCCCTATAAATTGTAATATGAATTTATACATTAAATCCACTCTGTTTCTATAAACTGCAAACTTCTCAGTTGCCCTTACTTGTATATTAATGCCTTTATTCAATATTCTTCACAGAAGTTATGGGGCATCCCTTGTCTATATAGATTTGTAAAAAATTGGTAATAAAGAGCTGACCAGTATTTTCTCAATTTACTTTGAACATGTGTTATTGACTTTTAAAGCACAGATTAACAGCCTGGACTTTATCTTACAACCATAGAAAAACAATTTATCTGCAATTAATTTGCTGTTGAATTGTGCTTGGTTGTCCTGTATGCAAGTTTTATCATATTCAGGAGAAGAATGGAAAGAGTTTCACATACTGGAGCTATTGTCAAGACCTTGGTCAACTTTGGAAATCTGGACTTTCGACTTGCAAAATTTTCTGCTTGAAAATTGGACTTTGTATGCAAAATTTTCTGCTTAAAAATTGGACGGGTTAGTAGAGAATCCAGTATTTAATAGTTTTACCTTATTGTTTGCACATATATTTACATATTTTGTATTTTTTAGCTATTTATAGAATACAATATTTTTGATTTTTGGGGGGTGGTGGCAGGGTTTAATTCTGCCTTCCTGGTCTTCACCTTTTCCTTTTCATGTATATGACCACAGACCAACCATACATTAATTTCCTTTATATGCTTCTACTATACTCCATTAAGTCTCTTGCAATAAACAAAGTGTATTGTTCTTGCTGACCAGTATTCTATGGTTTAGTACAGCTAGAAAGACAGGCTCCTTAAGACATCTATATTATTTTCATTCTGTTCTAAGTTGCAGGAGATCTTAAAACGGCCTAAGTGGAAAGAGAAATGTTGAATCGCAGACATTTCTTAATGATTTCAACTGTAGGTTCAGCAGAAATCCATCCTCCTTCTTGCTCAGCACAACAGTTACTTCATTCATTTCTAGAAGCAGCCATTGCTGCATAAGATTCGAATTTCTTCAATGGGTCAGAATGTGATATGTGGTTGCAAAAAGACACATTGGGTCATTTTATTAATCCATCCTGCTATTGCCTTATCATCTTAACACAAGAAGAAAGTCAATCCTTACAAGATAAAAGCATTATGTCAGAAAGCTTGCAGTGGGACTTTTATACTTGCATTTATTATTTTACATGGACTCAAGATGGTCCTATTATTGTTTAATACATTTTGCAGATTTTAATTCAGCAAAGATCATTTCAGTCTTACATCTTAAGTAAAGTATGTGCCTTTAAGTCGCCTGATTATTTATGGTGACCCTGTGAATTTCATAAGCCTTTCTTAGTCTTAATTTAGACTTCAGCACCTAGTATTCCCTGGCTGTCTTCCCATGTACTAACTGGGTCTGACCCAGCTTAGCTTCCAAGATCAAATGAGATTTGGTACCTTCAGAGCACAGTCAGCCCTTCACGTTAGTAAGTTTCACTTTCACGGATTTGACTATTCACGGATTATTTGTTGTCACTTCTGCTGCCTCCCTATGCCATTTTTAATAGGGACTGTAAGCCTCATGAGACTGAGAAACTGCGAACGGGGCTTGTAAGTCTCTATTAAAAATGGTGTGGGCAGCGGTGAAGGTGGCAGCAAGCGCCAACAGCCACCCACTTCTGCCTTGTGAAGGAACCCTGACGCCTCAAAGGAATCTACGGTGGGTTGAATAGGGTGATCATACTTTTTGTGTGTTAAAGAGGGTTCGTGAGGGCCTAGAATCATAGATCATAGAATCATAGAAATGTAGAGTTGGAAGAGACCACAGGGGCCATCCAGTCCAACCCCCTGCCATGCAGCAACACCCTCAAAGCACTCCCTTGGACAGATGGCCATCCAGCCTCTGCTTAAAAACCTTCAAGGAAGGAGACTCCACTACACTCCCAGGCAGCATATTCCACTGCCGGACAGCCCTGACCGTCAGGAAGTTCTTCCTGAGGTTCAGGTGGAATCTCCTTTCCTGCAGCTTGAATCCATTGCTCCTTGTCCTGGTCTCTGGAGCAGCAGACAACAAGCCCTCTCCCTCCTCTATATG
Organism: Iguana delicatissima; assembly: GCA_948472985.1. NCBI lineage: Eukaryota > Metazoa > Chordata > Lepidosauria > Squamata > Iguanidae > Iguana > Iguana delicatissima. The sequence continues at coordinate 1,113,766 of CAOKZL010000187.1, read as the reverse complement.
GCATCCCTTCAGATATTTAAACATGGCTATCATGTCCCCTCTTAACCTTCTCTTCTGCAGACTAAACATACCCAGCTCTCTAAGTCTATCCTCATAGGGCATAGCTTCCAGGCCTCTCACCATTTTGGCTGCCCTCCTCTGGACTTGCTCCAGCTTGACCATGTCCTTCTTGAATTGGGGTTCCCAGAACTGGACACAGTATTCAAGATGAGGTCTACCCAAAGCAGAGTAGAGTGGTACCAGTACCTCCCTCGATCTAGACACCATACTCTTATTGATGCAATCAAGCATTTCATTGGCTTTCTTGGCCGCCGCATCACACTGGTGACTCATGTTCAGCTTGTGATCTATTAAGACTCCTAGATCCCTTTCGCACATACTGCTATCCAGCCACGTATCCCCCATCCTATATTTCTGTATTCCATTTTTACTACCTAAGTGTAGGACCTTACACTTCTCTCTGTTGAATTTCATTTTCTTAGCCGTGGCCCAGCTCTCCAATCTATCCAGGTCATCATTTTGAATTTTGATCCTGTCCTCTGGCGTATTAGCAACCCCTCATGGTTTTTCCACTTTCACAGGAGTCCTGTATCCCTAACCCTTGAAGATATGGAGTGATGACTGTACTTAGGAAATTGATATCCAGCTTGTGATTGTGTGCCTTCAGGTCATTTCCAACTTAGGGCAACCCTAAGGCTAATCTTGGGATTTTCTTGGTAAGATTTTTTGGGGGGAGGAGGGTTGCCACTGTCTTCCTCTGAGGCTGAGACAATGTAACTTGGCTAAGGTCACCCAGTGGGTTTCCATGGCCAAGTGGAGATTCAAACTTTGCTCTCTCAGAGTCCTAGTCCAACACTCAAATTACTACACCACACTGGTCCTTGATACACACCTTACCAATGAATAAAAATCACGAGCCACTGGAAACATTTGACCTGCCTATACAAGTGTTATTCTCTGTGGTGGTCCATGGACTAGTGCTGATCCTAAACCCATCTGCAGCTGGTTCCTTGAGAATTTCCAGGAAGGAAAGAAGCAATTTTAGCCAGTGGGCACAAATATGGACCTGGTCACTGTACAATGCGGAAAGAAACCTCCCAGTCCTCCACATCAAGTAGCTGGGGAAGCAGTGCACTATACGATCCCTTTAAAAGATCGCAATTTGTCATATGTTCTTAGAGTAACATAATAGGCTAAACATATCTTCCTTCCAATAAGTATGTAAAGTCTGCAGCTTAAAGTAAACCTAGAACCCCAAATAAAACATATCAAGCAGACAAAGGACTTTTTCTCTCATGTACAAATATATTTCCAGCAACTCAACTGTCTCTTATTTATTCTGGACACATCAATGTTGTGGAAATACAATTTTCCTTTTAGTGAGAATATAATATGTTTATTCTTCCCTTCTGTGGCGAATTGCTTCAGGAGCACATTCTCAACCAATTATGAAAAGCCATCAAGACAGGAAATACTTAAACAGTTTTATGCAAGACAACCACTCACATATTAATTATAGTTTTAACAGGCCAAATAACCAACTTTCTCAGCAAACATAAAAAACACTACAGCATATAAAGCTGAAGTAACACTAGCATCAGAGTAGATAGGAGAAGGGCAAGCAAGATGTTAAAATAGTCTGGAAACCAAGTCCTACAACCAGCTGCTTAGAAAAGAGAAGATAAAGAGTTGTTAAGACTGTCATCTTTTAAAATTTGATATTATGTAAAAGATGGAGGTACTTGTTTTCTGAGGCTTCAGAGACTAGAACACAAACCAATCAATTCAAATTACAAGAAATGGAATTCTACCAAAGCAATAGGAGAACTTGTTGACAGTTAGGGTTGTTCGACTGGAGAATAGACTGCCTTGGAGGAGACGGACAGCCATCCCTTGAGAGTTCTTTAACAATGTATTCCTACATGGCAGGGAGCTGAACTAGATGACCATCACAGTTACATCCAACCTTACAATTCTATCTAACTATATAGAAGTAAACAATAAGATTGGCATAATAATATACAGTAGTGATTTTTCTAACTATAACATACATGTTTTAAAGGATGTGTGGATATACAAGAGAACAAGCCATGACCTCAATGTGTTTTGGACCATCAACTCTCCTTTAGTGGAATATTTGGTGTAAAGGATTGTCTTATGCAAAGTGGTCATTGCTAAAATAATCAAACCTGGTTTACATCATGGTTTGTTTTGAGTTATCTGAAGGTGGACAAAAATTTCTGCTACAATCTAATCCCAGAATACCAGTATTTTATAGTCTACCAAAAAATGCATAACAGATTAACTCCCCCTCCTGACTGTCCCATAGTGTCAGGCTGCAGTTCAGTCCTTGATTTCTCAATTTGAGGATTATTTTCAAAAATCCTTCATACTCCTAATTCCTTCTTATAAAGGGGTTCTTTAGATTTAACTAATCAAGTAACCCCTCTAAAAATAGAAGGGGGAGACATTTTAGTCACTGTGGATGTAAGTTTTCTTTATACCAGTATACTTCCAAGGACGCCTTGACTCCTATATGTGGACAGAAGAGAAGTGAAATACACACTCCCTTCCCACTTTCTCTCTTCTGTTGCTGAAATAGCCTTGATTAAGAGTCATTTCAAGTCTGAGGACCATTTCTGTTCACAAATAAAAGGAGTATCCATAGGATATTCTATAGACTTAGAGATGGTCAATCTATATATGGAAAAGTTTGAAAACAATCAGCTGGCCTCAAAGTGTATTTACTGAACAACTGATAATTCAGCTCAGGTATATGGGTATGTACTTGCAATTTGGAGAGATAATGTAACTTATCTCATGCATTTTTATAACTGGAGAAATTTTAGAGGCAGTAATATTAGTACATATGCTCAGCATTAAACATTCTGCTGTATATGCTAAAACACAAGCAGTCTTCACTGATGAACAGAAGTAATGGGTTGGGGCAATAATAAGAAATGATTGAGAATGTTTAATCTAAGCACAGACTTAACTATTTCAAAAATGGAACAGTCCTTGCCAATAGATAGTAGTATCAATGGCTGTAGAATGTTTAAGTACATGTAAACTGGATGATCCAGATATTGAAACTAAATCAGTTTCCCTTCCAGGCTCTGTACAAAATTCTGCTTGCAGCTGACACTATTGAATTTTGCTTTGATAGTCTGTTCTTCTATTGGAAAATCAAGGAACAGAGGATGGTTTGAACTTGCAGGGAACTACAGACATGATCCATCCAAAACAAGTATGACCAGAGCACAATCCCATGCTACCTGATTCCTCCCTCCTCTGGATCCCTTCTATGCTGGCTGAAGCTCATGGAAGTTAGAGTCTGAGGGTATCTGGAAGGTCACTGTTACACTCTATCTCCCATGAACCCCATCCTATCAAAGGTTCCCCACGCCTGAATGACTCTTGCTGAGTTGGCTAATTTTTCTATGGGCAGCTTTCATGAAGCCCCTCCCAAGACAGCCTGCCTTAGATCAGAATACCAACAGGCACAGATATATTTAGGGCAGTGTATAAACATATGAACACACCAATCTCAAATAGAGAACTTATTGAGGTTTTATTCTTTCAGCAGACATGAAGCTGCTTCAAGTTATCCAGCAGAGGAAAAACAAACAAACAGAAAAATATGATTTTCTTAGTATCTAGTGATATGGTCCTTCCTCCAGGGAACTTTGCTGTGCTCACATACTAGGTCAGCCCACAGTTTTAACACTGAAAGCAAAAATACCACATATGTAAGCACCAGATTGCTGAACTTTTCTTGCCCTTTCAGTCAAAAACAGGAGTGTCAACATTTCCACATTGGGAGCAAATGCTGTATTTATCAACAGAAGTACCCGGGGGAAAACATGGAAAAACAGTGAAAAAATAACATAGGCATCTTTTTTTGGTGAATGGTTCATTCTGGAAGCTCCAAGAAGCATATATTCACATATACAGGCATTTTCACACCCATTCATCCTTCCACATCTCCCTTCCTCCCTTTCTCTTTTTCCTCTCCTTTTTCTCCTGATTTTTCCTTTTCCTTTTTTTTTTGGTTCCATTCTCTCCACAGCAACTGTGTAAAATGAAGACTTTGAAGAGGAGCTCCTGCCAGTCTTTGTTGCTAGAGAGAGTGCTTCGAGACAGAAATCTGGGGAATACCCAAATGGATAAAACTACTGCAGTGCCTTAGGAACTAGTAGTTTGGGCTGAATGGCTACCATTCTTTTTTAAAACAATCAGCACATTGTTTTATTTCAAGTCCTGTAGAACATGTAAGAAGAGCAAAATGCCTTTTTAATGAAACCATATAGCCTGATAATACATTACCACAGTAGAAACCTTGACATAATGCAAGATTTAAGCAAGAATTAGAAGCATGAATTGAGCTATGATCCCTTACCTTAGCCAGTAGATGGGCTGAAGCAGTGCTACAACAGCAACTTATGAGTTCTTGTGTATGTATTGCCCTGTAGGAAACAAGTAGGAAAAGGAAGAAGTGGGAAAGAAAACCATACCAGAATGTTATTATTTATATATTTATTAAAATATTTATATCCCACCCTATGTTCAAAAGTCTCATGTGAACTTACAATAAAATCAATTAGAGACAATAAATATTAATAATTTAAGACAATAAATAATAATATATTTAAAATATATTAAAATCTCACCAATTAAAATACACCTTTTAAAACTGATTAAACAATTTAAAATAATATAACAATAGGAAATGAACAGCTTGGATAAAATCAGTCCTGAAAGCTTTAAATTTTGACTTGGCGCCAAAATGATCCCAAGTTGGTTCCAATCAGGCCTCTGGGGAGAGGGAATTTCACAAGTTGAGTGCTCTAGCTGTGAAGGTTCTCTCCCACATTCTCCTACAATATATTTAACTTATTCAGTCCTTAGGCAGGCTTATGCAGAGAGAATTAGAAGTCAAAAGAATATTCAAGTTGCCACTGATCTGCACGAAAGTGAGGAAAACTGCACTTTGGCACCTATTACTGGTCAAAGAAGCAAGGGCACTTTTAAAAATAATAATAATAGTTGTTGTTGTTGTTGTTGTTGTTATTATTATTTTAATAGGAGGCAAGCTGTTTTACAGATAATTGATTAAAAGGCTGGATTTACATTTTTGAAATAAATATACATGATTGACTTAAATCAAATTTCCCATCTTGAAATGCATATATACTTCCTAGAATGAACATGTATACTGCCTGATTGCAAGAATGATTAAAGTGTACTGATTTGCAATTAAATTAAGTGTATATACAACAGGGGAGCATCCTTAAAAAACTGGTCATTCAGTGCACATAAACTGTAGAATTATATCCACAAGAGACAAGTTCCTGATTTTCTTTCTATTTATTCAAAGGCAGCAGGCCAGCCCTATGCAAGATTACATGAAAACTAAGTTTCTAGTCCTATCTCAAAATCAGTCCTCATGAATGGAGATTAAGTGCTAAGGATTCAGAGGTCTTCACAGACAAGTTGTGAGCATAGCATTTTACTAAAAATTCACAATTTTAATTATTTTACTGTACTGTATCAGGTTTTTAAATAACGTGTTATGCACATGAAAAGTAATTAAAAAATAACTTTTAATCACTTTGTAAGTCTCTTCAAAATATGAAAAGCTGCAGAAAATCAAGACTTTTTTTTTAAAAAAAGCCACTGAAACAATAATATTTACTGATGTACTGATGTAAGACATCCCTGGAGAGATTTGAAAGTTCTCTACCAAAGTGATCTATAGCCTGTGGCTCGCATTCTGTTCTCACTGAGTGGCTCATAAGCCATCAGGAATCCAGCTTTTCTGGCAAAACTACCTCTGAGTATTCCTTGCCTAAGAAAACCCTATGAAATTCATGTGGTTGCCATTAGTCAACAGGCAACCTGAAGGCACATTCACACACATAACTCCTCTTCTTTTTCTACCATGAAAAAGGTAAAAGCAAGAAGCTCTTTCAAGAGAGAAGAGGTCAGCATTTGAGAAACAAAGGCTTCAGGCCAAATCCCCAGTTCCCACATATGAATTCATCAAAAAGTTTGTGGATAGGAAGACACAGGCTATGTAATAGCAGGGTAAGAAACACCTGAATACCTTCAGACAATGCTCCTGAGTAGCTCTCTGATAAAAACTTGGGATAAATGCACAGTGAACAATGAATACTGTTATGGAACTACACAAACACTGAGATACAAAAGTGTTTCATGAGGCCAGAGTATATGAATATCAAATTGGAGAGACGTAGGCGCACACCACATTGGAAACAATGGCTAGAGTTAAATAGAAATTCCTTCTGATTTTGTGGGGAGGGGGATTCAGTGACAGTAGGCATTTTTGCTTTCCATCAAGAAGGAACAATGCTTTTTACATAAAATTGTCCATAGCCTATGGCTCTTTTAGCTGACGCACCACTGCAATTAGGGTCACTAATGGAATGTCTGAGCAGTGACGGCAGGCACTTGGAGGAAGAAATTTATGCCATGTACCTTCTATTATATGCTAGCAGAGTAAAATTGGAAAAGGTAAGCCTTTGTAGTATTTAATACTGGTCAGTCAATCATTGTTTACTTCTTGCCTCTTGCTCAATCAGCTTTGCCTGGAAGTGGAACTGTTAAGCAAGAATTCTTGACCAAGCCATAGATGTCAGGTTTAATAGCAACAAACTTACTATCCTCATGCAGTTATAAAACCTGAACATTTCCTGACACAGTGCATCCATGAAATCTACTCCAGCCAGGCAGGGGGGGAGAGAAAGAGTGGGCTGCTGTAATCTCTAAGACTTGTGGAGAAGGTCAGCCATTGTACGTTGTTCTGCTTACTTGTTCTATTTCCTTTTTCAACACATGGGATTCAGAAAGAACATTTCTTGTTCTAGTATGTTTTATAGCACCCTCTTCACATGTTTTTCACATGCCTCAGTGATGATGTTCTTGGCCATATTAACCAATTAGACAAGCACAGAAGGATGAATAAGTAAGAAAGAATAAATTGTGGATGTATCTTTATTAGGAAAGGGCAATGGAATGGAGCAAAGCTAACATTCAATGTGAGTTTAAGTCATGAGCAGTGCTAAACAAATGTAAATGAATGAGGAATTAGAGTATTTTACAATGATCACATTGTAAATCTCAGAAAGCAAAATGTCTCTATAAAATATAGTTATACACATGGCACTAATAATTACTGACTACTTGGACAGACACTGAGATAAAGTCACCAGTAATAATTTCAACTCCTAAAATGTTGCATTTTAAAGAAACAGAATATTCAGGATTGATGCATGTTTATTTACAGAAGCACTTCACAAGGTCAGTGAAACAGTAGGATACATAGTCACAGTTCTGCATGGAAATCCAAATAAAGTATGCAACAAGAAAACAATTCTCAATTCAGGTGCAGGGAAGAGAGATTTTGGTAAAAGATGGCAAAATTTAGCAAAGTCCAAAGTTTGTAAAAGAAATTTTACGTTGCATGCCTAGCATATACTTTGAAGTGACCAAATATATCTGCTCCTGGGGAATGTGGATTATGTGGTCTGAAACATTTGGGGTTAGTAAGGCTATGTGGGGCAGGAGCAGCAGGTGAGGATATATAAACTTTTTCATAGAATAAATAGGTGTCCTTATTTATTTCACAGTCACTGTACAAAAATAATTCATGAGCCAGCTAAATGGTTAGCTTCTACAGCACTTACACAACAGCCTGAGGCATTACAGCCCAATCATAGTTTCACTGCTAGGAATGTGATTAAAGCTTGCATACAGCTTCTCTTGCCTTCTTTGCTTTTCTCCATATTCCCATCACCATTTCCTGGTTCATAGTTATCAAAGTGAAACCCACGTCAAAGTAGATCCTTTCACACGAGTAATGCACATAGGTTTCAGCGACATGCCATTAGCTACCCTATGGACACTACACAGCTCCTCCCAGCCCTGGTTCCCACCACCCAGTGATACATGTGGACACCTGCAGTGGAAAACCTTTGCATGTGGAAGTTCCCTTGATCTGTGGAATCCAGTTAAGGCATGGCTCCAGAACCCTGGGAATCATTTGTTAATGACGGTATAACAAACTATTTCCTTCCTCAGATGTTCATTCTCAGGTGCAAATGGTGAGTATGGAAGGAACTAGACTAGAGTCTTTCAAAACTTGGAGTTTGAAACATTGGCGGAAGGACAAAATGACAGAACCCCACAGAGTTGGTTGAAGCTTTTGGGAAATGAAGCCCAAAACATCTGACGAAAGGTTCCCTACTTCTGTTTTATCCCCTTCACACATCATTCATGTGTGAAGGGCCAACTGTGGTTGAAGGGACTGTGAGGTTGTGTCTTTTGCCTTTTTCCCAAAGTTGTACAATTCCAACAGACAAAACCAAAACCAAAACACTACACCAGTTGTTACACGACTTCAGCCAAGGGCTATGCAGACTTGTTAGGCAGAAGGAGCCACACAGTCTTCCCTCAGGTGGCAATGATTAACCACAATCCCAGCAGTTCTCCATCAGCAAACTGAAAGACACATAAAGGTATTTTCAAGCACAGCAACATTTCTACCCTGCAGCCTTGAAATCTTTGATATAAAGCTCAGGAAAATCTCTTGAACACAAATCAAACATAACTCTTTCTCCATAAAAGGAGATCTTGTTTAACAAGAAAGGCAGATAATTAAGTAGCTAAAATCCCATAGGCTTCAAGAATGGCTCAGGAGTTATCTGTCTATCAGGACACAATAAGAAATAAGGGAAACTTCACATAGACATTTAACTGCTTCATATCAACTTTACCAGCACTTTAGGCACTGTATAAAGTCATGATCGCCATTCCACAGTAGTAAAAATCATCTCTTTTTATTGCACAGACTCCTAATAGCTTTGGGCTTCAAGCAGAGGATCGAAGAGCTAACTCAATAAAAATGGACACAATTCTAAAGAACAAGTTATTTCTCTAGGAAATCACATGAGGTTCACAGAAATCTGTAGATAACACTTGATTATCTGTTTCTCCACCACAGACCACCTTTTCTGACATGTTTAGCTTCTTGGAAAATGCAAAGTTCTAAAGACACAAGACAAAATTCATTTCCTTTTCTCTGGGTAATAATTTCATTTTTTTTATTTTTTCCTATATTCTTATGCTTCTGTATCATAAAGACATGGGGATTTTAAAGGACAAGTAATTGTCCTTTGTTCTGTAATTCTGCACCATAACAATAGGTAAATCATACCAACATAAAGAAAAATAAGGAGGAATTGAATTATGTGACATTTTCTGACACATATGTCAGAACAACTTTAGCACATGGCTTATGGGGCCACACTATCAAGTTCCTCTGGGAACAGCAGGATTCTGACATTTACAAACACCCAGGCATACAGGGAAGTGATACACAATGATCCAAAAGACCGCTCCACCTGTAACAGCTGTCCCAAAAGACTGCACTGATCATACTTCTATGTCTTTAAAGACTTAGGATCTGTAATCCAGGGGAACATCCATATCTGTCCCAGACTCTGAGTATATGGCCAATCAGCTGAGATAGCTCTGGAACAATGTGTGGTGTGGGGCATGCAAACATCACATGTTAGCCCTGCTTGGCCATATGCTTTAGTGTATCAGGACTAAAACTGAGTAGGAGGATGATAGCTACACTAAGGCTGTAAATCTTCACTTATTTTGTTCCTGCAGGAAAAAATGAAAAATTTCAAAAGTTTATTCCCATTTCAACTTTTTGTCTATGAATACATTTCTTCTTTGGAGTTCTATATAGCTGTGTGATTTAAGAATTTGTTCACATGTTTAGAACCTAAAGCAATTAACAGGTGGTGCTTGGCCTCCTCTCTTCTCAATGAGTGATCGTTTTGTAGAGAAGGACCAGAACAGAAGTGAGTTTGAGCAGTTCCTCTATAAAGAAAAATTGCTTCTTCCCTGGCTCTCTCTTCCCTTTCTGTTGCCCTGTGTTTCCTTTAGAATTTCTATTAGATATGCATCACAGTCTATATAATTAATTAGAAAGGCTCAAAAGTCCAATCACAAGTTCCTTGAAAAAGGCAGATATGAAAGATTCCCATCTTCTAAGCGGAAGCCTCCCCAGAGAATCCATTTTTCTCACATGTCACATCAACAAGACTGTGTATGACAAGCATTTACAATATTCAATGCAGAGTTTCATACACTTAATTGCAGGTCATTAATGCTGACCTGACCAATTAAAACGGTGTTGTGGCACATGTCTTCCTGAAGCAGATGTTTCATATATTACCGGCATGTTATCAATCAACACAGTTAATACTCCTACCATACGAGATAATTATTTTGCAATTACATTGAAACAAATGGTATTTCTTGCAAAAGGTTCCACTAATTATCCAGGCTTGCCAAAGGGTAGGGATAATGGGATTTTTTTCATCATTCGCTTACTCTCATTAATCCTCACACCTTCCTTGCCCCAAAACTGGGGAAGGAGAAGAAAGAAATTGACAGCACTTCCCAAGTGACAGCATAATTCCAGCAGAAGGGACAGATTCCATGAGTTTCTGCATCACTAATGGCATACTTGCAAATCATTTTGCCTCATCTTCCTCCAAACCTGTATTGTGGCTACTTCCACATTTTCCAGTCGGAGGCTATATAGACTGCACAAACAGTTGGCTCCAAAGGAAGCATTTTCACTTAGAGGCTATTCCCCCTTGCTTGCCTGTGACGCCAAGGTATCTACTTCATTACATTATCCATCTGTAGTCTCCAGGGCATCAACTTTAATTCAAGGAAACACAAGTTGGCTCACTTTTTGAGGATATTTTGGTTCTTCTGTTATTGTTATAAGGAACAGGAAGAACAATGTCAAAGAAAAATGTCTTCCAAGTAGGAACTTTGTTCTTTGTTAAATGGGCTCATTCTTCTTCCAGCATCCTTTCCCAAAAAAACTCAGTGTTTTGATTATTTCTAAATTTATACAAATTTAGATTGATTAAGTGACTCACTAGTTAAAAGGAGGGAGCTGTATATTGGCAGTGGCAGGTGGAGAAGCGACTCTTTAATCAGTAAAGAGCTTATATAATTTCCTCAGCTGCCTTCTCTTTTTTTCTTTTGCTCTCTTAGTGGGGAGGAAAGTGTACCCCTCAGCCCACATGAATCCCCCAAACCTGTTTTTGCAGCCCTTGATTCATCCAGAAACGCCAGGCTGCCTTTTCTCCTGCCACTTCAAAAGCTAATTTGCCTTTTCTAAAAGACCCTAAGACTGGTAACTCAGCTTTCAAATAAGATGAAGCGTCCTATTTAACAGATATACTGTTTAACATAAAAAATGACTCACTTTTCAAAATCAGAAGTAAACTTCCATCCAGTTTGCTTGCTTGTTTGCCTGTTGTTGTTGTTTTAGCATTTTTGGCACTCTGTACAGCCCCCAAGGGCAGATAATTTGGGTCCTGGAATTTCTGCAGTTTCCCACTCCTGCCTTCCAGCAAGTATTGTGTAGTCCTTGACCATAAGGCTGAGCAGAGAAACTCTCATATTTAAGATACCTCATTCTATGAACTGTCTGTGGCCATTTCCGCACTAGACTGTTATAGTGCTATTATGCCACTTTCAACATTCTACAGAATCCTGGGGTTTGCAGTTTAGGGAGGGGCCCTTAGAATTCTCAGCTAGAGAGCTCTTTGGTTTCAGTAAACTACAAACCCCAGAATTCCACAGGATATTGAAAGTGGAATAATAGCACTATAACAATCTAGTGCAGAAATAGGCTATATATGGCTGTTCAATCATCTTTCTTTTTTTAACTTCCTCCTCCCTTTCCATTCTTTACTAAACCATCTTCTATGAAATCCCACAGAGCAGGCCAAAAATATTATTAAGTATTGAAAAGACCATAACATTTCTACATCATCATCATCACCATCATCACTGTTATGCCTTTTCCCTGAAAACTGGGACTCACCTATTATTACTAAGGTTAACTTAAATGAAAGCAAAAATATTCAGTGAAAGACTACCTCTAAGCATGGAGACAATGTGGTACAGTGGTTTGAGCATTGGACGATACCTCTGGAGTCCCCAGAGACCAGAGTTCAAATCATTGCTTAGTCATGGAAACCCTTTGGGTGAACTTGGGCAAGTCACACTCTCTCAATCTCAGAGGAAGGAAATGCCAAGTGACCTCTGACGAAATCTTGCCAAGAAAACCCTGTGATAGGTTTTCCTTAAGGTCACCAGACATCAGAAATGACGTGAAGGTACACCAAAGTTATGACAACCTTTTGGCATATTCAGAATGTTTACTTCAGCCCTGAACAGTTAAGCCTCCTCTTCTACACATGCTTACGGTAAATCCTATACATGTCTATTCAAAAGTAAGTCTTACTGAATTTATTTGGGCTCACTCCCAGGCAAGGGAGTATAGGATTGCAGCCTAATAGTGATGTGCATCTTCCATACACATTTAAGCCACAACTTGCTAAAATACTAAGCAAGTTAATTCAGGCAAACTATGACCAGACCACATATATTTTCATCCCATTGCTGCCTCTTTATTAATAGCAAGCTCTCTTTGCCTCTTTCTTCCCATATCTTAATTTGTGCAAAAACTTCAACAGGATTTAACCAAAGAATTTATTTTCAGTGACAGTACTAAATTTTAGAATAGGAGTGAACAACTTCAGTTGGATTGGATCCACTGTTCAGGTTCGTCAAATACTAAAGGGCCAAGCTTTTGGTTCAGTGCTGAGAGTTTTTTAAAACTCGTTTAAAGTTTATAATTTTGTCATTGTTTCTTAACTGGTTACATTGCTGAATCAAATGCCTTCTGCTAAGTAAAATAATTGCCCCTCTTATGTAAAGGATTAAGAAGAGTTTCTTCCTACTTTTTAGCACAACCTCTTTCATTTTGAAAACAGAATTGATTTATCAAGCCAAAGAAAAGCTCTTGACTTGTCTTACACGAAAGAATTCTTCAGCTTTGAAATGGCAGCACAGTGAGAACAAATATAGGTCACAATGTTATTGCCTTTGCCTCTCACCCACAGACAATGTTCTAATTGGAGAGAAATGGGACTCTGCCCATCCCACCCATCTCCCACTCATGTCGCATGTACCTTCAGCACTCAGAGGAAAGACAGCTGATCACCAGTGGAATTAGCATTCAGAGGAAAAGGAGAAAGTGTTGTGTCCCCCTTGTGCTCCTGTCCCTTGCTTCACTACAAGCAGCCAAACCCATTGGCTTCTTCTTGGGAATAGAAGTATAAGAAAGACTCTCCCCTCAAGAAAGGGCAGTGAGCTTAACTGGTTCCAAGAAGGGCTGGAATTTGGATCACAGAAGGTATGTGTGCTAAAGGGGTTCTTCAGTCTTTCCTCTTCTGCTCCAAGTGTTGATCCAAGCACAATCAACTGTCCTTTCTCTGAACAACAAGGGGTGCTTAATGTAAAGGAGGGATGCAAAGTCAGTGGGTGGGTGGAATGGCAAGGCTGTAGAGTTGGTACATCAAACCTTAAGCTCCAGTTCTGACTCCTCTGTTTTATTGTTGTCCAACCCCAACGCTGACTCTGACTCCTTCATATATGGAAAATGTTTATTAATTAATAACAACAAATTTACTGGAGTAAAATGGTAATACAAGGCCTTTTGTCACCACCATGTGAATAATCAAGCTGCTTAGATTGATATAACAAAATATTTCACTAAAATTTCTGAACAAGAAAATATTCCATAAACCAAGCATTTAATATTACAAGTTTTTATTTTGAAGTCTAAGTTGGTATTTTTCTACTGACCCCAACTACAACTCTACCTAAAATTGTTTCCAACTCCACTTTAACTCCAATGCCACAGTCCTGTGGAAGGAGAAAGAGTTCTGTTTCTCCCAGATTAGAGAACTATACGTAGGTAGATGAGAATATTGTCCTGACATCCATTTGTTTAGTGTTGATCAGCTCTTGTGGTTTGCTGCTAAATTTCAGTAGTAAACTGCATAAGAAATATAAACCACATACCTGAAACTAAGCAGCAGATATTTTAGAATACAATAGAGTAGAGATGAAAGAGAGGTGCAAAACAGGGTTGGGACCACATATAGGCCACAAGTGCAAAAGGATAAGCAAATCTCCCTCAAAGTAACTTAGGCTGCAATCCTATGCACAACTTTCCTGTGAATAAGCCACACTGAACACAGTGTGAGCAATATTTATCTTCCCTATTCTACTTAACTCCTGTTTTACTTATCAGTTGTGATCCCACTGATGGATAGCTACAGGCGACAAAAGAAACAGCACCAGATTTCTTCCTCAGCAATCATACGGATGAATTTTCCTCAAAGAGGCAGCAGTGGTGGCAGTGACTGAAGCTACCTTTGGAAAGGGGGCTCAAAAATCAACTGTTGTTTAAATATCTAAGGAGAGTGTTTACTTAGCAGAACTTTAAGTTTCCTACCTTCTGTAGAACTAAGTTCAAGTTCAACAACTTAACAGAAACCTTGACATAAATATCCAGCCTGAATGTTTGCTGTTTCTATAGCTGGGCAGGTAGAGAATTGGAAAATGAACTGATATGCAGGGGAGGCTTTCTAATCTTTTAATGCCTTTTGTGGAATGCAAAGGTTAGTCCACAGAGTTTATTTTTTGGGCTCTATCTCATATATATACACACACACATATGAATACGGTAAACAGTCTCCAGCTTTCAGCCTCACAAAGGGGTCTACTTAAAATTTAATTATTTCACTTGAAAAATAAAGCAAGAATAATAATTTTGAACAAACAATGATATCTGAAGAAAAGCTAACCAACTGCAAGTGAGCCTAAAAGCCCTGGAAAGCATTTATAGAAGGGGCTAAAGAGACCTGTTCTGTTATCCTCTCAAAATGAAGGGTCAAAGCTTCTGAAATTCCCTTCCAATCCCTTGGATGCAATCTATACTTTTGTGACCACAATAAACACAGCAATTGTATATTGTGCATCTTGGCATTTTCATCAAGTTCCGAACATCCAGGACTTGGATCACTGCCATCACAATAGGGTTCACAGCTTCAGACTAATGAATTTTGTGGTCAGTACATAAAATGAGAATGCCAAATGGAAAGGGAAATCATTTCCTAAGGCACCACATAAAATAAATATTCATCTTTTATTCCACTTGCAAACCTCAACTGTACCAATCATTTCATTCCACCTATTTACATCTTAACCATTCTATTCTGCTTTCTCAATGGTAGTTTTCTTGTATGGGTCGGACATGTTTTCTGCTTTTAATGCTAACAAGGCTACATTTCATGATACTGTCTGCTTTTGTTCTCTACCTACCTACCAATAATAAACTCTGTATGAGGCTGCTATAACTCAGATTAAGTTTGTTTTCCTCACTCAAAAAAAACTTTTCATTTTCAAATCAAGTTGATGCTTAAGTCAGGGAATTTTTGATAGCTATGCAGTTGTTCCTAACGAACTACATTTCACATTTTATGGTGCGATAGTGAGTTTACTCTGGGCTTTAGTGTGAACTTTAAAGGAACTATCTAAGGTGCTGAATCTTATTCCCACATTAGTTTCAGGATCTTGGACAGCACCTTCAATCTAAAACTAGGGATGGGATGAATCCAGAATTTTCCGAACCTGGATCTGGATCTGAATCCCTGGAAGGTTCTGGGAATCCACGAATCTCAAATATTTCAAATCCTTTTTTTAAAAAAAGAGTTTAAAAAGCAAGGGAAAGAAGGATAATCTTGGGCAAGACACACTCTCTCAGCCTTAGCAAAAGCCTAGGCAAAGGCAAACCTCCCTCTGAAGAAATCTGGCCAAGACAATTATCATAGTTTTGCCTCAGGATCTCCCCAGATTGAAAATGACATGAAGGCCCTTTCTACACAGGCAGGAAAATGTGGATTAATCCCACATTTTCCTGCCTGTGTAACAGGACCACTACAGTAGAGAGATAATCCAAGTCATAACTGGCTTTTCTTTGCATAGCTCCTTCTGGCATCCTGGGGTTTGTAGTCTGATGATGCACCAGCACACATTGCCAGAGAAGGCTGTGACACCTTGTAAAACTCCAAACCCCAGAATTGTGTCTGAAAGAGGTTTGCAAGGGAGCTATGCAAAGGAGTGTTTCAGCTGTCCTTGAAATCTCAAGCCCGTACCTTCCAGTCAAGTACTGAACTTAAATATTAAATATTCAATTTAAATATCTTAGAATACAAGTCCAGACGTAATTTCTGAAATTATTAGCAAAGGCCATTATTACTCCAAGGAAAAAACTCACCTATTTACTATCTTCCTTTGTATATCTGGTCTCCCAAGTTTTCAGATGTCTCAGTCTCCCAGGTTTTCAGGCGTCCCAGTCTCCAACAATCTATTTGGTTGGCCAGCTCAAAAGATTTGGTTTGCCTATTTTGGCACAGGGATTCGGATTTGGAAATCTTGAATCCTTACCCAGGATTCGAGGATTCGGGTGGCCCATCCCTAACTAAAACTCAAGAGTGTATTCCGTATCCTCAACATAGGAACCATCACAGTAAAGCAGCAAATTTTTTCCTGATTGCATTAATACTGTGCCCATTCTTATTCTTGCTTTTTGGAAATGTTTCAAAAGAGTCCATTTCATAAAGTAGGACTGAGAACTTCAGACCTACACTATGTCCTCTTCTCCCCGTCCAGTGTTCTAGCATTCATGGTGTTAAGACAAAAGCTCAACAGTACAATACTAATACTTATTTACTCTGAAGTACTGTCTACTTGTTTTCAATAAATCCCATTCCTACTTGTGCTTAGAACAACAACCTAAATACATTTTTTAACCATCAAATCAAACAGAACCCACAGAAAACATTTTAAAAGATCTACAGATTATAAGATTTGATATGTTTTTCTAAAACATTAAAGCTAATATTCTTAGAAATTTGAAATTTTGGCATGAGGTCATTATGAAAGCAGGAAAGAACTCATAAGGAGCTAGGAAAGTGCGGTACTACTTACCTGTAGAAATAAAGCTCCACAGTGTTTCTCTTTAAGTAACTTCATTTTACTGTTTCAGCAAAGCTCCAGAAAAAGATCAAGTAAGGGAAGGAACACACGATAAACTATTGTTAGTCCAAACTAGAGTAAAGCCATTAAATCTATGGGATTTGACTATATGTTGATTCACCACTCAACAATTGACTCAGTGGTCTGATGCTAGTTTAGAATAATCAAAAGGAGTGTACTCTATGAAGTATAAAGTCCAGACCTTTATATTCGTTAATTCAGGGGTGGGGCAAGGTAGCTACACACAGCACCACAGCACCCCCAAATATTTTTCTATTTTTTAATCCTGTGCCCCCATGGCCTGTTTCAGTAATGTCGGTACAGGGTTAAAAACCAGACATGACCTGTTAGTCACAAGCCAGAGAAGAATATAGTGAAATGACCAGCCATACCTTCCAGAAAGCAAAATTAGCCCTTAGGAGCATTTTAGGTTGTTTGAGGGTATAGGAAAGATGTATGGGATGAGGTTAAGAGCAGATGCAGCTTCTAGACCTAATAATCTGTCTTCTGATATTTCTTAAAGGGATATACATTAACTTGTCATCCTGACTACATGACAGATTCACTGAAATGAAAAAATATCTGCAAAAAGGACTCAGAATTCATGATAACCAAGTTATTCTGAATAACAATACCCAATATAATAAACTGGATCCACAACATAATTCAATACAGACAATAACACAGACGCCTGATCTCTCAAAATTTTTAAACACATTGTTCTTGTTCTCTCTCTCTCTCTCTCTCTGTATCACTTAATATTATAGAAGTGTGAAGACACTCACACATGTGTATGAAGTAACATGAGGCATTTCTTGTGTTTCTTCTTAGTGATATTATTACTGCTTTACAATAGCACTTCTGAGGATGCAGAGCTTTTCTGTGGCACGTATGTTCAACATTGTTATGGATATTTCTTTTCATAACGATTTTTTTTCAAAGTATGTAATCTACGCAGCTGTCTTTTGTTTCTCTGTTTTTCCCCTCACAGCTGAACATGATATGAAGTTTTTGTGTTAGGAGATGTCCTGGATCTCTTGAAGCAACTTAATGAGGCCCAATTGACATTTCAATGACTACCATCTCTAAAAGAGCTCTGAATTGTTCTACGCAACAGCTGTTGATGGTATGCTGTTTGTGTTCAATACATGGAATTGGGGCAAATTTATATGCCAGAGCAAACACTTTCTTTCAGACATTTCTCTTGAGAACTGATAAAATATTTTCCTCAACTTCACAGCAACCCACCGAATACAAATGCACTGCAACATGGCAACAGCAACCACATGAATTCACTACAGCAGTCGCAATCTGCAAACCCCTAAGTAACCACAGATGGGATTAATAGGCAGAGTGAGTAGGAAGCTCTGATCCTGAGTGATAACAAATCACCATTTGACAGCATTATGATCCCAATAAAAAAGAAGAAGCTCTAGACAACCATGTTCCAGACTATGGAACTCCCTTTTGATGGAGTCAAGCAGGCTTCTTCCCTGTTGTTCTTCTGCTGGTAGGCAAAAGCTTTTCTATTCAGACAGGACTTCAGCAAATGATTGCCTACTGTGGGCAGATCTGGATGAATTCAGTAAACTTTCTGAATTTCCCATACTAATATGAGTGAAGTACTTTAAAATTATTTTTAATTTATTGTGTTACAGTGGGCCTTTGTAATATTAACTGATTATTTTATTTTATTTATTTTTTAAAAAATTTTTTACTCTATTTGCCCCTTCCATGGGAAAAAAATGTTCTCTTTCTGATTCTCTAAGGTCCTCCAGCAAGATTGTATTGTCTACTTTTTCTAGATCTAGAGATTGCTAGGTCCTCCAGTGTGACTTTATGGCCCCCTTCTGCTGGAAGATGACCACAGAATTGCACTGGTGGACCCGGAGATTCCAAGAGAGGTGTTCGCAGGCTTATTGTTTTTTTTAAATTGTTCACGATTTTTATTTTTACATGCATTTTTCCACTTTGGGGAGGTCTTGCACCCCAACTCCTGAAAAAGTGGAGGCCTCACTGTATTACTGTCACAATTGCATTTTAATATTCACAACTTATTGTATCTTTATTGGGACTTACTATGTTGTGACCTACTTTGAATCCCACTTCTGAAAGAAAAGCTGTATTCAGAGCAAATCAAATGCTATCAACACTACAGTGATAGTTTGTTTTTGCAAATGGGGGTTAAGGAAAATATACCAACCTGACTGCATTTGCTTAATTAACAACCATAATAGATGTGGAATTTCCATTAAAATATTGCTACATATATCAGTTGTTGTGCCTAGAAAGTCTACTGAAAATCATAACTTTAAAGCCAGTTCTGATATACTATTTATTTCAAAATTATCTCTCTTGAAATATTATTTAAGACAAATTTCATTAAGAAAATTGCAATTTTCAGTTTCTCTCCTTCCTATGGGATATATTTTTTTATCTGACCACATTCTTGGTATGTGGAGAAGCATAGAAAATAATAAAAAATATGGCAGAGGAAAGAGATAATGTTAGGAGAGACAATGACTAGATTGGGGGAATAAGTCTAGTGATGACCTAAATTAAGCCTGATCAAGAATTATTAGCATGTTTTGGGACTTATTTACTGTAATCTCCATCTGAAATCCTTTAGGATCTAGGTTGAAGATGCACTGTCAGTTTGATGTCACAACCACCACCACCCCACAAATACTCCCCACTGACTGAAAATAAGTAGAAAATGAAAACGCTTCTTACAAAAAAAAAGAAGAAGAAGAAGAAGGATGGGGTTCCTGCACGGAAAATACTATTTACTATGAAGAAACCAGTTTTTTTCACAGAAGATAGTTTTTATCTACTATATAAAAGTCAAAGTTTATGAATGATCTCATCTGTTTGTCTGCATCAGGCAGATGCAAACCTCATATGATTGGCTATGTGAGGTGAGAAGACCTCATATGATTGGCTGACTGTGAAGATTCTATGAATCCTGGGGTTGTCAGTTCAGGCAGAGGCCTTTAGAATTCTCAGCCAGAGAGCTCTGAATAGGTTGGTTGCTGTGGAGACGAGGCCTAGCAGGAAGTCCCCTCACGAACTCAACCTATGTATGTTAACAACTCTGAATGCAGACTGGATTGGGGAATATGGGCAAAAGTTACAGGTACTGAACAACACAGTTTGGGGAATTAGGGACACAGGATCTCAAATCTGTGTATTTCAACTGCATCTAACTCTTAAAGTGAAGTAAGGTAATTCCTAAGGTATTTCTAACAAGTGTTACCTATGAGAAAGAAAAATTCCAGGCAACGTTGAGTAAATATGCTTGATTTTATATATATAAATAAACATTATCTCCCCATATATAGGAAGAACACTGCAGAGGAATATTTGTTTTTTCCAATAGTGGGGAGAAAGCTATCGTAATTATTCATCCTCACATGCAAGGATGAAATAACTGAGGATTGACACCTCTAATGGAGACAGTAATACGACCTAATCATCAAATCTTCTTGTATCAAACACTCTTGCCATAACTTCAAAAATAGAACTTATAGATCAAGATATGTGTAAGATGTTAGATTGCTAATGTATCTCACAGAACAAATTCCAAGGTACAGTTGAGTATCCCATATCCGGAAATCCAAAATCTGAAAACTCCAAAACATGAAACTTTTTTCCACCAGTCATCCACGTCTGTCTTGAAAGCAGCAGCTAACACACTCCTGCTTAGCTGTGGCCCTTTTCGCACGGCATTTCCAAAGCGAAATGGCCCCTAGCATCGCATAAATGTGAGCAGCAGTCCACACGATGCACTCACATTTGTGCGACACTCAAGGACCTAATGTGGATCACGCACACATTTTTTATTTTCGGCTTAAAGCCGAAAATGCTGCATGGTCACGCATCACTCCGGGGCCCCGCGCACACTTACCTGGCATGCAGAGCCTTGGGAGCCGGGCCAGTCGCGCTTCCTGTGCAGTGCAGGCTGGGAAAGGTCCCAGGCTGCACTGTAGAAGGAAGAGGTGGGGTGCTCGTGCGACCAGGAAGTAGCTGCGGAGCCGAAGCAGCAGGGACGCAAGAGCCTTCCTCCCCAGGCTTCTCGCGCTAGCCCCGCACCCCAGCTCTGCAAAAGGGTAAGGTGCGAAAAGCATCTCTATCTGAGATCCTGAGTCTCTCTCCACCTCATGTCTCATAAGTAAGACAGGTAGTGAATGAATGTGAGAGAGGCTGGAGAAAGATGTGAGGATCTGTGAAATAGCAAGAATCCAAGAGTACTGTCCAGCACAAATCCACACCTCCTGGCATTTCACAGATCCTCTCGTCTCTCTCCAGTCTTGCTTCTCTCTCTAGCTTTGCAGCTCATTTGTTCACTACATGTGTTGCGCATGAGAAACAAGGCTGCAGAGAGACTGAGGATCTGAGAGATGAAGGATATAAAGAATATCTTTACTTGGAAAAAAAATACTGTACAGGAGATCTCCAGGGAGCCTGACAGTGACCCACTTTTGCCTTTGAGGTGGTGGCTGTAACACTCCTGTTTGTTCATTTGTGGGATCTCCAGAGATCTGTTGTACTGTATTGTACTCTATATGTATGCAAAGACAGGTATGCAAAAATCCAAAATATGAAATGTTTCCAGTCCCAAGCATTTTGGATAAGGAATATTCAACCTTTATTTCTTGAAAAGGGAAATTATTACGTAAATTTAATCTAACTGTTGAAAACTTCATATTATTAATGACCTTGTAGTTAATAATTGAATAATAACAGATATCCAGAGCATCCTTGAACAGAAATCTGGAAGACCAGCCACATATTCCTCACAGAACAGCACAGAAAAATACATCTTTTACAGAATAGTCTTTGGTGGTTCTTGCTTTCTGCTTCCCTAACAGATGTAACTACTAGATACTGATAGAGACAAGATGACAGCCTTGATAAATTAATTGTTTGATCCACTATGACAATTTCTAAGTTCTGAAATTATTAGCAGTCACTGATGATAAAAAATAAAAATCATTTAATGAATGTCACTATTCCAATCGAATCACAGTGTAGGCTAGGAATAAAGGAAGAATGGAAGAAGTCAGGTGATGTGTCATGCCTCTTTTAAGTTCAACACAAGCCAAAGGACTGAGCAATCCTATATATTTAATCCAATAGTCAGCCATTTTGAAACTCTCTGGAATTCTGATTTTTTTCCCTGTTAACTTTTCACAAAATAAGACAACAAAGACAGAGAGAATACTGTCCTCCCTCCAATTTGTGAGTTTGACCTTCATGATTATTGTAATTCATGAAGCATGTGCTTGCCTTCCTCCTTCATTTTCCCCCTCCCATTCCCTTGTGTTCCTCACCCCAGGCTTGCAGGGCTTGGATCTTTTTTTTTTCCTTTTGGGTGAGCGGAGACCCCTCTCACTGCTGGAGATGTCCTCTCAGCCACATGGCTGCACATTCTGCTGTGTAATGGTTGCTGATTGCTCAGGTGCTCTCTTTGCTCCTACCCCTCCTTTCTCAAGAAGTAGCTAGGACACCAGAACTCCGCTCTTCTCCATCTGAGGGGAAAGTGCTAGTTGTCCTCTGTCAGTCTGGGCAGTCAGCCAATGCCACTCAGCTGATAAGGCAAACAACGAGCAAATGGTTCAAGATATGTTTCCTTATTTTTTTATCTAGTAATCAAACAGATCAGAGACAAAAATGGAGTACAGCAAAACCTCAAGCAACATAAATAGTTCCATGAATGGTCAATACAATCCTAAGTCAGAGTTCAGAAACACAGCAGGAAAAATGGTCAGTTAATCACCAAAAAGTCCTGGAGAGGAATGGCTGGGTTTATATAGGTCAACAGCTTAATGCAACTGCTGCCTAATTAATTGTAGTTTCCTATAAATTTGTTGAGATCTGAATACACTTTCCTTTTGATGTCTATGCTCAGTAAAGGTGAGTATAGGTGAATTTTCTGTGTCAGAAGGGGAAGGCTCTCTGCTGGAGCTGGCACTGCCCCCTATTCTGTTTCTGGGATTGGTACTACTGTAACCTCCCCCTGTTCAACAGGTTCTGACCGGTCCACTGTTTCAGTCTCGAGTCAGAGTCTACTTCTTTATCCTAAAAGCAGGGCATGACACCAGTAAGCCCTGTACCTTGTCTTTTTTCTTCACTCCAAATGCTGAAGCCAGAAGCAAGAGAATAGGTGGGGGGAGAATAGGTGGGGGGAATCATGGGGGGGAGTTATTCACAGTTTTTCCACTTTCATGAGGGTTCTGCACCCTAAACCCTCATGAATGTGGAGGGGATACTGTAAATGTTATTTAGATAGCTATTTTTGTCTAGCTAGTTTTGTCTAGCCAAGAGAAAGTGTTTGGGGGACTCATCTGCCCTGAGGAAAAAAAGCCTATCATACTGCACTGGATTTCTTTGTTTGTCTTGTAATACAGTTTTTTTTTAACCTTGGAAAAGAAATCTGATATTCTTTTCCCACATATGTCAAAGATTTGGGAAACAGTGACAAAATTAATTTATTTAATGATGAGGTTCAGAACACCATCCCAATATCCCAATTTTCTGCTCAGACATCTAAAACTCACCTCATTTCTTATTGTGTAAACAGGGAACAGGAAAAAAATCTATTTAATGCTGGGGACTACATTAAGAAATGGTTAAAGATTTCACCCATCTGTTCTGTGATAATAATAGCAACACCCTTAGGTCAATACAAATGCAATGGGACTGTATGATAAATGGAAATATCTGAAAGAAGAGGTGTTTTGTGTTTCAAGAGTTCCACACTACCTTTGGCATATATGTGCCATCATGCCAATCCTGCTAGTTTAACTGAATGAGCAAAACAATGTTCAAAGACCACCACCCTGAACTTAAGGACTGTGCAAAAAGCTGCATTGTTTTTATTTTTTAAAAAAAGTATTATCAAAGAAAGAATCACATTACATTTTGCACTGATTCTAGACATCCTGTTTCTAAATACCAAGAAAGAATTGTAATGTACCCATTTTCCTCAAGAATTGACATTTTTAGTTTCTCATGGCAGAAACTGGAGATACTTCAAAAGACAAATGCAACGTCATCGGCTTGGCTTTGTTTGCTTCACGAACTCCTTTGTTTTCACAAGGTTGCAGCTTGTAAGTAATTCCTGTGTTTTGCTTTTATTCAGAAGACTTCATATTCCCTGACTTGCCTGAAATTACAGCTCCTTGCTGCGCAGAGGGTGAGAACCATTCCAATCTGCTGAGTAAACAACAGAGGGCTCAATGTATGAGAGCAGGGAACTATGCTAATTTGCTTCCTTTTATGTTGCAGCTGGAAAGAACTGGCAAAGCCACCTCTGAGTATCCCTTGCCTAAGAAAACTCTATGAAATTCATGGGGTTGTATAAGCCGACAGGTAACATGAAAGCACTTACACACACATTACACCTTCCTCGACACTTGAGTGGGTCTTTTCTTATTTCCTGTTTAGTATATCCACCCAGCACACGCACAGTTCATCTCTACACTTTTCTACTGATCATGATTATGGGAACCTTGACGACATGAAAAGGAGAGGTAACCACAGCCTTTAATCCATTGATTTTAAAGCAAAGTTGAACAATGGCAGTATTCCTATTGGATCTAGCAGCATAGAACTTTACTGATAAACTTCCTTGCATAAATTGTTTAAGAGCCATAAAATACCACCCAGGAAACTTTGCTCATTTCTTCATAATTTTCCTGTCATGGATGATAGTCTCCATTAACTTGTACTTGCTAGAAGAAAAGGAAGGGGAGGGAGGCTCTGTGAAGGATGAATTGAACTGCACTTCACAAGCATGTAAGCTTGGAATAATGAAGTGTGCAAACAAGGCTAATGCCTTTGGAATGGAGAGAAAGGCAAGTTAATTGAAAAAGACCAGGGATTGCCTGCAAATATATATTGCACTCTGAATGCAGAACCCAATGGACTGGAAGGAGCTCTGACATCGTCACGCTAGTTAAGAGTAATCAAATTACAGGGCATGCTTAGCTGCACATTTAGGATATGCTTTTCTCTTCCTGCTGGGGTCAGCAATCAAAGGTGACCCAGACACTGCCTGTCTCCTTTGAGGTTTTATTTAAACAGATATTTCTGGACAAAGAGGAGCATCATCTCATATTGATATGTAGATGGCTAGTTACAGTTGTAGGACATGTTTAAAATATTCAAGGAGAAACAAATCTGGTTTTGCTAAAGCCTAAATCTAGCAATTATGCTGTTTTGCTTTTATAGACAGAAAAATATTTCCTTCTTTTAAGTTCTTTCATCACTTTCCTTCCCTCTATGTGTGCAAACCAGCTGCTGCAGGACATCCAGCTGCAAACAGTCCATATAATTCCCCTTCAAAACTTTCCTACAGGGTTGTCTAGTCAGACCCTAAGGTAGCAACAGAAGAATATTATCAGCTTCGACTGAAACAGACAAACTCCCTCAGAAAGTGTCCTAAGTCACAGCTTATCTAGAAAAATAACATCGTAGTTCCTTAACTGTCCTATTTATATCCCAATATAGAAAAAGTGGGACTAAAGCAAAGAGTACCAGTATCATTTGATAAAGACCAAAATTACCATGCAATGCAAAGAAAGAGATTTTACCTTTCAAAAAGTGCTTGGGACACACTAACACTGAATGACCTGTAAACAATGTGGTGTTTTAGATTAACCTAAATCAGTGGTTCTCAACCTGTGGGTCCCTAGATGTTTATGGACTTCAGCTCCCAGAAGCCCTGAGCACTGACCATAGTGGCTGGGGCTTCTGGGAGCTGAAGTCCTCGAACATCTGGGGACCCACAGGTTGAGAACCACTGACCTAAATGCTGCATCTCTCTAATGGCCTTTGCTCTCCAAAACTTCTTACAAGAGTCACCCATCATATTCTGGAGAGTTAGAATACTACTCCATACTTTTGGTGTAGATCTCTTTTAAAAAAATTACTACAACTTCCAGTACACTCTGGCCAGCATGGCTCCTGGATTCTGGGAGTTGTAGTCCAAAACTCAATTTTTTCAGATCTAATTCAGAATTAGGTTTTGGACTCCAAAAGCTAATTCTTCTAAGCTCTAGTTCCTGTTGGGTTTTCAGCAGCATTTCTTCCATTTTCTTCTACGGCAAAGTGATTACTCCAAGCACAGGATCCTTATAGATACATAAAGATGAAATTCTGTTGAGAGCTTACGGAGCAGAAGGCCCAGAAGGCCAGCTTTGGGTGAGGACACAGCTGGGCATAACATCTGGCCAGGACTCTTTTAGAATGCATAATTATAGCACTTTGATTCCACTTTAATAGCCATGGTTCCATCCTATAGAATCCTGAAATTTGTATTTCAGGGAGTTGTGTCAGCCAGAGAGCTCTAGTACTGCAAAGCCCAACATTCTATAAGATACAGCAACAGCAGTTGAAGTGGAACCATAGTCGTGCGACGCTCCAGGGGCTCACAGGAACCGACCGCGCACTATTTCATTTTTGGCTGTGAGTTGAAAATGGTGCGCGATCACATGTCGCTCTGGGCCCCGCGCGCACTTGCCGTGCGTGTGGGGCTCCGGAGCCATGGTGCTCACACTTACTGCCCCAGTGCAGCCTGTGGAAGGAAGAGGAGGGGCTCTCACATGAGCAGGTAGCAGCTGCGGAGCTGAAGGAACCGGGACGCGAGAGCCTCTCAGAACAGGCTGCTCGCGCGATCCTGCACCCCAGTTCTGCAAAAAGGTGAGTTGCGGAAAGGGCTTAAGAATACCAAAGCTACTAGGATAATGTATAGATAAGGTGAAAATGACTGCACCAAATGTAAAATGCAGCTTCCACTGCAAAATGAAAATTAGTTCGAGATATATCTCCCATAACATTGAAACTACTTTACCAGATTCATCTTCTCACTGCTTCTCTGGGTCATTCCACTTAGTGAAACCTTTATTATGACATAAAAAACAGGTCTACAGACCAGTTTCCTTACCTGATCATCCTTCTGAATGGCCCATCAATTAGTTTGCAATCTCTGGCCAACAGCTGCCTGGACTTGAGCACAAACTTTTAAGCAATGCACCAGAGAAACAGACAGATTTCTAAACTAATTCTCCTTCCTCAGATTACTCTCTGAGATGAAATTTGAGGATGCTAATATGACTCCTTCTGTTAGCTAACTCCCTGCTGTCCTCTTTGGAAAAGCAAAATGAATAATGAAAACATACGAGTTCCTTTCATTAGTGACTCTGAACTTTTGCTTCCTGCCTGATATTTAAACATCAAGAAATGAGCTCTCTCATCCCTCCCTTGTGTAGTTCAATTGGTGCTTCTGTACAGCTCCCTGCAGACATAAAGAGGCAACTAATGCATTTATTATGTCATGGTCACTATCATACATTCTTTTCAAAGTGTGATAATCCCCTCCACATGGTATTGGATTTCCCAGGGGGTGGGGGTGGGGATTGAAGTCAGGTTAATATCCTTTATACTATGTAGACAGCGAGTGAGATTAACAGGGATTCTACTTAATCCAAGTGCGTAATATTCTTTATGCATTGGACTTTATTCTCTTCTGTATTCTTTCAGTCTCCTTGCTGTTGGATAATTAAGCCAAATTGACACAGCTCCCGAAAGCCTGGAGATATTTTCCCCCATAAACTATGCATGCTTTGCTTTTTATACAGGACCTAGACAAGGATACCCAATCTCTATCCTCAACCAAATTTATTCTTTCAGTTTTTTTAATTTTTAAATACTACCACGCCTTTTTAACCCAGATGTTCTTATGGGCTGGATTTTCCAGCAACAATTACAAATTACTTCTTTAATTAATTTTTATGAATTTCGGGGTTTTTTTAATCTGATTAAATATTCTTTCGTATTCATCACAGAATTTGAAGCAAATGGTGTCTCTTGCTGCTTCCTTTCAATCACTAACAGATCATGATGCCATAAGCTCCATCATAAATCTTCAAAAAGTTTGCTTGTTCATATGAAAATACTGGACATCATTATTAAAAACCCGAGTCCAGATTTTACGAAAAGGTTGAAGCATAAATGAAGATCATGATATTAAAAATAATGCAATTCATTTCACACAATGAGCACAATCAGGATCTACGTTCTGTTGATGTAGCTCAGAACTGCACTGGCTTTTCTGGCCACCACATACATAACACTGTTGACTCTGGTTGGTTGTTTGGTTGGTTGGTTGGTTGGCTGGTTAAATCAAGTGCAATTTATTTATTAGATGAAACAAATTTAAGATAATCTGGTAAATTCACACAGTGTTTGGGGCACAGGAGCCTTGCGAAAGTGGAAAAACACAAACAACTCTCCCCAGGTCTCCCTCCCATTCCCTTCAAGGGATTCCCCTTCCCGTTCCCATACAAAATAGAAAGGAATGGGGAAAGATTTGTGGGAGCCTCTCCAGAGCTCCCCTCTTCCCCTTTCAATGCAAAATGGAGCAGAAGGAGAGGTAGGGGAAGCCTCACACAAGTTCTCTGTGTTGGGGCGAAATGCATAGAAATTGCGGGGGACTCCAGGGAGGGAAGGGAGGCTTGGCCTGAGGCTTCCCCACTCCCTCTTCCCCATCCATTTTGCCTTGGCAAGTGTTCTCAATGCTCAGGCAAAATGAATAGGAGTGGGAGGGGAAGCTCTGGAGGGGAAAGGAAGGCTCACATGAGGTTTCCTCCACACACACCCCATTTCCTTCCATTTTGCCTCAGTGCAAGTTCTCCATGCTGGGGCAAAATTCATGGGAACGGGAAGAGGAGAACGGGGGGAGGCACATGCACTCATGAATAATCAAATTCATGAAGGTCAAACCTACAAATGTGGAGGGAGAACAGTATATGTGAGAACATATAATCTCTCCAGTTTTATCCCCACTGCAGGGGAAAACAAATATTTCTGTGTAGTTCTTGCCTATTATTTGCCCATCCCAAGTATTTCAGGAAATTATCCTGTGCAGAAAATAAAATAACACAGATACACACATGTTTTTCACGTGTTAAAAAAACTATAAGGGAAGATTGCTATGAATGAGATATGGTTCTCTACCTCTATCTCTTCAGTCTGTGGGACTGAGGGGTTTTTGACATTAGTCATCTAACCTGTGTCCATCTGGTGGTCCCTCTTATCATCCTCTGGTTACCTGGGTTCCCAATATATGATCAACAGTATACTCCAAAAAGGTACATTTAGCACCAACATTCCACTTAAGCACTCTTAAATATTGGATTTTCTGGAGATTTATATGGGGGAATGAACAGTCTCTCTATTATTCTTTTAGTCTATTTTATGAATGTAAAGCATAGTAACATAGGCATGCATGCATGCATGCATCTACCCACAAAAAACTCGCTGTTGGAAGGAACACAAGACTTCTCATTGTCTAGGCACATAATTTATCACTAACATTTTTTGTAAGGCATATCACATCTTATGTCATATCTGTTCACATTCATCTTAGCAAACATTCATTAAAAAGCAGCTATATAGTCAAACACTGGTAAGGAACTGAACCTTTATGTTTCCTATGTATAACAAACACACGGGCACCACAATTAATTGCAGCATCCATTATAGGTATAACAGGTATTTATCTATACCAGATAAGGATTACCTAGTATACAATACACCCTCCATTTTGTGAAGGTTTGGTACACAGAACCCTCACAAAAGTGGAGAAATCATGAATAACTCCTCCCCCCACTGTGATCCCCCCATTCTCCTCCATGGCTCCCCCTCCCATTCCTTTGCCTCTGGCCCTAGCATTCCTGGGGAGAAGGGAAAAAACAAGACAAGATAAAGGGCTTACTGATACTTTCGCCTCAGAAAAGGGCAGAGCAGAGTGCTGAAATCTGGCGTTCTAGATACTTCCAGTCACCATCTTGAGAAAGGAGGGGTAGGAGCAAAGAGAGCACCTGATCAAGAGGCAGCCATTACACAGAAGAATGTGCAGCTACGTGGCAGAGAGGGCACACCTCCAGAAGTGGGGGGGGCTTTCCTCACCCCAAAGGAAAAAAACATCCATTTCAAACACAAGCCTTACAAGCCTGGGGTCAAGGATGCAAGGGAATGGGAGAAGGAAAATGGGGAAAGGGAGATGAGCATGTGCCTTGTGAATAATCATATTTGCAAAGTTCAAACACTCAAATGTGGAGAGAAGACTGTAGTCCATTTTATTGGTAATGAGAGCAGTGATTTTCTTATACTCCCTACAAGCATTTTATGGCTATTTTCCAGATAGGAACAGCATTATCAGCAGAAGAGCTTAACTATCAGAGATAGCTGTCTCTGTGTTGAAGGCTGCATAACAGCCTGAATTTCATACCTCAGGATCTGGCTTTTATGTTATCTCCAGCCTCTATCTGTCCAATCAGAAACAGATCTAACTGATCTTCATTAAAGCCAACAATTATCTCCCCCTCAAATGGGAAGTCAAAAGTATATGAGGCCATTTCACAGACCAATCACTTGAGAATCACTAGCCACTATTTCTTGTTGGCCCCCATCAGAGATGAGTAACCCTTTCATGCCAGTGCAGTATGTTTGGGGTTTTTTTTAATTTCATTATACACTGGTCATTCATTTAATATTTCTCTAAACCTCTTCCTCCTTATCTCTTTCTTCTAAGTTGGATGGCTTCATGTCCAGAACTAGCTGGTAAGCTGATATTTATTACTCAAACATTTTGCTTTTTACTTGATGCAAATATACTTATTTCCTAACATTCAGGCTTCAAGGGCTTAAATTTATAAAATATATAGACAAACAGCCTATAACAGCTATTTTTTTCCCACAAAACCCCATGATTTTTGCACCAAAGAACTGATGTGTATTTCAGTGCAGAATAATTTCCCCAAACACTTCATAATGTGCAGATTCCAGGCTCAAAATTCTTGCCACTGTACGGGTAAGGGTGTGTGTATGAGAGAGAGTCAGCAAGGTGTAGTAGTATCAGTGTTGGATAATAGCTCTGGGAGACCAAGGATCAAACTTCTTCTTGTCCATGGAACCCCACATGGACACGTCACACTCCCTCAGCCTTAGAGGAAGGTAATGCCCCCCCCAAACTAATCTTGCCAAGAATCTTCATGATAAATTCACCTTAGGGTCACCATGAGTTGGAAATGACTTGAAGGCACACAAAAATCTGTGAGGGAGGGCTGAGAGGCAATAAATAAGTGCAATCAATAAATAAATATTATAAATAAATAAATAAATAGCCCCACTTCCAACCATATCCAGGTAGATCTCAGAAAGATTCCTATGTGGAAGCCTGGGCACTTGCTCCCAGATAATGTCATGAAAAGTAATGTAGACCAGTGATTCTTAACCTTTGGCCTTTGGGAACTGAAGTTTTGAACTTTAATTCCCAGAAGACCCAGTCAGCATTGCCAGTGGTAAAGGATTCTTGAAGTTGAAGTTCAAAATATTGAGGGGAGGCAAAGGCTGAGACTCAATGGTGTAGATCAGAGCTTTCCAAACTTTTCATGTTGGTGACACACATTTTAGATGTGCATCATTTCACAACACAGTAATTCAATAAGTAATTCAGTAAGTGGAGGCAGCCCACCTGAGCCTGGCCCGCCACTGCCCTTGCTGGGGTCTTTCTTGGCCTGGGGCAGCAGCAGCGGAAGGAGAGGCAGTCCCTCCCCCCAAGCCTGGCTTCATGGTGTCTTCCTTGGCCCAGGGCTGGTGGCGGTGGGAGAGGCAGCCCTTCTACCCATTATGTTCACATGACACACAGTTTGGAAAGCTCTGGTGTAGACAACACCGAGTTAAATAGACCAATGGTCTGACATAACATAAGGCAGCTTCCTGTGTTGCTTATCTTCATTGGAAAATTATAATGTATACCAGCTAGATAGCAAACAAACAAAACTGAACAGAGATGAGTAATACAGCACTAAGCATCAAGTGAAAATAAACTTGCCCCATTG
This sequence comes from Iguana delicatissima, assembly GCA_948472985.1. Lineage (NCBI taxonomy): Eukaryota > Metazoa > Chordata > Lepidosauria > Squamata > Iguanidae > Iguana > Iguana delicatissima. Next base: position 1,081,841 of record CAOKZL010000187.1, on the reverse strand, counting down.
CTCGCAGTTCATTCCTGTTGAACACACTCTATAAAAGCTCCTTTGTGTCTGGCTGAAATTTGTGAACCTTCAAATACTGGCAGTGAGCACAGGCATAATTCAGCCCAGACCAAAATCAATTTAACCCAGAAGAAGGAAAACAGACAGAAGGAGCTGGGTCTGAAATTCTAGACTACTTTGGCATAACAAGAGTAGGGTTCTTCCAAACAACATGTACAAACCTCTGCTTTTAATCGTGAGCACGTGTTAGCAATGGAAAAGCAACATAAACAAAGCACACCTGCTCAAGTGTTAACTGTAACAGATAGGCTGCTCTGCTTGCAGAAACATAACACTTCTAAAAATCCTATAGCAAGTGGGCTCAAATAAGAGTCAGTTATGCTTAATCAGATTCCCATGTTCTAGTGTTATTGAAGAAGAAGAAAAAACCTTCATTGCTTGTAGTTTTTACTAGCCAAGGAAGAAAGAATGATAATCTCATATAAAGTTGCCATTTTATTGAAAAGAAAGAACAGCTTATGTAGCCTCCTTTCTCTTTCTCTCTCATTCTCACACACACAGATATCAGGAGACAGCAAAACACTAATTCCACTCCCACAACTCTGCATTACACTAGTCCTCACTATGCTTCAAAGCACAGGCAAAATATAGGACACAATAAAGAAGGATTTTGAAAAACGATTGATTGTACTATAACTCTCAAAATCCTTGGCTATACTTGTTGGGGGAGGCAGGGAGCTGTAGTTTAAATGAGTTATTCAACCAACCTCTGGTTTTAGATTCATCACCCAATTGCAGTTTTCAGAATCTTTCTGACTTTCTTTGCACCAACACAGCTGTATTTAAACAGGTGGGTCCCTTCTGAATTTCAATCTTGCACTATAAAGTCTAAGAACCAGTGTGGTGTAGTGGTTTGAATATTGGATTGGGATTCTGGCAGACCAGGATTTGAATCCCTACTTGGCCATGGAAATCTACCGCATGGTCTTGAGCAAGTCACACTCTCTCAGCTTCCGAAGTGGGCTGTGACAACCCCTCCCTAAACAAAGCCTTCCAAGAAAACCCTGTGGTGGGTTCACTTTACGGTCACCATAAGTTGGAAGTCAGTGGCTGTTTTTCTGCTGAACATAAGCAGAAATTAATTTGTAGATCATGCTAAACATATACTAACAAGCAGATTCCTATTTCCTAAGAAACCAGGAAATAACATTTTTGGAAGCTAATGTTTCTATAGTTGTTCAGTGGAACAATTCTGGATGCTAGACCAGACACTTTCTGCTCCACAGTGAGGTGCTACCTTCCCACAGAACAACAACAACAAAAGCTGCTTTTCAGGAAGAATTTCCTGACGGTCAGAGCTGTCCGGCAGTGGAATATGCTGCCTCAGAGTGTGGTTGACTCTCCTTCTTTGGAGGTTTTTAAGCAGAGGCTGGATGGCCATCTGTTGGGAATGCTTTGATGGGTGTTCCTGCATAGCAGGGGGCTGGACTCGATGGCCCCTGGAGTCTCTTCCGACTCTATGATTCTATGAAAAACCAACCTAAAGATAACAGGAGCATCTGAATCCAGACTGCAAGTTAGCTGTGAAGCACAACTCTTAACAAAGGATAATTTCTAAGCATCATAAGCATAAAAGTAATACCATGTCCTCTTCAGGTCTTTTTTTCCCCCCAAACCTGCCACTATAGTCCACTTTTTTTTTACAACTCCACAAAAGATCGCTTCACCACTGTGATTTATAGGATAGCCTTCAAACCAGACAAATATTTTAGTCTATAACGAGTGTTGAGAATGTGGGTTTACATTTTAAAAATCCATATTAAATGTTCACATATAATATGAACAAATTGTATGTTTAAACACTTGCTACATGAGACTGAAAGAAAACCAGAGATGTGGAACCACTCAGTCCCAAAGAAAAGATCACAGTACTGTAACATTCATATTTTTCAACCATATTTTCTTCTCTTTCTTTCTAGAAGGATATATTTCCAGATGCAGGCCACACAGTCTCCATTTGATAAGAAATTCCTGACTTCTTAGAGGTACCAAAGTTCATAAATATCAAAGCTATTATTGCCAGCAGGGTTGAGATTAATCACTTAGTCATGTACCCTTACCATTAGGACGAATTCCCCTCTTGAGGTCTCCCTCAAACAAACAAACAAACAAACAAATCATTGGAGAGACCCACACCCCTACCTTTCCCCTTGTACTAGCACAGAATGCTTCCATTCAGGAGACACATGGCATGGACCACATGTGTCAAACACAAGGCACGTAGGCCGAATCCTGCCCACCAGGCCATTTCATGTGGCTGAAAGGAGAGAGAGAGTCTGAGGAACAGACAGTGCACAGAGAGAGTCTGGGGAGCAGAAAGTGGCACACTTTGGATACACTGACCAATTCTATATCACTTTACAGAGGTATAGGGACCATAAACTAAGATCAAATAGCCCCAAAATGTCCAAGAAAAGAAAAGTTGATGTAGAGGGAAGGCAATTTAAAAAATAGTAATAATCAAATGCAGAGGCAATTATTTAATATGATAAAAGAGTAGATACATTGATATAGTCTTACAGATACAAGAGGCCCTTTGAGGGCAATCATAATGCAGATGAGGCCCAAGATGAAATTGAGTTTGACACGCCTGATATCGACAGTAGAATCCAAAAGCTAAACAGAGATCTTGCCTTTGAATTTCACCTATGCAAAAGAATCACACACATTTTTTGCATCTCTAGATTACACTGTTAGGTCTGTGTATGAGAATGAGATCACTGCTGTCTTCTTTTAAAGCAGAATAGGGACAATTTAAATGAATCACAGGAGGATGGCCTAGGCTTTTCCCTTGAAACTAACTGTGACTCATTTGTATCACTATAAACTCTGGTGTAGTGTGACAAATGCAGCTGATGTGAGTGAAAGCCCTGGGCCAATGAAATAACTGAAGTGTGAACGCCTCTCTCAAGAGCTGTCTCTCTCTCCTCCTTCTACCCCTTTAGCATAAGGGGAGGGAAAGGCACCCATCCACAAACAGACTTAACACTTATTCTGAAGTTTAATGAAACTCCCTGCCTTTGAAACAACAATAACAAAGAAGCAACTTTTCAGGCAGGTTTCATTGTCCTTGAATCCCCGCGTGGCCATGGAAATTCACTGCCTTGAGCAAGTCATATTCCCTCGGACTCTGGAGATGCAGGAGCTGTAGTCCAGGGGTGCCAGGGTGGGGAATCTGTTCAAAAAAATAACCCTAGATGTCACACTTTTCCAAATCATATTAACCATCCAGATGAGAGCACAAGACCCAAGATTCAGAATGCACTATTTCCAGAATTGATACCATATATGCACATCTGGTCCTTCTACTGCAACAAGAAAGAATACACCCTTTTTGCCATTTTTGCACTTGTATTTTCAAGTAGCAAAATGTAAAGTTAAAAAAAAATATTTCATAGAAACTAGATCTGTGAAGACAGCCAGCATGGTGTAGTGGTTTAAGTGCTAGACTATGACCTAGGGACCAGGATTCGATCCACAATTCAGCCATAGAAACCTGCTGGCTGACTTTGGGCACATCACACTCTCTCAGCTCCCCTCAAGCCATTATACCTTAGAGTCACCATAAGTAAGAAACGACTTGAAGGCATACAACAACACCAGAGATCTGTGACCCATGATCATCACCCCAGCCTACAGCTATCCACACCACAAAGTACTGGACTTGATAGATCAAAAATATGGTATTAAGAAGCATAAAATACTTTAAAAGGTATGAACATGAAAGACTTGCCAGGTTTGAATGTGGAAATCTACCACTTTCACTATCTTTAGGTTTTCTCTCAATCTCTCTCTCTTTTCTGTATTTGTGTGTGTGTGTTTGTGTGTGTACACACATGTGCGCTGCATGCGCACACCCATACCCACATCCACACATTTATTAAGTGCTGTTTCAGTAACCATTTGTGATTTTTTTGGTAAACATTCTGCAGATAAATTTACGATATTTTGCAGTAAGCATTTTTGGGGTAAGCAGTTTCATTCATATTTCTTCTGATATTCACATTTTCCAAACAATTTCCACTAATACATGGCTTTTTGTATAGAATTACAAAAAATTGCCTTTTTGCATAATTCCCTTTTATATATTCATTTTTATCATTAATATTCCAAAATGTACTTATTTTTTGCATGCATTTCCTTCTTTAAAATAATGAAGCACAAAATCTGTAAATTGCAAAAACAAAAGGATAATTGTATTCTGTTTCATCTATTAGCTCAGCAAGTGCATATTAGAGTAGTTCACATTAAATATGAACCAAATAAATTCCTTCCTCGTCCCTAGTTTACACTGTAGAAAGGACAGAGCACATAGTGAGAATGGTTTAAACTCAAAATTTAAAATGCTTTTTAGTGAATTGGCATTCAGTTATACTAGGTATTCTAGGAAGAAACAAAAAATCCCACAAGCTATTTCACAGGGTTCCCAAGAAGAGCATCAAATAAATTACCCAATGGTCTGAAGCTTAGCACAGAAAATTTAATAGACGCTATGTTCTCGAGTTATTTAGCTTTCTTCAGAGATTACTAACTCTCAACTTGCCATAAATGTTTGCAACAATGTTGCTTTCTGCAAATTTTGAGCGGATGGATCTGCTACCCAGCGCTATATTAACTGATCAATCTACCCAGGTAAAAAAACAAACCCAATTTCAAGTCCTTAGCCTGGATTCATGTAAATCCTGTTCTTTCCCCGTAAATGTGGCTTCTTACAAACGCTTTCTGGCATATAGATATAGATACAGCAGCAGAGTGGTGCAGGTAAGCAATAATAGATGGCAGGAGGGTAGACAGGAAGGTATTTCAAAATAAATGAGATTTTCTGGAAGTAAGTTAATACAGTATGATAAGAGACGGATGTGCTAATATGAAATGATTTAATAAGTCATGTAATAAACTACTGAGGAAATAAACTACTGAGTCTACTACAACACTAATGGTGGCGAGTTCAATAGAATCTGACAGTAATGCAATTGAACTGCAACAATCCCAAGAGAATGGGGGAAAGGAAACCATCATCACAGTAATTAAAAAACAATGTTTTCAGAAGAAATAGACTTTTTCTGCTTAAAAGGAGACTGAAACCAAGCTGGCTAGAATCCTGTTTAAAGCAGAAAGAAAGGACAGAAGAATCAAAAAAGTAGTAACAAGGAGCATGCCAAAAAACTGCTGTGGAATTATTTTAGAAAGAATACATGTGAGTTCTGAATAGCATCATATAAGATTTCTGCTGAAGATCCACTGAACCAAAACTTGAAAATATTCCTTTTATGGACTATAATTCCCAGGACCTGCAGCCATCATGACTACTGGTCAGATCATGTTAACTGTGGGACTCTGGCAGCTGTAATTCAAAAAGATAGCTTCCAAGCCATGGACCCTCCTGTGAAGGCATGGAATAAAACGCAAGATTTTGCTATAAGTTCCAATATAATATAATATAATATAATATAATATAATATAATATAATATAATATAATATAATATAATATAATATATAGAGAGAAAATTTCTGTTCCATTAACATGGATTTTAAGGGAGAAAATATACTCTGTTCACCTGCTGTCTCTCAGAAAGGCTAGTCTCATCCAAATATCAAGGGCTTTAGAAACTGAGAAAATCTATATTTTTACCAGGATTCACAAAAGCCTCAGACTTGAAAAATATCCTGGTTGGCCTTCCTCCTACTTCATGACATTTAATAAACCAGAGAACACACAGGTCATGTCAGATTATCTTTTTTTCCTTTGGACAGCATATCCAGTTTCAGTAACAAAACATATCTCCCTTTTCTCCCCTGTTCTTTAGACTATCCAACACGATTCCATAAAGCATAAACACATTTTACCCAAAATTTATGCTTACCAGAAAAATCATTAATTTATTTTATGAACTATTTCAAATGCCATTTTAAGAGAAGCACAGTATGTCTGAAAGGAGACAGAGATCCAGCCTCATAAATAACTCATAAGAAAGAGAGAGAAATTACCAGATAGCAGGATCTGCTGGAAAAGGCTTGGTGGTCTGGAAAAGTTTTGCTGTGACAAAAACACTAGCCGGCTTAAGACCAATAAGGGAGACCAAAAAAAGCATGAAGTCTGCCCATGGATGGTTTCACACGTAGTGATGAATGCCAGAAGGAGAGAGCGAAGATTGATAGTGGGGTTCATGAATCAGGATCAGGGTTAGGATCAGTTCAGGTGGGTCAGGATCTCACACTGACTGCTGCAATGGTTCAAGAGTTTGTGGATTCTGCAAACTAAGCTTTTTCAATAATGGACATGCAAACTTTTAACACTTCAGATCCAACACTTACATGAAGCCCACCAGTTCTAGTACATACAAATACAGTTCCTTCAACACAGAACAGTCTGAGCCTTGTTTTGTTTTTGTTGTTTTGTTGTTTTGTTTGTTTTTTAGTATTTTTGAGTATTGGAATACAGTGTATTAGTGAAGATAAATTCTTCATTTTCTAACAGAGCAAAAAAATGGTATTCTGGGGAAGTCATACAAGTCTCCAAATTTCACATTGATTTTCTTTTTAATTATGGAGATATCATTTCTTAAAGCTTCCATCAATCAGAGTATCATGTTCTCCACATTTCTAGACACCAGAAAATAATGTTAGGTCTGAATATTACAGTTACAGTTCAGGATTTTCTTCATGGTTATGCCCTGTGAACTAAGGGAAATCATTTATTTACTTAACTGTAATAAAATAGATCCCCAAGAAAAACAGTTTTAAAGTATGTTTTTGGCCAAACTGAGTGATCTATGGAATGCAAAGTTACCTATTTACATAACGCTACTCAACAATGGATTTTTTTTATGTTGGTTTGGCCCAGATTCACAAACCCTGATCAGTGAATTCAAAGACTACACATGATGAACTATACAAATGACGTGAGAGTTTTGTGTGTAGTTATGGGTGATACATTGATTGATCCTTGCAGATATGTTTGGTTACCTATCACATTTTGAAAAGTAGCATTTTCACTGTGCACCAAATATTTTATGGGAAAAAAACAGAAGGCAAATATTAAGTAGATTGTTCCTTCAAACAGATTCTCTCAGCCTCTGATTGTTTTGATATAACAGACACAATTTACTGCTGTTAGTTTGTAGAGAATGCTACAGCCAGGAGCAAAGCCTGTGCTGATAGATAAAAACAGAATTAGCAAAAAATCCCAGAAGGAAGACAAACAGCAGCAGTACATGGCCCGTGTTTATCTACTTTTTCCAGACTTTTCCGGAAGGGTTTTGTCTAAAGTAATTTAGGATGTGAGCTGGCTATAGGATAAACAGCACCATTTTCCTAGTTTCTTTTAACTTTTGTTTGAAGTTTTTAATCTGTATTTACCACAAATGAACCCAAAAGCTACAACAAGAGCATGGAAAATATACAGACGTAGAGTGAGAAACGCATGTGGTACATTAACAATAACAGCTAAATGCAGGTAATGTGAATTACCTAGGGAGAAACAGTTTGAACACACAAATAATTCATTACCCCCTAGAGCAGAGACAGTGGAACTTAGGAAAGCAAAAAACAAAGACCTTGCTGATTACGGTGATGATTTCTCAGCAAGAAATCAATAAAAATATAGGGATGGAACCTTGAAGCAGCATGAGTGATAATGAGAGCAAAGCCTAATGCTGCCCAGCTGCACATTCCCATTACATGGTATGGATGAACTCCTCCTGATCCTAATTGGCAAAGACAAGCTTAGGGCATTATTCTCTTTCCCCCACCCAAACTTATATAGTGTAAGAAAAAAGAATCAGACCAACGTCTAGCAGCAGTTTCAGCCAACAATGCATTGATAAGGTTCTGGTTGTAATCTAGACAGTACCACCAATCCAAAACGCAAGAAATATGAAATATGTTCTGAGAAATATGAAGCCTAGCTGACAGGTTAATGTGGCAGACTTTGTAAGCTGATATCTCAAGCCATTAAACAGCAACCATGATACATTATGTAAACAAGGGCAAACTGTTAGTTGTCTTCTTATCTATAGGAAGAGTGAATGAGCACCTTGCAGGTTGGAACAAGCTGATAGTAATAACCAGAAATATACTGAACGCAGATTCACAGAACTGGATGCTCTGTTCAGGACACAATAGATAGCTTTGTGCTTATTCATTTACTGCATTTACATCATACCCATATCATACTAAGGAGTTCAAGGCAAAATATATAAGTCTTCCTCCATCTATTTTTTTTTCAAAATGCCCCTGTGGCCTCAAAACCAGAAGTAGTTTCTAGTTTACTTCCCTGCCGAAAAAAAGCCACCGCCCCCCGACCTAAAAAAAAGCCCAAGGGAATGGAAACCACTACAAAATTGCTCCAATTAACCCCTCCTAGAGTATACCAGGGCATTTTGAGCATATATTTGAAAATGTAGGTTGTGTGCACCACCCTCTGAAGTTCAGAAAGGGACATGTGTGGTACACAGACCTCAGGAGACCACAAGTGATCTAAGTGAACTGCTAAAACACATTTTCTATATCCATGGAACTAAGAAAAGCAAAGCCAAAATATTTCAAAGTGTGTGCCTATACACTGAGATCTTCAGATAAGACCTTTCTTTTTTGTTATTATTAACACAAACAAAATACTAAAAACAATAAGGAAGAAGCAAAACAGATACATACAATATACACAAACTACATAGGACAAATTAAAACACAATAGAAACAATACTAACAATGCTAACAATGCTAATAATAACAATCCACATTTTTTGAAGAATCACATAAGTACGACTACAAAACTACATTACCACAAATAACTAAAAAAAAAGTTGGTTCCCACCCTGTTGCATACCCCGTTGTTATTGGTTCCCACCCCATTATGCTTAAAAATTTACACCTAAATATTAGCTTCAACTTTAAAAAAAAAATAGTTGCTATTGATCACATATTATTGATATGGTAAGGCTTTTCTTCAGGTGCCTTGCCAGGTACAGTAGGTAGCTACAGGGTTTCCCATGGTGGCACCTCGATTGTGGAATGTCCTCCCTAGAAAGGCCCACCTGGCACCTACCTTAATGTCATTTCAGCACCAGCTAAATAATATTTAGTTTTCCCATTGCACTGTGAACGACTGTATGCTGCTTTGATTTTGCTTGTCATATTGTCATATTACCCTTTAGTTTTAAGCATGTTTCATTTTAATTTCAAATTGCTGAGAGCTCCCTCAGAACTTGCTTAGAGTTGGGGTATAAACCCCTTCGCAAAAAACAATGATATTTTCACTCAGCTGAATAACAGAATCCACAGCTGTCTGCCTGACCCTTTTCCAGTATGATGCACTTGCCACATGGCTCCTGAGTACACAGCATGCAACCAACAGTTACACTAAGCTAATCTTTAACTCCACCACAACCCATTGATCTGCAATGGTTGTATCCTGCCAAAGACAGTTCAACAAACCATGGTGTGGTTTGGAGTTAAAGCAAAAACTGACTTTGAACACTCACCTATACCTCACCCCTCCTTCTTTGCAGATCTGCAGCAGAAGAAAAAGAAGAAGACGGGGGGGAAAAGAATGCTTAAATTTGCTTCCCATTCCTACTCCAAACATGATGGATGACTGGACCAGGAAGTTAGTACTGGGAAATATATACTGGGATGCCAAACTAGTCAGAAGACAAGTGACACTGTTATCTAAAAGAAAAGTGCAAATATAGGTCAGAGCTTGCTAAAGCCTCAGGCTTTTAATTTTCAAACTCTGCTGGATTTCTGCCAGGAGCACAGAGTATCTTGCAGCTCTTTAAACAGAAGGGAATTTTGTTTGTTTACTTTACCCTGAAAAGAAAGCACTGAAAACACAAAAATGAGCAAAAGCAAAGACCACCTGCTTTTTCATCTTAGGATGAAAATATGAATCAAGGGTCTGCTGAGATTACAATCTTTCCATCAATATGAAAACAATATTGATTGTGAGATTTTCATGGGTCATATCAAAATAGGATAGAAAACTTAATTTTAGCAAGTCTGATAGATTAAACAAGTCCTCCTCTCCCACGACTTGTTTGAGCTGACCATAACAATCTGAAGAACAGTCTGCAAGACACAATGAAGCCAACACACTCGATAAAGCCTCATAGGTGCTACAGAATACCTTTAGATTTATACTTCAGTGAGGGGATACAAGTGCACCTGCTTTAGTATAAATTGGCCATTTATTATTGTATTAAGATAGAGAAAATTTGCATCATGATCAGATGTCTAATAAGCAACACTTCATACACAATAACCTAAACAGTGACTATTTTCACTGAACATGAGATTTCACTTTTTAAAAGGTCCTAAAATAACTGACTATTCTATTTTTCAAGTTGCTTTGAAATGATATGAATTTCTAATCAAAGAAAAATAATGCTAGATAGGTGAGTCAGTGAATAGTGACTCCCCTTGTCCAATTTAGAACAGGACTATTTAAATAGATTAATCTGAAGGACATTGCTTTGGTACCCCAAATTAAATAGGATTTAAAATCAGCCTGATTCCAAATTGTTGACATTACTGGGTATCATTGAAGTCTTTCAATAAGGTTCTCCAACATCCCTTCCCAAAAAGGTACTGAGGCAAGCACAACCATGCAGAGGGTGCATAGGAACCACTGTACCTCAATCTGAAACATAAGGCATGTTCACATTACAGAATTACAGTGTTATTATTCCACTGTAACATCAATGTTTCAATCTTATGGAATCCTGTGATTTGAAGGTTAGGAAGGGGCATTTAGAATTCTCAGCCAGAGCACTCCAGTGACTCATCAAATCACAAACCCCAGGATTCCACAGGATACAGCCATTGGTGCTGAACAGGAATCACGGAGCTATAATTGTGTAATGTGAATGGGCCCCTGCACACTGCTGCAGCCATTAATAACAGCATGACGGTATGGCATGAAGAATGAAAATGTAATTTATAATATGCAAAATAGCCCTGGGCTGGGCTTTACATATTCATTACATATTCAAAGGGACAAAAAACTGACTTGTGCTTACCCTACCCCCACTTCTTGCATTATCTTGATGGTCATGTTCTCCGTGAAAAGAGATGCATGGGCATCAAAAGAAAGAAAACTTACAGATCTCAGTACAGGGATGCATACTATAAATGTCATGTCTGAAGTAAGAGTAATTCAAGTGCTCTATGCTCCTTTTCATTCTCTTTCCCATTCCCACCCATGGTTGTAAGATGCTGTTTTGAGTGTGCTTTTTGTGCTCACGCTAAACGCCCCTTACATCTGAACATTTTTGCACAATGTATACATTCTTTACAATAGAACAGTGTTTACAGAACTCTAAAAACAGTTAACAATTTATTTAATTTTTCAATATTGCATTTTTTTTGAAGTTTACAAGGAAAATCATGGCAAAGTCCTCAAGGAACTTACAACCTGTAAGGGAAACAAGGAGCTTGCAAGTCACAGTATGTTGCCACCTTAGTAGCACTTACAATAACATTTTGGTGACACACAGAAAACATTTGACAGTCACAAATCTTGTCAAAACATTGTATGTAATAGAACTCCCACACATGGAGTGTTTACAAGACGCCAGCTACAGTTTCAGCTCTGAAACTGGCACATTAGCTGCTACTGACAGATTTTTCTAATTCCTGATATCCTTTCATCTTCAGCAGGAGTCAGGCTATCGTCCTTTGGTGATCTGCAAGCTCTCCCTTGCTGCTACTTACTCCCAACTCACATATTTAAGATAATAATTTGGGTATGGAAGGACAAATATTTTTAAAGGGCAATTATTAAACTTATGAGAAAAGAATACTTTTCCACTGACAGAACGACATCTGTTTCCACTTCTACGAAAGCTAGAGAGCGCATCTCTGCAATACGAGAGAGCCAATGCTCTGTTGTAAGCAAGGCAGGGATTATCAGGCGGCAAGATGGCACAGTCACCTAATCTGTCTGGCGTGAGATCACCGGAATATGAAAAGTCATATGGGATTCGTGAATACCGCCAAGGAATATTACAGGAGTGGGGAACTTTCAGTCCTCTAAACGTTGATGAACTCCCATCATGCCTTACACTGGCCAGGACGCCTAAGGCTGATGGGAACAGTCCAATATAATCTGTGCATCCACAGATTTCCAGCCCTTACATTTTTATATCTTAGATAAGTAGTTATTTCCCTGCCCCTTAATTTGAGATACACAAGTTTGTAGAAGGAACAAGCACTGCTTTTTCCTCTAGCTCAATTCATTGCCCTGAGTGAGGAGATTCTTGCCAAGAAAAGAGAAAAAAGTTCCACAGAGAGAGGCACTCACACTTCCAAACCTTAATAGCGTCCACTAATTAAAACACAAAGCAGCTGGGGCCACTGGATTATTAGACATGGCTTTTTCTTTTCAAGTCTTCTTGCCTGCTGACATATCGCCTCTTTCCTTCTCTACTCCTGAACCTTTCAAAAAACAAAAATATAGCTTGCTTATCTTACAGTGTGGGGTTGCCATGGAAACCACATCCCCCTGTGAGATGCTCTGTCATAACATTTCAGCACTGCAGGCTTAAAGACACAGCATCCTTTACTCTGAGGTCCTGGGAGTCTGCCTCCATCTGTGAAGACATGCAGCTAGGAGAACAGAGAATGGATGGAAAAATAAAGGTCCAATAACCATCTACTTTGCTGTGCCATGCTTTTTTTAAAAAAACTGTGGGTACTCAGTATTATCCGCACAATAACCTTTTACATTTAGAACTTACACTTTGACTCACAGAATGGAGAAAACGGACAAATGGCATATTAATGTTTATGTCAGACCTCCTTTCAGTAACGTTCTAATTTCTCAGACTTGTAACAAAAAAACAAAACAAAAGAAGTAATATATAGCCATAATTAATCATAATGGGGGAAAAAGGTTTCCAATAGTGTACTCCTTAATTAGGACTTGGGCTTCCAGGTTTTAATCACTAAGGATCCAGATGGAAGTTTTCCAGGCTCTTTGATTGACAGAATGTGTCGGTTATTAATTAACATATGAGGCAATTAGCTTCAAACCTTTGTGGCAAAACAGCGCTACAGCTGTGCAACATTTGGATAAGAAAAACTAAGCAAGGTTATGGGAAAATTAGCAGCAGGAATTTATATAATAAAGTCCTTGTTACTTGGAAAGGTTGTAATTCTGAATATACAAACACATCCCAGCCCCAGCTGATACAAAAAGAAATAGTTTCACATTTGTTTCTCTGTAAAAGCTACAGCAAGGCATAGCAAAAAAGAGAAAATTTCTTTCTTCCATGTATGTTTAAGATAATGTGAATATTTGAGAAGGTATCTCACTGATCTGGGCAGCATGACCAGTGTATATGAAGTCTGTAAATGTACGGGCACACAACGAAACTGTTACTTAATTACATTTCTATTTACTTCCTAAGAAGAAATGTATCAGGAACCAAGTGCATCCCAGATGTCACAACTTGGACCTGCTGTGATTAACAGGAGATGATTCTGTTAGCACTGGATCAGAAAGGAGTAATCATACATGAGTTGGTGATAGTCCTAGCAAGTCTGATGGAACACTTGGCTGGATTCACAGGACAGCCAGTATGAGGAAGAATCAATTGCAAACCAGGGCATGAGCCAAGAAACCCATCTGGATGGAGGCTAAAAGAGAGAATAACCAAGCTGAATGGCAAGTAGAAGCCAACAGGCAAAGGGAGCAAGTAGAAAAGAAGACAAGTGGAACAAGCAGGGTGGGACTAAAAAAACCCTACAACAAGACTAGAGATGCACAGAAACAAAGTCCAGGCAAAGCTGCTGGCTTAAACTTGAAGTATTCTTAGTCAGCTCTGGCTTACCCACTAGGATTGTCTGCAACTTGAGCCATACTGTTTGTTTGTTTGTTTTATATCCCTCTTTTCTCCCAAATGGGATTCAAAGTGGCTTACAGCATGAATTAAAACACAGCAGTTGAAACAGTACAACGTACCAACACTGAAAAAGCATTAAGTAGTATGTTAATCAGAACACTTTTTTAAAAACCATTAATGTTTAAAATAATTAAAACACTTAAAATATACAATACATATTATATAATACGTATTAAAACAGCACATCCAGTTAAACATAACTCCCCCCTGTTCAACCAAAGCTGAAGGCCTGTTTAAACAAAGTCTTTGAACATTTCCATGACACTCTTATAGCGCGATGATTCCACTTTCAACCTCCTAAAGACCTGGGGTTTGCAGTTGGGGGGGGGGCTGGCCCCTCCCAAAACTGCAAACCCCAGGATTCCATAGGAGGTTGAAAGTGGAATCATCGTGCTATAAGAGTGTCATGTGGAAATGGCCTTTGTTTGCCAGAGTAAGACAACAGAAAGTTGGCAGATTGAACCACCTCTGGAGGGCATTCCAAAGCCTAAGAGCCTCCACCAAGGCGGCTCTTTCCTGTGTCCCCATCAACTGAGGCTTAGAGGATGGTGGTAGAGAGAAAGCCCCTCCCCAAATTATCATAAAACTTGGACAGCCTTGTATGGGAAGATATGGGCTTTCAAACAGTCTGGACCTAAGAGGTATAGAGATTTATAAACCAATGCAAAGGATCTTCTTTGGCTTACATTAAGCTTATCACTAATCAATTTCACTAAATGACCCCGTGTTCTGCTACTTCTTGCTACCTCTTACTCCACTTCATTACTTATTTTGAACATTTCTATTGTAACATTTTTACCTAGAGTAGAACAAGGGCAAACACAAAAACTTCTAAAGACTTCATCTCCCTGTTTATTTTACCTGTTATTTGCTATACTTAAACCACTATTTTTAAAATGGATTGACCAGAATTTTAACTGGAATTTAAATATAAGGATGCTATGAAAGTTTTATGACTAATAATTACCAGACTTAACCTGGTACAGAGTCAACAAGAACACTAAACAGGATTGTTCTTGAAATCTGAAGTACATTTAAAATTGTTACAACTGCAGACTGGATTCACATTAACCATGGCTGGGGCCAGTACAGATACCAGTTCATAGTACGGTTATGAAAACAAAAGAAGTTGAGGGGTTTCCATCTAAGGCCCAAGGGCCCCTGGAGCGTTGTGCGATTGTGAGGAGCAGTCCACACGATGCACTCGCAATCATGCGATGCTCCGGGGGCTGGCAGGCACCGATCGCGCACTATTTCATTTTCAGCTTTGAGCCGAAAATGGTGCATGATCATGCATTGCTCCAGGGCCCCATGCACATTTACCATGTGTGCGGAGCTCTGGAACCGCGGTGCTCTTGCTTCCTGCCCCAGCGCAGCCTGGGAAAATCCCAGGGTGCACTGCGGAAGGAAGAGGAGGAGCTCTCATGCTACCTGCTTGTGAGCAGGCAGCAGCTGCAGAGCTGAAGCAACAGATATGCGAGAGCCTCTCGCAAGAGGCTGCTCGTGTCGATCCCCGCACCCCAGCTCCACAAAAAGGTAAGCTGTGATAAGAGCCTAAGAGAAGGAGGAATGTGGGAGGAGGCTGTCATCCCATGTCACAATTGTCTAATCAGAAAACTGGAAAGTTCGTGCCTTTATTGGATGACTGAATTTGTTGTTGTCATTGCTCCACCAAATCCAGTTGACTTTGTCAATAAGCTTCCTACAGTGATCCTCAAGATTACTCTCCTGGGAGGTTTCAGCCAATTTAATGTGCATACAGTTAGGAGTGTCTCCTCCTCTGCATGTGCATCAAAACATCTCTTATGCACATTAAATAAGCCATTTGTTGCTTAGTCCTCTGGTTTGAAGAGATCCCTTCAGAACTGTTCATCATCCGATTTAGCTTAATCATTATTAGAAAAAATTGTCAATTTTACCCTTGATTCAAGATCATGCATGAATTATATTTCAATTGTCCCAATAAGGGTGTCTGAGGAATTCCATGGCTGCCCTATCTTCTTTTGTGAAAGTGATGCAGTCACAAAAACTGTGTTTAGAAACACAAGACAAGATCCTATATGATACAGTGTCGTGTAATAGTTCCATGGGCCAAACTACACTAAACCTCTCCTCAATCCCCCCCTGACCTACTGTTTTAGCCACTGTAGACCCCTCCCCTCATCACATAGCCATTCAGTGGCTGTTGGATAGCAGGAGGTTTAGGGAAACCTCTATATGTCTCAGTGGATGGTGTGATTGGCTTGCATCTGGCTTTGGAGAGGCAACAAGACAGTTCTCTGATTTCCATCCTGCTCTCTAGCCTGAATGGCTTATTGGTAAGGGGCTGCAGAGGGTAAACAATGAGGGGGGCAGGCTTTGATCATTGAAGAGGGTAGAAGAGAATATCAGCCTCTGCAATGACCAAACAGGCAGGTGTAAGGTATATTTACACCTCCATATGTCACTAACAGGATGCTAGCCGTAGTTTCTATTGGTATTTAGGATTTTTTTTCCTCCTGCCTGGCTCCCTCTCACTAGCTTCTATACTCTTGCTATTCCCTGTCTTGCCCTCTCCAACACTCATAGATTGCATTGTTTTTCCTCCATTTGAACTTTGCCCTCAAGATGATGTAACTCCTGGCGTGTTCATAGGAATGATTTCACCTTTTAGGCAGAGCTGGGAACTCTCGAGCTTAATGAATTTTGTGGTGTCATTTGTGACACATTTCAATGGCAAGTATGTTGTACACATAGGACACACACTCTGGACATTGCCCTGTTGCACAGTTCTTCTCATTACTTAATTCAAGGGTTCTAGCTGTACAGAAATCTTGGAAAGTCTTGACATCTTCCACATAAATACCAAAAGAAGAGAAAGCACAGGACACCATTTATCAGAATAAAACCAAAACTGCAATAACATAGTTACATATTTACAGGTTTTTAATGTCTTGAAAGTAATTTCAAACCTTATCTTCTGTGGTTTTATGAAACCAATATTATTCTTGTACTAACTTGTTAGACAGCAATGTTTAACAAGTTATGTACTGAACAACTAAGATAAAAAGAAGAATATCTTGTGATGCTGTCTTTTGGGTGCCCTACTGTTAGATACAGAAAAGTGGTGAAAACTGCCTGTGATATCCTTTCTACAGAACATGCTGTTTCTAGGAAAATTCACCTACCTAGTTATCTATTAGGCAACAGATAATATTTTATATTTCCTCAGGCCTTTTAAATATTGTAAGTACTTTTGTGAAGACTTTTTCCTATTACTATTAGCACCACCTTTATGCTGCTCTACTTCTTGTTATTGCTTGTGCTACTTAAAGTTACCATTAAAGTTAGCAGAATGTTTTCAAACAAACAGATCTCTCTAAGTTTTTGGTCCTGAGATCAATATGTATTTATGTCCTGTTTTTATACAAGTAGGAGGCTGAGCATGAACTCTTGTCCTATCAAATATAAACCTTGCAGATAGTGGATAACCAAACCATGTCTCCAAATGATACTGGCCCTTACCACACAATGCCCCAATAGTGTATCATCCGAGTGGGATCCCAGCATTGCCATTGCTAGGAAGAGATCGGGGCCTGAACACTCCCCACTGTACCCAGTCAGCTGCCACAGATGGGTAGCATCAGGCACACTGTTCTTACTTCTGCAGTACAGAGTCGATGATGAATCCCTTTCCCTGCCTCTTCCCTGCCCCACAACTCATGATTGGTTGGGTCTTGCACTGTACTGTGGGAGGAAGCGCTATCAAGTGCTTTGGCCCTTAACTGCACACCCGCAGCTGATGGAATTGTGGCAGGAAAGGGAGCCATTACCGGATTTTTTTTCCAGTAACAAAAAAGGGCACGTTTCCCACAGATGGGGACATGACAGCAGCAGGTGAGCTATGACATTGTGTGATGGCATGCATCTTGGACCGAGAGCAACATGTTGTTGTGCCAGAATGACAATGTTGTACACTTAAGGGCCACTGTTTTCTAAATAAGGTACTATTTGGACATCTTTCAGCTGGCAAAGCATAAAGACCTTAATGTCTTACTGTTGTCTAATCACTTGGCTCGCAAAGACAAAAAAAGAAAAAAGAAAAAGAGAGAAAAGAAAAATAGACTTATCTGATGCAACAAAGACACAGCCTTTTAAAAATCCATCACTGCTTCCTTCTGCCAGGAGAACTCAGATTAGCTACGGTGCTTCATCCTTTCTTTTAATGCTGAAACCTCAAGTGGCACCAGGAACCTATTGCTTTTAATCCCACTGAATCCTTACTGTCCTCACTTGGCGTATTACTGCTGCTCACTGCAATGCAACCTGTCTCTGTTATTGAGGAAGGCAAGTACAGAGAAATAAATATTTGAGATGAGCGAGGAACAGCAGGCAAACTCAGAGCTTAAGAAGCAACCATGCACCACCAGCTTCAAACAGATTTAATCCGCATGCTTCCAAATTCCCCCATCTCAGAACAACAAATAATCTTCAAACATGCAGGGTATATTCAGCCTCCCAGGGATAAGTAATCATTATGCCTGCAACTCTGAAAATATCTAGATCAGAGGAGTTTTCAGCTGAAGCTACACAAGAAGAGCTGCTTAGTGTCACACAAAATGCTCTGAACGGAATAGTATAGCATTGCAAACAACTTTCAGGCTCATAGAACTGTGGAATTTAAGAGACAGGGAGCTAACGTATAAAGAATGGCCTGCAATTTGCAAATGTCATAGTCCCAGTGTCAAAATCTAAGTTGCTGTCATTCTCTGTCTGTATTACAGGAAACTCCTTTGCCTCTATTTACCTTTCAGGGTAAGAAAGAAATTATATACTTTTTGTTTGTTTGCTTTTCATTTCTGAAATATTTATATATGCTTCTATAAAGCCACCAGATTCTGTCTGCTCTTGGAAGCTAAGCTGAGTCAGCCCTGGTTAGTACTTTGATGGGAGACTGCCAATGAATACCAACTGCTGTAGGTTGCATTTCATACGAAGGAACTGGGAAAAGCACCTCTGTGTATTTCTTGCCTAAGAAAACCTATGAAATTCATGGGGTCACCAGAATTTGACAGGCAACATATAAACACACACACAAACATAGACACAGATATAGATATCGATATAGACATAGACATAGATATAGATATGAAGCTGTACGCACTCTTCCCCATTTGGTTTCCAAAACAACTAGTAATTTGTCACAGCCTATGGATTTCACAATAAACTCTGAATGAAAAAAAAAACCTGCTGGTGAATTGTGTTAGTTCTGATCTTTATGCACAGATGAATCTGTACAATGTAAATAAATACATAAAGTTGCTTACCTTGTTTTCAATGGTCTTCTGGGAGCTGCAGGTGTCAGTTTCCCTTGTCAATAAAAAGTACTGGAAAACATGAAAGAATATAAACGGAATGAATGGATTTATCATAACCCTTCTAAATTAATAATAATTAAAGAAAAATCACACATTTAAGTGATGCAAAATAAATTGAGAGCAGTGTTTCTGAAGAGAAGATAAATGTGGTGCAACCACTAGAGTGGGGTTGAGTGATTTATAAGACTTCAGATGTTGTTGGGCTACAGTTTCCTTAATTCCTCACCATTAACTTATGCTGGCTAGGGCTGACGGAAGTTGCAGATCAAAAAAATCTGAAGGGCCGTAAGTTGCTCACACTTAGGTTTTAACACTGGAAAGCCAGATTAAATAACCAAGAGGCTATATATCCGCTTTAGCTACATACACTGAAAATAAATTGCTACTCCAAAATTTAAAAATGAATGATACTCAAGTTTATTTTAAAGGCTTTCTTAAGAAAACACATTTGCTTGTAATGACTAGAATACATTTCTAAGTATCTGATTTGGCTCAGAATGATGCAGGTTTCTATCAACTAAGATGAGACTATCCTCATACAGAAAGATGAATCTTAATCCTTCAAATAATAAATAGGACACTGTTGCAAGTGGTGGCCTGGTTCAGCACACTATACTACTTTAATTTCCGGGGGGCAACTAGGACGATATCACTGCATTCTGTAATATGCTGAAAGCCAGCTTTCGTTCTTTACCAGGGTTTTTCATTAGTACATTGTTATACTTCTTCCAATCTATTTGCAATATGTTATGACCTCCAAAGGTGAAAACTAGATGCAGAACATACATCAGACACTGTGTATATCTCATTTGACTGCTATATTGCTGCCAAGAAATAATAAAGTGGCACATAGGTTAGATTTCCAGTTCAGCATTTTATGTGACCTCATATATTTCCATTAGCTTCAGCTCTATACAAGACAACAATTTAAACATGAAGGGCAGAACTGTCTTTTCCCGATGATTCCTCAAACTGTTGCATGTGAGAATGAATCCCCATAGAATATCATGGATATCACCACTATACTTCCCAATAAAGTATCTAGTGTCCTCTCCCCCTGTCTTGGGGCTATGTGCATGTTATAGCTAATCTTATTGGGAATATGAGTAACCTGAGTGCTTGGACTCCTGAAGAAAACCTGACACTATAGTAGGTGTGAGAATAGATTTCTTAGCTAGGTGGGCAGTGATTTGGGGATGGGAGCTTTCCATTGGCTTTCACAACTCATTGTCATGCTGATGGTGGACGTTTCCCCAAAGTACTTAGATGGGTGCTGCAGGGCACAAGGGAGGGAAATTGCAATCTCCTGGGTGGACTTGAGAAAGTCACCCTTTCTCAGCCTCAGAGCAAGGGAAGGGCAAATCCGCTCTGAATAAATCTTGCCAAGAAAACCTTGTGATAGGGTTGCCTTAGGATCATACAACAACAAGATATGTGATGCCTACCGGCCATTGGAACCTATTCCCTAAAAGTCAGGAGGGGGACTGTTATCAATTTATTGAGCTATGCAAAGCCGGAAGTAGGATTTGTTTAATAGGAAGGAGAAGTGGGGCAAGAGCGGAAAGCAAAGAGGCATGTAAAAAAACAATTCAGTATAAGTCTTTAAACAGCAGTGAGGGAAAAGGAACCAAATCATCATAGGATCCCCATGAGGGTGGTTATCTCTTAACACTGATCTTTGATGAAGCAGCCCAGGTCTCAAGAGACAGTTGTAGGTCTCTTAATTAGTTATGGGGTAGTGGCTGAAAGATGACTGTGGTAAAACAGAATGCTGTTACTCTTACCAAACTCTTCACACCTCCTTTTTCTCTTCCTTTTCACAGTCCCTTCAGATCTTTCCCTTACGCAAAAGGACTGAGCTTCTGGCATTTCACCAGGATAGAAGTGTATGACTTCGGTGATTTCCATGTATCTAGATAAATAGCTATGTGTTCATATACTATCTATATATGTAGTGTGTCTATTTCTGTACAAAAAACAGAGAGTGTATCCCCCATTGAGAAGATTAGCCATAAAAAAATTCCATCCTCTACTATACCATATCACAAGGATGAATAACCACCATAGTTGGGAGGTCTCATTGGGTTACACATCCACACTGTCACTCCCATGACCCCTGGGAGTAAATCTGACAATCTAGGGCCATTTCCACACGGGTTAAAAAAAATGGTGCAGTGCATCCTCCACGGAGGACGTCTGCACCTTGGAGCAGACTGGGTCCAGACTACTTAGCGTAGATCTGCACCTCAGTCCGCTCCAGAGTGACCCCAAGTGGTCCTTCAGCATGATTTTGAAAAACCTGATTTTTCAAGTTTTTCAAAATGCCGGCGTGCGCCATTGCATGCCTGCTCTCCGATGCAGATTCACAGGCTTGCACCAATGCGAGCCTGCGATCTGCGGAGGGCGAGCTTTAGGCTGGCGAGCTTCAGCGGTTGGTCGTGACCCACAGCCAACCGGAAGTCGCTATTTTGGATGCCAGAACAGTGCGGATCTGTGATCACCCACTGCTCCTCCTTGCCCTGGACCGGAACCGGAACCGGACCCAAAGATCCGGTGAGTAGCGACAGGGAGCAATTCCCTCGCCGCGTGCGGAAATGGCCTAAGAATGACATGTTTGCCACAAAATTGTCAGTAGTGACCCTCAGAACTGGAGGATATCAGTGGCCATTTTGCCACATTTTCAGGTATTTTTAGCCCCCCTTTTTTCTTTTTTGGCCTTGGAAAACTTTTTAGCCCCTTAGAGAGGCTAGAATGATGCCCTCCTGGCTACCCTTCCACAGGCAGCTGAAGACGTTTTTGTGTTAGCAGTTTGAAGGCTCATTTGTCATGGGCAAAGCTCCTCTTGTAATGTGCTGTATCATCCATAGTTCCATGTTTCCCCTTCTTTAATGAGTGTGCTTTTGTTTTTAATTCCATTGATTGCTTACTATATACTGTAACTTTTTAATAATGTATATTCTCTTAGGTGTATCTATTTTAAATTTTGTTAAAACTGACACACCTTTGAGTCCCAGGGATGGGGAAAAGACAGGAAATAAATAAGTGATAAATATTTTTTCCCAAGTCAGGCAGCAACCAGGGGCCTTTGTATACTACACATATATACCACTATGATTCCACTTTAATCTGCCAGGATAGGATCTTATGGCATCCTGGAGTTTGTAGTTTGGCAAGGTACTAGAGCTCTCTGGCTGAAAGTTCTAAAAAGTTCTATAAATCTGAGGGTTCCATTGGATAGAGTTATGGAAGTTAAAGTAAGGAACATAATGCTACTATATATTAGTTTTATGTGAAAGGGCCACCTGACTTCCTGGTCTAATCACTCTCTATTTTGAAAAAAGGTCCGTACACACATTTAAAACTGAGGAGCAGGGGCCTACAGCGCTCCCAAATTTGGCTAAATGTCATGCTTCAGAGGCTGGAGGGCAATACTGGCCATTTGAAGGCAAAAAAAAAAAAACAGTCCTCAAATTTTGCTGGCATGATAAGGATTGTGGGAGGAGGCACAAAAACAGACTTGAGCTGCAGGCTCACCACCACTTTGTAGGAATCTCTTCAACTGCATTAACCTCTGACAGCCATGGGAAACAAGGCTCATGACTGACCTCTGACTTCAACTCTTAACTATCCAAATGTAATATTCAGTTTACAGACTCAGCACTGGTTCTAACTAATCATTTGTTAAACGCATGAAAGAGTTAATAAAATGACCACCCACTGCATTTTTTTTAAAAAAGGAAAAAAAGTTGTATATGAATATCTCAAGTCAATAAATAAATTATGACAAATGTATTGATGCTCCTTTCTACTATTTATTTATTACTAAATTTATATCCCAACTTTCTCCTGCGATAGGATTCAAGGTGGTGCTTTACGATATATTCTTTTTAAATGATTCTCCTTCATTTTACCTTTTGAATTCAAGAACGAAATAAGCAAATGTGTGCCTCCCTAAATCTGTGTTTGCTAAAATACCCACTACATTGCAGAATTTGTTAATAGATATATAACCTCACCCACACCCACAAATTTGTCACTGCTAATTATTGCTCCTTATTTTGCCCTCCACTGGACAACTTTCAGTTTTACAGCTTCTGTGAAGAAAAATAAAGTCAAAATGGACAGCAAAGAGGACATTCACAATGGAGAATCAGCCGACAAAAGGATTAAGCAACTGTAATGATGCACTTGTCTTTGCTTATACTAGTGCTATGTTGGATATATGGAGGACTGGGAGCCCATATTTTGCTCTTAGGGCAGAGGAGAGCAACAATGAAAAAGCAAATGCAGTGATCTGAAATGAAATGTCACCCCCTCGGAACAATATACTTAAAGTTTTACAACCCAATCAGTAATGAGCCCTTCTACTTGGGAAAGTTATTTTAAAAAAAAATTGTTACAGTTTCCCAATGCAACATGTATTATTCCAACACATATATCAGTACTGAACACTCAATTTGCATCATAAATGTTAAAATTTACATATTTTATGTGTAAAACGGATTGCCAGCTTTAAAGTTGACATAAGCTCTATTCAGGCATTTCTACTGCATGCACAGAGAGTATGCGCCAGCCTTGTGCCCAACTTCCTCTGTGTGTTGCCCCCATAATCTAAATGTATGCAATCTGGAAGTGGAAGAACAGAGACAATCTGTATCAAGACAAAGGGGTTGAGGCAGCAAAAAGAATTCTGGCGCTCAACACTTTTTTCCCCACACACATTCAGGATGAATGCCTGAATGATGTTATAAGTGGGTTAAAATAAGTATAGCAAATTGAGTTCAACTTGTTTTGAAAGATTATATTAAACTCACCTGGGTGAAACACAAAGGTACATAAAATTTAAGCTCACAGAATATTCTGTTGTTCCTGCCCAGTTCTAACAAAAGTTATTGTTGAATGGCTGTTTCCTGTTGTCCCTAAGCAAAATCTCAAGTAATATTACTGGCAAGCTTATAAACATGTAGACACCTTAAATATAGACTTTTATCCACTATGAACCATAAAATAGTTCTACTCAAATGCAAGTCAAGTGCAAGCTTATGGGAATTAAATTCTATAATCAAGTTGCAAATGCCACCCCTTGCCAAGTATCAAATACATACAACCCTAAAGACTGCTAAACTGCAGAATAAGATCAGTTAAACACTGGGGTGCAAAATAAAGACTTAGTCACAGCCTAATTTTTAATAGCTGGCATTCTAAGAAAACAGCAAGTAGAAGAAATAAGGTACCAGCAAAAATAATTTGCCCCTAGTATATTCAGTCTCAACTGTTATTAAATTTAGCAATTGCCTCAAAAGGACAACATCCCATTTTGGCTGAAATGCAACCTACAACGCAGAGTTTCTCCACTCTTTGCAACAGCATCTTTCTAATGCTTGTTACCCACATTCCAATGAAGTGCTCCTCCTCTTGCATTGTTTGTGCAAACATAACTGTCAGATACTTTTGTGATCTTGTCACCCTGAGTTCTCTGTTCCTGCTTCTCCCTCTCCTTCTCCTCTGCCAACTTCTATATTTGACTGGGTATATTTGACAGAGTTTCCTCTCTCTCAATTCTCCAAGTCAATAGCGACCTTCCAGTTATTTTCACTAGCAGGTGTCTTTCTTCTGATTTCTTCTACTTAACAATGTAACAAATATTTATCAGGACTCACCAAAAATACTTTTATTGCTTTTGCTGATTTAAATGGAGTGTTTCATTCCATCCCTAAGAAATGCCTGTGGACCAAGCTACAAACTTTGGGGATTGATCCACAATTGTTAAAATTGCATTATGGGTCTGTACTCTGAGACATCTCTTAAAATCAGAATAGACCGGAATGGAATGGAATAGACTAGGAGAGAAAATTATCCAGCATGGTCTCTATGACAAAAGGAATCAGGAAAGTCTGCTTAATTGCTCCATCAATTTATGCGGATGATGCTATTCTAGTATCTCACGCGTAGGTAGGACTACTTAGATTGTTAAGGCAATTTAGTCATTACTGCCAAAATGGACGGCTCTTTGTAAAATACAATACAACAAGGTACTCGTGCTTAGTAAATCTAAGCAAGTTTACAACTAGAACATAGATGGAAACAATTTAGAATAAGTATCTTCCTTTAAGTATTTTGGAGTTATATGCCTAACAAACAGGGACTTGGCCCCTTACCTCACTATGCTGCAATCCTGTGTCACCACATCACGATCCTAGCAATGCCATTGTCGAGATGGGATCAGGACCTGAATATTCTCTACCACATCGATTGGCTGCCAGTGGATGGGTAGCATTCAGGACAAGTTCCTTCCCTTTGCAGTACAGCTCACCTCTTCCTGGGCTGTACTGTGGAAGGAAGCACTTGATAGCCCTTCTGCCCTTTCCGCATGCCTGCAGTCAACAGGATCATTGCACAAAGAGAGGCCATTACAGCACTTTTTCTTTCTGGTAATGGTATATGGAGCTATCACAACGGCTGGGGACATGACAGCAGTGGGATTGCAATGATACTGTATGATGGCATATGTCGCGGACTGGCAGCAATGCATTCCCATGCCAGGACAGTGCTGTTGTGTGATAAGGGCCCCCGTCTATCAAAGTGTGTACTAATGTTTTGCTGACTGATAAAGATTCTCAGGGGTTTACTGTATTTTCATCATACTACAGAGGGTGAGCTTCTGCAGCTGGCTTTAGAATTATACTGGATTAGGATGTTGCCACAATTGTTTTATGGGGCCCCAATATGGGCTGTGGCCAAGTTAGATAGAAAAAGCCCTAAACAGAATTTTTGCAGAGACTTCTTTATGTCCCAGTTTCCATTGAAATGTCAAAAACTCACACCAAACTGAGATTAATGTTGGTAAAAACTGAAGTTTTTAAGCTCGCTCTGTGCTACTGGTTAAAGGTAATATTTAAGCAGACTTCAAAATTTATATTGTAAGTGTTGAAGGAAAGATGTCTCTACCTCCTGTGAAACAAAAGAACCTCTCTATTGTTGCAAACAGGGTTTTCAATGCCTTTCTTATTGATTTTGGGTTATGATAGAGCAAAGATAACCCTGCTACAGTGCCTAAAAGATATTGAACTGCAGACCAAACTGTCTGATATAGCAAGTTGTTTGTCAAATAAATTATATGTGCATTTTGCCTCGACCCTCTTTAATCTTCCAAAATATCTGACTGATCTACCCTTCACTAAAATGAGGTTGGTTTTTGCATAGGCAATACTAAATGTCCTTCCCCTGGCACATTTGACAAGGCACATCTAAGGTATCCCTAAGGAAATTAGAGTTTGCTTTTGTAATTAATGCCTTAATTGTGATGGATATTGCCACTTTTGTTTTAGACTGTAGTGATTATTCTGATATTAGGGAAAGATATATCTCTCAAGTGTTGACTAGGGTGACAAGATGGTCATCCCTAGAGTAACTTTTGCTTTTTACTGGGCAATTCTAACAAATACTAACTTTTAGAGCTCCTAAATTCTTGCCTTTGCCCTTATACTTGTGTACAAAGACTAAAGGTAACGTTTGGAACACATTTATATAATGGCTATTTGCTAGTTACAATAAAATTATGACTCACATCTGAATTCTAGAATTATTTGTTTGTTTACTGTTTAGAGATGTGCTGGAATAGTACAAGAGAAATATTTAACAATTCTATATTACATTAGCTGATCAATTCAACCACACTCTTTCCTTAAGTCTAATAATGGAGATGTAGACCTTCATTTGTTTTATTCTCAAGCACAAGAATGAAATATTTCAAAACGTTTTCTCCGATTGGGTAAAGTTTTGCATTTTCCAATGAGTATTCTTATTTTGGAGACTTCATTTGCAAACTGTGTGGAAAAGTTTGTTGAACAAAATACAACATTACAAGCAAAATACACTTATTTTCTTTCTGTTGCTGCTGCTAAGGAAAGAAAGCACTGGTCTTTTTGCACTTGTGCAGGGTTGAAAAACTCTCACACCACTTGACAAGTTTTTGATGGGTGTCTGAGTGTGTCAAAACAACCCTTCACAAGAGGAAGTCTCATTCCAGAATTCAAAAGTTACAATGTAGACATGATTCTGAGCAGCAATTCTTTTAAAGAACATTCTAGACATTTTTATGCCTGCATTCTCCTGAAGCTATTACACTTCCCACATTAGATTACATTCATTATCAGGAATAGAATAACAGAGCATGGTTATTTCTTCCATTTAACCAAGTTAGGGCAGACACTGGGCTCTTACACATGAGAGGCTAGTCCTGTTCTAAGCAATTACAGTAGATTTTGCATTAAGCCCCTCTCCAAAAAAAAAAAAACAACCCACTGCTGTTGTTCGTATATTTCACTACATGTTGTGGATGCTGCTTTTTTTTTTAAGCATTAGGTGCATTAGAAGGGGAAAGAATGAAACACAGCTATTATTCTAATAGGAGACATTAAAGGGAGAAAAAGAATCCTTCAAAGTGTGCTAGAGCCAGATTTGTACCAATTCCATTAATAGAATAAATTAGCACAAATTAGTACAAAATGGAAATATGCTAGCTCTTGGTCTCCAATGCTCCAGGACATCAGATGACTTTTTGGGTGATATTCAACAGCTTGCAAACTTTTGTGGAATTATCACTGGCAAGTCTCAGCTCCCACTGCAGCCCTATGACATCATTCTCAGTGGATGTCCCCAGGGTTCAGCATCCCCTTCTCAGAGGAGTTAGACTGGTACCTTCTCTGCATCTTTATGCAGACATGAAAAGACTTCTTTGTTTAGACAGGCATTTGATGATTGACTGTATAAGGCACATCCCGCCAAATAATGTGCTGAAGCTTGCTAATTATTGTGCTGGTGTATGTGTGCATTTTAATTACATATGCTTTAATTTTTTTTATTGTTTAATCTCATTTTAACTTTTGTATCTTGTGGATTGTTAACAATACTTTTTTTAATTTGTTTTAAGCCACTTTGAGTCCTGAACAAGGAAGCTACCTGCCTCTTTTTAGATGACCAGATACCTGCAGGACACCCTTCAAATGGAAATCTTAATGTACAGGGGGATATATATGGGGGGAGAAGGCTTGTCCATGAAGAATCCTGGTACTAAGCCATGGTGCTCTGGCAACTTTATACTTTGGTTCACCCAAAATACGTGTGCTGTTATAGTTATGGGAAGAACCAAGTTGATTCTTTATGGCACATTTGAGAGGTTACAAGTCTTTTCCCCCCTTTATCTCTCATTATTCTATTTGCAACTTTACGACTGTTTTAGTTCCCTTCTGGAAAAGAGGCAGACACTGCAAATAAATCTTAATACACAGTGCCTCTGTGAATTATTATTTGGCAAGACTGATGGCTTCTGCTACCACTGCAACTTGGCAATCCATCCTTTTCACAGAAAAGGAACAGTTCATAGCAAGATGAAAAGTGGTTGATATCTCTAAATCTCTTGCCGCTTTGGCTGAAAGAGTCTTCTAGAGCCAGATAAACAGAGGGACACGCTGCCTTCAGATCACTGCTGACAGTGACACCTCACTAATGTCATGTTCCTACCCAGATACACTGAGGGTATCCCAGGTGACACTTTAGTCCTGACAGGTCTTTGATAACCCTTCTGTTCACTCACTAACAGTCTCATAAATCTTTGTACAGTAGCTGGCAAAAACAGTGAAAGCCAGTAGCAGACTAAACTTCTGCTTAGAGTTAGAATAAAAATGTGCCACTGAGCAGTTTCAACAAAACTTAACATTTTGCATCAAAGGCAACTGTATTCAGTTCCCCACATACATGCCCCACAAAGACTCCGTAATGTGTAAACAAGAACAAAGAATTTTTAAGTCTTCTGTCTTCTGAATGAAACTACAAGAGTTTTCATGCATATCTTAATGATTATTCACACTCGGGTTTCTTTTCCTTTCTCTTTTCTTCCTTCTTTGGAAAATTTTATTTGTGAAAAAGAATGGCATATAATACACTGTTTTCTCTGCATACATTTCATTCAGGTTCAACCATTTTTTGTTGTTTTTAGAAACAAAATTTTAACAAAGAAGCCCTGAAATGCATGGGGGGGGGGAACCAGGATGCTGAGGCACCTTTTCTCATTTAAGGACTAGAAAAAATGGAAATAATTTTTTACATCCCTATTTTGGGCAAGGACCAACTGTCAATAAAAGAAAAATCCTATCAAAAGGTTCCAGGGTTTGTATCATTTTGTCTAAAGCAGACACAGTTAACCTTAAGGTTTCAGAACAGCATAGCCATAGAGAATTTCTAGAGCACTCCTAAAATCAGAGCTGCAGCGGATGGCATAAGCAAAGAAACATTAAAAGCAAATGTAACATACAGTGATCAGCAGTTAGAAAGGCCAGAAACTGAAGACAAGTGAGGTACATTTTATTATTACAGAAGTCTGACTGCCTAGCAAATTAATATTTATCATTTGCTTTACATCATATACTGTTGAAGAAGAATGTTCCTATTAAAAATACATTTCAAAAGCAGGCACTGATAGGAAGTACAGCTACCACAGACTTCACTCATTTGAGCAAACAGCAGGTATTTATTTTGCCAGAAGCTCTTCAAAATAAATGTGGCTTGATTTATTTAGAAAGGAGATTTTTGGAATCCTTTTGGATTAGATTTTCAGCAATATCTGTAGCATTTTGATTTCAGGTTTGTTAGCATGAAACTTACACAGATCATTTCAATGCCTAGAGTGAACATTCATGTACATTAAGGATTAGCAGATCAGGAGCTAATAGGCTACCACTTATTTATTTGCAAGCTTATGCCTTGCTAATTGTCACTCAGGCATTAGATGATTTTAGACAGCTAAAGTTTTCAAAGCCTTATCCTCCTCACCAAAAAAGGCTCATTATAAATTCTGATGCATGCAAGTTGCATAATCCACTCATGTAACTGTTTCTAATTCTTGTCCCCCAAAGAATCTTCATAAACACAGTTAGGAATTATGAATTTCTGAACATTAGTGGACAGCTATAAAAAGTATTATTTCCCTTAGCACTGAACAACCAGCACTGTTCAGAGGTGATGGATTCTGAGATTTTTAGTTCACAAAAGTAACTTTTACAATTCCACACTTTTATATTATTGACATTACAATCAATTGTATATCTGTTTTAACCATTTTCTGATTTAACACAGTTTTCTAAGAGGAACAAAGCAGGGAATCTAGTTTGATGAGGATGAGTATGGTTCTCTGAGATCCCCTGCCCACTTCACAGTTATTTGGTGTCCTAAGGAGTATTAATGACTAGAGAAGCAGTTAGAAGTCTGAAATCTAGAAACACAATGGTTGAAGAAGTTTGCAAGGACTGAGAAGGAAACAATTCCTCTCATCAGAGAAACAGACAGTGTGCTGTTTATTTATGAACTTCCAAAGTAGTGTTTCATTTTACAAATAGGAAACAAATACTGAGGTTTGGCAATGTGCCCTTGAAATGATTTTTAACTATTTTGTATTAGTTTTTCTATGTATAGGATTATTGTTGCTGGGCTATATCCTTCAAGCTTTAGTATTGCCATCAGCTGTTGTCCTGCTGTTTCAGAACTACAGCCATTGAAAAGTTGCTCTCTTCTGAAGTACCCATCAGCTGGTAGATCAGAAAACCATCTGTACTGATTGATTACAAAGTTCAGAAGCAAGAATTGATGGGTTTTTCCTTTGGTCAAGTTTTAAACAGACTACTTATCCATTTAGCTCCATGTCAGTGATTCCGTATTGTCTCACAGAACTGAGTCTCTAACTAAAGTAATTTTGCTCAGTTCACCTCTTTGCCAGTTTTATTTCAAATATTCCCTGTAGGAACCACACACACACATACACACACAAAGAGGTAAGATGAGCATGACTCAGACAGCCACTCATGCAGCCTTAGATAACAAAAAGAAGTTCCACGTATGCATCAGTAACCATTTATGTTCAAGTTTTTAAATTAATTAATTATTTTAAAACTCCAGGACTGTAGTTAACTGAGGCCCCTTTCCGCACAAGGCTGATACACCACAGTAGCGTCGTATTGTTGCTTTTACATCTGCACGTTAAACCGGTTTGACATCGTTCTGTCCTCTGTGGTTCTGCATGAGTTGAGGTCTTAGCACAGTTAACATTGATGTTAAACCAATGTATTGTAAAAATGGAAAAACTCCAATGTAAACAACCCAAACAGTTTCTGCTGCGTTTTTTCCTATGTGCAGAAACTTTACATCGATTCACACACTTGCACTAAAACGTAGCAACAGTTTCTACAACTTTTTTTTTAATTGACCAGTGGGGTGGGGTGGAGCAAGGCAGGAGAAAAGGAGTTCCATGAGAATTGATGATGTGGAAGCTACAAACAATTTTCTCTGCTTTACTTCAATAGAAACTGGAGGGCTTGCAGACAGGAATCAGAGTAAGTTGGTGAAAAACACCACTCATGACACGTGGTGAAACGCTCCTCCACTCTAGCATGGAAATGGCCTCAGTCTTAATATCAGAGCTCCTCTAAACCATTAATTTGACTGAAATTTTTATATAATTTTCATGAACATCTCAGGGCTCTAATCAGGAAGAAGCATCAAGAGAACCCTACCTAAACATAAAATAAGACTGAAGGGGAGATAGAAAGGTTTGTTCCTTTATACTCCACTCTCAGATCAGTGTCTCAGTATCATGATAGCAACTTGTTCCTACTTGTATTCATTTTAAAAACTTGCATATATTGATCATACCACAAAACAAAGTGTCAAAACAAAGGTGATTTCTGAAGTCTTTGTATGTGAGTTAATGTTCTTCTCCAACTTTACTTTAAACAGATGTAGCACTCCTGGGAAGCCTGACCAAGGGGTCCTTGAAGTCTGCAAGAAATTTCAGCCCCAGCAACTACATTTCCTGCTTAAGATCTCTCCAGGGACTGAAGTGGGTGGGAAGAAAGTAAAAAGCAACCATTTGGATCCTTATCTTACCCTTGTTTTGTGATTTTTTTAAAAAAAAATTAGAGAAGAAGATAAAAAAAACTTTCACAGTTTTCATGCCCATCTTAAGAGACCGAGTTGCATAACTAGTTATACACTGAAATAAATGAAGTCTTGCAAGGAAAGGTTAGGTGGCAAATTGCTCCTATGAAAAATAAATTAGTAAGGACTAGTATATTGGTGGGCTTAAATACCCTAAAAATACCAGATCCCATCTGATCTTGGAAGCTAAGCAAGAGCAATCTTAGTTAGTATTTGGACGGGAGACTGCCAACAAATATTGTACCAAATGCTGTAGGCTGTATTTCAGCAGAAGGAATTGGCAAGGCCACCTCAGAGTACTCCTTGCCTAAAAAAACCTATGAAATTTATGGCGTCACCATAAGTCGATAGGCAACTTGAAAGGCACATAAACACAGTATATTGGTAGCTCCAAAAAAAAAAGTGTCTTGTCGAATCTTAAAAAAAGTGATAATTTCCTACTACGTAGATATAGGTATTTAAGCATCTATTACATGGACTTCTTTCCCCAATGGCACACCCTGAAATGTGGCCAACTACAGTGTTTTGAAATACTATGTTCTCCCTACTATATCCATAATCCTATCCACATATTTCAAGACAATAAGATTTAAGCAGTCTTGGCCTCTTCTTACTACAGTTAAATAGTGTCTGATCCTTTAATTATATTACTTTTTTTAAAAAAATATGTTTTTCCAAAAATTTAATTCCTGTGTTTCTACACCTGGTAATTTTTCCATACTCATCAGGATCATAGCCACCTCATTCCAACAGCTCTTCAGATCAGCAGCAATGTTCTGTTTGTCTGCATTGTCCCAAAGAGGGAGCCAAACACAATGTACTCCTGCTTGCATTAAGGATGTGGGTGTTTGAGAGCAACACATCCACATCCACAATTTGTCTGCCAATACAATCCACAGATAATGTTACATGTTTTCAAAAATTTAAGAATTAAACAATTAAAATGAAATCTAACATTATTTTAATTTGAATAAGAAGAATTGAATCTGAATCCACACAGAATCAAGGCTAATCATGCTTAGCTTCCAAAACCAGATGGGATCTGGTACCTTCAAGGTATTCAATCCCACCAATATAGTAGTCATTACTACACTTAATTATGTGCTAAAATACATGCAGTGCAACTGCTTCGTCTAGACAGCTAAATACAACACAGTGCCTTCTCCACTCAATAGTTCAGAGTTTAGGGCTACTAGGGAAGGGTGAGAACATCTACATTTCCAGTCCAACTGAGAATCAAATCCAAGGTCAGTATACAGCTTCATTCAGTCCTCTAGATGTCACTGGGATGCAAATCCCAGCATTCGTCACTGCTGATTAGAAACTGCAGTTCAACATCCTGAGGGCTACATGAGCACTCTAGTTCTAAATATCATAAAGTATCAGTGCCACTTTGGGAAATTCATAGAATCTTAGAGTTGGAAGGGACCACAAAGACCATCAGTCCAACCCCATGCCATTCAGGAATATACAACTAAAGCAATACTGAAAGATCCAACCTCTGCTTAAAGACCTCAAAAGAAGGAGAGTCTACCACCATCACCCCATGTCAGTCCGTTCCACTATCAAGCAGCTCTCCTAGTCAAAAAGTTCTTTCTAATGTTTAGCTGGAATCTTTCTCTGCTTGTAATTCGAATCCTTAGTGTTCTCATCTCTGGAGTAGCATCTTTTGCATGACATCCATTCAGATATTTAAAGATAGCTATTATGTCACCTCTCAGTCTTCCCTTCTCCAAACTAAACATAACCAGCTCCCCTAGTCATTCCTCACAAGGCTTGGTTTCCAGACCTTTCTCTGGACCTTTGGATATGCCTGAGGTTAGAGAAGTTCGTCTTGCTGCAGAGCAAAGGATGGCCTTTCCTCTTTTGGTGCTCCCTAAGGAATGATCACCCTAATGAGATCAGATGTTCTCCTCATGTGAATGTTGCCACTGCCAACTGGAAACCAATTTGCTTGCCCAAACACTTTCCTGATCAGTAAAGCTCTGCCAGTTACCCCTAGGGATTACAATGAAATATTTTATTAATTGTTTTATAAATTGGAAGTTTTTTTTTTAAAAAAAGCTGCCTTTCACTGTTGCAAACCATTTTGAATTTTTTAAACACATGTGCATTTGCAAGACCTGTATATAATTTATTGTTTGAAAGTGGTATGTTGTTTATCTCACTCAGTTGAAATCAGGCAGCAGTTCAGAGGTTAAATATTCCTCTCATTCTGTTGCCTCTTGTACTTTTCCCCTAGCAAGAAAACAATGATGTCTCCACATCAGGAGACACTGATAATGCTTCCTGTGGAGAGATCAGTGGCCTGCCACAAACAAGATTATGGTTACAATTTAAGAAAAATATGAATTATATTGCTGTGGGAAGCTGAGAGGTTTTGTCAGGAAAGAAATGAGTTCCTCTCAAAATAAGCACATGAGGCTAGTGATTGCCTCTTCTACCTTCTACACTGACTGAAGAGTGCGATCTGAAGCACAGCTTATTTGTTAGGAGGGATTAGCAAAACAGAACAACAACAACAAAAACAAAAACACTACACAACCAAAAGACACAAAAATGCAGTGAGGAAACAGAATTCTAATAATGAAAACTAATACAGACACAACGTTCTTCAAAAAGGTTCTGTTCACCTGGTAATATGTCCCAAGACTATGTAGATTAGTCCTGGAAGTTACACGAAGCATCCTTTTTAAAAAGTGTGCTTCAAGCTATCACTTCAATCTGCAAACCAACTGTGGGGCTGAGATCAGAACCCAATGCTGGTCCCCTACAAACCTCTCTTACCTTCAACATGCTCCAAGGTTACCATTTACAATAAAAAGCACAGCTAGTGCAGAAACACCTGAGGGTGCTATTTTTACAGGAAATCACAATGAGCCTTCAGAGACATCCAGGTGCAGGACCAGATCAGTGTCTTGGCCCTCCTTTCCATTAAAAATGAAAGCCAGTGACGTAGTTACTGTTTTTAAACAGCATGGCTGACTTACTGTATGGATGTAGCTGCAGGGGGCAAAATTAGGATATTGCCTCCAAATAAGAATTCTGTCCACCTCAGTGAAATCTCCCTTCAGTCCCAAATTTCCAGCCTTGCAGCAATTTAAAACTTCAGCTGAACATTTAAAAATATAGGTTAGGCATCCAGACAGAACGGGCAGGCAAAATGACCAAGGAGATACAAACACAGTATATATCAGTTCTAACGAATTTTTTGCACCTTACCTTTTCCCGGTGCGGGGCTGTGTGGCTCATGCAGGAAGCCTTTGGAGGAACACACTCGCATCCCTCCTGCTTGGGCTCCGCAGCTGCTTCCTGGTCGCACGAGCACCCCGCCTCTTCCATTCGCACTGCAGCCTGGGACCTCCCAGGCTGCACCGAGGAGAGGACATGCGACTGGTCCAGCTCCCGAGGCTCTGCACACAAGGTAAGTGCGCGCAGGGCCCCGGAGTGATGCACGACCATGCAGCATTTTTGGCTTTGAGCCAAAAATGAAAAAATGCCTGTGCAATCCATCATGTGGACCACTCCTCACATTTACGCAACGCTCAAGGAGCCCTTTGGCTTCAGAAATGCCATGTGAAAAGGGCCCACGTGTAAATTATTTTCAGTGTCTTGCTCTCTGCAGTGCTACACATTTAGGGACTGAAGGAAAATTTCACTGTAGGAGCAGAATTCTTACTGGGGGGTAATGCCTTCATTCCTCATTCCCCAGCTACATCTCTGCTTTAACGTTTGGTTGGCCTTTAGCACGAGTGTTAGGCCTACAAGCTTTGATGTCATGCATTCCTCTAGCCTTCTTCTACACAGCACACTATTGCTCAGCCCTAGAAAACCCTATGATAGGTTGGCCTTAGGGTCACCATAAGTTAGAAATGACTTGAAGGCACACCACCACCACCACCACCACCACCACCACAACAACAGAACACCAAACATAGTAAAATGGCCAGCAACATCCCTGGAAGTAGAAACAGGTATTGACCATTTGGGACTGAAAAAAGATGTGGACTCCAATGTTTGGGGTGTGCACAGCAGGTGGATCCCAGGTAGGGTTAAAATGGCATTGCGACCCACACGCAGTTTTGCCATAATTGTTCAACAATTATGTTTAAAGCCATTCATAGTGGAGGAGGGGGGAAAAATAACATGTTGCTTGCCATTAGATATGGAGGCTTTGATGGGCGTTCTTGCATAGCAGGGAGTTGGACTCGATGGCCGCTGGGGTCTCTTCCAATTCTATGATTCTGTGAGGCCCTCCCTCTCTACTAACTCCCAGATCAGTGGTCTCCGAGGGAGAGAATAGTGGCCAGACATAGCATCATAATGTCTTATTCCCAGCAGCTAGTGAGAAGTCCTACCTCCATGTTCCAAACGCCACTTCTACGGCCTCTGACGGAGTGAACAAAAGCCAACATTTTTGGATTTAATCCTCTCCACCACTGACATCTCCTTTTACTTGTTTCTTGTGTTTTTTTGGACTATAAGCCTGAGGGTAGGGAACTATAAATTAACAATTTGTAAACTGATTTAGGACTGGTTTTGGCTGAAAAGTAGGGTGTAAATGTTCTAAAAAAATCTATATATTTTAATTGGTTGAAAATTCACCCCAAAACTAAAGGAAATAGTATTATTGATGATGATGATGATGATGATGATGATGATGATGATGATATCATGTCCACTTTTCTATGAAGAAAATCATTGTATTTCTGGTTATTACAACAACGACTCTCAGAAAAACTCAACAGTTCTAGGACTGCAGGTATGATATTACAGGCTCTGCTTAAAACCTCTGAAGATTTCCCCCCTTTCCTGAGATATGTGAATTAGTTATAGGCAAAGCAAGTTCAATTTTTATTTCATTGCTATTGATTAAATTAGGGGTAGACAGAAACTAGGTAATTTGCAGTAGAACAGCAAGTGTTTCTGGCTCATAAAAACCCTACCTGCCCTCGAGACTCACCTCCTGCCTGAAATGTTACTATGGGGTAACCAAGAGTAGATGTTTTGTATATGGAAAGACTGTAAAAGTCCATTCAGTCACAGTTTTTCAAAGAAATTCCAAGGCTAAGATTTCTTTAATTTTAAACACATGCCTTTTGCACTAGGTTGGTGGTCTCCTAGATGCTTTTCTAAAACAACAATAAAATACAGAAG
The DNA here is from genome assembly GCA_948472985.1 of Iguana delicatissima. NCBI lineage: Eukaryota > Metazoa > Chordata > Lepidosauria > Squamata > Iguanidae > Iguana > Iguana delicatissima. Next base: position 1,044,375 of record CAOKZL010000187.1, on the reverse strand, counting down.
TCTACCCACCTTAGATGGCAGCTACTGAAAAAATGGGCAGTCACTTTAAATTAATCTATTGTGATTATTACTGTTTATTTGATTTTATTGTTAGCTGATTCAAAATCCATTTTGAGGTGAGAAAGGTAGGGTATAAATCTAATAAATGTAGTGAAGATTGAAAGATCTCAGAGTATCTGATGCTAAAGAATTACTCTGCTCAGATCAGATTACTGCTAAACAACATTCCAGTCACAAGGAAATATGACTGGCCACAACCAAAATGGCACAAGTCCTGCTGAGGCCTAACTAGCTCTTAGACAAACAAGGATACATCCTGTCAATTAACCACACAGTCATTAAGTGCCCCGGTGGTAATTTGGCTCTTTCCTCTCCCTTGACTGAGAACAAGGGGATCTTCAAAGGTCGCCCTTTATCTTATCCTTCAAAACAGAAAGAAAAGATAAAGGATTTGATAGGTTTCCTTCCTAGCACTTTAATCAACAGCTACAAATGGGCCCCTTCTCTATCTTCCCCCTGCCACTGTGCCTTCAATAATAATTAAAAAAAAACCCACAGGCAAAATCTTTGCATTGCTATTCTGCTGCTGAATCAAAATTGGTACTTTATGGACCCAGTGGCCAATGTGGGGCTTTGTGTTAGCAAGAACAAACACACACTACATTTTGTTAGAATGGAAAAAGCCATAACTTTATTGTTTAGAGCTGAATAGGCCTGGTCCACTGCTTGTGTCTGGATTCAGGCACTACATACTCTCCAGCTTTCCCAGTTTGGCAGGGACAGTTGCCGTAAATCCTCTGTTGTCCCACTTTTCAACTGCTTTCAAAATGTTTTCTCCTGCTACTACTCCTCCCACTACTTTCCCCCTTCCTCCTCAGCTTGCTTCAGTTGCTGCAAACTGAGAGTGCTAACATACTTTATACTCAATTAACTCAGTGTGGGGGAGAGGAAGGAGAAAAGTCTTGCTCTTTCCACTAGATTCAGGCAAAAGCAAACTGCTGCAGCCTCTTCTACCCCGTGTTTTCTTCCTTTTTAATAAACTTTGCCACCTTGACCACACTTTGATGTTTGTTGGACACATATGTCCCACTTTTTCATCTCTCTTCATTTCTGCACTAGATTGTTATAGCACTATTATTCCACTTTCAACATCCTGTGGAAACCTGGGGTTTGCAAACCCCGGGATTCCATAGGATGTTGAAAGCGGAATAATAGCACTATAACAATCTAGTGCAGAAATGGCCTCTGAAATGTTGGAAGGTATAGCACTGTTTGATCCTCCAGCCAGCCAATGGAAACCCATTCATCAGTCAATCCACCTACTGGCTAAAAGAAAACAATTCACTCAATCTCCCTGCTGAGTACTTTTGGTATGCCAGATGTGGGAATCCACTTAGGTGGAAGCCACTCTGTACTCCTGCCACCTGGGAGTAAGGCAGAGCCATCTGCACCGAAACTGGTTGTGAACTGGTTGCCTACACTCCTAAGGTCATTAAAGGTATAGGTATGATAGGGCAACAGGCTCTGTTTACCCCAGACTGGATTCAGCACCCCCATGTCAAAACCACTCAAACTTGTAACAACCAATATTAGCAGTGTGATACCACTAACAAAACAATTATCTATACAAAACTCCAAATACTGAGGGATGACATTCAAAGCTAACTCTTGGCACGATGGGGGAAGCAGTTTATATGGGCCTGAGTGAGCTCTTTACTTGATCTCAAGCCCTGACTGCCAACCAGGCTGTTTCTGATTGCCTAGATTTCCCACTCCCTACTGTAGCCAAGGATAATTGTACAGGTTTCTGTAAAAGTGAAGCAGCCCTGGCACCTGGAAGACAGCACCCATTTTTGTTTTGCCTGCAGCTACAATCCACAAATCAGTGCTCCTAGTGAGTCAGGGATGCAATTTTTGTCATATTGAACAATAAGTAGGTTATGTAAAGACACAGAAAAAAGATATACATTGGAAACACACTGGAAGAAGTTGCTGCCTTTCCCATTTAATCAAGTACTTATTTATTTATCCAAAAGGAAAATATTAGTGGAGGAGAATCCTAGCTGCTCATTTTTTAAAAAAAGCTCAAGCTCTTTTAACTCTCTCTGTACCTAACATCCCAACTCACCCTCTTCCCACTTCAGTTCCCACAACAGACAGACAGGAGCTCCTACAGCCTGAGTGCACAGAGGTCTAGCTAGAAAGAGCCTCTTTGTTCACACCTGTCTTTGGACAATACTCTAAATTCCACTGTGGCTATGGATAAAGTTACACAGCAAAGCATCCCCTGGTGTGGGAATCCAGGCAAAACAAGTATGAATCAGGGGGAAAGATCCAGTGGAGAGACAACTCTGTAGAACAGCTCCAGTAGCCCTGCAGAGCTGAACACTGGTCCATTATTAACACCATCTTCAGTCTGGCCCAGTCTCAAACTTTTCTGTCTTTATTTTAATTTCTAACTTCTGTTTTAAGGATCTAGCAAAACATATGAGGCTGCCCATTTCTCTCGAATTGTTGCATACATTTCTGATTTTCCCCTTACCTTCATGGATCAATGCAGCTAACACGTACTTAGAATAAGGTTATCATCTTCTTTTTGAAGGGTAGAAACAAAAGATATATTCAGTGAAGATAGTGTGCTTCCTCAAGAAGGCAGCTACTTTCACATCTTTGCCCTGTTATCCTCTTCCTGTCCCTCCCCACCTAAAAAAACTCTAGCCTCAGGCTGTTTGGGGAAAGAGACTGTGCGTGCCTTGAATGATTAAAATCCTGAAAGTGCCTGAGGTGCCTTGTCTCAAACATTAAAGCAACTATGCACATTCTTTGTCCCACTTTCTTTCATCATCTCTTCCCTAACACAATGGCAGGTGGCAGCTCCCATGTTAGTGGAGCATTGAATCCACACTGAGTTTTAGTCCAGTCTTTAAGAGAGTTAATCATACTGAACCCCATGCCCAAAATAAGTTCAACAGTTTTGACATTAAAGTTCAGACTATGGCCCAGAACAGACTCACCACCTCATCAACATGGAAGCCACCAGTAGCTACTGCCCTCATCAGCATCCACCATTTATCTTGAACTGTTACTCTATCTTGATGATGGAGTTGGGGAAATTTTGTCTCTTGGCCCTGCAAGTAACAAAGCTCAAAGTACACGTAATAAAAAATAACCATATATTCTTCCCTTGCTTCCATTCCCCAACCCTCTTCTTGTGTTGTATCCCTGTCTGTTTTAGATGCATTTGATTAAGTGGGTTGGACTCTACAAAGTTCATGTTACGCTGTAAGAGGCCAGAAGACCCTTTGCTATTATGGATTATAAACCACTTGGAATAGGAACCTGTCAGGCCCATTTTTTGTAATGCACTGTACACATAAAGGACAACATATAAGTACATAAATAACAGCAATTCGCACTGTTATGATATATAAGTTGACAATAACTACTGTATAATAAAAGATTAAAGTACAGTAAAAAAAAATGACTACAATAATACATTTAGAGTATGTTTAGACACATGCAAAATTCCTTCTTAATCTTGCAAGGTATAAAAGACACAGTTAAATTAAAACAGGGCATTCTTCCTCCTCCACTTTTACATTGCAGCAAAGATGCAGTTCCTAAACCATCAACAGCCAACAGCTGGATCAATGTTAAACAGGTAAGTGATGCAGATATGAACTGCAAGGCTTCTTTGCCAGTGCTGTTGTAGGAGCTGTTTTGTCTCCCTTAAAGCAATAAAGACCCAAGAGGGTCCAAAGGCATTGAGCTCATGAAGCATCAGGTTTTCCAGAATGATTCTGTCTCACTAAGGAGGGCAGTCCATATGAAGTCATTTCAAGTTACGCCCATTGGTTTCTGGGATTCGCAGCACCCGCCCATCCTTCCCTAAAAGAGTTATCTTTTGGGGCTAACTGGTACTTTCTGGAAGAATCTTGGATTGGCATTTGAACCATTTTTTTCAGCCACTTCACACTGTGGAAATTTTAATTTGTTTGACTGATATCTCTTCTACTCTCTTCACCAAGCAGGCAAAATGATACAGAAAGAGTTTCTTGGGTTACGCAAACCCTGGTAAGCCCCTTCAAACACTTTTTGGTGTGAGAAGGATATTTTCAGCACTTTCTTAAAGGCAACCATCTTGAGGTGATAGAGAGAGTGGATTCCTTCTGAACCACCACTTAGAACCAGGGTGGTATCATCCCTTTTGCACTGGAAACCACTGTGTTATTAATGCCTAACCCTCAATTTGTTAGCAGCTCACATGTTACGCAGAATAACTTTCTCTCTGCTCGCTGCAGTTTTAACCAACTTTACAAAGGCATGCCCTGATTTAACCCTATATTGTTATCTCCTCATTCTGGAGTGTGGGAGCAGATTGTTGCACCCATCCCATTCCAAACCTTGAAGACACTGAGAACACCAAAGAGGTTTCAGGAGCTTCAATATCTAAGCATTCAGTGCCCTGGCACAAAGGATTCTCTGCATCTGAAGATTTAGTTTTGTCAATTTGCAAGATGTAATGTGTGCATTTCTAAAAGTCACCACAGGCACTAAGCTCCAGCAAACTAAAATATGTTTTGGAGGGAGTGCAGAATTACAGTTAAGCATGCATCAGACCTAGGAACCTAGGTGAATGTCATACATTAACGAAATTAAAAGGCTGCTTTAGAGATAGTAATGCAAACTGCTACATTTTCACAGGCTCTAGGGTTAAAACTGCTCAGTATCAAAATTCAATTTCTTTTAGGTTCTGAAAATGCTAACTTCATTGAGGGGAATGTTGCCTGCCTGCAACACTTAAGAAGATTAGGTTATTACCAGCCAACTATGAGAAACTTAAATCCAGTATTAATCCTAATTCCTATTGAACCAAACCTACATTGTTCAGAGAAAGCCAGGAAGGCATATATGAATTCTTACCAGCAGTCATATTCCACTGGATGCAATGATCTATGTCATAAATGCTAGATGCTAAACCTTTGGCACATGTGAGAGGTAAATCCTGACTGTGGCTGCTAAAGCCAGGCAGAGAAAAAAATGGCAAAAATCTACAGCAATAGCAAATTTGAGACTGACATGGCAGAGCACACGATGAACAGAGTGTGTCCCTCCCCCCCTTTTTTTAATGGATAAAGGAATACATTAGTCGGGCTTTAGAGAAAGGTGGTGAATTAAGAGAAAATAATATGGCCACCTTCTGCCCTGTTCCAAGATAGCCTGACTTTTTCATATAATTATCAAAGTAATGTTGTGAATATATCACGGCAGTGCTAGGGCAGCGATTTAGATTCTATTGCATCCACTATTGCAGAACCAAGTATTAATAACTCAAGCATCTACTTACAATACCAAGGACTATATGCCATCTTATAAGGACAGTACATACTAGATACTCTGTTCAGTACCTAAGCAATTCAGTTATTATAACCTATACTGTCATATTGGGCTAGAGGGCCTCATACTGTGGGGACTAATTATTCCTGTAGAAGTGGGACTCTAGGAGACCAGGGTTCAAATCCACTCAGCCATGGAAACCCACTGGGTGACTTTGAGCAAGTCACATTTTCTTAGCCTCAGAAGAAAGGAATGGCAAACTCCCTTTGAACAAACCTTGCTTCCCAAAAAAGATGTTGGTTCACCTTACGGTCACCATAAGTTGGAAATGACTTGAAGGTGCACAACAACAAAACTCCATGTTTTCTCCAGGCACTCTATTATTTGCTCCTCCTTCTTTCTTAACTTCAGCCCTTTTCGCACGGCATTTTCCATGCGAAAGGGCCCCTTGAGCGTTGCGCAAATGTGAAGAGCGGTCCACACGATGCACTCACATTTGCACAATGCTCCAGGGCCTGGCAGGCACCACTTACACACTTTTTCATTTTTGGCTTTAAGTCGAAAATGGTGGGCGGTCGCACATTGCTCCGGGTCCCCGCATGCACTTGCCGTGAGTGTGGGGCCTTGGGAGCCAGGCCAGTCGCGCTTCCTGTCTCAGTGCAGCCTGGGAAGGTCCCAGGCTGCACAGCGAAAGGAACAGATGTGGCTCGTGTGGAGCTGAAGAAACCCAGATGTGAGGGCCTCTCACAAGAGGCTGCTCACATGAGCACCGCACCCCAGTGCCGAGAAAAGGTGAGTTGTGGAAAGGGCTTTCGTAATGATAACAGTATCCTTGTATTCTTACTCTTGCCTGAAACTGTTTCATTCTGGAAGTTCATTCATCACACATGCATTTCAGGTTTCCAACACAAAAGAAAAAAGAATTTTATTTGGTTTGACCTCAACTTCACTATAGTCACCTACAGCAAACAAGTCCTATGCAGAAAGGGTATGCTTAGCCTGGAGAAAACAAGATGGAGGAGAGGAGAGGGAGAAATGACAGTAAGTGTTCACTACCTAAGGACTGTCACATACAGTTGGGCAATGACCTATCCTCGGCTGCCTCACAAGGCAAGATTAGATCACATGAGCGTAAGCCAGAAAAGAACAGATTTCAGGAAAACATTAAGAGAAAATCTATAACTATAAGAGCAGGTCAGCAATACTAAAGAAATTGTCAGACATCTTATTTGGTGCCCTTCAACCAAAGGGAGAGATATCTCCTGTAAATGCTTTAGCTCTGAATTTCCTGCATCAAACAGAGGATTGGTGTAGACTATTTTGTAAGACAAATCTTTTCCTCTAAACAAATGCTGAACATGACTTTACTTCACTAATGATTGTCCTCACTACTGTACCGTTCACAAATGGGACCCATCTGGCCCTCTAATATCTAGCACTGCAGCATCAATCTTGCACATATCCCAATTTACCACAAACATTCATTAGAGAACAAAATAACACAACGTTCTGTTAATTTGTTGGAAGACGGGAAGATCAGAGGTGAGAGAACAAGCAGTGGATGCCTGAAACAGGCAAGAGAAGATGAAAGCAGCTGGTATAAATATACTGCTTAGTGGTAACAAATGCCCTTCAAAATGTTCATCGGAAGACCTAACAGTTAACCTTAGGCCTGCAGCTCAGTGGCTTAGAATGTCCCCCAGAAAATAAAAGATTAAAGGTAAATAGAGGTAGTTCTGTTGTTGCAGAGCTGTTCTGTCTTAAAAATGTTCAATGTACACAATTTCCTACAAAATGCAATATAACAACCTGCTCACTTGCTTGCTCATTTTTTATATGCAGAGAAAGAAAAGCCTCTGCAGGATGCCAAGTGAAAAGCATGTTTGTTTGTTTGTTTACTTGCTTGTTTGTTTAAAGAAAAAAAAGCAAAGACAATGTAATACAGAACTGACATAAAACTCATGGAATGGTGCAATGAATGCACAGTGGTAAACATGCTCAGACAGCCATACATTTCATTCAACATGTATTCTTTTGCTACTCTAACCTCTGAGACAGATAAATATTTTCATACTTCTGGATGACACCTATTGGTTAGGGAATTCCACATTACCTGAGCATTTCTATCCAGATATGTATCAGCAGAACTATAAACAAAGAAATGATGCATGTTTAAAAAACTAGGTTCAAACTGTGGAGTTTGTCTTCTTAGAGCTTTGTTCTCAGAGCTTGTTTTGGTTTTTGATTATTATTGGAATCAGAATGCTGCTTTTAAGTTTGAAACAGCCATGCTTTAAGAATGGGTTTAAAATTCTTCCCTTGCCTTTCTCCTAATGTAAATATCCTCTCCCCAGATTCTTTTAATATGAAAAGAGGAAGAAACAGGTGCTATTCTTTCCATTTCCTTTCAAGTTGCTACCAGGAACTCTGGACGGTGTGGGCATTTTTATTGATGTATTTTTATTGAAAATTTAGTTCCGAAAATAAAAAATTCCCTCTCCCTGCTTCCAAGCCTACATTTTACAGTTGAATCCGCTTATTTCCATTACACACATACATAATTTCCACTTAGTAGAGAAAAGAACAACTACATTATAATTACATTATTTCTTTTTTCATTTCTTATACATTTATATCTTTATCCAAGCTAAAACTCCTTTCCATTCCCTTTCAAAGTTCTGGATAGGTTTATTCTTCAATGAAAATGCTAATTTTTCTATCTCAACCATATCCAGAACTTTAAGCTTCCATTCTTCTATATCAATATATTTCATTTCTTTCCAATGTTGTGCATATGTTAACCTTGCTGCAGTTATTAAATATAATAATATTTTCTGATGGCTCCTTATCTCCCTTTGTTGCCCTAACATATTTAACAAGTAAAGTTCTGGTTTCATTTCAAAATCCAGGTTACAAAGTCTTTGAATTTCATCATGTATCCCCTTCCAAAATTTCTTTGCTATCCTGCAAGTCCACCACATATGGAAAACGGACGTTGTCTTTTCATCGCATTTCCAACACTTTACATTCCCGGTTTTAGTTATTTTTTTGTAATCTTTCTGGGGTCGTATACCATCTATTAAGCATTTTATAAAAGTTTTCTCTTAAACTTAAGTTTGGTGTAAAGTTTATATCAATTTTCCACACTCTCTCCCAGATTTCTAATTCAATTGAGTGCCCCATATTCTGTGCCCACCTGATCATCATATCTTTAACTACTTCTGATTCCATTTCTCTTTTCAACAGTAATTTATGAAGTTTAGAGATTCTCTTCTTTTGATCTCCCTTCATCAGTAAATCTAACTAATTTTCTTTTCTCTCGAATCCATATAATTTTTGATCCATTTTGAATCTCTCTTTGAGTTGTCTCCATGGGAACCAATTTAGCTCATGTCCTTCAACCTTTAATTCTTCTGCTGTATGCATTCTTGTCTTATCCCCTTCTCATTTCAGTAACTCTTGATATGTTAATACATTTCCTTGCTTTGTTGCGACAATTTTATAAGCTCCTTGTGGTGAAGTCCACACCGGGAGTTTTGTATAAAATTTTTGCTTTATTTGTAGCTAAACCTTCAGCAATGTCTTCCGGATGCAATGATTTTTAAACTCTTTGTTCCCTGTTGATCTATCATAACATAGGTATCCATGCCATCCAAACCTATTATTTCTTCCACTTCTTGAATAGTTGTATTTTCTACTTGAATCCAATCTTTAATCAGGTCTAAACAACATGCATAATAATAAATTTTTAATGATGGTAGATCAAATCCTCCTCTCTCTTTTGCATCTTGTAATGTTTTAAATCTTATTCTTGGTTTTTTCCCTTGCCAGATAAATTTTTGTAAATCCTTTTCCCATTCTTTAAATATCTTCTCTCTTCCTATTATTGGTAAATTCTGAGGCCTTTTCCGCACTAGCCAGTTATAGCGTGATGATTCCACTTTCAACGTCCTATGGAATCCTGGGGTTTGCAGTTTCGGGAGGGGCCAGCCGGCTCCTCCCGAAACTGCAAACCTCAGGATTCCATAGGACGTTGAAAGTGGAATCATCACGTTATAACAGGCTAGTGCATAAAAGGCCTGAAAAAGGAATATGAGCTTTGGTAATAAAGACATTTTAAAAGCATTTATCCTTGCCAGGAGAGACAAATTTAGGTTTTTCCATTTTTCCATATCGCTTTTAATCTCTTTCCATATCTTGGGCATTTTTACTGATAAATGGTACAGAAAGAAAGGTTCAAACTTCTGCTTTCACAGCAGTACTTCCCTGATGTTCAAAGTGCCCATGGACTGTCAATCAGTGAAACATAACACATATATGCACAAACATGAATGCACATGCCTGATTTGCATCATACCTATCTCCTCTAGCTCTGCCAATAATTTAGGGCAAAACCTGTCCAAACTCAATGGGATGTACTTCTAAGTGAATAAGTAAAATATCAGGACGTTTTCTGTATGTGGACTGCAAGTAAACATGTGTAATAAAAATACAAATATGATTGTACAAAAGCCAAATAAAACATTTCTTTCTGAGTACAGCTTTTTTATGTCTTGAATACGCAAGCAGGCAAATGTGCTCATACTGTTCCAGACGAACCATTCAACTAGACTGATAAACAGATTAGAACACAGTTACCTTCCAGGGTGTATGAGCTCATCTGTCACGCAAAGTAGTGTGGAGCTTTTGTAAATGTAATGTAAAAGAGTGAAAAATTTGACCATGCTGCTTTTAAAAGTGCATGTTTCACATAGCAAAAACATCATGTACATTTATTAAGCTACAGACAGCCCTGCAACATGCTTCACACATTTATTCAAAACATACAGGGAATCACAAATACCATCCTTAGATGACAAAACAATAGGCAGGGCAGTAGTCACATGACAAAATAGAGTGACTACATTCATTCCATAAAAACCTGGATTAAACTCATCCATCCATTTTGATTGCTTATACGCTTTGTGAAAACAGCAACAGAAGCCTCCTAAACATGGTCAATTTCATGATGTCTACAAGTGCACTAAAATCTTCCTAATACTACACCATTAAATTAAATGTTTACAAAACATTCAACATATTAAGAAATAAGAGAGCCTGTTGAAGGTTAAGGCTGCAGGACCATTAGCATTTTGATAGCTTTCTACAACACATAAAAGAAGTAAGTCTTTAAAATTCATTGCCCCAAGATTAATCCTCTTCTTATAGCATTCCTTTCTCAGCTTGAGGCAGCTATCAAGCTAGCTTCCTACTTTTTAATACTCTGTCTTAAAGGAAATGTTCTAGGAGGCTGCTAAGGCTGGAAGCGTCAAGTCACTCAGTAGCGAAGTGACACACGCTTGGACAGAATGGGTGCCTCCCACTAGAACAATTTCATCACAAGTAGGATGTCATTAATAAGTAACAGGCTGATCATCTTCAGGCACTGTAAATTCCTTGAAGAGAATCTGCTTCATCTTTAGAAATTCGTGAGCCTATTATTGACTCTAAAGTGGCAGCACTACTATGCACAGCATATTTGGTGGAGGAAAATAAACAGGTTTCAGAAGTCAGATGTAAAAAAAAATACAGAAAATAATAAAAAAAACGTTGTGGCTCTTAAATAGTTTCTGCTGCATTCTCTGGATCAATGTAAAGGTACTTACATCTGAATAAACAAGTATGCATATGACTGGGCTTCACCTGTTCTCTTACACTGATAATACATCTGGAAGAATGCAGATGAAGACTTAGCTATTCTAGAAGAAAAAGCTCCAGATGGAAATGAAAAGCAAAGTTAAAGCATATTGAGATTAGTAAGTTAAAGCATAATGAGATTAGGAAGGACATAGCAGAGACAGAACAAAATGCTTCTCTCATACCTCAGATTAATAAACACATGATGTATAGGTCATTCCTGGTTATAAAAGACTTGCTTATAACCAATTACTCTTTTATTTGTCCCAAGGCCTTTTTGTGGAGATAATATGTTTGTCATTGAGTGTTCTTTAAATAAAATACAAAATCTACAAACACAAAAAAGGGAAAGAAATAAACTTGTAAACAATATCTTATAAAGCATATTTATAAAGGTATTTATATTTATAAAGGTATTTATAAACTGAAAACTGCAATATCCCATAAGGCTTAAAGGTAAATAAATATATAATTACATGCATACCTCAGTTGACAACACTTCTGTCATTGAAGTGCCTTATAACATTTGCATCTATCGAGACCTCTTTTCCTCTTTGTCTTCCATCAAGCTGGAATGGTTTTGGTAGCATCAGGATTGGCAGGATAGTGAAGGACATATAGAGAAGAACAGACTATCAATTTCAGATTGCAGCAATATGTCTGCAGTAACTGTCAGGGCCTCGGGTGTGGCCGCGCCGGCAGGTGCCGTGGAGGCCGATGCCGCAGTTATCTCCGAGGAGGAGGAGGCGGGTCCGGGCCCTCCGGAGGCCGCAGCCGACGACAGGGGCCGCGCGGCCGCCACAGAGGGCTCCGCCGCCGGGGGGGATTGCCGGGACGTCGCAGCGGACGCCGATCCCGGTGGGGGTCTACCCGGTGTGACAGAGGCTGCCGCCGCCGCCAAGGATCGTCCCGGCGTTGCGGAGGCCACCGGCCCGGCTCCCGTGCCACTGGGCATGGCAGGCAGAGACCCGCTGGAGGAGGCAGGCCCCGGGCCTGATCCCGGGGCACCGCCTACTTGCGAGGCTGCCTCGGAAGAGGCTGAGGCCGCCGCCCTGCCACCGACATTCCAGCAGCGGCGGCGGCTCAAGGAGGCCAGCCGCTGATCCCGGCGGCTACAGGAGAAACACCTGGGGGCGGGGAGCTCCCAGCTGTAGCGCAGCTGTGAGCCCAGCCGCGTGCTCGGGCCGGATTGGCCGCTGCTCGGCTTAGAGGCCTTTTTAGGCAGACGCGGGGCTGGGAGAGGCATGGAGCAACAACCGTCGGCTTCCAGGACGTCTGCCTCCCGTGCCTTGTTCCAGTCCCGTCCGAGCCCGCTTCCTGCCGCCTGGTTCCTCCAGGACCCTACCCCAGCATTTGGTGAAGTAACCTCTTTGCGTTCCGGGTGAAGTAACCCATTATTGTTTTCTGTTGACGCCTGCTGCTAAGGCCTGCTTTAAGTTCCCCCCAGATTGTGTGCTGCAGCGCTTCTGTGAAGGACTGCACTAGCGCTGCTAGTGCCCGGCTCCGGTCCAGCCCCTGCTTGACTTCCGCCCCCGCTGACAGTAACTGTACAATACACAAAGCTTTATCTTGATCTTGGAAAGAGTAGGATTTTACCCTAGTCAATTCTACTGTGGTCATGCATGCCTACTATTGGCAAGGCATACGACTACTTCCAGAATCCCTTACTGGGCATGAATGATCAACAAAACAGAGAGAAGAGAGGATTAGCAGAAAAGCTTGTTCCACTAGGGCCCCGTTTCCCCTATCCTGCATATTTTTTTAAAAAAAAATCTATAAGTCCTGCCACCAACATGGAATTCATAAGAAAGGTGAAGGGTAGAAAAAGAATTGAATTTTGGATGTATTTTGGAAGAAGCCTTCAAGTGGTCTCTACAAGATTCAAAATGTGTTTGTTTATTTATGTAACCTGACCTGGCTCTTTCTCTCATGTGCATACAGTTAGTTTTGAATAAAAAGTTTATTGAACCATATTAGACTCCTCTTCTTTCTGGGAACATATCTCTGTTCTTTTCATATTATTTCTGCCTCTAGCACCAAATTTTCTATCACAGAAGTAAAGCCTGAGACTACATCAACTTTGTTAACTGAGGCATACCTGTAATCAAGATACAACTCAATCAGCCAACCACAGATATGGAATAACAAGAACTAAATATATAACTTCCCTCTTCCCCTCCTCCAGCATCACCATGTGCACATCTCTCATTTTATTGCAGGAAAAACTAGTTAACTGAATTGTATCAAGGATTTAACAGGGGAAATATACCTCCCACTCAATCACTTTACATTATGTACTCAATTTCACTATGTATCTAGCCAACACTACTATTCATCAGCTCATCCTAGAAAGAAAATTTTCAGAGCAGCTTTCAGCTTGTAAAAAATCAGATCTGATGGCCAAAAATGATGGCACCTCCACCAGATCTGTTCTCCTTACAGCTGTTCATTGACTAAGCAAGCACACATACACATCAGCCCCTTTTAGAATGAGAGGCAGGACTGAGTAAGGTACTGTTCTAGGCTACAAGCCTGCTAGCCTGACTGACTTTGCAGAGAGAATGACACATAGGAATGAACTCCTTTCTATCTGTCTTTCCTTGATGGTATGAGAGTGGCTGCACTACCTTTGGGGATTGGACTTTGCCTGGTAAAGAGAAGCACAATGATTCAGAAACCTAACCCAAGGTTTACACCACAGGTCTGTGTCACAATTGAGTATAAGGGACTTTTCTTGAGATGGATCATCTGAGTCTTTCCACAATGTCCAAAAGACAGGCATCTTAATTCACAGTCCTTTCATTTTTTTAATGAAAAAATTGCCCAGCAGGTAGCACAAATCCTACCCAAGGACTGAACCGTGCAATCACTTTTTAAGTTTATCGTCTTTACAGTATTACTTTTTTGCTGATTGCTGGAGATGAAAAAGTAATAATCAGAATACTCCATCACAGGCCAAGCTTCCTACCTAGTGTGCTTCTACAATTGATAATTTTGAAGCATTTGGAACAATACAAGAAATGAAGAGTCATATGGATGACTCCTTTACTACTTCCATCAAAAAAGAAAGATGTCATGGATAAAACAATAAATGGCCCCAGAACTGGCAACTCCTAAATGAGGAAGTACTCTTTGAGCCTAACTCAAGCCAGTTACTGCATCATATGTGATACTTTTACAAAACACTTGCATCTGATTATGGAGCTCACTTCCAATGGTAGGATATGATGGCTCCTGATCCCTACTCAGCCTGTTTGCCTAACCATACTGTGCCACTTCATTATTACCAGACATGCTTTTGATTTATGTCCAGGGGTTTATACCTAGCAACCAATGCGGCTAATAAATTGAATCCTCTTTGAAATGCATTTAGAGAGTTATTGGAAGAGCCAAAAATTACTGTATCATCAGCTCACAATTGATGCATCTGTTTCACCTCCTCCTTACTAAGCAATTCAGAGTCTAGACAGATTCTGCTTTTACTATAAATCATAATTGTGAACTGTTAAAAGATGGAGAGGCTCAGAGCTAAGAGAACAGCTAACAGTAGAAAACATTTTTTTCTTCAAAAAGATCAGAGAACATTGAAAGGTTTGTTTATTTAGTACTTCTGTATTCTTTTTTCTTTTTTTAACATTTCAGTTGAGAAGATTAATGTGTCAAACATGGGATTCCCAGACATCCTCGTACCCTGACATGACTCAAATGTAGCATGGAGTTGCTATGTGCCCTGTGTTACAAAATCACCTCTGTGTTTGACAATAAACTATGGCCCTTTTCGCACCTTACCTGGTGCCACTGGCATTGCGTGAGGATCACGCGAGAAGCCTCATCCAGGAGGCACTCGCGTCCCCTCCGCTTCCTCTCTGCACCAGCTCCGTGCTGGCTGGAAGGAAGCATAAGCACTCCACCCCTTCCTTCCGCAGTGCAGCCCGGTATTTTCCCAGGCTGCGTTGGGGACAAAGCACGATGGCCACGCGTCCACAGCCTCCACACGCAAGGTAAGTGCATGTGGGGCACAGGAGCGACGCACGACGTGCATCATTTTCGGCAACAAGCCGAAAATGATATAATACACGATCACCCCCTAATGGCCTCAGGAGCACCACGCGATTGAGAGGACGTCATGTGGAACAGTCCTCACAATCGTGTGACGCTCCCAAGGCCATTTTGCAACAGGATTAGCACATGAAAAGGGCCTACGTTTCTGGGCTGCGGAGAGTGTAGGCCTGGACTCCTATTTTCCATTTTTCAGCCCTCCCACTCAAGGTCTCTGAAGCCTCACAATAAAAAACAGCTTGTTGTGTTTGGGTTTGTGAAAATATGCCTCCTCCAACACTCACAAATATGTGGCTCTCCCTGCTTTTTTGTGGGTCCCCTTGCTTTTTTGTCCCCGGTATTCCCACTAGAGAAAACCAGAAATTTTTCAGCTGAAAAACAAAGCAGGCAAAACCAGCTAACTGAAATGCATCCAGGATATAATAAATGAAACATGCCACCTATTCCTTCACCTTATACCAAATACACCACTTCACTGTATCTTTAACCAATACCACTATTCACCATTGCTTCCTGGAAAAACTACTGCTATTCCCACAAGAGAAAAACAGCCTTTTTTCAGACTAAAATCCAAAGCAGAAGATACATTACTGCCTATTACTCACAGAGTAATGTTATAACTTTGAGGAGGGGAAGGTGAGAAGGGAAATGGCCTCCCTTCTCTTCACAGTTGTCCCTCCCTGCTCTGTTTGAAGGACTCTGCAGTTCAAGTCTGTTTAAAGATAAAAAAAACCATAAGAGAGCACAATGCCAATCCACAATTAAAACCTGAACAGCAGACTGAGCAAGCACAAAAATAACCTAGTCACAATCTTCCTCACTATGGGGAGATGTATTATGTTGCTACTTAAATTATAGTAATTATTATCAAAATTGTATTTACATAAAATATATGCACATTGTATGGAAAATGTTGGAGATGATGCCTTTCCTCTTGATGGTAGGCTAAATCTTAGTTTAACATCTGCAAAGCATCAGCATCATAGAAATCATAGAACTGGAAGGGGCCCTATGGGCTATCGAGTCCAACTATCACCACCACCACCTCCATTGCTAAATTTCTCTTACTGTCAAGAAGTTCCTTTTAATGTTCAATCAAAATCTATCCTCCTGCAACTTAAAACCAGTAGACCTGGTAATACCCTCTGGGGCATCATGTTCCTTCAGACTACTTTCTTCCGGCTACAACATGCTACAAAAACCATAGTGGCATAAAACTAAACAGTCTCTTTTTAAGGCGAGGATAGGCAACATGTGGATCTCCAAGTATTGTTAGATCATGGTTCCCACCACCACATTACTACTGACTGTGTTGATTAGAGCTGATGAGAATTGTAATTCAACAACACAGGCTACCCACTTGTGCTTCAAAACTGGGCTTCTGAAGTTATTGGTCATGGAAGGTCAGCATTTTTCCCTTTAATGTGCCAGAAACTGGTATCTTATTGGTGCAATATTTTTACTGTATATCCACAATTTCCAGGAAGCTCACTTATGGATGAGCCCTCACAGACTGCCACCAGTCCATAGACCACCACTTCTAGTAGCGCTACTGTAAAGCATGGAGAGGAAAAGAAAGCAAACAAACAGTAATTCATTTCTACAGAACTTCCTCTATATATTTTAGCTAAAAATGACAGCACTTGGTTGGTTTCAGCACTAGAGGGAAAAAAGGATTGCTGCATTGGCAAAAAGATGCGTTTCATAAAGAATATAGCAGTGAAGAAAAAGTCTCAGAAGAAGTGGCAGTTGGTGAAAGGAGGAACACCAGTCTGTTACATCATTTGGCTAATCCACTGGGGCAACATAAACTTGCCTAAAGCAGTGCTACTCAAGCGGTAGTTCTTGGACCAGTGCCAGTCCCTGAGCCATTGACTGCTGGTCCCTGGCAAGTTTCCAGGAAAAAAGAAACAATTGTTGCCAACGTGCACAAACAAACCATTCCCTGACACACGGGAAAAAAATAATTGCCAATTCACCCACATGAGGTTGAGAAGCACTGGTTTAAGGCAAGCAATAAATAAGGTAGCACCTCTATTGTTTTTAAAAATTCATGCATGGCACACCTTTTAAAATGAGCATACAGCATATGTTTTGCTTAATATGTACACAATAACCAACTTTTGCATCACTTTTTTTGTGTGTCATTTTACAGCATCAGTATCAAAGACTCGCTCTTATTATCATTCATTCACAGGACCTGTTTTGCACATATCTGTGCAACATGATATCAACAGAAATAACAGAGTAGATTTATGAAGTGTTATTGAAATGAAGACAAGAAAAGAAAGAAAAAAAACAGAAAAGTTCTGGGGGAAAAACCTTCCTATATGTGGCTTAAATATATGCTTGGCTCCAGAGAAAAAAAATTGTCATTACTTAAATCAATTATTTAGCAACAGTTTAAATACTTGGTCTTAAAGAGACCATTTTATTTTAGCCCCCTTAGTCCACAGTTTAGATCTTCCAGGTATATTTTCACTCAACATTCAAAAAAGGAGTGTGCGGAATTTTAATCCAAGCCCAACCCAGAGCAGATAGTACAGCTTCAGATTTATTGCAAACTACATGTGACAAGATTAATCTCAACCAACAAAAATGGTCAATGGTACCACAGCCATGGCTGTCATACAAAGTAGAACAGTTTGAATGATTCAAAGATTTCCAGCAATCATAAAATGATCCCATGACCTTCTCAGGGTAGCAAGCTACACCTGAAATATAGGTAAGGCCTTTTATGTAAAGCAAGCTTTTCTTTCTCCTTGAGAACTTCTAGTATTCCTTTCTCTTCCAAAACCAGACCTACAGCAATCTTTTATTCTGGCTTTATGGTAAATGGAGAAAACAACACAGTGAGAGAATAGACATAGTTCAAAGTCTAATCGTCATCATAAACAGATCTGCAGAAATGCACAAAAAAACCCAAAATAGAGCAGTATAGAACTATTACCAAACAATACTTTATCCTTGTTCTTTCCCAATACCTTGGAATTACATGACAAATCTATGGCTATTTCCACACTTTATCTGATGTTGTCATCCTCCAGTCATGATCCTGACAGTGTCTTTGGTGGGAAGGGAGAGCAACAGGAACACTCCCTGCATCCAACCGGCTCTTCGCAAAAGGGAGCATGAGGGACATCCCTCTTCCTTCTGCAGCACAGCCGGGCTCTTTCCCATGCTGCGTTGGGGCAGGAAGCACCTCCACCGCGCTTCTGGGCCTTCCGCATGGCCATGTGATTGGAAGTCACTGACAGAGAAACTCTATCACTGATTTACCCCGCAATCATACTAGCTGGCAATGGGAGAAGGGTGGGACCGTGACGACGTCATGCAGAAGTGTCATTGTGGTCCTATTCCTCTTGCATCCCCATGCCGGGACACAAGCCCTTTCCACATCTTACTTTTTCGTGGAGGTGGGGGATGGCGTTCGCATGAGCAGCCTCTTGCGCGAAGCACTCACTTCGCTGCTCTGTCATCCTGCAGCTGGCTTGCCGGTCGCGCAAGCACCGCGCGAACGCCCCACCCCTTCCTACCACAGCACAACCTGGGAATTGCAGGCTAGCGCTGAGGCAGGAAGCGTAACCGGCCCGCTCGTCCAACGCACCGCAGGGCAGGTAAGTGCGCAAGGGCCCCAGGAGCCTTGCACGACCATGCAGCATTTTCGGCTTGAAGCCGAAAACAAACAAATGCGTGTGCAGTTCGCGTTAGGCTTGTGAGCGTCACATAAATGAGAGTGCGTCACACGGACCGGCGCTCTCATTTACGCAACGCTCAAGGGGCCCTCTCGCAAAAGAAACTGTGTGCGAAAAGGGTGACAGTCATTGTGTGGAAAGGGCCTATGACTTTGGCAGTTCCGAGAAGCTATTTTTCCAATTTCCTTTACTTTGCAGAACTTTAGGTGACCTCTGTAGTATAGACACAGACACAAATATTTTTAAAATGAATTTTTCTATGCCACTTAAATGTTTCTTCAAAGAAAGAGAAAAAAAAAAAACCCAAAACCAATCAAACACAGAAAATGCTCTGACTTGCCTTTCCTAACCAATGTTAAACAAATCTAAACCAAAGGAACACACTATGGAACTCTTGAGGTTCTGAAGGCTTTTGGACTCTAGTCCTACGGAAACAGGTCACTCATTCCTGCTCCAACTTTCCCTGCTACTTTTCCAGAATCAATACACCAATCCCTTGGATTCTCAACCCAGCTAAGCCTCATAGATCACATATGCTGCAGCAGATCTGATGACACAAGGCGGCATGGGTCGGTGCATCCATGTGTGAAGTCACTTTGGCACGGCAAGTCCTCATCTGTCCGCTCTCTTCAATATTTCTGCAGTCTTTCAACCCATATTTTCAGATGATATGAGGTTACTTTAAGTTTGTTTCTACTGTGTGGCCAGGACTTAAGTAAATCAATTATCTGTGTGAACTCAATTGTTGTTACTGCTGCTGTTTGTTATTTTCATTTATGTCCTATCTCTTCCTCAATATTGGAACTCAAGGCAGCTTACAAACGATTAAAAATTACTGTAAAAATATCAACAAAACTCCATACCATCTAAAGCCCATGGTAATCAGTTCCTAAAAGCCTGATGAAATAAGAAAGTACTCACTTGCCAGCCAAAGGAAACCAACAAGGAATTATAAAATTTGGGAACAGCCACTAGAAAGGTTTTCTCCCCTGTTCACATGTGCTTGAAGAGGTAGCAGGGCAAAGAAAAGAGCCTCTCTTGAAGATCTTGGAGACAGGCTCATATAGAAAGATAGAGCCATTCATATAGCCTGGACTCAAGCTGTATAGACTAAAAAGTGGCTTCACTGGATAAATTCCTATCTGAAACCATCCTGCATTTAAGTAATTTACTTAAAAATATGTCATTGGCCTCAGAAACTGGCATTGTTATATAACTCATCTGCATGGATAAAGACATTGCCTTGAATCCTGTGCTGGGATAAAAGTGGTATATAAAAGAAAGAAAGAAAGAAAGAAAGAAAGAAAGAAAGAAAGAAAGAAAGAAAAAGAAAGAAAGAAAGAAAGAAAAGAACATACTGTAAGTAAATTATGGAGCTTTTTTAAAAAAAGGGCTATACTTTTAACTTGCTTTTAATGCTAATGATAGTACATTATACTTTAACCTTTGTATGTTTGAAAAATAGCGACTTTTATTTCTAGTTGTTCTAACTTGGTAATCCACCCTGAATCCCAGGACCAGAGAAAAGTTGGTTTCTATATGTGTGTGAGTGTGTGTGTGTGTGTGTGTGTGTGTGTATGGCAAGCATGTTTTTCTAGTCTATAAATGGGGGCTGAATAATCCCTTCAAAATGAAGGTCTCTGCACCCAGAAAATGAGCACATCATGGAGTAAGATTCTAGGGTAGCAGTTTCCTTTATGGATAATTGCCCAAACTGATTATAGTCTCTCGCTGTACCTTGAAATATAAGCAAAGGAAAGAATGAAGTACATTTTCCTTCAGGAATTACACTTGTCATGCTCTGGGGAATGTGATGTGTGAAAAGCATTTCCACATACTCACGCTAAAGGTATTAAAGGGTTTAGAGATTGTCTCAGCAGTTCTGTGGCAAGGAAAACAGAGAGGGAGAAACAGAAGATGAACCAGAGCCTCACTGCCAGGTACTGGCTGACCACATGCTACCAGATTCTCCTTCCTGCAGGAAAGAAAAATACAGAGGGGGAGAAACACATGGTCCTCCTCACCAGAGAGCTTATGAGGCTAGCAAAGAATCTGCATGACACCATGCTGACCAAATCGCTTGGCTCTGCTCCATCTTGGCCCCCTTTCACATTACACAATCACAGTGCTATGATTCTACTTGAATTGCCACTGCAGCATTCGATGGAATCCTGGGATTTGCAGTTTGGATGCATTTCAATTAGGTTTCAGGTCTCCTGATAGAACAGAGATGATTTTGATCATCTACACTGGGAGCTATGTCTGTTGGTTCCGCTGGATCACTCAGCAGCTTTTGATAGCATCAACCATAGTTTCTTTCTGCTCTGCTTCTTTGGAGTGAGACTTGCAGGCACTATTTTCCAGTGGTTCCAGTCTTTACTGGAGGAGTGAATTCAGGAAGAGGTGCTGGGGGGTTCGTGCTTGACACCTTCAGCCTCTCAGGTTTCCTTTCTGTCCCACATGACTCTTAACATTTACTTGAAACCACTAGGAGAGTTCATCCAGTGTGCTGGAGTCTGGTGTCCCCAGTATACTGATGTCTCCCAGCTCTATCTTTCCTTTTCATCTCACTTCAAGGCAGCCACTTCAGTGCTAAACTAGTGCCTAGGGTCAGTAACAAATTGGATGAGGATGAGCAGACTGACATACAATTCAGCAAAATGAGGTGCTCCTGATCAGCTGAAAAACAGATAAAGGAATGTGGATTCAGTCTCCATCAGATGACATTACACACCTCTTGAAAACAGGTTCCCAGGAGTCTACTTCTGGATTCAGACCATAGCCTGGATGCCCAAGTTTCACTGGTGGCAATTAAAACTGGCATATTGGCTGTAGCCATTCCTGAAGATGTCTGATCTAGTCACAATGATACATGTGTTTGTTCCACCCATTTGTTTTTTTTAATTATTTTTTATTCAAGTTTCCACAAAAACACATTACATACCATTATAACAAACATATACAACATTTTCTTACAACATATAACAACATATATTTCTTACAATCTATAACAATAAAAACCAACAAAACTTTTGACTTCCTTTATACACTTTATGTTCTCTATTGGCATTCTTTTTCTATATTCTATTTGTCAATTTCTTAGCACATATAATTCTTTTCGTTCCTATTCTCAATATCCTACTATTTCAATTCCAGCTTAAACTTATATCTTTTTCTAATTGTTACTACGGGAAAATTTGCAAATAGAAACTTCAAATGCATAATGCACCATGGACCTTAATATTAGGTTTTGAACATCCCTCAATAGTCTCTCTCACTTTCTCCATGGTACTAAAATTTTTTAGCTTTATTTTCCTAAGTTTATCGTTTAACAAATGTCCTTGTTAATCTCTTATATTTTCCTGCCCTAATCTTTTCTTAGTTAATTATCTTTTACCACAACTGTTATGTTTCCCCATCTTTCTTTCAACATTGTCATTATTGGACTCCACATTAACCAGAATGACTTCAATCCTTTACCCCTCAATAACAGTGATAATTTATCTATTTCCATCATATTGTATATCTTAATAAATCATTCTTGAAGAGTCGGCGCACTCACTGTTTCCAATATTTTGCAAACCATTCTTCCCGCCATTATGATATAAAGTAATACTTTTTGTTGCGGTGGGGTCAAATTTGGGATACAATCAATCATATTGAGCAGATATATTTCCGGTAACATCTCAAATTCCTTTTCTAATACTTTTTCTATCTGCTCATGTATCCTTCTCCAGTATTTTTGAGCTTGGGTACAGCTCCACCATAGATGAAACAATGTCCCCTTATATTTGCATTTCCAGCATTTATCGTCTGAGTTATTAGTCATTTTACCAATTTTTACCAGGGTACAGTACCACCTGTAGAAAATCTTATAATAACTCTCTTTCAATTGAGTTGCCTTTAACCATTTATTTATTTTACACCACATTTTCCCAGGTTTCAGGCTGAATTGACCACTCAATATCTTGAGCCCATCTAATCATATTGGATTTTACTACTTCCTGCTCTAAATCCAGGTCCAATAATATCTTATAGATTCTCCCAATACAATGTTCAACCCTCTTTTAAAGATGATATCTAATTCATTTTCCACTAGTGTGATACCTATGTTTTTTAAATCTGTCCTTGCTTTTTGCAAGAGTTGAGTCATCAATAACCAATGAGTTGACAACCCCATTTCTATCAGCTCCTCTCTATTTTTACATCTTATATTACCGTCTTCCATCTCAAGTAATTCTATGTAAGTAATCCATTTACCTAGTCTCGGTCTATCTCTTCTGTAAAAGGCTTCGTGGATGGATACCTATGAAGGAATTCTGATATAGAATTTATTTTTGAAATACATCCAAACTTTAAGCAAGGCCTTTCTAATTATGTGATTATTAAACTCCTTATTCACCTTTGCCTTGTCATAAAATAAATATGCATGCCACCCCCAAGAAAGATCTGCCCCTTCCAAGGACAGAAGCCTCTCATTTTCTAACCTAGACCATTCACAAATCCAAGAGAGGGCACAAGCCTGATAATATATTTTTAAATCAGGTAACCCCATTCCGCCTTTTTCTACCTTCTCCTTTAAATTTCTCATCTTGATTTGTGGTTTCTTTCCATTCCAGATAAACTTAGCTAGGTCCTTATTCCAGGTGTTAAAGATTACATTATCTGTTAGGATTGGTAAGTTGTTAAACAGGAAAATCATTTTTGGCAGAATATTCATTTTAACAGCAGCTAGTTTCCCCAATATAGACAAATCCAGTTTAGCTCATCTCTCCAAATCTCTTTTAATAGCTTGACAAATTGGTTTATAATTATTAACAAATAGATCATTATTTGTTTTTGAAAGCTGAATTCCTAAATATTTAACCTTTTTTACTACTTTAAATCCTGAATCCTGTGCTAATTTTAAATCTTCTTTATGAGTAATATTTTTAGTGAGGATACTGTTTTTTCTTGGTTTATTTTAAACCCTGCTAACGAACCATAATCATCCAAAATCTGCCTCAGTTTCCCTATCCCTTGGTTTGGTTCCTGCAAAATCACGACCAAGTCATTGGCAAATGCCCTTATTTTAAAAATATGATTTTTCACTTGAATACCCTTAATCTCCGTTTCCTTCCTGATTTTTATACAAAGTACCTCTATAACAATCAGAAAAATTAGCGGAGATAAAGGGCATCCTTGCCTCGTTCCTTTATTTATATATATCTGTTCTGACCTCTCGCCATTAACAACAATTCTCGCGCTCTAATCTTTATAGATCTGTAATACCCAGTTTTGAAATCTGTCCACACATTTATCTTCCTCAATAATTTTTCCATAAATATCCAATTAACATTATCGAACGCCTTCTCTGCATCCAAGAATAATAATCCCAGCTTTTTCATTGTGTACATGACAATACTCCAAGATATCTATGATTACTCTTGTATTTTCTTTTGTAGATCTTCCTGGGAGGAAGCCATTCTGATCACTATTTATCCATACTCCAAGAACTTTTTTTAACCTTTCCGCTAATATCATCGCTAGTATCTTATAATCACAGTTGAGTAGTGAAATTGGTCTATAGTTCTTGGGCTCTAAACGATCTTTATCCCCTTTGGGTATCATTGTTATCAATGCTTCATCCCATGATCGAGGTCTTTTCCCTCTGTCAAGCTCATTTATTACTTCATGTAAATAATCGATTAATTCTTCCTGAAATATTTTATCAAAGGTTGCCGTCAGGCCATCTGGCCCTGATGCTTTCCCTGGTTTCAGCTTTGTAATAGCATCCCTGATTTCCTGTTTTGTGATTTGTATATTCAACATCTGCGTTTGATTTTCTTCTAGACCAATTAAATGTTCATCATCTAGGTCAGTGGTTCTCAACCTGTGGGTCCCCAGATGTTTTTGGACTTCAGCTCCCAGAAGCCCTGAGCATTGACCATAGTGGCTGGGGCTTCTGAGAGCTGAAGTTCACAAACATCTGGGGACCCACAGGTTGAGAACCACTGATCTAGGTATTTATCAATATTTTTGATCATCTGAGCTGATTGTTTCTGTTGTTTGAAAAGTTCTTGAAAATAATTCGTGAAGGTTTTTTTTAATTTTGTTCTGTGTTCGGTGAATTACCTCTCCTTCTTTTATTTCACAAATAAGTTTCTTTTTGGTTTCTTTTTTTAGTTTATACGTAGCCATTTCCCAATTTTATTCGAACTTTCGAAGTGTTTTAACTTCGCTTGATTTAGTTTTCTCTGCAACTCCTCTGTATCTAACAAACTTAGTTGTTTTTGAAGAATTTCAAATTCTTGTTTAATAATCTTATTACCCGGGAATTGCTTTAACTCTTTTTTAGCCATATGATTTAAAATATCTGCCCTTTTTCCATCCCTTTTCCTTTTCATATAAGCTTCTTGTTGGATAAGTAGTCCTCTTATTACTGATTTTCCTGCATCCCAAGCCACCTGTGGTGTTACCTCCTTCCCCCAATTTTCCTTAAAATATAGTACTATATCATTTTTTAAATTTTTCTACTATTTGTTCATCTTTCAGAGTATTTTCTTTCATGATCCAATTATGTTCATTTTTCCAGAGGCCTAAAGTCATTTGAATTGGGCAGTGGTCCGATATACGTCTCGGCATAATATCTATTCCCTTCAGCTCTTTGGTAAGCCCCTTGGATACCAGGACCATGTCAAACCTTGACCACGTGTTATGAGCTTCTGAGTAGAAGGTATACTCTTTTGCATCATTATATAAAAAGCGCCAGGCATCCACTACTGTCAATAAATCCATCATTTCAAAAAAAACTTCTTGGAGGTTTGCCTTGTTTTTCTTGTTTTGTGTATATCCTCTGCTCAGAGTAGTTATCAATCACTGGGTTAACTACCCCATTAAAGTCACCCAAAATCTCCACCTCCCGATACTCCAAGGAGCCAACTTTGTCGCTAAGCTGATCATAGAAACTTGACTTGTTTAATAGAGGGGCATAAATCCCCACCACTAATATCTTATATTGAGGTAGAGATATCTCTATCCCCACCATTGAGGCCTCTGTATCCTTGAATATCTCAGTTGCCTCGTACTTTGAATTTACATATATTGAAACTCCTCTTTTTTCTTATCATATAATGGTGAGAAAACAGTACCTAAACTTTTATTAATCAGGTATCTTGCATCTTTATTCCTTATATGTGTTTCTTGGAGACACACCACATCTGGTGCAAATTTTTCTAGTTGATGAAATATACTTTTTCTTTTAATCGGGGCGTTCATACCTCTAACATTCCAAGTAATAAATTTCATTGTTTCTGAACCATTTGTAATTAATTTGAAATCAATATTAATTCTTACCGAAAAATAAAAATTTATTTCAATCCCAAAATACTATCCTTTAATACAATATGTCTAGAAATTTCCCTCCGTTTCTACTCCTCCTCTTCTTCCTCTAGCAGTTCCTCTTTTCCTTCTGTAATTTCTTCTCCTCCTGGGTTCTCACATCCCTGATCTTTCAGTTCTGTGTCTTTTTCTTCTTCTTCTAGTTGCTCCTCCTCTTCTAGATATTCCTCCTCAATGTTATAATTTTTAACTTGTGGGTCCTCGGATGAAGTCTCTTGAGTCACATTTAATTGATTCTCTCAGCCTAACTTTCTATCAGATTCCTCCCGTTCCTTTAATTCTTTTCTTCCTATATATACTCCCTCACTTTTGATGAGGTCCCTTTTCCCTTTTCTATCTTAATTGCCTGGTCTTTCTCTCTTCCATTTTCCGTTCTTTGCTTTTCCGTCTCTTCCTTGTTTTTTCTCATAAATTCATGTGCTTTCATTGGGGAGTTGATTGTATATCTCTTTGTTCTGAAGGTGAAAATCACACCTTCAGTTTTTGCCCATCTATATTTTATCCCTAAAGATGTTAACTGAGTCATTAAGGAAGAGTATTCTTTTCTCTTCCGCAAAATCTGAGCCGGCACATCTTTAAATATCATCAGTTTGTTCTCTTCAACATATAATATTTCGGAGTAACTTTGATGTAATATCAACTTCTTTCACGTGATCCCTAAGAAAATAAATCACCACATCGCGGGGAACGTGTCTTTTTTTAGCCACAAAAGAGCTGACTCTAAATAACTTATCAACTTCCAAGTCAAGTTGTTCCGGACTCCAATTGATAAATTTAGCAAGTGGAGGAATCAATCTCGTTGCCAAATCTTCCTCATTTACCTCCACCAGACCTCTTATCTTAAGGCACCTTTCTCTCATCTTAAGCTCCACATTTCTAATTTGGTCTCCAGTACCTATTAACCTTTTTTCCATTTCTGGTACTGCTTTTTCCAATTTGCCCGTTCTGTCCTGAAGACCTTCGATTTTTACACTCATCTCCTTCATGTCACTGGTTATATTTTCTAGTTGGGTACCTATGTTGCCCGTTTCTCTCTTGACATCTTTAAGGTCACTTGACATTTTCCTAATTTCCTTCTTAAATTCCTCTCTTAATCTTCGCATCTCCTCAAGGATTGATACCCCAAATTCTGTCATTCTTGTTGGATCCTCCATTGTTGTTTGTTTAAGCAGGACCGCTTTTCTCATACCTGTCGCCATGCTTTCCGTGTTATACTGTAATTGATCCCCGCTTGTTAATTATTAATTATTAATTATTTAAGACTCTATTTGTCTAAGGACAGATCCAATAAAAAAAATAATAGCTAACAATAGTTTACCAATAATGACACTATTTTATATAGTAGCTAATCCACCAGTACTTAAACCCAATTCGCAATACCTATGGAGCCTAGTATCGAACCAAATCAGAAAAGGATAAAAAAAAAAGAATTCTTCTTAGAGGCTTGGACGCACTCTTAGCATTTAAAAACTAATAACCATTTTTGATCAAAATTTTAGTTTTATCCTAGTTCTGTTATAACTGTGCAAGTTTGGAATTATTACAAAGCAATATTAATCAATACAAAGCAATTTAGTACCAAGTAATATTAATCAATATAAAGCACTAAAGACAAAATAAAAGACATAAGTTCTCCTTACACCAATAATATATCATTAACAAGGCTGTTCTCGCCTGTCAGTACTGTACTACACTTGTAACCGAGTTGTATCCCCTTCTGTTCCTGCTCCTTCTAATAAGTTGCCCACAACTTCTTACAATTTTAACAGTAGCCCCGGAGGAACGAAATTTTTTCAGCTGTAGGTTTTAACTTTACATTTGGCAAGGTTAACTTTCCTTGACATCGCCTCCGCCTTTAGCTTGTACTTTTCCCAAGCTTAACGTCATTCCTAATTCTCCGCTCTCCCCCGTTCTGCCCGTAGCCTCACCTCCGACCTCTGCGCCTCTTCCAAAGGCGTCGGTCCCAGTATGGGGAAACACAGAAATTACTGTTCTGTAGGATATGCAGTGCCAGATATTTCAAAAGCCTTTCAAGATGTTGCTTTTATTTTTTTATTAATTAGTGTCCACCAGGAAACTCCTTACGGAGCCCACAGGAGATAATGGCTTGCCTGGTATGTCGGCGTTCTTTGTTTTCCGTTGATACTTCTTCCCCTCCTTCTCTGCCAGCGCCACCACTCTTTTCTCTCTTCAGTCCCCCTTTCCCACGGGGGTCTTCCTCAGTGTTCTTCTAACTGAAAGTATCTCCCCGGCGGTTCGCTCGCTCGCAGCTCCGTGAACTTGAGACTGGACTCCTTAGCAGAAACACCGGAAGTCCCCTGTTCCATCCCATTTGAATTACTGTAACACACTCTACATGGGTCTGCCTTTTAAACATGTTTAGAAATTTCAGTGAGTACAAGATTATGTGGCCAGTCTATTGACCAGAGCTGGTTAGAGGGATGACAGAATATACTTATTACAACAAATTCACTGTCTACTGATCTGATTCTGAGCACAATTCAACATTCTGATTGTGAACCCCCTATAGGACTTGGGTCCAGTTTATTTGAAGAACTGTGTCTATTCAAATGAACTTCCCCAAGTTTTGAAGTATTTGGGGAAACTTGGCCAGACCAAGCCTTCTCAGTGGCTGCTCCCAGACTATGGAGCTCCCTTCCACAGGGAAGGTGTCTAGGCTGGACTCTTTCTGCCTTCTGCCTAGCAGGTAAAGGCCTTACTATTCAGTGGGGCATATGTCTGCTAATGGGGAGATATACTTCCCCTCCTTCTTGTTAAGTTTTTAAGCTCTTTCAACTCAGTGCCTGTCTTAAACATGATAGCTTATTTAACTGTTTGGTGTGGTCAGAAATAAAAAACAGTGAACAAAACTCACACGGATTCACAAGAATACAAAAAGGCCTTTTACACTGAATAAAATAACCAGTCTACCTAAGGCCATTTCTGCACTGCACTGTTACAGTGCTATTATTCTAGTTTCAACATCCGGTGGAATTCTGGGGTTTGTAGTTTACTGAGGCCAAAGAGCTCTCTAGCTGAGAATTCTAAAGACCCCTCTCTAAACTGCAAAATCTTAGGATGTTGAAAGTAGAATTATAGCACTATAACAGTGTAGTGCGGAAATGGTCCAAGTTTGCTCTATACTGACTGGCAGCAGTTGTTCAAGATTTCAGATAGTATTTTTCCCCACTCTACGTGCCAGCACAGTGTAGCAGTTTGAGTGCTGGACTATGACTCTACTGACCAGGGTTCAAATGCTGTCTTGGCTATGTGAACTCACTGAATGACCTTGGGCAAGTTGCATTCCCCCAGCCTCAGAGGAAGACAAAGGCATATGCCCTCAGAACAAATCTTGCCAAGAAAGCTCTGTGATAGGTTTGCCTTAGAGTTGCCATAAATCAGAAATGACTTGATCAGCAACAACAACAACAAGGTGGGGATACTGGAAATCAAACCTCAGGACTTTTTGCATGAAAAACATGTATTCAGTGGCCTACAACCCTTTGCTAAAGACAAAACCTGGAGTTTTACGTGATGTAGAATCTCTGCAAACTCCCAAATTAAAGTTTCGCAACATCCTTAAAAAGAAAACATTTTAAAAACCCACACAACGAGTCATCAATCATGTAGGGAAAATAACCTTCCCTACTCCATATACTGCAAATTCTACAACAATCCTCCTTCAAAGGTGCCTGCTTCTCAATCTATTGATTTACAATCTGGTCTGTTGTATCCTAGACTTTACAGATTAGCATCTCAAAGTGATGACTAGCAGCCTGACCACCAGTTTCTCTTTCTCTGCCTGTGGTCAAGGAAAAACTGCTCAGAATCGGTTCACGCACTTATACCACTGTCTACCAGACAGAGCCATAGATGTCTATTACATGCCATCCAAAATGTAGATAAGCAGTGCCATCCTAAAATCAATCCCTGTGCCTCTGAGTAGCAGCACAGGCATTTCAAGCAGCCTGCACTGACCAATCTCTCTTACACTTGGACAAATCTCCTTCAGGATAGATCATCTCTCTTGGGTAAAAGGACCTCAGATCTCAGAACCTGTAATACATAACAGCTCTGCTGATTCTCTCTAGCATAATCCACTGCTCATCACATCCCCCTCTGGTGCAAGTTACTACAGTGTCACAATCAGAGGATTATAGTAATTACTTCGAATAGAGGATAAGAAGAAGGAACAGGTGAATTTTAATGGCAAGGAGACTGCTAGTTCAAAGGACTCTGTTATTAATATTTATTATTTGTTAAGAATTCAGGGTATTTTCAGTGGAATGCAAAGCTCAGAGAATGACAGGGCTCCTGCTGTGTGCAGGTTGAATAAACCTTCATCACATACACAAAAAAGTGCTGGGAAACTAAAAAAAAAATTACTCACAATATATGATGGTTGGGAAGAAGAATAGGGCTATAAGGGAAAGACAATGAAAAACAAAATAATCATTGAACAAAACATAAGTTAAGAACAGTAGGAAGAAAAATTGAAAAATGATTTACAATAGAAGTAAAGTTGTTTTCAGCATAAGAACAAATGCTTTCACAGTTTCAGTTGTATCTCATAGAAAACAAAACTATATTCATGCTGATTTTCTCCTTCTCATCCTTCTCAGTCCACAGAAATATTTCCCAAATAGCCCAACTAAGAAGTGTTCAAAACGTGAAGCTCTGAATGCTTCTGATCCTTTTGCTATGGTGAGAAAAAACTCTTAATCCTTTCAGACTCTGATAACCTGTTGCTCCTTAATCTCTTGAGACTCTATCACTCACAACTGGCATGTCCCTTCATACAACTTGAAAGCAGCAGTATCACATGTAATTGGCAAAGCACTCAAAAGTACATTTACACCAGCTATCAGTCTGGAAGCTGCTCCCTAGGCTATGAATTCAGAAGACGATACTGTATTATAAAGATGTTTTAAACATTCAGATCTCTGGAATGAAATCAATTTTTTACCATATGCTGGTTCTTGCAAATATGATCTATCTGAATTAATGATGTATAGAACAGCAGCAGTAACTTAACTTACTTTATTGAAAATATTCATTTATTTTATATCCGTCTCCTTCCCAGAGCTGAGACTCTAAACAGCTCACAACAAAATGAACTTTTAAAAGTACGGGGCATCAGAGATGTAAAAAGTTAGAATATTAAAATGCAGTCAAACAAATCAGGTCACTATAACACAATCAGATTGATAGCAATTTAAGAACACATCAGTAAAAAGTGCACTTCCCACTTTCTAAAAGTCCCTTCCACCCCAAGCAGTCACTTTCCCAAAGCCTTATAAAGTTGTCTCCTGACAGAAGGGCAGGAAATGGGGGAGACAGTCCAGGCTTAGTTTTGTAGGTTCAGAGCAACCCCTAAGAAATCCTTATATCTGAAGGAGGCAGGACTGAAAAAAGGCCCTCCCCCTAAGATCTCAAAGGTTTTGTTGTTTTTAACTGCTGTCTAGTTGACTTTAGCTTATGGCAACACTATAAGTCCAAGTTACCCCATCATCAAAAGCCCTGCTCAGATCTTGTGGCTTCCTTGATTGAGTCTATCCACTTGTAATGTGACCTTTCTCTTCTTCAACTGCCTTCTACATTAAAAAGAATTATTATCTTTTCTAGAGAGTCATGTCTTCTTGTGATATGTCCAAAGTATGATAGTCTAATTTTTGATATTAGCAGTTCATGCTCTGTGCCACAATCTGCTCCTAGTCTTCTTTTTGGAGAGAGAATATTCTGCTTTGGATTATCTAGGTCTATTTCATTTTTATATTGGTTATCAGGTGATGTCCATGTATGCAATCACTTCTTGGATTGCTTGAAGAATGCATTTGCAGTAAATAAATCATTGGCTTCACAAAATTCAGTCAGTTACTCTCCTGCTTCATTTCTTGATCCTAGGCCAAATTTTCCTACAGTCTTTGATTCTGCTCTGTTTCCTACTTTTGCATTCCTATTGTCTGTGACTAACGTCATGTTTTAGTGTGTGGTTAATTTCCTCCTTGACTCCTGCACATAATCTTTCAATTTCTACTGTTCTTCCTCCTCCTCCTCCTCCTCCTCCTCTTCTTCTTCTTCTTCTCCTTCTTCTGTCTATGTAGTTGGAGCATAAACTTGGATTATATATATATTGATGGGCTTTCCCTGAAGTTCTATTAATATTATTTGATCAGACTTTGCATTATATTCTTTGACTGCTTTTGCTACATCCCTCCTCCCTAGTAATGTCACTCCATTTCTTCTTACTTTTTCATTTTCTGAGTAAAATTCTGTGTAACTACCTGACTCAAAATGTTCCATTCCTGTCCTCTTTAGCTCATTCACCCCAAGTACTACAAAGTTTATACATTTCATTTCTTGTTTCACACTTTCCTTTAATCTCTGAGCACCTCAAGAGCTGAACGTCCTTTCGGTTGAAATCCATTTGTGTCATTAGCCATAGACCTACTTATAATTGTTCTCTACGGTACGCCAATAGCTCACTGAATGTCATCTGACCTGGAAGTCTCATCTTCTGGCACCATCTCTTCTTTCATTTTGGATTTTCTTATCATAAAGTTTTTGTGGTAAAATACAAAAAGGATTTACTGCGCCTCCTTCTGTGCAGTCTTAACAAGTGTTTGCTATGGTGCCAATGCCGTTGTCTCTGAGAGATCTTCTGGCAATGCCCCCCCACACACACACACACTACAACTGCTGCCCAGTAGCTGTTTGGCACACTTGATCTGGCTCCTCAGCAAAAGCCTGACCCTACCAGCAGCACTGCTGCCATCAACATAGCCTCCTGCTTCACAGGAGCATGCAATCTCACCACCACAGAAAGGTAGTGCCATTTATGAGTCTCAAGGTCTGGGTAGGCTTACACAGGAAGTATGCTTCTTCAGACAACCTAAGCTGTACAGGGTTTTATATGTCATGGCCAACAGTTTCAGCCCCACAATTGAGTACTGGTCAGTGAAACTGGTATAACAAGTCACATGCTCTATGCAATCAGCCCTAAACAACAGCCTGCAATCCTATGGTCCAGTTTATCTGGCTGAACAGTACAAAGATACTTGTGGGGACAGGTCATGTGGTCATATGTACATGCTTGGACAATATCATGGGGGCATTTTCCCACTATCAAGGCTGATCCTTTCTATACATAGCAGATGAAAGGTTGTCATCAGTAAACCATGTCATAATTGGTAAGTATCTCTGGTGTTGCCATGGCTGCTGAGCAGATATCCACTACTATTATTATGCTTTGTATAATTTAAAGCAGAATATTTTCATTTTGACTTTGGTGCTGTGAGTACACAGGCTCACAAATGCAGTTGGTTAAAACAGTGGGTGTACTGATTTAGCAGAACTACACATCAGTATATATTTAAATACGGCAACTCATCTGCATTATGAATCAGGTCCTACCATAATACCTGATACAACAAAACACAAATTATATGCAGTGTCTTATTTTAAAAGTTTAGTTCAGTGCTAATTAAAATACCAACAATCTTCCTCATGAAGAAGTGCATTTTATCAAAACAAAAATGCCTATCTTTTTAAGTGTTCCATTCTCTTCTATCTCTTCTTTTTTGGCTTGATATTTCAGTTTAGTTTACAATATTTTTTAAAGGGTTTTCTGAAGCAAAATGCTAGAGTGAAGACACTTTTTCCAGAATGATGATTTGTTCAGGGCAGAGATGGGGAGCCTATTTTGACCCACAGGCTGAACTGGTTCCAGACAGGTACTTGTGAGCTGCATGCCAGCAATGACTGAGGCTGCAACCCAAAGTGGCTGCTGATATGTTCCCCACAAACATACTTTATCCCAGGCACACAAACACATATACATCTTGGCCACAAAAGGAAAGAACTAAGGCAGCAGAATCCAATTCTCTAATTTACCACCATTCCAGAAATAAATTATTGAACAAAACACCTTTTCAGTATATTACCCTCTGTGTTCTTTTTCATGTTGCAAATAGAGGACCCTGTCTTTTTCTCTATTACCTAGGTTGCCTCTCTGATAGGGTTACCATAAAAAAAGAGGATACATTTGCCAACTGCCTACTTCAAGCCACTGATCACTATCATGACATTTAAAATTAAATGTTGTTGCCTGCCTTCACATCATTTCTGAATGTCAACCCTAAGATGAACCTATCACAGGGTTTTATTGGCAAGATTTATTCAGAGAGGGGCTGTTTCTGTCTTGTTCTGCAGCTAAGAGTGTGATCAGCCCAAGGTGGGTTCCCATGGCTGAGCAGGAATTCAAACTCTGTTCTCCAGAGTCCTAGTCCAATGTTCAAACCATTATACCATGCTGGCTGTCCTCAATTTAAATACCTCTACAATGTAAGATGTGATAATTGCTAATATCCCTAACCTTGTTGTATTTCAATAACAATAATTTTGCCTTCCCTTCCCCCTCCTCCACTTCTTCCACCTCACCTGTTCCACCAAGTCACCTTGCCTGTTCCATCATCCCCAATATCTGGAGTCTCCGTCAGCCACCCAGTTGAATAGGTAGCCTTTCTCCTCTGAGTGTGTCTCCCTTTCCCCTTCCCAACACCCTCCCAAGGACATTTTCATACCTTACCTGATCCAGCTGTCCTCCCGTCACAATCCCAGCAGCACCTCTGGCAGGAAGGGAGAGTGATGGAAATGCTCTCCTCCATACCTGACCAGCTCCCTACTGAAGTGAGTGAGAGCAGTGCAACCAGGCTCTTTCCCATGTTGTGCAGCAGAAGGAAGTGCCTCCATTGCACTTCCTGCCCTTCTGCATGGCCAGGAAAGATGAGAGCATCACACAATTGGGGGTTATTGTGTGGAAGAAACTCCATCAATGATATATCCCATGATTGCACTGGTTGGCAACGCGAGAAGGGCAGGACCATGACAATGTCACACGGAAGTGTTGTTGCGGTTCCACTGCTCTCATTTCCCTATACTGGGACACCCCTGTGGTGCGGAAAGGGCCTGAGTTCCAACAGGTCAAACTCCATCCCTTCTGTTAGTTGAGATGGTGAGGAGAAGACTGTGTCAGTGGGCCGGAGGCAAAGCAGCAGTGTTACCACTGCGATCTGGTCTGATCTTTGGTGAAGCAAAGATATCATTTTTGATATCATAATTCAGCCTTCTGCCACCAGCCAAGTGTTTGTGAGGCCCCGCCAAACAAGCGCGAAGCTAGGCATGGATGATACTTGTTGCTCCTAACACCAGATATTGCCAGATCCGCTGCAGGGGGAGAACTCCCAAAACAAACACCTTAACAAAAGGACTCTCTGCCTGAGAGAACACCCTGGCGAGCTAGGCACTTAACGGCCGAGCTAGCCGCATCTACATACTGGCCATACTATTGTCAATTCAGCATATAATTCAATCATGTAAATTCTGACCTTTCAGAAGCTTTGTCTCCAGCCCAAAACCTATTGTTCTCACCAGAGACCAGACTAGCCTGCGGTCGTTCTTCTCCCTATAAAAATCCCCTGTTCTGAGAGCTCTTTGGAACTCTCGCTGGACTTTGCTGAAATCACTTAACCTCTTGCTGAATCACTGGAACTCTTGTAGGACCTTGCTGAAATTCACTTGCTGAAATCACTTGAAGCTTCCATTGGATCTTCTCCCTCGCCTTGCTGCCACTTGGTCCAGCAGATTCCCCTCGGTCTCCACGCCAGGTTTCCTCCTCTTCAATTGGTGTCTCCAGGACTTCGGACAGGTGGCGTATTGCCCATTCCCCAAATTCTCTTTCTTTCCTTTCTGGTTAGGAGTGTGCTTGTGTCTTGTGTTTAATAAATACTGTTAGTATTTCAAAACTGCTCGACTCCTCACTGACCTGAACTGGTATACATAGGATAAAAGATTCCGCTGCATTGCCCTGCCTCTCGTTAGCCAAGAGAGTGCTCCAGCTAATTTTCCCCATCTTTGCTAGGTTTGTTTGGTATTTGGGTGCCCCTCCCGGGACCCCCAATTTACAGGGTAACAGCAGTCAATTTAAAACTTCCCAGACATTTTAAAAATCTGTTCAGACAGAAATCCACTTCTGAAAAAGAGGGATAACTCACTCTGACAAAGAAGGAAAAGAGAACATGTCCAGGACAAGGAGGACTAGTGGTAACCCTCCTGAACAGAAAATGAAATTCTTCCCAATTTCTGAGCGCACAGCATGCACTGTTTGGGCATAGTTGCACAATCTGGGCAGACCTTAGAGTAGAAGGAGGGGCCTCTAAGAAGGCACTTGGGCCAGATGGGAAGACATCAAAGGTCAGAGGTTTCTCACCCCTGCTTTAAGGGTTTTTTTTTGTTTTGTTTTTTAAAGGGGATAGGGATCAAGGATCATTCTGGGCACTTATTCTTTCATGTCTGGTAAATAGGTTTTTGCAGGATTTTGAACCATTTTAAAACCCTACAAAACTTCTGTCATGACTAGAAGCAACTGCAGGACAAAAGAAATGTGTATGCATACCCAGAGAAGGGAAGCTACTCGGAATGCACTTTCAGCTCTCTGAAAACTATTATCTGCCTCCAGCCTAAAATACAGCAGACGCCTGTTTCTTTTGGCAGTAGGAACCGTCTGCAACAATTTAAGATAAGCAATCTACTTACAAAGGCCATTATCAATTTTGCTTAAACATAAAGAGTAACTTCCTATGCAGGGGCAATCGTCCTAACTGATTTACTTTAAATTGATTAAATAAGTCAATACAATTATCTTATGTTGACAAGTTCTAAGTGGAAAAGTATATTTCTATTAAAAGAAAGAAAGAAAACAAGGAAGGATATGTTTTTAGATAACCATTTTGCATGAGGGAATTTTTTTTCTTTTTTTAAATTTTTTTATTAAAGTTTAGTCTCAAAAATACCCCCTACACACACACACACTCACTTCCACGCTTAAATCTTCCAGTTGCAATTACTTATTTCCATTACATAAAAACATAATTTCCATTTTACAGAGAAAAGAACAATTACATTATTTCTTCTTTGATTTCTTATACATTTGTATCCTTACCCAATCCAATACTCCTTTCCATTCTTTTTCAAAATTCTGGATAGATTTATTCTTCAAAGAAAATGCTGATTTTTCCATCTCTAACATATCCAGAACTTTTAACTTCCACTCCTCAATATCAATATATTTCTTTTCTTTCCAGTGTTGCACTTATGTTAGCCTTGCCGCAGTTATTAAATATAATAATATCTTCTGATGACTTCTTATTTCCCTTTGTTGCCCTAGCATATTTAACAGATATAGCGCCGGTTTCATTTCAAAGTTCAACTTACAGGGAATTTTTCAGAGTACTCTGGAATTAGAATTTTCCTAATGGTATTTTCCTTCTTCTGGAATTGTTATGCTGTTGTCATATATAGTATACAGACTACACATTTACTTATAATACTGCTTTATTACAGAGTTAATTGCCAGAATGTACATGATGTGTTCTGCTCATATACTAGCCCATTACCCAGTTTGGGAGGCTGATTTACAAAGTGTCATTGAGTTCTGCAGAGTTTAGTACCAGGTAAAGAGCCAGCGTGATGAAGTGGTTTGTGCATTGGAGACCAGGGTCCAATTCCTCATTTGGCCATGGAACCCACTCAGTGATCTTGGGCGCATCACAACATTTTCAGCCCCAAAAAACCCAATGATAGGTTTGCCTTAGGGTTGCCATAAGTTGGAAATGACTTGAAGGCCTACAACAACAAAGGCACTAGATCCCATTTCATCTTGGAAGCTAAACAGAGACAGTTCTGGTTAGTATTTGGGTGGGAGACTGCCAATGAATACCAGGTGCTGTCCATTACTGAGGGAAGAACTGGCAAAACTACCTCTGATTATTCCTTGCCTAAGAAAACCATATGAAATTCATGATGTTGCCATAAATCTACAGGTGACTTGAAGGAATATACATACACACTCAGGTATAGGGCTGTACCTTTAATGTTCCTCTACAAAGCCATGTGCCTGCTACTGATATGTACAAATCTTCTGGCAGACACAGATCTCCTGTCAGTCCTAATAGCAAACTGAATGGTGAAAAACTGACTTTACAAATATGCCAGTAACAGCCATGCAGTAAATAGACTCTTATCACTCATACAGTTTTGCCCTTTCTGCCTTCCTCTGATCTTCCAGAAGCAGCCAAGGTAATACTAAGGCAGTAGAATGAATGCAGAACTTCACAGAAGTTAATGGAATGTGGTTCCATATAGAATCATAGAGTTGAAAGAGACCACAAGGGCCATCAAGTCCAACTCCCTGACATACAGGAACACACCACTGATACTGAAATGGAAGAGAGAGGGTCATATTCACCAAGCATTCACTTACTGAACACACATCTCATAAAACTACATCACATGCTACATTTGCAAGAGCAATGAAACTACAGTACTAGTGGGAAAGGGGTGAGGTCAGCCAAATCACTATGGGCAGGACATTGAAAAATGCAATATCCTACAACCATGCCACCATTTTCAGAGAAGTCTGGATTCACAAGAAGACACTGCTGCATGCACTGCATAGAATGGCCTCCACATTCCTTCTCCTCATCACTGTGATCAAGTTTTCTCAGCAGACTTCACAGTTGATCAGGATATGTTTTCTTTGCTGTGGTTCTTTAGACTATGGAATCAACTCCCTGGTTATGACTGTCACGCATTTCTCTCTTATGTTTGGGGGGAAACGTAAACGGCACAATTTCAAATTGGATTGACATACATAACCATCTTTAAATATTTAAAAGGTTGTGCCTACTGCTACTGAATCTGTTCTTGTTTTAGTACGCCTAAGGTATTCTTTTTTCTCTCTCTCCATATTTTTAAGCCACACAGAAAGCCGTGAAGATATGAGGTTAATATTTATAAATATATAAAATAATATTTGCCAGCTTCCTAGGAATTACATCCAAGCAATTAAGAAAACAAAAGGAGAAGGGTCAAAGCAGATCAGTAAGCAATGGCCATTGTTATCCAGTCTATAATAATAAAAGAGAAGGTTTGCTCATGTGTCTCTCTGTCCCATCCTAAGACCATGAAGCCTAGACACTAAAATGTAGTATAGATATCAAGAGGATGTATACCCCAGATATATTTTCTTTTTTAAATTAGTTTGTCTGAAGCTACAAGTTGTAACAGGTGGTAGACATCCCTGATCAACAATGGGAGGTTCACTCCTCCAGAGGGCTTGGAGACAATTCCCATTGGTGCTCCTCT
Source organism: Iguana delicatissima (assembly GCA_948472985.1). NCBI lineage: Eukaryota > Metazoa > Chordata > Lepidosauria > Squamata > Iguanidae > Iguana > Iguana delicatissima. Next base: position 1,005,025 of record CAOKZL010000187.1, on the reverse strand, counting down.
TTGCAGTGCTCCTATCTCTTCAAATAGTTCCAAATGAGGAAAGAGAAAGAAAAGTTCCTTTGACTGGTAAGGGAAGACTGAATACTGTACAGGAAAAGACTGACTGAGCACCAGGGTGAAGAAGAAAAAGAAAAAAAGAGTCAGGATGCAGCTCTGTAGAGTTGTAGGTAGAGAAATAAATGGTTTTAATCCTTCGAAACTGGGTGCTTTTAACGTATTTAAAATGTACACTGTTACTTCATGAAAGTCTTGTATTGTAGAAGAGTTTATGATGCATCTTGTTACCTATGTGTCAAGGTGCAGAAAGGGTGACTGACTCAGAAATGCGTACAGGTATATCTCAATTAACAAAGTAGGTCTGGTCTAGGGATAGAGATAGGTTCCTACACCACAAAAATGAAAAGCAATTCAACACCCCGTCCCAGTCCGTGCCCCAAAACAACATTTTCTTCAAGGTTATTAAGAATGCATGCCCCATTGAGCTGGGTTTTTTACCTCTTTCTTTTTCTTCTGAGGATTTTTTTTTTTAAAAAAGCTAATCCTCCAAACTTTGGGGTTTCCACAAGCCTACTGGTACTTCCTTCTTTTGCATAGGTGATGCCGTTTTTGCTACATATGCAGAGAAACAAGAGGAATAACTAAAGTATAATTCTCAGATATAATTGGGCAATTTTGACCTTGTTATTGCACGTAACATTTTTACAACCTTGGTCCCTCTGTTGAATTTAACATTGCCCTCCTCACCCCTTTACAGATTTTTAAAATTATGGAAATAGTTACTCTATTTGCTTTTTCACAAAAAGAGTTTTGAAGTGTGACAGTTCAGTGCCACAGAAATTCTATATGTGGTAGCAAAGGCACTACAGCACATAAATGTATCTACATTGCGTTATTTGTAGAAAATACAGAATGGCAATTTGCCAGTTCTGAAAATGTGGCTTTCTCATAGTATCTCAGTTTAAGCTGTAACACATGAATTCCATGGCAAAGAAGAGAAAGAATGTGTGCTGCTGATTTTCCAGCCAACATACATAAGTTGTTAAGTCTTGTTAAGTGCTGAGGTTTTTTTTTGGGGGGGGGGTTACACAGAAACTGAGTGCTAACAGATCACTGCCACAAGATCTGTGCACATTCAGGATCTCCGAATTCAAATAGATCCAGTTGAGTGACCTAAAAATCATTCCAATATTAATAAAATGTATGCAAGGAAGAAACCACCACATGATACGCCCCCACTCCCACACAAGCCAAGAATTAGAGTTTACTTGTGTTCTAAAAGATTATAGTATTGGACAGAACCCAACATCATAGGAATGGGCTTCCATTCAAGGAAAAAATTTCCTCCCTTTTCCCTACTGGAATCCCCTCAAATCCTCTCCGGAGAGTCTCCAAACCTCCTGAGCAGGTTTTGGGAATACATGGGGACAACAGAGTGAGAGGGATTTGCCCCTTCCCCTATTGCACTGGTGGAAGCTACTGCATCAGAGGAAAGGCTTAATTGGATTCTACCCACGAGGGTGAACTAGATCTCTGGAGGGTCCACTGAATACTACCAAACATGACATACTCTAGATCATTGTTTCTCAAACAGGAATGCCCCCAATGTTGTCAGACTTCAGCTCCCAGAATGCCTTACAATTTGCCATAAAGGCTTAGTCGAAGCCTAACAACATCCAGAGCTCTCCCCATCCCAACCCCCAGCCACTGTGAACCTATGCTGTTTCTACTATCCAGAAGTATTAGACTAGTGAATGATTTACATCCCATGTTATCACTCAGGCTTTATGTTGAATGTTCATATTCTAAAGGAGGAAAAACAAGCTAAAAATATTCCAAAATAGTGCTCCTTGTCTGGCCGTTATTGTTAGACTATCTCATATACAAGCTCACCTATACACCAAGTCATACCTCAGCCTCTACAATCTACTATATATTAACAATGAAGTTCCCAATTTCTATTCAAGTTTCCACTGAAGTCCATTGTAAAGCGTTTTTGCAAGAATATTTATAGCTCTAGATACAATCCTAACCATTCAGAAAACCCACTGGCTCTATTCTTAATCAAATGTGGCCTTCCCTATTTTTCTAGAACATGTTGAAGAAAGGCAGACCAAGGGATAATTAAATAAGACAGGAAAACCTGATTATTTATTTTGAAGTGAAATAGTGTTTTTTTTTGTTTTTTTTTTTGGTAGAGAGATCTTCATTTGAAGCAAATCTGTTAGCTATTTATCAGCTTAAGCTCATTATCTGCACATATGGTATTCGAACTGTGTGTTTTTAAATTGGGCAAGTATTTTCTGGTGAAATGTCATCCCTCCAAGTGCCAGAAACTGGGAGGAGAGGAAGGGTGGGTAGAGCTTGTTTTGTTTTTAATAGCACCAAGTTAAGTGCTACCACAATGTAACCCATACCACTTAACTATGGAAGAATCCTGTTATCTGGCAACAAGGAGGGGCGAATGCTTAAACCTTACACTGATGGAAGAAAGGAAACAAGAAACAGAAAGGCAAGCAGTATGTTCTTCCAGATTTGCATTCTGTTGCTCCATAACACTTAGGACAGACAAGTTATAAGAATCATATTTGACTCTGTAGAAACATGAACAATATAATATGCAAATAGCCAGCTCAGAGATTTCACATGCAGCCACTACATTCATATCCTGAAATGAACTTCAGCTTTCATATCCCACAACCTATAATTTGTATATGAAAAAGACAAACACTTTTGCTAACTCTGGCACGACTAGAGGCACAGAAGCTTGCTGAGGAAGAATTTGGTAGAAAATCAGAATGCCAGTTTTCTTTCTTATGCATGAAACACAGCAAATTGGCAGACTAGGTGACAGAATTAAGCTGTAAAAAACAACAATTATCTTCATCTGTTTACTAGGACCAGTTCCATTAAAAAAAAAAATCTAAATCCTCCCCAACTAACTACTGGCCTATTATACTAGCTGAACTAGGAGGCAGATGGGAAAAGACACCTCATTGATCTAATAAATTTACAATTAATTTTCTCAGTGGAGGCAAAACAATAGGTTTGTTGAGGGATGTTAAATATAAGAATTCAGTTTGTCCAAAAATTACTCCCCTATCATAAATTAAAACTCTTGCAACAAGATTTGTTCCCATTTTAGATTGCTCCACTCTTTTTTATATGCCTTTTCATTTGTCTAAAACAAAGGTAAAACATAGTTTGTACTAAATATTTTTTTCAACTAAACACACACAGATACAGAACTTGGCAGGAAATTTATAACTGGTCAGCAATTTCACAATCATGCTTTATTTTTTTTCTTCCCTTTTTTTCCCATCCCAAAAACATTAACCTAACAAGCCAAAAAATTATATCATCTTAAGATAAAAGATGTTAGAGAAGTGGGAGGGGAAGCAATCTTTCAGAACCAGCAGTCTAAAAAGTTGTATTTTATTGTTGAACACAGACAGGACACAGACAGGACAAAATGAGTAGGGTAGAGTGGGGGGGGGTCTTCTGCCAGCATGTTTCATTTAGCCTAAACTGAAACATTTTCATTGTGCTATTTTATTTCCTCCCTCTTCAACTGGCCCTTTTCCAGGTTTCTTCAGTAACACTTCCGAAATTTTTAATTGCTGTGTGCTGTGCTCCTTACAACACCTTTCAGCAATATATTTACTGACTAATGTCACTTCAGGCACTATGTGATATCACATAAGTTTTCAAATGACTCCTGAAGCCTGGCACTTAGAACCATTATCCCTCATTACATCAGTACATCCAATGCATGGAGAGTGATGTTAAGAAATTTTGCCAGTGTCTTGTTTATGATTGAGATAAGCAGACCTGACACAGCATGACAGCCTGTTGAGGATTCTCCACTGACCACAGGAATTCTTCCTTCTGTTGCAAGAGCAAGGCAACAAGCACTTTCCCCCACATTTAGGAGCAAACAATTTGCCCAAAAATATCTCTAGGATCTTTTCTTTTTGTGAAGCAAAGCAAGCACATGAGAGCCAGCATGGTGTAGTGATTTGAGCTATAACTATGAAGACCAGGGTTCAAATCCCTGCCCAACCATGGAAACCCACTGGATAACCTTAGGCAAGTCACACACTCTCTACCTCATAGGGAGGCAAAAAACCCTCTTTACAAATCTTGCCAAGAAAATCCCATGATTGGGTCATCTTAGGCCCTTTCCGCATCCTACCTCTTCTCAGGGCTGGGGCGCGGTGCTCACTCGAGCAGCCTCTCGTGAGAGGCCCTCGCGTCCCGGTTTCTTCAGTTCCGCACAAGTTTCCTGGTCACGCAAGATCCCCGCCTCTTCCTTTTAGCAGTGCAGCCTGGGACCTTCCAGGAATAGGAAGCACGACCGGCCAGCTCCTGAGGCTCCGCACGCAAGGTAAGTGTGGGGCCTGGGAGCAATGCGTGACCACGCACCATTTTTGGCTTAAAGCTGAAAATGAAAAAGAGTGCGAGCGGTGCCTGTCAGGCCCTGAAGCATCACGCAAATGTGAGCACATCATGTGGACTACTCCTCACATTTGTGCGACGCTCGAGGGGCCCTTTCGCACGGGAAATGCTGTGGGAAAAGGGCCTTCGTGTTGCCATAAATCCGAAATTACTTGAAAAGGAAAGACAAACTGATGGCTCATGAAGATAAAGATAACTAATGCTTCCTCTTTTTAATTGTTTGTGCAACAAGACCAGATTTATCACAGTTGAAAATCTATATGCACAAAAATTGGTCTCAAATGCACAACATGTCTTCTTGAAGCACGAATATTTCTTTAAAAACACTGCTTCATTTAGCACATGAGCACAAACCAGGTCAGAATTTACTTCCCTATAAATGGAATTATTGGCTTATAAAATCTTATTTAATGCCCTGTTGAAACAATATTATCTATTTGTTTTGTTTATCTAAGGTATTTATGTATTACCTCTCAGCCCAGCAGGGCTCCTGAGATTCTATCAGCAGATAAAAACATTTAAAACATTAATTGCATATTTAATAACTTTTAAAACAAACTAAAAACACTCCTTTAAAATAATTCAAAACCAGACAGTTCAAATAACCAGAGAAGTTTGAAAGACCAAAGGCCATGAAAGGGAATTAACTGCTTTATCCACATATATCCACATATCGGCAATCTACAGCCTTTAGGCAGCCCCTGAAAGTCTACTGCTCACCTTATATGTGGCCTATGATGAGTATCTACATTGCCTCTGCACCCGATACCACCCCCACCCCTTTCCTAATGCAGCCATCACGGCTGCAATCAAGCTCAGGAAGGTGGCAGGGAAATGACCAGATTCCCAACAGCTGTCTGGTGGGCTGCTAGGAACATGGTCTAAATGGAAAGTTGTCACATAATCTGTGCTCACAGCCATCTCCATTTAAGTCACCTCCTCTCTCTAGTTCAGAGCTTTCCAAACTTTTCGAGGTTAAACTAACCCCTTATAAGAAATATGGACACATACATAAATTGTAGTAACAAAATATATGGGGACACACCTACTGATAGCGCAGACTAGGAAGCTTTTCATTTAGCGGTCATAACTTTTTACATTCACTTCCGCTGTTTCAAGCTGATTACACATAGGGTGCATGCACAGTACCTGTATGATCCCTCGACTGCAGTGTGCATACACAGATATGACAGAAGGGGAATATACTAGTGCACCATACTAACCAGTACCTCTGCTGACTAAAAATGCGTGTGAGTTGGTATTGTTTATTTCACTCAGACTCAGAGATTTCTCATTACATTCATGGGACACACCTACACACTGCCGCCAACACGCTAACGTGTTGCGACACACAGTTTGGAAAGCTCTGCTCTAGTTAAATTGCAGAGGTAGGTGCAAAGTGATCTCACTGAGTGAGCAGGAGGAGTTTTAACTTCCCAGTCTCTTTATACTGAGATGAGGAGCACTTGTATGTTTACGTTTGGGATGTAAGAGTATTCACAAATTTCCTTCTCCTCGATCAGAAAAAAATGTTTCAACACATCAAGGCACTCTACAAGAAAATGGTGAAAGCCCTAGTTTTTGTGCAGGTTAAGACTGTTTTGTTAAAAATTCATTTGCAGAAAAAAAACTTGTGACTGTGCAAATAATCAATACAGTCAGCCCTCCGTACCCATGGACTCTGGTGTTCATGGATTCAACCAAGCACACTTGAAAATATTTTTAAAAAATTCCAACATGCAAACTTTGATTTTGCCATTTTTTAAAAAGGATGCCATTTTACTATACCATTGTGCATAATGAGACTTCAGTATCCATGAATTTTGGTTTCCATGGGAAGTCCTGGAACCAAATCCTAGAAGATGCTGAGTGTCGTGCCCAGCTTCCAGAGTATGGACTCTGACTCAGGGTCTGAAGCAGAGAGCACACTAGAGACTGAAACAGGGGGCATGCCAGGACCTGCAGAGTATGGTTACAGTGCCAGAAACAGAACAGAGGGTGGTGCCAGCTCCAACAGAGAGTCCTGCCTCTTACTTACCTAGACCCAGTTTCGCACAGCACAAGCAGCAAAGAGAGACCCAGAATTTATAATTTATAACCAGCAACAATCAATCAAGGCACAGCTGCACTAGGCTTTGGATCTATTTAGCTGGCGTCCTTCCCCTCCAGGAGTTGTCAAAGCTTATCTGACCTGCTACCTTGCTGGATGCCTTGACAAATGCTTGGATTGACCTTCAACACTCCTTTGCTGTGAAACCCTGCCGGACTTTATGTTGGACTTTATTTATGACTTTTTGCTTACTGCCTGTATGTAAGTAACAAGCTGGGAGAGATTCAGTTTGTTTTGTTTGATTTATCAGCTGTGCCAAGACTAAGATAGGACACTGAGGGTCCAGTATATTCAGAAAACATTGCATTTTTCACAAAATACACTATTTTATGTACTAAAAAGTCGTGATTTTTATGCAAATTCAAGTGTTTTGCACAAATGTTTTCCAACTTTTTGCATCAAAATCTTCCACAATTTCAGCCAGTGGTGAGAAAACTTGAAAAATCATTTGTTCTCACACAGTAGGCTAACGTACACAAACATTTACATTCTGAGTTTGTGCGAATAAGTGCTCATGAACATGAGTGCATGAATGCAAGGGTGTTGAATTTCTATGTACACAACTGTATCTCCTCACTTCTCATCACCACATGTAACCTTCATCCACTTCTGCTTAAACCTAAAAGCAACAGTTTCCATCTTCACCCACAACTTGATTCTTTAATTGTAGATGTGCCGCCATTTTTACAATCTGTACATTTTAAAAATGGCAAACCTAATTAATTTATAAAATATACCTTTTCAAGGGGACATATTTATACATGAATATCTTTATGTATGTGAAGTGATTTATACCTTTCTGAAACTTACAAAAAATGCTATTTGAGATAGCTTACAGAAGACTGGAAGGATACTGTCTCAAGATAATTTTGAAGTGATAGGGACCTCTGAAGAAAACTGTAGAAGCTGTATCAGAATTAGAAGTTTTATTGTGTAGACAGACTGGAATGTATCAGAAAACCAAGACTCTCCCCCTCCTCACTTCACCCATCTCATTTTTATTAAATCGCTGTTCCATTTTATAGTAATTGTGTTTTACAGTACATCAGCAGTGTCCAAAATAAACAACACTTCAGCAGCAATAAATGCTAAAATATTAACTGCCTTCTAGAGACCAAACTTTGAATAATTACCAAGAGCATAAAAGTACTCAGAGGAAAATCAAGTAGAAACTAGACCTTTAAAGCAAAATGTACAAATAGTTTCCAACACTAAGAATTAGAAGTTTCTATTTTTAAAAATGCAAGCTTGGCTTAGTCCTCAAAACCATTTTCAAAGGCCCCTTTTCTCACTGTGCCCTATACAAACTTCTTGGATTGGTTCAGACCTAACATACCATGGCTTATTCTGCCTGAGCATGCCCTATCTTCTTCTTCCATTTCACTTGGACTTGCAAGGAGGACAGCAGAAGTTTTTTGTTCCAAACTGCAAACAAACCACAGTTTCCCATGTTGTCAGAACTGAAAGAACTGTTGAATTTTTTTTAAAAAAAAAAGTGTTGTAACTCCATGACAATGAGCTGGGACTGAACCACCATTTCATTCTGGTTTGTCTGCAAGGTCCCATAGGAAAGCAGAACTGATGAAAGAGTGGACCCCCTGTTGAATGAATGGAATTTGTCCTTATTTTGGAAGCATCAAAAGAGCGAGTCACCAGATAACGAGGTGTTGAAAGAAAGAAGCTTGCTGTATGTCTCAGTTTAGTCATCTTGGCTTCTAGGAAGAGTTCAGAGGGCTGATTTGCTCTAATACCCACTTATTTGTCTTTGTCTTTTCAGAAGTTCATGGTGTCTATAGAACTCTTTTCCAGTACCACATTTCAAATGAGTTTATTTTCTTCCCATTGGATTTCTTCACTGTCCAACTCTCACAACCATACATAGAAACTGGAACTATGATGACATAGTAGTAAATAGTATATCTTTATGCTACAGGATCTCCTTTAGCTCCTTCATAGCCTGCCTTCCAAGTCCTAGTCTTCTAGTTTCTTGACTACATAGAATCATAGAATCATAGAAATGTAGAGTTGTAAGAGACCACACGGGCCATCCAGTCCAACCCCCTGCCATGCAGGAACACCCTCAAAGCACTCCCAACAGATGGCCATCCAGCCTCTACTTAAAAACCTCCAGAGAAGGAGACTCCACTACACTCCAAGGCAGAAGATTCCACAGTTTTCATTCTGATTAATGACTGAGCCAAGGCCTGGAAAATCTTGAACTATTTCCATGTCATCATGGTCTGATTTAAAGTTATGTAAATCTTCTGTGGTTATTACAGTATTTATCTTTTCTTAATGTTAAACTGCAAACCTGTCTCTGTACTTTCTTCCTTGATTTTTTTTTGTAACTGTTCAGTCTTTTCTATTTTCTATTAGTAATATGATGTCACCTGCATATCTTAAATAGTTGCTGTTCCTTCCTCCAATTTACACTCCTTCTTCCTCCTTCCTCCAGGTCTAATCCTGCTCTTGCTTCACATATAATACATTCAGCATTTAAGGATGATAAAATGCAACCTTGCCTGACCCCTTTGCCTATTGGAAACCATTCTGTTTCTCCATATTTTGTCCTGACATTAGTTTCTTGTGCTGAGTACAGGTTACACACCAGGACAATCAAGTATAGTGGCACACACATTTCTTTAAATGAGATCCATAGTTTTTCATGATCTACAAAATCAAAGGTTTTGTAGCATAGCATAGACTGATTTTCTTTTGAAATTCTTAGAATGTGTTCCATTATCCAATGTTTGCAATATGATCCATAGTACCTCTTCCCTTCCTGACCCTATCTTGGAAACCCGACCTTTCTTGCTTTATATATGGAAAAAATATTTGTTGTAGAATTTTGAAAATCACTTTGCTTGCCTGGGAAATTAATGCAATGATCCTGTAGATAACACAATCCCTTCTGTCCCCTTTCTTTTAGCATATTCTAAAGCAGTTGTTTTCAACTTTTGGCTCTCCAGATATTGTAACGTCAGCTCCTCAAATTGGGGGGGGGGCTGAAGCTCATAAGATCTGAAGGACCAAAGTCTGGGAACCACTCATAATTTTATTTAATAATTAGTGAATCATTACATTAATTCAAAGGTGTGGCTTAGCAAAAGATGGCTGCATTTCTTTTGCAGTGTATAACTCTTTTTCATTACTTGTATGATTACAGGGTATGTGTGCCCTAACTATTTCAGTGTGTTTTATACCAAAGATCAGTAGCTTGTAGTATTCTGATTTTAAGTGATTATTCTTAAATCATATTTAATTTTTCAATTCTTACTTTGAAGGATAACAACAATTACAACCTAAAATATTACTTTGAAGTTGTAATTATAATGATAGTTTACTATTTGGGGCTTAGCTTAGGTAGAGTGTTGAAACTGTAACTAATTTATTTTTACAATAAACTTGCCAAGCTCTTATCCTAAACTTGACCAATCAAGCAAGAAAACAATGCTGTAGAACACACGGATTTAAATGTCTCCATCTACAGTCAGCCCTCCACATTTGTGGGTTTCACTTTTATGGATTTGATTATTTGCAAGTTTCTCCAACCCCTGCCCTTCCCCTCAAGTGTTTCTTTTCTAAGGAAACCTTCCCTCTTAGCAGCTCCAATAAGGCCACACAGCCCTTTAAAAATCTGTATCTGGTCCTCCTCCTCCTCCACCAGCTGCTTTCAGGCTAGCTAGGGACTGCTAACAGTCCAATTTCTCAGCACCACAAATCCTCTCCCGATGCCCCAACACACACTGAAGGAAGGAGACAGGCAAGAAAGGAAGTATAGGCCCACCATGCCAACCCACCCACTTTCCTTCTCCTTTCTCTGACCTGGTTTGGATCCTGAGTCCAAGCCCTGGATCCCCACCATGCCTCAGCCCCCTTCCCACAGACACACATGCACACACATTTTGATATGTGCAGTTTTTCCATTTTTGCAGCAGTCCTGTGTTCCTAACTCTAGCAAATGTAGAGGGCCAAGTGTACAATGCGTCCACTCAAGCGTATAATCTGATGGCAAAATATCATAAACTAAAAGCAACAGAGAGAGTTGTCAGTCCTATCTTGCTAATCAACGAAGTCCTAACTATCAAATTCTTTGCAGGCAATTCCTAGGAAGCTAGATAAACATTAGCTAGACTGCTTTTTATTATATATTGTGCATAGTGAGGAACACACAAGTAATGGGAAATCAATATAAGGGGATCATCTCAAATATGCAGAAAAAGAACACAATGCTGCCCTTCTTCAATTGTTTCACTTCAGATTCAAGGTTGGAATCAAATATTTGTCCACTCTTCTGTTTTCTATTTCTTTAAAAAAAAACTTGAAGAATTGAAGCTCAGGGATATGGCTAGGTTAACATCTTTCTCCCAACATGTTAACTTTGTTTAATAAAGGGGGAGGGGTCTATAAAATCAACATCGTATAGCGGTTTGAGTGTTGGATCAGGACTACAGAAAACTAGGGTCTGAATAGATGGAATGGAGACTTACTGGGTGACCTTGAGCATATCATACTCTTGACATGAGAGGAAAACAAGGCCAAACTCCTTCAGATCATATCTTGCCAAGAGAACTCTAAGACAAGTTGGAATCGACTTGAAGGAACACAGCAACAACAACAACGTTTATTTAATGCACAAGCATTCAAAGACAGAGACACTTGCACCCTAAAATACTCCACATACACTCTTCATGTTTGAATTAAATATCAGGTAGGTTATGCAATACAGTCCCAAGGAAAAAGTTCCAGCATCTTTAAGACAACCGTCATAGAAATGTTCAAGATTTCTTATCCCACAGCAAACACAAGGATATGCATATGCATTAAAACAAGTTTTCCCAACCTGGTGATCTACAGATGTGTTGGATCCTGTGATATGCTGGCTGGGGATAATGGGGATTACAGTTCAAGGAACTTGGAGGGCACAGCAAGGTAGACTGCTGCATGACAAACAGAAAAGAATTAAGAAGAGAAAGAATGATAACAAGGCATGATGTTTTATTATGACATTTTACTGTGTTAATCAGACAAAGGTTTTTTTAAAAAAAAATTAAGAAATATGTCAATTTTCAGGAACATACCTTACTAAAATACAGTATTAGCAACTGAAGACTTTGTTAAAGTAATGGTTTGGTTGCTATGCTTGGGCAGAGCAGGAAACAGCTATTACAGAAAGATTGTTGGGGTTATTTCTTGCACATTAGCAAATATTAAATTACATGTTTGGGAACCCAATTTGTATCAGAAATCCAGACAACTGTGCCACCTGGATCATTAAAAACTTTCCAAGTTAAAATGTGCCCAGAATGTTCCAAGTCCTCCTGGTAACTCTATAGGAAGCCAATATATTCAGTTACTTCTCCTGCTGTTAGCAGCATAGTAACAAAGCACAAAGCAGTAACAGAGTGAGATTATGAAAGGGGACAACCCATGAAACTGATCTCTGAAGATAAGATAACAGAGTAAGTTCAATATGATGTGCATCTAATTCCATATGTGGCAATGGGACAGGGGATCACCCACTGAACTTGTAGTACTATAGAATTATTCTACTACTGGCTGTAGGCTCAGTTTGGTGTGAATTACCCAAACCCTCTAATACATCTTTTGCACTATTATCAAACAAGGAACTAAATGTCAAAGGAACTAATTGCCACATGCATCAGGTGGGGGGCGAATATCGCCAGTGCTAAAACTCTGAATGTGCCAACAATTCAAGACAGCTCCCTTCCTGTGCAAAAGACAATGGAATACCGCACTCTGTTTAATTACTAGTGCACGCACACACAGACACACCACAATAGCCCATGTCTCTCTCTTGCTTCCACAACTAGTGCAAGTTGCCCAACTGATCCCCACCTAGAGATGGAGCACACACTACCCGTTTGGCTCGATCTTATTTTGACAGAGACTGAAGAAAAAGAAGAGCAAGATCAGGGGGAAGCAGAGGGAAGGACGCTCCGGTATCTTTGGGAGGAAGACTATAACAAGTCTGTCTGATCAGAGGCGCGTCCACCGCGGGCGTGAGCTTAAGAAACTTGAAGAGACACAAGGGAGCGGCGCTAAGGATGCTGCCCGAGAGGCAGGAGTTGTGCGGAGAGGGGGAAACAGCACCAGACTTCACCTCTGGGCAAGTTTTCCAAGAAAAAACTGAATTCTAACGCGTGTAAGTTCCAATCAGGGCAAAGAACCTTCGGACTGCACCTCAGAATAAAGAAGGACTAAGATCAGCTGGCCCCCTCGGGGCATTTCGCAGTGCAAGGGATTCGGGTGGCAAGAGGGAGACGTCAACGAAGAAGTCACCAAGGGATCTGAACAAGTCCAAGGAGGCCGGGGAGGCAGGAAGCCCAATACCCGCCCTGAGGCACGCCAGACCCTACAGTGAGACAGTACATGATGGGATGGAGTGGGGAGAAATGTTTCGGCTACGAAGGGGAAAGGTTTAAAGGGGGAGGGAAGAAACACCGCGTCCGGGGGTGGGAGACGCTCAAAGAGACTGGCCCACACGAGAAAACCCCAGCGCGGCGCCCCTTTTGAAGCAGCCCTGGGGGGCGTCTGCTGTTCCCCCACCGCCTCTGCGGAAATGAAGATAGAAGTCGCGACTGGAGTCGGGACTGGTCCCCCCTCAGCGCCCCGGAGTTTCGGGGATGGGCATTCGAGGACGAGAAGTGAGGGAAGGAATGCTCAGCCCCCCCCCGCCACCCCGTGGAGTTTTCCGAGTCAGAAAGGCTCGGGGCACCCGAGGAACCCCCGAGGGAGTGGCGGCGGGGGAGCTGCCCGAAGAGAAGCCGCTGGGGCAGAAGCGGGCACCGTGGCGACGCGGACGCCACTGGGAGGTTTTTGTTCGTTTTCCGGAGGAGGAGGAGGAGGAGGAGGAGGAGGAAAGCGCCCCGATGGTGGCCCGAGGCGGGCAGAGTGTCGAGGAAAGGCAAAGGTCGGCCTTACCTCGGAGCAACTGGAGGCAACCACCCAATCGCTCGTCGTCGTCTCGTCCTCCTCGATACGCGGGCAGGGCAACTGGGGTAACTTTCCTCGGGAGCCGAGAGGCCGCGGCGGCGTCCAAGTTGCCGCTGAGTCGCCGGCGGCGCGAGGCAAGGCTGCGAGCTCCGCGCTGAGGCAGCCGCTCGGCGCTCCCTCGCGGCGGGCGGGCGGGCGGGCGGGCGGGCGTGTGGGGATGGCTCCCTTTGCCCAGGCGCTTTGGCGAGCCGGAGTCGCCAGCTGCAGCCAGCTCCACCTCCCGCCCCGGCCCCCTTCCTCCCCCCGTTCCTTTTCCTCTCCTCCCAGCCGTCGCGCCTTCCCCTTCATGGCATTGTTCGCCCTGCCTTCACTCACTTGTGTGGAGAGCGAGCGGGAGCAGACGCGTCCTGTTCTGGCCCGAGGAGCTCAACGCCAGTCCTTGTTCCCTGAATTCCTTCGGCCCTTCTCTGTTCGGCTTTGCTTGGCCCTCCCCTTCGCCGCGGCGGCTGGGGGCTTCCCCGCCCCTGAAGACCTCTCGGGGAGCAGCCGAGTGGGCTCCTGGCCTCCCCTCCGCTCCGCTTCGACTCTCCCTCGCTCGGAAAACTTTTTGGCCTCGGTTCCAGAGGACTGAAGTGGCAAAAGGCTGAGGGGAGGCAAGGAGAGTGGTGAGAATATGGGCCGAGCGAACAGCCTTCTCTTTTGGGTCAAACCAGGTGATTTTCTCCTTCAGTCAAAGAAGGGTGAGAGAATCCTTGGTAGACAAAAGATGTACTTTCTGACACTTACTGCTGCTTGATAAAAAAGGAGCCTATAGCCAGACTCTGGAATCAGTGGCCTCACCAGCCAATGACGGCTGGACAAATGCATGGACTAGATGTGGCTCCGCCAGGGCCACAGGGAGCGACTTCCCTCAAATATGCAAGCGTCTTGTCAACACCTGGCCTTGGCAGACACTTTCTGGGTCTGCTGCCTGTAGCCATGCAGTGTCTTTTTTTCTTTTTTTGGTTCAGAGGTTTGGTTCAGCTGGGCTGCTATTTCAGATTCAGTCACAGCTGCCATTTCTATTCCCCTGGAGAGATGAAGATAGAAGTCAGGACTGGAGTCTTCAGGGGGATAATTAGCTCAGTATTTGATCACCTTAAGAAAAGGAGGACCCTTTCCTGGCCCCACAGATAAACTGTGGGACTGGATGGAGAGGTTGTTCTTGATGTTGTTTTAAACAAATAAATGCAGTGTAACAAAATACAATAACCATGAAAGAGAAAACACCTTTGGCAATGGCCATTTCCATATTTCTTAAAAGGCCCCTCCCTAAACTGCAAAGTCCAGATTCCATAGGATGTTGAAAGTGGAATAATAGCACTATAATAGTCTAGTGCGGATATGACCATAGTATTATTTTTAATACTATGTATTTTTAGAAGGAATGTTGAACAACTAAGGTGCCATCAGGAGGAAGAATTGGGGACATAATGTTAAACACCAAAAGAAAAAGCAGCAGCAGTGCTCAAGAGTGTTGACTGTTATTCTACAGTATCTCCTTTCAGGCAGAACCATAACAAACCTTTTTTTTTTAATCACAACATCTCTGACTTGTAGAATCGCACTGTCTTTTGTCTCCTATTTTGAAACCATCCCACTCCTTTCTAAAACCACGCTGCTTCCTTTTTCCTTCCTCGGGCACACTGTGTGAGGATAGTTTGATTTCTAAGACACAGCACTGTAGAAAAAATGTTAATGGACATTCCTTTCTTCAGAGGGCAGCTGGGAGGTCTGCTGCAGCAAAAACAACATCGTTTCACAACATCTTAAAAGATTTAACAGCTTTGTGGTAGCCAAAGGTTTTATGTTCCAAAACCCTAAGCTGCATTCACACTAGACAATTATAGCAGTTCAATACCATTCTAATTGTCATGTCTCTGTCCTACAGAATCCTGGGATTTGTAGTTTGGTGAAGTATTCTCTAAAGCACTCCATAGTGCAACTCCTTTTTAAGACTCTGGCAAAGAATTCTAAATACTGAACTGAACTACAAATCCCACAATTCTATAGGATGGAACCATGGCAATTGAAGTGGTATCAAAATGCTATAACTGTCTGGCTAAACAACTGCCAAGTGAGGTTTACCTCTGAAGAGTCTCTGGAAGCTTCAGTCTGGAAGACAACAGTTAGGGTGCTTACAATAATATGGCTATCATATTATGACAATTTTGAGTATCTGCCTTGGTTATCAACACGCTTTCTAAATTCAGTTATTTACAAAGCCTCAAATGACTGAGATCTGAGATACCTAAAAGATCATCTCCTCCTCATCTTCCTAACTACACTCTAAGATCTGACAGAGGGACCCTTCTCTTCATCCTGACAGTTCATGCTAACTCCTTTTGCTAATCTCAGATAGAGTAGATCCATTGAATAAGGTGTGGGCTTATCATTCAGCAGTTCATTCATTGGGTCTCCTGGGCACAGGACTAGCAATTTGATCAGGAAATGCAAGAGGGCCATTCCTATGGAAATACTTCAGTTTTACAGGATATTTTTTTTGCCCTCTTTCTTTTTATTATCTGCCAGCTTGAGTACTGTGATTTCACACTAACTGCAATGGCTACATCCTACAGAATCATGAGACATGTAGTCTGATGAGGCACTAGAACTTTCTGACTAAGAATTCTAAAGTTGCTGTTGTTGTTTGGCTTTATGTCATTTCCAACTTATAGCAAACCTAAGGCAAATCTACCATGAGGTTTTCTGGAGCTGAGTCACCCAGTGGGTTTCCATGGCCAAGCAGGGAATTAAACCCATATCTCCAAGGTTGTAGTCCAAAAGAATTGTAAATATCCCTCTCTAAACTGAAAATCTTGCTTCCTGATTTTAAGAAAAAGCCTCTCTTGGGCCTAAAATCCTTTAATTATGAATTTTAAAGTTTGTATTGAGCATTTTTAATATGTATTAGTTTATATGGTCTTTTAGCATTTTTATATGCTCTCTTCACTGAGTTATAGGTTTAATTTGTTGTTTTCCCTGCCTTGATCTTTAGGGAGAGGCAGGTAGGAAATAAAGATGATGATGATAATTACAATGACTGTCAAGGGAGCCCCCAAAATCTTTTTGAATTTTGATTTTTTTCTCTCTCTAAAATTGTCTCCAACAACCTTTGGGGGAGTAGGGGCAATTTCATCACTTTTCACCCTAATGGACTGTTTGGGCCCAGGAAAGGCCTCCTCCACAAAAAAAGGAAGTTATGTAGAAATTGACTGTCTAACTTCCCAATTTTTAAAAAACAAAAAACCTCTCCTGCACTTAAAATGGCCCAGAGTGCCCCAAAAGTATGGTGAAGTTGATTCCCAACTTCTTCAGGGCACTGGGAGCACAGGGGGGAGGGGAGAAAGGTTGGAGAGGTGATGGAAGAATGGCGTATCCCCAGAGGGTCCTTGGGGATTCAACACAGCCCCCTAATTTCTGACAGTTGCTCATCTCCAATTTATATCAATAAATGGCAGCTTATATTGTCCAGTATAAAACAAACGAATTAGCAATTAAATATCAAAGAAAAAAGATTAAATTGATAAAACCATCTTTTTTGATGGCTATGTAACTACAGAAAAGTATTTCATCCCTTGTGGTCACACAACAATGTTTGGAGGAGAACCTAGCTTAATGTATTCCTAAAGAGTTCATGGATGGTATTCTAGAAGACTGTTTAAATATTTTTAATGTTTAAATATTTGAAGAGATGTCATGTCGAAGAGGGAGCGGGCTTGTTTTCTACTGCTCCAGAGACTAGGACAAGGAGCAATGGATTCAAGCTGCAGGAAAGCAGATTCCACCTAAACCTCAGAGAGCTGTCCAGCAGTGGAATATGCTACCTCAGAGTGTGGTAGAGTCTCCTTCTTTGGAGGTTTTCAAGCAGAGGCTGGATGGCCATCTGTTGGAAATGCTTTGATGGGTGTTCCTGCATAGCAGGGGGATGGACTCGATGGCCCCCAGGGTCTCTTCCAACTCCATGATTCTATAAGACTAGGAAACCAACATGATGAATAATAAGGATATGCAGCATGGAGGTCATCTGTTGGCCTTAGACATGTCAATGAATCTCTAACCTACTTCTCTCCAAACTAACAACTGGTACTGGGATGTGCATGGAAACCTTTGGGCTCTGAAATAGGGCTGGGTGGCCTTACTATTAGGCAAAGTAGGGGGATCACTTCAGGCAATGGCGACAGGTATCACATTGCAAAAAGTTATATACTATCTCATTTTATTTTTATTGCCAGGAATGAGAAGAGATGTTTGTGGGATTTGCTACCTCACATGACAAAATAAGTTGGCTTGTATCGCGAGCCATGCATTTGCACATGAGAGGGGAAATGGTTGCTGCTCTACTTTGGGCTGCAAAATATCTTTGGCCAGCCTTGCCTAGATAAAAAATTGTGTCAAGGCATGACATTTCACGGGTGGTATTTCAGCCCAAATTCCATCCTTGCCAACTGAATATATCTATTAGTCCTTAAATTCCCACCCTCCACCTTGAACCCCAACTTCTGACTTTTACCCCTTCATCACCAGTGATGGCAGCAAATGCACATTGCATATTCAACTTGGAATTAAAACCTAAACACATTGAACTTACAAGGAAACACCAGTGAACACTTGTTGTTGTTGTTCTTGTTGTGTGCCTTCAAGTTGTTCCCACCTAACTTACCATGGACTTACCATGGGTTTTTCTTGGCAAGATTTCTTCAGAGGGGGCTTGCCTTTGACTTTCTGAGGCTGAGAGAGTGTGACTTGGTCAAGGCCACATGGTGAGTTTCCATGACATGAATGAGTATTCCAACCCTGGTCTCTGCAGCTGTAACCACTACACCACCCTAGTCCTCTAGCGAACACCTACTTCTAAATAAACATTTACTATGCTATGAATGGATTTTTAAAACTGATGAATTTAGCAGATGCCCTTTGATCCATTTTGGAAGTACTTGCTCCAAATGTGCCAGGTGTTAGTCCCCATCACTTTCCTAATCTGGAGAGCAGAAGGAACGGATGAGTCTGGTTAAAAAAAAAATAGGTTTGGCCCTTAGTGAGGAATGAAAATATGAGAAAACTTGCATCTCTGTGCCACCTTTTCCAGTCCTTCACAAGTCAGCTCTCAGAGCAATGTGTTCCCTCTTGAATCACTCCTGTGCTTCCCAATATGGTCATCTAGGTCATGGATATGTACCATATCTTGGATCATATCAGTGAGATGACATCAACCATTAGAAAAGATTATAATCCTCAAAGACGTGGAAGACAATGGGAAAAGAGGAAGAGTGCATTCCAGGTGGATAGACTCAATTAAGGAAGCCATAGCTCTCACTTTCGTGAACTGAGTAGGGCTGTGGATGACAGGACATTTTGGAAAGCTATAAGTCAAAGGTGACTTAATGAAAATTAACAAGAACAAAATAAAAATCTTGACAGGATGTGAACCTTCTGATTAGTTTAATTTAATATAATTTAATTTAAGAAATAATTGATGGAGAATGAGGGATGTATTTTTGTTTAACTGTACATCCCAAACAATCTGATCAAGGAAAGCAGCTGAGCACCTTTCCACTACCAGTTTTTCAGACATCATCTGTATTAGGCATAATTGCAGGGAAAGCAAGAAGAACCTAAACATGCGGTAAGAATGTGAAATGGCAAGAATAATGAGGGCAAGAGGGCAGCATAAAATGTAGGTTCAAATTAGGGACACTTGACAGACATGGGCAGTCCAACTCTACACTACTTTTACTTGCACAAATTTGATCTGGCATCCAGATGCAACCAACATGGAGAGGAGAGAGTGAGGGCAGAAGTATTAGTCCAGGCTCATTTATCATATAACACCCCCTCCCACATAAAGCTTTCATACGTTGACTAATAAGCAAAACGTAGAGTTTCCAGATTCCCCCTGCTGGGATGTGTATTATTTAGTACTCTGCTTACTGGAATGTGCAATAATGTTTGGCTTCCCATAAAAATCTGTATATTATCAATCACTATGCCAAGTAGTGTGGGAGGAGGAATAAGTCCAAAGGTAATGGGAACAGAGTTACAAGTCACAGATCAGTCAATGACAGCAAACTACTGTCACTGCCAGTGATTTTAAGGCCAGAAAGTATCATTGTGACCATACAGCTGTGGCAGGGAATTTAAATATTTCAGTATTTTTTTCTCACCAAACCTTTTCTTATTTTAATTTTTCATAACTGTCTTATGTTGACTGTATGCAGCTTCCTAACATTCAGAGCTGGCTCTAGTCCTTCAAGTGCACCGCACTAATGAAATTAAGTAGCATCCACTCATTTCTCAAAGAACAGCATGCAGCCATAAATTATAATAGAAGATAACTGGAGCCTGGGAAGTTACTTTGTTTTAAGGGAATAATGATCACTGATCAACCGTTATTCATTACTCAGATTTCCCTGCTGTCTATTACTTTGTCATGGGGAGGAAAGGGGAATCCATCTATATAAGGAAGAAATTGAGCAAGGCAGGAGGGGGGAGTCCCCATAAAATGCCTCTAAAAGCAACTTTTTCCCTGAAGAAATATTAAGTGTTCTCCATGAAAAATATAACAATTTTATCAGTTATTATGCTACCTTGAAAAAGGAACATCACTGTGGTTTTGTTGCCCACTCACCTCCTGAAGTAACTCATACTACTACAGTTACATGTGACTCCTTAAATATAATTAATTCTTTAAATATACATTGTAATGAAAAATTCTCTTTGAGCTAGTTCTGCTGTTATCATACATCCCCACTCCATGACATAACTGAAAAAAGCCATGTTGGCAAAGAGGACTGGCTGAACACATGCAAGAGTAAGTCAGATAGACCTCAGGGCACGGCCAGATCATAGTCCAGAGATCAGTCAGGAAGCTCTGGTGTTAATGAGCTTGTGATAATCCCCTCAATCACTCAACCTTCAAAAACAATAGCACCCAAAACTGCTTCAACATAGCAACTGATTGTCATCAACCTATTCCCTCTTCCCACTGAAATTCTTCACTTCCTCACCTGCCAGACACTAAGGAGCTATCACAACTCCCATCAGTGCTTTGTCACCTAATGCTATGGACATAGCCCATTCCAGCCCCCATTGTTTGCTCTGCCAGAAAGACGTTAACACCTTTCCCTTTAGGGTTGAAACAGAGTATTTAAACCCTGGCTCTCAGCCTGGTAACTCATAGTACTCTGGACATAGGCTGTCACTCTGATGTTTAGATTCCCTTTCTGGTATACCCTCGGACCCTTACTCTGAGCCACATCACTTTGTCTCTTCTCTGCAGGATAAGTAAATATCACCCATTTCATCCCAACTTCTTGCTATCTAATTTTTCCTTCCTTTCCTTCAGTTAGCCTTATATGGTTCTGAGACTGGCTAGATCTCACACGTGTGATTGTGATATTCCCCAGTAAAGCATACTTTTAATCTCCAACTGGTGTCCCTGCATTAGTACAGGTATTTATACGTGGAAGATCCTGTAAGGTTACCACCCCCCTCACAGGCCTCCCTTTGAGCTAGTAATTTTCCACAATTCCAAGCAAGCATTTGCACCATGGGTGGACTGCTGAGTCAACCACCTTTTGGAGTAACACTGCTGCATATGTGCACATTCTGTATTGACTTAAATATGAATGTAACTTCAAATTGGAAGGGATTTTTTTTTTAAAAAAAGAGGATGGGTACCTGAGAGGAGGAATTACAGTACTTTTAGAACCTCTAGAGGTGGAGGCCCAGGGATGGCATTCAAGGCAGCACTAATGGGCACTTGCCAAAGTCCACAGCGCAGCAAAAGTTCTGCTGCACATTTCTGGAGCCTCCTGGTCTTACCAGTGCTGCTCCTTGCTTTTACCTGCTTACCTGTTTTTACCTGTTCAGTGAGAGACGCAAAGAACAAAAACAAGAACAAAGAACAATGTAACCTTTGCATGCCTTGTGGTCCCAATCTGAGTGACAATGTGATCTGAATTGGACTCAGATGTATGTGATGGATATGAATGTATCATTTATATTAGCAACAGTGGCAGTAAGGTGGAAGAGGAAGAAGACACAGTAAAGGAAGGCGTGTGTTGAGAACACTGTTCCCCAGGGTCTCTTTATAATTCAGAATTAGTGCTATTTATGAACTGAGAATAGTACAGTTCTTTGACATGGTGACTATTTTGCCCATACCAGTTTGCACACCAAGATCTTTTCTGAAAGGCTAGCACTCAGACAAAACATTAATTTTTGTCTGATCTTGGTACTACTTCACAAAAGAAGCCAGTACTAATTCTGGATCTAGCAAAATGGCAAGAAGGAAAATTTGTTAGTAGGCATTTCGGCATGGGGGTCAGAGACATTGTAGATAAGATGATATATTATATAGAGAAGAGAAGATAGTATATTACTCCATATCATGAATTGTAATTTTTTTTAATTGCTAAAAGATGTAGAATGACAGTTTCTCACGTAAATGTTCATATAGTTCTACTATATGTACTCTTACTCAACTTTTACTCAAAGTACAATTTTCGCTAATATAGCAACAATGTAGTCAAACAATGTCACTTTCCTTCTATTTTTTTTTTCTGAGCACAGTTCACCATACTGTGTTTAATTTTTCCCTAATTATAGATTCTGTATCAAAGGTGTGAGTAAGCAACAAGCACAGACAATATGCTAAAGATACTCTTAATACTTTGCACTAGATCATGTAGCCCCAGAGCTTGGAATCATTACTTCCCTTGAGATCCTATATTCCTCCAGCCAATGTGGTCATTGGTCTTCCTGACTGGGAATTCTGGGAGCTATAGGCCAAAAAAGGAATATTTCCAAGCTCTGCATATCACTCCAAATGTTGTTGGACTGCAGTTCCTAGCATTCTTTACCATTGGTTATGATGAGTAAAGTTGCTAGAAGCTGCAACCCTGCAATATCTGTAAGGCTACGTGATTCCCACCCCTGCAGTAGAGGTTTCTCTGCAGTCCCACTTACTTCTGTTAAGCTTCTAAAATAACATCTGAAAAATATAAAATATTTATAAATAACTACCAACCACCAAAATATAAATAAATACCAAGTGTCCATCAACCTATTCAGAGATTTAGAGTCTGTTTCCTGTCCTTAATGTGCTGAATTCAGAGTACAAATGTGGTAATGTTGGCTTTTACTTCAACAAGACAAAAACTCCCAAGTACAGTACTATCTGTTTACAGGTTTAACTGTTTAAGAACCTATGCAGTGTATGCTCCTAGTTAATGGGAGACATATGATGGACTGAAGGGACAGAGTTCAGAATATTTCTACAGTTAAAGAAACAGCTATTTTTTTACTAGTTGTGTGATCATTCTAGAAGGAAATTAGAAAGAGGAGGGGAAAATGAGGGGAAGGTGGGTTTTTTTTAACCTTCCCTGCCCCCTTGCCTTCATATTTGTAGTTGTAACTCCACTGAATCAGAGTTCAACCAGTTCCTGCAAATGCCAAATGAGAAAGAGAGAGAGACTCTTCCTCTCTGTTTTCCATACAGGGGGATGAGGAGTAGAAGCAAACTTGGACCCTCACATGGACAGTCAAGTGGAGAAGTTCAGTGCCCTCCAAAATGGTTCTGCAACTCTATTTTATATACAGGTTTATTGAAGCAGATATGGTCCTGCACTTTTTCAACATAAAATTTAGTAACACAGAAAGAATAGGGATAGGAAAGAATGGGGATAGGTTCCTGTTGTTGCTTCTGCTATGCTGCTGTTACTGTTGTATGCCTTCAAGACATTTCTGACTTACGGCAATGCTCAGGCAACCCTATCATGGGGTTTTCTGGGACTGAGAATCTGTGATGCATCCAAAGTCACTCAGTGGGTTTCCATGGCTGAGTGGAGAACCAAAACCCTGGCCTCCAGAGTTGTAGACCAATGCTCAAACCACTATGCCACATTGGCTCTCAGTACACCACAAGAAAGAAGAGGAATTTAATGTATTTCAGCAACCTTTCCTTTAAAAACTAACAATATGCATATATGAATTGAAACAACTAGGTCTGGTTAGCTTGCAGAAGTAAACAAAAATATTTCTCAGACCACTTGAAGGTTTTTTCCAAAATCTATTCAGGAATAATCTTCTCTTTCACCTGCCTCCACTTTTCTTAATGATTTCCATTTTGGTGGCCAACGTTATGGATCTATGCTTTTTCCACATATTGAGGGTACCTAGCGAGGCAAGTTTATATTCTCTCCCCTTTTCTCTCTGTTTTGGTGTTCTGAGATGCTCAGTAAGTGATTCAAGACAGCTGCTGTTTATCGTGCCTGTTGTAGGCACATACCCATGGCTGCAGTAGGATCAGCTAAAGCATAATTCCTTTTGCATATCAAACTTTATTGCATTGCTTACTGCAGACACAGTGCTGCAAGTTGACATAGAAGGTCTATGTTTTTCCAGCTGCCTTTTCCCATCTTCCTAGTGCTGATATTGCTAAAAGCTTCCAGCTGAACAGAGGAACACACACACACACACACACACACAAATGGAGAGGCTGGGTGCACTTTTTTTTAAAAAAAATCCCTTTGTAAAAAAGGAGCTTTACTGTCACAGGCTTTGGTGAGTGAGGTATGTCTGTACTGCATTTCATCAGACTCATGTCTGGAATTGGCACTAAGGATGCTGTGGCTCTCCTGAACTTTGGCCCCAGTGGCACTATTTCCCCCTAGTTTTGCAAATATGTTTGTTGAAAGATTATTTCCTCTACACTATTAAAATGGGACTTTGGGCTGTTAATGAGCCCTAAAATTGCCAGATCAGGAGCTGAGATTTAAATCTGAGATTTAAAAAAACAAACAAAACTGAGACCGGGAGATAGGCCCTTGTAATGTCACATTGAGTAGGCCCTGGTGATGTTATTAATCATGATACATTAAACATCAACCACAATTACTCAGACTATGTCATTTAAATTTTTAAAAAACAAAGTCTTAATAAATGAAAAAAAGTAATCTGGTTAGAAATTAGCAAATTTTTCCCAGCTTTGTTTGTAACACCATTCTAAGTATTGCTTTTAACACTTGAAAGTTGCAGTCCAACCAAAGAAACTTTTCCAAGTAAAATTAACATTTTTGAAATGCTGCTTTCAGTGGTTACTCCCATTGACCAGTGTCCCTTAATGGACATATTCTCTTTTCTTTTGTCCCTCAGACAGGTTATAGAATATTCCCTCACCTCCAAAATAACATCATAATACATAATAATAACAATAATAATAACAATAACAACAACAATAATAATAATACATAATAATAACATTTATCTCTCTCTTCTCAAAATAATATATTTTGAGAGGAGAGAGAGAATCATAAAGGGGATAATAACAGACTAACAGGGCAATAGAAGCCAATGTCTATTCAGAAGTAAGCCCTACTGAGTTTAATAGGAATTACAGCTTTAAAATGCTAAGAATATCCCTGCTATAGTGTGACAAAGTTCTGAGGGTGGAGCTATCTGAAGTGCAAGAGCAGCTGGAAGCAAGTTGCTAGGCAACCAGAATAGCTCTTCAGGAGAGAAGCCCAGACAAGCACTGTATGGAGGAGCCGGTGGCTGAGAGAAAAAGTTATATAAAGCCAAGTGCTGATTGGCATTGAGTCCTTCTGTGAGATTCTAAGCAAGGAGCTAGAGAATGGAGTTCCTTAGCCAGTCAGAGAGTGTGGCTGTGGTGGTGGTGGTGGGCATTAATTCTCAATGGAAGCCTTGTGAGAGGCCGTAGAGTAATTGAACCCTAATGGGTTCAGTCTGGTCAGAGAACGTGATCTAGATTGGAGGTTGAGTCTTTGGTGGAAGTGAAACCAAAGTGCTATTTATGATACGTGTGCTTTATATCTGAGCCTAAAGATAGACATGAACTGTCTAAGATGTACACCGAAGAAATGTATCGACCTTGAACTGCATTTGAAGTCTGAAACACTATTTATTTTGATGTTTATCTTAATAAATGTTATGGTTTATTTTTATAAATACTGACTTGGCTGAGTTTTATACAGTATATAAGGTAACACAGAAGACACACTACCATAAAATTATTGAGTAGTTCTAAACAAACATTGAAAACCCTCACCGTTTTACACAAAGGTGATGTCATGAGGAAGCAGAGCTGCATGGTAAGGACAGTTTCGGAAAAGCATCACCTCTTGGTTTGGTAGCCTGTGGTAAACTCCTACAACAGTATTCTTTCCTTTTCCTTTTCCTTTTTTTTTTTTTAATCCAAAGTGTCTCAGTTGGTTCACTCTGGTCACTCTCATGGATTTCTGTACAACTGAATTTTGTCCCTGACTTTTAATGCTATTCCCTCTCCTTTTCTCCCATATGTATTCTTTTTGAACAGGTTATACCCTTCAAATGTAATATTACAATCATGGAAATCCCATCAGTCATACTTATGCTGATGCACAAGGACTTGAATCTCATCTTGCTTGTTTCTCCAGTTCTGTGCATTGACATATAGATATGTGAAGCTTTGTTTGTCCTCAGCTGTCAGTTTTTCTATTGATCACATTCTCCCCCTCATCTTCTCCTCTAGAATTCACATTCTTGAGTTTAGAGTTTACCTGTGGGTTGATCTTTGAGCTACCATCTCAACCCTACCCCAAGGATTTGGTTTAAAAACCCTTTTGACGAAATTTGCCATGCTACGCTTGTACACACTGACATGGCTACGTCTTTGAATATTATGACAGACTATCTGATAATGATTACAAATAATTATCACAGACATGACTATGTCTTTGAATATTATTGCAGATAATCATTCTTCTCTCAACAGCTGCAGTACTGTTGTACATTATTATCTGGTTACTATTTTGCTGACTGTAGAGCAGAAGGCATCTCCTGAAGCAAGATACATAGCAAGTGTACAATATAATTTCCAACTGTTCTGTCACAAGATACATACCCTTTCACCCTTCTTGAGGGCAAATCATTGATTTAGAAAAGAATATGATACAACAAAGAGAGTACGGTATAAGTGTCATTTTGCATACAGCTCCTCAAATAGATTACACTTTAAACGTTATTTCTTTTCTGGTATTGTATTTCCTGTTTCTTTACCTTTAATTATGTGTATTTGTAAAGAAAAAAACGCAAAGAGATATTCCATAGCAACTTAATCTTTCCCAATAAAAATTGCTCAATATAGTCTCATTCTTTCTTCAATCTGAAATAATACACAACCACAAAGTCCTCATTCCTACTAGTAGTATATTTCTTGTATTTATATAGCATTCTTAGTGTGTTATTAAGTGCTCTCGTTCAAATTAATTATCAAAAAGCTCCATCCCTACTGAAAAAAAAATTGCAAGAAAATGAGTTGATAAATGTAGCTATTCATTTCTTGTAGTAATAATTAGAGTTGAATTTTGCCCTGTGTGCTGTATGTTATCTATTCCACTACCACTCTCTCCCATTTCTGCTCCATTTGCCTCATTTTATACCTCTTACTCTATTTCATTCCCAGCTTCCCCTATATCTCTCACTACTTCTTTCTGTTTCCCTCTCTTACATTCACTGCCTTCTTTTCTAAAGGAATAGAGTTGTTTGTTCACTCCTTTCTAAAGGTACAAATACTAACTGACCCAACAGCAGAGACCAGCTTGGCTCTAGTTCTTTTTTCTGTACTTGTACTTAACACACTTCAGTGCCTAGGCAGATGGGCAAAAAAATGCATCCAGGGTGCTATTTGCTGGAACCTAAATGCTTATTCTCCCATCCCTCCCCACCAAAAGTACCAGTCTGTGTGCTTTGGAAATCAAGCATGCATGCTGTCATTTGCTTGGAGCTTCATGGAGCACACATATACAAGCCTTCTTAATAAAATGAGTCCAGTATTTCACACATGCGAGCTGTTTAAATGGAGAACCTAAACCAATATTAAAGCAACACTTAAGTGACCTAATTTTCAAAGTGCCAACAGCTCTGTCTGTAGCTGCTCTGATTAGTAATCTACACAATTTATCCAGATCCTGGCAGGGAGATCAGAGGCTCAGGGAAATCAGAGTGAAGTGTGCATGATGTACAAGTTGCAGGGAGGCTGTTGAAAACTTGGTTCTCTCACATTTATAATTAAACCTTCATGCTATGTTCTTCTTGCTCTGTTTCCCCAGTATCAGTTAGAAAAAAATGTAAGACTTCAAAAGACTTGCAGCATTGTTTGTGCATATGTCTCTCTGAAGTGTATTTTCTATCTCCATACTGAATTTTCACATTCACTTCTTCCTAACACTGTTTTGCCCATATTTGTGTCAACTGTACCCATTTCTCCTTAAGATTTTCCATATTCTTTAATATCCAGTTATTTTTCAAAATGGCTCTCTTCTGGTATAGCCTCAGATGTAAGAGAACCAAGATAGAGCAAAAGCAAAAGCTCATGAATATAGGGCTGACTGGGCCAGAATCAGGCAGCACAGGAGTGGAGATTATTGCAATAGACATCAATAAAAATAATGAGCAGCCTATTTCTGAATTTTGGGAAATGGTGACATTTATTACCTGTCAGAATAGAGCTGTACTAGTACAAAGGATGGTTGATCATTTCTGTGTCTAGGATTGGTACAAGAAATTCTTAGGCTGAATCCTGGTCTTATATCAACTGAAGGGAAATAACAATTGGGTAGATGCCCTTCTATGTTTGTGGAATGCCACAAAAAGCAGAAATACAGCAAAAATACAACAGCAGACAATACCCATTCACACCAGTTATATTTCTGCCGGATTATCTATTCTAATAGCAAAGATATATTGGCAAAAAAAGCTGATAAGAAGCAGAGTTGTGGGCAGGATGTGGGCTGCAAAGGAAAAGAACATATTAACCCCAGATCCTAAACATTTTTAGTCCATGGTCCGCCCATACTAGCTCTAGACTGGCAGCAGGAAAATGTTGGCTTCGGTGTGGATTTTTTTTTAAAAAAAAAAAAAAGGAAAAAAAGCTACTGCATGTTAATGATTGCTCTGGGCACACTGCCATTACAGAACACAGGATCAGGTCACTATTACAGTATACCACCACTGCCACAAGTATATAAAGCCCACATAAAAGAAACATAATGTGGAGGGCTGACTATTTTTGGGAGCTAAGGCCCAAAGCCCATAAGCAACCATGCTAAACAGCTGGAGGAGTTTCTAAGCCTATTTCTGCAGAGTTGTATTTGTAACAAAGCTGAATTCTTGTGTTAACACACCGTGTCTGGCATCCCGTTAGTTTCCTTTATGTCCTTTCTGGTGAACTGTAGAGCTTGGTATTCCCTTCTTTCTTCCACAATGCCTGAAGCAAATCATGACACATTGCTGAGATCCACCAAGGTCCTCCAGATGATCTCAGTTCTGCTACATTCATTCCGCAATTGCCTATAGGGACATAGCCAAGTGCTTCTATATAATCCTGCCTGCTCTCCACAAGGCATGGAATGGTCAAGCCAAGCAGCTTCAGCGCTGGTCAGTAAGTAAGTATATGGTTTAGCCTGGTATAAGTTGGCATGCTATGCTAAGCCTGAAAGGATTGTGCCCCTTAATTATTTATTTGATAAATTCTTGAATTCAAGATGGTGATGCTGGGACTTAGGCTCTTACTGCATGAAGTTATCATCTCAGCAAAGTAATGCATTGCTCCTGGTCTAAGATGCATGCCATCGCACAACGTCATGCTCACCTGCTGCTGTTACATCCCCATCCGTGCGAAAGTGCCCTTTTTCATTGCTGGAAAAAAAATCATGGCCCTTTTCCTGCCATGATTCCATCAGCTAC
The DNA here is from genome assembly GCA_948472985.1 of Iguana delicatissima. Lineage (NCBI taxonomy): Eukaryota > Metazoa > Chordata > Lepidosauria > Squamata > Iguanidae > Iguana > Iguana delicatissima. The sequence goes on along the minus strand of CAOKZL010000187.1, from coordinate 975,717 downwards.
CTGCATGTTGTAAAGGCCAAAGTGCTCGATAGCACTACGTTCTGCAGAACAGTGCAGGAACCAACCAATCATGGGTTGTGGGGCAGGGAAGAGGCAGGGAAAGGGACTTGTCATTGCCACTGTACTGTGCAAGGAAAAACAGTATGCCTGACGCTACCCATCTGTGGGTAGCATCAACCGGGTGCGGTGGGGAGCATTCAGGCCCCAATCCCATCCTGGCAATGACAATTTGGGATCCTGCCAAGATGACATGCAATTGGGGCATAGTGTGATAAGGGCATTACTCAGCAATACCAAGACAGTTTATATATCTAGCACTGGGAGTTGTAACTTAGTTCAAGCACTGGTCCTACTGTCTCCATGTGTGGATGTTAGACCCCTTCTGCAATATGCCAGCAAAGTGGTTCCACAAATTAGGTGTAAGCAAGTTTATAATCCTAATGCTTAACTTATTTTTGTCCTTTTTTGTGTTGCTCTCAATCAAGATGGCAGCCTGAGTTGTGAAAGGTATGCTTCTTTTTGAAAAAGAAGGTAGATGATATTAAGCCCATTTTAGAGATGCAAGACAAAGGTACAGAATAATTAAACCACATCTTTGTAGTCCTACCTGGATTCCCTGGTTTATTCCTCTTTCCTGTACATCACCAGGTCCTTTAAGAGCTTTCCATCAGATCTGGCCCATGAGTAACAGTCTGGAGAGAGTTAGGATCAGAAAGCAATCAGGAAAAGACTTCACAACAAGAGTCAAGAGTATGAACCAGAATACATCTGCATGATAGAATTGTAACAATCTGATGTCACTTTAACTGTCATGGCTCCATTCTATGGAATCCTGGGAACTATTGTATAGGTATATTGTATTTGTTGTTGTTGTGTACCTTCAAGTTGCTTCTGACTTATGGTGACCTTAAGGCAAACCTATCATGGGGTTTTCTGGGGCTGAGACTGTGTGATGGACCCAGTATCACCCAATGAGTTTCCATGGCTGAGCAGGGAACCTTGGTCTCCAAGGTTGTAGTCCAGTGCTGGATCTCTTGGTATATTTTACAGGTACTTGGAATTCTCTGCAAGAAAGTAGTTCAAGAAGCATATTACAGCTTACTTAGTGGAGAATTCTAAGAACTTCAACAAACTGCAAATCCTAGAAATCTATAGAATGAAGCAATGACAGCTAACATGGTGTCAAACTGCTATAATTCTGTAGCATAGATGCACTAGAACTTGTTGCTCAAGCAACAGTCTTTCATGTTTCTTCAGCCTTATGAGGAGCCAGTGGCCATCTTGGGCAGATGAAGCCAACGCAAACCTGGGCTCTTCTTTTTCCCTAAGAGTTGGCAGTTAGATGGTTCTTCATAGGCAACAGTGGTCAAAAATTTTCTACTAGATTAACAGTAGTCAAAAACTTCACATGCTATTTCACTGGTATTGTGAAACCGTATAGGACAAAAAAAAACTGTTTTCTTTTACAAACCGGTAATCCATTTTATTTTTTTAGAAGAAAGATTTATCTACCTTTATTTTACACTTTGGAACTACTTCTCCTTTAAAGACTTCAAACCATATAACACTTTATTAGACAATTTTAGTGTTTTCTGCAGCTTTTTGACAGCAAATGACATTAAATAAAAGCTCAGAGTGCTATGTTACCCACAGGGAAAATGAGAACTGCTGAGGTGAAAAAAGCTGTTGGAAAAACTCCTCACAAAGGCAGTGAGATTGTCCCTCAGCAATTTGTGTCAACAGAGCCATTTCTGCAGATGTCAGCCCTTAGGAACTTGCTGGGAAACATGGAGACTTCCAGTGGGAAGGAACTCAATAGCAGCATATTTCTCTCCACCCTTGACCCTTCAGAGCATTCCATCACAATATGGGAACACAAAGTTCAAGCAACACTCTTTTACCATGAGTGCCGAAAAAGCTAAGTGTGTGCGGTTTCTCTTTTTCAATTGCCTCATCATGAGCTTCATCTTACATTGTATGTGTGTGGATGTAAAATCATTCAAATTAAGTCACAACGTACAGCAGAACTGACCCTACCATTAAGCACAGTGAGGCAACTGCCTCATGTAGCAAACGATAGAAACATACTGAGTGCCTCCTTGTACATCCCACCCAAGCCCAAGGGCTTGGGTGGGATGTACTTTGCTGGAGAACAGTTTCATCTGTACTTTGCTGGAGTACATCTTCCTTTGCTGGAGAACAGTTTCATCTGTACCACACAACTTTACCTATGCTGACAAAGTCAGCCTGCTGTTCCCAGGTGCAGTGAAGGATCCTGTCCTCACATCACTGTTGAAATGCAATTTAATTTTCACTCTAGTTGGCTTCCATACATGGTGGGGATGGAACTACCATCTTGTCTTTCACTATCAGTAGCAAAATATCTTGTGCAAATCCTGGTGGCTATCCACAAATGGAAGAAGAAGAAAATGAGCAATGTATAATTAAAACCTGGACAGAACTAACCAAAGATGCATATCATCAGTTATTTTTTACAACAAGGGGGCAGGACAGAACCCAGTACTATCAAGAAAATACAGCTTCCTTTTATTCATCCCAGATAGTTTCCCTCAATCTCAAAAGTAGGAACACAAGTGTGTTTGTTTTCCAAAAGCAACACAGGAACAATTATTTACAGAAATCATTTAGGCATCCTCTCCAGCAAACTATGTGATGCTAGATGCTCTTCCTACTTACCATATATGAGACTTTTTTGGGAAAGTGGAAACCACCAATAGTAGTGTAAATGAAGTGACAATGAAAGGAAAATCCTGAATGTTACATAAGGGACCATTCATTGTCCATTATCTAGTAGGGAACTAGCCCAAAATAGTGGTTCCAAAATGTCTTCTGCTTGAATTCAACATTCAAACTTAGGAATTTTTAGTGACAGTCATGAGCATTACCACAAAAAGGCTGCAATGCAGGTGTACACTCACAAAACAGCTTCCCTGGTGGATGTGACCAGCCATAAAATGTCCATTTCCCAGGATAAGGAATTCTAGCAAGGTTAAAAGAAAATTAATTTGCCCAATAACCTAATACAAAGCAGAGACGAGAACTTAAACTTCAAATTATAAAACTCACATTTCTCTGTCCCAATACTCCTTTCACATAAAGCTTAGATACAAATAATTTTGCCACTGGACCAGCCAGCGTTAGATCTCCACCGTTACTCTGTGGGCCAGTGCATCTATCATTTTAGTTTTTCAAAAAGAATAAGGAGATATAATTGGTCTGTCACCTTAGAAAACAAAAGCCTGACAAAAGGATTAAGTATAGGCGGGAAGAAATACTGTAAATTCATTGGTCAGGAGTAGACCACCTGCTGAGACCCAGTGTGGCATCGTGGTTTGAGTGTTACACTAGAACAGTGGTTCTCAACCTGTGGGTCCCCAGATGTTTGTGGACTTCAGCTCCCAGAAGCCCCAGCCACTATGGTCAATGCTCAGGGCTTCTGGGAGCTGAAATCCACAAACATCTGGGGACCCACAGGTTGAGAACCACTGCACTAGAACATTGTGAGACCTGATTTGGATCCCTGCTTGGCCATGGAAACCCATTGGATGACCTTGGGCAAGTCATATGCTCTCAGACCCAGAGGAAGGCAAAGGCACAAGGGCAACCTCTTCTGAACAAATCCCTCCAAGAAAATCTTGTAATAGGTTTACCTTAGTGTCATCATAAGTTAGAAATGACTTGAAGGCACACTGCAACAACAGAGCACTTGCTATTCAGAGGATTTCGGCTCCAATTCCTGGTATTTTCAATTGAAAGGATCAAGGAAGTAGCAATGGGAAAGACCTTTGCCTGAGACTCTGGAAAGCTGCCACTCAGAAGAGACAATACTAGGCTAGATGTACAAACAGTCTGACAAAATAAAAGGCAGCTTTACATGTTTGGGCTAGTATAAAACCTAGAGGATTGAAAACCTAATTTTTTGGACTATAGTACCCAGAATCCCCCAGTCAGTGGAAAGGCGTTTCAAATCAGTAACACTTCCAAGCTTGAAAAAGTTTATGCAGTTTGCTCAGCACAGCCATTTTTGTTTCCCTTTTGTGTCACCAAAATTCTGCTACCCAAAGCTACAGTCTCACCCTGTCTAGTGCTGTTGCTGGTCCTTATTATACTGCTTGCCTTCTCCTTTTTCAGGTAGTTTCCATTCTTCATGTTTTAAAGGTCTAAAGGGAAATCCTGGAAATTATCTCCAGCACGTAAATTTGGATAATTTCCCTCAATTTCCTCCTGTCTAGAATTATCCTTTGACCACTGTCAAGTCTGCCTTCCAGCCTTCAGGTTGATAGGAAGAAAAGCACTGCAAATATTCTGGAGCATAGACCTTTTGTGCAATGTGACTGGACCCCAGTGTAGAATCCTTCAAGAGATCTCAGGGTAAATAGACGTAATTGGAAAGATCAAATCAGGGTAGAGGGGAGGTGTTAGAAACTGAGAATATTACACGGAAACTATCTAATGTTTTAATAGTTTTACTGTGAAACTCTGTATATGATTAAGATAAGAATACTTTGTAAATTTGATTTTTTTTTATTTTATAATAAAAATATATATATAAAAAGATTCTATGACAGGGAAATTCAGGGGACCATACCTCAGTTTTGGTATCTGGAAAACCATAGCTCTGGGGATCCTGTCATGCTTATGCCTTTGATGTGCTTCATTCAAACTATTGCCAGGTTGCTATGGTTACTTTTAACCTTCATCTGGAAACCAGAGCAACTCTTGCTGCTCCTGTAGATTCGAGACTAGCCTGGCTCCATGGGTGGGAGCCAAATAGAATGGATGCAGCTGTAGAAGTACTGAAGCCAAACATAGGTAGATCTGTCAAAACTACCTTGTGTGAATTATACACCTACTTGTGTCTAGTGGAGCTAGCACAATCTTGCCTATTTTACTCCTTTGCATTCTGTATGGTTATGCCATTGGTCTAGATGGGATGTCCAAATGAATGATAGATAATGAGTTTGTTTAATATATTTATACACTGATTGTCAAAGGAAATTAGCAATAACAATGTAGAACCAATGAAAGGATACGCAGTAGCTCAGTGATTAGTTTCCACATATTGGCATAAAGTCCCAAATACAATCCTTTGCATCTCCAGATAGGCAGGGACAGATTCTGGCTGGAAACTGTGGCAATCTACTGGCCAGTTATCATGGACTAGAGGTAAGCCACCAGAGCCTGTAGTAATGCTCCCCTCCATGCATGCCTCTCTCCAAACAAATGGCAAACTGTGCTCCCAGTAGTTGGGAAGAGTACAGTTTGCCATGGAAAAGCTATTTGTATCCCTTCATATAGGAACATTTCTCATTTGCAGAATTCTCATTTGTGGGGCAAAGCTCTCATTCTTTCCTAGTTACTACAAAGAAAGCATAAAAACAATATGTTATAGATGAATGTTAAGAAAACAAAAATAATGACCACAGAATATTTACATAATGTTAAAGCTGATAATGAAGACACTGAAATTGTCAAAAACTCTATACCCTTGGTCAGCCACAAATCAAAATGAAGACTTCAATCAAGCAACCAGAAGAAGACTAGGAATTACAAGGTCATCTATGAAGGAGCTAGATAAGGCCCTCAAGTGTAAAGATAGATAATTGAATAGCAGCACCGGGATTGTGCCATAATGTTTCAAATTTCAGTGTACAGTTCCAGAAGCTGGAGAGCATAGAAAGCTGACAGGTTGACATTTCAACCCATTTGAAATGTGGTGCTGGAGAAGAGTTCACTGGATATGATAGACTGTGAAAATGACCAATATATGGGTCCTGTCAACAAATCAAGTCTGAACTCTCCTTAGAAACCTAAATGACCATGAGATGACATGATTCATTGGAAAAGGCTGCTTGGTAAAGTAGGATCTGCAACAGGACAAAGAGGAAGAGTGCATAGATAGACATGATCAAGGAAGCCAGAGTCTGAGTCTGCAGGACCTGAGTAGGGCTGCTAATGACAGGGAATCTTGACGTTCTGTCATTCACAGGGTCCTCAAAGGTTGAAACTGAGTTGATGTGATTAACAACAATGTTCTTTCAGGCTCAAAACTGCCTTTTTTTTTTTAAGAAACTAAAAGTGACCATTTGTAATGACAAGTAATATCTAAATGGGAAATCTCACCCATTCTATAAGACTTCTGGCAGCACAATTTGTTATTTTTAGAAGGATGAGAGGGGTAGTTCCACAGATGGGAAAACATGGCTCTTGGATCCATTTTATACTGCTGTCAAATTATAGGAAAAGGAAGCAAAGAGGAATAATTCCTGAAATAGGATATTCTTTCTCCATCAGTCAGTGAGGCCAACTCCAATAAGTATAAAAGTAAATAAAACTTTTCATTTAAATTGTAGAAGGAGTGAAAATACCCCTTTTCAAGGTATTGAGTAAAGGAATTAATTAAAAGTAACTAGTCCTTTGTAATTAGCTACTTGCAGCATCGTTACCTAATAATTTATTTGTCACTTCCCTGATATAATAGGTCAATGTCTGGTTTGCTCACAATGCTTTCAATACTATGTGCATAAACTCCCACCTACCTTGTATTTTTGGAGTGTTTCTATATTACACAGTTACAGTAGTTATCAAACTGCTAACACCTGAATTGCAATGGTTCTTGTCCTATATTATCCTAGGATTTATAGTTTGAGGAGATTCTTAGAATTCTCTGCCAGAGAGCTCTAGTGTCCTCTCCAGCACTACATTAGTAGAGCTTGTTACCCCACCTAACCCACCTACATACTATGTCTTGCGGATCATAATTATTTTATGTCAAACATAGTGAGCCATAGAGATCTACTGGAAGGACATGTAGGCAGTAGAGCTATGGAGATAGATCAAAGGGTAGCCCTGTTTTCTGTCATGCATCCTAGGTGAATCTTGTAAATGGTTCACACAGACCATTTGAATGGATTTTCAGCAATAATAGCGCCGACAGGAGACAAGAGGTCTCTGGGATCAAATTAACATTTCAAACAGCCAGGAATGTTACACTTTGGAGGCATGCATCCCTGGATGAGAAAGTAATCCTGCAGGAAACTATAAGGATGTCTGGCTGTATTTTCTTTGAACTACAAAGCTGAGATCCATCCTCATAAAAATGCAGCCATCTGAACCCCAGGATATTTTTTTTAGCTCTGTTCACCACTATAACTAGGACCCCTTTTTCTCCTCCATTTGGGGGGGGGAGTTCTCCCAGACTTGGTAACAATGCTTCTGCCAGTGGAAAAGCTCCCCTCAGCCCTGCCCCCGGAGGCTGAGTTGGGCTTTTCACTTGTCTTTTCCCAGCCGAAGACTTCTGGATTGGTACAGTATTACCCTAAAGCCTTTCTGTCTCTGTCTCTCTTAATTTCTCACCTCTTTCTAAATTTCTGTAGCCTTGTATGCTTGTGGGAGTGAATGCAGCTGAATGATTCTATGGATTGTAACATCTATTTCAATAAAATACTTAAATTTGAACAGTTAGCCTGACTCTCTGTGATCCAACTCTGTAAAGCTGGGCTCAAGATCCCTAATTACCCTGCCCTCTTTGCATTGCTATAGCAGTGTTCATAACTAATTTTCCCCACAAGTGATAATTTTGACAGGGATTGGGAATCCCCCAAGGGACCCCCAGCAAGCAGGGTAACAAGCTCTCAAGCAGAGAATTTTAAATGCTTTGCCAAATTAAAAATCCTGGGATTCCATAGATAGGGGTATGACAGCTACAGTCATGACAACTATCAAACTAACTGTATAATGGAGATAAACACATAGGCCATCTCTGCACTACACCGTTATAGTGCTATTATTCCACTTTCAACATCCTATAGAATCTTGCGGCTTGCAGTTTAGGGAGGGACATTTAGAATTCTCAGCTAGAGAGCTCTTTGGCCTTGGTAAATTACAAATCCCAGAATTCCACAGGATGTTGAAAGTAAAATAATAGTACTGTAATAGCATAGTGTGGAACTGGCCGTAGTATTTAAAATAAGAAAAAGAGCTTGAACAGATTACTTTTTTGAACTCTCCAGATCCCACCAGCCAGCATGCAACCAGCTGTAGGCCGAAAAAGTAACTGTTCCAAGTTCTAAATTAAGAACATGACAACAATGTGAATTACATAAGATAAAATTCAACATAATTCCTTTTTTGTTAAACACAATGGCAGTCTGGATTCTCATAGGATTTGTGATGAGCTGCCAGAAAACAATTTATTCACGCTGTCACTTCGAACAGTGAGCCAGAGTGCATCAGGCCACAGGAACAGAAGAATTGCCTTGCTAGATCAAACCAAGGTTCAACTAATCCTGCACTGTTTCTGAAACCGGACACCCAAACAGGGCTTCCATAAAGGAATAGACAGCAAGAAACAGTAGCTGGAATCCTGTTGGTCCCCTGTGCTAGCAGCTGTGCTATTTTTAGGATCATGCAGTGGCAGTGAGGGAAAGCAGATAAAATCTGTTGGCTCCAAGCTGTGTCTTACTATCTTTATGGCCACTGTGCCTGTAGTGTTTTCTTCTTGTCTTCACCACCTACACTGGCACTGGTATAGTTCACTACCAGGATCCCAGCCAGTATTTGCTATTTAAAAAGTAACTATACGTGCTCAAGGATAGGAAGATACCAAACAAACAAACCCTACTCTGTACACAACAGAAGTTGCATGGGTATTTTTCAGGAGTGCTTTGTTGTGTATTCCTGCATGGCAGGGGGTTGGATTAGATGGCCCTTGTGATTCCTTCCAATTCTAAGACTCCATGATAAATGTGACACAGTTATATTTATTTGGATGACAGTTTCCACAGTCCTAGCAGCAATGTTGCCTGGAGGATTAAGGAGGTTGTAGTCCCAAAGGAGAGCCAGTATGCAGTTGTGGTTTGAGGACTGGACTGTGACCCTGGAGACCAGAGTTTGATTCCTCACTCAGCCATGGAAACCTACTGGGTGACCTTCGGTGCATCGCACAGGCCATTTCTGCACTAGCCTGTTATAGTGCGATGATTCCACATTCAACATCCTCTGGAATCCTGGGGTTTGCAGTTTCGGGAGGGGCCGCGTGGAATAATTGTGCTATAACAGGCTAGTGTGGAAATGGCCACACTCTCAGTCTCAGCAAACATGACAGGTTCACTTTAAGGTTGCCATAAGTAGGAAATGACTTGAAGGCACACAACAACAACAGTTCCAAAAAGTAACACTTCCAAAGAAATGGAAGTATAATCAGGCAAAAGAATGCAAAATTGCATGCAGATGAGCCATGCTAAGAGAAGCCCTCAAGGATGACCCAGAAAGGCTAGTCCCTCCTTTGTGTTCCACTGAAGTAACCACGGAGAGAATGAACTCTTCATCAGCATTGCCTCCAAGTGCAGCAGGCCAAGGAGAAGCCTTTCTCTTTGTTTTGAGCCAGATAAAATGCAGCCTATGTGTGAAGGGCTCACTGCAGAGCCTTTACTCTTCATTGGTCAGGAAAAGCAGAGTTCTTTGTGCAATGAGGCTTGTGGAGAAAGGAGGGAGATAGGCTATTAGGAGTAAAGCCTAATGGCCCCTTGAGAGACACAGCAGCAGGGGTGAAAAGGGAGGAGGGAAAAGCAAGCAAGGAGAAATGGAAGATTTCTCTCTCTGTGTGTGCATGTGTAAAATTTCATACATACAACACGTATACATATATGTGTGTATATATATATCTTCTAAATTTTAATCACACCCAGGGGAAAACATGAGATTTAAAGCAAAACATTACACAACTGCTTTGCTACACAAGATTAACTTCATGTAATAATATATGCTCCTTCCAAGTTCCACAAATGTTCTGCCCCAGGCTGTTGGGAGAATGGGTCTGGAATGTAGAATGAAGTAAGGACTACAGAAGTTACTGATCCAGAGCTGGGTTCATCTAAGAGAAATTGTCTTCTGCATTTCTCAACAAGTCATTGATTTTTACCTGCAGTGGTCATTGACCAAACAACCTCTCCCTGTAGACTAAATCTGATGGCTTCTTAAATTACTATATCTTAAATAAATAAATAAATAAATAAATAAAGGAGACAGTTTTATTTGTCTTTGAAAAGAAACAATATATTGTGAGCTCTCTAGAATTTTGTTATTGCTGTGATTCAGAAGTCTAGGCACATCTTAATTCTGTGTATGTGGCAATTACTTGACTTTCGCAGTTATGAAGTTCTCCTTGTTGTTTGCATGACGTTCTGCCTTTTGACAGCAGAAAGTAAGAATATCTCAAGAACAGAGAATGTGTTTGGATTTGGCAGTGTGTGCGCGTAATCCAGCAAAGATGTCGTCTACTCAAAAGAACACCACAGCCCAAATGGATGTAGTGGAAGAGAAGCAGTTTTCAAGAATCTACAAAAGATGTTCAGGGCTTGGAGAATCACAGAGATTACTATGGCACTAGGTTTCCCTATTTCTCAAGCCATATTAACTTGATATTTAGCCTTTTTTTTTTTTTTTTTGAGCAAGAGGGTCCTGGGCTAAAAATAGAAAAAATGTAGATTTTCACAAATTCTTCTACTATTTTTTTAAAGGCATATTCTGCAGCAAAATGCTGCTTAACCTTTTCTCCTCTGAATTTATTTAACTTTTTTATTTGCAGTTTACCAGGAAAAAAACATCTAGAGTACCTTAGAATCAAACAAACAAAAATGCAGATGATATCAGCAAATGCAAATACTAGCTGAATAGCTACCACAGTAAGAAGCCCAGAGTGAGTCTTCCAAAGGTGCTATTTCACTTAGGGGAGAAAGCCCCACAATTTCCCATACATTTCTTCCCAGAAATGTTTTTCTTTTAAAAAAAACCCCAGCTTTGAAGAGGAGATTTGTAGCAGAAAAATGAGTAGAGGAGGAATTATGCAGGGGTCTTGCTTCTATCTTCTTTTTACAATGTGCTGTGTTTTTGTTTTCATTTTAGGTGGAGTACTGAATTCTACCTAAAATGACTGAATCCCATGTCTAATAGTGTGATCACTGCTTGACAGGATCTCAGCTATCACATCATGAAGGTGTTTTGCTACTGCATGGCAGCCCAATAGCCCTGAGTGTTGATGGTATCTTGATTCAATATGGCATCTTCTCCCAAGGGGGCACATGCCCATGAGTCATTCTTACACAAATGGCATAACTGACCTGTGAAAAATTGGACCACTTTTGTCATACAAAGGATCAACAGCCATGCTCCTTGCAGATACAGCACTGCCCGTAAGATACACTGAACTCAGTGAACTGCACACAAGTAGCTTTTTAAAATTCATTTTGAAATCAGTTCCTGCCCACTTGCATTCATGGAGGTGTTGCTTATCCATTTCCATTTCTCTCTTTTCCAAAGAACAATGGCTAGCTGGAAATAACTGCGGGATTTCCCCAGGCAGCTTCATCAGGCAGCCATGGTGGGGGGTATCTTGCCTCTCTCTTCCACCCCAATCTGTCAAAGCAATCATGTATTTCCATTAAGGGGAAGCAATTAGGAACTCCCTATGGCTCCTCAGATTGTTTCTCTTTTGTAGGACAGTATCAAGCCAGGTCTGTACTATCCACTGCAAGTAAAACTGGCTTGGCCTGAAGCTAGTAGAGACTGTTTAAAAAAAAACAAAAACAAAAACCACTACTGGAGCATTCTCCCTTGGAACCACATACTACTATTGCAGATTTTGTCCTTCAGTTTAGCCTGTGGCCATTTTCAGCAGACAAATGAGTGGATTTCACTATTGATTTTTTTTTCAACTGATGAGCAATGCTTTAGCTTCTATGCCTAGTATATGTTGTCACACTGTGGTATCTGGCCTGTTGTGCACTCTTCTCATGTGTCTTCCATCTGTGCTAGTTGTCTGCATAAGTTCATTTAGAAACATACAAGCTGCCATGTTGGATGAGACCAAAGGTCTGCTGAGTCCAGAATTCTCTCGCCAAGAATAGCCAGATGCTCCCAGGAAGCTCCCAAGCAGACAGTGATAGAGATTACATTTCGTTGCTCTTTGTTCTCCATGTTTGATAATCTGTTACAGTGAATCTGAGTGAGGTGGTTTTATTTATAGTACTGTGGGGGTCTCTCTACAGGCATGTATATTAGGAATAGATGAGTTCATCAATCTTGGTTCCTCACTCATTTCCCCATTTTTCCACTTGGTTTATCCTGGAGTTTGAAATTTTTTCCAATCTTAAATTCAATTTCTCCCAGACTTTAATCTTAAAAAAAAAGGCCAGATGAAAATTTGTATGCTGTTTTATACACAATTTTGCCCAATATACCCTTTCTACATTAACAACATGTTTGCTAATGTAATACATTTTAAATTTATCTTCCCCTGTTCACATTTTTTCTGTGCATTTTCATCTAGCATACAGATGTGTCACTGAAGAACTCTAATATACAGCTCAAAGAACTGCAGATTTTAAAACATGACAATGACAGAGATGATTATCTCTCTCTTTTTTAATACCCCACCTTTCCTCTCCAAAGCCGGGACTCAAGGTATCTGAATTTCCATTTAACTGAAATGCAAATTTTATCTTGGAGCAGTGTTTCAAAAGTGCAAAATTAAGCAAGCTCACAATAAATGCAGAGAAAACAAATGTCTCCATCATTCCTAATCTAAACTTTTTAAAACCATAATTTTTACAACTCATACTGTACAAAAAGAGATAGGGTTGGCTAGTGGGAGAGAGGAAAAAATGAACAGCTGATGCCATTTGTCCATAGTCCAGATTCTAAGATGTTTACCTTCTCCCTGCTTAGTCCATTTCTTTAACATTTGGGTAGCCAAATACCCAAATGAGACCTATAGCCAAAAGGTCACTTTGCCACCTGCTGACCTGGACTGGCATGCAGCCTTGCACAAACACACATGGATGCAATTATGGAGATGATGGAGTTGGGAACTGAAGCAGAACCCCCTCAGGGCTAACACATTCATCCTTCCAGCTGTGAAGAGAAGAAGCGTGAAGTCCTGGAGACCTGATCGCTGCATATTCCAGTGATACAGTGTCCAGCACAAACAATGGACCCATGATTCATTGCTTCCTCTTAGCTAATACGTCATTGCCTTTATGGACACGGGGATTGGAGGGGAGGCTAGGATAATTTTGTATATCGGTCAGCAGCTTGGTCGAGGGGGGGGAGGTGGAAACAAATTATCCTCAGAACTGAATTAATGGGAGACTTGATTAAAGTGTGCATTGGTACTTGTGAAAACATAACTGGCTGTATCACTTGTATGTACCTCCAAAGGGCATACTGTGGAATAAAGTAAGATTTGGGAAAGGCAAAATGAGAGCATTGCCCCTCAACTGAGAACTCTGTCTCCCAATTAAATTTTCCTTCAGGGCCCAAATTTCCAGCACTGTAGAGAGTGAGACATTGAAAATAGCTGACACATATATTTCCTGTAGTAAATTTCCCTGTCCCTTTTCTCTGGATGCCAAAATTATATTTCTGAATGCTCAGCTGATAATCTTAAATTATTGTGCTAGACATTCGTGAACAGAACGAACATTTCATGGGGGGCAGACTTTTTATTTGGGGTGGCAGAACCCTCATTTCATGCTTCCCCTAGCCACACCCCTGGTGGCATCCAGTGCCTAGCCAGTACCCACAGTAAAAGAGTAAAATGGTGTTTAGCTCATCCTGAATCCCGCACCTGCTTAGCTAGCAGAGAATAACAAATGTAAGATCAGCATGGGTAGTACAGACTCAGAGACGTTGGGGTAATGCTGTTAGGGGCTGCTACCGTCCTCTGACTCACAGAGAATATTAGATAGAAATATCAGAAGAAGCTATAAGTAGGTCCAGCAATCACAAGCTTTCATATTTTCTGCTGTTTCTAAGTATCCTGTCTTTTTTTCCTTGCCTGAGGGGGTCACTTTCTGTTTTAGACATAATTGCCAAAACAGGCTTAGTTTAGATCACAGAAAACTGGAGCCCTTCAGCTGGTTTTGACTATAACTTCCATATGCTTCAGGCACTGTTACCCTGATTTCTGGGGTCCCTTGGGGGACACTTAATGTGCTCCATGTGATGGGGAATGGAAACCAGCAAGAGCACAAGCAATAGCAATGCGAGAGGCAGGGTAACCTAGCAGGGTCTTTTAACCCAGTTTTTACAGGGTCAGGCCAAGCCAAAAACCAAACAAAAATGTCCAATAAATGATTTTATTGAATAAAAGTCTCACACACCAACACAATCACGCATACACGCACCTAAGAGCTACTAAGAAACAAAAGAGAGGAAATTGGATAGGGGAGTATTGAAGGGGTGCAGCTGGGGTAATACTGCACCTTTTCCTGAAGTCCTGGATCCGGGACGGCAGTGGAGGAGTGGGGCTCAGCCCACAGAGGGCTGAGGGAATTATGTGGCGGACGGAGCAAGGGTCTACTGGGCTGACTGGGACCAATCCAAAGAAACAAAGAAACCAGGACTATTTGTAGGGAAAAGGTACCTGAAAGTGTTGCAACAAGAAGGGTGTTGCAACGAGAACGAAGCTCCACAATGGTAATTTCCTGTGCGTGATGGGATTGCGAGGTGTTGCCAAAGTCTCAGGATCTTCGGCTGTGTTCGTTTGTGGTGTGACTTCATGTAAATGGTCCTCACTTGGTAGGTCATTTGCTCAACTTGGGGCTCACATGCTAATCCTCTCAAGTCGGCTTCTCAGGGCTGAGGACCCTTTGTTTATTGTGGGCTTACACACCTTGAGGTCTCCTAGGGCTACGTGACTGGGGATTTTACTGACCTGACCTGGTTTTTGGTCATTCGACCGCGCCTGCCTACGTGCTCATCTGAGCGACTTCTCAGGCACACGGAATCATATTTAATATCAAATTGTAGACCCCGGGATAGGGTTTTTCCATTGGAGTAACAGCACCATGGGCAGTCATAGAAGTTTTTGCCTAAAACATCGTGAGGGCATCCCATTATGTATCCCTGCTTTAGGTGATCAGGGCCAAAATGGTTAAGACCAATTAATGAGATAAGAAGCCAAGATGCAGCACCTTTTCCTGTACAGGGCTGAGCTAGATGCAAATTGTTTTCTCATATTTAGTAATCAACAGGCATGCTCAGGTGTAGTTTTCTCTCATACTCTGAACAACATTAATTTATCAACATCTGCTTTCACTCCCTTTAAGAGGATCTATGACTAATTTAGGTAGATGACTGAGGTTCTGTTTAAATATTACAGCAGTGCTGTGAAGGTATCCCTCCATGTTTTGCTCCCCTGATGCTTTTGAAATGTTTAAGTCTCCATATTTAGGTTGCAACTGAATGGGAAATGCCCCTGCAGTCAGCCTCATTCATGTGGTTAAATGCCTCAAAAGGACCCAAACTTGGAAACATCACATTTTAAGATTCTGACTCCTAGAATCTAAAAGTTGCTATGGAGACTGGATATAATGACTAAGAAATTCTGCAACTGTGGGGCCAAAAAGTTACTTTGTAAAAAAACGGCAACAACAACAACAACAACAACAGAAGCAGTGCTGTAACTGCCAAAGGGGATCTGAATAGAGTTGGGAGCAAGATAAGTATATATACATAAAAAAAATCAATCCTTTTTGAGCTGTGCTGCAAAAGATGCAGGATCCATTTATCTATTTTTAAGAATTAGCCAAACTCACGTATTAGGTTAGGAGTTCACTACAATAATATCTAATGTTTACATCCTCTGAGCTAAATGGAAATCTAGAAACAGAGATAGCATTTCAACTATATATCCTCCAATTGTCCTGGTTTCATAGTGACAGCCTCGGTTAATCATCTGTCCTCCCACTTTTTTCAGTTTGCTTTTAAAATGTCCCAGTTTCTCTCCTCCTCCCACTTTCCCTCTTTGTTCACCACTGACTTTAGTTGCTGCAAACTGAGTTCAAAGTGAAAAAATAGTTTGTACTCAGTTAACTCATAGAATCATAGAAATGTAGAGTTGGAAGAGACCACAAGGGCCATCCAGTCCAACCCCCTGCCATGCAGGAAAACCCTCAGATGCAGGGAAGGAGAGGAGAAGGTGGATTCTTGCCCTTTGCAGTAGCCTAAGGCAAAAGCAAACTGCCACAGCCTCTCTTAGACTGTATTTTCTTCCTCATTAATAACTTCTGCCATCTAGACCACACTCTGATGTTACTTGGCCACATTTGTTCCAATTTTCATCAGTGAAATGTCAGCAAGTATGCAACCAGCACTTGCATCCTTTTCTTACCATTCTGTTTGAAAGACTACCCATTCTCTGTCCCCTGGACAATCCCATATATACACTGTTGCTTAGATCAAGTTAATAAGCCATATCATTTCAACAGAATTTGTTTACACAGCTAAAGAACTGATTAGGATTAATGAAGGAAATAAGCCCCTGGATAATTATGGCCTTTTTTTCCCTTGCATTTTCATATGATTCATACCAGACCTCTGAAAAGTAGCTGTTTGGACTATAGCTGCCAGAATCTTCCAGCCAGAATGGCTGAGGGCTATGCTAGCTGGAAGACTCTGGAAGGGAAACAAAAGAGAAACTTCTCCCAGCTCTGATTCAAACATTCAGTTACTACCAGGACTCAGTTTGGCAAAGCTGGGTATAGAACAAGACAGAGAGGACTTGATTCAACAAGAAAAGAAATTGCTTTCTGCTTGAATATCATCTGCAACTGCTCAGTCACCCAGTAAATTAAAGTACACTTGGGACTGCAGTCCATCACCAATCCCTTGTGTTTTTCCTCTGTTTGTTAGGTGGAATGGGATGCCAGGATCAGAGTGCAAGCATAAAGCACATCTTTCTGATCTCTGTTTAGCATTTGAGGGCTTTAGATCATAACATGCATTGGCAGTCAACCGGGATGAAATATGAGTAACTAATTAATGCACTAATCATTATTCATGTATCCATGATTTAAAATCTACATTTTAAAGTCAGCTCTCCTCCTGTAAGAACACTGATGAAGTGATGAGAAACAATTTAGGCAATGTGAAGTGAAGTAAGCTATGGAGTCCCCCAAGGATGTGCATCGGAAATAGTACTAATGAATACATTTATCCATGATTTGGAGTCAGCAGTACACAGAGAGGCAATCAAGTTCTCAGATGCCACCAAATGATCTGGGAAAGTAAAATCCCAAGAGAACGGTGAAGATCACCTCTTAATTTGCTGACTTTGTAACAAGAATGGCAGCTGATATATAAGTCTTCTTGCTAGATGGGGTGAGGGAATTTCCATGGACTTGGTATGCTAATTTCACAGGGGTTCCAGTGGGTTAGTCCCAGAGAAACCCAGAAATAAAAAGGCAAAGGAATCTTCACTATAATTAAAAGATAATGCACACTGAGCCAAAAACTCCAAACATAACATTAATGTTGTCTAAATTGCTTAACATTACTAATAGAGGGATTTGGGAGTCATGGCAGAAAATCCACAATGGAAAATTCACTGAGGGAAAAGTAAATAGCTACAGATTTTGACTATGATCTTTGACTATGAAATCAAATTGCCAATAACTTCAGAGCAGGTGCTTTTTCTTGAAGCAATGCAGATGGAATTGGTTGCCATAAAATGAGTTGTGGCAATGATCTCAGCTGACTATGTAACAATAAAGTAAATTCATGGAGGATATCTTTCTCAAAAGCAAAACAAAATTTTTACCGAGTTTTAATTTTAGGAGACTACCCCATGCATTTTTGAATTCAAGGATGCTATTGAAAATTAAATCAATCAATCAATCAGGATTGCCACTCATAGAACCACGATCAAAACCAGTATAGCTGTGATTACCTGGTGTTAGTGACAAACAGTTAGAAATGGAGATCATCATTTTGTGGGAGTTTTCAGAACTAGAGATGAGATGGATCCAGAATTTTCTGAATCCAAATCTGGATCCAAATCCTTGGAAAGTTCTGGGAATCCATGAATCTCTAATCTTTTGAATCCTTTTTTTTAAAAAAAGTTTAAAAAACAAGGGAAAGAAGGGTAATCTTAGGCAAGACACACTCTCTCAGCCTTAGCAAAAGCCTAGGCAAAGGCAAACCTCTCTTTGAAGAAATCTGGCCAGGACAATTGTCATAGTTTTGCCTCAGAATCTCCCCATATTGAAAATGACATGAAGGCCCTTTCTACACAGGCAGGAAAATGTGGATTAATCCCACATTTTTCTGCCTGTGGAAACATGGCCACATACTACAGTACAGAGATAATCCAGCTCAAAACTGGATTTTCTTTGCATAGCTCATTATGGCATCCTGGGGTTTGTAGTTTGATTATGCACCAGCACATTTTGGCAGAGGAGGCTGTGACACCTTGTAAAACTACAAATCCCAGAATTGTGTCTGAAAGAACTTTGCAAGGGAGCTATGCAAAGGAATCTTTCAGCTATCCTTGAAATCTCAAGACTGTACCTTCCAATCAAGTCTCGAGTCCTGCAACAAGGAAGGCACTTAAAAACAACAACAACAGCCTCTAGTCCAGTCTCAAGTCTGCACCCTGCAGTCTCAAGTCAAGTCTCAAGTCCTGCAACGAGGCACTTAAAAAACAACAAAACAAAACAGCCTCAAGTCCAGTCTCGAGTCCTACAAGGGACTTTCAAGTCAAATCTCTAGTCCAGTCTCAATAATTCGCAATCCCTATCCTCCAGTCTCAAGTCAAAAGAATAGAGGAGATTATTACCTTGCAGAGGGAGGCAGCCTGAGTGGGCACAGGAGGCCCAAGCAGGCATAGACAGCAGCCCCGGGCACAGGCAGCCTCCAGCATGTATGCACAGCTTTATGCCGCAATTTTCACACGCCCAGGGGCCTGCCGGCCAATCAGGCTTTTGGCGGGCTCTGGAGGTGCCGATTTTTAAAAACAATTTTTCCCTTCTGCTACATGTGGTTTGTCATGTGGCTTATCAGAAACCACGACAGACATTTCACTTCTCATCCTATTCTAGCTATAGGTTTACAACCAGGCACTGTCTTGTGGAAGGAGGTACCGTATTTTCCGGCGTATAAGACGACTTTTTAACCCAAGAAAATCTTCTCAAAAGTCGGGGGTCGTCTTATACGCCAGGTGTCCTCTTTGCGGTCGCCGCATACGGTGGGGGGAGCTCAAAAATAGCCGAGGTCGCATCCCCGCCATATGCGGTGACCGTATGAAAGCACCAAGAGTGGTGCTGCGTACTTACCTGAAGATGCTGGGGGGGGAAGCGGTGGCATTTTGGGAGAGGCTTGTTGCGCTAGCCACTCTTCCCCCTCGCACGAGCGCCAGTCGTGCTGCCTCCCCGCTTCCGCCCCCACCTCCGCCTACAGCTCCCAGGCCAGGGAGCGCTGAGGCGGGGGGAGCAGTGGCGTTTTGGGAGAGGCTTGTTGCACGAGCGCCAGTCGCGCTGCCTCCCCACTTCTGCCCCCAGCTCCCAGGCCAGGGAGCACTGCGGAAGCTGGGGCGCGATACAGATACACCAGCACCGCCGCCACCGTGCGCGCGCGAAGGAGGGAGGGCGGAGGTGGGGAAGAATCTGGCCAAGTTGGCAGAGAGGAGGGAAAGGAGGGCTTCCCTCCGGGCCGGCAGGGCATGTGGAGGGTGAGGGCCGGCGCCGTCCTTCCCCACCCTCCTCCCCTCCAGGCACCCGCCCCCCAGGCCCCTCAGCTCCAAAGAGCTGGGTGCAGGGTGCTGCCCCCTTCCCTCTCCTCGTCTGCTTCCCTTGGTGGAAGCAGCTGCGGCGGCTCAGGCAAACATTTTGTTTCTTTCTCAGCCCCGGCGGAGGCGGAGGAGGCCAACGAGGGGAAAGCGGGCGAGAGCCAAGGAGGGTGAGCGGTCGGGGGGACGCCGCTCGTTCCCTCCGTCTCTCGCCTGCAGAGGAGGATGGAGGGCCCGGGGGAGCAAGGGAAAGGGGCGCCGCGCTGCACCCACCTCGCCAAAACTTTGCTCGCTTGCTCGGCTAGGGCGCCGCCTCTGCTGCCGCCTCCCAGCACTGCCTAGAGGACATCTTCCCAGGAAAGAAGGAGGAGGAGGGGGTATTAAAAGGGGGGAGGGAGAGAGGGAGGGAGGGAGGGAGGGAGCGGCTCAAGTTTGCTTAAAAGTCCAGTGGGGCTGGCAGGGAGTGCCTGGGGCTGGTGAGGCCGCCCCTTTTCACAAGGATGCGAGCCTGGCGCTCGGCTGCTGGCTCCTCCCGGAGCGGCGGTGGCGAGGGAGGAGGAGAGGAGGGACTCTCAGCGGCGAATCCCCTGAGAACGGGAGCCGGGCGGCCTTTCCGGCTCCTCCGCCGCTTCCTCCTTCGCTGGGCTCCAGCTCTTTCCAGCTACCTGCCTGCCTCTCACTGCCTCCACAGAGCATCAGCATCTGCCGCCGCCATGTCTGACTCGCTGGGAGCACCCATTCGCTTGCTTTTCCAGTGGGGGGAGTGGGGGGTGGAGGAGAAAGGGGAAAAGAGAGACCTCCAAACCAGATTTGGGTTTTCTCTTTTGCGACACGTTTTGCATTAAATCACACCGGGAGGCGGGGACCCCAGTAACCATGAGCCCCTTGCAACGAAACCCACTTTGCAAGGAGTTTGGGAAAGGGGAGTGCCTTGCAACGCTCCAGGAATATTGCTTGCCTCCCCGCTTTTTAGCATGGATTGCATTATTCCTGATGACAGATGCACAATAATATATATATATACACACACACACACACATATATTTTAAATAGAATTAAAATTGAATTGAAATCAAATCTGATGTTTTTTTAATTTTTATTTAGTGTGCGTTGGAAGAGGTGTAGTCTTATACGGCGAGTATATCCCAAACTCTATATTTTAACTGGAAAAGTTGGGGGTCGTCTTATACGCCCAGTCGTCTTATACACTGGAAAATACGGTACACTGGCCTACACGTAGCAATCACTGGATGAGATTGTGTGACTTTGCCCTCTGCCCCACTACTTCTGATAGGCATCAGACCCACTGACCCCAGCATTTATACACACCATTGATTTTCAGCACAGAAAATAGTGCTGAATGTAAATATTAAATGTTCAATTTAAATATATTAGAATAGAACCTCAGATGTAATTTCTGAAATTGTTAGTAAAAGCCATTATTATTCCAAGGGAAAAACTCATCTACTTGCCATCTCCCCTTGTGTGTCTGGTCTCCCAGGTTTTCAGTCATCCCAGTCTCCAATAAACTATTTGGTTGGAGGATTCGGAAGATTCGGTTTGCCTATTTTGGCACAGGGATTTGGATTCGCAAATCTCAAATCCTTACTGAGGATGTGAGGATTTGGTTGGCTCATCCCTATCCAGAACTGCTTGGCTGGTCATGTATGGCTGTGGCCCTTTCGGCACCTTCCCTTTTTCTGGTGCTGGGGTGTGGGGATTGTGCGAGCAGCCTCTGGCGAGAGGCTCTTGTGTCCGGTTTCCTTCAGCTCCACACGAGCTGCCTGCTTGCGTGAGAGCCCCGCCTCTTCCTTCCACAGTGCAGCCTGGGAATTTCCGGAGCTGCACTGGGATAGGAAGCACAACTGGTGCGGCTTTGGAGGCTCCGCACGCCAGGTAAGTGCGCACGGGGCCTGGGAGTAATGCACAATCGCGCACCATTTTTGGCTTCTAGCTGAAAATGAAAAGGTGCATGATCAGTGCCTACCAGCCCCTGGAGCATCGCGCGATTGTGAGTGTGTTGTGCAGATTGTTCTTCACAATCACACGATGCTCCAGGCTCCCTTTTGCATGGAAAATGCCATGCAGAAAGGGCCTAAGTTAGAGACATAAAACAAGGAATTATAGACTTCAGGCTTATAGATTCTTCTTGGTTTTGGTTCTGATTAGGACTCCAAGATCCACCAGCCAGAGCCTGAGTCAGAAGACCAGCACTTAAAATGGAAAAATTCTGAGCTAAGGACCATGTTCTGAGACCCAGAACTGAATGGAGTTCATAGTCTTTCTACACAAAATCTCTGTTGCAAAAGTGTGCTGCTTGTACAGTGTACCTATATGACTTCCTAGTTCAAGAAGGAGGACATTTTGGGGGGAAATGCTCACTTTTTCTGAAGGCATTAACTGTACTGTAGTGTCCAGGTAAGAACATAGTTTACATATCTCTTCAAATGTCCTCAGCTGAACTGTTTTCTGGCCTCAGAAGTAAATACTAAAGGACTTTCAGTTGGCTCCCTCTCTCTAGCCCTTGTGCCAGCAATTAAAGATGTTTTTCTTTTTTGAAGCATTTGCAATTTAGTGGCAAGCGCTCCCTGCCCCCTCAAAAAATTGATGGTTAGAAAATGAGTAATTCCCTGCTGGTTTCATTTTTTTTTATTTTTTTAAAAATGTGTGTTTTATTATTGTTGTGATTATAAATGACAACAGCACTGTGAGTGTCCTAAATGGGCTGGAATTGGAAGTTGGATATTTCATAAATAAACAAACAGGGGAAGCCAGGTGCTCCCACATCAGTGAGGTGGTGAATATGATTTAGGTTTTAGTCTCAGGGTTAGCTATCCAAAGTGTTGAGCCTATTTGGGTGATAAGGTTCAGAATCTTGGATAGCTCCTTTAAAGTTTGGGTTTAAAAACAGAACAGATTTAGAATGATATAGAATGGAGACCAGCAGAAGTCAGTAACTTCAAATGCCAACATCCAAGACATTTTTTAGTTCTGTTTTTACTTTATGCTTAATATACACACATGCGCACATGCATATACATACATATCAAAATTATAGTAAGTCAAGAGAAGACGTCACATAAAATATAGGAAGAGACCTACAGGATCAGATCAAAGCATCCTGCTAACACCTAGTACTTAGTCATATCCCTGCAAGAAATGCCATTGTAGTCTCCCGCTTGATTTCTCCACTGGTCTTAAGAGGTTATTGTCACTAATACTGGAACATACTTCTAGTATTTCCTCCTTATTCAGGAAAAAGAAGAATATATGTACACAATATCCTGAATAAACTTCTAGAGGCCTTCCAAACATAAAGGATATACTTAAAGATGGGGGAGGGAGAACTTCTCAGAATTCCACCCCCCAAGGAATTGTTTATTTCTATCAATTCCACCACTCACACATATGTAAAAATGATTAGCTGTTAAGAGGGAGAATTAAAAATAGAACAGTCTTCAGGAAGCAACAGAGAAAGAAGGTATTGTTCATCCTTCTCTCTTTCATAGGCAAATGTATGCACTTTGGGATATAGATGCCCACTGGAAAGATCTGTGAGTAGTACAACTTTCTGTCATGTTACCTTTCAGTGGGATAGATGGTTCTCTTTTCTTCCTGATTTATCTTCATACTGATGCTGAGAAGTAGATAACACTAAAGAAGGGAGGAAGGAAGGAGATCATTTGATTGGTCAAAGGATACTGAGAAGTTCATGGCTAAGGCTCAAATTAGAAATTAAGGGAACAGTGTATTCTTGTGATTAACCTGGTTTTTCCCCCAACAGTGACATTTCCTCAGAGATGTGTTCCTTAGCAAACTGATTTGCAAAATTACCTGAGTTTTTACAATCTAGTGCTATAACAAGGTACATTAAACATACATGCTGGCAATGATGTAGATGTTCTTGCAATAACTCCAGTGTAATTTAGTGGAGTGACTGGAAAAGGAGGGGGAAGAAAGTATAGACCTTGACTTAGCGAAGCACACCTGGGAGTATTTAATCTAAATCCTGCCCTTTCCTTAATGACTGACAAAATTGTCATCTTCTTGCCACAACTGAAATAATATTGAATGCTTATATTCTGGGGAAAAAAATGTAGGGAACTGTGGACAGAAATCCTTGGAAAAAGTTATTCAGAGTGATACAAATGTGCTGTTCATATGCTGTACACTGCTAGTGATAATTTCCAGAGACATATGAAGCAAACAAGAGACCTAGGAGCCAGAAAGGCACTAAGGATTTCTTTATAATTATATTTTCTTCATGGACCTTTAAAACGGATTCACTTCCTTTAGTTCATTATGTTGCTTCTTACTACATCTGATCATAATAAGCTTTCTAACATCACTGCTATACAGTAGACTTCAAGGGGGGGATATGCAGTTAAAGCTGATGAGGGCATGTCAGAGCACCATGAAAGGACATCAGTGTTCAGGAATGCTAAACAGCTAATCTACTGGAATCCATACAATGAGTAGTACTGTTCGCTATAGCAAGAGGGGAGAAGTTGTGGTCTTTAGGCTATATGTGGCCCCCGAGCCCCTCTTTTGATGCTCCTGAAACCTACTGGCAACTCCCAACCTCCAAATTTCTCCAAGCTTTATTTTCCAGACCATTTTCCAGGTTATTTTTACCTGAAAATGACCAAAAACTAAAGAAAGTCATTTAACAATTTGGAGGATTCATCTCTATCCACCTCCCAGATTCCTAAACTCTCTGAAATCCACCCCTTTAAAAAAAGAAAGAAAGAAAGAAACCAACCCTGGGTGAAAATGTTGACCTGAAAGTGATGTGCCATCACTTCTGGTGTGCCAGAAAGCACCAGTGCAGTCTATGAAGAGAAGTGTGGGGGCAATAATTGGACCCCTACATGGAGTTATCCACCTCTGATATATATCTTCCTAAAGTACTACTTCTGTTGTTTCCACTGAACAATAGGAATGACAACTGAAAATTGTTCCAAATATCCTTCTTTAGTGCAGGAAAGGAACAAGAAAACTTATCAGTTGCTTAGTAAAAACATATTGTATGATATCACTGATTGGAATCCATTGGCCAGTGAGCATGATAATTGCTTCTGTCCACT
This sequence comes from Iguana delicatissima, assembly GCA_948472985.1. Taxonomy (NCBI): domain Eukaryota; kingdom Metazoa; phylum Chordata; class Lepidosauria; order Squamata; family Iguanidae; genus Iguana; species Iguana delicatissima. The sequence goes on along the minus strand of CAOKZL010000187.1, from coordinate 951,042 downwards.
TTAGGTGAATTTTAAATTGGATGCCCTCATTTTCCATGAACTAAAGTTCATATCATTATCACAAATTCCTCTCAGTGGCAACTAAGGTAGCACCTATGTTCATGTAATTCCTTTTCACTCTCTCTCCCTCTCTCACTTATCAAAGTGTCATTTCCTAGTTAAAATGAGGCACTTTTGTTGTCAATGATAGGAAGAAGGAGGATGCAGACACTACTAGAGTATAGGCATATGCCGCATTGAAAAGATTAGAGATTCTTGACCTCTCTCTCTTTCTTCTAAATATACATGATCATTTAAGAAATAGTAGAGTTACTTCTACCTTCAGCATGTGGAGTTCACAGTTCTGTAAAGAAATATGATGGCTTAAATATCCTGAAATGCCTTGTTTACATAGAAGAAGACACCTACTCTACTCAGCAAGTTTCTCCCAAATAGAGCAGTGCCATGCCTTTGTCTATAGGACAAACTTGTCAGGCTAGTGATGAAGGGAATGGGCAGGAAGCATCAATCAATGCATACAATGCACTGTTTGGTGGAGTTGAAAAGGGCACAGCTTCACAGATTGGAGCCATCAGAACCAGGGGACTGCATAAGGCAATGGATCCAAGGCACAAGCCAAACTGCCTGTCATCAGTGGGCCCACATCCCCAGCTTCCACCACCATGTATTTCCCTGTACCATTTAACAGTGAGGTGAGGTAACCCCTGAACTAGGCCTCCACTTGAGCATCTTCAGGCACACAGAATGTGCATACAGATTACACCCCATCCGAAATGGATCCAGCCTAAGACCAACACAAGCTTTACTAACAGAGAACAACCTAGCTCTGAATCATCCTGCCAAGCCAAACAGCACACCAAGAAAACCAAAATCCAAGGGAGCCTGGGTGTGGGAAGCCACTTCCATACAGCTAGCTGACAATATAGCAAGGCCCTTCTTATATCTTCTGGAGGACAACCTGAGGGAAGATTTCCTCTCTGATGTCCTTCACAGGGAAGGCCAGTCCATCCACTTATCAGCCAGCTCCTGATTAGCTGGCAGCCAGAAAGGCCATATTGGAAGTTCATGTTTGGCACAAAAGCTCTAGGAAAATGACCAAACTACTAGGAAGAGAATAGTGACCTCCCATGCCAGTCTCACTCCTGAGTAGAAACAACTTGAGTGACCTCAGTAAAGCTTTTGACCCATCAAACTGATCCATTTCTCTACAGCCACTTTTACAGGACAGCATGAAAAATATGGGAAAATACAATTTGTCTAAAAAAAAAACTTTCTTTTTTTAAAAAAAGTACAGCACACCATTAACTGCAAGTGTTATAGTGTTGTTGTTTCCATGTGCTTTTATTTCTGACTTATGGCAAACCTAAGAAAAGACTATCATGGGGGTTTCTGCGGGCTGAGAGTGTATAATGCACCCAAGGTCCACCCAGTGGGTTTCCATGGCTGAGCACGGAATCAAACTATGGCCTCTAGGGTCATAGTCCAATGCTCACACCACTACTGCTGGTTCATAACAAGCAAGTTGCTCATGTAAAGGATACCAGATACATATATTCCTTTTGTTGTCAAAGGTAAACCCCATGTTTGATTTGCTCTGCTGGCTATATAATAATAGAAACTCTAAACGAATCTAAAATTAAGCTAGTTCTGGTTGTCACTAAAGTATTTTCACCTTGAAAAGTGTTCTAGTAAAGCCATTAAGGAGAAAAGACACAACTAAAGTTGGACCTACCATTTCTATACCTACTTATTTTCTTTCTTCTCCTTCCTTCTTTCTTTCTTTTAACTGACACTTTCTGTCTCTGGGCACTGATTTCCTCCACTTCACTTGACAGGAGAAAACTGTTTCATTTTGTATCTTCACATCACAGAAAGAGCTTCAAGTGGTTAATAATACCCAGTGAGGCCAGTGTACTCCCTTGACAAGAGAAATCAAGAATAACCTTAATCAAGCTTAAATAAACCACTCCAAGTATTCCCCAATCACTTCAGAGCTGTGTTCACTGCAGCATTAGTGAGGTTGCTGGCTCATTGCTGCAGCCCTAGACTGAGAAGCTTATTAATAATCAAATTCACCTACACTATTCACAACAGCACATTTAATCAGGCAGGCATGGGGATGGGTACACATAACAGATGACTGCTACAAGTCATTCCCATATCATGTACTGGATAACCCACACTCCACAAAACTCACTCTGAGGTAAACAGAAGTTTATTTAGTATGGATATGCATGAGCCGCACAGCACACTTACACAGAAGTTGCCGAAACTGGAGGTTACACATAGCATACAGCTTATATAGGTAATCACTACATGTTTAAATGCACAAAACAAATCCCCTTACATGTCTATCCCCCCTTTCCTTTCCCAAGTCACTACTTGCCACAGCTCTAGAGGCCCTTGACCAAGATGACCACCCCCCGACATATCTCTCTCTTATTATCTCCAAACAGCAATGTTCTCAAAACATCTTAGACCTGCCAGCCCTACTTTCAGTTTTCCCAGTCTCCCTATTGAAATACCCCATTGTGAAAAGCAGCCTTTGAACTACAATTCACAGTTTTTAAGCCTGGATACAAAATAACCTCTTTTTCAATGGTAAACACAAAGCAGCAGTTAGCAAAAAAACAGGCTAGTATTTTCATGGCAAGGAGTGTAGTTTAGTGACCTGACACATTCTTGCACAGAGTGGTAGTTTTGTTACACCCCAAAGTAACCCTAAGAGAGGGCCCCTGAATTGGCATGACCCTCCATATTGGATATTGGCTAGCAAAGGTCAGTCAAAACAGCCTTGGCATTGAAAGGGAAATCCTTAACACTACGCTCTCTCCCTCTGCCGAATGGGAACGTAGACAACGTCCTTTAGGCTAAAAGACTGACCTATTGTTCCGAGTCACGTATCTCCAGGCAGACAAAAGACTCACTCCTGAACACTGTCACGCCCCAAGCTCTGTGCATAGCCAAACAAACAACACCCATCAATTTGGAATTTTAAACCTATCAATCCCCTGGACGTTCCCAGGAGAAACAATACCGAGGAGGGGTCGTGATATTTCCCTAACATTATAATCCGCAATCATCGCCCATTAACGCCACTTTGCTAGCCGATACCTGGCCCAAGGACAGAAATTGGCTATAAAAATCCTCACTTTTTAAACCTCTGTGGATTGCCTCCCAGACCAGACAAGGGCCCGTTTCGCTACTATCGAGGTGTCCCACTCAGCCTCTCAGACTCTACTGAGAGCTAAACGCGACTCGCGTCTCTGATTTTCCTCGAACTCCTCTGTGGCCAGCCTTCCAGCCCCGGGATCCAGCCTCCCCTTGGTGCTTTACACCGAGCCTTCGCTGATCTTTTCACTCTCCAGGAAGCCTAGCCTAAGGTCTGTATGCCCTCTCTCCCAACTGCCTCTTGTTTTTCCAACTTTATTTCTGTAGCCCTTGTGTGATTGGTTTATTATTTGCTAGCATGTGTTGACCTTCGTTGTTATTTTTAATAAAATTACTTTAGAATATTTCCCTGACTCCTGCGTGGTTCTGACCCCGTAGACATAGGGTTAAAGATCCCTCACCCTGACCTCTCGCAAGTCTTGAGTTTCTCTGTTAATTCCCCTAGTCTGAAGCCTGTTTGGGTGTCCTCGAGATACCCCCAATTTTCAGGGTAACAGCTTCTAATAATGTTTCACGCACGCATGGATATATACTACAGCAGCACAAAGCACAGCATCCAAATTTTGCAACCTCATCTTCCTACTGCAGCTTTCTGGATCATAACCCATACTGTCTGAAAAGCTCTCAGCACCCAGGAACAGCTCTTCAGAATGCACAAAGGATGAGAGTAGGTAGAAAATTATTTATTTAATTCATTTATATCATGCCTTTGTCTTTGCACAGGACTCAAGAAAGTAGACAAGAGAAGACTGAGTGCCGTATCTTGCAGAAAGAGAACTGCCTCTTCCAGTAGCATAAAGTCATGATTGGCTACAACCCAGTGTATTCATTGTATCTGCCATGGGGGAAGAAATTATTTATTTATTTGATTTATATCCCACCTTTCACTCAAAAGCAAACAAGAACCTTACTTAATCCTAGCCATCCCTTGGGGTGAGGGGAAAGTTCATGCAGCATGCATTGGACTTTTCCAGATTAAGGATTTAACCCAGGGCTTTCCAAATGATGTGTCATGACACATTAGTGTGTTACCTGTAGTGTGTTGGTGTGTTGCCTCCCTGGCCAAGAAAGTTCCCTCACAAGCCTGGTCCACTGCTGTCACTCTTGCTGAGGATTCTCCCTGGCAAGAACGATGGCACCAGTCAAGAAATGGATGGGACGGGGCTGCCTTTCCCTCTGCTGGGGTCTTTCCCCAGCAAGAATGATGGCAGCAGGCAAGGACCAGGTGAGAGGGGGCTGCTTTTCCCTCTGTTGCTGGCAAGAGGGATGGCAACAGGCTGTTAGTGGCAGGCGGAGGTCAAGCAGACACAGGACAAGCGGCTGGGGTTGACAGCATTTATTTACTGCCAGCAAACAAAGGGTTACAGCTCCCCCACAGGCGGGTCTGAACTCAAAGCAAACTGTCCCAAACTCAAGTCACGCCTTAATAAACAAGCAGGCTTCAATAGAAAACAAAGGAGGGTTACTTCACCCAAAATGCAGACAGGGTCCTTGGCTGGAGGTGGCTGGACGCGGTCACTGGCGGGAGGGGCTGGAACCAGACGCAGGCGGGGGAGAACACGGAAGGCTGACGGTTGTTGCTCCGTACCTCTCCCTGCCCTGCACCTGCCCTAAATAGAACCCCGGGCCAGCGGCGACCAATCCGGCTTGCAGGCTCGCAGTTGAGAGCTCCCAGCTGGGCTCACAGCTGGGAGCTCTCAGCCCGCAGCTGCCTTTCCATCAGCCACCGGGACCGGTGGGTTGCTTTCTTGCTTTGCCGCCGCTACCGGAACGTGGGGGGAGGGGCGTCAGACTCCTCTGGGTTGGAGCTGCGGGTGGGCAGAGCCCCGGGGCCGAGACTGGGACCCGCCTCTGGCGAGCCTGCGCCCGCCTCGCCCACCGGAGAGGGAACTGGATCGCCCCCAGCACCACTAGCGGGACTGCTGGCGTCGACGGCATCCTCCACTGCGTCCGGGCGTTCCCCCTTGGTGGCGGCAGCCTCCGCTGCATCCGGGCATTCCCCCTCGGTGGCAGCAGCCTCCGCGGCGTCCAGGCGTTCCCCCTCGGCAGCAGCGGCCTCTGCGGTGTCCGGGCATTCCCCCTTGGTGGTGGTGGCCCCCGAGGCATCCGGGCCCTCCCCCGCATCGTCGGCAGCCTCCGTGGTGGCCTCGGGGATGCCGGTGGGCTCAACCGCGCCTGGGTTGGGGGGAGTGCCTTTCCCCACCCTAGATATGCCTCTGGGCACCTCCGGTTTGCTAGTAAAACTGAATTACTGTGTTGCGAAATGATGCATGTTGAAAAAGTGTGTCACCAACATGAAAAGTTGAAAAATCTCTGATTTAACCTGTTGTGGGCTTCAGAAATAGGTTAGCAGGAACTGGAAAACATTTTTTCTCCTTTCTTTTGTGCCTTAGGCAAAGGCATTATTTTGAAGAAATTTTCATCTTTAAGAGAAGACCAAAAAATTGAGCCAAGTCTATGGAGTTTAGGAACAAGATAATTAAAATGTGTGTGTGTTCTAAAGCAATGTTGATGCAGTTTTATGAAACCAGACATGGGCTCAGCTTCAATGTTTCTCTAAATGTTTCTGCATTTTCATGTTTGTGGCATGCCTCCCCATACATACATGCAGGAATTTTATTCCTTAGCAGCATATTTGTACAGTATGTATTATAAACAAGCTGTGCTGAAGGAATGTGATTTGAACCAAGCTAATGACTGACATATAATCAATTTTGCAAAGGCATGGACAGTTGCACATTAAACTACCAATTCCTGAAGTATATGTTATAGACGATGAACCTAGGATAAGCTTCATTTTTATTGGATTCAGTTTCAGACTAATACAGTCAACATACAGTGGAGGGATAACAATTCAAAGCTATGGAAGCCATTCATCTGGACATATTAATAAATCCCAGCTTTTCTATATTATTTTTCCATATAACTATTTTCTCTTGGAGGGATGATTGGAGTGAGGATGAATGTAAGATGGAGACCTCCTTCCCCTCTTTCGCCATTTTAGGGATTCATTATTACATCATTTGAGCCTATTTGCTTCCAGCCCACCTCACTTTCACCTGAAAGTATTGGCATTATTGTTAGGTGCTACTATTGCAGCCCAAAGAAAGCTTCTGATTGATCTCAGCTTAATTTTTCTTTTTCTCTCATCCTGTTTCACAGCTTGCATTTGGGAGTTCATAATACCTTTCGACTTTCCATTGCTCGCTTTCCATTGTGATGATCTACTGATATTCTCCTTGCCTCTTTTGTAGGCCCCTGTATTCATTCTGTTACTAGTATTTCAGTCCTAGGATTGGCAGTATTAGGTAGTTCAACAAGTGCAGCCTTCTTTGTTTTGTTCCTCTACAGTTCAGTGCTACATGCTGTACTGTAGCCATTTCCAGCTTGTTAGAGACTTGCTGTATGCTCTCCACTGACAACCTTTGAACCGAGGGCTGGAAATAATGGTACCAATTCAGAAGGTGAAGGGTCACGGAGCACAAAATGATGGCTATCCACAAACTTATTCATTTCAAAGTCAAAAATGCAATGGCTTATGCTCACTCCATCTGTGCATCATTAGGGTATTACCCTGGAAATATAGTAAGAGTAGGAAATTTAACTTTTCACAGTGGAGAGGGAAGTAGCCATTTTGCAGTTCTGTTTTCCAATGCTAAGCCAGCAAGAACATTGTCTGTTTGTTTTTTAAATTTCAGTTTTCAAATCTTTTTGATTTAAATTCCTTATCTTCTCAGGCAACAAAATCTTCTAACTATCCAGTAGGAAAAGATACAGTACAACAGTTGAAAATAACACAAGACTGAGACAGACTCTTCTAGTAGAAAATCTGATCCACAATAACATCTGAGGTTGAGATGGACACTCATAATTCAGAAATTTCACCGATGCAAAGTCCTGCCCCATTATTTATTTATTAAATTATTTCTGTCCTCTCTTATATGAAAGAGATCTTAGGGTGGGTTACAAGTAAAAATTTTTAAAAAAGTGAAAACAGTTTAAAACAATGAAAATCATCTAAATAAACTAAAAGCATATTAACATAATTACAGTAGTAGGTTAAACAGTTTACAGGATTAAAACATTTTCGAACTATGTACATTAGCATTTGAGAGAACTCAGTGAGGCCCAAAGGCTTTGATGAACAGTCAAGCTTTTACCTGGCACCTAAATGAAATCAGCACTGGCACTAATCAGCCTCCAAGAAGAAGGCATTCCATGATCGGGGTGCCACCACTGAGAAGGCCCTCTACCACATTCTAACACAGTGTATTGACATCACTAGTGGTATCCCCTCATCCCACAACCAGACCTTAATCCTCTGACAGGCACATAACATATAGGAAAAAATGCTTCCTCAGTTATTGGGGTCAAGCCACATGTGCCTTCCCATCCATTCCCTTGCCTTTTGCCAAGGTGTGCTTGCCTTCCTTCTCCACACCCAGCAAAATGCAAAATAATGGGAAGAGGAGAATGCACAACCACGTTCGTGAATAATCAGATTTCTGAAAGTCAAAGCCATGAATGCAAACTAACTGAAACACTAAACACTAACTAAAACACAAAAAGACTTTGACCCCCCCCCACAAGCCAAACTGTAATGAAAAAGAAATAAAGAAACTATATTATTCTACTATTACAGATCCACTAGAGTTACTAGTAAACATACTGACAGCTTATTGCATTGTTAGAGTTCTCTCTCAAAAAGTCCATAAACAGTTTCTAGTCTTTTTTTAAAAAAAAATCCATTGGTTTATCCTTTAAAACCCATATTAGTTTGGCAATTTGGGTTAGTTTAGCAACCTTGACAACCCATTCTCAAACTTGGAAACAGACTGAAGCATTGATGAAGGAATATAAACAATTCTTACTGATCTTTGAAATCTAATACAACTTTTTAAAAGAAAAGTACAGCTAGGAAGAAGATTACAGAATGGAGCATGAAGGATTAGTCACTGGGTGACTGTTCATTACCATCATGAAAGTTCACGAGTCATATATTACGTGCAGTCAGTTGTCAAATATTAGAAGAGATATCTTATCTTAACTAGATCCTGATAACTCAATTCATGCATAGTAGACGGCTGTACATAATGTTTTTCTGCAAATCCCCCTACTTACTTTAAGATAGTGAATTTACTTATTAATTTAAAATACTTAATCACAGTTTTTCTTTCTTCTAATGATATTCATGATAGCTAAAAGTATGGCGATGGGATGGGGTGGGGGACAAAATGAAGTTATTGCCTACCAAATAAGAATTCTCCTTCATCCATGAAATTTCCTTTCAGTACCCAGATTTCTAGCATTGAAGAGAGTGAGGCATAGAAAATTATTCACAGCTGGAATTCTTATATTTGTTGTGTTTGCATTTCGTTGGTAACTTTGTCTGCCCTTTTTTCATTGGATGGCTAAAGTATACTTCTAAATTCTCAAAGTTACTGCAATGCTCAAAATTTGGGAAAGGAAAGAAAATTTCATCTCATGGGGGCACAATTCTTATTTGGAAAGGAAATGCCCTCAGTTCTTGTGGGTTTTTCGGGCTTTGAGACCACGTTCTGGTTGTATTTTCTCCTGACATTTTGCCTGCATCTGTGGCTGGCATCTTCAGAGGAATTCCTCTGAAGATGCCAGCCACAGATGCAGACAAAATGTCAGGAGAAAATACAACCAGAACACAGTCTCAAAGCCCAAAAAACCCACAAGAACCAATGGGTTCTGGCCGTGAAAGCCTTCGACTCTACATCGAAATGCCTTCATTTTTCCCCTTGTAGCCACACCCCTAATGGTGGCGAATATCTTTGAAAAATAAATCCAAATAGAACAACTGAAGCAATTTATCAACAACAGAGAGGCACTATGGTTATAATGGTTTAAGGACTTATAATGGCTTGAGAACGAGAACTCCCACTGGGTAACCTTGGACAAGTCACACACTCTCATGAATCTTGCCAAGAAAACCCTTGCGTACCCCATTTTGAGTCAACTTACAGGCAAATCACAAAAGCAACCGTGATGCAAATACCAGTAGAACACAGGTTCAGCTACTCATACTGTTTTAATGAGTGTTACTTGAAAAAACACATCTAGAAATTGTAAAGTTCTTTGGCTTCTTTAGGGAGAAGATTTTAAACTTAACTGCAGCAGTCTGATTTCACATCTCCTCTTCCAATCTTTCTTTGGATGGCAGGAGACAGACAAGAGAGCCTTAGTGTTGGAACAGAGCACCTGGGCAGGTCCATGGGAAAGACAGCTTTCCTTAAGATATTTTGGTTCATAACAACAAAACTGACTGAGCAAACCAGCATTTGCTTGGCAAAAGGAAGCTGAATCTTAAAAGTTTGCTCTACAGTCTAAGGCCATTTCCACACTAGACTGTTATAGTGCTATTATTCTACTTTCAACATCCTATGGAATCCTGGGGTTTGTAGTTTCAGGGAAGAGCCTTCCTTCTGCACCTTTGAGGCCCCTCTGTAACTGCAAACCTCAGGATTCCATAGCATGCTGAAAGTAGAATAATAGCACTATAACAGTCTAGTGCGGAAATGGCCTAAATCCAGTCTCTGCTAAAACTAATCCATTGAATCAACTGCTGAACTGCTGAAGTCAATAGATATTAATGTCCTATTGATCTACTGAACCTACTCTATTTGGTACTAACCGCTGGAGTTAGGCCAATGTGTATAGGTTCCCTTGATATATCACACATGTATTGCAGGCTTCCCGCTATAGATAAGTCCAACAACACAGAGATAGCAGAGGAAGAAATGTAAGGGCAAGGTGAGCACCAGCAGGCTGGTGAGCAGATTGAAGGATTTACTGAGTAGTTTGAGGGACTTACTGCATCCGTTAAAAAAAAAACCAAAATGTAGGACAATATGATAGGGAAAACTGACCTGTACAAAGCTCTTACAGGGCAAATTATGTGTCATGGATATAGGTAGGGACTAAGGTTTTGCTATAGATAAGAACACAGGACTCTCCTGATGTCACTGAACTCCAGTTCCCATTGGCCCCTTCCAGCCTGCTTAGTGGTAAGGGATGCTAGGAATATTATTAGTTCATTAACACCTGGAGAGCAACAAGTTCTCCATCCATGGCTTCAGAAAATGCTTTCCCCTTTACAGAATTGCATGTTGAGTCATAAAAAACTCTTATTGGGGTACAGAGCCCTGGTGGCACAGTGGTTAAATGCTGGTACTGCAGCCACAATATTGTGAGTTTGATCCTGCAGGGCTCTAGGTTGACTCAGCCTTCCATCCTTCCATAGATCAGTAAAATGAATACCCAACTTGTTGGGGGCAATTAGGTAAACATGTTGGCCCTTTTCGCATGGCATTTTTGATGTGAAAGGGCCCCTTGAGCATCGCGCAAATGTGAGGAGCAGTCCACATGATGCACTCACATTTGCGTGACGCTCCAGGGCCTGACATGGACCGCACATGCATTTTTTCATTTTTGGCTTGAAGCCCAAAATGCTGCATGGTCGCACATTGCTCCTGGGCCCCATGCACACTTACCTTGTGTGCAGAGCCTCAGGAGCCGGGGCGGTCGTGCTTCCTGTCTCAGTGCAGCCTGGGAGGATCCCAGGCTGCACTGCGAAAGGAAGAGATGGGGCTCTCGTGCAAGTAGGAAGCTTGTGCAGAGCCAAAGTACCCTGGACGCGAGAGCCTCTCTCTGGAGGCTGCTCGCACGAACACTGCACCCCAGTGCCGAAAATGGGTGAGTTGCAGAAAGGGTAATTGTAAAACCGCTTAGGGAGTGCTTAGCACTGATAAGCAGTATTGAAATGTAACTGCTATTGCTATTGCTGTATAGAACAACAGGAGAAAGCCTGGATAGGGGAAAGAAAATACATTACTTAGCCTTCATTGCTTTACTTCTGCCCCTGCTCCCACATGCTTGAGAGGTCTGAACACTCCAATAATCCTTCTTATGCCACGCTCTTTGAACCAATAGTATAGTGGTTAATTTTGAAGTGTGTACCCTCATTGTGATAGTCCCTATTGCAACATCACCAAAGTGAGGCCAATCTATTTCTCCTTCAGCTACTGTGGGAACTGTAGTTAGAGGGGACCAAAGGAGGATCGCAGATAGTGTCATAGTCACTTATAATCAAGTTCTTAGAGCTTTAACCCTGAGAGCCCTGGCTCTAATACAGCCACTGGTCTGGACCCATGAACAGAAGTATGCCAATCTTGTTGAACAGTGATATAACACATGCAACATTTCATTCTATGTCCTATCTGAAAGGGTGAACTAAGAGACAGAAGCAGCAGCATGTGAAGCAGCAGTATGTCAAGTAGCTGAAACAAAAAGACCACTCTGTTGTAAATTACATACAAACCAAGAAGAATTAATTAATTTCCATTAGTTGAAGCAGAAATTTGGCAAATGGCAAATGAAATCATAAGAAATTGGTTGAACAGCCGTCACCAAATCTAGCAAAAATTTACAAAATAAGGTCTATGGCGAATGCAATCATAAGGTACTGTTTGAATAGCGGCAATCAATTCATATAGGACAAATTATTCTTCAGAATTGAATGTGAGCACAGAAGGATAGGTAGTGAGATCTAATCTGGAAAAAAGAGGAAAATATCCACATGAACCTACATTATATGAATCCAATAATTTCTATAAATCCTTCCAGGTCAAGTGTGCTTCTCTCTCCACAACCACTGACCTATTGTTAAAGACACAGGTCTAAATTTCATAGAATCATAGAGCTGGAACAGACCACCATGCCCATCGACTCCAACCCCCTGCCATGCAGGAACACACACTCAAAGCATTCCTGACAGATGGCCATCCAACTCTGTTTAAAAATCTCCAAAAAAAGGAGACTCCATCACATGCTGAGGCAGTATATTCCACTGCTGAGCTGCTCTTACCCTCAGAAAGTTATTCCTAATGTTCAGATGGAATCCCTTTTCCTGAAGTTTAAAGCCATTGCTCCATGTCCTGATCTTTGGAGCAGCAGAAAACAAGCTTGGTCCATCCTCCATATGACATCTCTTCAGATATTTAAACATAGCTATCATATAACCTCTTGACCTTCTCTTCTCCAGGATAAACATACCCAGATCCCTAAGTCACTCCTCATAGGGTATGGTTCCCAGGTCTTTTATTATTTTGGTTGCCTTCCTCTGGACATGTTTCAGCTTGTCAATATCCTTCCTGAACTGTGGTACCCAGAACTGGACACAGTATTCCAAGTAGGCTCTGACTAAAGCCTAACAGAGTGGTTTTATCATTTCCTTGATGCAGCGCAGAATTCCATTGGCATTTTTAGTTGCCACATTGCACTGCTGCCTCATATTCAGCTTGTGGTCTACTAAGACTCCTAGATCCCTTTCACGTGTACTGTGGTCAAGCCAGCTGCCATCCATCTTATATCTGTGTATTTCATTTTTTCTGCCCAAGTGTAGCACCTTACACTTTTCCCTGTTGAAATTCATTTTGTTAGTTTTGGCCCAGCTCTCTAATTTGTTAATATCATTTTGAATTCTGATCCTGCCCTCTGGGGTGTTAGCTACCCCTCCTCACTTCGTGTCATCTGCAAATTTGATAAGAATGTCGTCTTTCCCTCACCCAAATCATTGATAAAGATGTTGCATAGCACAGGGCCCAGGATATGGCAATGTGGCACCCCCACTAGTCACTTCTTTCCAGGAGGAAGAGATGCCTTTGAGTTCAATCAGTCAACCAATCACAAATCCACCCAACAGTAGCACTATCTAGCCCAGAATTTACTAGCTTGTTTGCAGGAATATCATGGGAGATCTTGTAAAAGGCCTTACTGAAGTCAAGATGTGCTATATCTGTCAGGTTGACTGGGCAATAATTGTTTGGGTCCCCTTTTTGAAGATGGGAACAATATTTGTTCTCCTTCAGTCTGCCAGGACTTCTCTCATTTTCCAGGAATTCTCAAAGATTATTGCCAGTGGTTCTGAGATTACTTTTGTCAGTTTTTTAATACCCTTGGATATAGTTAATCTAGCTCTGGAGACTTGAATTCATTTAGAGGAGCCAAGTATTCCTGTACTACCTCTTTACCTGTACTGGGCTGCATTTCCCCTTTTTCATCATCTGTTCCATTTTCCCCAGGTAAAACACTGTTTTCCTTTCGGGAGAAGACTGAGACAAAGAAGGTGTTGATTAGTTCTGCCTTTTCCCTATCCCCTGTTGGTATTTCACCATCTTCTCCATGCAGAGGATATAACATTTCCTTGGCCTTCCTTTTGCTACAGATATAACTTTTTTAAAAAAAGCCCTTTTTATTGTTTTTAACCTCTCTAGCAAGCCTGAGCTCATTCTGCATTTTAACTTTTCTGACTTTCTCTCTATGCTTGCTAATTATTTGTTTGAATTCGCCTTTGGTGATTTCCTCCTTTGTCTCATTGCCAGTGATGTTGTGTGCCTTCAATTTGCTTCCAAAATATGGCTACCTAAAGTGAACCTGTCATGAGGTTTTCTTGGCAAGATTTGTTCAGAGGGAATTTGTGTGATGAAGTTGTTTTGCAGGTTAGCTATTTGGAATACTAATACAACCTGATGGCTGGTTGCTAGGCAACAAGAATAGCACTTCAAGAATGAAACCCAGCAGAGTGGTATGCATGGGAAGGACTTAAGAATGAAAGGAATTCTATATGGGGCAAAGTTTCTCTGTGTGTTTTGGAGCCTTCAGTGAGAACTAGCCAGAGAGAGAGAGGCTTTGTTTGTGATTAAGCAATTGAGGAAAATACACAAGGAATGTCTGAAGCAGGAATTAAATGTCAAAGTCTGTCAGAAGTTTAAACTGCTAAGGTAACAACACTATACTATAATTGAACTCTAACAAAATACTTCCACTGTCTATATTAAAGTAACAGTTTGTTTTACAACTGCAGAGCTGATCTGAGTTATCTAAAGTTACTGTAATAAAGAGATACACTACCTTAAATAAATAGTCTGGTCCTGAGGAACAATTAAAACTTTAGCCCTGTTACACAAAAGTTGTGATTAAAAGGTAGAGTCAAGGCAAAGTGACATTGACTGCAATATTGATCTCTGGGCACAGTGATATTGATATCTGATGGAGAATAAAAGGCCTGTCACAGTTTACCTTTGCCTACCTCTGAGGCTGAGAAAGTGTGACTTGCTGAGGGTCACCCGGTGGGTTTCCATGGCTGGGTAGGGATTTAAAATCTGATATCTAGAGTTGCAGTCCAACACTCAAACCACTAAACCAATTTGCCATTCACAAATTGATTCAATTAGTCTATGTGTCAAGGAAGATGAGAAATTGGATTTAAGCCATAGAAAGGAGGAGTGCCTTTAGCTGTGTGTGAAATATGAGCTTAGGGCCACATGTGGCCCCCAGGTTGCATTTGCCTCACTCAGCCAGTCAAGTGACTTCTCTACCCTTTTTAGACCAAAGAAAAAGATGACTTAACTGCTCCTGTAAGCCTCTAGAAGTGGCAGTTCATCTTGTAAATAGATTGCCCCCCAAACACTTACACACACATCAAAAAGCACCTGTTTTCATTCATTCATTCAGTTTATATCCTGCTTTTCTCTTGCCAAGGGACACAAGATGGCTTACAAAATTTAAAATAAAAGTTTATCTAAAAATATACTTTTAAATTTTTTAAAAAAACAATTAAACTTTAATTCTGTTAAAAACACATAATTAAAATATTTTGGAATACATTTAAAGAAAGATTAAAAGCACACAAAGTGAAAACAGAAGCATTACTCTTTGAACACAGCTCTGTCATATGATTAAAATCAATCGGAGGGGGGTTAACTGAACCTCCCATGAGAGAGAGTTCTACAAAAAAAGGTGGAGTTAACAATGAATAATTTGGGGAGAAAGGGACAGAAGTAAACTTCTGGTCATTTCTGGCCATGTGTTTTTTGCCCTTTTTGGCAGTCTGTACTGTCCATAAAGACAAAAAAATGATCCCCTCCAGACGACCTGCAGTTGCCACTCTTCCAGATGACCATTTTATGGCAGAATTGCCCTGACTCTTTCATGGATTTCTACCAGGCTCCAGACATTGCCGTCCTCCATATGTAACCCTTCTTTGTTTCCCATCAACTACTTTTGTTTTTTTTTTTTTTAACTTTCCAGAGAACATCCACTAAGGAAAGGATGACAGAATAGTTGTACAATGCTTTTCCATTGTTAGCATTGGGAGCTCTCCACTCTGGAAGCATCAGAGGTCAATTCAATACATAACAATCGTCCTTTTGTAAATTAAAATGAGCTTCTGTATTTCAACTTAGCATTCCAGATTACAGCTTTAATAATATTAGTGTGTGTCTTTCCCTTGGAGTAATTCCAGGTCCAATATACTACAATTTGTTCATCCAGTCACCCATAAAATAAGTTGCTATTATTATTGTCCTGTTGTGTCTTGACAATGGCTGTTCATTTGCATATCATTATATTCCATATCTTTGCTGCAGTTTTCCCACAGCCAGCTTTAAAAATTATCACAGTTTTGTGTGTGTGTGTGCGAGAGCCATTCTTGCTTCAGATAATTAATAACCAAACAGAGTCCTATAGTTGTCTTTAACACAATTTCTCAAATAACTCAAGAGTACTCCCATTAAAGTATATCTTAGCGTAGCCTCAAATGCTTCATTTCTCAGCTTATATCTTCATTCTAGTGTCCTCATAGGGGCAATGTTTCTATCAGCAGCTATTTGACTGTGCTCACCATAACAAGGACAATTTTTTTGGATCACTACCAGAGGAGCAATTATGCTACTTCTCTCTGATATAGCCTCATTTAAAGGCCTTAGTTTATTGTACTGCATGCCAAAGCAACACAGCTCTGGCTGTGCTGGGCCATCTGCTCCAGCACTTTCACAAAATATGTCCATATTTCTGTTTTGGTTTTGGTTTCTTTTTTTAAATTCAGTTTGTACTGTACCCATTCCCACAAATCTGGAAAGTCCAGAATCTTGCAGTGGTTCCAAAAGGTACTAATCATATGGGTGCCCACTTGATCAACAAAAAAGCACAATAAAATAAGCTAGAAGATGAAGGCATGTAAGCGAAAGTCCACAACTACTTAATATATGCACATTCCTGAACTAAATATTGCTGGTGCTTACCTCAATAAATCTTGGTCAGGTTCTAGGGCTATGTTCTACTTGATCTGCCTCATTAACCAAGAGAATTGGTATTTTCTTCACTGCCCTCTGGAACCAAAAGGCAAAAGTTCCCCAAGCTCCCCAGAATAAGCTTTCAGTGCCATGAAGTGCTGAAGTTGAGAGGAAAAGAAAATTCCAGTTCTCCTTATGGAACCAATATAGGCCATTTCTATACTACACTGTTCTAGTGCTGTTATTCCACTTTCAACATCCTATGGAATCCTGGGGTCTGAAGTTTAGGGAGGGGCATTTAGAATTCTCAGCCAGAGAGCTCTTTGGCCTCAGTAAACTACAAGTCCCAGAATTCCATAGGATGTTGAAAATGGAATAATAGCATTATAACAGTGTAGTGCAGAAATGGCCATAGTCAGCAGAGGTATACCAGTGAACGCACTATGTTTGAGGACATAACAAATAAAGGTGTTAAACACTAGAAATGATGGCACATTGGTGGTGGGAAAGAGTGTACTTAACTGTGAGTAAAGGAATAAAGGATGACAACTCTCCAAAGCAATGGAGGGGATTGGAAGGAAACTCTTATATGATGGAACCATGATCAACATAGTTGAAGTGATACAGCTTAGGTTCACACTAACTGAAAGACCATATCTCCCTGTATAAATCTGACCCCAGTTTTAAAATTTTAGGGGAAGGCCTTCTCTTGATTCCACCACCATCACAGGCACCTTTGGTAAGGAAACAGGAAGCAATCTTCTCAATGGTTGCTATCAGGTTGTGGAATGCCCTCCTGTAGGAGGTTTGGTTGGCCCCCTCTCTCCTTCTCCTTTGCAGGCAAAGATTCAGCCAAGCCTTTGTCTTAGAACTGAAGTAACAGAACAGTTTTTGGTGGGGTTGTGTATTTGTCTTTTTTTATTATGTCATGTCTTTTTATATTGTTTCAATCTTTTTTTTTAACTGAACTATGATCAAATAAATAGATAAATAGGCTTGGCATATTAATTTAGTTTGAGAAAGGGAAGAGCAGGGGCAGTATCGATCAGAATGAACACAGAACTGTGCTTGTCTGTCAGCATCACTGGTAGTGCAACTGTAGACATGGCTCTTCAGCAGTCCTGTTAAGTGTGCGCAGGTTTGCAGCCTGAAACTCAAAGGCAAAGCTAGCTTCTCCATTTTTTTATAAGGTTAGATCCTGGGAAGTGAAGGAAAAGCACTTTCAGAGCTTGGTAAGAGGAATTTTAAAATTTTAATTCCTACGCAGTCTATTAACATGACAAAGAGATACCAATATTTGTAGAGGAAGAGTATTTTCTTTGTTGTTATTATTGCTGTTTAATTTGAAGCAACTGGGGACACCTTGGCCCTTTCCGTAGGATGTTGTCATCCCACACTGGGGACATAGAAGGCCGGGACCTAGACAATGCTTATGCATGACATTGTCACGGTCCCATCCTTCTCCCTTCCCCATCAATGATTGGTGATCGTGCAGCCCTCCCACCATCCCCTTTAAGTATGGAAGCCCTGGAAGCACAATGTTTGTGCTTCCTGCCCCCAGTGCAGCCTGGGACAGTACCTGGCTGCACTGTGGAAGCAAGAGGCAGTGCCATCATGCTTCTTCCATTCACCGAGGCAGCCAGTGCAGAGGAGAGTGATCCTGTCACACTTCCCTCCCGGGAGAGGCTCTACCGAGATCCGTGCGGGACACCTCTGGGATACAGTAAGCTGGGGAAAGGACCTTTGCAATTTATAACAGATTGGAAAGGGGATGAATTCTTGGACCACTTTTTTTTTTTCAAATTATCCCAAAATCACTTTTCACTTTTAGAGAAAAATGTTAACAGTTAACTTTTTCTTTTTGCTCCAGCTTGCAGTTTCTTGGGGTTAAAAAGTCAGGAGGAAAGTTCATATATGAGTTACATATCACTTGAGCCAAATTGTCATGGGGTACCCTACAGAATCCTAGCAATTGTTGTTTCATGAGATCATCAGCAAACCTTTATACAAGGGCAGGGAAAACTTCTCCCCTGCCTCTAGAACTGCATTTCCTGTGGTTTGGGGCTGCATGCCAGAGATGAGCAAGGCTGAACTATATACTCACACCATGTACTTTCTGTATCTCCTTTGTCTGTGTGTATGTGTGTGTGTGCTCACATGCATGCACACACACACACATCTATATCCCTAGATATCTTTGGGAAATGTCTGTTCAGTTCTGCCGCATAGCCAAAAAAATAAATTTCTTAATGAAGAGATCGGTACTCTGTCTGCCTGCCTGTCCCATTACAGTGGTGGGCAAAAACTGTCCCCAAGACAGAACCACAGAATCACAGAGTTGGAAGGGACACAAGGGCTATCGAGACCAACTCCCTGGCACGCAGGAATCCATAACTAAAGCAGTAGTTCCTGCAGTATTTCTACACTCTCTGGGCTACCCTTTTTCCTTCCTTCCTCTAGATCCTTCTAGGAGAGGGAATTTAGCTTTTAAAGAGGTTGCCATTTCTCCCTTGTATTGTTGTATATTAAAACCAGAAGCAAACATTTTTCAAGACTTCTGGTCACCTCTGTTGTTGTCTTGTATTTGGGGCAGAGCAAGAGATTCCCATGGCAGAAAATTGCCTCAGATACACCATACTTGTCATGCCCTGCCTTGGAGACCCTGACAGTGAGGAGGAGGATTCTGAATCTGAGGCAGACATTTCCCCAGAAGCTTGCGCAGGAGAAGATAACAAACAACAGCAGGAGCCTGAGCAGGGGGAACAAATAGCTGGAGATGAGACAACACAGACTCTTACCATGCAGGAGAGACAATGTCAGAAAGAGGGGCTTCGCCACTCAGCAATTTAAGTAACCAACGAGCCCTAATGAAGGAACACTGTGGCAACAGCATAAGTAAGATAAAAAGCTGGCAGCTGGCCCTTCCCTTCCAGGGTCAGCAACTGATCTTTCTGGGTGTTGAAGCCTTATGCCATGTCCTCTTGCATCCTGACTTCCTTGAACCTCTACCTGTTTGATCATGACTTGGATCTCCTCTATGGATTTGTTTACTCTGAAACCTAGAATTTGTTTGGACAACCCCTGCTCATGCCTTTTTAGTAAGCCCTGCTCTTGCTGATTCATTGCCGGGTCTGCCCTGGACGCACTAATACCTGTCCACCTCTGATGTATTAGATCACCTGGCATAAGAAATGAAATAGTTAACTCAGAATGTATGTGCACAGTTCCCAGCCAACAAGTGTCTGTCCCCAAAATAAAGTTGGAGCAGAGAAATCCTAGTGTCCTCTGTTTTTTCTTTCCCTACCAGTATGTTTATTGTGACTTTCAGCTTCAAGTCATTCAGTTGAGAACCTATTGTTTTACTTTCTGCACAGCCTTCAATATTCCTTAAGT
The DNA here is from genome assembly GCA_948472985.1 of Iguana delicatissima. Lineage (NCBI taxonomy): Eukaryota > Metazoa > Chordata > Lepidosauria > Squamata > Iguanidae > Iguana > Iguana delicatissima. The sequence continues at coordinate 931,378 of CAOKZL010000187.1, read as the reverse complement.
AGAACAGCAGCAGCAGCAAGGTATCCCTTGAGGTTCTACTACAAATGGGTAACCTCTACCTCCCCACAACTAGCTAAAAAGTATGAGTAATCTAAAACTGTAAATCAGGTTTCCAGAAACACATTCTGAAACATAGAAAGGACTGGACAACCAGAAGTGAGAAAGGAACCCTGGAAGAGGCAGTGGAGGTAAGACTGACAGTTTCTTTCTTGTCTATTTTACAGGTTTTTAATATTAAATGGATGGCACTGAGAAGCAAATTTGATAAGACAAAGGGTTAAGCAAGCAAAGATTAAGCAAGCCTGAAAACACTTGAAAATAGGCTCTGCACCAAGTATACCTGCCAAAGCCACCATCTGCTGCTCCAGGGAGCTGAGGTGTACAGCCACAAAGCCTCCCAGGCTCAAAGCCATTCCAAATATTCAAATATTTGAAAGTGAACACCTGCCAGACAGAATAAATCAGAGAGACTGGCCTTGCATCTATCTGATTGCCTCTGTTACCATTTTTTCTTTTTTAAAAAAGCAACCTGATTTAGTTGAATAACATGACCAATACACAGTGTATTCATACCAGGAGAGAGAGAGAAAGATCTGCTATTCAAAGCTTAAGAACAAAAGAATTCTCTTTTTTCTTCCTAATTGCCAGAAGAATTCCTGAGTTATTGTTTTGGTATCCTGAAGGTCAAGGCACATCCTTGCATGTTACCCTGACACTACAAACAACTTAAATGCAAAGCCCCATGAAAGCCACAAGATCTGAAGAGAACAATCATCAGTATTAAATTTGTTTAGTAACTTGTGAAAGGTACTGTCTGATCTTGGAAGCTAAAAGGGTCAACCCTAGTTACTACTTAGATAGGTGATACCAGGTGCTGTAGGCTATATTTCAGAGGAAGGAACTGGCAAAACCACCTCTGAGTATTCCTTGCCTAGGAAAATCCTATGAAATTTATAAGGTTGCCATGAGTCAGCAGGTGACTTGTGATAGAGCTAACAGCATGGGAGACAAAGTCTTCACCCTTGCAATGATTTTCCATAACTGTTATATCTACTTTATAAAAGTCAAAATTTGTCTGTGAGTTTGTCTGTCTGTCTGTGTCAGGCAGGCAAAGACCTCATATGATTGGCTGCCTGTGAAGATTCTATGGAATCCTGGGGTTTGTTTGCAGTTTAGGGAGGGGCCTTTAAAATTCTCAGCTAGAGAACTCTTGAGCCTCAGGCCATTTGCTAAGGACACAAGGCCTAGCAGCACGGAGAAGGCCAGTGTGTTCCCTCAGGAACTGAACCTCTGTATGTTAACAACTCTGAATACAGACTGGATTGGAGAATATGGGGAAAAGTTACTGGACAAGGCAGTATGGGGAATTACAGACACAGGATCAACTGCATCTAATTCCTAAGGTAAGGTAAGGTAAGTTAAGGTAAGGTAAGGTAAGGTAAGGTAAAGTAATTCCTAAGGTATTTCTAACAAATATTACCTATGAGAAAATAAAATCCAAGGCAATGCCAGGTAAATACACTAGTTTAGAATAAGATAGAAAGAAAAGTGTCATTATCCACAAATATTTACAGTCCAGAATGAGTCACTCAACTTTACAAAGACTTAATGACTGTTTTGATTGGTCCAGAATTAGAACGCAGACTCTGCTGTGTTTACCCGCATCACTCTAAAACAATATCAATAATATGAACAATAGATCTGTTGATTTTTCTTTCTCTTCAACACTTGGCTACTAATCCAGACTCTCTTTTTCATATAAGCAATGACTTCTGGAAAAGAGAATGGCATTGTGCCAAAGCTCAGGAAACAACACTGTCTGAAAGAGAATGATTATAGGAGACCAAAACCTATGCAGAGCTTATCAACTGATGACTACCCTGGCTCTTTACTGGACTGAATGCTGGAGTGCATGCAGTGGTGGTACAATACTAAGCTTTTAAACTTCTGTCATTAACTCACTTAGAAAATTATTTATAGTTACCCAAACAGTTATCAATTATTTTTAGTTACCTATCAAAAGAGGAAGTTAGCAGTGCTATAGTGGTGAATTTTGGAGTGCATCAGTTTATCATGTCAGTCTCCATAATCATGCCTCAAAAGAGAGTTAAAAAAATGTAAGCAGATATTAATCTATACATTGTTGTTATGTGCCTTCAAGTTTTTCCATCTTATAGGAAGCCTGAAGTAAGGCTATAATGGGGTTTTCTTTGAAAGATTTGTTCAGGGGAATTTGCCATTACCTTCCTATTGGGCTGAGAGTGTGTGATTTGCCCATGGTCACCCTGTGAATTTCCATGGTCAAGTGAGGACACAAATTCTGATCTCTTGGACTTCTGATCCAACACTCAAAACACTATACCATGCTGACTGCCATGTTTGTCCGTATTAACCTAGCAATTTTAATCTCTACAAGGAAGAAGTTCTTTTGTAAGTCTTAACTGCCCATTTGAATGAAAGCTAGGCCCCAATTCTTTCACATTAACATGGATAACTCAAAAATATGTTGGTTCTGGGAAATTCATTTCCCTTTAGTTACTCTAATGATTGCAGCTATGCTCAGAGAGAACAGAAGAACCTGAGGTATCTGGCAGGTGATATCACCACCCTTGCTAATCAAAAAGTCTAGGTTGTTCACCTTTGAAAGGCTTGGATCCACTTTAGAACCTGTTGACAGAATAGGACTTCATGTCAACTCCAGCTGATTTGTCAACATTCTGTTGAGTAGACATTCTGTCACACATAGGACCACATAGGCTTTTAAACAGGCATTAGTGTAATCATCTAGACATATAAGAACTATATCAACATAATCAGTTTGAATTCTTAGCTGTTTGCTTTCAGGCCATTGATAAGTCACAAGTCATTAATGCAGAAATGAGCTATGGAGCAAATAGATGGATTATTGTATTTAATAAAAATACTTATTTAAAATGTTTCACTATTGCTTCAGTTTATGGGAATGGTTGGAATTTTGCCTCTATTTCTAGTTTGGGTCTTGATCCATTTCAAGATTTCACCTTACCTGTAAACTCGGTCTCTCTTTTTGCCAACTATAGATAGCATTTTGTGAATTAATTCAGTCGTATTACCATATTAACAGGAGTTCACACATTTTGGTTTGCCTTGTTAGCCAGTTAAAAGTTGTGGCTATCACTGATACACTGCTATTCAGGGAGGGGGAAGGATCTATATCATGCTTTCACTGCTTCCATAACCCCATTCAGATGTTCTTTCTTCTACAAATAGAAGTTGGCAGGAATGTACACTTCCAAGCCATCCCCTCTACTCCCCTCCTCCCCTGTATTGGCAAGAAAGGTCAGAAAGGGAGTATGTTGGGCTAAGTAAAATTACAATGTCCCACATGACGATAAGTGTTGCCTTACTGGCAGTGATGTAGACTCGAGTTGATTGACTCAGACTCAAGTTGGACTTAAGTCTCCTTAGTGACTCAACTCAGACTCACTTGGCAGCAAAGATGCACTGACTCAACTCAACTCGAGACTTTTATATTTTTTAGTGATTGACTTGCAGTGCTTGTTTCAGTAACATAACACATTCATCCAGAAACCTGACTATTTTGAAAAATGCTTCCATCTCTTTTTGTCTACTGATCACATGACAATCTGTCTCAAGCCCATAGTGTGGGTACATTTCTCAGAGGGGAACAGCAAGCAGGTTAGGCAATGGACTTGAGGTCTGCTTGAGGTCTGCTCAGCAGCCTGTCCTTGCTGCATATTGGAGGAGCCTTCTAAAATGTTTCCTGAGAGCAAGACTTGTCTCCAAAGCATAGGACATGTTTCTCAGAGAACAAGTGTTTTACACAGTGGGCTTGAGGAGGAAGGATCCTTCCTTCTATAGCTTTTGAAGCTTAAGTAATGGGGAGTAAGAAGGATTCTATCTCCTACTTCTGAAAAATCCTCCAGCTTTGGAAATGGGAAGTAAGAAGGATCCTATCCCCTGCTTCTAGAGCTGCAGACTCTTTTACACCAGTGGGCACAAAAACCTCCAGCTTCAGGAAGGATGGTAAGAAGGATCCTATTCCTCACCTCTGAAGCTGCAGATGGCAAGATCGTAAATGTGGAGGGCAACTCTGTTTAAATTGTTAAAACTGACTTTATTTGACTCTGTCCAGAAATTCTGGAACATAGGCTGGGGTATAAAGTTGGCTCCCAGACTTGAGACTTGACTTGAAAGTATCTTCAAGGACTTGCAACTTGGGGTAAAAGATTTAAATACATCACTGCTTACTGGAGTTTCCAGTTGCATGGAACTCAGGAATGGCACAGAGGCGAGCATGGCTGCTACTCATTTCTAGCCTTTGCCTCACAACATGGTGAAGTCAGGAGAGGAAGAGGCAGAGTTGAGGCACATGTTTGCAGCTTTCTTCATTTAGAGAAAAGAATACCAGAGTAGGGCTCATGAGTCTCTGAAAGCCAGCATGAGGTCAGAGTTAAGTCCTTCCCCTTGTCATGGACCGAGATTTTTGGTACATTTGACCCAGAGAGAAATTCAGCCACCTTAGACTATAGGATCCCAACAGAAGACACATAGGAAACCAGATCTGGGTTTAACCACTATGCATGTAACATTTATTAAGACATGAAATACACAAATCACATTTCCATATCAAGAGCTTTCTTTCACCCACTCAATCATACAACATACTCACGAAAAGCCAGTCCTTCGCCAAACGTTGGCCAAATGTCCTCGAAGGTATGGATGCCCTCTGCTGCAGCCAAGGGTCATCAAAGTGAGTCGAAAATCTTCCCCTCTTTATAGTCATATTCCCCACTTCTTGAGGAAAAGGACATGTTTTGCTGGTGCTAGGGTTCCAAGTACTTCCATTGTATAAAGGCAATCAAGCAATTAAAAGAATAGTTCATATCATCTTGTACCTTACTAATAAAAGGTTGCTTGCAGAAGAATTGGTCATATATCATGTTGTCAGGAAATGTACCATACATCACATCCAGATATCAAACGCCTCAGTAGTCTTCAACCAGGCAAAGTAAGGTCAGCAGAACATCAGCGCTTGCCTGTTCGCCAAGCCAGGCTTTCACGGCTCCTTGTTTCTTCTGCCTTTACACATAAGAACTTAACTGTTTTCTTAATAAAGGTATTGATCACTGTTGAATATCGTGAATTCGTGAAGGTGGATGAAACATAAAGACAATCAAAGAAGATATGCATTGTAGGCAACATCACATGGCAATTAAGGAAGCCACACTTCTGGATCTGTGCATCTCAAGAGTACATTCTGTTGGTGCCAAGTCCTTATTGTTTTGCAAACTTTCTTCTCAAGCCAAATTAGAATTCCGTGTGTTCTCAATTTCACAGTTCAAGGAATCCTCGCTTCACAATCCAAACCCCTCCTTACAATAATGCACTGCGCACGGCCATTTCAGTCTGGTTCAGGACCGTACTTTTTCCCTCTGGAACTCATTCATTCATCACACCCTTCTCTCATTTTGTGAAGAGTAGTAATATCTGCTGATCAATAGAACATAATCTCCACTTTATCTTGCTATAGGAAACAGATTGGATGACATTCTAGTCTCTTTCAGATCTAAGACTATACAAAGGGAAACAAATTAATACGCACAAATACTGTCTCAGTTATTGCAGTTGTTTGATCTTCTTTACTTTTGTCTTTATCATTTGCCTTCCTTTGTTTTACTGCTGAAGGATTGTATTAAATGCCAGAGTTATTGGAAAGAAATTAAAAAAGTCATGAGGACATTTTCAGAATATAGTATAAAGCTAGTTTCAAATGTTATTTTGTTGATATGTCTGAAATATTTTGGTTGTTTTTTTAAAAAAAAGTTCATTTTAAGATAATATAATGGATGTCCTGGAAAGTAAAATGCATAACTAATTGAAAGAAAAGCTGAATATTCTCAATGACTTGCTAGCAATATTCAGAAGTTATGTGCATTATTGTAATAGGAAAACCAAGAATTAGCTCTTCTCCCCTTAAGAACTAGATTTGTCCATAGTATTCTAAAGGCACCAGATCCTGTCTGATCTTGGAAGCTAAGCAAGGTCAATTCTGGTTAATACTTGCATGGGAGACTGCCAATGAATACCAGGTGCTGTAGGCTATATATCTGAGGAAGGAACTGGCAAAACCACATCTTGATATTCCTGGCCTAAGAAAACCCTAAGAAATCCATGTGGTCACTATAAGTTGATAGGTGACCGGAAAGCACAGACACAGACACACAAAGAGACAAGACACACACCCTGGAAAGAGAGAGAGATTTAAAAGAAAAATCTGTTTCTTGCTGATTTGGAAATAATTTGCTTTATGTTGAAAATTTAATTCCTACCTTCTTTTGTTATATATTTGAAAAAACTATTAGTTTGAGAAACTTTTTAAAGCATCAACTTTTAGGACATTATGGTGTTTCATCCAGCTCAACTGGGGATCAGGTCAGATGACCTCCTAGAGTTCTTTCTAACTTGGTGATTCTTGTGTCAAAGTAAACGGCTTTTGTTCTCTAGATTACATGAAGTATACCTGGCCAGAGCCTAGAACTGGTTAGTAATAGCCCTAGCCAATAAAAGAAAGAGAAAAAGGAAGACAATTTAACACCATACAGTATAAGACTCTGTAGAGATCACAGACATGAAGCCTCCCAGGCTAATAAGCAGAAGAACACCTTATGATGTTGTGGGCAATGTCTGAGCCTTCATATCTTGTTGAACTTCAGCTCCCATCAGTCTGCACCATGAGCTATACTGGCTAGGGCTGATGGGAGCTGCACTCTAACAGCGTGGATGGTCACAAATTCCTCACCTGTAGATCACGCCATGACAGTTATGTCTAGTGAACCATGGGTTGCTAGAATCAAAGACACTATTTTTAGAGCAGCTGCCATGGTATCTTCAAACTGTCTATAGGGAATATTGCCTGGTGAGGCCTTAGAAGCCATAGGGGTTCTAGAATGTAAAATCTGTGAGGACAGAGTGTGTTTTCTCTCTTTCCAATTAGAGATCCTTGCCTGTGACTGGCAGAAGTCAATCCTCAGCCCATTTTAAGCACTTATATTACTTACCATAGACTCACAAGGCATAGGGCCTGACAAGATGGATAGAACAATCTAGCTTAGTTGTGACATGTCTGTGCACTACTTTCCAGTTTTGCTTACATGGCTAAAATTCCTAAATTCAGCAGCACAGCTGGTTCATATTGAGAGCAGACTTAAGGGTTTGTGGCTTCTCTTATTTCATTCACTAGTTAAAAGCTTTAGTTGCTCTCCTATTTTACTTCTCCCTCTGCATTTCTACATGGAAGTTTAGCTTCTATAGTGTTGCTTTTCTCTTAAATTATACAGTGTGTTATTACTCCATAGGTTGATGGGAAAGAGCCTGCCTTTAAATGTAACTATGCTAATGCAGAAAGACTGAAGGACCTATGTGACTATGGGAGCTGTTCAGATTTGGGGCATTCTGCCACATGCATGTCACTGCACATTTAGCTTCATCCAGAGAGCAACGGTTAATAAAATATAACACTGAGATTAAGAAGTAGGACAAAACCCCATAGCTATCCCACCCTGTGCAGCATCAGTAGCAGTAAATGCGATATGAAATGTTTCATTCCATCGCCATTCACCTTTAGGCTTGTTGGAGTACATCTCAGTGGAAGAGCTCATGCCCAGGTTCCATGCCTGGCATCTCTAAGCAGATAGAGGGAAAACCCTAGTGGAAAACACTAGAGACCTGTAATCATTTGGTGATGACAGTACTGGCTAAGAGTCTGACTTGAGGCGAGGCAGTATGGCACCACAAACATCTGAGAGTGAAACTAGACATAAAGGTGTATGCATAAACCATTTTCCCTTTGACAGTGGGATTTCCTCAGAGATGACCTCAGCAATCAGACTTGCAAATTAAGCTCAATGAAACAGCTTTGCTAGATACCAGTTCATTTCTAAGCCCATAAAGCCCTATATAGCTTGGCTCCAGAGTGCCTCAAAGACCATATCTCTCCATCTGAGTCTAGCTGAGTTTTAAGATCTTTGGGGGAGAGCCTCCTCTTCGTTCCACCACAATCAGAGGCACATTTGATAAGGCCATGGGAGAATGCCTTCTCAGTGGCTGCTTCCATACTGTGCAATTGCCTTCCACAAAAGGGCTAGATTGGCCCCTTCCCATTCCTCTTTCTGCCAGCAGGTCTTTGACTGCTTAAGAAGGTCTTTTAATGGGGCGAGGGAGGGTATGCTGTATTTTTATCATTATTACTATATTGCAACTGCCTTTTAAACTCATTTTAAATTAATGTTTTAGTGTATTTCTTTTTAAACTTTTGTATTATCCATTGTTTTAACTTTTTTTTTAATTTCACTCGTACTTTGTTTTAACTTATAAAGAAGGTTCCTTGGGCCTTATATTGGGATATAAATTAATAGCTCTCAATGACAAACAAACTAAAAATGAGATCATGCTACATATAAGATATGCAGTCAAGGGCAGTCACATGATATAACAAACAGAGTCTTTCTCTACTTCAGAAATCATCTCTTCTAAAAATATGCTAAACATTAAGTTTGACCATCAGTGTTGACCCCAGAAGGCAAACAAACATTCTAAGAGCCTTGTGAGAAAGTTGTCAAGGTGCCTAGCTCCAGCTCTGCTGCCCTTCCCCTTCTATTGTCCTATGGATCCCTACAAACTCATCCCAGGCAAGAGGAAAACAGAAGCAGTAGAAGAGCACAGCTGCTTCCAGAGAAAGTTGTTAGTGAGAATAAATGCTCTATGTGATGCCAATATTGAGGACTGGGCCAGATTGGTCTGAAAATGTATTAGTTCTGGTGATAAAGCTCCTTGGTTTTTGCCTGTTGTCACCTCTGCATGTACTTATTCCATTCTTTTAGGGGCTGTTCATGGCAAATTTTTGGATATGTACTGGGACCTTGTTTGCTGAGGTGGTCCTACAGTGTGAAGGCAATTTTCCTCCTTTCCAATTTTTTTAAGGGTACAGAATTATGGTGTGGCAGTGCCATTTCATTGATGTACCATACTCAACAGAGACACTCTTGTTGTGTGCCTTCAGGTCATTTATAACTCTAATTTTTTAAAAAAAGATGGAGTAGAAGAGAAGGAGAGTCTTTGTTCAAATATATCTCAGAATTAAAAAGAAATTCTCTGGAGGGTATCAATATAATGCTGTGTCTGGTGCCAGCAATTCCCTAAAATAGTCCAGGACAATAGAAATGTCATTTGAATGTTAAAAAAAAAAAACCAAACCCTGAGAACTGCAGCAACAAATATGGCAACCTCCTAACTCTTTTCCCCAATCTAGAGGACCCCTCTGAGAAGGCTTTTGAGTGTAATAAACATCCCTACACATGCATCTTCAACTAACAATTATTTATCCAAACCTCCCTGAAAAACACAACACCATCTGGAATCACAACTGGTTAATGAGTGAAACATTTTCCTTGATTGTTAGTTCAGCTGTGTAGGCCCATGATTTTTCTGGTCTTGGAAGAGATAATGCACAGTGCTACTGCTCCTCTTAGCTTCTCCCCAAAACTGAGAGCATTCCCTTCAGTGTGCCTATGGTCTGCTGGCACTGAGGTTTTGGGGACTTGCTTGTTAATTAGATAGTAATTAACAAAGGTATCATTTTCTGTTGGCCTGGGACACAGAGCTATCGTCTTCCTCCACCATCACTATTGCCACTGAATTAGAGGAGGAGAAACAAACAGGCAGTGATGATAGTGCAAGTGATTTGAGGACTGAACTAGTTATAGCCTTTCCTTGCTTGCTTTCAAGAGGCTACAATATCTTGATCCTTTTTGTAGTAATTGTTCATGGGACTTCACATATGCAAGCTCCCCAGATCCATTTCTCACAACAATGCTATAAGGCAGTTTCCCAAGCTCCCTCCATTCTGACTGTCTTCAAATACCACAGTATATTTGCATGCTAAAAGAACGACGCTATGTATAGTTCTGGATGCCTGGAACAAACAGTCTTTAAAAATGAGTTCATACTGTTGGAAAATACTTTCCAACCAAGCATTCTCTTTAATGCCCTTCAGCCATTGTGCTATTAGAGGAATGGACCTTTATACTATTAGGGTTTCCTGCATTCCTCCATCCTATACATGCTGTCTCCAGAACTTTTCCCACTTGTTCAGTCAATCATTGTGGGGGTATTGTTACCCTGCTTGCTAGGGGGCTCCCTTAAGGGATTCCCAAAATCTGTCAAAATTGTGGGGAAAATCAGCTCAGAGCACTGTTTTAGCTATACGAGAGGCAGGGTAACTTTGCAGTGTTGGGGGAAAATGAGACTGAACCTGTCAGGATCCAATCTTCATTTAGCAAAGTCACACAGAGAAGCGGTAGAAGTTTTATCTAATGACTTGTGGCTTCAGACTGGTACTTGGAATAAACACAGACGCAGGTAGCTTTGAATAAAAGACTAAATACTTTACTAATGACTCTTCATTTACATCTGTATTGAGAGAGCCTGCTACCTGTCTAATCTAGTGAATAGGAGATTCTTCAGTTTAACTCACCATCCTCCTTGATGGGACTCAAACTCGGAGCATGCGAAGAGTTCAGGGAAAGCAGCCATTGAGAACAAAGAGAGAGAGAGAGCTCTTGAGAGAGAGGGAGGTCTTAACTTTTATAAGACCGATGACCCAAGCAACTGTCCTGGGTCACATGATCTGAGCACCAAAGGTATTTATGATCATGCAATAAAAGACAGAGAAAGGCAAATGGAGAAGATCTGGCATGCAACAGAAAGGGAGGCCCTATCTTGCTATTGCCCATCTGTTCTAATAAGAAGATGGAGCGGGGAGAGAGGATGCTGGTAATTTTTCCAACATGCAGGACCTCGTAACCCAGATTTTACAGAGTCAGACCAAGCCAAGAACTAGGCAGGTTGTTCAGTTTAAAGATTTTATTAAACCCTCAGTAATTAAAGCAAACAACAACAAACACCCTCACACATTCATTCAAGAGCTAAAGAAAAAGTAAGGAAAATTGATAGGGATTTTGTTTTGGGGTGTTCAGAGGCAATACTTTACCTTGATTTAATGTCCAAGGGAGCCAATGTTGAAAAACTGGAGATTCAAAACGATGAAATTCAAAATGGGGAAGGGGGGGTGAGGCAAGACAAACTGGCAGGGATTCAGGAGGAAAATGTGAATGAACCTACGAACAGATAAAAACATGGGGTTTTTATAGAAAAAATATACCTGGAGGGCTAGTTCTCTCCCTGGGAGAACAATAGTACAGGAGGCTAGATCAAAGACCTTCAATGACCAACATCTCCAGCTGAATGTTTTCTCAGTCCTTTGTGAATGATACTGCCCAAATGAGACAAAAGGCCCAGGTAGAGTGAAATTGCCTACATTCAGCAGGCTGATTGTGATTCTATTGAGCTGCCATATCAGTGCAAAAGGGCCCTTTTGTCTGTTTGATGGTCCTAAATGTCTTCCAGGAATCCCTGGCCACGTGTGACAGATTGAGTCTGAGTCACCTTGGCTTGACCAAAGTTTTAACTTCCTGCCTGCGTGCACTTTCAGTGACCCTGTCAGACACATGGAATGATTTCTAATATTAGCCATGTGGAGATATCAATTTGATGTGATAAATTAATAAATTGTAGACCCTGGGAGAGAGCTGCTGACCGTACTTACAGTATATCTAAGCAACCATACCACGGGACCAGAAAACTTTCTAGGTGTGTTTGCAAGTACATAAAAAGACTCTCTTTGTTTTCCCCATCCTTCAAGATGGAGACCTGTTGAAGTTTTTACCTATGAAGTTTGCATACTGTTTGTTTACCTTACTTTGCTAAAACTAATCTCAGAGACATCCAAGATGTTCAGTGCTTCTGCTTTTGAACTTTGCTAAAGGAGGCTGAGTTCATACTGAACCAACCTTCATCTTTCCCAGAAAAGGATCTAACACTCTGAGAATCTACTTCTAATCCAACACATAGAATTTTACAAATTAAAGCAGAAAAAAATATCATATTTTGAACCATCTTAGGCTATGCACACAGGCATTCTGGTGTATTTGTGGATGTGTACATAGGTGTGTACTAAAATAAGCTGACAACAACAGCAGCTGAATTAAGATGTAAAGGATTTGAGAAGGTGACTGACTGATTGTTAGAAAGGGTCTTTGTCTCCATATCATTCAGTTTGGCTGTAGGTGAACTTCCACAAAGAGAGTATCCCATAAAAGCTGCATCACAGGCAAAGAATGACCCTTTTATCTAGTTCAGGGTTGGACAGCCACCATGAATTTAGAGGCATTTTTTTGTGCTGGGACGAGACAGATTTCAGCTTCTGGTCCCATTCCATGGAAGTGGTCAAAAGAAAGACAGGCATTTTAAAGTGTTGAACAGTCCAGTAATCCCCAAAAACCTATCTTAAAATGTAATTTGTGCTCCTGGGTGCTTCCAGAAAAGGCACCATTTATTGACCAGAAAAGGGGTAGTCCAGATATTCTGAACAGGTCAAGTGCTGCCAAACCCAGCCTTTAGGGCAGTGGTTCTCAATCTGTGGGTCCCCAGATGTTTGTGGACTTCAGCTCCCAGAAGCCCCAGCCAATGCTCAGGGCTTCTGGGAGCTGAAGTCCACAAACATCTGAGGACCCACAAGTTGAGAACCACTGCTTTAGGGGTTCTGTGTGGCCCCAGGGCAGCATTTCATCCACCCTGATCTTGTCCCTGATGGTGGCGGGCTGGCATGACCAGGGTCTACCACTACCATCCTTGTGACATCATAAGAAGTTGTCCCTAGGTCTTGGGTTTTGGCTCTGAAATCTCATTGCCTGTGATAAACCTGACTTGGCAACCCTACTCATGCTGCATGAATTCTGCCTTCCTTTTCCATCTGACCACCAAGATAGTGAGGGAATCCAAGAAAGGGCCTCAGTTGTCTTGTCAGACACATTCATGTAGGATCTGGCAGTCTTCCAGTGGTTCACCACTATTGTGAGGCAGACAAGGGTTCAAGGTTAGAAGCAGTAAGGAGTAAGAAAGCAGTGATCCAGTTTTCCCACAGACCCCAGCAGCATGAAAATGGTCAGAGCACATCATGGTATACTTGTCAGATACCTCAGCTTTACACCAAGGCACATTCCATGCAAGTAAGCCTGGAATAGCTTTAAGCAGAAGGACTGTGGAGTGAAGAATTCTGCATGTTGGTCATTACTGATAAAATCTGGGAAGGAAAATAATTTTAAGATTCAACACAGCTTGGAGTAATTCCTCTCAGCAATGTTTTGGCATCACATAAACTATACTATTAATAGACATTTACCTTCTATGGTCTCCCAGAGGCTGCTTCCTTCCATTCTTCCATTGTTTAAATTCAAGTCAGTGAAGCCTTAATTTCAGAAAGTTTCTCTTGCTCCCACATTTGTTATCTTTCCCTTCACTGAATGTCCTGCCAGAATTTAAAGTGGAAAAGCCAGGAAACCTCTTTGTGACCACTGGAAATGCTTAAAGAATGTTAAACAAATGGAAACAAACACACAATAGAATGCCATGGACTGGCCTCCTTCAGATAGTCATAGAATCATAAAGTTGAAAGGGACCACAAGGGCCATCTAGGCCAGCCCCTGCCACACACACTCACTAACACAGTACTCCCAAGAGACAATCACTTGACCTCTGTTTAAAGACCTCCAAAGAGGGTGCCTCAATGTGGCAGTCAGAAAGGCTGAAATGAGGGTTGCCTTGTAGAGGTAGAAGTGTCTACAGTTTTGTTCCAAGGCATGCCTCTATGGTTATGGGATTTTTAAAAAACTTTCTTTCTGGGACTATAACTCCCAGAATCCAGCAAAGCTCTGGAAGTTGTAGTTCAATACAATAGCATTCTCATATTCCATTTTAAAAAAAACAAATAGGTCTCAAAGGAGCAACAAAAGGTTGAGAAATGTGAATAGGAAATTATGCTTTTAGGAAGTCTCTGGAACCAAATGAAGTATGTTTGTTGGCTAAAACAAGGTATATTTTAGTTTAGACCCTAATTGCTTTTGTTTTAAAACCCAAATTGGAAAAAGAGATCCTTCCCAATCCATTGCTCTTTGCGAAGGGGCATCATCATCGTCATCGTCATCATCGTCGTCATCATCATCATCATCATCACCATCACCACTACTATCACAGTTAAAACAAACATAGCTGGAAATGCACAGCATGCAAAAATTAAACATTAATTTAATTAAATTATCTAAAAATTAAAGCCAATTATAAATATAAACCATTAAAGAGAAAACAACAACAGTATAAAGAAAACAGACAAATTTACGCAGGAGATGTAGGCCTGTCTTCTGTTCACTCCTGCTCCAAAGTGTTAAAGTGAGACTACAGCTGTTCCTCCAGCTCTGTCTGTACCCACACATCTAATCCAAACTGTAGGTAGCCCTCCAGAAGCTGCTAGAATGGCCTTAATGGGTTCCATGCAACCCATAGGACATATATTTCTCCCTTCTTGATGTATGGATTTGCAGCCTTAAATATGTGGGCACTATCTCCAAGTAAATTGCTAAAAACTATGGCTAACATATGTGCTTCTATCTACTTCTACTTCCCAGTGCTTCTATTGGGCTTATAATGATTTTCTTAATGCTGACTTATAATTATGCTATGCATACCCAGGGATCCAGTTTCTTTTTTAAATCATTTCTACAAAAACTCATGCTCGAAATGGGATTTTATGGCCAAAACCAATTAGTAGTCTGTACTAGAGTAGTTGCATTGAATCAATATGATGTACAAAGGTGTTGACTTGCCACTTAGCAGTTGAATCCTTAGGTCTACTCTAGCTGTGATTAAGAAGTGGAATTAGGCCTTTGACTAAAATTTACAGACTTTCTGCCAGGATCCAGAGGGTGCTGTGTTTTCCTACTGAATCTATAATACAAATACTTTCTTGCCTTGCATTATGTACAAATTAGAAGTTGTTCATTACCTATGAATTTTCTTGTCACATCCAAAAAGTTAGCTTTTAAGATGCTAACATACTGCTTATCTTTTGCCTCCTGTTAGGCAAAAAAAGTCACATTCCTTCTGACTTTTAGTAATTCTTGTTTTGCTTCTAGAATTACAAGCACACAGCCTCAGCAAATGTACTTATAAGGCCAAGGGCTGCAAGCTTCCTTTAGCGCAGAAAAAAAAAATAGAGGAAGCACCCACAGCACAACGTAAGTGTATTAAAGCATGCCAAGTGGAATGACAAATTTCTCTGTGGTTGTCTGTTTTGCTGAGAGATACAGGAACGGCTGCCTTCAACCCATTCCTAGTACTGAGTGGCGGATGGCCAAGCTTGTCTCCCTTTTGCTGTCTTCAGTAGGACTACAAACCCAAGATCACTTAATGGAGATCGATTGGCTTTGAACACAGATTTTAGGCTCCCCTACTTGCAATCAGGACTATTACAAAGTGGTCAGAGGATGCATTTTCTCATATTTAAGGCTATGATCAGGGCTCACCCAAGACATTTCGCAGTCCAGGAGAAAGCAAACACTGCTCCCAACAACCCAGGTCCATGTGCATATTGCCCAAAGCCAGACAGTTTATTTTTGCAGAGGAGCAAGAATGCTTCATGCTTAAAAGTAAAAATACACTCATAAGAAATTGAGTTACCAAAAACGTGCTACTCTGTCATGACACTCTAAGTGTGCTACCTGAGGCACCCACCTCATTTTGCCAAATGAGAGAGCTGGCCTTTGGTGTGAATACAAAAGCAGTTGGTGGTGGCTGTGCTAGATTCATATGGGAATGCAAAAGTTAAACTGCATGAACGTGGCAAAAAATACAGGCTTTCTGCACCCCCGATTCTTGAGATGCCTTTCCATGCTTGCTATTTGGCCTTGATATAGATTTATTGGTTTTGTTTCATTGCCCCAGTTCCTCCTATGCCTCCTAAAACAATAGAAGAGACAAATTATTTGTTATGCTGCCACTTTAGTCACCAAATTTCTTCTCCATTATGGTGGGCTCTTAAGAGAAGCTGATCTGTATGGTGGGGGATAGGAGAGGAGAGGCTTGCTTAACTCTACAGACATCAACTGCACAATTAAAACAACAACAATAACAAAAAACAACCCTTAATCTTTTACCACCTATGGTGGACCTGTAAAAAGCAAGGAAATTTTGGTTATCCATTTGTGGAAAGATACAAAAGATTTTGAGTGCTGTTATAGTATTTAGGCCTGAACTATTTTCCTAGGCCCTTTCCACACGTGGAGGGAGAAACAGGGGAAAACACGCTGAAATGGAGCTTACCGGCAGCCGGGTAAGTCCGTTGCCACGCAGAGCAGCGCGAGTTCGCTGCTCCACACTCCTGCGGCATCCTGCGGCGTCCAAAATGGTGGCTTATGGCTGGCAGAGGCTCTCCATCAACTGGAGAAGCTCGCCAGCCAGAAGCCTGACCCCGGCAGATCTGCAGACACGCACTTGCGCGCGCCTGCAAATCTACACCGGGCCACTGCGACGGAGTTGTACGGGGCTGCACGTTCCGTGCCTCCTAAAAACCTCTTGAAAAGAGGTTTTTAAAAAACATGCGGCACCACCACTTCCGGTCGCTTCAGAGCAGTTTGAGGTGTAGAACCTCAAAATTATAAACGACCCAGCACACTCCGCGGTGTAGACGACCTCTGTTAGAGGTCACACTACACCGTTTTAATTAATCCGTGTGAAAAGGGCCCTAGATATGATATATTATGAAAATAAAAATTGAAGGGGAGAATAGAATTTTGTTAACCTATGTGATTACAGCAGTGAAAATAATGTTTGCAAGGTATTTGGAAACAGAGGCAAATTCCAAGGGTGGAAGAATGGATAAAGAAAGTAATTGAATTAGCTACAATAGATAAATTAATGAATTGGTTAAAGGATAAATCAATACAAACTTACCTTAAAATCTGGCAATCTTTTATTTTATGTGTGAAAGCAAGATCTAGCAATGGTGCAAAGATGGGTTTTGATATTTGGTATGTATTTTTCACTGGGTGTCAGAGAAGAGCAAATATATATAAGAGAAGAAAAAACTCAAGTGGGGAGCAAATATATATGTTTGTTAAGCAACTGCAGTCATGGACAGCGAGAAGTCAGGGGTGATGGTGCGGACATGGACTTGGGGATGGTATTGTGTGGGGGACATCTCTGGATAATGTGTTTTTTAATTTTCTTTTTTATGGCATCTTCTTTCTTGTACTTCTCTTTGGTGTATGTGTTTGTATGTCAGCTTGTGAAAATTAAAACATTTTTAAAAAAATAACAAAATTGGCACCATGGAAAGCATTCTGAAAACAGAATCACACACTTAGGACATACCAACTAGGAAAACCTTTTCCCTGATTACTCACAGCCAAAGTCTCAGAAAAGTCAACTTCTTTGACTGCTGGCTTTGGGATTCTAGGGGTACTGGCTCAAAAATATCTTTCTTAAGTTCTCTTCCTGCCTTACCTCTGACAGTACATAAATCTGTAAGTGCGTAACTCACATTTTGGTTTTCTAGTCAATGTGATATATAAATTAATACAGAAGGTGAAATGAGAGAAATAACTAGGTCATGTAAGATTGTTTCAATCCCTGATCACCAGAAGCCTGTAGTCAAGGATAGTCTCAACAAAAACAGCTGGTGACAAGATATTCGTCATAGCCAATAGATAGCATTAAAAGTCAAAGAGATGCCAGAGGAATATCCACTCTTTACAGTATCTTCAACTCTCAGTAAAACCACGAAAGAGCTGCAGAAATTTGGTATTTTCCCATGAATTCCCAAGGACCATGCTTCCAGCAACATTAATTGGAGAAAAGGATTACCTAGAACTTTTCTTCATTAAGGATGGCACCTTTCCAACAAACTTTTAGCAACAAATTGCTGCTGTTCTTAGCCCCTGAGTAGTCTCAGATGTGGAAAAGAGATGTAGGGTGGAGAAAGATGACTGGTGCACCAGAAAACCACAAAGGGACACACTATGCAACAGAAACTCTTCCTTCTAAGAACAGAACACATTTCTCCACTCTCTACAACTACTGTTCACAATGCATGTTTCTTAGCCATTGTGGGCTTAGCGGTTGGGGGAATACTGTTTTGAACTCACAGCTCTTGGTGGCAGATGAAGGGTACTGTGTAGTAGCAGCTGGTGGCTTCTCTGTAGCTGGGATGGTGAATCTAAAGTTTTTCACCAGAATTTTAGACCAGATTTTAAAAGAGCTTTCTGAGATGCTGAAATGTGGCTACAAAATAGAATAAGAATTTTGAAGTTTAGACTAAAGCCCAGAGTGGACTGACTGCTCCACTGACACAGAAGGCACCAGGCCACCAGAGGTGCTGAAACTTAGTGGGACTGTTTTGGTGAGTTTTGGTATAAAAATTGTGGGTACTATCCACTGTTTAAATTCTATTTGTAGCCCTTGAGCAAGAAAATATAAAAAGTTACTAGAGGTAATGTCATCCAATACATTTTATTGTTAGCGTTTGACAGAATTTGGAATTAATGAAACACAGGGAAACATTGTTTCTGTTGTGTATTACCTTCTTTATGATGCAGGTGTAACAAAATAACATGTTGAAAGCAACATGAATGGGAATGAAGTCACTTCATGGTGCAACAAGCAGTTTTCTAGTACCTTTTAAAACACTACTTTTGAGGGTGTTTTAAGCACTTTTAGAGGTTTTTTTGTAAAAAAAGAACAACCCTGTATTTTATGAAGTTTTGTGTTATCTTCTTGTCAATCCTAAGATTTTTCACCCCCCCAAAAAATAATCCAAAAACAGAACAAGAAATTAATGATCAGCACCATGAGTCAGACAGTAAGTCACTTTTAAAATTAGAGATAGAATTGTTCAAACCTCCAGATGCTGTTGAACTACATCTCTCAGCGACCCTAGTCAGCGCAGCCAATGGTGTAGAATTCTGGGAGTAGCAGTTCAACAGCATCAGGAAGGCCACAGAATTATTATCCCTGTTTTAAAACACTGAGAAGAGTAACATCAACAAATCATTTGTCAAACATTGTAATGAATAACAGAAAGAAATTATTTTTATTAAGTTACTTACTGTGGATGTTGCCAGAAGCTGCATTTGCCTTTGCAGGTGGGACTCCAGGCCAGTTCCATCCACACATTATATAGTAGGTGCAGATTGTTGCTGTTGTTGCGTTCCTTCAAGTTGTTTCTGACTATGACAACCCTAAGGCAAACCTGTCACAGGATTTCCTGGTTTAAGAGTGCATGATACATCCAAGGTCACCTCTGGGTTACCAGGGCTGAGCAGGGAATTGAACTCTGGTCTCCAGGGTAGCAGTCCAATGCTCAGAGCACTACATCACACTACATGTGCCTTTCATCAAGTCTGTCCAGAGAGCATGCATGTCTAGAAGAATATGTGTGCCTTTAAAACACTGCAAAAGGGATATCCAATCTTTCACAGGTCACTGCTTCTAAATATTTTAAATTTGGGGATGCATTCCTGAATTTCACACATGGCTGCCCTTCAGATTTTGTAGAGATCTTTGCCATAGTACTCAGCGTAATGTGAGAACTCTCCCAGTGCCTTCCCTAAAAGCAAAGAATAATAATCAAGTGTTAAGAATAAGGGTAATTTGGAAAGTATGTGTGAAGAGTTCTAGATTTTCCTTGCCTCTCTCTTTGATTCTGGGGAAGAGGAGGAAATGCAAAATGGAACTGGGTAAGTAGAGATAGCATTGTGGGGACAGGAGAGAGCTTGGAGATAAATGAATACCTTTTTTAAAAAAAAAGTTGTATAATTTATATCTCATCTATTCAGTCAGTCAATTTACAAGGCAGCTTTCTATTGATATAAATAAAAGTGAGGTCAAAATGACACAGCATACCACAATAAAACAGTGTCCTGAATCCTGTTGTTAGATCCAACTAGAGTAGACCAATTGAATCAGTGGTATTTATCTGTATGTTAACTCACCATTCAACAATGAATTCACTGAGTCTGCTGTAGTTGGGTGTAACTGATAGGACTCAAACCAGGAACAAAACAGACTAAGGCAGCCGTCCTGCAATGGAGTGGAGCCCATGGAACTTTAGAACAGACATATATACGAGGTGCTAAGTAGGAAACAGCAATATAATTGTTCACTAAATATGCAGATGAATGAAGAACTAACTTGGTCTGATGTCTATGGTCAGCAAAATGTGCATTATCTAAATCTTGCTGGGGAAGCAACTGCACAGCCTCTGTAGATGATCTCATATAGGGGGAGAATAACCTTTACCAGCAATGTTGGGTAGCTACCATGTCAATGGAAACTAGGGTTGCTTCCATGATAAGGCTAATGGGTGCTGTTGAGCCATTGCTTATCCACTCTCAGGTGCAAGCAGAACTAAAGCAGTGGCCTCATATACCATATAATCCAGTGCTGGATTCCCAAGAGAGGCAGACCCTCTGCCCCCAGCATCATTCATCACCACAGGCAAAATCCTAATATCTGAATACTCAGTAGTAAGTCGATTGCTCAGAAATCCCACTCCTCCCTACATACTTGAATTGCCTACTAATCAATCAGTTCCTTTTCAAAGGTAGGGGTAGTAATGGGTTTTGTTGGTATAACCAGAGCACTTACCCAGTGAGTTTCCCTGAATTTTATGCAACACCCACTCACGTATACATGTGGAGGGAAAAAGAGAAGGTCTTCATTCATGGTTAATCAGGGATAATGCTATAAGTACATTTTAATTTTTTTAAAAAACCTATATCACTGTTGCTCAGTTCTGGAAAAAACTCATTACAGAAAATTCTGGAATATTATGGATTGACAGATTCTCCATAAAAACTGAGTAAATGACATATGTAATTCTTGGTGCTGGGTGCAATGCAGTATACACTTATCTGGGAGTAATCCCCATTCAACTCAGTGGGGCTTAATTCTGAGTAGATATGTATAGGACATACATAAAACTATAGACTTAGGCCATTTCCACGCGGGGGTAAAACCCTGCGGCGCGGTGCGACGACCGGACACGGAGGTCGTCCTCACCGCGGGGTGCGCTAGCATGGTTGGAAAAGGTGAGGCTCTACACCTCAAACCGCTGTAGCGCAGCCGCAGGGGTGGTGCTGCGAGTTTTATAAAAACCACCTTCCCAAGTGGTTTTTATGAAACTCGCCCGCACTGCTCCGTGGCAGCTCCCGGTGAAGAACTGCAGAGACGCGGTAGCGCGTCTCTGCAGATCTGCCCGGGGGCGGGCTTCCGGCTGGCGCGCTGCCCTGATTGGCGGAGCGCCGCCGGAAGCTGCCAGCCGCCATTTTGGGCGCTGCTGAACACCGCCGAATGCCGCCGAAATTCGGCGGCGTGTAGAGCAGTGAAACCACGCTCCCCGCAGGGACGGAGCAGGACGGAGCAACACGCTACCAGGTAATCTCCACCCCTGCATGCGCCGCCCCGTTTTGGCCCCCCCATGAGGAAAGGGCTTTAGATGTAGCAATAGACACCAGCTTGAACAGGTGTAAAAGAGAGATTGGACAAATACATGGATGACAAGGCCGGCAGTGGTTCCTAGTCCTATTGGCTATATATTGCCTCCAATCTGAGAATCAGATTGCCTTTTAACACCAGTCACTGGGGAGCAGTGATATTGCACTCTTGTCCTGCTTGGGGGCATCCCATAGGCCTCTACTCTACAATGACCAACTAGAGAACCCTTTGATCTGATCCAGTGATTGCACTGTAAATGGCTAACCAGCCTAGGAAGGAATTAATTTTTCTTGCCATGAAGTACATAATTTTTTTTTTAAAAAAAGTACTGGATCATTATTGGCATTTGTTTTCAGATTATTCCCCAAGCCCTTTAATAACTTAAATTATCTTGAACATGAGCCCTCTGGGGATAGAAATATGTGTTTTGCTACCATTGTGGTTGCTCCTGCTGAGTCCATAGTGCAGGGCAAGCTCTAAACAAACAAATAAGAGGATGGGCTGGTGGAGAGAAACAAATTGTACAGCAACAGTGTATTTATCTGTAGTTAAACTCTTGGGACTATAACTGCAGGGGGAAGGATGATGGCAAAAAAATAGTAAAGAGCAGGTTATTGAGCATATGTTTTTTATCAGTTGCTGTTTTTTCAGAGAACGATAATGAGGCCCACTGTGTTACAAACAAATAGAAAAGTATATTTATACTGATATGTTTCAGCTTCAAAGGCCACAATCCAACACAGAGTTGGGCAGGTTTAAGTTAATTGATTTCAATAGCCTCGCACATGTCTCTGTCTTGGCTTGCAGTCCAAATGTCTTTCTCTTTTCCCCTCATAATTAGACAGAGTAAAAGAAATAATAATTCAGAGTATCTGCAGAATGCTTTGTTTTCTTTTGACCAACCATTCTCATTGTCAGTTTTGTCACTGAAGGTAAGCCCTTCCAAACGACATGCCTCTTCCTTCAGATCTCAACCCAGTATTTCAATTCACAACTACATAATTCTGTGTTTCAGTCCACAGTCTGATAGACTTTGTTTGTGCATGGCTTATTCTCCCTTTTGCTTGATCATGACTGAAAGGATATGGAAGGCATTAACTGACCTTTTCTAACTTTCAAAATGCTTCAACTGAAGCAAAAGCTAAACCAGTAAATATGAGGTAGAAAAATCTTAAAGGCTGATTTTGCCTTTTCAAGAGAACGTTTTTCCCAGAATTGTAAAGGAACACTGGAATCATTCATTTTAGTTACCTGGTTTAAAACTATAACCATTCCATCTAAACCAATGAGGAAGAAAGTGAAATCCCAAAAAGCTGTCTTCGAGGTCCACTCAGTGCCCACTAGCAACACTCAATTTTTTCAAAAGTTATTGGAAAAAAAATGTCTCCAAATGGTTCACAACATCTTCTGGAGGGCATGGGGGGATTTCACCACTGTTTAGGTCCAGGAGAAGCCTTTTTTTTCCCCCTCAAAAGGCAGTGACCTAGAGGTGCCCTGGAAGTTGCGCACTTTTGATCTAAACTGTCACTAACAAATGGTAATCCAGTTCTTCGTAGACAATTTCAGGAACAAGAGTTCCATTGTAGTATGTTGTCTATGCATAATTAGGAGATTTACTTAGTATTGCCAAAGATCTCCATTCCACTTAAGAACAGACAAGCAAGCTAATACTTTAAATTATAGCACAGATATTTCAGCTGCATGGACATCTATAACAAGAATTCTAAATGGGATAAATTCTACTGTGTATCCGGAGGACTGGTATACATCAGGAGGAAAGAGATAAAATCTTCATGTTTTCTGCAGCACCTTCAGTCAGCACTGGGGATATAAAGCTCAAAATCTTAAGTTATAGAAGGCGAGTCTCTTAGAAACTGCATAGTTGAAAGAAGGAATTGCATATGGTGTGCTTCCCAAAATAATACTGCATTTAACTGTGTGCATTTTTAGGACAAGATTATAGTGCAATTATGTAAGTATTTAAAATGTTCCAAGTATAAGTTAAATGATGTTGCAAAAACTGCCCTTTGCAGCTTGGTAAACTTAGGGAAAAAGAAAAGTCTGATGGTTGTATGAGTTGGATGTGTGCCTCATCACTTGAGAAGTAACACTGGGAAGTGATGCCTGTAGTTTGATTTCTGTCCTCTGATGCACTGTTTGCTTATTGCGGTCAATATTTATTTGTATAATGGTCATAAAGTGTGACTAACATTTATGTGTAATAGGGAGTGACTTTATGGAAAACATATGCCATGGTTAGCTTTTTTTTAGCTATAGGAGGATGAAAGAGCAAATCATGCAGATATGAAGGTGTGAGCGGAAGATAGAACATGATGGTTATGACATATTTTGACAATACCACATCTCTAGTGCTATTCTACACACATTACTTTGCTTCCATGCAACTTGGAAGAATGAGAAGAAACCTGAATAAAAAAGTATAGTATGCTTTCCATTTGGAAGAAAACCATGGATCCTGTCTTTCACATGTATTTTCCCCATGCATTCTGTACAAGATGATAAACCAACTGAATCAAGCAATTCCCCGTGGGTCAAGCAATCATACTGGGCTTCTCCACTTAATTGGCACACCTCCAAGTGTGACGGTGCTCATTGGGTGGGAAGACCTCACACAATTGCCTCTGTCCTTGTGGTTGCCTAATTGACACACTTTCCTCAGTAGTATGAGATTGCAAAATGGGGAACTGATTCCCTTCCCACTATGTCTGTATAAGAAAGAGACAAACCAAATCTGTAGTATTGTCACATCTGAAGAACCACCAAGAAACCATGTGGATCATCTTAACCGAATCCCATACGTGCACATCTTCATATGAGTCTAAACCCCACCAGATAGTGATCTGTCCATGACAATGAGGCTGCCAAGAATTTCTCAATACCCACGATTACCCTCATTCCACTCAGCACAAAATAACAGGTCCAGTGTGTAGTCATCAGCATGAATAAGACCAGATATCACTTGGGGCAGACATGGATGTCATGGAGAACATGTAATCCTGAGCTACTTTTGGGGGAGCAGTCTCAGCACAGATGTTGAAGGCCCTCAGTGAAGGACACTTATGGTTTAGCCAACTCAAGGAAGAAGACTACTCACAGCACTGGGATGGGCAGTAGAATGCCTTTTCTATCTCAGGCATCCACTCAGATCCAGCAGACTATGGGGCAGGACGCCTGATGAGAGGGGGCAAACATGACAGACTGTTGCAACTTCTCCTCCCCCATCCTAAAGTCTTGTCTGCTGCTGCACTCAGGCAGGCAGAGCTGGGCAAGATTATCTTCACCTCCACATAGCTTCAAGCAGCTCTCTGTAATACAAGCCAAGTCAGCATGTTTATCAAATCCTGAGCTGTTGCTATTTTTCCATTTGTTTTTTTCTCATATATATTTATTTTTATCCAACAGAACAGTGAAAGGGAAGGGGAAATAGGTAGAAGAAATGAGATGAATAAGCAAGAGAAATGAAAAGATAGAAGACATACATTCCACGTAACATATAACATATATGCACTTCAAGCGTAAATAACATTTCACAATAACAAATAACAACGTTTCAATGATGTATGCAAAAAATCCATCTGCACTTTTGGTTTCAGAACACAAGCCTATTGCTCCATCCTCAATATCTTTCGAAACAGTGTCAACATGACAATATTGCACATTTTAAGAATCCCTAGCCTACATGTTGGTAAAATGACCTTCTCTAACGTACAAAATCCTACTCAACTGAACATTACATGAGCTAATAATTTAAAAGCAACCACGGACTTATAGTTACACATGAAAACAATTGTCAATTGACAGATATTTTATAAAGAGGGCCTCCCCCTCTGATGACAAAACAGTGTAGTGCTTTTTTGCTTATCAATCCCCCTCCAAGCTCAAGAATGAGACTAGATGTATAAATATATATGAATATATATATGTATATACGTTCATACATATGTATACATATACATATATATACATATATAGAGAGAGAGAGAGAGAGAGAGAGGTATACATATCTACCTGTGTACTGGTCATTTTTGATTTCCATATATGTATATTTATTAATAGAGTATATACAAAAAAATTCTCAGTCTCTTAAGTACAGAGTAGCCACTTTCATGAATAGTTTACTATAACCACCCTCTCTGAACCCCTTTTCCTAAACTTCCCATTTTAAATCTCTTAATAGGTGAGCTCTCGAACATATTTTCCTCTTGATCCATTAATTAATCCCAGTTTTGATATATAAGTACTCCAACATTGGTTGCCAAATTTTTAAGAATTTATCATCTGGTTTGTTTTTTATCATACAGGTAAGTTTTTCTATCCCTGCAATTTCAGCCAGTTTCTCTAACCATTCTGTCTCGAGTGGTGTTGACTCTTTTTTCCAATATCTAGCAAGCATAATTCTTGCTGCCGTAACCATATGCCACATCAATCTGCCATATTTTTGTTCTATTTGCTTATCCAGATGGAAAATACCCAACAAGAAAAATTCTGTTTTTAAATCTATTTTGACTTGCAATATTTTTTGGATTTTAGAACAAATCATCTTCCAAAATTTCTTAACCTTTTGGCACCCCCACCATTGGTGAAAAAAGGTACCAATCTCTTTGTCACATTTCCAGCACCTATTCTTAGCACTCTTAAACATTCTAGCAATTCGCATAGGTGGGAGATACCACCTGAACCACATTTTCAGCGCATTCTCTTGCAGGATATAAGATCGAGTAAATTTAAGACAATTTTTCCACACCATTTGCCAGTCATATAGATATATATTATGGCCTAAATCAAATGCCCATTTAATCATGTATTCTTTAGTGGTTTCTCCTTTCAGATCAATCCCCAATATTAACTTATACATTTTTGACAGCAGGTGGGTATCCCCACCCTGCCACTGTTTTTCTAGAGGAAGAGGTTTCAAAGATACCACCCCTTTTCATATCCTTTTTGAACCTCTCCTTGATCTGGAAATAGGGAAACCACTGTATAGCAATACTCTCTTGTTAAAGCTGTTGTTGGTCTTTCAATTTGATTACCCCACATTCTAAATATGCTAGATCTTTATAAGTAAACCAATCTCTCTCTCTCCTTAAGCCTTTTATCTGAAGTGCTTCTGCTAGAGAGGTGGTAGGTGGCAACTTAGCATATAGAAGGGGTTTGTACTTGATCCATATCCTGAAGAGAGATTTCTGAATTACATGTTGGAGGAACACTTTCTGCACCTCAGGCTTGCCATACCATAGGTAAGCATGCCACCTGAAGTGCAGATCGTGCCCCTCCAGTGCCAAAAGTTGATGATTATTCAAGAGTACCAGTGGTCTTATCCATACCAGGCATGCTGCCACATAGTATGTTCTTAAATCAGGCATGGAAAATACGCCTCGCTCTTGGAGGTCGGTCATCGGTTTAAGCTTAGCCCTTGGTTTCTTCCCATCCCAAAGGAATCTTACTATCTCTTTTTTATAATTCTCAAACCACTTGAAAGAGATGGGTATCAGAATCATTTGGAATAGGAATAACATACACGGTAATATACTCATTTTGAACAATGATATTTTTCCCAAAAAGGTCAAGCCTAACCAATTCCAGATGTCCATTTTCTTCTGAATAGATTTCCAGACTGTTAAGTAACTATTTTGGAATAATTGATTATTATTGTTTGTGACCTGTATTCCCAAGTATTTTACACTGTGGGTACACTGGATTCCAAATAATTCTTCTAGTTGGCTTTTCTCGTGGTTTTTGATATTTTTGATTAGCATTTTTGTTTTTTGTTTGTTGATCTTAAGTCCTGCCAACTCTCCAGATTGATTTATCTCTCTATTTAGATTAGCTATTTGGAGTAATGGGTCTTCCAGGAAAAGCACCACATCGTCAGCAAAGGCCTGTATCTTATATTCATCTTTCCCAATCTTCACACCTGGAATATCTTCCTACTTTTGAAGATTTCTTAACAGGACTTCTAATGTTGTGATAATCATTAACAGGGACAGAGGGCATCCTTGCCTTGTCCCTTTCTGTATAGGAAATATTTCAGATTGGTCAGAATTTATAATCAGGCATGCCTTTTGCTCACAATAAATACACTTGATCCAAGTCAGAAATGTCTGTCCAAACTTCATTTCTTCCAATACTTCCATCATGAAATCCCATCTGATGTTATCGAAGGCCTTTTCTGCATCTAAGAAAAGTAAAGCTCTCTTCTTCTCATTATGTGACTCGAAATATTGTCTGGAATGGGCAGAGCCAAGGTAGCAATTTAAACAAAACTTACTCTTCAGCGTAGTTCAGAGCTGTAGGGCTTAACTCTTACACAGTCTGGAATTTAACCTTCTCAGGTGTATAAGCTGACGTAAAAAGGAGAAGAGGAAAAAAAACACGTCTCATGCAGAAAGTCTCAGAAAGCAAAAGGACAGAAAGTACTCCCCTTTCAGTCTTGGTGTCTTTCTCCTGAATCTCTTTCCATAGAACACCAATGCCCAAAAAGTCCGAGGGAAAACACACACACACACACACACACACACACACACACACAAAGTTTTAAAGCGTCCTTCCAATCCACCTCCAAAGAAACTCAAGCTATTTTTCCATTTATTGAGCTCGCAGTCGGGATCAGTATTAATTTAGGGCACCAGGATCATTGTTTACTTAGGGCTATGGCTATTGGGGCTGTCTGAACTAAAAGACAGTTTGAGGCAGCCAACACCCTATAACTCTTTCCTTTCCCACAATAATTCAACAGTTTCCCCACCCCATTTCTCCCTCTGCTTATTACAAGTTTAATGGCTCTTCACTCTGCCATCTCCCTTTGGAAAACACATCCTTCCTTAACCAGAAAATAAGGAAGATTCTAATCAAAACAACTTTTTTTTTTAATGCTTTGGTAGTTGGAACTGGAGTCCAGACAACCTCTTTCCCTCTCCTAGGTAGGAAGACTGGCCTTTTGGCAGTGATCCTTCTGGGCGATGATCCATCCTCTCAATAGGTGAGCTTATGTCATCTTCTCTCAGAAAGTGATCAAAGTTTAGGGAAGAAGACAGATGGAAGTGAGTACTGCTAACAGGAGACTCACAGGAGGAGGTGCTGATCCTGCAAAGAAATGAATGTTCTGGAGGTGAATATGCTGCAGTCTTTGGAGAAAGAGCAAGTGACAGAAGACAATTAGGAAGAAAAGAGGTAGCAAGAAAACAGAAGCAAACTATAACTAGTCAATTTTGATTCCAACAAAATTGAAGATTAATTTAGATGAAGTATTAACTTTAAACAAAAAACAAAAAAACTCAGTCAAGGCTAATTAGTTAGGATTCTGGAGACTGATGCAAATACATCCAGTCATGTTTTTTCATTGTGAAGAGCATGCTGGAGCCCAGCTTGAAAGTAAAAGTATTTCATTTCAGACACTGAAACTGAAATTAAAATTATTTTTTTGTCAAGTACTAGGAAGATGACACTTTTTTGATCATTAATCAGAAAGACATGTTTAAGTCACTTTGAGATGATAAAACACAAACTGTTGAAATGCTGTTAAGAACACAGAAAAACATCCAAGACTTTGATTCTGTCCTCACATCAAGGAAAAAGACAAACTATAGGAGACCTCAAATGACTAGATCTGTTATAGTTACACAAATCTCACAGTTACAGATTTACCCATAATAACTTTAATTAGGTGGTCCCACACATACCCTGGAACCATTCAGTGATGAAAACCCAGACAAAAATCAGGAATGTTCCTCTGTGCTATTGATCCTGTTTTAGGGAAATTAGAAGTGAGGGGGTTTTCATGTGTATGGCCTTCCTCTGATTTTTACAAGGAGTGTTTATTCCTTTCACTTACCTCAAGAAGCAATTTGGAGTTACACAGCACAGGATGATTTGTTCCAAAGCTAGGAGATGCTGCAGCAGTTTGCTTTTGGCTGAACCTACTCAGAAGTGCAAGACTCTGCCCTGTCCTCTCCTTTTTTACCTGCTGAGGTAATTAAAGGCAAGCTAATTTTGCACTTCAGTATGCAGAAACTGAAGTAAGCTAAGGACAAGGGGGAAAGGAGGAGGAGAAGAGTGAAACTGGGACATTTTAAAAGCAGCTGATAAACTGAGATGGCAGAGAATTAATGGGGGGGGTCATCCCTGCCAAACCAGGGCAGTTGGAGACTATGCCAATGAAGTTTACAAGGGTATACCCTACAGGAGCAGCATATGGTATTTTGTCCCTTTGCAGTCCATGTAAAAAAATTATCTGGACTAACAATCAATCCTGCCTTACTTTACCTAACCTTTACCTATGGTCCTGGCTTGGCACCATCATGCTGCCCTGCTGACTGCAATCATTCTACCCAGAATAAATGCCCCATACAAAAAGGATATCGCTCTTGATACCAACATAAGCACGGTATAGTCAAAACTCATTTTGATACCAAAAAGGAGGCCCATGATAGATTCATCATATTGCCATCACATATAGATGGAGCCTGAAAGCATTTTCAAGTGAGACATCCTTGCAGTAAATCTTCCCTCTCTCCCTTCTGAGGATCTCCTAGGACTATGGTAGTGGCTTAGACATGCATTCAGGCACACAGTGGGTGGTGCAATATAAATGTGTTCTTTATACATACACAGCAATCCTCCTCTATGACAGCTATAAATAATTTCCCTGGCTGCTTTCATTTCACTACTATGCTTAAGCAATTAGAGGAGAAAGATGGAAAAATGTATAGAGAGTGAAAAAGGCACAGGTAATTTGAAAAACAGAAGTTGGCTAAAGAAAAACATTTAAGTCAGCAGGGATGAAGAGGTACTGAGTGATATTTATAGGGATTATGGGCTCTAACATCTATAATTCCAATTAAAGCCATTGGACAAGATAAGGGTGGGCTTGGAGGGAGGAAGAGAAAGAGAGCCAGGACAGAAGGAGCTCCATTTGCTGGTATAAAAGCAAAGAGCTGGCTCAAGATTGGCAGGGGCAGGTGAGAAAAACAGGCCGGCTAGAGTTCTAAGGTAATTGGCTTGGCAAGCATATGACAGATGAGCTATTATGCCATTAAATAAAGAGAGACTACACAGGATTTTATTTACAAAAAAGCAACAGAACAAAACATTGTATTTGGCACCACGAGTGGCTGGAAACAGAGGCTGGAGAGAGAAGGTTGATGTCCCAGCTGCATTAACCATTGCTGAGGAAGCAAAAGAGAAAACCACAATAGGTTTTATTAATCCTGCTTTATGTGCTACTTTTATTCCATGCAGACATATTCCATCTACCTTAAGAGAAATGAAAAACCAATACGGTTGATTCATTACATCACGGAACAGCAAAAGAGATTCTGGGCAGCATAATCCTTTAAGACCATTTTAGCTGCCACATCGTTCTTGTGCTGTAGAAAAAGCCACATCTTACCATTTAGGGTTGGGTTAACCATGGCTCTAAGTACATTTAAAAATGAGACCTTGTCTGGCCACTGCTCTGGTTTTATTCTCTGGAATGTTTAACCGCATCTATTTTAATCTTTGTTCTAATTTTCTTTTCAAGAACCCCAGAAACCAAAATGTAGTAAATGTTGTGGTGATATAAAGTGGGAAAGTGTTTGTGGAGAGGGTGGGCTTTCACAAAATAGAATGGAAGAAATCCAGTCACCCAAATTCCGTGAATTTCAACCATTCCTGATGAAAGAGTAACAAAGAAAGTAAAACCTATTCAGAATGAAGTCAGGGGAGTGTCATGTCATTCTGAATTTGCTTTGTGAAAACAGGTTGCCAGTTCCATTTGGCTATGTGATAATATCAGAAAATCTATTTCAAGTAAGGATAATTCTTATTCCCCTTAGTCTTATTTGATTTTGAGACATGGTCATGGACTTATTCACTACATGGTGATGTGTCATCACCACATCTCCAATATAACTGCCTGAAGACCCTGCCTGAAGACCCTGGTTAAGTTGCTGGGAAGAATACACAAATGAGATAATGGAGTAGAAGGGCTTTACATCCCCTCCTTTTTCTCTGAACTCTTATCAATGCTCTTTATTTTATAATGTGATATATTTATTTTTCCAGAGTTTGCAGTGGCTAAGGGTTATGAGATTTATTCTACTGTGATCTTGCAGAAGCCAGCATTGAAGATTAATTAGATGGAATTTTCTGGCAGATTTCTTGCAGAACATTTGGGCTTTTCTTTCCCATAGTATCCCTGTTGGGAAAGTCCCAAACACATTTTATGAAGCATATCATCTTTTCCGATCAAAATATATATACTACTGAAACATCTTTGGTTATTCTATGGACTCTGCAAAAGGAGAATTATCAATCAACTGAAGACATTCCTAGAATTTGAATTAAAAAAAAAAAAGGCTGCAAGGTACAGAAGTGTGTTTCATTTCACACTTTCATGTATTCTGGAAGAAGAAAATGGAAAAAGAAAGAGGCCAGAAAGTGCCTTTGATGATGACTTTTGCTGATAACAGACCATCTGGGCTCACTTTGAGAACAGGTGGTAAGGGAGAACTGTGTTGACCTTGCTCAAGGCTCTTTGATCTGTCCATCCATCCACCACTGATAGATGAGCCAAGGGTCCAAAGTGTAGAGGTCAGGAGTCTCCAATTAACCTACAAATATTGAAGTGATATTCTGAAATGGGTGAGATGGTTGAGGTATATAAAATTATGTATCCTGAGTTCCGAAAATTCCAGCACCAAGAAACTCTGTCTCTATCATTCTATTGTAAAAAAAACAAAAAAACAAAAACAAGACAGACATTCTAAGTTATAGGAACTAACCAGACATTGCAGAGAAGCAGCAGGGTGGTTGCAGATTTCTCCAGTTATTTTACAAGTAGCACCATCCTAGGTTGCAATGCCTACTTTCCATGTTAGATTTCTTTGTTTATGGGAAGCTCAGTGATACAGGCTGACACTTCTGTCTATAATAACAAGACAGGCTACAATGAATTTCCTATTGACAGAAATTAATATTGCTAGTATTAACAGTAATTAATAGATTAATTTCATGGTAATATTTTGTTTTACTGGAAAACAATTATTTCTTCTCATTATGAATTCCTCATTCCTTCTTTAATATTTACTTAAGAAATGTATACCCAAATTTTCCCCTCTGGAAAAGTAACTGCCCAAAATGGCTTAAAAATATTTTAAAAGAATCAAAACAAGAAGTGATCATTAAAACATACAACAAGCTAAAAGCAGAAGCAGGAACAACAACAAACAGGCAAGGGCAAAGATCAAAACACCAACAAAGTTTAAGTGCTGAATATATGAACTGAGCAATATATCAGGGGAAATCAGGGGAGGGCAACCTCTGGCCAGTGGCCTAATTTGGCCCATGGTGATTTCACATATGTAGCCTTATCTCCAATCAGACATGAGGAGCTCTTTAAAGTCTGTGAAAGTTTCGTATTAAATGAGCTCTAGTTTGCAACCTTAGAAGGTTTTCCATGGAACAGGAGAACTTTTTGGCAGACTGGTAAGATTTTGAATGGTACAGGAACTCTCACGTGCAGATTGGAAACATTTTGCTTCCCTGAAATTTTATATATTAGAGCAACTTGGTGATATTCATATCTACCATCATCCATTTTGCTTTGACCCTGCTAGAAGATGTCCCACAATATTTCCCTCAATTTGATAAATAGAGGCAGAGGTATATCTAGGGTGGGACAAGTAGGGTACATGTCCTGGGCACCAATGCTGAGGTGTGTGTGTGTTCAAAACAGCCATGCATGTAGGCGTGGGGGTAGGGCTAAGAAGAGAGGAGTGCGACTTCCATCCTTGCCCTAGGTGTAGTTTATGCTAGATACACCATTAAACATTAAACAGTATGCATCTACTGAATATGTCAGATTGGATGCTTCAGGTACACTAAATTGGTCTAGTTACTGACTTGTTACCATGCCAATTTCTTGAAAAATGTTTTTCTTATGACTATCTCTTTAAGTGCACCAAATACTTAGAAACACTTCTTGGAATCTTCATAACAATAACTTGAGTCATGTGACCACTGGCAAGGAAAAGCCTTGGTTATGAATTTCTATTCAGATAGGCAGAATTAATTGGTCCCTGTTGTGGCACCATCTGCACAGGTTGTCTTGAATTCTAGCTCTTTTTCTCAGGACAGTTTCAATGCACATTTAGAAGCATACCATATACCTTTGTATGGCTTTCCTTGAAATCAAGTCTGTCAAATGCTGCTTTCACTGTCTCTCTAAGTGAATTTAACATAAGACATCCTCCTAGTTCAAAAAGACGTGTTCCTAGTTCACTTGTCCTATTTTAAATAGTTACTGAACATTTTCTAAGTTCAAGCTTATAACAGCCAACACTAGATGAACACCCCTTCCTTCATGATCATCAGGCAAACAGTTTTCATTAGGCAACAGAAGATGGCTTCTGTATGTTTACTTGCACAAAAATTGGTTACTAGGTCATCCCCTTTTTTTCATACCTGGAGGGTCCCTCCATAAATGTGGTATATACATTACTCTGTATATACAGAATAAGGAATCCATTACTCTGCGTGTAGTTTATTTTGCACAGGAGAAGAATAAATAGACAGGGAGGAATGGGACAGCTTCCCAGCATGCAATGTATGTATAGACAAAAATAGACTGCAGCTCAAATTAATCACATAAACTGAAGAATTATGTGATATAGATATGTTGTGTGCCTTTAAGTCATTTCTGACTTATAGCAATGTTAAAGAGAACCTATCTTTAAAAATTTTTTGGCATGTTATGTCAAAGGGATTTTGCCTTTGCCTTCCTCTGAGGGTGAGCAAGTGTGATTTGTCCAAGGTTACTCAGTGGGTTTCCATGGCTGAACAGGGATCTGAACCTTGGTTTCCAGAGTCATAGTCCAGTGCTCAAATTGCTACACCACACTGGCTCTCTTAATATAAATATACAATTTATATAATATAATAAATGAAGATTTTGGGACAAATACTGGTATGATTAAACTTAAGTCTCTTAATCAGCCATATTTCTTGTTTGGTTGTGCTGGCATTTCTTCCCTCCCTCCTTCTCTTATGCTTATATGCTGCCATACATATATAAATGTATACATATTAGATATGTCATTCTATATATGTGTGTGAAAAAAGAAAGAGAAAGTATACACTCCAACATGCATATATATGCACATGTATGTGTATATAATCTTCATATACTGTCCAATTTTCGATGTCCTCAGGTCAATTTACAAATATAAAAACCAAAACAATAAAAAATAGCCAACAGCAAACCAAAACCACCCCTTTCAAGCACTAACAATATACTCCTATCTTTAACTAATCAGAAGTAAGCTTTAATCCCATTTAAAGTATTTTATAGTTTTAATCCGGAATTCTTTTAAATTGTTTCCTGTTTTATCTGCACACCAACCTGAAATCCCACAGTAAGGGGTAGAACATAGATACTTTAAGAAATAAATAAGCCCCAATGTGTTCACTTGGACATACTCTGAGGTAAGTGTTTGCAGGTATGTAGCATCAATACTGGATTTTGCTTGAAAACTTATACAGAGGATTTATGACTGAAATACAAGCTTTGTGATACTCCATTTGTACAAAATCGCTGATCCAGACTTCCACAATTGCAGTATACGGCTGGGGATTTCATAGGGTCCATGGGGAGGATATGCTTGCCTGAGGCACCGCAGAAGCCTACAGTCAGTACAGCACAAGAGGCCAGGTGGGCAGCTGTATCTACATAACTCAAGAGCATTAGACTTTGGTGTAGTAAAGCAAGAAATAATATAACAAAAGTGGAACTTCCTTAATTTTAAGTCTTGATAGAGTTGTCAGAAGGCAAGATTTTCTAGCTGTTGGTCCTAAAGGAAATTGAAAGATTATTGTTGTAACTGTCCCAGAAGCTGTAGAACTGATTCAACGATGGATAATTATCTGTTACCTTTATTGCAATGGTATTAATTTTGGCATTGATCCATTGCTGAAAAATTACTCGAGCTTTAATGTGCAAAAAAGAAAAAGAAAAAAGCAAGCAGCAGTGAACATAGCCAAAGACACATGAAGTGAATTAAACCACAAATTTGTGCTTGAAGGAGAATTTATTAGTTGAACTTCAAATGCCTTGCCTGATGCTTTTTGACAAAATATTTTCCCCTTGGTGACTGTAAATATTGATAAATGCGGAAGAAGATCAATATCACAATTGCTGCCATTCAATGGGACAGACAGATGACGTTCATAATTGATCTAAAGATAAAGTGACAAGGATTAGTATTATCCAATATACCACAATATCTATATTACAACTGAATGTAACATGTAGAATTCCTTTTAAAATAATATTAAAGTAAACATAAAAATTGTTACACCTGAGTATTTGTCAGACAGCCTTGCATCTTCTTGTTCAACTGAACACACCGAAGGCTCTAACAAGATGATGTGTAACCTATATTCTGGACAAGAGATTACTGACAGAGAAATGCAACGGCTTCCAAGTAGTAAGGGGGTTCAGAGAAGACTGAATTTTGTCAGTCTGTTTAATTTATATGTAGAACATATTATATGGAAGCAAGATGAGGTTTCAAACAGGGAGCTATACAAATTAAAGGAATGAACATCAAGAAGATATGCAGATGACGCCATATTACTTGCAGGAAAAAAAAGCAAAAACCTAGAAAGACTACTGATAAACTTCAGGAATAAAGTATAAAAGGCAGGTTACGGCTGAATATTAAGAAAACAAAAATAATGACCACAAGTGATTTAAATAGCTTTTAAAATGAAAATCATTAAAAATCATTTTAAAATCAAAATCATTAAAAGATATTCTATACCTTGGTTCATTAATCAAAACAGAGATTAGTCAAGAAATTCGAAGAGGACTGGGAAGGGCAGCTAGATGCAATCCTTAAATATCAACTGATTAGATAGCAATGTCAGAATCATCCATGCCATAATATTTACAGTTTCTGTGTTTGTTTGTGAAAGCTGGATAGTGAAGAAAACTGACAGGAAGAAAATCAACTCATTTGAATTGTGGTGCTAGAGATTTCTGCAAAGACCTTGGACTGCTAAAAAGTCAAACAAATGGGTCTTAGAGCAAGTCAAGCCCAATTCAAAATTCAAAATGATCTTGACAGATTGGAGACTTGGCCCAAGGCTAACAAAATAAATTTCAACAGAGAGAAATGTAAGGTCCTACAATTAGGCAGAAAAAATGGAATGTACAAATATAGGATGGGGGACATGTGGCTGGATAACAGTATGTGTGAAAGGGATCTAGGAGTCTTGGTAGATCACAAGCTGAACATGAGTCAGCAGTGTGATGTAGCAGCCAAGAAAGCCAACACAATTTTTGGTTGCATCAATAGAAGTATGGTGTCTAGATCCAGGGAGGCAATGGTACCACTCCATTCTGTTTTGGTTAGACCTCATCTGGAATACTGTGTCCAGTTCTGGGCACCTCAATTCAAGAAGGATATCAACAAGCTGGAGCATGTCCAGAGGAGGGTGACCAAAATGGAGAAGGTTCTGGGAGCCATGCCCTGTGAGGAGCGGCTTAGGGAGTTGGGGATGTTTAGTCTGCAGAAGAGACAGTTAAGAGGGGACATGACAGCCATGTTTAAATATTTGAAGGGATGTCATGTTGAGGAGGGAGAGGGTTTGTTTTCTGCTGCTCCATAGATTAAGACAAGATACGATGGATTCAAGCTGCAGGAAAGGAGATTCTACCTAAACCTCAGGAAGAACTTCCTGACAGTCAGAGCTGTCTGGCAGTGGAATATGCTGCCTCAGAGTGTGGTAGAGTCAGAGGTTTTCAAGCAGAGGCTGGATGACCGTCTGTTGGGAATGCTTTGACGGGTGGTCCTGCATAGCAGGGGGTTGAACTGGATGGCCCCTGAGGTCTCTTCCAACTCTATGATCCTCACTAGAAAGCCAAGAGTACTAAACTGAGGTTATTGTAATTTGGATATGAGATGATGTGACTCACTGGTAAAAGATGCTAATACATGGTAAAGGAAAACAGCAGGAAAAGAGGAAAACTGCACTGTGGGTGGACTGATTCAAGCAAGGACGCCATAGTCCTGAGCTTGCAAAACCTGAGCAAGGTAGTTGGTAATGAAGGCTCCCAGAGGTTTCTCATTCATAGGGTCTCCGTAAATCAAAGTTAAATTAACAGCAAATAACAACAATGTACAAGGTCAATACATTTGAATCACAGACACTGGACTATATAGGTATAATAGATCTAACCTCCATTGTTATTGTAATGTAAACAAAAACTTGAGTACTATGCACCTCATGTTGTGAGGGGATGCCATTTTCTGTCCCACAACAGGCACCACAATGGTCTGTCCCTGACTGGTGCATTCAGTTAACTTCCAAACTGTAGAGATAACAACTGTATCATGATCCTGTCTGTTCTTTAGGCTGAATTTCCCAGATATAAGACACATACATCAGCAAGCCAGTGGAACTTCCTTTCTCAAATCTTAAATTGCATGAGACAGGACCACAAAACAAAATAATAATTTAACATATAATACAACACTTAGCATGTTGTGGGAAGAAGGAAACACAGGAAGAGCTGCTGCTTTGTGCTAATGAAAGCTTCCTGTGTGGTTTTAGGTCAGAGATGTCCTTTTCCTTTTCTGAAGCTCTAGTTGGGGGATGAGGTGGGAAATCTACAGTTCATAGTTCTTTAAATAGAATAGCAATAGCAGCAGCAAACAGTAGAGTCTGCTAAAGGATGAATAAAATCTGTATCGTTGTGGCTTAGTTTCTCATTTCTTTAATTCAGGGCTCTTTCACACTATACAGTTACAGCACTATGATTCCATTTTAATTGCCATAGCAACATCCTATGGAATGTTGGAGTTTGTACAGTCATCCCTTCACATGCGCTAGGGTTAGGGTCACAGGACCCCCGTGAAAGTGAAAAAAGAAAAGAATAATTCTAGGCTCTCCCAAACCATATTTAACATACACAAAAAGTATGATCACCATATTCAACCCACCATGGATTCCTTTGAGGCATCAGGGTTCCTTCACAAGGCAGAAGTGGGGGGCTGGTGGGACTTACTGCCACCTCCACTGCTGCCCCACACCATTTGTAAGAGGGACTTACAAGCCTTATTTGCAGTTTCTCAGTATCACGAGGCTTGCAGCCTCTATTAAAAAGACATAGGACAGCAGCAGAGCTGACAGCAAATAATCCATGAATAATCAAATCCGCAAAAGTGAAACCCGCAAATGTGGAGGGCTGACTGTAGTTTGATGAGGCACTAGAGCAGTGGTTCTCAACCTGTGGGTCCCCAGATGTTTGTGGACTTCAGCTCCCAGAAGCCCCAGCCACTATGGTCAATGCTCAGGGCTTCTGGGAGCTGAAGTCCACAAACATCTGGGGACCCACAGGTTGAGAACCACTGCACTAGAGGTCTCTGACTGATAAATCTTAGTATCCCTCTCTAAACTACAAATCCCAGGATTCCATAGGGTGGAATCATGGCAGTTAAAGTGAAACAATAGTGCTACAATTGTATAGTGTGACAGGGCCCTTTGTTTCATCCTGTTTATATTTTATATTTATATTTTTATTTATATTTTCAAAAAAGTTCATATTAAAATACATGTGCCTTTTTCATGCCTTTCTCTTAATATATACATAGTTCAATGCATTGTTCTAAATAAACACATTTTTTAATCATTTTATTCAAATTTTCACCGAATAAAACAAACAATTATCTCTGCAATGTTTACATGAAATATTTTTCCTTCTTCCTTTCTTTTCTGGATTACAATTATTAATATTCCCTCTATTTATTATACCACATATCGCAATAAAATGTTAATAATCTATAATTTGTTAGTTCCTACTGTATGTCTCTACTTTACTTATTACATGATATTTCATTGACTATTAACTTGAATAGTAATTGATATCATGAAAAATGTATTACCTTCTGTCTAGCCGAACCCAAATCTGCAACAATCTTCCACTCTTTACTAATGTCTTCGTCTGATTTCCCTTTTAGTCTTTGTGTAAGTATATCCACATTTCTATTTTCCATAAAAGTTGTCCACCACTGTTCAGTTGTAGGTGTAGTTTCATTTTTCCAAAGTCGTGGATACTCAATGCACATTTTAAGCAATTTCCCCTGATAACATTAACACCATTTTCACTAACATACACATTGTTATGCATGCTTTCCTTTAATATACAAATTGATGTATGCTTTTTTGGGGGGGGAGAACTGTCCGACAACATTCTGAAAAGTTCTAATATCCAATTATCAGGTACATTTTTATTTGCATACTGGTTTAGGAAGTAAATTGTGAATCAAACAAATTTTTCCACCAGGCCCAGGAAACAGAATATTGAAGCAGGTTTGTTGAGTACAAGAAAAGAGGGATCTCTGTATTTTCTGTACCAATTCAGGTTTATAGCTAAGTCTCTTTTTAAACTATCTTTTTTACATCAGCTTTATAGCATAAGTTGAAAGAAAAGCAAAAATTACACACATAAGCATTTCACTGAATATTAGGACAAGCTTGATCAATGTCTGGGGAAAAAATTTGAGAACAAGCTGACTTTTTTGGTGCAGAATGTCTTTTGACAGAATACAGCTGAGTCTCCAACCTGTACCCCATATGTAACCTACCTCAGCTCAGATCTGCCCTTCTATGCTGAGAAAGCAGAAAGCCTTAATAATGAATAACCCTCTTGTCTCCTCTGCTTAACACTGAAGCTCTGAGCAGATCCACACAGTGCTTTATAAATTTTCCATTGCGTCTGATTTCAATCCCACTGAGAGCATAACTGCAGCCAGCATCTTGCTCAGCTGTAATGGAATCATAACATTAACGCAATTTCAATTAGTCGTGTACATTATAACATGCACAAGTGGGTGAGAGCAGGCAGTAACAACAGCAGTTCCTGAGCTGTGTCTCTCTTCTGCAGTTGTGGAGCTTTGTCTCCTTAGGGGAAGGATTATTTCTCAATACAAACATAATGGAGTTCAACAATGGCGGTGACTAGTAGATAGTTCCAGAAGTCAGTGATGAGAGTCCCTTTCCACAGCATGCAAATGTAGGCTTGGGATTAGTTCTAATGCAGGCTATCCAGTGTTCTCCCGGCAGCAGGCATAGACAAAATAATTTGTGAACCTACAGATGTCATTAGACTTTAGTTCCCATCATCCTTCACCATTGTCTGTGTTTGTTAGGACTGGTGAGATTTGCAGTTCAACAATATCTGGAGAACTACAGACTGCTCATCCAACCTTAGGGGCTCAATATTTCTTCCTTGAAGCCAGTCAACAAATGTATATACTTCTTTTCCTATGGCAGTTTTCAAATTCTGAATTGAATGGAAAAGCCAGCATCCTGTTCTGTATAACATCTTGAAAAATCTATCATGCAGAAGCAATACTGCTGTGTTTGACTTGGCTACAGAATGTGATCTGTTGACATGGCCTAAAGTCCTGAGAGATATTTCTCTAGTGAGAAGCTCTCACTGTTGGCTGTCGACCAGCATGACTCAAGTTGAACTTGTGTTATATTAAAAGAACTTGTCCTCTTCCCACCACCCCAGTTTCCTGCTAAAGCTCTCCCTGTCACTGAGCTCAGTACAGTTTTCTCTAATTTTATGGCTATCTGTCAAGAATCCCCTCTCAGGCATTCTATGCTCATCCATGTGGAACATCATCTTGAATCCTCCCCAGCTTCAGAATACTAGTACTGCCCTGCTGTATCAGTCTTTGACAAGTGCTTCTTTTGGAATATTACTCTTGTTCATACAGAAGGATACCATGGCTGAGGGAATTAGGGTTATGCTGCTCACCTTTAAGATGCCATGAAAAGAGTGTTTGCTCCTTAAATGTTTCTTTGTGCATGCAAAAACACCAACACACCCTGCCTCTGTAGCTCCCTTTTGCATTGATGTACATACCAAGCAGATACTTGTAATTTCCAAATGTAGTTACTAGATATGACATTACAGCTTTTCACATAAAGACTTGGCTTTATTCATCCAAAGACAGAAATTAAACTTATGGAAACTTTGAAATTATGTACGTAAACAAGAAAGGTAGAAGTGACTCAGTAATCCAATTTTGATTTTAACACCACAATGGACAATTGTTTTTTCCAACTATCACAGGTTTCTTCATTCATTTTATCAAGGCATTTCTAGACTATTTCTCATCCCAAACCAGCAAGAATTTATTGATGACAAGAGCTGTCTGATAATGGAATAGACTGCTTTGGAGAGTAATGGACTCTCTTTCTTTACTGCTGTTTCTAAACAACAGTTGGATGGCCAACTCTCAAGAGTGTTTTTGCTGTATATTCCTATATGGCAGAAGGTTGGACTGGGTGACTTTTGCAGTCCCTTCCAGCTACATGATTCTATGATTCTATACTAAGTAGAATATCATAGAGCAACAGGTCTGGCACATACCAAATTAGTCACTGTTTTTCCTAATATGCTTTTGAACAAATGACACCTTATGTATATGATTGAGTACTTCTGGTGGAGATACTTCTGAACATCCTTGCTTGTTCTGAAGTTGATTACCATGGCTTCCTGGCTAAGATACAATGGTAAACTATGGCCATTTCTGCATGGGTTAAAAAAAATGGTGCAGTGCGTCCTCCACAGAGGACGTCTGCACTTTGGAGCGGACTGGGTCCGGACTACTTAGCGTAAATCTGCACCTCAGTCTGCTCCGGAGCAACTGAAAGTGGTCCTTCAGTGTGTTTTTGAAAAACCTGATTTTTCAGGTTTTTCAAAAAGCCGGCGCGTGCCATTGCGTGCCTGCTCTCCAATGCAGATTCGCAGGCTTGCACCAATGCGAGCCTGTGAGCTGCAAAGGGAGGGCTTTAGGCTGGTGAGCTTCAGTGGTTGGTCGTGACCCACGACCAACCAGAAGCCGCCATTTTGGATGCCGGAGCAGTGCGGATCTGCGATCACGCACTGCTTCTCCATGCCCTGGACCAGACTGGACCCAAATGAGATCCGGTGAGTAGCAGCAGGGAACGATTCCCTCGCCACGTGCAGAAATGGCCTATGGTTTAATTAGAGGCTCAGTTAGAAATTAGTTGCTAGAAAATAAAAACAGGGTGCTTTTATTGTGTTTATGTCCTGCTTGTGAGCTTCCTATAGGCATCTTGCTAGCCATTGTACAAACAGAATAAAGAGGCTTTGGTCTAATCCAGCATATATACTTCTTAGACTTAAACAATTGCCCAAACTGTGCTAGCTGTGGAGTCAATCCCCCCATTGTGGCAACTGTTCTCATAAATTCTCTGCAAGAATGCTGGGTCTTGTAACCATGGCATCCCAAGATGCTTAAGTAGCAACTTTAGGTCTGAGCCAGGCCAGAGAGCATGGGCCAAAATGTAAGCTTTTCAGGCTTTACAAGCAATGTATACAAAAAAAAAAAAAAAAGAGTCCACATGTCCCTGATGGAAAATTCCACAAATTCCAGCCAAAGCTTATAGTGCCTAACCTCAAATATTTTGTAAGCTATTAATTTAACACCCACCCTCAGGACCCACCCAATTAACCTTAAGGTTCAAGGAGGGCTGAGGTTGTCACCTCATTTCCGAAGCTGCTTGCAGAGAAAACAGCTGGATATATCCAGCTGCTTTTTAAAATGAAGGAAAAGACCAATTAAAAAGGAAACCTGCAGAGGTTTTCTTTAAAAAAAAAAAAAAGAGTGGGGAGAGAGAAAGAGAGGAGGGAAAGGAAAACAAAACAAGAGATGAGACAGAGAAAAGCGAACTGAGAGGAGGAAAGGGTGTTTTGGCGGAAGTTCCTTTGAATAAATGTTTGTTTTATGGGAGTTAGAGTAAGCAAACTTGACTAGGAAGGGGCTGTCTCTTGAGAGAAGAGAGTAGAGAGGAAACTTGAGAAATAAACTGAGAAGAAATGAAGGGGATGTCCAGAATGAACACGGGAAGGCCTGTGAAGGGCTGGCCATTGTGTACTTAAACAGCAAGTGTATCTGATTAGAAGCCAAGACTGCTTGCCTCTGAATCTATTGCATGCAGAGCAGAGTCAGAATCTTGCCATA
This sequence comes from Iguana delicatissima, assembly GCA_948472985.1. Lineage (NCBI taxonomy): Eukaryota > Metazoa > Chordata > Lepidosauria > Squamata > Iguanidae > Iguana > Iguana delicatissima. The sequence goes on along the minus strand of CAOKZL010000187.1, from coordinate 887,867 downwards.
GCAAAGGTTTACAGCAAAGCCTGGGAAAGTTTCATGCTTGGAGTGGAACTCCCAGAAGTCTCCAGTTATTGTGGGAACTTTAGAGATAGTAGTCCAAGTAGGGAGCCTAAAATATTCTAATGCAGTGGTTCTCAACCTGTGGGTCCTCAGATGTTTGTAGACTTCAGCTCCCAGAAGCCCTGAGCATTGACCATAGTGGCTGGGGCTTCTGGGAGCTGAAGTCTACAAACATCTGGGGACCCACAGGTTGAGAACCACTGCTCTAATGGCACCAGATCCCATCTGATTTTTCAAAGCAAAGCAGGGTCATTTCTGGTTAGTAGTTCAATAGGGAATCACCAAGAAATGCCGGGTCCTGTAGTCTACATTTCAAAGGAAGGAATTCGCAAAAACACTGCTGAGTATTTTTTGCCTAAGAAAACCCTATTAAATTCATGGGGACACCATAAGTGGACAGATAATTTGAAGGTAGACATGAACATAATCCAAGTTGCTTCTTGAGACCTGGTGAATTTTCAGTTTAAAATTTTTGAACCTGAATGAGAGAAAGACATGGTGTGGAGCCACATCTGTTCATTTAGCTTTCTCACCAAGTTGGGTTGCTAATATGGGAATTCCATATTTGTGTACGCTCAATCCAGTTGTCATCATTTAAATATTCTATAATTTTGCATTATTTGCAAACTAAGCATGTTACACCAGTTAATGCAGATCAAGCAGATTAAGTACTGAATTGTTTTTTTACCACTGTGTTTCAGTCTTGAAATCATTTATGTAATAAGAATTGCTATGAGGGAGTCAGTATAGTGTCCTACAAGTTTACTTCTGTGTGTATATGTGTGCCTGTGTTTCCAGGAATATTTTCCTGGACCTAAAACAACAGGAGAAAGACATAGTAAAATTGCCCCCAATGTCATCTAGACTTTAAAAAAAATTGGAGCTTTGGCAGTTGCCTCAATAAAATGGCCTTGGTAGACCACATGAAGCCTAAGGGCTACACTTTGTCCACCTCTGCTTTGAAGTAATGAAAATAAGAACCAACATGATGCAGTGATTTGAGTGTTGAACTAAGATCCTGGGAGACAAGGGCTCCAGTATTTGCTCAGCCAAGAAAACCCTATGATAGGGTGGCCATATGGTTACCATCCAACATTTCCCAAATGAAAACTGGGACACGTGTGGCTAAGCGACATCAGAGTGGGGTCAAGATGGCAAAAGTCAGTAATGAGGAAAGACACACAAACTAAGAGAGGTTGTAGTAGTTTGCGTTTGTCAGAGCCTACTGGGAAGGATAGGAATCATTCCCTCCTGTCCTCTTCCCTGACTGAGTTAAGTGAATCTAAACTGCTTTTGCACTTTGAACTCAGTCTGCAGCAACTGAAAGAAGCTATGGACAAATGAGGGAAAGTGTTAGTAAGGAGAGACTTAGGATGTTTTAAACACAGCTGAAAAAAGTGGGATGACAGACAAATAAATTGGGACTGTTCTTGCCAAATCGGGACAGTTGATAGGTTTGTGACACAAGCCTGCCTGGATTTTGAAAGAACTTTCTCCTGGTCCATTCATCATCACAAACACGCTTGGTGAGGACACAGGAGAAGTCTTTTCATTGCTGCTCCCAGGCTATGGAACTTCATCTCTCATGAGACTAGGTCAATCCCCTCTGTTCTGTTTCTACTGGCAGGTGAAGACTTTTTTGTTCACCCAGGTATTCGATTATTAACTGCCTACTGCAGAAGGTCTTTCAACTGAGGTGTGCTGTATTTTTATCATCATGTGTTAACTGATTTTTAACTATTTTTAAATTAATATTTTAAATATAATTAAACTTAACTTTGTATTATTCTTTGTTTTAATTGTATTCTCATAGTTAATTCATATTGCACTGCTGCATGTTAGAGGAAAGGTGGGATATAAATAAAATAAAATGCATAAAAAAGGTGGGGTGATTTTACATGCCCCATGAAGTTCTGGAGGAATGGCTAAAATCTGTAAAGTAAACTATGAGTAAAGTTCCCTTTAGTCTCAAAAGGAGGAGCCATCTTTCAATTCACTTACAAATTTTCTTGTCCAACAGCTGCTGATTCGAAGGAGGGTGAAGCAAAATAAACAGCCCAGCACATTCAGCAAGTACTTACCCCCGAAGGGGAAAAAAATATTCTGGAATTGCTGAGCTGGAAATCACAGTTATAATAAAGTGGAAATGATCCCTTTGGGTGAGGCAGTCCAGCTGTGCCATTATCAGGCCTAGGCTGAATCCTCGGAGAGACCATTACGCCATCCGCTGAGCAATTACAAGGCCTCTAAAGCACATGCCCTCATCACAGTGCTTAACCCAGTCTTGGTCTGTTTGATAGAGCTGCAAGCATGACAAACTGCTATATGAACAAATGCCTGCACAAGCACACATGCACACACATTTGGAAAAGTGTGGGAAAAGATATTCATGCATCATTTTGTATTCGTAGTTCCTGTCTTTATTAGAGTTCCCTGAAAGCAGTTTGTGTACTGGCCTCACTGTAAGTTGGTTGCATGTTTAACACCATGTTGAAGGAAGCCCAAGGGCAATGTGCTGACTTGCCACTAGGTGTGACCATATGTGCTCTTTTATTGCATTGAGAATGAATGTAATAGCGTTGTATATAAAAAGCATAAGTTTAATAACATTTGAATTATAAACAGCTGTCTTGACTCATAGAATCTTATCGTTGAAAGGGACCACACCTTGCCTTTCCTTCTGAAGGTGTGGGAATGTCTCCTCAGAGCTCACAGAAGCTTTCTGATGGTACACTTTTTCCTCTCAAAGAAAGGACATGACAGCAAAAGAGAAGGTACACGTTATGGAAATGACCAAGGGGTACACAAGTGAAAAAAGTTGGGAAGCACTGATCTAAGCCATTTACAAAAATGTTAGACACCACTGGACACACACACACACACCCCGTTTTATTATTTTTAACTGCTTTAACCTCTTTAGTGAGTCTGAGTGTCAGTTTTTCTGACCTTCCTCCTACAAATATTGGCTATTCATTTCTATCCCTCTTTCATGGTTTCCCCTTTCTTTCATTTCTTATAATGCCTCTTTTAAATCTCAGCTCATCTAAAAGTTCTTTGTATATCCACCCCAGGTTCTTAGAATCATAGAATCATAGAGTTGGAAGAGATTCCAGGGGCCTCTACCTTTTCTTCCTTCCTGGAATTGTCTGAAATTGTGTCTTTAGTATCTCACCTTTAAGGATCTTCCATTTGAGTGTTCTTCCAGTGGAACATTCCCTTTGAGCATTTCTATGAGACTGCACCCAATAATTCCTTAGATACGAAATAGTAAAATCAACTTCCTTCAAGCTCAGAATGAGTGTCTTCTATTTTTGGCTTCCTCCCTCCTCTACCAGTCTAAAGATCTCACATTTCCATCCCATTGACCGGTTCATCTCTGTGGATTGGGATCAAATCCAAAATAGCTGATCCCCTTGTTGTTTCCTCCACCTGTTGTACAATGAAATTCTCTGCAAGGCTAGCAAGGAATTTGTTGGATCTTACATTCTTGCCAGAATGTGACTTCCAATAAATATCAAAGTGGTTAAAGTTTCCCATTACTACTATATCTCTCCTTTTTGAATATTTGGTCATTTGCTTTAGAAAGGCATCATCCAGTCCTTCAATCTGCCTGGGGATCCTATAGTAGACACCTACAAAGAGGTCATTGTTATTTCCCCTTTAATTTTTACCCAAAGACTGTAAAGCTGTTTTCCATGCTCTAAGTCATGGATTTCTTCACAGGCATACATATCCTTGATATATAATGCTCTTCCTCTTCTTTTTCTGCTTGGTCTATTTCTTTGGAAGAGGTTATACCTTTCCATTAGTATGTTCCAATATGAGAATTGGCCTACCAGGTTTCAGTGATGCCTGTTAAATCATATTTGCCTTCTTGTGTTCAGACTTTAAGTTCATCCTGCTTATTTCCCATGCTCTGTGCACTAGTATAGAGACTTCCAAGACAATAGGTCATTCTGTCTAGCTGATTTCCTTTTGGTTTCTTCTGCCTTCCCTTGGGTTCTTGTACTGTTCTTGTGCTAACTCAAATCACCTTTTATCATTTAGACTATTGTCTGCTGTACTTGGTATGTCCTGCCCTCTGGGATATGATCTCATTCCCATGTGTAACTTAGTTAAAGCCCTCCTAATCAGATTTGCAAGACGTCTAGCAATTTTTTCCCCAATTACTGTGATTTGCAAGCTGACTTTCTTCCTGAAAATACACACCATAGTCCAAGAAGCCAAATCTTTCTTGATGGCATCTGCAGAGCCAGTTATTCACTTCTTGTATTTTTCTCTCTATTCCTGGGGTACACCTTTCACCAGGAAGCAGCAATGAAATAACAACCTGGGCCTGTCAGCTTCCTCCCTGGAACCTCATAGAACCTTGTAATATGTTGAAGACTTTGACCATTTCCACACCTGACTGGGTCCCACCAATGTCCCATTGTGATCCCAGCAGCATCTTTGCCAGGAACAGAGTGCAATGAGAATGGTCTCCTTCACACCCAGCCAGCTCCCTGCAGAAGGGAACGCGAGTGACATATGCCTGCCTTCTGCAGTGCAGCCAGCCTCTTTCCCATGCTGCACTGGTGAAGGACGTGTGTGATTGTGCTTCCACCCCTTCGGCGTGGCCGGGGTGATGGGAGCATTGTGTGATCATGGGCACTTAATGGATTTTTTCTATTAAGTAAATATCCCATGATTGTAACACATGGGGATGCACTGGCTGTGGGACCGAGATGACATCATGCAAAAGCACAATCTGAGGACCATTGCCATTGCTTACCCAGCCCAGGACTGCAAAACCATGTGGAAATGGCCTAAATCTTGCTGTATCATTTGCTCTAGCATGGATGAGAGGGAAGGGGTAATGGTTGGTGGGTCTGATGAGTCTTGTTGGCCTCTCTGTTACATCATGAATCTATAAGCCTTGGAGACAGCATACCTCACAAGCCATCTTATCAGGCCCACTCACCACTGCTTCACAACAGGGAATCACCTACCACCACCACATGTCTCTTCTTCCTCTGAGAACTGACGATAGTTCTTCCATCCATAGAACCCTCCAAGGTTGCTTCTAGGACTTCAGAGTTATAAGGCTCCTGTCCCTGTGCCTGGGCCTTCTAATTGTTGTATAGCTCCAAGCTTGAATCACAGTTCTTGATAGTTCTACTTCTGTGTTTCACATTCCTCCAAACATCTTCCTCCTGTGTTTTGGAATTGTTTCCCTCCTTGAAGGCATCCCCTATTTCTTGCCCTTACAAAAGAGTCAACTCTACTCTTTTCAAAAAAGCTTCATCTTCAATGGGAAGTCAAAAGTATAGATACATGGGCTTCAAGCTGCTGCACCTTTTCATCCAACAGGAACAAGCAATTTCACTTGCTACAGGGATAGCACAGCAGATCCTCTGGCAAGTAAACAAACATGGCACAGATATTGCCAGTCACTGCAATGACTCCATCACCATTTACCTTTGGCAGTATATATATGTATATGTAGTAGCACAGTTTTCCAGCCATTCTCTTTAAAATCACCCACCAAATGTCCTCAAAGGTTCCTGTTTTTCTTCCTGTTTGCTGTGCTCCAAAGACTGAGGCAGCAGTGACATGGATGCTCACTCCATCCCCAGCTAAGTCAATGACTCAGCAGAAGCCTTTCCCCATTAGACTCAGGAAGAACACAGAACCAAAACTAAACAAAAGCACCCACAGAAGCCTCCAAACAGCACAGGCAAGCAAGCAATGCTCACACCCAAAACACAAGCTCACCTTCTCTCTTCGGCAGAGAAAGATGGGACAGAAATCCAACAAAGAAATAAGTAAAAAAGTGATATGAGTCATCTTGCTCAATGAAGAGTTTTGGTTAATTCAAAAGCTTGCACCACGTACGCATCACTTTTGTAACATTTTGTAACAATTTAATAATGGTAGTATCCAACTCTGATTCTTCTGGACAAATTATGCATTATTTTCTCTGTTTTTGAATATTACAAAATTGAGATAGAAGTTATTAAATTCCTCAGTACTTGTGAGGGAGCAGAGCAGAAAATAAGACCAACAAAACCTGAAAGCAGAGAGAGAGAGCTGTTTTTGGATCGAGGCCAAGCCACTGCTATGAAATCCACAACTGTTCTAATCCATAAGCAGCTAAAGGAAATGTCAATCCTATGAGCCAGCACCACAGCAGTAACCTAATTGTCTCTCCCTGTTATGAGGGCAATTGTTTTCCCTCATATATTTTGTGCCCTCTGAAGAGGGCCCTTATCTCTGTAGCTCCCCATCTCATCTACAAACATTGCTTTCCTTCCTCCCCAGCGGGTGGGCTGGTTGCCTCCTGCCATGCAATATGGCAGCATTGCGGTAGCCTGCTTTTAGGGGCTGTTCTGTTTGGCTTGGCATGGTGGAGGCTGTGGTGAGGCAAACATGGGGAGGGGGAAATTGCTGCTGATTCATCACAGCTGTTTAAACAATCCACTTAACTCATTCTTCACTTTCCTTTCCTTTCCTAAAATCAACTCAGCCATTCAAGGCCAGCTGCATGCTGTCATTACAGTGAACTACAACAACCATCAGCTTCAGTGAATTCTTTGGCACCCTGTCCTAAAGGATATCCAGCCAACATCCTTATCACAAAGTATCTAATATGAGGGATGCAGAAATCAGCAACAAGAGAAGGCCTTATCATCTTTCAACATCAGTGTGATGGGCCACCAGGCCTTGAACCTTTTCAAAGATGCCTGTGAATTCCATTGTCAAGTTAAACCCATTATTTGATAAAGAATCAACATTAACAGGCTGATCTTTCACGACATCAAGGACAGGAAAAGGCAGTAATATATAAAAATATTTACCTCCTGTTTTTTTTCTTTTGTTTGTTTTTAACTACAACTCCAAGAATAGTGATTGAAGAGTTCTGGAAGATGTATTCCAAAAAAAGCAACTTTTTAAAACTCTGCTTATAAGATGGAACTGGCTATGTAGCCTTCCTGGTGCTCTGGGGTAACTTTAGATATCCTTTCTCATTGCCATTGCCACCTTTTGCTCTTTCAAAGTAAGATATAGTCTAAGGCTTGATTTTTCCACTTTCATATTCATCTTGTTCTCCTGAATCCCTTGTGGGGTCTAGAGAAGAGGTTTATTTGCAGTTTGTTGCTCTTTTATTTGCTTTACAAGCCTTATACTATGGCATATAAGAAACAGTTGTATAAAACAGAAAAGACAATTGCAGCTCTCTTTCCTCTCTTGCCCTATTTTAGCACCTATCTGGTGTATTTTCATCTTTGTATCAGCCAAAAGGCAATGTTCAAAATTCTGTCATGATGTGAAGAACATGTGCTTATGTGCAGGTAAACACAGCTAGGAATATGGCTGTATTGAGGTTGTAAATTAGATTGATTTCACTGGAGCTTGCCCATTGTGTAATTTATTTCACATCAGGATCTAATCTGAAACTGATGTAGTTAATTTCATATGGTGTAGCTTCTTTGCAGATGCATTTCAGGGGGGATACTATTAGAGAAGTGAAAAATGTCAGGTCTGAAACCTGTTGGTGAACAGTAATCCCAACTAATGTGGACCCATTGAATGGACTGTTGAATGGTGAATCGACATGTCAGTAAATTCCACTGATTCCATGGGTCTGCTGTCATTGAAACCATAGGATTTACACCTTAGTCTCAATTTTGTTGAATTTGTTTGAATTCCATCTGCATACCCATTCCACTCATTTTTGTTAGGTTGCGTGATTTTCCTTCAACTTTGCCCGATAAAAATTTGTGCATATTTTCCATATGTATTATCTGTAAGGTACAAATTCAGATATGCACTTTCTCTAATGTAAGCATTTTGTGAACATTTTCCCTGCTGACTAAAGCGTGTTTGTGCTTATTTTTTCAATTTTATGTATTTTTAGCCATTTGCCTTTTAAAAATGTATACATGTTCTCATGTATGCTAAACATACTGAAAACCTCACACACGTGCATGGTTCTGTAGCAAGGTATACTTTGTCTTGCAAAAACCCTTTGTAGGTGTTTCAATGTTCAATTTCAATGAGCATCTTGAAACCTCCAAAATATTTATCTGTCCCTAGCCACTACAGTAAGCCTGTGCCCAGAAGCCCTTTGTTCAGTGGACTCAGAGAAGAAACTTTTTTTCCATTATTTTTATTAAACTACAATATAATAACTAATAATTATAATGGTAATAATTATATATATAATGATATATATAATACAAGTTATGATAAGCTCTAGCTTCCATTCCATACATCAAATACATCAAATACTTCTTCTTTAATTGGTTTCTCTAAAACTAAAATAGAAAAACCATAGAAAAAAAAATATTCCTGAAATTCTGAACTCATACCTTTGTAAACCAATAAATTAAAGGTAACAGCAGTTTTTTTTCCTTTTTGTACCTCCCTTCATTATAAATTTCTTTGTTCTTCTCTGTACATTACTACTGTTCCTTGTAGATATTATATATGCTCTATATTTGTCAAACCCCATTTACTACTTAGGAACTTTGTTACTGGATCCCATTCTCGTAGTATCTTGTCTGATTTCTCTTTAATTTTTATAGTAAGCCTGTCGTTTTCTTTCATTTCTATTATTTTATTTTATTTTATTTTTATTTATTTATTTTTTGGTGGGAGTGATGTTTATTTCTAGCCTTAACACATCCAAAACATTACTGAATCCATTAGTTTCCAACTGTGTTTCTCCTACGGCAGAAACAGTTCTCAATAACCTCTGGGCAGGAACCATGAGGAGGTTACAGAAGGCACAGCTTTCGCTGAAAAGCTTGGCATCCATTTAGGGAAGGTTAGTGGTATAAGCTTTCTGCAAGCGAATTTTGCATCCCAGAAACCATTTAATTTGGCAACTACTGATGCAACATTCTATTAGAATATTTAGTAGAGAGGTGATTGTTATATAGGCTTCAGAGAGCCTGGTCCCTCCCACTGAACCAGGACTAAAATTGGCAGACAAAGCACACAGAAATCCAACTTCTGTTCTCAAAGCTTTATATACAAATTCTTTGAAAGAAATGAGGTGGCCTTCAGGCCTAGGCTTTGGCATTTCTGGCAGCTGCAGCTGAGGATCAAGGCAAGGAAGGTACTTTACCTGTCTAGAAAGGCAGCACCATAGGAGCTGTGGGAGCTATGCCCCTCTCTGGGGCTGGAACAGTAAAAAAGCTAAGGATAACAAGGCATCTGGTGAAAAAGGCCTTCACTGACTGGTAAAAGCAAAAATCCCCACTTAGATACCTACAGTAGAAAGGAGGAATATGTCTCCTCTAGTGCTGGACAAAATTGATCCAGTGTCAGACCAGTGAAGTCAACTGCAACAACAGACACATAACCATTCAACCCTTCTCAACACAGGAGTCTTCATAGATTCTACAACAGTTAAGTCCTTCAAATCAAGAAAGTTTTTCAGACCTCTGAAAGGAACAGAAAGCATTTTCTGTAAGAATACAGGGTAGAGGACAGCAAGATGGGGGTTCTTTATTTTTCCATCCTTTTGCTATTATGATTTGAGCGGCTGTGATAAGGTATAATAGAATCCTCCAATATTTCTTGAAAATTTTCTGATCTATCATCTGGACCATGTTTAATAGGTATATCTCTGGTTTTAAAGAAATTTGAATTTTAAATATTTCCATCAGATGTTTGTTCACCTCTTTCCAGAAACAACTAAATTTTGTACATTTCCATCACATATGTATAAATGACCCGGGTTTCTCCTGGCATCTCCAACACTGATTATGTTATGTGTGGTACATTTTTTGTATTTTAACTGGTGTCATATACCACTTGTAAAGCATCTTTATATAGTTTTCTTTAAGATCCTGAGCTACTGTAAACTTTTGTGTTAATCTCCATGCTGTCTCCCATTGATCCAATTTAATCGTATGATTTGTCATCTTCGCCCAAGATATCATGGTTTCTTTGATTGTTTGGTCTTCTAACTCATATCCTAACAAGTATCTGTATAATTTAGCTGTGATATGATCTGCTTTATCAAATATAATTTTTTCAAATTCATTTTTAATCTGTCTTGTATCAATTCCTTCTAATTTGACATCTATTTTGAACTTTTCATATATTTGTCTATACGGAAACCAAGCCAACTTATATCCCATACTTTCTAATTTTTCTCTAGGTTTTATCTGAGGGACTGAGGCTTCCGTAGTGCTTTCTAATAGATCTTTATATGTTAGCCAGTTTGTTTGTGTCCCTGCCCATCTTCGTTGAAACGCCTCCTGCGGTGATATCCATGTTGGTATTCTATTATATAATTTCTTCTTTATCTGCATCCATTCCTTCAATAGAGATCCTCTTATAAAATGATTTGTAAATTCTTTATAAAGTGTTAGCTTTACTGTACCATAGATAGGCTTTGCCAGCCCATTCTGTTATCTGCCCCTTCTAAGGTTAATGTTCTTTCATTTTTAATTCAATCCAATCTATAATCCAATTTAGACTTGCCGTCTGATAATATAATTTAAGGTCGGGGAGGCTGCACCCGCCTCTTTCTTTTCGATCTATAAGATATCTCCACGCAATTCTTGGCTTTTTCCCTTTGCCATATGAAGTTTGTGATCCCCTCTTGCCACAATTTAAATGGTTTCTCATTCTTAATTACTGGAATGTTTTGAAATAAAAAGTTCATTTTAGGTAAGGCATTCATCTTTACCACTGCTGTTCTTCCTAAAAATGACAAATGCAATTTATTCCAGCTCTGTAGATCCTTTTTTTATCTCTGCCCAAACTTGTCTATAATTAATCTCTGATTTTAACACCTTTTATTTTCGAGTCTGCTCTGATCTTGTTATTTAATATTTCAAGCACTAGAATGAATAATGAATAAAATGAATGAATAAAAGAGATGAGAGGGGGCAGCCTTGTCTGGTTCCCTTTTCTATTTTTATTTCTCTTGTTCTCTCCCCATTGACTATCACCCTCGCTGTTTGGTATTGGTATATTTCTTGTATCCATTTCACAAAATATTCGCTTCCATCCAAGTTTGAGGCACTCCCTCTTTTAATATTTGATTAAATGTCTCATAGAGTGGTTGAAGTAACTCTTCCTCAAAAATTTTAAAGTATTTCTCGGTAAACCCGTCAGGTCCTGGCGCCTTTGCATTTTTTAAGTTTTTAATGGCAGTAGAGATTTCTTCTTTTGTGATTGATTGATTTTGTTTTTGATCTTGTGTTAGGCTTATTTTAGTCTGCTGTTCTAAATATGAATGCAAAGCTGATTCTTCCTCTTCCTCTTTCTCCTTCTTATTCTCTTTGTATAAATCCATGTAATACTTATAGAATATCTCTTGAATGGAATCTTGGTTTGTATGAATTTTACCTGCTGATGCTAATTGTAATATTTGCTTTTTCTCTCTACTTTTTCTTAATTTGTACGCGAGCCATTTACCTGGTTTATTGGCATTTTCAAAATAGTTCAATTTGCTGTCTTTTATCTTCTTTTCAGTCGCTTGCAAATGCATTCCTTTCAACTGATTCTGGATCGCCTTTATTTCCTCTGTTAATTTTTTATCTTTAATGTCTTTCTCTAACTCCTTTTCTTTTAATACAAGTTTCTTGTAGATCTTCATCATCTTATCTGCCTCCTTCTTTTTGTTTATATGTCCTATTTTGATAAAATGACCCCTTATGACCGCTTTACTGGCATCCCATATGATTTTAGCTTTTAGATATTCCTTATTGTTTTCCTCAAAGTACATTTTCAAAGTCTTTCTTATGTCTTCTACATATCCAGAATTGGTTAATAACGAATCATTGAGTCTCCAAAGGTAATCTCTTTGTCTGGTTTTTAGACTCAGTTCTATTAAACTGTGATCAGAATATGTTCTTGGTTCTATTTCCATATCTTTTATTTCTGTATGCAGATTTTTAGAAAGTAAAAATAAATCAATTCTCAAAAACGATTGATGTCTGTCTGAAAAAAATGTATAGTTTCTCTGTTTGGGATATTTAAATTTCCAGACATCGATTAGTGCTAGGTTTTCTGTTAGCTCAAAGAAGCTCTTTGGTAATTTTTCCTGATTCTTCTTTATCTGTTTTATGGATTTTCGGTCTTGCAGGGGGTTTATCACAGCATTCCTATCACCCATTATTAATATGTTATTTTGGCTTCTTTCCATTTGGTACTTGTTTATTTCTTTCTGCAATTCATAAAAAAATTCTCTTTGTTTCCCTGCGGTGCATAAACCCCTACTGCCAATAATTTATAATTTGGTAATTTAATTTCCAATCCTAAGTAATGCCCGTTTACATCTGCAAATATTCTCTCTACATTATATATCGATTTTATATATAATACAACCCCCCTCTTTTTCTTTGAATATCCTGTCGTGAAACAGATCCCCAATTTGGGGTTCCTTAGATATTTATTATCTTTTTCCCTGATTCTTGTCTCTTGTAATGTAATTATGTCAGCTTTTGCTTTTTCCAAACAGTGAAATATTTGTCGGCACGTATACTCAGAGTTTAAACCTTTCACATTCCAGGATAATATTTTTAATGTCATTCCCCCCTCCTCCTTCTCTTTCTACCTTTCTAATTATCCGCTGTTTCTTCTTCTTCTTCCTCCTGGTCTTTGTCATCTTCTTCGCCATCTCTCTCACTTGTGTCCTCTTCTAACTGACCTTCTTCTTCTTCTTCTCCTTTATTTTTGCTTTGTTCTATCTCTGATAGTGTTTCTTTCGCTTTTCTTGCCAAGTAATTTTCATATTTTCTGAATCTGAAGTGTTTTCTTGTATGTCATCCATCAGTACCTCATTTTTTTTTTTGCACAAGTTTGCTGCTCTTCCATTTCTAAGTTGCTTTTTATTTTTTCGTATATTTGTCATGCTCGGTTTATGTTGTTTATCTTAATACGCCTTTGTTTATATATGAATGTTAAACCTTCAGTTCTGTTCCAAGTGTAGTTTATTTGATGTTTAAATAAGAACTGCGAGAGGAACCTATATTCCTGTCTCTTTCATAGTATTTGTGCAGGAATATCTTTAAAGATTTTTATTTCTTTGTTATCTATGAACAGTTTCTTTTTATAATTTTGTTGCAATATTAACTCCTTGGTTTTTGTCCTGGTGAAGCTGATGATTATATCTTTGGGCAGTTTCCTTTCCCTTGCAATCCTAGAAATTATTCGAAATATTTGATCAATATCCTGTTCCAATATACCTGGGTCTGTCTCCATGTATGTGGCCAATATACTCAACACCCTTTCATAAATGTTCTCTTCTCTTTGTTCCTCTAATCCCCGTATTTTCAGGCATTTATCTCTATATCGGAGTTCTAATTGTGTAATTGCCGTATCTTCTCATTTTTGAGTTTTTAATATTTGCTGGTTTGTCACTTCTGTTATTTCAACTCTTTTTTGTAAGTTTCCAATATCTGTTTTTATGGTCTCAATATCCGTAGAGATTCTTTCTAATTTTTCCCCAAAAGAATTTAATTTTTTCTTAATCTCTGTTCTTGTATCTTTAAGTTCTTTTCCTATCTCTGTTCTAAAGTTCTTAAATTCTTTTAACATCTCACTTATTTGCATTGACACATCCGATCTATTAATTGTGAATTCTGATTGCGGCCCTTTCCCTTTTGTTGTCTGGAATTGCATTGTTTCTGTCACTGTTGTTGCTAGTTCTAGCGATGGCCTTCTCCCTTTTACTACTTGGGATTGAGTAAGTGATACTATAGCTCTCTTTGCCGCCATTGTATTTGATTTCATAATCCTTTTACTATTTTTATATATATTTTCTTGCCCTGTTTTGTATTATATATATATATACATATACATATGTAAATATTTATATTTGTTCTCTCTACACAATATACATATATTCATATGCATCTACATCTACCTATACATATACCTATAAGGTGAACTATTTAACAAAAAAATAATTATTTAACATAAAAGTAATTATATCAATATTTAAACAAGCAATGTCACTTACAATATCTATTGTATTTAACAATGTTCTTCTTCTAACATAAATGTCACCACTATTCTTCCATTTTTAGATATATTAAAGCAAATTATATTAGAACAATCTTCTCTTGCAACTCTTCCCACAGCATTCGTAGAATATATTTAAAGAATATAGAATATATACTTATATATACTTAATGTGGTTCTAATTTATTTACACTAACTTATTTAAACCAAACTTTTAAATCTTCAGGACAGCTGCAGCTGCAAAACATAAATGCTACAGAGAGAGAAAGAAGAACAGGTGTAGATGACCAGCCAGTACTAAAACATAACCCTTTTGATTAGGGGAATGAAAGAAGAAGAAGAAGTCTCAAACAGAAGAAGAAAAACAGAAGAAAAGAGCAGGTTAAATTTAAACAGTTAAAGATTTAGAATTTGGAGTCACAGTAGAAAATAAGCTTGAAACAATAGCAGTGAATTAACAATATATTTTGACTTAGAGAATGACATTGAGTTGGTTGTATGAAAGTGAATAGACTCAGAGAAGAAACTTATTTTGACCTTATTTTGACCTAATGATACTTCACCAAGACTCAGAGAAGAAACTTATTTTGACCTTACGATACTTCACCAAGAACATATTGTGCAACAGGATTTAATGAAGAAGAATCCAACTATTACAGTCAGTTACTAGAATAATAGAATTATAGAGCTTGAGTGGCTTCATGGGCCATCAAGTCCAGTCCCTTGCTCAGTGCAAGATCTTGAGCTAAAGCAGGTAGCTGTCCAGTCTTTTTCTGAAGACATACAGAAGACACTACCTGTCTAGGTAATTAGTTCCATTCCCAAACTTCTCTTACACTCAAGAAGTTCATTCCACTATTCAACTACAATCTATTTTCCTGTAACTTTAAACCTTTAGAATTGCCCCTACCCTCTGAGGCAGCAGAAAACCTGCTCCTTCCTCTCTGTGAGAATGCTTGATGTATTTAAAGAATGCAATCATATCACCCCTGAGTCTTCTCTTCACCTAGCTTTAACATGCCTAGCTCCTTCACCTTTTCCTCATACCTCTTATCATCCTTGTTGCCCTTCTCTGAATCTGCTCCAAATTGTCTATGTCCTTCTTAGGCCCTTTCCGCATGTGGAGGGGGAAACGGGGGAAAATGTGCTGAAACGGAGCTTACCGGCAGCCGAGTAAGTCCATCTCCATGC
The DNA here is from genome assembly GCA_948472985.1 of Iguana delicatissima. Classification (NCBI taxonomy): domain Eukaryota; kingdom Metazoa; phylum Chordata; class Lepidosauria; order Squamata; family Iguanidae; genus Iguana; species Iguana delicatissima. The sequence goes on along the minus strand of CAOKZL010000187.1, from coordinate 872,648 downwards.
AGAGCAGCGTGAGCTCGCTGTTCCTCAGTCCTCCGGCATCCAAAATGGCAGCTTCGGTGTCCAAAATGGTGGCTTCCGGCTGGCGGAGGCTTTCCACCAACCAGAGAAGCTTGCCAGCCAGAAGCCCGCCCCCGGCAGATCTGCAGGCACGCACTGGTGCGCGCCTGCAAATCTGCACCGGAGCACGGGAACAGAGTGGCACAGAGTGGTGCACTCCATGCTTTTGAAAAACCTGTCAAAACAGGTTTTTAAAAAGCACGCTGCGCGACCACTTCGGGTCACTCCAGAGCAGACTGAGGTGCAGAACTGTGACAAGTAGCCTGACCCAGTCTGCTCCCAAGGTGCAGACAACCTCCGTCAGAGGTCGCACCACACCGTACTACTTACCCCGTGCGGAAAGGGCCTTAGAATGAGACACCTAGAACTGAATGCAGAACTCCAGATAAGGCCTGACTAGCACAGAATATAGTGGGAATATTACTTCCCTAAACTTGGAAACTATGCCTCTATTAATGCAGGCTAAAATAGCATTCACCTCCTTTACTGCAGTATCACCAGTTCATATTCAGCTTATGACCAACAATAATCTAAGGTCTTTTTTGCATGTAGTACTGCTGAGCTATGTATCCGCCATTCCATACCTGTGCATTTGGTTTTTGTGGACTAAATGTTGAATTTTGCATTCATCTCTATTGAATTTCATTTCATTAATTTCTACCATTTTTCCACTTTATCTGGGTCCTTTTTAATTCTGTTCCTGTCTTCCAATGTGTTAGCCACCCCACTTTCCCAGATTTGTGTCATCTGCAAACTTCATAAGGATTCCCTCTATCCTCTCATCTAAGTTGTTGATAAAACTGTTGAAGAGTAATGGCCCTAGGACAGAACACTGAGGAACTCTGCTTGAGACTTCTTTCCAGTTTTATGCACAACTACTGATGATACCTCTTTGAGCGCAGTTTTCCAAACAGTGGCTGACCTTGGAGTGGGGGGGCAGGAGGGGGGTTACAACAGAAGGGGGCATGGCCACTGTGTGTGAGGGCATGACTACAGGCTGGGATGCCCCCAAAACATTGCCACGTGGGGCAAACCATCCCTCCCGCTCCCCCTCCCTACACGACTGTTTACAAACAGTTATGGAAATACCACATTTAATCAGTTTGCTAGAGATCAATCAAAAAGTGCACAAAGGCTTCATAGCTCCAACCAGAACTAATAACCATTTTGCCTCATCAATATCGACAGGTGGTGACATAAAAAAAATCCCCCCAACTGTGACCTTTTGGATGGTTTAGCTGAGGGTATGCACTATAAAGGCTTATTCCTGGGAGGCTTAAAAACAGGAAAGGCGCAGCCCAGAGGGAATGCATTAGCTGTTGCTCCTGGGATTGATCACATTATGCCAATGACACCACTAATTTCCTTGCCTTCTTTTAAGTGACTCGTTGGCAGGGTCTTTTCTTTCCATCCTTGAAGAAGAAAGGGGAGGAGATGGAGTGCCATCAGAATGAGGAAGGAAGAGGCTTCACTAGCTCCACTATCAATAATGGAAGGAAGATTTGAATGCCAAGGGATCATTTCAAAGTATGAAAAGTCTGACCCTGAGCCAAGTCCCTTGGTGTGGATATCAGAGAATTTACAGCGAAAAATATGTTCACAACAAGAGGTTACTTGAGTGGTCAAGTAACTTAGAAGCATACGTACTATATGGTTTCAGAGGGACGTGTTCCCTTCCAGGACTGACCACAAGAAAATCCATTCTGCCAGTTTGTAGCTGGTTGTGAATAACAACTGGTACCTGGGACATGAGAACACCCTCTGCCCAAAAAAACCTGGAACAACTTTCCCAGCTTTGCTAAAATTTAATTCCCTTGTTTTAAAATTAAGGTGATGAACAAGAGGCCAAATGAGTAAATATGATGCAGGACTTAATATTTTCTTAAAAACCTACTTGTAGCTTGGTGGTGGGGGCAGTGAGAAAGAAAATACAAGTCAATCCAAATGTAACACTGCTAAATACACCTGTATGATATGTTGTCAAGGCAGAAAGAAAAATGGGTTCAGTCTAAGAGAGAAAAGGCCATGCAAGGATCAGATTCAAGGCATGTTTGTACGCATCCTTCATAGTGGAGAGAAAGAGGAATTTTCCTAAAGCCAAGAATTCTATGAGCACATGCTGGAAGACTAATGTTAAAACTGCTGGAATCCAGAACAGGAATCCTTCCCTAACACAAGAACATAGATATGTGCATTTGGTATCCCCTAAAATTTAATTTTTCTGAAGAAAAACAGTCCTTACTAAAATATCATTCCAGCTATCTCCTATATCTACATCCCTAAATCAAATCCATAAAAATTCCTTTTTCTTGAAATATCTTGCAGCTTCATAAGTTAATCAGTGTCTGTGGTCATGGGAATTACATAAATTGACCCATGTGACAGGAATAAGCTCCTTGACCAAAACATTTAATGGATGATGGTCTTCTTGGGCCATTTCATCTTGAAAAACTAGGTGAAGTGGTGAACATGTCCTTGTTCAGACTTAGGTGTTCAGAACAGAAATCCAAAAGTCAACAATCAATCAGGAATGTTATGTCTCCAGGCTGATAAGTAACCTGACAGTCTCATGGACTGTTTAGAGCAGAGCTTTCCAAACTTTTCATGTTGGTGACACACTTTTTGGAAACGCATCATTTCACGACACAGTAATTCAGTTTTACTAGCAAACCGGAGGTTAAACAGTGGGAAAGGCAGCCCCTCCACCTGATTCTGGCCTGCCACCATTGCCCTCGCCAAGGAAAGCCCCTGGCAAGGTGGCAGCAGCAGGAAAGACAGCCCCCCACCGACCCTGGCTCGCTTCTGTTGCCCTCACCGAGGAAGGACCCCCATGAGGGCAGCAGCAGTGGGAAAGGCAGCCCTCCCCCAATCATGGCTCACTGCCGTTGCCCGCACTGAGGAAAGATCCCAGTGAGGGTGGCGGCAGCAGGAAACGCAGCCTCCCTTCCTGATCCTAGCTCACTGTCATCACCCTCACCAAGGAAAGACCTCAAGAAAAGATGCTCTTACCAAGGAAAGACCCTGACGAGGGCAGCAGCAGTGGGAAAGGCAGCTCCCCTAGCTGATCCTGGCCAGCTGCTGCAGTGGCAGTGGGAGAGGCTCAGGAGGTCTTTCTCAGCCCAGGAAGCCAACACACCTACACACTTCAGGCAACACACTAACATGTCACAACACAGTATTTGGAAAGCCCTGCTTTAGAGCAAAGAAAAGCAGGAAGTTAGAAAAACAAAGCAGGCATCAGCCAGGAACAAGAGAAGGGGGAAGTGACCAGATTCACAGCAAGGTTCAGAAGTTTTCAGTTTAAATGACACTTGTTTTTTCTCTTTGTGCAGTTGAAGCACAACTGTTCAGCTTGCTGTGATACTTTTCATACCTAGTAAAAATCAAATCAACAATCTCACGGGATCTGAAACACAGAAAGGGAATATGTCCCTTTATCTCACCTAGTGAAGGCCTTGTGGGATGTCTGGAGTTGTGCAATGTACGCAATCCTCTATGGCTCAGGATAGCATAGTAGTTCTGCGTTTAGACCTATGCTAGATTGAGCCAAGTACCACCAATACCACCCCTGGACTTATCATATAGCCTCTGAAGCAATCCCCGCAACCATACATGATCATTCTATGTATTGTAGAGTAGCCAGTGTCTCTGTAGCCAGATGCAGAATATTACATCAGCACTGAGATCTGCTGGAGTCCTCAAGAGGTCTCAGCACTGCTGTAACCATTTCATCCCTGGTTGCAAGGACATAGCCAGCTGCTTCTCTGATCCTGGCTGTTCATCAAAAGGCCAGAATGGCATTGTGAGGAGGGGAAGGTTCTAAGGCTATGCAATACATCAAGGGGTTAGGTGCTGGACTGAGAGGAAAAGAATACTTGTCTCCTCAGCGTTAAAAAAAGACACTCACAGGCATGAGGGAAACTTATGTGTGCATATGTCAGTAACAGCATACCAACCAATACACAGTATAAATGATTTTCCCATTGCACATCTGCGTTTCAGCCTAGCTCTGTGTGATCTCTGCATTTATATCACATGAAGTCTAGAACAAATGATTAGTCTACAATATGCATACTCTTCTTGCATTAGCAAATTATAATGTTTAGAGCAGTCTGGTGTTTACTGGGTTCCAAATTTCTTGCAATAGGGATCAGATAATGCTACCGGTATACAATTTAAAATATATGGGTGTGTACACACACACACACACACACACACACATACATAGAGGAATAATAAAAATATAAAATTATACAATACAACTATAAAACTAATTATCCAGATAAAACAAAAAATTCAATTGTGTTGCATAGTTTTATATTTTTATTATTCCTTCCTTCCTTCCTTCCTTCCTTCCTTCCTTCCTTCCTTCCTTCCTTCCTTCCGTGTGTATATATATGTACATATATAATATAAAGCAAACTGATGAATACACACAATCAAAACATACAAAATTATAAAACAACATTAAACTAAAAAAGTTCTGACTAAAATCCAGAGTGAACTCACCATTCCATTCATATATGAGCTGGCACCTACCATTAACTGGATTTCAACTCCCAGAGACCCTGTAATCATACTCGATGTAAGGGATTCTGGAAGCTGAAGTTTTTCATCATCTGGAGCCCCTTTGAATGAGAATCTCTCTGTCTGTGTTTGTGTGTGTACATGTACATGTGTGTGCATGGGCATGCACCTTCAAGTCACCTGTTGACTTGCAATGGAGCTATGAATTAATTATACAGGGTTTGCTAAGGCAAGGAACATTCAGAACTGCTTCACCAGTTCCTTTCTTGGAAATATAGCCTACTAACATATATACTCAGTGTTCCCCAGGATTTTATTTTCTCATAGGTAATACTTGTTAGAAAGATTTGAGATCCTGTGTCTCTAATTCCCCAAACTGTTTTGTCCAGTACCTGTAATTTTTCCCCATACTCCCCAATCTAATCTGTATTCAGAGTTATTAACATGCAGAGGTTGGGTTCCTCAGGGAATACACTGCCCTCCTCCTTGCTGTTAGGCCTCATCTCCATAGCAACCAGCTTACTCAAGACGGACACAGTTGATTGAGGCCCAAGAGCTCTCTGACTGAGAATTCTAAAGGTTCCCTCCCTAAACTACAAATCCCAGGATTCCACAGAATCTTCTTAGGCAGCCAATCATATGAGGTCTTCACCTGACACAGACAAACTTTGACTTTTATATATTAGACAGTACCTGGTATTTGCCGGCAATCTCCCATCCAAGAACTAACCAGGGCTGACCCTGCTTAGCCAGTGCTGTTGAAGAATTCCAGTCTATAACAGTTGGAAAAACCAAATGGAACAGAAATTCTAATACTAATACTACTACTACTACTAATAATAATAATGGCAGTGAAAATAATCTGAAAAATGATTATATAACAAAAAAAAGTGCATAGTAATACCAACATCCCTCCATACATGAGTGGATTAACACACATAATATTATTTCAAACTGAAAATCCACTTGATATACAATAGCAACTGGCTGCAGTATTCTAAAGCCAATAGGTAGCTGCACTCAATTCTACATCAGCTAATCCAATAGCATGATAGTGTGGGTCATCAAGAGAATTTGTGATATGTGGCCTTCCAAATGATCTTGGACTGCAATTCCTATCATTCCTCCCAGTTGACTATTGGACTGTTCCAAGAGTATAGCTCTCCAAAAGTTACCAGACTGCATCATCCCCTCACTGTTTGCTATTGGGAATTGGAGTTCAGCATCGTGTGGAGGGCCATCTGGTTGCTAATCTTGAGGGACAGACTGAAATAGCAACTTATGGTTCTTGAGTTCATAACCTCAATTTGACAGAATTTCTCACACACAGAAAAGAATATTTTCTGAACAAGATCTGGCCAGTGATGATGAGGCTGCTGATAACTTTTTGTTAGAGGAAATGCATGCCTTTAAGTTTACAAGAGAGAGAAGTATATCAGCCTGGGCCAGAAATGTATGCTTCGCCCCCAGAAACAATGAAACCCCTGTGAAGATCTGGTTGGGAAAACATTCGCTGACCAATCAGGCTCCTTCCTGCCACAGAGAAGGAAAATGAGTTGGAAGCAAAGTTACGTTGCATAGGAAACAGACCACCAGCTGCTGGTCTGGAGGAACCAAAATCACATAACCAAGAAGCTGTGTGAGAGATCTTCCTGCCCACAAACCAGAGAGAGGGACCACCCAAAACTTGGTCATCGAGGACATGAGAGGTTTCCTAGTCCAATGACTTAAAGGTTGGGAGTTGTTTCCAAAATCTATTCAACTACTAGTAAGCGTTCATTGTCTATGATGCATAAATCTCGCAATCCTGCATGAACACTTTTTGAAAATTCTAGCATTTTTGAAGTTAGATTTTTATCTGATAAAACCCAGAGGAAATAACAACAAAACTCCTAAAACAAACACAAAGACATCAAAACCTTTTCATAGTTTGAAATTAAGAGTGGATTTCTCTTGAGTGACAGCAATACCTACTTCTCTTTGCATATATTGGATTATTTTTAGCACTATTGAGCTGGCAAAGTAGGTAACAGCAAATTTCATAAAAGCAGGAGGGAGAAGGGTAGCATACATTAAGTAAAAACAACCTCTGTTAATTGAGAAGCAGAGTGACATCCCCTAAGTTCTCAACAGCTGGCAGAATTTTTTTAAAAAGTCTTCTGATCTCTCTAAATCAATCAATCAATCCAGGTAGTGTGAAAGAACATTCTGCAAAGAAAATACAACAAAAATGTTGTTTCGATGGTACTGGGCTGGCTTCCAATTTCAAATGTTTGGAGAACTACTACTAGACATAGTCAGAACTCAGCTAGATGTATCATTTGTCTGACTCAGTAATAAACATGGTAAATGTGAAGTGGGCAAACATGTACAAATCACTAGGGTCTGACATTCTGGAAGGGGCCTCAAGGTCCGACTACACCGCTATTTTCATTATATGAATCACTTAACAGGAGCAAACACAAAATAAATAATAATTGATATTATAATTATTCAGACTGAGGAGTAAATACACTGCTGATTTAAAAAGAAGAGCCCAAATGAGTGAAAGAAGTGTTTACGCTTCCTCCTATGAAGGTAAGAGCCTTCCCACAGCCTGTCCTCATTCTTTCAAAAATTGGAAGATTGTCCTTTTGACTTTTCATTACAAGTGCAAAAAGAAGAAGCTAGTAAAATGTGGGCTGGACAGGGCTACCGTTAGGTGGATTTGTAATTGGTTGACTGACTGAACCCAAAGGGTGTTCACCAATGGCTGCTTTTCATCCTGGAGAGAAGTGACTAGTGGGGTGCCTCACGGTTCTGTCCTGGGCCCAGTGCTATTCAACATCTTCATCAGTGACTTGGATGAAGGAGTAGAGGGCATGCTGATCAAATTTGCAGATGACACCAAATTGGGAGGGGTTGCTAATACCCCAGAGGACAGGATCAAACTTGAAAATGACCTTGACAGATTGGAGAGCTGGGCCAAAACTAGCAAAATGAATTTCAACAGAGAGAAATGTAAGGTCCTATAATTAGGCAGAAAAAATGGAATGTACAAATATAGGATGGGGGACACGTGGCTGGATAATAGTACATGTGAAAGGGATCTAGTAGTCTTGGTAGATCACAAGCTGAACAAGAATCAGCAGTGTGATGCGGCAGCCAAGAAAGCCTAAGCAATTCTTGGTTGCATCAATAGGAATATGGTGTCTAGATCAAGGGAGATAATGGTACCACTCTATTCTGCACTGGTTAGACCTCATTTGGAATACTGTGTCCAGTTCTGGGCACCTCAATTCAAGAAGAATATTGACAAGTTGGAACATGTCCAGAGGAGGGTGACCAAAATGAAGAAGGGTCTGGAAGCCTTGCCCTATGAGGAGCGGCTTAGGGAGCTGGGTATGTTTAGTCTGCAGAAGAGAAGGTTAAGAGGGGACATGATAGCCATGTTTACAAATTTGAAGGGATGCCATATCAAGAAAGGAGAGGGCTTGCTTTCCGCTGCTCCAGAGACTAGGACAGGGAACAATTGATTCAAGCTGCAGGAAAGGAGATTCTATCTGAACCTCAGGAAGAACTTACTGATGGTCAGAGCTGTCCGGCAGTGGAATATGCCACTGTGGAGTGTGGTGGAGTCTCCTTCTTTGGAGGTTTTTAAGCAGAGGCTGGATTGCCATCTGTTGGGAGTGCTTTGATGTGTGTTCCTGCATAGCAGGGGGTTGGATTGGATGGCCCCTGTGGTCTCTTCTAACTCTATGATTCTATGATTCAAAGTCCCTTGATGGCTGACTGGCACCCAGACTTTGAAGTGAGATGTTCAGAGGTGTATATTTCTCCTTGCAGGGGGCAGTGTGGGTTTTCAACTGACAGGCTTTTGCCATCCTTTGACTCCATTATCACTCAGATACTTGCTTTAAATGCAGCCATTCAGCCCTCTTCCAGCCAGCATGCACTTCCCTTGTGGTTTTGCATGTTGGCTTTGAGGAAGTCTCATCAACAAGGCCATTTCTCCAAACCACAAATCTGTGGCTTTTGTTTGCTGATAGCATGTCTAACAATCAGCACACACTCTCCTGAGGCAAAAGAGAGCCCCAAATGGATGCTTGACTAGAAATGCTATCCCCAAGTGCAACTACATTTACATTACACTTCAGCCAAATGGAAACCTGATGTCAGCACCGGGAAGGTTAGGGGCTTATTTTGTTGAGTTAATTCAATCCACTGCTGGTTCTGCTGAAAGAGAAAGCTCAGTGTACAAGCAAGGATGTCATCACATCGCCCCTGTTCTCATTAGTGTGCACACATAAACACACACCTTTCAGTTCCCATGGTCTATCACACTGCAAGACCTCTTTCGTGGGCAATCTGAGTTATGTAAATCATTAACATTTCTCTTTACTGAACAAAGCTAGCAGCTTCCCATTCTTTTTTCTTTTAATCCTATTTTCCTGACTGTGAAAAGTATAGTATACATTGTTTATATAGTTAGCATTATTTAATTATTAATATTCATTTAGAGTGTTTTTTTAGTTGCATTTGTATCTTACCTTTCCTCCAGTTAGCTCAAGGAAACACAGTGAGGTTCTGCACACAAGTCAGAACACATTTTGTTCAATGTCGGGGGGGGTCTCTCAGCTGAACTATGGTCAACCCTCCACATTCATTAGGGTTAGAGGCACAGGACCCCCACAACAATGGAATAATCACAAATATATAAATGTGTGTGTGTGTGTTTGTCTGTGGGAAGAGGACAGAGACATGGTGGGGGGAGTGAGCGCCCACAGTCCAGGGCAGGAAAAGGGGGTGGCCTTATAAGTTCCCCCTCGCCCATCTCCTTCCTTGAGTGTTGGAGGGCATTGGGAAAGGGTTTGCGGTGCTCAGAAACTGGGCTGTGAGCAGTCCTTAGCTGGCAAGGCAGCTGCTGGCAGAAGAAGAGGAGGACCAGAGATGGATTTTTAAAGGGCCGTGAGGCCTGATTGGGGTTGCCAAGATGGACAGTTCCCTCAAGAAAAGAAGCATCTGAGGTGGGGTTGGGGGAATGAGGGTTGGAGAAATTCACAAATAATTAAATCTGTGAAAATCAATCTGGCAAATATGGAGGGCTGACTGCAAGCTTATTGAGTTTCTTCTCATGAGAAGCAGAAGTTCTAGGTCACTTTAAATTTAAAGATGCTAAGCATCTTGTGGATTAAGCTGCTAGTGACAATGAATGCTGTTCAGACCAAAAATTAAAGAAGTTGCTTGTTTGTATTACCACTCCAAACAAGAAGGGCCCCTGAGGTATCTGGGAGTTGTGATCCAAAAAAGTTAACTTATTCAGGCTTTGAACTAGGTCTTCACTTGCCTTCTCCTTTTAAAGAATACATTCAAAGGCCACCATTTGTCTTCTTTGCTTGCTTATCTAACTGTTAATCAGAGGATAATAAGGACCAAGACTAATTCTCAGCTCCTCCTTTTTCCTTCCTATGTCCATTTCCCATGCTTTGATTTACTAATTGGCAACTTCTGCCTTATGTTGCTTCCTTTCTCTTGCTGTACCTCCTTTTTTCATTTTATTTTATTTCAGATAAATGTGCTGTGACGAAATGACCTCTTGTGCTTCCGTGCTGTGGAAATCTGTCCCTCTCCAATAGGCTGGGATAGCCTCCTTTTGCTCTTCCTGTATCAGGTAAAGAAGTTTTATTTATCTAAGGAGGAATTTGATGACTAAGGTTCTTTTTAATGGGAGGGTTGTGCTATAATTTTTGTTTTAAAAAACGATTTCATACTTTTAAAAAGTAGTGGCTGCTTTAATATCATAGTTCATTTAATTGTTTTTCAACGTTTGTATTATCAGGATTTTAGATGTATATTGTTTTAGCCTTGTTGTAAACTGTCTTGGACCCTGTCTCAGGAAAAAGGTAGGATATAATTAATCAGTTGGTTAAACCACTCTGTCTTTGGGATAGTGTTGAGCACCTCCTATAGCTCCTTTAAAGTTTAAAACTGTTAAAGTTAAAAAAAAAACACCCCTCTTTTAAGGACTGGAGCTCTGAAGAGATTCAGTCACCGCCCGATTGACATGGAAACCACCAGCCACCACTCAATAGAGGAAGAAAGGAAGAAACTGGGTTTTCCTCAAGCCTCCCTTAAGCTACCACTTGATGTATTTTAGTCCAGCCATATAGTATATTTGGCTCCCTCTTCTCATATCAGAGGTTAAATGGGGCCTTTCACATTACACAGTTATAGCACTCTGATTCCTCTTTACGTGCCATGGCAACTTCATATAGGATCTTGGGTATTGTAGTTTGGTGAGGCACTAGCGCTCTCAGGCTGAGAGTTCTAAATAGGCCCCCCTACACTGAAAATTGCAGTGGAATTATAGTGCTATAATTACGTATTGTGAAAGGGCCTGAGATAGTTTCTCATCCTGCCCAAATACATTTTAATTCTGATTCAGTAACTCCCTTCCATCCTCTAATTATCAGGAATGGTGAGTCTCCACAGTGCATGAAAGGACTGACATTAATGATTATCTTTGCTTGTTCCTACACTGTATAACCCTTGGGAGTCCATCTGCCCATAGCCTTAGCCCAGAGGGCTGCATTCCAGCCAAGGAGCCCCATATAGTCAGCAAAGGCAAATTTGATTACCAGCTGGGAATGGTCTGGGTAGGACTGTTATTTGGGCCCAGTTCTACCATTGGTGTGAGAGGATGTTGGAGCCCATCAGCAGAAAGACTGGAATGATTATCTGCTGTGTACTTTCTGCCACACCACTTACCATTGATAAAGCTTATGCTATAGCAGTAACATGTCTCACTCTTCATGTGAGAGAATTTTTATGGAGTCCCGAAACTGTACCCAATTCTGGTATAGAAGATCAAGCTACGTGGCTGAGGTATTGTGGTTTTGAACAAGCCATTACGACCTATTAGCTTTACAAAAAGACCTGTTCTGTGCAAGGCTGAAAATTATTGTTGTTTGTTGTGCTCCTTCAAGTCATTTCTGGCATATGGCATTGCTAAGGCAAACCTATCACAGGGTTTCTGGAGCTGAGAGTGTGTGATGCACCCATGGTCACCCAGTGGGTTTCCATGGCCAAGTGGACAACTGAACCCTGGTCTCCAGGGTCATAGGCCAACACTCAAACCACGACACTACACTGTCACTTGGACCTGGTTTATTGATAAAGTTCAAGGCAGCGGCCTGGATTTTTCAACTTGCATTAGTGGTATAGATCTGAGGTCTTCCATGATGAGCATCTGGGCTTCAAGATTTGCCACTGTACCATAGTAATATACATATTCCTAGTATTATCATGTCTGGTTATAGCCAGGCAGACAAAAATAAGAAGAAATAACCAGAAGGACTGAATAGAACTTATTAAATTCGCCCTTTTTTCAAGCAGACAAGTCCTTGTAGGAAGAAAGATTCCCATGTTAAAAGTTTGTAAAGGGCCTATCCTTGGTCACATAGCAGCTATATAGATATGCTTGAGGCAAGGACATGCTTGCCTGTCATAGAGAAATTTATAATAGCACAACATGAGATAGCTAAAGAAAAATAATAATTCTAATAGTAAGTCCCTTGCTAGAGTCAATAAATGCAATTGACTCAGACCTTCTAATCTAGTCATAGAATGATAGAGTTAGAAGGGTCAGCAACAGCCATGTAGTCCAATCTAGGTCACACAGGAAAGCAACAACAGGATATAGAAGAAGTAACAACCTGATTTAGGCCGCACATACACCCACGATAAGCCACAAAAGAGTATTCTGTGATAAAGCCAAAGACTGGTAACTAATTACTTGTGCTTAATTCCTTTTTCCAGTAACAAAGATGATACATTATGGTTGTTACTTCACGAGGAATAAATTCACTTTTTTAATGGTATAACAGTACCTTTACATGAACTTTACATGTACTTTAAAAGTTTTGGGCTGTGAGCTCACTAAATGGTGGGGAAGAAATATCCCATGTTTCAAATCCTGACTTTTGCCCTCCAATACGCTGTTGCCTCATAATATGTTGTTGATGTTGAAGTGATGATGAGATGGACAGCTGAAGAGTGTATTTTGTAGCACAAGCCAGCAAATTGTAGCATTCATGTATCTAAAACTAGGTACTTTAGTTACTTTGGAGAAATGTTTATTAGCTTTAAAAAAAAAAGCTATAATGGTAAACTACTTTTGAGGACCCTTGTAACACAATGCTTTTAAAAAGTAACTTTCCAAGCCTCAGAATATTCTTTTCTTGACAGTAGAATTAGTTCTAAAACTATGTGAAGCGAAGAGGGAGCCTAGGAAATGCAGGGGAATGAAGACCTCCTCAACAGAAGTTAGCTCTCCAGAGAGATTTCATTCCTCAACAGATATTTCTCATAATTATGGAAGAGTATTGTAAGAAAACAGTTCATTTCCATTTTTTAAAAAAAATGTAAGCATCTGGTGTCTTTGGCTCACAGCTGTGAATTCCCTTGATCTCTTGACCCAGTTGTTTAGATGACACCTTGTAACTTCTGCAACCTCAATTCCTACAACCTTGGTTATCTACATCCTGCGCTCTCACCTTCCCATCTAAGCTAGATACTCTTCCTCCACCCCATGTTTTCACACCACACTAAGCAAAATGAGGAATAAGCAAGTTTCTTCTCAGATCATTATTCTCCAAGGATGCATCTTGACAGAAGGTCAAACTGCAAACAAGTATTTGTGCCAACTTTAGTTTGCACGCTGCTAATGGTCAGACGAGAACCAGAAATTCAAGAGTCAAAACTTTTCCCACCATGGAGATGGGAATGAGAAACGCATTTCCAATCAAATTGTTGTTTCAGACGCAGCTGTTAAAGGCCTGGGAATCTTATAAAGAAAGAAATAGAGCACAGAGTTTTTTGTGACATACAACAAATGTGCTGTAAAAAAAAAAAAGGCACAACAAGCTGATCAATACTTTGTGGCCAAGAAATCCTCAACAAAATGAAATCTCTACAACAGTTTCCATGAAAAGAGTAGGTGGCATATCTAAAAACAGTACCTAAATATTAAAGAATCAAAAATGTTACAGTGAATGGGAAGTATCCAGCTATTATTTTCTTCTGACAGGGAAGCATTTCCATTCCTTGTTGTTATTTGCTGTCAAGTCAACTTTTGACTTATGATGATCCTATTAAAAACAGATCTTCAAGATCTCCAGTCATCAGCTGCCCTATGCAGGTCTTGCAAACTCTGGGCCATGGCTTACGTGATTGAATTAATTTACCTATAATGTGATCTCCTTCTTTTCCTGCTGTCTTCCACTTTACTGAGCATTATTGGTTTTTTTCCAATGAGTCACATTGTCTCATAATATGTCCAAAGTAGGACAACCTAAGTTTAGTCATATTGGCTTCTAGTGAGAGTTCAAGCTTCACTTTCTCTAAGACTCTTCTTTGCAGATCCTGTATCAGTAAAAAGCTAGTCTTGTGGGTTGGGGTTTTGGGATAGATTTGTGGGGAGCCAAGGTTAAAGAAAGGGGCAGAAATGTTCAATTGCACAAGTCCATTGAATATCACCAATTGTAAGTGGCAATACAATAGCACTATCTCTTGAACCTGGGAACCACTCACTCCCTCTCTCTGGCCAGGATCCAGACTTAACATTATTGGTGCTCATCCAGCCAGTCACTGCTTGTAGACATTAATTCAGGATTTGCCTAGCCATCCCAGTTCATGTGTTACAAGGGAACATTATGTGTCAGTAACAAGCTGTGACACTTTGCTCCAGCCTGTTGACCATTCTTGTGCCATAATGTATGTATATGTGTGCCTTCAAGTTACTGTTACTTATGGTGACCCCATGAGTCCCCCCCCCATGAGTTTCATAGGATTTTTTTAGGCAAGAAATTCTGAGAGGTAGTTTTTCCAGCTATTTCTCTGAATGCACCCTACAGCACCTGGCATTCATTGGTGGCCTCCCACCCAAGCACTAACCAGGGCTGATCCTGCTTAGTTTTCAAGATCAGATGGAATCTGGTGTCTTTAGGGTATTTAAGTCCTGCTTCCATGCCATCATATAGTGAGAATGCAAATAGCATAAGAATCACTTGCTATTTAACATCCATGCCATCATACTGATGATAAATAATATCTGAGCTATGTGCTATATGCATTCTTGCTATTGACTAGCTCATATTATTGTTAACAGCTCTCTGCTGCACCAAGGAACAGAATGGGTTCTGCAACCATGGAGGGGACCCTTGGATGCAACTGAGTCTAGAGCCTACCACTTCCAGCGCTCGGAACAAATTACAGATAAGTAGATATTTGTAGTTAATTTCTTTTTTCAACAACAAAGGTATAACAACCTTACAGCATGGTTAGTGCTGAACGAATGATATGCTGTATAGTATAATCGTAAATTTTAGTTACCTTTATAGTTAATGAAGCATAGTCTCACTCTTGCATTTGCTGAGGGAATGACAAAGTGGACTCATGGAGAAAATGTTTTGTACCAAAGGCCAGTGGCTTGTAGCATTCATGTTAAAGTATAAAGTTACATTTTAAAAATACATAATCTGAGTGTTCATTGCACTAATAGAACAAGCCCATCAGTGGATCTCTTCTTCCAGAACACAAATAA
The DNA here is from genome assembly GCA_948472985.1 of Iguana delicatissima. Classification (NCBI taxonomy): domain Eukaryota; kingdom Metazoa; phylum Chordata; class Lepidosauria; order Squamata; family Iguanidae; genus Iguana; species Iguana delicatissima. The sequence continues at coordinate 857,482 of CAOKZL010000187.1, read as the reverse complement.
GCCAGTTAAGAAAAGGTATCTCTGAAAATGAGAAAGTGTACTTTGCATCATCCATCCTTAGGTCTCTCTTTACTTTGCCAACTTGCCTAACTTTTCCTTTTCATAGAGGGGCTCATCTCCCAACCCCCTCCAAGCTTCTCTCTGCTTACCGCTCTTTTGGGTTCATGCCTACTAACATGTGGCCAAGCAACATCAACCTGTGGACAAAATGGCAAAAGTTATTAAGGAGAGGAAACAGATATAGGAGAAGCTGTAACAGTTTACTTTTCCCTGGGCGAATTTGGAAGGGCAAGATTCCACCCTCTTCTCTCCTCCAGCCAAGCTGAGTGTAAACCACTCTTGAACTTTGGCCCAAGGTAAGTAAGCTGAGGACAAAGGGGGAAAGTGGGTGGTGATTTAAAAAAGGAACATTTCAAAAGTAGCTGAAAAAGTGAGATGACAGAGTTATTCAGGATTGTCCCTGCCAACCTGAATGTGGGGAGGTATGCCAGTTCTGAAAGCAAGGAAAGGCTTCAGATACGCTACTACACAAGTCTCGGGTGACAGCCCTTCATTCCTTTACAACTTGACTCCAAAGGAGAAGCCTACATCTCTTCTGTTGTCTTGCAGTAATGGAGTCCTGCTGCTGGCTCTAATTCACTCCTGTGGACAAGTTGCTGGAAACAGGCACAGTGCTGCCTCTGGTAAGTTCTGTTCTTCCACAGTAACTTTCTCAGTTCTGACCACAACTCATTGTTTCACAGTGAGACCAGAGCCTCAGTAGAATTGCCAGCTGTCCACACTGGAAATTTAAGCAGATCCTATATTCCTTAGGAGTACGGATATTTTGCTTTTAAATTGTTTGAACTTTTCTCTAGCAATTTATTTTACAACTGACCCAGTTGTTTTATAACCCATTTAGGTTGTTTGTTTTGATGCATTGTATTTGGGTTTTTTAAAAAATATATTTTAATTTTTTCCCTCATTTGGAGGGTTCCTTCAGAGCCCTTTTAGCAGGATAGAAATTTTCCAAGATTAGTGAAGAATGACTGCAATCCTACATCACTGAGTAAAGTTCAGTAATTCCCTTAGGCAGAATTACAATATCACTCCCCTTTTGTCACTCTGGGAGTTACTGCTTTGCTATGATACACCACCCCCTGGCCATTCAGTGGCTGGTGGAGAGCAGGACAAACCAGAAATGTGTGTGGTTTATATTCTCATAGCCAGAAGAGACTGATGATATCATCAGCTGAAATCCACTGGGGTCCTCTGGAGGTCTCAGGAGATGATGTAACTGTTCTGCACCTGGCTATGTGGACATAAGCAGACAGCTCTGATCCCCCTGCTCTCCACCAGCCACTCAATGGTCGGGGAAGCTATCACAGTAAGATGCTGAGTCCAGGGAGGGGTTTGGTCATTGAAGAGGGAGGAATAGAGTACCAGCCTGTGTAATGACCAAAGAAATACACAAATATACTTTGGACATATATTTGCATATTTCTTTAACAGGATGCTTGCCATTATCTGTCTCCATATTCTTAAAGATTAAAACTACAAAATCTGAAGGATTTTGCTAGTCTAGTGCTATCTCATTATTGATACAGCTTTGTCTGTCCCACACATTCAAAGAAAATTGGGTCAGTGCTTAAAAGCAGGTTGTGAGCATCTCTTATTGGTACAGGCGCTCCCAGTCTCCATGACCACTCCCATCACCACTGCTACCCAGCTGCCACGCCTATCACTTAAGGAGTTGCTACAAAATCCAGTTTGTAGGATAAGATTTCTAGAGATGCAATCAGACTGAGAAATTAAAACACCCCATCATGGGTGTAGGAAATTAAAGATATATATATTAAAAATCTAGTGTATAAGAAATAAACTGCCAGCCTTATGCTGGTTGCACACACAACACACTGCAATACCTCAGCCTCGAACAAAGGAACACTTCCCCCAAACTGTTTCCACAGCCTTTTCAGCCTTTTCCCTTCCCTTGCTCTCAACTGGCCCTATTTTTATTTCTGTTCCTTATGTGGCTCTATCCCTGTTTGTAACTGTTTGTAATCTGACTATGCAGCAAGAATCTATTTTATATCCGTTCCCTCACAGCCCCCGCCCAGCATTCTGAAGGCTGTGATTGGCTGGCTCTTCCCTGGCTTGCTTCACATGAGGTTATTAAAATCTCACCTCCATGCAGTATGTATGATTCCACTATAGATGTTGTTGAGAGAGCCCCTGGACAAATTGTCATGCTACATGGGGGCAAAAATTTCCTTCATAGCACATCTTTCATCTCTCCACTTGCTGTCAGCTACCAATTTCATAGCCCCTGAGCAACTTCAAATAACCTCTATTTCTTGTAAAGCAGATCTCAGTAAATTATATTGGCTTTACGCTTCATGAATTAACAGTATTGTTCCCTCCTGTGCTGGAAAGAAGCTTGTTCTGACCTCTCATGGCCTAGCACGGAAGAAGAAACATCAGAAAGCAAAGGGTGATACTCTTCACAGTCGTGTAAAAAGCACCTGTTACTAGCAATTACAGGTCATGATTTAATAGAGTCTGATGTTATATGTGCATCAAAGTTGTCCTTGCTGCAAGAGATTTCTTAACATTCAAACTGCACCATTGCCCTTGTCCTTCCTTCTTTGCAAATATCATAGCAGAAAGTAAAGCACAAAGTTTCTCTGGGAAAATGTTGCAAAGACATTTACCTACTTTAGAAAACATAATCATCTCCACTAACCAGCAGGGCTATTATAGGCAACTGAGGTGATAAACACATCACTCTGGTATAATTGCAGGTGTTTTAGCTGTTCCTAGAGTCAGGATTGCAATCTGTAGTTGCTGCCAGGGTCGGTGTTTTTAAAAGCCAAAAGCACAAATATTTGAGAGGTGAAGCTTCTCCCAAAATAGTGTATCCTTACTGAAAAACAGGCTGACTCCAGACTGAAACCCTAGAAAGCTACTGCCAATCAGAACATAGAATAATACGGTCCAGTGGTCTTCTCTTACTATAAAACAGCTCTCTGTGTTGATCTCTGGAAACCTCTCAGGCTACCTTTAGAAACTGTTCAGAAATTGCAGCAGGTCCAAAATGCTGGTCATTAAAGTTCATTGCAGTGAGTATGTAGCACCCCTTATGAAACAACTTCACTGGCTACTGAGTCTATTTTGGGGCAAAATTCAAAGTGCTGGTTTTGACGTACATGGCTTGGGTCCAGACTGTCTAAAAGATCATGTCACCCTATATAAGCCTCAGCCTGAGTTTTAAGGGCCCTTTCCACACTATACCTGGATCCCATAACATCCTGGCATCATCCCAGCAGTGCTATTGCCGGGATGAGAGTGTATCCTGAACTCTCCCCTCCGCACCAGCTGGCCGCCAGCAAATGGTAGCATTTGGGACATACTCCCTTCTTCTGCAGTGCAGCCAGCCTCTTCTGGTGCTGCACTGAGAATGGAAGCACTTTGATAACACTTTTACCCTTCCTGTGTGACCCCAGCAGACGCAATCATCACACAAAAGGTTTTTTTCTGATAATAGTACACTGTATGATCACAAGGGCTGGGGATGCAACAGAAGCAGGACCGTGACAGCATTGTGCAATAGCATGTGTCTCAGACTGGCTTCAACGCATCCCCATTCACAGATGGGGCTGTAGTGCAGAAATGGCCAAGATCTTGCAGGGAGGGCTTTGTCTTGGCCCCACCAGTATCTCAGGCTTGTTTGATGAGGACACCTAAAAGAGCCTTTTCAGTGGCTGTTCCCAGGCTGTTGAACTCCTTTTCACAGGAAATCTGGTTACCCTCTCCCTGATCTCTTTCTGCAGGCAAGTTAAGACATTTTTGTTTAGGCAGCTCTTTGACTGATTTTAATCAGATGGCAGAATAGTGCTGAAAGGGGTGTGCTATGTTTTTATATTGAGTATTTTAAATTATGTTTTAAGTATATTTTAATCATTTTAAAATGATTAAATTACATACTGCTTTTTAAAACTTTTTAATAGTGCTTTTAAAACTCTTGTAATATAACATTTTAGTCAATTTTTGTTCTAAATTGTTGTAAATTGCCTTGGGTACCTTGACAGGTATACACTGAATCAAATAAAAAAAAAATGTGCTGCTGCTGCTGCTGCTGCTGATGATGATGATGATGATGATTAATTTCTAGCCTGCTTTTTCCCAGTGTAAGAATCAAAGTGGGTTACAACAGATAAAAAAACACATTGTTAAAAATTCGCAAGATGCAAAAAAGGTAAAATGAGCTCCTCCCCACTCCTTTTCTTTGTTCTCAGCTTACTTCAACGGTCATAATCTTAATTCAAAGTGCAAAAATAGCTTTCACTCAATTAAATCACGGGGGGAGGGGAGGGGAGGGGAGGGGAGGGGAGGGGAGGGGTTGAATCTTGCTTTTCCCAGGAGGTTCAGGCAAAAGCAAAGTGCTGAATCCTCTCCTAGTTTGTGTGTTCTTCCTCATTAACAACTTTTGCCATCTTCACCATGCTTTAATGGTGCTTGGCCACATGTGTCTTGGATTTCATCTGTGAAATGTCAGAAGGTATGTTGGCAGGAACACTGATTTGAAGAGCTGTTGCTGCAAGTGGCAACAGACAAATTTCTTATAGAAAGACTGAGCACACAAGCAGCTCTTGCACTTTGTTAAGATAAATCCTTGTCAAATATTTTAACATTCCCCTTCATTTCTAGAGAAGTTTATTGAAAATGCTGGCTGTGTGTGTGTGTGTGTGACCTAAGAATGGTTCTACAAAGTTGACATTGCCTTTTAAACAGAGCCTATAATATATTTGAACAAAGGAGGCCCCAAGTTCAAAATCCCAGCTCATGGAAAATAAAGGATGGACAAGCTGTCTCAGCCAAGTTATGGCATCCCAGCCAGTCTTGTCTCACAAGTCTTTTGCAAAGATAACTCCACTATATTCCATTGCTGAGATCCTAAAACATTAAGCAAGCTTGTTATCTTTGCTCCTTAATCCTCCATTCCTGCCTTGGTTGTGACCTTCTGTCCTTTACCCTCTGTTGTGGAGAAGTTATAACTCAGTGATAGAGAGCACTTATATGCTGAAGGTCCCAGGTTCAATCCCTGGCGTCTTCAGTAGACGTGGAAAAGCCAATACTCCTGTCAGTTTTGACAATGTTCAGTAGATCCAGTGGCAGATTTTAGTATAATTTAGCATGACACAGATATTAAGGAGGTCATGGAAATGAAGTGACCAGAAATGTCCTTGCAGAATGTCCAGCTACAGGAAGAAAGCTGGACCTGTTTCTGATTATATCTTCTGCTGCAGCTCTCCAACAGCACAGAAGTGGCTATGTTGGTGGGAGGTGTGTCACATAAAAAGTTGGGTTGAGGCAGATTTTGCTCATTGCACAGACAGTAAAGAATTTTGACCTCCACAATGAAGGGAAAAAACCCATGTAATGCCACCATTACTGATTTTTTTTGTAATTGTGGAGATCGGAATTAAGTTATATTTAAACTATCATGACTCAATAACAAGATGCCAGCCATTGTTTCATTTTTTTCATGTTAGGGTATTGTCAGAGGCAAAAACACAAACCCAATATAAAGGTGTCAGGTTTTGTTTCACTGTCCGTAAGAAAAGAGAGAGGAGGTCAATCAAGGATGAAACCTTCTGCTGAAAGTCACCCTGAGTGATGGATTGGTTTCTTACCTGTAACTATTTCTTCGAATGGTCATCTGTGAACTCACACAAATGGGTTTACAGTGCCTGTGCACAGCATCATTCAGAATCTTCTAGAGCTGTTACGTAAGCATTTTGGTGGTAGCCCTTCCTCACCTAGTCCATGCAACCAGTCTGATTCCTGATCAGTCTCTCAGTTCCCTGGACGCCAAAACAGCAGCCGAGGAGCTAAGGAGAAAGAGAGCAAGAGACAGAGAGAGAGAGAGCGCGCGCGCGAGCATGACACACAGAGGGGAGGAAGAGTAGGTGTTGTATGAGTTCACAGATGACTGCTCGAAGAACTACAGTTACAGGTAAGCAACTCATCCTCCTTCTTCATGGTCTCTGTGACTGACATAAATGGGAGATTAGCAAGTTACTCACTATGGAGGTGGGAGTGTTGTGCAACACAAGAAAACAGCATGCCTCTCCCAAAGGCTGCATCAGCCCTGGACCTGGCATCCAACCCACAATGAGTAATAAAGGTCAGAGGCTGAGACCAAGTAGCTACCCTGCAAATGTCCTCCGGAAACACACTTTTCAGAAAGGCTGATGAAGCAGGCACAGCTCTGGTAGAATAGCTGTGCATATGAGCAGGAGGGTCTTTCTTTGCCAGTTTGTAGGCCAGATGGATGACTGAAGACACCTGCTTACAGAGGTTGAGGTGACAGAGGCAGACCCTTCTTGTTGGAGCAGTAGCACACAATGATGTTCTGGGAATGATGAAAGTTAGCAGTCCTGTTGATGTAAAAGGCCAAAGCACACCTTACATCAAGGCTGTGCAATTTACAGACAGCAGTAGGGTTCTTCGTAAATGCAGGTAAGACAATGTCCTGGTTCCAGTGAAATCCAGAAATCACTTTCAGTAGGAAGGAAATGTCCAGTCTAAAGGCCACTTTGTCCGTGTGTAACTTCATGTACGGAGGATCCACATGAAGGTCACATAGCTCTCCTGCTCACTGGGAGGATATAATTGTCACTAAGAAGGCAGTCTTCCAGGCAAGTACATGAATGTCACAAACCACCATTGGCTCAGTTTATTTGAGAGCTGCAAAAGTACCAGCTCCAGGCTCCACTGAGGTGTAAGTCTCATTACAGGTGGATGAAGATTCTTGTAGCCATTTAGAAACCGTTTTAACCAATGGGTTCTAGAAGCAGGAAGGCTGGCTGAGTATTTGGAAGCTGGTAGAAATTGCTGCCATGTTAACACTTGATGCGAGGCGGGGGAGAGAGAGACAGAGACACTTGATGCGAGGCGGAGGGAGAGAGAGACAGAGACACTTCTGGTAGATAATATAGCAATAGCATATAATGATCGTTGAAATTCCAGCAAGTGATAGACTTGTGCTTGATCTGGATAGATCCCCCTGAGCGACAAAAAGGGCAATAACTTGGTCGATTTGTAAGTGTCGCACTACTGGGTAGCAGGTCTAAGTGCAGCTGCAATGATAGTCAAATTTGTTCAGAAAGAGATTCTAGAGAAACATTTTCCAAGCCATCAGCCTGAGGGTATCCAGGTCAGAATGTCTCACTTGCCCATCATGTAGTGTCAGGTGATCCAGTCTCTCCAGCAGCCTGAAGTGAGTGAGGTGAAGAAAAAGGGCAAACCAAAGCTGTCTGGGCCACCACAGTGTGGTCAGGATGCATTTCACCCTGTTTCTGCATATTTTAGCAATCACACTGGTGACAAAGGGAAATGGAAGGAAAGCATACAAAAAAGAGCCTCCTTAATGAAACAGGAAGACATAGCCAAGAGAGCCCTTCCCCTGCTATGCATTGGAGTGGTACGTCAGGCACTGCCTGTTCTGTGCTGAGATGAAAAGATCAATCTCTGGAGTGCCCTGTCTCCAGAAGACAATTTGGAGCATGTCAGGCTGAAGTCTCCATTCATGGTTGGAGGCCTGCTGAGAGTATTGGCTAGGGAGATTTCTTCTCCTGGAACATGGATCACTATCATGTCCAGGGCAGAACAGATAATTAATCAACAAGCAGCAGAACAGGGCTTACACACAAGGCAAGGGCAGGGAAATGTCCAAACAGAATTCAGATTCCAATGCAAACAAATCCAAAGAGTAAATTCAAGTCATAGTCAAACAGGCAAAGGTTCAAAGTGATCCAGATACAAGACAACAAGGTGCAGGGTTTCACGACCGGAAAGATCAGTTGCTGACCCTGAAAGGGAAGGGCCAGCGGGCAGCCTTTTATCTTACTCATGCTATTGCCACAGGTGTTCATTCATTAGGGCTCGCTTGTTACTTAAACATGCATAGTGGCATCTCTCTTGCATGATAAGAGTTTGTATTGCCTCATCCTCTGATATTGGCTCCCCCTGCTCCTCCTGCTGTTGTTCATTATCCTACTTGAGCAAACTTCTGAGGAAACTCTTGCCTCTGGGGAAGCTTTTGCCTTGGATTCCCAATCTTCATCCTCACTGCCAAGGTATTCAAGGCAGGGCATGACAATCACAGAGATGGAGATGTTCTTGTTGATGCACTAGTCCCGCAGGAGAACTGTGAGACCAAGTAGGGTACTCAATCTTGTTTCTCCCTGTTTGTTCAGACAGTACACCACTGTGTGTTTTTGGAGACTACCTGAACAGCCTTGCCATGCAGGAGAACCTCAGAGGCCCAGAAGAATTTCTCCACTGCCAACATGTTGAGAGCTTTGATGTGGAGATTGCTGTCTTCCTTTGACCAGTACCCCTTGACTGAGAAACTTTCCATGTGAGTTCCCAGACTTTCCATGAAGGAGTCTATCATGGGTTGATGAGGAAGGAATGGCATGCCTACCTGCATATTCTTGGGACTGAGCCTCCATTCCAGGGATCAGTGACTAGCCCTCAGGATGGTGAGATGAACCTGGAGAGAGTCAAAGAGTGGGTCAAAGCAGGACAGAAATAAAGCCAGCAGAGTATGCATCAGAAATCTTATGTTCAGTGTCACTGATGTCACGGAGACCATGAATCCAAGCAGCATTTGGATGTCCTTGACAGTCACTCTGCAAGTTTATCAGCACTGTTAGATTGCTTTTGTCAAGTTTGTTAGCCTCTTGTCTGGCAGATAGGTAGTGGAGGCAAGGAAGTTGAGAATGACACCAATGAACATGACAGTCTGGGATGGCTGCAGGTGAGAGTTCTAGTGATTCATGATCGTTGAAGAAGCAGAGAGTGATGTTGCTGTTGGTGAGAAGGGAGGTCCTGGAACAGGCAACAAGGAGCCAATAATTGATGTAAGAAGATACGATGGCACCTTGTTGCCTAAACCAGGCAATAACCACCACCATACACTTTGTAAAAACACAAAGAAGTCCAAAAGGAAGGAGACAGAAATGATAGGCTGTTCTTCCCACAGTGAAACAAAGGAAGCAGTGGTGTAATGATCAGATCATGATATGTAAGTACGTGTCCTTCAGTTCCAATGTCTCAAACTAATCTCCTTCTTGCAACAGGGGCATGGCGATACTGAGAGTAACCATCTGGAATTGGGATCAGGATGACAAGAGGGCCTAAAGTTGTAATCTGAATTTTTTTACAGTTGTATACATTTTATGCTCTAATTAGTGATTCATCTCCTTGTTAAAGAGTCCACCCTCATTGAAGAAAAGGTCTTTTATGGCCATTCAAGCCTGATGAGACAGTCCAGGTGACTGGAACAAGGCATGTCTTCTAAGTGTGGCACAGATTTGTGCTCCTCGAGAGGGGCTGGCCGGAAGCAGATCAGTGACATGTCCAAGGAGGTTGGTGAAGAATCCAATTTGGAATCCTCCAGTGATGAAGACTCCCAAATCTACTTGCTTGGAGTGGAGAAGGAGAAACCTGAATGGCTCTTGAAATCAAAGATTGCACCCACTTGGCATTGGTGGAGTTGTATGCAGTTCAGTGGTTTTTACAGGCTGAGTTGAACCTGAAAGTTGAGGTGAAAGTTAAATCAGAGGAGCAATGCATGTGTGGGGAAACTCCTCATCCTACTGCTTTTGCTGAGGAGATTGCAAACTGCTTGGTATCAAATGTGATGGCTTCAATGAATGGTGAGATGATTGCAGCAACAAATGGGAACAACGATACTGGCTTCATTGGTGGTAGGGTGAGGAGTTACAATAATGGAATAAATCTCTGGAACTATGTTGGTGGTACAGTAGTTCCAATTTGTGGTAAAGTGGTCTGAAACCACAAGAGTGATACCAGTCAAAATTATAGTCATCGAATTCCAACTCCAAAGAAAGAGAGTACTATACTAGTGGTATGGAAAATTGCCATGGCAATGCTGGTAAAATTTGTATTGCAAATGGTTGTAGCCCCTAGAATCACATCCATCTACAGGTGATTGAAGTGATGATGGTATTGTTAATGTGGAAAATGAGAGTAACAGTTTCTGGACCTAGATCTAAAAGACTCTGTCTCACAGGCCATCTATGAGAATGAAGAAGACGTTGAGTGCCAACATGAAGTGGTGAAACTGCCTGATGAAGTGGTGGAGATGGAAGAAGAGCTTCATTTCCAGACAGAATTGGAGGCACAAGAGAATGAGCTGCCTAGCCCTCGGATGACAATCCAGGAAATAGTTGGGGAGCATCAGGAGGGGATTCAACTATCTCTCTTCCTGAAGCAGTAACAATTTGAATCACCTGAGGAGACTTCTGCCCAGAAGACCTGCACAAGCTTCTCAAACCAGAGAAGGCCAACAGGATTCCATTGACACTGGTACTGACACTCCCCTCTTCTCAGAGTGACATTTAGAAGACAAAGAGGCCTCCAGCTGGATAGATCAACCTGGTGTTGATGGGACTTGAGATCAAGCCTCCAGTTCAGCCTCATGAATTGGTACTGACAATTCCCCAGCTCTAACTGCTATGTTGGAAGCAGGCCTCTTGGTGGCATCTCTAGTGCCAGAGACTTGTTTGCAGCAGAATGAACCAAGGAGCTGGAGGCAGAATCATTCTGGAATTGATCCATGACCTGAATCAAAGGGCATATCCATAGTCATCTATACTTGCTCATATAAGAGCACCTTAAGTCTAGTTGAATGGTTTTTGTGTACTTAAGGGGTCATTGCTTTACAGTGAGCACATGTCCCAATTTTATGGCCTTCACCAAGGCACAATAAACAGTGTGAATGCCCATTTATACTGTAGATCTTAGCCCCTCAGGGCTTCTTGAATGATCCAGAAGACATTTTAACAGCTGAGGGAAGCCAATGCCAAAGAACCAGGAGCCAGTAACATAGCCAAGAAACAGTGCAAGTGAAACATTAGATAGAGTCCAAAGCCAAGCCAAATCAGAAAAGGGAAGAAGTCAAGGTGCAGACCAAAAGTCAGATATCTAAGCAAAGAAGTCAGAAGAGAGATACAGCTCACCAACAGTTACTTTGCTGCTGCTGCTGCTGCACTGGACATAAAGGAACTAAGTTTGTATGGGAATCAGGCTGGTTACATAGGCTGGGATGGAGGGACTATCACCAAACACTTGCATACCATCTCTAGAAAGTTCTGAATGATGCAGTGGGCCAGCGCAGTAAATTTATTTGTGTGAGTCACAGAGACTACGAAGAAGACTTATTCCTGATGTGTCTCTATGGATTAGCTCCTTCTGTTCCATTTTGCTATACTTGCCTTTCACTCCAGATGTGTTACTTTGAAAACAATATTCTTATTACACTCACCTGCAACCCCATCAATATCTTGGTAAGTCAGCTTGCTTGCCAAGTTCTAACAAAGGCTTCCTATGGGGCCACTAAGCTGCCATCACAATTCTTACCACACACCTGAGAAAGGAGAGCTTTTGACTTGCATCAAGAGGCCAATTATAAAACGACTTCATCAGAGGAGGGCATATTGGGAGGCTAATGTGCCCATAGTTTGGATTAAATGAGAACAGAAGCCTAAAGCTGCACATGGAGAAAGCTGTATGGTAAGAAGAGGAACACCAAATATGATCCCGAGGGAAGGGAAAAGGTCCAAAACTGAACAAGGAATGAGCAACCACAGCCAAGTGTGAACTGCTCCCATCTGCCAGATCGAATCTGAATAGCATAAATCAGCAGCACAGTTTAAGATTAAAGGACAGCTGCCTGCCACTTGCAATTAGTGGTAGTGGTACCAATTAGTGGTAGCTGAATGTCCCCCTGCTGCCCTGAACTTGAGGCTGCCAACTTTTTTCCTAGCAGGGTTTCTGTGGCGCACATAGATTATTGATAGTATGTGGAGTTTCATATCTTAAACCTACTTAAATCATAGTACCATCATAATACAGCAGTAAAACAGAGTTTACTTTTGTTTTCTGAATGCTAAAGGCAAACACATTGATTAGAAGATAAGAACTATGTTGTTGTGGGAAAGGCTGACATAGGTTTCATTGTAAACATAATACGTACGTGCCTGTGACCTGACCATGAAATGTTTTTAAAAGTGAAAAAAGGATGACGGAGCTACTACCAGCCCCAGCTGCACTGCGATTTTGCATGCTTATCCCAGAATACCTGCTGGTGCTGAGCCTCCTTAGAATGCTTCCTCTGCTGCTCTGTAGGTGATCATTTAGACCTTCCTCTTTTACAGGGTCCCAAACTTCAGCCCTAATGTCTAAACGTCACCACAACACTGGATAGCAAGGGCATGGATTGGAAGAGCTGGGCATCACTGAGGTGAGATTACCGGTGTTGCTCTTCTGCTTCTTTCAGTATATAACTAATGTAGTTAAGGGAGGGGTGAAACACTCATGTGTTTTACTATGAGAAAAGTTTGTGCATTGAGTTCCTCTTTTTCAGCTGGAGAATGAGAGGAGGTAGGATCTCAGGAGCACTGGAAAAACTCAAATTCAAGAGGACCATCACCTGCTAAAGGGAGCTTGGAAATGTTTTTTTATTTTTTCTATTGAAATACCAAAATTGCCCAGCATCAATGGCCAATGGCCATGCAGACTAGGAGATTCTGGGAACTGTGGTCCGGGGTGAGGGAACACTTTTCCAAGTTCTGCTGGTAATGGTGGATCATTTTTTGGTGGGGTGGGGGGATGTGTGGCAGGAAATATTCATGGGAGAAAACCCAGTTGCCATGCATAGGTTTCCCCTCAATGGGTTGAGGTCACTGTTTGTGTGGCCTGCCAATAAGCAAATACCTTAAAATTTTAAATTTCTGGAGGGATCTGAAGAGAAGGAAGGGGTTTCTAGACACAAAAATAAAGTCAGAAAACATGAGAGAGACAGCAGGAGAATGATGATGAATAAAGGTATTTAACAGGAATCTTGACTAACCATAAACTGAAATTTGGATTCTAGGATTGTTCACACAGCAGTTAAAGAGGAAAGAATTGAATAGGGAAAAACAAATCTGCTGAGAGATATCACCGGATTTTACAAGAAGTGGAAAATGGGATTCTCAGGAATGACTAAATCTCCCTATACAGAGAAGGTCACAGGACATCTTTATAGAGTTAATGACCTATGATACTTCCTCTCTTTAACAGCCGCTCTAATTTGAGCCAGCTTTATGAAGCACTTGCTGAATCCAGTATGACTTCCACACATCAGAGATGCATGTTGAATCAAGTCAGCAATTTCTAATAGCACAGATAATAACTGAACATGAAGAGGGACAGAAATTAGCATTCCAGAAAATAGCCTATAGAAAACAACGTATTTGGAGTAGTATTTTTAATGCTATATTTTAATAGTGTTTCTTACTGTGTGATTGATTTCTCACTATTGGAGTTCCTACCTTCTTCACTAGGCTGTGCTCTTATACTTCTAATACCACACTCCCCTTTCCAGCTGTCATAAGGACAAAGAGCATGAATCTTGCTGTCCCTCCAGGCAACCACTTTCCAGGTGGAAGCTCCATATAAGAAACTAAGCAAGGGGATGGGTCATCCAGCTAGAAAAGATCACCCATTTGTTCCAAGCAAAGGGTATATCCATATGGCAACATTATAGCAGTTTCATCCCACCTTAACCTTAACCTTAACATGGAATAATAGCATTTGTAGTTTGGGGAGAGACACTTAGCATTCTTTGCCAGAAAGCTCTAGTGAGCTCATTTGAAATACAGAACTGGAGCTTGCAATAAATTCTAAGGATCCCCTCACCTAATGGCACATCCAAAGATTCTATAAGATAGAGCCATGGCAGTTAAAGTGGGATCAAAATGCTTTCATTGTGTAGTGTGGAAACAGCCATAATTTCTTCTCTGTCAGAAATGAGATCCTGGTCTGCATTATACTTTGGGAGCATTATTCATTTCTGATCATCTAGTGGTTAGATGGTCAGAGTTGTACAACATTTCCAAAATACAGATCAGAGCTAACTACTAGTTCATAAAGGCGTTGGAATCATGTGACCCTTCAGATTTTGTTGGCCCACAAGTCCCAGCAGGCTTAGCCAGCACACCCAATGGTGAAGAAAGCCAACAGTTGCAGTCCAGCAACATCTAGAGGGATATTTGATTCCCACCCCCACCAAAAAGCATCTGTTCTGTTAATCATAACAGTAGCCATATAAAGTGGTACGGCTGAATAATTTTAGACCCTAGACTAGCCATTCTTGATTGTTTTTTGGCCACACCCTTCTTAGGAGCTCTTCTCAGGTTCCAGGCCCTCCCCTCAAACAGGGATACAATACAAACAGATAGACAGAGAGTCATAATGGCTGCAAGAGCACTTGATTGAATACGTTGACCCAGTATAGTCTGGCTTGCAACTGACCCTGAAGTGAGGCTATGCCAGAGACCCTACATGGCTGCTGCACGGTATGAAATATACTACCAAAGCTTTAACTTTTGTGAATTTTAGCTGTTAAATCAAGATGTGAGAGGAGCTTTAGCAATGAATTTACTGGGTGTGCTGCATTCAAATGGTGTATTGGAAAAATGTTATAAATAAGAGGGAAACTATTGAATCCAATAAAGGTTTGCTTCTTGGGTATTCCATTGGTTCAGTTTCCCAGGCCCCCATAAACCTTTGCAGCTCCCCGTCTCACAGTTTTCAGTCTGTGACCACCCCCGCTTGCGGGCCATATGGCTCTGTTTAGAATGATTACCTTCAGCTATAGTGAAAAATGCTGGGACAGCTACATACATTATTTTATTTGTGAAACACACAGCTAACATTCATCCTTCCTCTCATCCCCACCCTGTACTTCCATTTCACGCTTTTCAGTTTTCACGTTTCTGCCATCCTAGACAAAAACACCAAGAAAACACAAAACAGAAAACCCCAAACCTATTTGCCAGAGAGGGAGAGAGAGAGGGAGAGGGAGAGGTTCAGATCATGTGCTGGTTGCATTTTAACACACTACAGGTAGATAGACTCAGTCAAGAAGCCCTGAGTTTTCAAGAACCGAGCAGGGCTGATGATTATAGGTGACTTGAAAGGCAGTCATTCATAGGACTCACATAAGTCAAAATTGACTTGATGGAAGTTAACAACAGCAAATCATGACAGCTTTATGACTACAGGAATAAAATGGAGTTTGCTCCTGTTGTTCTCATACATTTATTTGGGAGTAAGCACTGTTTTGTTGTACAACAGTGGTGGGCAACCACACGGATTTCATGGATTTTCTTAGGAATACCCAGAGGTGCTTTTGCCAGTTCCATCCTCTGAAATATAGCCTACAGCATCTGGTATTTGTTGGCAGTCTCCCATACAAGTACTAAACAGGGCTGACACTGTTTAGCTTCCAAGATCAGATGGGATCTGGTGCCTTCAGGTAAGACTAGGAGAAGCAACTGGTTGACAGTCTCGCCCCTCTCATCTCCAGTGGGACAGGCAGAAGTAGGACCCCTATCACATTGGTCTTTTCACCAGAGCAGCATGAGAGCAAATGTGACAGGGGCCCTTCTTCTGCCTGTCATGCTGGACATTTCACATTGGAAGGGGTGGGATTATAGAATCATAGAAATGTAGAGTTGAAGAGACCACATGGGCCATCCAGTCCAACCCCCTGCCATGCAGGAACACCCTCAAAGCACTCCCGAGAGATGGCCATCTAGCCTCTGCTTAAAAATCTCCAAAGAAAGAGACTCCACTACACTCCGAGGCAGCATATTCCACTACCGGACAGCCCTGACTGTCAGGAAGTTCTTCCTGAGGTTCAGGTAGAATCTCCTTTCCTGCAGCTTGAATCCATTGCTCCTTGTCCTGGTCTCTGGAGCAGCAGAAAACAAGCCCTCTCCCTCCTCTGCATGGCATCCCTTCAAATATTTAAACATGGCTATCATGTCCCCTCTTAACCTTCTCTTCTATAGACTAAACATACCCAGTTCTCTAAGTCTATCCTCACAGGGCATGGCTTCCAGGCCCCTCACCATTTTGGTCGCCCTCCTCTGAACTTGCTCCAGCTTGACCATGTCCTTCTTGAATTGGGGTGCCCAGAACTGGACACAGTATTCAAGATGAGGTCTAACCAAAGCAGAGTAGAGTAGTACCAATACCTCCCTCGATCCTAGACACCATACTCCTATTGATGCAGCCAAGAATTGCATTGGCTTTCTTGGCTGCCACGTCACACTGCTGACTCATGTTCAGCTTATGGTCTATGAAGACTCCTAGATCCTTTTCACACGTACTGCTATCCAGCCACGTGTCCCCCATCCTATATTTCTGTATTCCATTTTTTCTACCTCAGTGTAGGACCTTACACTTCTCTCTGTTGAATTTCATTTTGTTAGCCTTGGCCCAGCTCTCCAATCTATCCAGGTCATGTTGAATTTTGATCCTGTCCTCTGGCGTATTAGCAACCCCTCCCAATTTGGTGTCATCTGCAAATTTGATGAGCATGCCCTCTATTCCTTCATCCAAGTCATTGATAAAAATATTGAACAGTTCTGGGCCCAGGACAGAACCCTGTGGCACCCCACTAGTCACTTCTCTCCAGGATGAGAAGCAACCATTCGTGATCACCCTTTGGGTTCGGTCGGTCAACCAATTACAAATCCAACTAACAGTAGCCCTGTCCAGCCCACATTTTACTAGCTTTTTTGCAAGAATGGGGAACTTTGTCAAAGGCCTTACTGAAATTGAGATATGCTACATCCACAGCATTCCCTTCATCTATCAAGCTAGTAACTCTATCATAAAAAGAGATAAGATTAGTCTGGCATGATTTATTTTTGAGAAATCCATGTTGACTTCTTGTGATTACCACGTTGCTTTCTAAGTGATTAGAAACTGACTTCTTAATGATCAGCTCCAGGATCTTTCCGGGTACTGACGTCAGGCTGACTGGGCGATAATTATTTGGGTCCTCCTTTTTTCCCTTCTTGGAGATGGGGACAACATTTGCCCTCTTCCAGTCTGCTGGAACTCCTCCTGTCCTCCAAGATTTCTCAAAGATTACAGCAAGCGGTTCCGAAATGACCTCTGCCAGTTCTTTTAATATCCTAGAATCCAACTCATTTGGCCCTGGAGATTTGAATTCATCCAGTGTGGCCAGGTATTCCTGTACCACCCCTCTACCTATCATGTGCTTCATTTCCCCTGCTTCCTCACCTGCTCCTCAACCACCAGGTTGAGTGCTTGTATCCTTCTGGGAGAAAACTGAGGCAAAGAAGCTGTTAAGTAGTTCTGCCTTTTGTCTTCCCCTTGTGAGTAATTCTCCATCTTCTCTGTGCAGCAACCCTATCATCTCCTTCTTTTTCCTTTTGCTGCGGACGTATTTTAAAAAGCTCTTTTTGTTGTTTTTAATGTCTCTGGCCAGCCTAAGTTCATTCTGTGCTTTAGCCTATCTGACCTCCTCCCAACATCTCCTGGCTAATTGCTTAAATTATTCTTTGATAGTTTCCCCCTTCTTCCATTTCCTGTACATGTTTCTCTTAACACTTAGCTCAGCTGAGAGTTCTTTAGTCAACCATTCTGGTTTCTTCAGATGCCTTCCATTTTTCCTCCTTATTGGCACAGTTTTAGACTGTGCCTTCAGTATCTCCCTTTTAAAGAACTCCCATACCTCCTGAACTCCTTTCCCTTTCACTATTCTTGACCATGGAATTCCAGCCAGCAGCTCCTTAAGTTTACAGAAGTTCACTTTTTTAAAATCTAAGATGAGTGCCTGGCTACACTTATCTTCTCCTTCTCACTGAATGCCAAATTCCAATAGGGCATGGTCACTCCCCCCTAAAGATCCAACCACCTCTACCTCATTAACAAGGTCATCCCTGTTGGTCAGGATCAGATCTAGAATATTTGATCCTCTTGTCGCCTCTTCCACCTTCTGGACCATGAAATTGTCTGCAAGACAAACAAGAAACTTGTTGGACCTTGCTGTCTTGGCAGAGTTTGACTGCCAACATATATCGGGGTAATTGAAATCTCCTTATCAGCCAGCTGTTTTCCAATTGACAGGAGAAACAGGCTCCCACAAGTTACACTGCCTGATGCCCAGTAAACAGGGATTGGGGAACTTTCACAGTCTATGTGGATTCTCTAAACTGCATAGGGAATACATAGGGATCATTAACGCGAAACAGTCAATGAGTAATTGAGGGATCTGATAGGATTGCTTTCTCCTGCATTTCAATTTTTAAAATCTCAGAGCTTTTGGAGTGGGATGCTGGCCTCAAGCTTGGAATGTTAGGTTTGAAATCTAATTTCATAATTCAAATATTAGCAACTGGGCAATTTTGGATTAGTCTGAGCATTAGAAATGGGAAGATGAATTCATTACCACAAATAGCAGGAACTAAAAATGTTTAATTGGTTAAGTTATCATTTGTTAAACTTTAATGAAAATATTAGCTTTGGAGCAGACAACAGGATTTCCAAAGAATGGCATATGAGTTTTTCACCATTGACCCTAGAAGCAAATTTTGTTGTTAGCATCTTCAGAAGCACTCTTTTTGTTGTTTTAAAGTTTGTGAATTTTGATACAAAATTCTCATATACATCTCTGTTGTTGTTGCTGTTGCTGTGTGCCTTCAAGTCATTTCCAACTTATGGCGTCCCTAAGATGGCACTATCATGGGCAAGATTTGCTTCGGGGAGGGGGATTGACTTTGCCTTCCTTTGAGGCTGAAAGAGTGTGACCTGCCCAAAGTGGGTTTCCATGGTTGATCAGGAATTCAAACCCTGGTCTCTAGTACAAATACTCAAGCCTCTACATTATGATGGCCCTCTCTCACTCATTTCTACTCCCCAAATATAAAATACTTTGAATGATAAGAAGGACAAGGTGCTATTGAAACGAAGGCCAGCCCAAGGAGTCTAGCATGCTCATGGTGGATCAGAGCTGTTTACCATGGTCTTATTCCACTGTATGGTGTGCACAGTTATTTTTCTGTTCATGTTGGTTTTAAACTCAGAATAAGCTGAGACATTGCCTTCAGCTCTCATCTAACAAATCAGAGATTTTCCATCTTTTTTGAACAGCACCTTGGTTGTAGTATGACACATCATATACTGTAGCACTTGAAGACATGGCATTAGACAGACAAAAGAACAGGTTATAGTTGCTAGCACTGGGTGACAGTTTAAAACATTTTCTTCTACTTCTGCATGCATGGGAATCATGGCTCTAGCCCTGGGAACCTATGTGCCCCATTCTTCTTCTGTTTTCACTTTAAAGAAATATGCCTCACCAGAGCAACACTTTGTAACAAATAGGAGCGCTTCTTTAGTCACTGCTGTGAAGCCTATCAGTAACAATTATTAAGGCTCCTCATAAGAATGAAGAGGGTTAGGCTATGCCAGTAGGGTCTGATGGAAGAGACTGGGGACATCTGCTGGCAAAGGCTGAGAAATACAGTGGACAAACAAGAGGAAACGGCAAAGGCTGGAGAGTGCCAAGTAATGGAGCTGATGATTGAAATCTACCCTCATTTGCTGTAGTCTTCAGTGTTGCTCCCTTTCCTGTTTTGTCTGTTTGCTGGACTTTGTTCAGCTGCAATTTCCTTCCCCAGGATGTGTGTGGATTCCTAATAGAGAATATTAGGGAGGTACTCCAGGATATAACCTCATTGTCAGGCTGTTGTTGTTGCATGTTGCTTATTAGTCTCCTTGTCTACACAGCTCGGGCTCTTCCCAGTTTGGTGATCTTGCTGCTCTTGGGATCAAGGGGAAGCAAGGGCCAATCCAGGAACAACGGTCTCTGCTATGATGTTGACTCAGCAGACTTACAGTCATTTGTATCATGGCCTCCAACATTTTCCCAAATCAGAACTGGGACACATGGGGCCAAACAGTATCAGAGAGTGGTCAAGATCACAAAAGTTATTAATAAGGAAAAACACACAAGCTAGGAGAGGCTGCAGCAGTTTTCTCTTGCCTGAGCTGACTGGGAAGGGCAAGACTCTGGCCACTTCTATCCTCTATCACCTGCTGAGTCAATTGAGTACACAATACATACACGATTTGTGCTCAGTTTGCAGCAATTTAAATAACAGAAAGTGGAAGGAGAAGAGAGAAGCTGGGACATTTTAAAAGCATGTGGTGGAGTGGTACAACAGAGGGTTAATCAGGACTTTCCCTGCCAAATTGAGACAGTTGGAGAATATGTTATATTTATGACAGGGTTGCCAAAGTGAAAACTGGAGCAGCCTCCTGTACATTTAATGTTTCCTTGGAAGAGGGAATTTCAGCAAGCATGGTTTGTTACCTGGCTGTGTGACAAGCACCACCTGCTGAAATTTCCTTTTCTACACAACTATTAAAAAGGCACAGGAGGTCTCTCCAGGTTTTGTTCTGGCAACCTCATTTACAACTTATTTCAAAGTCCGTGTTCTCATAATAGTGGTCTTGCCATCTTTTCTTCATTGCAAATTAGTTTTTCTGGAGTCTCCTTACCACTGTTGCCTTAAAAGGCCTTCTAGAGTTTTCAGTTGTGAGTTCACATCCTCTGTCTTGCCAGGCACAATTAACAAACAAATGATATGACTGATAATCTTTATTCTTTGTTGAGTTTGGATAGCAGTTGGCTCTGAGATTCCTCCATGGAAAGTGCTAGACAATTCTCCAGTGCAGGTTTGTAATCTGAAGTTGCAAGGATATACATAGAAAGAAAGAAAAATAGCAGGCAGAGAAGCATATAAAAAGAACAACAAAAACTCATCCAAAAAAAAATCATAATAACAAATCACCTACATACAAATTGGCAAGGGTAATCTAATATCTAACAAAGAAAGAAAAAGAAAAAAATAGTACATAATCATACATACTATATCATAATTGCATAGACACCATTTAGGGATCATTTAGCTGTAGATGCCTGTACTGGCAGAGGGGTGGACTAGACGCTCCTGCCCACTGTACAGTTTAATGATTCCTCAGTGAGGAGGCAGAGGAGAAGAGCCAACATGGTGTAACAATTTAAGTGGTGGGACTGGGACCCTGGAGACCAGGGTGTGAATTCTTGTTTGACCATGGAAACCCACTGGGTTACCTTGGGCAAGTCACAGTCTCTCAGCCTCAGAGGGAAGGCAAAGGCAAACCTCCTCTGAACCATTCTAGCCAAGAAAATCATGTAATAGATTCACCAGAAGTCAGAAATGATTTGAAGGCACATGCCAAGCAATGATGAAGTTGAGAATCAACCCTCAGAAAAGGTCCTCTCTGGCCAAAAGCACTTCTCAGGGGTTCTCAAGAAAACCTGAACACACCATAATGTCTCTCTGCTGCCCCAATTTCACAGAGTTGTGATAACTGCAGTGGCTGATAGGAATTCTAGCCTGCTTTCAGTTATAGGATGCTGGTTGCCTGACCCCTTTTCTCAGTTCCTCAGGAGAAAGAGGAGAAATCTCAGAGTGAGGGTGCTCTCTTGGAAAGGTGTGTGTACATATATTTTCCTAAACTCTTAGACTTGCTTGTTTGCTTTTCAAATTTGAACAGCGTACTCTGTGCCGCCGTGGTTGATGCTTAAGATACTATGGTCATGTACTAGATGACCCACAGCCTGTGAACATACTGTAGTAGTTTTTCTAGTACTAGAGTTTCTAGTAGTTTTTATTCAAAAGTTTAACATGAGCAATGACAGCACACTTCCACAGAAGTTGCCAAAACTGATTAACATGAGCATTCTACTTCTTTTATAGTTATCAATACAAATTTAAGCACAGAAAGCATTCATTGGTGACAATGTATGATTGATGCCCCCTGAGCACTTTCCCATGCTGGGGCCTGTTTCCAACTGCCTTATCCTCAAACATTGTTGACGTGTCTGCATGCCTTCCCCCATTATTGCTATACCATCCCTTCTCGTAACAACCCAGCACCAGGCAGTGTTCACTTTCACCCGCAAGCACTCATTCAATTACCGAGTAACAACAAATGATTTGTAGGATACAATATAGCAGCAACTAGCACTGTTTAAAATATGAGATACATTCCGGCTCTCAGTAATGGTTGCCTGCATTCTAAGCCACTTGCTAAGCTTGCAAGGCATGCATGTTCAGATACACAATATACATTCCCTCTCCTTTTCACTCATAAATATGACAGGGATGCACTGAGACCTGACATATAATGAACTCACCAGGGCCTGCCCCTCTGACATCTCAAGGGATCATCTCTGCATCTCAGGGTTTGGCCTGGAAATCTCTGGGCCTGAGATTGTCCTGACCTGGCAATCCTATTCAATTAGATCACATGAAGGGTTGTGTGTCTCAGTTGCCAATTTCATAACTTTTCATGGGTTGGTAAGGCAAACATCTCTAGTGAGGAGACTTGTCTTCTCCTAGAGGATTTTTACACTACATAATTATAGCACTATGATGCCATCCTGTGGAATCATGGGATATGCAGTTTGATGAGGCACTTGAGCTCCCTGACAGAGAAGTCTAAATAGCCATCCCTAAACTGTAAGTTCCATGTTGCCAAGAAATTAAAGTGGTATCATAGCACTATAATTCTGTTATTGTAAAAAGGCTGTCGATATCCTCTGTGAAGAACGTAAATGCCCATCAGGAAGGCAGAAAAATTTCCTCACTGCAAAAGTCTACATGTGTCAGTTCTGTTTAAATCAGAGGAAGACAATGTGCAGCTGGGAGACTGTGTTTGTGGGGCATTTACCCCACATTTGCTGCTTCTGTCTCTGACAAAACTACACTATCAAAAATCAAGGAGAAAAAAAGTTTTGTTCTTTCCAGAAGGGAAGCCAGTAGCATTCTGTGGGAACATCTTCTGGCACTCTCTTGCGCCGTACAGAGTTACTATGGTTGCCATCAAATGTCGGTGTCAGCCATGGTAGCCAAATTGAAGGCCACCCGTTTTTGAGTGCAGATAACAATAGCAGTGACCTGTGGTTGGTTCTGGATGCCTGAGTGTGGCTCCTTGGTTCCCAGAAATTGCTCATTCACAATTTAAACGAAGCCTTCCTTAATTTGTATCAGAAACTTGTCTGTGTTACCTGAAGTTTTGGTCAAAGGCAAACTCATAGCCATCTGTTTCCACATTTATTTATTGCCTCAAAAAGTCAACTTTAAGAAGACCAAAATTAAATTGTACATCCTTTGCATTCACATCTATACTTTTTAAAGAAATTGTAGTGAATTAGTCAGTTTGTATCCACACTGTACAATTGTTGTTTAATGTTAACTGTCAAGACAAGAAACTTATGTTATGCTAGAAAGTGCTGGTTTATTGCCACAAATTACAGCAATAGAGATCTCTAGGAGGGCTCTTCACTGAACTAAATATCTCAGAATTCCATAGATGGTATTGCGGCAGGTCTGCAATTCTGCAGTGTGCATGTATAAACCTGATGAGTATTGGTTTGGACCAGTGGGTGAGAAAACCCTATGGAAATACTGCACTTGCCAGTCAAGTTCAGAAGGTGAGGAAGAACTGGAGCTAGAGAGGAACTGTAGTTTCCAGGGCTGAGGAGTATGCCCTTTACACTTTGAACAAACTGGTGGGTTTTTTTTTTCAGTTATGTGCTTAAAAAGAAACAAAAGGTTACATTCTTTGTAGAATAATTTCTATACTGTATTTGTTTCTATTTTGTATTTAAAAAAACAACTTAGGGTTCTAAGGTTGCACCAAATTTGGCAATAATACTGAGCAGCACCGGCAGAAGAGTCCTGCAACAGGCACTTCATTGAGACCATGAAACTATTTGGGCAATGCATATGTGTCAAATATATATATATATATATCTAGAGAGAGAGAGAGAGAATTGTATTGTTAAAATTATGTAAATTGAAATTTAACATGCAATTGTGTTTGCAATCTTTGATTATAGTTGGTTCCATAGAAAGAGGTACACATGCACCATTGCGGTCCCATAGCTGGTCCTATAGAAAGAGGTACATATGTACCATTAGGTTGGTGCAGCAAAAACAGTGGAGTATAAGTAGACTCTAGTCTACTGGAGCTAATCTACTAGAGTCTATTAGTCTTTAAGGTGCCACAACACTGTTTACTTTTACCAGTTTGCCAGCTTGACAGGGGGCTCAGCTGTGAGAAAGACTGATACATAGTAGTGTTAGAAACCCAAAAACTCTAGGTTCAGAGCCAGAGTTCTTTGGTTAAATTACGATCCCTCTGTTCCAACAGTAAAAAAAGACAAACTGTAAAAATATACATATGTAGATATAGATATATATAAAACAGAGGACAGCTATTTTCTGTGTTTCTGCCCCCCTCCCCAAAATAGAAAGATTTTACAGGTTGCTAGAATGGTTTTGAAACATATGTGATTTTCATTATACTCACTGAGAGACGAATAAGGGGCACATTCGGAGCACTGGCAACATAAATATTTGATTTGTTTTGCTTTCTAATACAATTCTACCTTTTTTAGCCAGAGCATGGAAAATATACCTTTTTCTGGACTACAGTTCCCTGAATCCCCCAGTCAGTATTGGTAATGGGAGATGAAGTCCTAAAAAGTCACTTTTCCAGACTCTTTTTTTCAGGCCATGCTATGTGTGGGGAAGGGAAAAGGAAAGAGTTAAAATGAAAGCAGCCAGTCCAGAGCCTGTTGGTGTGGACAAGAAAATTCCTGTTCTTCAGCCTTTAAGTGGGATTGAAAAGAAAAAGCTGGAGGAAAGAATGTACTTGGACATTCCCCAGCAGACATTAATAACAACAACAATAAATAAAACAATAGTATTAATCAGCAGCAACAGATTTGGCAGTGGCTGGATTGGAAGAATTTACTAATGCAGATCTCTGGGAAACATATTTTTTATGCCATACTGTCTTAATGCTACATTGGAGGTGGGACTCTATTGTGAAGAACTGAGGTTTGGCAAATGCTCCTACTTCTTAGTACTCATTATTCAATGTCTCTAGTCCTCCAAAGTTACTGAACACTTAAGAAATCCATTTCATACTGTTAACTGTATTAGAAGTCATTCGAATTGAATCCAAAATTGGTTGTTCATTTTGTACTTATAATTCTTCTCCAATTTATAGCTTAGCATTCCTTATAAGGTAGGAAAACAGTCATGCATCCCTACAAGTCTGCTTGGACTGTTTCTAGCATCATTCTTCCCTGCTGGCTGTGCTGGGAGTTGCAGTCCAACCACATCTCGAGGGCCACATTATTTCCATCTTTATCATAGAAGGTCAGGGTGGCTACTGAGGGTCATCCGAATATTGTAAAGTGGCATCATTCATTGAAAGATCAGTGTGGTGTGGTGATTTGAATGTAGGACTTAGGACCTTGGGAGACTGGGATTTAAATTCCCATTGAGCTCTGAAAACTCACTGAGTGACCTTGGCAAGTCATACTTTTTCAACCTGATCTTAAGGCTCTTACAACAGGAGACCAGTTCTATCTGATCTTCTCTGAAGAGAATTTTAAGTGTCTGGCCCCATATTTTCTTACTTGACTCTGCCAAGGCAAACTTTGGCAAAGTATCCTGACATAAGCTGCCTGGCAGCTTTTGATTCAGCAGCCGCAGCTACAGCCAGAGTGGTAAGAGAATACCCAACAGTGTTTGGGTTGGAGGCCCTGAGCAGCTGGCTCTGTCTTGAAGGAGAGAGCAATGCTTTCAGTTCACACTGAGTCATTAAGGAAGTTCGTAAGCTCCTCAAGTGAGAGCATGTGATGACATGACAAACTCAAGGGCAATAGAAGCTGGCAAGAGTTTCAGAGACAGATTAGATTGCCTCCTGACAAGCAGAAGGAAAACACCCCAACACCCACACAACCAAAACTGGCTTTTGAAAGTGCTACGGAAGTAAATAAGGAGCAACACAGTGCACCAAACAACCAGTATGAGGACAGGGGATGCCAAGAACTGGGCCTCTCTCCTATCAAAGCACATTCGTTCCAAGGCTTAATGAAGTCAGAGACCATTAAGGAGAGCTGGGGAAAAACTGCCTGCCTAAAATACCAAGTGCTAGATTTCCCCCTTTTCAATGGAAATGGACAGTACCAGAACACAATTTGGAGAGGAGCACCATGAAAGAAAGAGAAAGAAAGAAAGAAAGAAAGAAAGAAAGAAAGAAAGAAAGAAAGAAAGAAAGAAAGAAAATCCCAAAAACACAAAAAATAAATAAAAAATGTATCTGGTCTCTCATCTCAGCATATGAGATTTGGACAGGAAATATTTTGATTCATTTCCATCACATGTTTGAAAAGAGGCAGCTCTCTATTTTCAGCATTAGCTTCAAACACTGGGCCGCACAAGCCTCTTTTCTTAAAACATCAAAGAGTGTTTGTAGTACTGTGATAATAAAAATGCTAGTATTGATAGAACAGCATTTCTGTGCTAGATTAGATTAAGGAATCATCTAACTAACCATCCAGTTTCCAATCAGGGTGAGATAAAACCCTTGATGAAGCAGGATGTAAAGGCAATGGTCCTCCTCAAGTTTTCCTATTCCAGTGGTTCTCAACATTTTATCTCTCAGATGCTTTAGACTTCAGCTCTAAGAGGTGCGAGGCAGTCAGAAACCCCAGAACTGTTTTTATGGGGGTGGGGAGCTCAAAAGACAGGTCGTTATTAATTTTGCCTTCTTGCAAGTCCTTGCTGGGGGAAGGAAAATTATTTTTCCCATCCATTATCACTGAAACATCCTGAAATATGAAGACATTTACAAGCACAATGTCTTCCTAGAAGTGTCTTCCACATGCTCAATGTAGCTTGCTCCGAAGTAAGTCTGCACAGATGGATTTTAGGCAGCCTTTATTGTTCTTGGGAGGGCTCAATGACAACAGCAGGCATAATTATTTCTTAGTGCTTGATCACTTAGCACACTTCTCTCTAATAACACCAGGGAAGGCTCAATTACATAGGACTCTTGGTAATTTAATGTTGCCAGATAATTTTGGAGGGAGGGTCAGCCCCTCCTAGCCTAGGAGAGGCTCAAGCCCCACCCTACTACCCCTTTGACTCCAGGGTCTATGTGACCAACAGTGAGGGATTGGGAACCAGGCCATAACACACATGCCAATTTATATTTAATCTCAATTAATATTTGCTAATTAAACCATATCATGGAGTGGGGGTGTATGGCCTGGTAACAGGATTGGGATGATCTTTTGAGACAAGAGTTAGAGGAAGTCTGAAAGTGAGGAATGAGAGACTCCAGAGACAGCCTTCAGGTGAAAGCTGAGCCCAGGGTGAGAACAGGTTGCATTGGACTGAAGGCAAAGGTGGGAAAGGTGCAGCCCTCCAGATGTTACTGGGCCACAACTTCTGTCCCCATTGGCCAGTATAGCCAATATGCCCTCCAACTGTCCTAACTTGGCAGGGGCTGTCCTAATTAATCCTCTGTTGTCCCACTTTTTCAACTGCATCTAAATAGTCCCAGTTTCGTTCTCCTCCTCCCACTTCCCCCTTTGTCTTTGTTTTCAGTTGCTGCAAATTGAGTTCAAACTGCAAAGTTGGGGGGGAGAGAAGAAGTTAGAAGCTCTTCCCAGTAGACTCAGGCAAAAGTGAACCGCTTGACCTCTCCTAGCTTGTGTGATCTTCTTTAATAACTTTTGCCACTGTCACCACAGTCTGATGTTGTTGGGGCGCAGGTTTCCCAGTTCTTATTTGTGAAACATTGGAGCGTATGAGCCAATGATGAGGAATATTGTGAACTGCAGTTCAGCAATCTCTGGAGCGCTGGATTTTGGCCACACCTGGCATAAGACAAGGCAGAGTAAAGTTCTGGAAGAAGATGAAAAAGCATTTGATTGCAGTGAGCTCCATCTAGACCACTGAGCTACAAAGGGATGGAGTTTGACAGATAAATTAGTGTAAGGTTATTAATAAGAAGTGAAGCTATATTCATCATAGGAAGCTTCTTAAGGAGACAGTATGATTGTTTGAAAGACCGGAACAGCAAAGACAATGAACAGTAAGAATAGTGAGCATTACAAATCACTCTGAAGTAACTATGTTTTGATCTTACTATACTAAATATTGAATTTAATTAATTTTCTTCCTATAATTATGAAGTTCTGTTCTGTTCCATCTCATACCCTTACCCACTCATGGTAATGAAGAAGGGTAACAAGAAAATACGACAGCTCATATTCCATGGTGGGGGCAGGAACAAAAACTGGAAATCATGTATTTGAATCAACAAAGGAAAAGGAGGCTAAGCTCTACACCAGTGGTTCTCAACCTATGGGTCCCCAGATGTTTGTGGACTTCAGCTCCCAGAAGCTCCAGCCACTATGGTCAATGCTCAGGGCTTCTGGGAGCTGAAGTCTAAAAACATCTGGGGACCCACAGGTTGAGAACCACTGCTCTACATGCTCATAGATGGAATAGATTTTGTTCTTTTAAAAAGCCCGAAGTGTTTTGGCCTGTTTATATTTTTGGCCTTCTTCAAGGGCATAAATCCAAAAGAAATGTCTCGAGTCGCTACTGCACTCGAGAACCAGACAGGTATGTATGATGTTTCAAAGGCCTGATGAAAAAAAAGGTCTTGACTTGCCTATGGAAGACTAGCGAGGAGAATGCTAGTGTAACTTGTCTAGGAAGGGAGTTCCAGAGCCTGTCCCATGTTCCTACCTGAGGTACCTGTGATGGTGTTAGAAGAGAGAGGATGCTTGCCTGCACACTCTAGAACAGAGCTTTCCAAACTTTTCAAGTTGGTTACACACTTTTTAGACATGCATAATTTTGCAACACACAGTAATTCAGTTTTACTGGCAAACCGGAGGTTAAACTAACCCTTATAAGAGATACAGACACATACATAAATAGTAATAACAAAATGTATAGGGACACAACTTATCTCATGAAAACCTTTCATATGTTTTTAAAAATACATGATTTATAAATAATAACATACATTTCCAAGATTATAGGCAACACACCTGCACACCTTAGGCACATAACGTGTTGCTGCACTCCATTTGGAAAGCCTTGCTCTAGAAGATGTAATGAGATGTAAAATTATCTCCTCCCCAGTGGATGAGCTGAGCACTTCTGTGGTAGCAGAGAGAGAGAGAGAGAGAGAGAGAGAGAGAGAGAGAGAGTGTGCATGTGGTGTATATCATAGTCCCAAAATGTGGCTTATGGCCTTCTGAATAAGAGTTGGAAGAGACATGTGGCCTTTCAGGGATTGATGAACTGCAACATCCAACAGGGCCAGCCAGCATAATGAGTGGTAAGGGATGACCGCAGCTGGCAACATTTGGAGATCCAGAAAATCCATGTTCTGAGATCTGTGAAGGTACAGTACACTTATCTTTGTCTTTCATAAGCAAGCAGGTAGATGTGAGATTAAGACCACATAACACTGCACAGTGCAGAACTCATGCGCAGAGGGGAATGGAAGAAAGGATATTCTACAGAAGGAGTCAGAAGTATGTGCCCTTCTGGTTCTGGTTAGACTGCAAGTCCCAGCAGCCTTCATCAGCATAGCTAATGATAAAGAATGCTGGGGGCTGCAATCCAATCACATCTAGAGGACTGAATGCTTTCTACCTTTCTGTGCTATGGTTTTAGAATGAGAGGTTCAACAGGCCTGCTCTTAGTATGGATCACTTTGGCCTTTCTAGTGAAATGATTGCAAGCACAAAGCAAAGCAACTTTAGCTCATCCACAGCCAGACCTTACTGTTAATGCATTCCAGATAAATGAAGGGAGGTCAGGGGAGAAGGAGAAGATGAAGAGTAGCATGATCCCACCCAAGTTGAAACTCATCAGCCCAACAGCAGTTTAGCAACATTGCAGACTCTGCATTATGAACAAGGTCATGGCCAATTTAGTCATGCGGAGACAGCCCAGCCAGAGCTATAAACAGCTTTTGTTTTTAGAAACGATCTGACAGAAAAAAGAAAAGTCCTCTGTGGGTTTAAAAAACCTTAACAATCCTGGATTTTACTGAGTGTGCAGCAAGACAGCCTCTCCCTCTTCTGACTCATGGGACCTAATGGGATATTATGTCATTTCTAGACACAGTGACCAAAGCTGAACCCACTCAATCATCTGGGTGCATTTATTCTCCACAACTAGCTGCACAACCTGCTCTAACATAAATCAGGTATTCAGAATCACACTGCATTTCATAATGACTCAGACTATTAAAGAACAATCTATCAGACAGATCTTGAAATGTGAGGAAATGCATCCTAACTAAAGAATCAGACATTTTCCATCTGCCTAGTGTTCAATAAACTTGACCTGAAGCACTAGCTGGAATTTGTATGTTTAACAACAAAAGTGCATCAGCTTGTGTTGTATTTTCAGGAGGAAGGCTTATGGGTCTTTGTGGAGAATGAAGTGTGTTTGATGACAGGCACATAAGAAGGTGGTTCTTAACTTATGGTATTCCTTATATGGGTTTCTCTGCATATTGCGCCCACCACTACCCCACCTCCAGCTGCTTGACAGGAAAAGGTTGTAGGTTACTGCAGTCGCAAGTTCTTTTGTACAGGTTCATCAGGTTAAATTGGCTGTGAAATGGTATGATTTTGTTTTTAAAGGAAAGATTATACTGAGATTGCCAGCAGTAGATTGTACATTAATTTCCTACAGTTATCATTCTTCCACATCTATTGAAAGTTGTATTGATAGAATATGACTTTGAACATTCTTGCAGGAAGTTTTGTGTAAATTCTACAAATCACTTTTTGTTCCCAACAACTGTATTAAAAAGTTGCATTGATGAAATGCACTTATGATTACAAAGTCTGTGTGGTATATTCTTAGAATTGCTCTTTCATTCCTACAGTGTTTACAAACCATATTGAAAGTTGCATCAATAAAGTGTTTGTGTGGGGGCGGGGGTAGGTGTATTCTTGCACAAAATCTGTGTGTAAATTCTTGGAATCACTCTTTTGTTCTTTTAGTCTTCAGAAAACCATTACTTTGACTACTTTTGCACAAGGAGTGTGTATCTTGGATTGCTCTTAAAAACTACATAGCTCTGCTGCTCTTTTAAAACATGAGAATTATTGGGTTGTTGAAAATGGGTGACAAGCCACAAGAGTTGTGATGAGAGTTGTGCACTGGGTTTAGTAGTTTGGAGAAAAGCTCTCCCAGGCACTAACTCTCTCCCGAGCAATAACCTTACAGGCTACAGGTTTTAAAAATGGACAGTTAAGCAGAGTACCTACAAAAACAAGGAAAGAAAAAGAAATCAAGTTGAAGACAAGCTGATTTTGAAACATAAACAACTATTTCTTCATCAAAAGACAGAAAAACATAGCAGCAGAGCCCAACAGAACATTCTGTGTGCAATACAAGCTATTTCTCAAAAGAAAAGAGGGGGAGAATGGCACAGGTGCTAAAAACCCTTAACCTGACCAAACTAAAGGGGCAGAAGGTGTGCAGCTAAGCTTAAAGGACTGCAGACTAAGGCCCTTTCCACACCAGGCAATTAGAACGGGGCAGTGTGTCCTCTGACGGAGGTCGTCTGCACCTTGGAGCGGACTAGGAGCAGACTACTAACCGGAGATCCGCACCTCAGTCTGCTCGAAAATGACCCCAAGTGGTCCTCCAGCGTGTTTTTTAAAGACTGCAAAAAACTGGTCTTTATTTTCCTGGAACGCGCCATTGTGTTCCTGCTCCCTTGCGTAGATTTGCAGGCTCCCTGCGGAGGGCGGGCTTTAGGTGTGGCGAGCTTCAGTGGTTGGTCGGGACCCACAACCAACCAGAAGCCGCCATTTTGGAAGCCGGAGCAGTGCAGATCTTCAGACCTTTCACCGCTCCGATTCGCCCTGGACCAAGGAGGAGCCCTGCGGAAGGTCTTCAAGGACAGTCCGCGTTGCTTCAGGCCCCAGAAGAAGCAGTAGGTAACAGTACGGAGCAATTCCCTTGCCTCGTGCGGAAAGGGCTTAAGACACATACATGGATTCTGTCATCCTTCAGTGGGAAAAGTCCAGTTGGCTGGGTGGCTGAAGATCAGGGCAGCAGATTCTTCTCTTGGGAGACTTTCTGTCATTCTTCCAGGCTCTTTCTTGTCTCTCTCCACAAGGTCTCCCCTCTGGCATTCTTCCAGGCTCCTTCTTTTCAGCCTTTTTCTATCTCAGGTGTGGGTCTGCAAGTTTGTAGCTACAGGCAGGCTCCTTTCTTGTCTTAGGGGAATCAGCTTTCTCTCCAAGGCCATTTCCACACAGCAAAGGTCCCTCTCTTCATTTCTTTGCAGCCCTGGCAGGGAAAGGAGTGCACCAGGAACACTCTCCTCTGCACCTTGCCAGGTCGCTATGGAAGGGAGTGCGTTGGCCCCGCCTCTTCCCTTCTCCAGCACAGCTAGGCACTTGCCATTGCTGTGCTGGGGAGAAAGGCATTGCTAGCACAATTTCACCCTCCTGCACAGCCAGGATGGTAAGTATAAAATGGCTTTTTTTCCATTTTTCAAATACTGCGTGTGTGTAATGCAGGGGGACAAGATCATGGCAGGAGCACAATGACGTCATGTAGAAGCACAACTCGTGGAGTTCTGCCATCGTGTCCCAACTGCAGGGCAGCCATGCCATGTGGAAAAGGCCCAAGTCTTTGTGCATCTGTATTCAACACTTTCCTAACTTGAGGGCTGTCAACTGTATTCAAGGGGGTGCCTTCTGGAAAGGACTAACATGGCTTTAATGTTATACTCTGGAGGTTCAGAAGTTTAGATTTGAATATGGCCTCTGCTCATTACCTTCTGGGGAGCAGTAATGACTCTTAAGCAATCTGAGGAGAAACAACAGATTCCTCACACATAGGACAAAGCCAGCCCAGCAGACCATTAGCAATCTTTCAAATCCGGATGGGCTCTCCCAACATCTCTGGACAATGCACATTACCTTACAATGGGAAATATACTAGTCTGAACCAGTTTTGCAGGGTTTCCATTCAGTGGAAGTGAACAAGTCATTTAAGTACTGATTGCTCTCCCAAGTACAAGAAGAAGCCATTTCCTTATCAGCAGGAGTGGGAGGTGGGTGGGAAAGTCCCAGCTTGGATTTTAAAATGAAGCCTGATTTCTCCAAGATGGACATGGGGTTAATATTTACCAAGCATAACTCATAACAGAGTGAAGAGACAAATATGTCACACCCATTATGAAATATGCAGATGTAGCCATGTAGCAGATTCCCTGAGCCCTGCATGCAGTGTTTCCACTTGGAAGACATACTTTCAAACATTTTTCCAATAAATGTATATTTTGCCTTTCTTCCAAAAGGCAGCAAAGTAACTAAAAACAAAATATATATAAAATGAATATAATGAAAATATATGAAAAGGTTTTAAACAGTTAAAATATAAGAAAGAAATAGCAGTCTCTGTCAGTTATAATCCCTGTTAGATGTCAGAGGCCTGCTGAATAAAGGACAATGGGAGTGGGCAGCCCAACCTCCCTTTGCAGAATTTTCCAGATTCAGGATCACTGAAGACATAAAGAAAACACAGAGGACACCAGAATGCAATGGACTGCCAATTATGCCCTCTGGATTCTCCATAAAAAGTGAGAAAATAAGGAATAGCCATTCCCAGATAAGTAAGTAACATGTAAGCACAATTTAAGAGTTCTTTGCTTCTACTTTAAGGCAGAAGGAATATGAACATGTGAACCAAACAGTACTTCAACCTAAAAGAGAGAGAACGGGAAGGAGAGAAACATCCAGGAGAAATGTAGTTGTCGGGGGTGTGTGTGTGTCATGCAACAGTGCTACACACAGGACTGACATCCTGTTAGTAACATATACATATGACATATGAGTCCATCTTACACCAGTGTACATCTTTTGGTGTTGTAGAGGTGGCATTCTACCTTCTGCAATGACCAAATTCTTCCCCCTCCCCAGCCTCACACTGTTGCCATGATACCCCCAAGTGCTATTCCATGGCTGGGGAAAACTGGGAGGTTGGGACAATCATACAGGCCCATGATATCATCAGCTAAAACCAGCAAACAACGTCATTGGTTTGTGTTTCTGACCCTAGCCTACTCACTAGCCACAGAGAGTCTTTGCAGGGGGTGCTATCACAGCAAAACCATGAGTCCTGGGGTAGTGAGAGGGGAGCTGTAGTGGAGTATCACCTGCAGAACTCTTATGTTATGCCGGGCAATATAGGATCTTGGGCATTACGTGTAACCCCTTAACCCCAAATGTACATGTAGCATTGTAACTGTTGTGCATAAGTGAGCATATCCGGTTCTTTGGAAACGTAAACTTGAAAATCCAATTGTGAAATAAAAACGAAACAGCGTCATCCACTCAAGATTCCATAATCATGTTGTTGGAACGGACCTTGGAGGTTAGGTAATCCAGTGACCTACATATAGCAGGTTCCACGGTGCAGAATGCAACTCCGTCTCTGAAAAATAACTACCTAGTCCAGTCCAATCCCAAACACTTTTTGCAGCTTCTTAAGTCTCCAAGTCTCACAATGGTTCTAGACCTTCCACTTTTAATTTTTAAGATTTTTTTTCCCAGGCAAAAAACTGCCACAAAATGCTTCAACCCATCTATGAGGTGGCTGTAAAATTAAAAGCACACCCTCCCTGACCCCTGTAAATCAGCCACATATATCAGTATTGAAACCCAGAATTCTTGTCACTTGTGGGGGTGATTTTTGGCCTGCTGGAGGAGGGGCAAATTTTGGCCCATTTCCCTTTGCCCATTTCTACTCTATGCTTGGTTTAAATAACCCCCAGGAAAGGAGTGCCACCTGACATAATTTCCCAACTTTGTCATTGTTTGCAACCTTTCATAATCATTTAAAGCTTTCATGTTTTCTATATTCAATTATGGATGGTCCATATATAATTTTACAGATTACTCCTTTTCTTTATGAACTGGCACAGTTTAGATAATTCCTCCCAGGCATCCAACAACTGTAAAGCACAAAGATGGAAGCTGCACAAAAGGAAGAGAGAAATCGACCGTTTCTAAACCCTTAATGTCTGTGGGGGCTTATTTAAAGTCAGAGCTTGAAGAAATATTTATGACGTCTAAGATCTGAGCAGAGATGTGAACCCACTAGTCATTTCTATGAAAACATAGGGAATATACACAAACTAACAATTTAATTTGTTTAAGAATTGTGTCCGTTTGCCCTATCAATATGAAAACCCTCCAAGTTAACAGACTTCATTTCCAGAGAAAGAGGATTTAGTCTGGATATAACAGTCTAGCTACAGTACTAGATGGCTATCGACAGGATTTTGATATGGCATCACCACCCTCTAGTGGCCTACTATTAGAAAAGCATTCTCAAATTGATAATATTGTATAATGTCAGTCTCATACTTCAATATATTGATCAGATTCCTTCCTTTTGTTCTGTTCTGTTCATACCAACGTTTTGATAAGAGGTGTTCTCTCCTTTATCAATTACTATCCTCTATCAATAAGTTCAAATCTTGTTCTGCTCACATAAATATTAACACTATTGCATACCTAGTAAGCAGTTTCCCAAACTGTATTTAGCAAATGTGGCACATATACCATACACCTGTGTCTGGTGCAGACATTATTTCTGCAGAGAAAATAGCAACATACCTGGATCAAGCATAGTATCCTGTTGCGGAGAAGCCTAACAGGCAAATGCATATAGAAATCTCTTAGCTTTCTTGCTCAAAACATGAAGGTGATGGGTAAGATATACAGGAATATTTGGGCCAAGGGCAGTGTGAGCAGTGCAACAGCCACTATGTTGGATACTATGCTTGATCCTATTTCCTGGTCATGCAGAGGTTTCTACATGCATTCAGATGGGCAGATACAGAAGCCCCTTTTGGGGAGCAACGGGGTATCCAACATAAGAAAGTTGGGGTGGAAACAGCGAGAATGGTGTAATTGGAGGCACTGGGGCAAGGCACACAGTCCCCTGCATGCCTTGCTGTTTCTGATTTAGGAATAGTTTTCTTGTTCAAGCAAACCCATAATCCCCAACATACAACCGAGTTCTATTTTTCAAATGGAAGTGTGTCAGAACAAGTAAAAGCTAGCAACAGGTATTTAAGCAGATTCTATTTTACAAATTCTCATTGGCTTTCTTAACATCTTTGTTTAAAAAAATACTCCAGCTCCACTCAAAAACTTGTTCAAGATTATAAAGACACAGAATGTGCAAACATTTTTTTAAGCAAATATTTTTATTACTGAAATACCCACCCATTATTTGTTTAAATCTGTACATGCATTTCTTCCATTTGGAAGAAGTTTCTAAAAACAAAAAAAGAAATCCAGAATGGGGTCAGCTTTGCTTCTGCTCTGAGCTGAATCCAAGAGAAGAAGAACCATTGCATAAACAGCTTTTCAGTGAAGCAGCTTATCAAATGAAGCACAAGAGGTGAATATAAAACCTAGCTTTACAATCAGTTCAAAAAGGAAAACACCAAACTGGAGGGAGAAAAAAGAACAAACTTTAAACACTCACTCTCAGGAAAATCCCTTTTTCCAACTTTGCTTGCCAGAACCGCAATGGGAAAAGAAGCTAATGATCGATCAAAGAACATCCTCCATGAATTACCCATCCCTCTTACTGCACTTTATTCTAGCATGATAAACTCTAACTAAGTTATAATGGTCAGCCCATTTCTTGCATTTATTATGACCACCCTGCAACTCAAGAAAGAGTAGCATTAGTACTGTGGAGATATATATGTAAAGAAAAGAGAGAGAGAGAGAGAGAGAGGAATGACATGTTCTTCACAGAATTGGAAGCTAACCTCTAGAATAACTACCTTAGATCAGCTGAAATCTTCACTGAGGATAAACTGTCTTTCCTCCTTCTATACTGGGCCAGGACACAGCTATAGTGCACAGACCTACCAACCTGAACATTGAAGATGGTTTGGACTTGCAACATATGAAGGATTTCCATAATCGCCTTCTTAGAGCCTTCTTAAAATGGAAGCTCCCTTTGGAACAGCCATTGTCATATGGCCAGCTGTGATCCAACTGTCATCCCTGTTTTCTCATAGGGCTACCAGTCTTTTCCTCTTCCAATTACCCCTACAGTACTGTATTCCCTTCGGTGCAATTCCCCCCCGAACAGAATCTGCTATGGCTGCTGGATGCAGAAACATCTCCATAATAGAGATCCTCATAGTGATGACCAACTACATATGACTCTGGATCCTGATGGCACCTGTATGTCCATGGTGAGATGTCATTGAAGAGTCATTGCTTTCATCAACAGATGTAACCTAATGCCCAGAACAAGTGCTTCCCCCAATCTCCAGTACAAGACATCTACTCTAGATATCCTTTCACCATAACAAAGAGATAACACAATTACACAAAAATCATACTGGGAGAAAAATATATAGTCTCAATCATCACCTCTATAAAAATTGGCAACCCAAGAACATATACTGATGAGCCTGTGGAGACTCACCCATGCTGTATACATGCAGTCTCTACAGTGTCTCCAAGCTAAAAGAAAGGAGGAGGTATGTGGCAGAGAATAAAGAACTTCAATATTCCCTAGCCACACACTCTTTAACTATAGGGTAACTGGTGAAATCATAAGCTTGTCCCTGGGTCAGTCCTCATCCTGACTCATGTCAAGGATTGAGCAGCTGGTGACTAAAGGTCTTTGCTGGGTTCACGTTTGTGTATATGATGGGAAAAATATAGCAAACAATGCAACAACAATTTCAAGAGACAATTCAGTAGATTCGAGGAAGTGACAACAAAACAGACAGAGACATCAGATTAACTAGGCAAGCCATTCTCAACTGTGGGTCTCCAGATATTGTTGCTGGGACTACATCTATCAGTATCCATAATCACTGGCTGTGACAGTGCCATCCAATAATATCCGGGAACACAAGACTGAGAACTAGAGAAAGGATTCTCCTTTCTGCTATGTGCATGTTGAAGAGAAACTCCCAAACCAACAAAAGTAGCCAAAGCCCCAGAAAAGCATTTGAGTTATGTACACATCTCAGTGGTAGCAGAGAGCTTGAAAACAAGCGGGGGAAAGAAGAGTATTCAGACTCTCTTCACAAGTCAGAAGTGGATAAAAATAAGGAAGTGGCTGTCTAAGCATGGTACTGGCAGTAAAGTTTCAGGACATCACATGAGTAGAGGAAGACTTAAATGGCCTGCTTCACTGAACAGTCAAAAGAGACAAAGGGGCTGGCCCAAGCCTCTGATCCCTCAGAGAATCCATGGCTGCATCACAGCCTAATTGATTTGCAGCAATGCTGGTGAGTGATGAAGACAATCTGGATATGAGGAGGAAGGAAAAGTTGTGTTTGCGCTGGGGCCGCTTGCAAGGCCAATAGTCTCTCAGTACTTGGGCACTTTGGTGTACTCTTCAGTGTGTATGTTCTTGCAGAGGCACATAGAGAGCACCATTCCCAGGAGCTAGAGAAAGGGGAAAAAAGAAGTTCAAGTAGACTGAATATTGAAAAACTCTGGACAAACTTCAGTGAATGTTCAAACTGAATCTTTAACCTGCACCCACAACCAGGGCCAACCAAAGACATTTCACTGTCTGAGAAGAAGGACAAGATGATGCCCATTCCATTCCGCATACGAAAGCCAAAACGTGGACCAACATGTCAATCTTATAAACACTGGCATAGATGATAGGGCATACTTAGACAAACCCAGGAGAGAGCAGAATAGGCTAGGCAAATGCAGGAGAGGCTGCAGTCTGGGCATGTAAAAACCTGAATAAGGTTTTCCAACTTCATTTGGCTGCTGCCTCCCTTTTTCTGTGCAGCTCTGAAACCAATGTGAGGAACAAACTGGCTTCTGAGCAGCCAAGACTGGTGGGAGCCAGGCAGACAAGGCACAGAGAACAGCACAAGAGAAACCGGTGGGCATATAAGTGGGTGGATGGGCAATACCAGCACCGCCATCATTGCTCCTTTGCTTCCCATGAGTTGGCCAACTCTACTGAGGAGCAAGCCAACAGATGAGGAGTGGTAGCAGCAAGAGCCAAGAAGAGGAGAAACAGACAAGGCGGAGTTAATGAATTACCACTCCTGTTAGAAGTGGGTGATAATATCAGGATCATCTACCTGGTACTCTTGATGTAAAACATCTCAAAAAAACAGGCAAGAAGAAAGGCAGGGGAAATTTCATATAGTTTTATATAGTTGGCCTTCCACATTCACCGATTTTACTTTTGTGGATCTGATGATTTGTGGATTTGATTAACATCTTCTCTCCAGTAATCTCCAGGTCCTCCAGTGTGATTCTATGGACATAGAATCATACTGGAGAACATAGAAATTCCTAGAAAAGTGTTCTCTCACATTAAAAAAACAGCATTGGTGGTTTTTATTTATACTCATGGTTTTCTACTTTTGTAGGGTTTTTCTCCCCTAACTGTCGCAAAAGTGAAGGGTCCAATGTACAGCTTCCAAAGAGCTGTGTTAGTGTCTTGCAGCATAAAAGGAGGAACGAAGATGGAGGAAAAAAGAAATGCAGCTGAACCTTTAAGATTTTCTTTTTTTTTTTAGCATGAGCTTTCATGGATATAAATCCACTTATTCAG
The DNA here is from genome assembly GCA_948472985.1 of Iguana delicatissima. Classification (NCBI taxonomy): domain Eukaryota; kingdom Metazoa; phylum Chordata; class Lepidosauria; order Squamata; family Iguanidae; genus Iguana; species Iguana delicatissima. Next base: position 818,033 of record CAOKZL010000187.1, on the reverse strand, counting down.
ATGCAGAACTAAGTGGTACTAAGGTCTCAGGCATAAAACATATTTATACAATTGTGAGAGTGGGCCAGAATGTAATATGGTTCAGAAAGATATAAACCATGAGCTACATTTTCAAAGGGCTGCATAAGGTGATACAAGTCTTTGAGATCTTTACAGTAGTTGGTTAGTGTTGATGTGTAAAAGACCTGAAAGACCTGTGTCACCTTATACAGTCCTTCCACTTCCACTCTAGATGGCTAAAATTGGTGCATTCCACTGTGGAAATAATTTCTACAATGTGTGAAAGCAATAATGGTGTTATGCCAGAAAAGCTTCATCTCATAGATTTGTCCTTTAGATTGAAACAGTGACAAAATTCAGAACAAGTTTATGGAAACTGAATGATATAAACATTTCAGAAGCCTAAGGAATGAACAGAGAACTGGGCTTTTTGAAAAAAGATGAATTTAGGTTCAAAATATATTACTTAGGCTGATGTTTTCCTTAGTTCCACCATCTGCCTTTTTAAAAAAAAATCATAAAAAACACTAATAGTGCAACTTTTCTTTGTAAATACAGCATTTACATGAAGAGAAATTGAGCATGAAAACCAACCCTCCCCTTTATTTTGTTTGATTTACTGTTTTCTAACCTACTGTCAAAATAGCCTTTTGTAAAATAGAAGGTTCCATTAACCAGGCGTGGCTAGATTGTTTCAACTAATTGCAATTGCTGGTTGTTTTGTCAAGACCCCACATACTGCAGAAAATAAAGACTCAGAAAAATGGTAATTCGTGCTTGGGGGCAAATAAAACCATGCAGCAAGCATACTGGACAATTATTTAGCATTTCAGAAATTACAAAAACTTGATACTATAAGACAAGAAGGGTTCTTCTTCCAACCAGATCATAAGATTAGGGTCCAAACACAGGGCACATCTGCACTGAACATGTTATCCTGGTACCTACCATGGAAGCTCAGTCATGGGGCTAGAAGAATAGCTTTTCTGTGGATACTTTCAAAGCTTGTTGCCTTTACTTACAGGTATATTAAGAACCAGCCCAATATGCTTTCTGTAAAAAAGCAGGAAAAAGAAAGCTTACCTCAATGACAGCAACACCTGTGCAAACTCCAAGAATGATGCCAAGGTTCTCCTGTAACCAATTCTGCACACCTTTCATACAACCCTGGGAGAAAAGACGTATAAAACACTGACTTGGATATGAATCTCTACAGGAGGAAAAGATCAGAAAACTAAAGCCAGATGTAAAGTTTCTCTTTTAAGACTGGTTATTTCAGATATGACTGCAGGCACTGTTATCTTGAGCCATTGGTTGTCTGAGCTCTATATTGTCTACTCTGACAGCCAGGGGACCTTTTTCCACTGCCTACTTGCCACATGATCTTTCAAAAATGGAAGATGCCAGGGATCTGAAGCTAGGACTTTCTGCAAGTTAAGGATGAGTGCTACTATTGCATTATGGAAACTGTATGCCATAGCCTAAATTGAAGGTCTGCAGCCACCTCCCACATTTCATCTTAAAGGCACACTCCGTGCTTTAATACCATCCACCTTCCCTCTACCCCACACCAACCTACCCGCCATCACCACCATCAGCTTTGTTTGCCATCCCATTCTGATGAAGGACTCTCTAAAGGCTGAACACTATTTGGTGCTGCCTTAGTCAATAAAGCAATTGGCTTAATATAGATTTCGATTTCTTTTTAAGAAGAGCTCTTGATTCTGGGCACAATGCTATGACAAATTAGGTCCATATAAAAAAGAAGCAGCTGCTACCACAGTAGGAGAAAAAGTAGCATGTCCAGTAGTTTGTTGGCATTTTCCAGCCCTGTTTCTCTCTTTTGAAAACCTACAACAGGAGTCTGCATAATAAGACTTCACAAAGTTAAGACACACTCACCTGCTTTCTAACTGGCCAGTCCTCAAATGCGGTGGTGTTGGAAGCAGTGTCCAAAGGGCAGAAGCCCACTTCTGATGCAGAGTAAACCGAGTCATTGCTACAAGAGCAAGGATAGGATGTCTGATTTCTCTCCTGGAGAATGGTATTGTTTTTCCAGTTCTCTGGTCCACTCCAGCCACAACAGGACAGCTACATTAAAAAAAAAATCAGTCTGTGTGCTCCTTTCCATCAATACATCACAGTTTGCTTTTACTTGCATAGGTTGTTCCTGGTTTACCCAACATCCTATTTTATTTATACAGTTTTTAAATACACACCTCCCTTTAATAAAGTTGCCAGTGAGGTTTATGACTAAAATGTTAACAGCTTAGCTAGAAATAAGTCAATCAATTATCTAAGGTAATAAAAGGAACAATCAAAAACAGTAATAAGACACTGGTACAATGAGGAAGATGATCCTATTTAGATGGGTTTTGTTCACAAAGGGAGAAGTGACCACAAACAATATCAGAACTCCTGCACGCAAACCAGCAAGCATGGATCTCACAGAGACAATAAAATTTTGCTCATGTTTCACTGTTTTTCCATCTTGTCTTTGTGGGAATCTACTTGGAGGGAAGAATATTCTAATATATGAGCTCCAAACTTCCATCTGAAGTGATACAGCTCACACATAAGCTTAGTTCAGGGATGGTAAAAAGTGTGGACCTCTGGGTTTTGGTCAACTTGCATTATCATCATCCTTCACTATGTTTTAAGGGCTGATGGGATTTGCATTCAAACAACATCTGGAGCACCACATTTCCACTATCCCAGCTTACTGCCTCAGTAAAAAGTAGAATGAAGAAACTCTTATTTAGTTGCTGTCTCCTAAGTTCATAAAGGTAATGGTTTTAATTCTTCTCTTCCACCTCAGAACTATTTTGTGTCCATTTTTGCAGGTCATGGAAAAAGCAAGCTGCTCAACACTATAGCAAGTACTTTTATTGACAAGTACTTTTATTGACAGAGCCTCTTCTCTTAAACAGACTTCTACAGCTTTACTTTCCTTGTAGAAAGATTACTACCTCCCAAGACTCAGCAGTGCCTACAATACTGCAATGCTGGCTGATGAGAAAAACACAAAACAACACAAAAGCACTTCCAAATCTTTGTGCTGCCCAGCAATGAGGTTCTCTTATGTAACAAATGTAATGCTGGAGAAAGCTGGTTCAGCACACATCAGAAATAGTGGTTCTAACTACAGAAAACAAGAGTCCCTCTTTTAGAATTATACCATATTTTTTCTTGTTACACTAATTTAGAACCAGGATCTGCTACTTGGGAATGGGTTACCTCCACTCAGAGTGGAGCTTTTATTTATTTGTGTTCTGCATAGGTACAAATGGCACATGCAGAAGGTTCATGGTAAGAGTTCTGTACTCCATGCATTATATAAAATCAGTATTTCATTTCACAAATGTATGTGGTACACTTTTATGCAAAATGCACATACGTTCACAATGTTGCAATCATATGGACAATTTCTAACATCTGTCCACATTAATTCCAGCCAATGGAAATTTATGTCACAATATATATTTATGCAATGGGACTTGTTTTCATATGTGCAATCAACTCACTTACTACAGAGAATCAAGCTATGAATCAGACATTCTGTGTATACCTTAGAGGTACTGTACTTGGCAGCAACCTCATCTCATAACTCTTAGGCCAACTGTACTGCAAGTTGGACAAGAGGTTGTCTTTGTATAGACAAAACCTGTCAAGGGTGCCATACACAAAATGCAGCTGTATCACTTGGACCACTTCCTCATACATCCATTTTAGAACAGTCATGAGAACTTTCCATACCTTATTAGCATATTGTTTATTTGTGAACCATATATCCTGTCTTTCCCTGCAAAACAGCTGTGATAATTAACAATAGTACTGTTGTTGTTGTTAAGTGCCCTCAAGGCAACTCTGACTTGTGGTGACTCCCTCACAGAGTTTTCTTGAGAGGGTTGTCACTGCTTTTTCCTATGGCTGAGAGTGTGTGACTTGCATAATGTCTCCTGGTGAGTTTTGAATCCTGAGTTGCCTGAGTCCTAGACCAGCACTCAAAGAACAACATCACATTGGCTCTTTGGCAATAATGTAGAAAGTGAAAAATGTAATAATAAACCTTGCAATCAGAACTCAAATAATAAACAACCAAAACTACAATAAAAATATACAAGACATCATACATACCAAACACATGATAGCCAATAAAAACATATCAGATAACTGTAGTCAATTAAAAACGCGCGCAAAGAAAAAACACCTGAAATCCAGCTGTGCATTTCCATTTATAGAAGGAGCTGTACAAACTTTGCAGTCTTCCCTGCTGCCTCCTACACAGTGACTGACAGAAATATACCTCTAGCAAAATTTATTCAGCTCATGGGTCTCTAGCATCAGTCCAGTGATCTGAATTTCCAGAATGGTGGGAGCTGTAAAACTTATCTGGGAGGTAACAGTAGTTCATAAGTTCCCTGCTTAAATGCCAAGTCAAACTAGTCCCCAGCACATGACTGCCAAGTGTTAATAACAGTAAATCTCCAAAAGATGGAGCTCTTCCATTATTTTCCCTTCTCAACTATTAGCTGAACCAACCCTACATGTGGCTTAAGTAGAGTCTGGAAAAGCTACCTTTTGACAATAACTCCCAGAACTCCATTGGCCATGGTGGCTGGCAAGGGGGATTATGGGAGTTCTATTCCAAAAAATAACTTTCCCAAACTCTGGAAATTATGAATGGGGAGAATAATTTTTATTTGTGAAGAAAGGAAAAAGACTAGCATCCCAATAGGATGTTATTTATCCATAAAATATTTTAAAACAACAGGCTATTGCCCATTGTTAATAGAATTTAAGTACAAACTTTTAGGATGTGTCAATGATTTTTTAAACTGTAGCCACTACAGTTGGGAAACAAGTGTTGTGTGCCTTCAAGTCATTTCCAACTTATGGTGATCGTAAGGCAAACCTATAACGAGGTTTATGGGTCTGAGAGTGTGGGACATGCCCAAGGTCATTCAGTGGGTTTCCACGGCCAAGCAAGGAATCAGACTCTGGTTTCCAGGGTTGTAGCCCAACATTCAGACTACTACATCATGCATGATTATGTACATATTCAACTGCAAGGACACTAAAGTTTAATAATCAAACCACAGTTGGGCTGCCATGAACAGGCTTCATGTGTGGAAGCTCTCCCTCTTACATGTTTTTCCTTGCTGGTTTGCATACATCAAAATTTCCATTTCTGGTTTGGGAGCAGGTTTGCATATTCAGATAAAGACAACTAGACAAGGGCTCAGTGGGGGAGAGATTGAACCAAAATCTCCTCACTCCTGAACAAGATAGCCTCCATTAGCTCCTTCTTGGAGCTTTTCCCAAATTATATCTGCATTTCCCCATCATTTGTAACAGGTGAACTGGAGCCATCAGAACAAATTTTATAACCCCTATCTGCAAATGTTGGAAGCCTGGTATTGTCTGAGTCAAAAGTGCCAGCATACATTTAAGAAATGTAATAGAACCTTGAGGGTTTCAGAGGATTTTGCTGTGAGACCTGAGAGCCAGATTTTATTGTGAGGCGGTCAGGGGTACAGAGAGTGAATTTCTGTTGTGACTGCCATCTAACTCAAACCATCAAAAAAAAAAAAAAATCTTTGTGTGTGTGGAGTGGAATGGAAGGTCTTTGGAGCCACCTTGAATTCTATCTCAAGAGAAAGGCAAGGTTTAAATTCAAATAAGTAAATAAGTAAATAAAATTGACAGTGGCCAAATGATGGTTTGACAGCTACTCTCAGTACCTAGACTTAATCTACATAGTTAAATGGAACTTGACAAAATTTTAGTTGCAGAGAATTTTTAATTTTAATTTTTTAGTTACAGAGAATTAAAAAAAACTTGTATAGACAGTTAAGAAAAATTATTAAGACCAGTCTAAATGACTATCCTCATAGAGGTTTAGTGATTTCGTGCCACTTTAATTGCTTTGGGATCTGTCGTTTGTTGAAGAACTTAGCCCCCTCTGCTTAAAGAGCTCTACTGATGTAGTTCAGGAGAATACGCTACAGATCTCTAGTAGAGAATACTAAGTACTTCACCAAAATACAAATCTCAGGATTTTGTGGATTGAGATTTGATAACTAAAGTGGTATCAAAATATATTTTGTAGTTAACATTGTGTGAGTCAACAATCAAAAAAATAAATCACATACATATCACTACTCAACCTAATCTCAAATGGTACTGTGAAAACAGGCTGAAAGGTGCCAAGAATCAGCCAGCTAGAAGATGGAATTATACCAATATTTCCCAGGCCTCTTCTGGGAAGTCATTGGGTATCAGAGTGTCTGAAGAACTGCAAACTGATGTGACAATGAACCACCTCAGTATCTCCTCTGTACTGCTCTGGCAACACGCTTTTCTCTTTCTAGCACCCTTGCTGAGAATGGCCACAGAAAGAAAGAGGAAGAGAAGGAGAAAGAGTGGGGGGCAGGCTTTTATTATTAAGTGCCATTGTCAGCTTTAACTTATGACAATCCTATTAATGACAAATCTCCAAAACACCTTGTTATCAATAGTACTGCTCAGGGCCATGACTTCCTTGATTGAGTCCGTTCACTTATAATGTGGTCCTCCTCTTTCCCTACTGCCTCCCATTTTATCAAGCAATATCTTCTTTTCTAATGAGTCATGCCATCTCAAGAAATGTCCAAACTACAAAATGTTTGGTCATTGAGCTTTCAGTTAGTTCAGTTTGGTCATTTAGCTTTCAGTTAGTTCAGACTTGACTTGCTCTATGACCCACTTATTGTTCATTTTGGGGATCTATGGTGTCCATCGAACTCTTCTCCGGCACTACATTTCAAATGAGTTGATCCTCTTCCTGTCAGCTTTCTTCACTGTTCAGGTCTGGAGGACATCCAAAAATGACAGAAGAACAAATGTTCTCTACTAAGCATCCATCTGGAAGCTGCCCCAGAAGCAGTACCTCTGTACAACGACGAAAAGTACTAATGCATAAGTTTTCAGCTGTAAAACTAGATGTTAAAAAGGAGGTCCTATACATACAAGGAAGATTTCCAACATTTTCTCTGAGTTATTGTTCCTTTCATTGTTTATTCAGAAGCATCATTCATAAGGGCTAGCACCTCCACATGGGAGCAGTCCTTTAACTAACAGAGACAGAAAGAGAAAGGGTGTGTTCTCAGCTGAAAAGATGTGGAAAGGCATTCACCTAGGCCTACAAACTGGAAGCCAAATTTTCCTGGGCAGAGGCTGAAAGAGGCCAGGTTAACAGAAGAAGTTAACCTCCACATGAACCCAGCTCTTAGTTCCAATCCACAGGTTACATAAACCATTGAGAACTTTAGCCTACTGACCTGTCTTTCACAAAGATCTAAGCCAGGCCAGCACAGCTTGTGACCTACCAAGTCTGTTTATGCAGCTCACCAACCATGGATGTCAACCCAAATGCCCTGCTTTTGCAGCTTTTCTGCCAGCCAAATCTCATAATCTGTCAGGGACTTTCAAACACACAGAGAGGGCACCAAACATCTGACAAATCAGATGGTGAGGCACATTCAGCTTGGTGAGTCCCATGTTGTGCAGGATTGATCAGTACTAAAAGCTTGCCAAGGAACCTGAACAAAAACCACAAACCATATGGTAGTCAGTACTTTCTGCCTTCCAAAGTTAACTCTCCAAATTTACAGAATATTTAAAAAAAATGAGTTCCAAGATTCCCGAAAGTGAAAAAGCAGAAGGACTGTTAACTCCCAAAAGCAATAGCTATATTTAAAAACCTTACTTTAAAACAATAAACATCTTCCAGAATAACAAATAATATTCAAAAATTAAAATCAATGGGCAGGAAAATTCAGTCTTCAGCAGCAGAAAGTAACTAAAGACTGTTTCACATACATTTCACTGGATCTCTTACTGCTTCATGCTCTGGGGACAATCTATGCTAGCCCTCAATCTGCCACACTTCCCATTGTGAGGAAAACAGGAGTCACTTCATTGCATTTAGAGGAGCTTCTGCAGAGGCCTCATTCATTAGAACTGGCACCTCTTCATTGGAGCTGCCTAGTGCCATTTGCAAAACCATGGTGGCTCAATAGAGTCCTTCATGCTCATGCAAATTGTGGTGTCCATATGTACCATCCCCAGCAGTTCATAAACATGGTGCTTTCTAGTTTCACGCTTGATGGCAGACATGTGGTCCCAAGTTAGAACCACTGGCTTGTGTACCTAAACTACAACTAAAAATATGAAACAGGTTGTGCCTGAAATATTATGAAGGATCTATCTGTAGGACTAGATCAATGACGGGTAGGCACATAAGGGAGTCATAACTGGAGACTGTATATATTGAATAGATATGTACATGTGGAATACATATACGCAAATATGCTTTCTCAGAAGAAAGTTATAATCAAGCGCTACCATGCAGACATGTGATGGATTCTATTTTGCAATTATCAGAATGGATCTCTTATGCAGGATGCTCCTATCCTATATTATCCTATCCTATCCTGGCAAAACAGACACTTGCATAATTATCTCCACATAACAGTGAGCACACATGCAGTCTCTAGAGCCAAGGCAATCACAACCACAATCAGGTGGAAAGGAGAGACGTAAGTAAGCACAAAAAATGGGTAAGTGGCTCTAGATCGGCCTTTGAAGAGTTCACAGTGCTACAAAGGGGAAGCAAAAGCTAGTCTTATCACAGAATGTCCATTCATTGGCAAGATCCCACTTCACGCTGCAAAATGTTATATTTTGTTTCAAGTATGTTTAGGAAGCACCTTACAATATACCCTCACCAAAACATACCTCTTATTGCAGCCCGATTTCAAACAACAGCATTAATTTATGAATTTATGTCAGGAACACTGGTGATATGACAACAATGCTATCCAAGCAAATACTAATACTATAGCTATCCTACAACAGTGTTGACTGGCCTTGTTCCCCTGTATCCCTAACTCTTGCATGGCAACTTACCTGTGTCTGGACATAATCCCATGCAGTCTCAAGGTTCCTGTTGTTTTCATCATAAGGGTTGTAATTCTGGATGAGGTCACCAACAATCTCTGCCATTTCTGCTTTGAGCTAGTAAAGTGGACAGAAACAAGGTTAAGTACTTATCTTTCACAATTGGTCCTTCTGAATACACTTAAGTTATCATATAGAATTATTTCAGCCACAAGGCATAACAAAATGTTTATTGAAACTACTCATCACTGAACGCTCTGTAAAGAGCAACACACACTACGTAAAAACTTCATACGAAGCAGAGGTCTACAGTTTATGTTTGTCCATGCTGGCTAAGACATAGATTATAGCTGCCAGTCCCTTTCCAGGCACATATGGGGATTGTACTAGGTTGGTCACTAGTCTTGCAGATGTCCTGAGTACACTCAGATACCAGTGTCCTCACATTCTACAGCTTTTCCCAAGGGAAGGGCCAATGGAGAAGGTCACCAGTTGCTTGAAGGTACTCTGAACACTCTCAGGCAGTGGCACCGAGCCCTTAGTGTCCTGCATGACCAAGTTTCTCCAACAACCACAGTCATACAACTGCCAACAGAACACCAGAGTTCCTCCAAATTTGGGCAGTGGCAAAGATTAACACACAACTGCCATTCTCTATAGCTTTAAATGTCAGAGGAATGATGACCAGTTATCATGCTCAACTTTCTGGTGGTGCCTCTCTTACTATGGCAAGATTAACTGTTCAAGCCAGTTTTAAAAACAAATGATTTAAACTCATATGAATCCAAAGAACAAATTTAGATTACATTTTAGCTAGCACAAAACATGTGTTCTTGTCTTTTTGTGTTCTTGTCTATTTATATCAGCTTGTATATAGCTTCACCAGATTCCACCCTAGTTTCGCCACACATTGTTAAAGGAGTAAATTTGGACCTCCTACAGTAGTACAAATTTATCTTGCTTTACAGCTCTATCATAAAATCTACCCAATACACAATTTGCTGCATTCATTGTGGTAAACAAATTCACTGCTTCTATGGAAAGAAAAACCTATTGTTTGGCAACACCAACCCTCTATGCCAAGGGAGTCACAAGGTATTGTGTGCAGTTCTGATCACGGGCAAGGGGGAGGGAAGGATATTGCAGAGCTGGAAATGTGCAGAAAAGGGTCAGCGAACATGATCAAAGGCTATAGCAACTCACCCCCCTCCCAAAAAAAGTTACAGTGTTTGGGGCTGCCCAGTTTAGCAAAACAGCAAACAAGGAGGGACATGACTCAGTTGCACAGAAAGGTGCACAGCATGAATAAAATGGATTGGGAGAAGTTTTCTCTTGGTTTCATAATATTAAAACTCAGAATCATCTGCTGAAACTGAATCAACAGATTTTTTTAAAAAATCACTTAATCCCGCAACACATAGTTAAACTATGGAATTTGCTCCCACCAAATACGGAGATGGCTATCAACTTGGATTAGACAGGTTCATGGACTATAAGGCTCTCAGTGGTTGCTGGTTGTGATGACTATACAGTATTTTACCTCCAGTAACAGATACAGCTTATTTCTGTATGTCAGTTGCTGAAGAGTGTATATGTGTGTGAGTCTATACATGCACATACAGTTGCACTCATGTTCTGCTGTGAGCTTCCCAATGGCATTTAGTTGGCTGAGGTGTAAAGAGAATGCTAGATTAGATAGGTCTGTGGTCTGACGAAACATAGCTCTTCTTATGCTTGTGAATAAGGAGACTACCCTTTGTTAGCAATGCACATATTTCACAGGTTTTTTCACCACTTCCCCTCCCAGTCTCACAGCGGCACTCATCTATGCCAGTAAACAGATCTTTCTGTGCCTGAGCTCATTAAGTCAGATGGCCTAGCAACTCTTCTTAACTACACAGCCAGCCTGTCCCTATTAAAGGAAAGCTTTTCTTCTAATTCTTCAAAACAAACTGAACAATTCAGCAATCAAATGCAAGAAAGCAGGTACTGGAGATGGAGATGCTACCTGAAACATTTGCAGTGGGTTTTCACAATTACAGCAAATTTCCACAGTGACATCCACCAGTCTTGTATCCAATGTCTAGCATATGGAGATTTGCTCACAGCATTGACAAAGCTTCCGCTTTGCTTAGAGAGACAACTGAGCAATAGGTTACTGGGCAGACTGTTTTACAGCAATGCTGCTCTGAAGGAGGCTGCATCATCTGCTCAGAAATTTCTATTGGCCAAGCAAATTATACAGTTGCTCCCTGCTCCCGCAGTGCTGTCACAGATGACATCTAGTCCTCTTGGTACTCAGTTTGTGTGGCCAACTCCCCCTCCTCCCCAATGAGGATGAGAGGGATGAGAAGCAAAACAGCTTGACCTGGTTCCTGCAGCTAATGCGATTGGTCTTGGCTGTCTTTGTCACAAGTCATAGAAGGCAATGAGCCAGTGGGCTTTTGTTCTCCCTTGCGGTGTGGAGGGAAGACAAAGTGTCTTCTTTTGCAGGCTAGACTCAAACCCAGCAAACCTAAAAGAGATGTTTCCAAAAATGTTGGTAGGAAATGATGCTCCCACCCAGTATAAAATATAACATTCAGTATGCTTGTCTAAATGAGGCTGACCAGAGATTAATTTGTGCTGGGGTTTACCAGAGCTTAGTCTCCAAATCTGTTTTTTAGTTGTCTAGGCTGAATCATGAAATGCGTGAATTAGAATAGTGCATTGAACCACGACAGAGTGCTTTTTCCACATAACTAGAGAATGTTTTCCCTCTCTAACACACAGAAGCTGCTCCTGCTAGGGCAGGTGATATGCTTTCCAAATGGATGGAGTCCTGTCTCTTCTAATTAAGTACTGTCATAAATGGACTTGCTTCCCTTGCAAAATACAAAATACTCCACTAACTATATCTCTTATGTAATAGCTACTATGGCAACTTTCTAAAAGCTTAGTTTTTCCACACACACACACACACACACACACACACAGTGCAAAGTCTTTTAAAGCAGTTAGCTTGGCTCAAATTAAATCCAAGTGTAAGCACGTACATCTGAAAACTTCACAGTTCTCTTTAAAAGAGAAAAACCCTTCTGTTAAACAATGAAATTACATTGTATTATGTGTATGAACTTCGTACCTGCATATTTTCTCTCCCACCCACACCCATGAGCTCATATTTCCTCCTGCATATTAGGAATATTCTTAGACTTGACATAGAGTTAGAACCATGTTTTAGTGTTGCTTCAGTAGAGCTGGGACAAGATGTCACAGCAACTAATCTACCTGGTACCTCAGGTTTTTGCAATTTGACCTGGAGGATACTGTGTAGTTCTGAAAAAGTAAAGTGGTAGTAATTCGAATTTGAAGGAAGCAGAGCAAAATAGATTCTGGCTTTTTAAAAAGTGGAGAAAAAGAACAAACCTAACTGTGAGAGTGGAGCAGCAATTTCTATCTGTCCTAATAACACATAAAAATAAGGAAGAACATAGGCATTTCAATGGTGAACATCTAAGCATAGGGGTACGGTTGAGGCGGCGACAGGATACGTTTTGGACTGTAACTCCTAGAATGTCTTCAGCCAGCATGGCCATGCTAGGCTTTGGGATTCTGAGGGTTGTAATCCAAATATAGCTTGTAAGCTCTAGATGGCACTTAACAAAGCAGAAATATAAGTGAAGAGGAAATTCAACCAACTAAGAACAAGTCCTTCCTGTAATACAGAAGTACTAACGTAAGTAAAAATAGCACCAAGACCTAGCGCAGCCCGCAGAGGTTCCTTATTTGGGCCACAGAGAATCCACAGAAGCCTCTTTCTACCATAAGGGAGATTCCACCACACACCTTCCTAACCAGGAACATCAATCCGTGAAGCCTATTGCTACTGCTCATCAATGATAACAGTGGGATTCTCAGTCCCACTTCATTTTTACCATTAACTATTACCAGTAAAGAAAGGGAGCAAGAAAAGCGGACCTGGGAGGCACAGCTAACCTCCAACTGATGGCAGGGCTCAAGCAGAGCTTACTTTTTCCATGGAAACATACACTAGTATTTACAAGCTCACAAGATTTAAAAATTACATTAAAATGATGAACAGAACTTATTTAACACCGGAAAAAATAGATAAGATGTACCATACCGGTAAAAATAAATGTTGGAAATGTCAAGAAAATCTTGGTACATTTTACCACATATGGTGGATATGTCCATGTACAAAAAAGTTCTGGCAGAAAATACATACAACTATAAGAGAAATATTTAAGTGATAGTTCCTATGATGCCAGAGCTATTCTTGTTAAATATGTTATTTATGTTTGATAGAACTTTCCAATTGAAAAATAAGAGAGTTCTGCTATACTTAATAACCGCAGCAAGAATGGTGTTTGTGAAATCATGGAAATCAACAGCGATTCCAGATATAGAGCAATGGACTCAAAAAATAGCGGAGTATAAACAATTTGATCTGTTTTCGCTCAGGTTGAAGGGGAAACAAATGGAACAAGTTGAAAATGATTGGAATTTGGTAACATTATATATGAAGGAACACGGGTATTGGCTTTAAAAGGTTATAGAGAATACTAGAGAGTAAAATATAATGACATGGATGTGAATATATAGGAGAAATTGTAATCAATCTATAGATTTTCTTCCTTTCTTGGTTGGTTAAAACATTGTATATATGTTTAGATAGACGGAAACTATTTAAGTGTGTAGATGTATTTAATAAGGGAAAAGGACAAGAAAGGATGGAAGAATATGACGAGGAAAAGCAAAGTCAATCTATGTTTTTTCGGAAAGGGAGTTCAGAGTAGATAATATTGATATAAATTCGAACCTATAACTTATTCGAATTGGGGAGTTTCTGGTATAATTAAAACGATATAAGAAGCGACTCTTGGTAGTAGCAAGGAAGTCAGGATAGTGTAAAAGATATAAATTATGGTAAAAGGAGTGAGATAAATGTTAAGTTAATCTTGTTTAATATTCTTTTTACACTATCCAAATGTAAATATATATAATTATGTACATAAGAATAACATCTAAGTGTGTAATATGTAATATTTGATGGAGATTTTATTAATATATAGGTATAATAAAAAGAAATTTTTTAAAAAAGCAGAGCTTACTTTTTAAAAAGAACTTGCTATTCCCTGTGAGCCAGCATGGTGTAATGGCTGGAATGCTGGACTAGAACACTAGGAGATCAGGGTTCAAACCCCTGCTTGGCCATGGAAACCCACTGAGTGACCCTGGGCAAGTCACACTCTCTCAGTCTCAGAGGAAGGCAAGTCAAACTTCCTCTGAACAAATTCTGCCATGAAAATTCTGTGAGAGATTTGTCTTAGGGTCACCAAAAGTCAGAAACAACCTGAACACACACAGCAGCAGCAACAACAAGCTATTCCATGTTCACCCAACAAGTTATTACACACTAGACAGGTAACTCTGAAAGTTACTTGTTAAAAAAAAAAGTTAGCATTACTTTTACTATTGTGCTATTGAAAAAAATACATAAAACATCTCTCTGGTCCCTCCAAATGGCCAATTCAGCTCTTTCACCTTGGGAATTCTAAGAAAAATACAAGAGACACTATAAAAGCAGTCCTTTCCAGTTGTAGAATGAGACACTCATGTAACTCTTCCCTGTCTCCATGGCTCAGACTGAGCCAGAAGGCACTCTTAGTAATCAGTAAGAACAGTAGTGAATTACAGTCATGGCTGTCACAGGAGAAAAAGGAACTCTATCCCAGCTCTGCACTACCTGAGTAACTCATTAGAAAAACAAGTCCCGTGATTTCTGTGGCTCAGCCAAGGCTTTGTCTGTGACATGTCATCCCAACTGGCAAGGATATAAAGCAGGTAAAACTGGTTTCCAATTTAGCCAGCTAGGAGCTAATGGCATTTGAGGATATGGTCCTAAGTCTCACCTCATCTGGGCTTTGAAGAAGATCTGTCACTCCATTCAGTTATGGTTCCCCACTCCTATTCTACAGGATACTGCCAATACAGGTAGAAGTTTCAGAAGATCCTAGCCAACTTTCTTTTTACTAGTTCATGTTAGTGAGTAGGTGGAAGAGGACTCCTGTACCGTTCAAGTCCAGAAAGGGTTAAGCCAGCAAATGCAAGCTTGCCTCATAAGCTGTATATACTATTAATGTCTGGGTTACTGTCTCACAGTCCCAGTTATAAAGTCAGACAGGAACTATGAAGAGTTTCACAATTTTCTCTTGCTGAGTCTATGCACTCTGGAAAGTGATACAGAGGTCAAAGTTTTTGTTTAGAGCTAGCTCAGTGGACTACAAGTCAAACTTCAAGAGCTTCTGTTTCTCACTTTCTGCGTATCTCTGCTTCCTTTGTATGTACATGTCTTCAAGTCACCTATCGACTTATGGAGACTTAATGAATTTCATAGGGTTTTCTTAAGCAAGGTATACTCAGAGGTGGTTTGGTCAGTTCATACTTCTGAAATATAGCCTACAGCACTTGGTATTTGTTGGCAGACTCTCATCCAAATAATAACCAGTGCTGACCCTACTTACCTTCCAATGAGACAAGGATCTAGTGCCTTTAGGGCATTTAGGCCTTTGCAATAAACATGTCAGATCTTGCAGTTCTGGGATACTCACAGAAAGAAGCCAAGTCGATGTGAAGCCTTCACCATGTAAAGGGAAAAAAACAACAACCCTGATCTCTGTTTCTTCAAGGGACTTTGGCCATTTCCTAGGATTCTATCAGTGATTAACGTGCTCCTTCTCCCAAGTTCACTTTCAAGATCTTCACATCAAAATCATTTTGTGGGCCCTGTCCCAAACTTTTTTTTCCTCCCAAATACACCCCTAAATGGGTTGGGGGAACAATTTTGCCATGTGTTTGTTGCACATGGCCATTTCATGACTAAAATAATCTTTTTTTTTTCCAATTATGATATGGTTTGGAGGTTGACTTTTTGGTTAGTTCCTTTTAAAGGCCTCTGCTATGCCCAAAATGGCCCAGAAAGCCAACAGCAATAGCGTATAGGCAATAGCAGTTACATTTCTATGTTGCTTATCAATGCAAAGCACTTCCTAAGTGGTTTACAATGTGTTTAGTTAATTGCCCCCAACAAGCTGGTGATTCATTTTACTGACCTATTGAAAGATGGAAGGCTGAGTCAACCTGGACCCCAGCAGGATTGAACTCACAACATTGTGGCTGCAAGTACTGTCATTTAACCACTGTGTCATTAGGGCTCATATGGCAAAATTGCCTCCCAAGTTCCTGTGTACTGAGACCAAAACAATACTAATTTTTTCCCCCCTGTGTGGGGAAGCAACCATCCAAAGCCTCCTGCAGGAGTGAACACAGCCCATTAGCTGACAATTGCCCATTGCTGCTGTACACAAAAATTTCACCCTAAATGCAAAAAGAAAAAGACGGTAAGGAATAAAAGAAAAATACACAAGCATACACACACACAGCGGCAACCGGCTTTGTTGGAACAATTCAGCAAAATAAAAGTCCAGTTTATTATTGATTAATATTGTTTTCACATCTATAGCAAACAGGACTTAAAAAATTAACTGAAAAACTTCACAGACAAAACAGAAAGAAAAAGAGAAAGAAAGAAAGAATAAGAAGAAAGTGAAAAATGAAAATCCTTTTATCTTTGGCCTTGTCATTTCTTACAAACCCACTACTTATGGTACAGCTAAAGTACACATACAAAAAGAGTTGCTAGAACGCCAGAATAAAGATAGGACTTTTTTTTTTAATTTTTGATTTTTTTTTTACAAGGTTCTTTTTACTTCTTATTCAAGATAATGGTTTTTGACATGGTCATACCACAACTAAAGTCAATAAAATAATTGTTTTAGGAACAGAGGAGAGAGAAAAATGGTTTGGTCAATCAGAGATCATGCTAAATATGACTGACCTTATCCCAATAAAACGTAAATTAAGAAAAATACAAAGAAATTATCCTTTAAAGTTATTTTTGAGAAAGCAAGCTGGGCTTTGAAGTTTTCAGTGGGGGAGAAGGGAAAGGAAAGAGTGGGGACCATGTTATCTTTACCAATATAAAAATTTAGGAACCACAAAGGACCAGAAGCACACAGAGCTAAATTCTGCAGAAAACACAGAGAACAAACAATACAAAGTATTTTTGAGTTATATTACACTGAACACCTACATTCAACATGTTAGATCTTTTTTTCTAAAAGCAAATAGCACCAGCTTTGGTGGGGGAGAGGATGTTGTGCGACTGATAATTATTTCATCAGAGCAGATGTGAAGGGAGAATGTAATCCTTTCATTCCCTGCTGAAGTTCATTAGAAAATCTATTTTCTGGAGTTTGCTCTGAGTAGAGCTGTTATCTCCATTCCACCCTGCTCCATTCCTCTTGTGATCCAAATTTTTTATCAGCCCCACCTTAAACTGTTAATGTTATCTGGGTTTGCATTTCAATACCTTACAATGTAAAGACACATTTAATATTATGTATAACTTAGTACTAAGTACAAAACAAAACAAAACAAAATCTATGAAGAGTGCTCTTTGAGAAACTGGAGATCAGATAGGGCAGAATAGCACAGAGACAGCAAAATTTCCTAGCACTGGTGCTGTTCTGTCCAAACAGGGGGGCAGCCAAAAATATAGGTGAGGAGAATTTAGAGTCCCATCAAACAATTCACAGGGCATGGTCATACCAAATTCACTTCCACCGACTTACTTCAGCTATTGGAAATATGCAGCACAAGTCAAACTTGAGCTAGGGAGAATTAGAGATAACAGGTGTTCGGCTCTGAATGGAGAGGACCTGGGTTCAAATGCCAGCATATACCATAAAGATTATGAGGAGGAGATAATCCCCACATATGTGGATTAAGCTCAAAGAGAACTTAAAGAGAGTTGGAGGATTATAGGAACTCAGCAGAGAACTCTACGATTCATTAGGTCTATCCACTGATAGAACACAGCTGGAAGGTATGATGTTTTAAAGACAGGGTCCCAAAGGGGGTAAGTAAAAAACAAAACAAAACAAAACAAAAAACTCCTAATACCAGATATATGCATCTGTAATAAAGCCTATGCATGAAAGCTAGAATTTAATTATGGTACAAACGAAGGGAACATTGCCTTTCCCCCGTATTAACACACTGAGCTATGGAATGCTGTGACTCAGACCAGCGAAAGAGAGGGGGCTGAAGAAGTCTTGGTTCTCTCTTGCAGCAGACAGATTTTTAGCTGGAAGCGAGCCCATCGCCATCATCCAGAAACGTGTAGGGAGAACGGACTAGTGTGCCAGACTTTTCCTGCCAAGAGGAGCTCTGTGATGTTTCCCTACTATATGCAGGAGAAGAAAAACAAGGCCTCCCGACCGACCCCTGTTGCTAGAGCAACCCTCCAGCAACATCTGCACATACAGGCCTCCATCTTTACCACATGGAGGAAAATATGACAAGCTCAAATGAAAAGCTCTACAAAAACAAAGCAAGGGAAAGGTGGCAAGCGTCACAGAAGTTCTTAAGGCACAGAAAAAAATGCTTGCAAAGATAAGAGTCAATTACTCTAAAAAAAGTCTATTCCTGCTTCATGGGATAACATTCCTTAAAAAGAAAGGAGGCTTACAGATTAACTCAGATCCCCTCAGGCAGGCAGCTGAAGGAGATCTGGATTGGGCAGAGGATTGGTGGGGAAAAAGCTGCCAGTGGGAGTGTTGGATGTTGGAAACTTCAGTCATGCCCATGGAAAAGTCCTTAACTATAGGCCAATGGTAGGCCTTCAAACAAGGAGACAGAACAGAGGTTGCCTTGGATCCAAAGCTCGCTTGTTCACCCAAAAGCACTCTCCCAGGTTGCATTAGCCTCTGGACAGTCTAGTTCATCTCTCCATCCCCGATCTCTGGGAATCACAAAGAAGTAACTAAATGTGGGACATCTTCTCCACATACATTAGTCCTGACCTGGCCAGCATAAGCCAGCAGGGCTTTCAAAGTATACAGTACTCAACTGCTATTTTCTTCTCATCCCATCAAATTTAGGACTGCTTTGTTATTTTTTATGTTACACTTTATTTCAAGGCAGGAGTTGCTTTCATTAGTGTCAAGAAAAAAATCCCTGACCAAATTTACAGCAAGTCTGAATCATGTTTGGCTCTTGGTAAATTCTCACAATCCCTCACCATTAGCCATGCTGACAGGAGCTTCTGGGAGTTGAGGTCCAAGTCATCCAGAGAGCCAAAAGCTTCTCACCCCTGTTTCACAAGGTCTATAGCCAGCAGCCTATCAAAGTTACATTTCAGTCACTTTGGTGAAAAAAACCCACAACAGCCACTGGCTTGAAGTACAAATATTCTCTTTTCTCATCTAGTTCCTTGTTGCCTCAGCACTCACAAAAATGTAAGGTGGAAGCACTGAACATACTGCCAGCAAAAACTTAAAACTATGTGATAGTCTTCCTTCAATATTTAATGTGCATCTGTATAACTCTAAAAAGTTATAGGTGCATAACAAAAGGAGGGCAGTTATAATGTAATAGAGTTATATGCATATCACTGAAATAGGGAGTTAAATTACAAGCAAATAGTTCTTTACTTATCATTAATTACTTCCATACCCTGAACCCCTCCACAACAAACTTAATCAGTATAAGACAGCACAGACATATCACAGAAGATAATTAAAACTCAATCACACAGAAGACTCTGTTCCAGCATTCGCACAAACGCACCCCTCACTTTCCAATAAGATTGCATGGACAGACTTAAGCATGTCAATTTGACAAATAAAGCCAGGACTAGCATGCACAGATCCTCCAGCACCTCACAGATGAAGTCTCAATTTTCACACCAAGAGCTGCTACTTAAAGCCCTTCTCTCTACTCCTCCCCTATCACTAAAAGCTCTACTCCACATGCTGTATGGTAACTTTATTTACCTTGGCCTTGTCTTTTTGGTGTTGATTTGAAAGCCAAGATAATTTTTTTGTAGAAGATGTACTTGAAAGGCATAACCTATTTTAAATAATTTAAGTTTGAAGAGTAAAATTGCAACTGTAGGAGTGAAATGGTGGCCTGTATCCTATGACAACCTTCCCCAATCTGCTGTCCTTCAGTTGTAGGAGTTACTATCACACCTAGCTCATGTTGGCTGGAGACAATAGAGCTGTAGTCCCACACATCTGGAAGGTGATGGGTCAGAGAAGATTGTTTTACCTTATTCCTTATGATTTACCTGGCTGCATAGGTACTACAAGCAAGAAACATTCCTCATTTAAACATTCCATTTTGATAGAGATATAACTTTTACGAAGTATACTGAAGAGCCAAAACAAGAATAAAATATTTTCTAAGAATAGAATTCAGAAAATAAAGACTATCCCCGCTGAACTGAGAAGTTCAAGCTTGAGAGCATCTTTTGTATTATGAGAGAGGTAAGTAAGTGATCAAAATGTTTTGTTGACAAATATCTGGCCTAGTCCTCTTTAGTTTAACTAGACCATGCCTGCCTATTACCCATAAAGACAGCAGGCTTTGGGTGCAATCCTACACATATCTATTCAGAAGTAAGGCCTATTAAGTTCAGTAGGAATTACTACTATGTGTGTATGTGGTTCACATTCATTGTCACCCCAGTTCCTACAAAATACCACTTCTGGGGAAGAAACAGACTAATCAACAAATCTTTGTGGCAGGACAGATCAGCAGGAAATAAAACTATATATTTCCCAGTTCTTTAAACTAGTCACCTAAGCAGAGTATACTATAGTTTAGGAGACTTGTTCTGGATGGTTAATTCTTTGTAAATTGTTGGCTTCTGGCTACTGAATAGAAAAATCTCACAAAAGATTTTCTTACTCCCTGTGACTCTGATTCTATCACTTCTGTTGCTTTGTATTTAATTATTGCTGTTCCTGTTTATAAGCAGCTTTGAAAATGGGATTAAAATGTTCCTAATTAAAACAAAAATAAAACAATACATTCCTTTATCCCATCTCTTGTTCTATTCTATTCTGTTCTGTTTTGTTTTATTTTTGTTTTTGTTTTGGTCTTCCTCTTTGGAATTCATCAAGAAATGCTGAAGTCTTGAAAATGAACACTTTCCACTGCAATTCAATTTTGGTTAGCTTGTGATTCATATTCTGTTTCACTTTTGACATTTCTGGTACTTAAAAGACAGCAGAAACTATCAGAAGGTTGGCTTACAGTTTAACTAGGTAGCACTGGTTCTACAAATCACAGGGGAAATAACTCACTAAAATAAGGATACCGTTTCTGTTGTTTTGTAAAACCACATGAAACTGTCTAGTCCCCATGATAAACTCATTTTCCCCCCTTCCACAACAGGATTTCCTAGGAGATAGTGCTTCAACAATCACTCTTGGAAATTAAACCCATGTTTATCTTCTAATGATCAATCACAAAATGAACACATGATGGTAAGAAACTTCATGTGATGTAACAAACAGATTTTTTTTTACCTTTTGAAGGATCACTTCTTCTGAACCCAAGCTAAATTTGTTATCTTCTTTGACACAGCATTGTATTACACAATGAATGTATCTTGACTTCATGATAAATGTACAGGAAGGATCGAATTGGAGCCACAGAATCATTTTTTGAAAGGAACAGTGACCTGATAGTGACATTTGCTTAAGGACTGCATGTAAAAGGGTGACAAGAACTTGTTCAGAATAGAACAGGATTCTGATTTCTGTCTTGGAACCAGGAGCACATAGTAAAGGTGCTTTGTAAGTACTATCTCAACAAAACCAGGACCAGATGGAGAAAAGAGCATCACTTACTGCATTCCGCTGGAAGTAAATGAGCAGGCCAGCAGCTACCTGGGCTATTAGGATCAACAGCAGGCAAGTGAAGTACTAAAAAAAAACCAAAAGCATTACTCACATTTGGCAGGTTTATCTTAACAGATATCACATCATAAGTACACACTTTCCAGGGAGTGTGTTTCTGTGGTATGGAATTAAAAGAAAGACTATTGAGCTCCTTAGGATAAATGGTAGCCTCAACTGGGCTATTCAGATTAGATCAAAAGTGGGCTGGATCAGTCTAGAATGGAATAGGCCAGTCTGATACGATTCAATCAGTTGTAGAGAAAAAGAAAGGATAATTTTAAAAGCCAATGTGTCTTCAATAACATCTTATCAGGAAAATACAATGGAGGGATGATGAAGGGAGCAGGGCTCTGGACTTTCCTCATTCAGAGCTCTGGTCTCCCATCCAATCACTGTGCTTGTGGGGTGGAATAGTATGAAGTCACTGAACCGTGTATATTAAATATTGTCATGAAAGTTTGGACTGGTTGTTACCTCTCAGTTGCAGAAGCAGATATCAGCTAACCTTCTTGCCTGACTCAGTCAACTGCTGCTGATGCCTGACCACTGATTGCAAACCAGACTGAGCACTCAATTGAGTGTACATGTTTTTAAAAAAACTTAATTTCATTTTTTAAAGATAAGAAGCATAAAATCACCTGGGGCCACCTATTTGCAATGGGCAGAACTATCTGCTCTGGTTACCATGTCTCCCAATTTTGTGCATTTATTGCAAAATAAAAAGCACTATAGCTATTTTGGATTCCCAGTGCAAATCAATAGGAGACTTAAACATTCAGATTTCCCTTTCTCAATTCAGGATCTGAATGATGTCAAATTGGGTCTAGACTGGTCTAAACCAAACTGAGGCCTGTTCCAAGACACCAAAACAGACTTGATTATGAATGAGTTGGGTTTGCATAGCTAGTTAGAAGCTGAGGCTTTGAAGCCACTTTCTTTTTTTTGTGGAAGATCAAAGTATCTTCACAAATACCCCCTATTTTTCCCTACTCATGGATTGCAAAAAGTTCACAGAATCTGCTAAGCTGGTTTCCATCAAGCATTTCAGCAAGAACATAGAAGAGATTTACACTAACAAACTGAACATGGTGGAGACAAGATAAGAGTATTTCCTGACCCTTCTTGGCCTGCCCAGTATTAATTGCTGCGCATCTCAGGATCTTCCCCAAGTACACAGGAGTACCACTTCCACTTCACAAGGAATAAAAAGTGCAACTGTCAGGCTTGGAGTAGCACACAAAAGAGAAATGACACTGGAACTCAACCCTCCTATGGGAAAGGGGCCCTACAACACAGGCAGATTACTCCTGATGCAAATGGAATATGCAAAAAATATTTTTCATTTATAAATTTCTTTTTTTAAAAAAAAGAAAGCAGACCAAGATAGCAAAAATATAAATATTACTTTAATTAATTACTTAATTAAAATTACTTAATTAAAAATATCACACTTATTTAATCAAAAATGCATTACCCAAACGAAACAAAAACATCAGAATCAAATCAGGCAGGCTGCTAACTCCACATATTTCTAAAAGGTCCTTGCCTAGTACCAAAAAAAATTTAAGCAGAGAAACCAAGCACGTCACCCTTGGGAAGCTACAACAAGGACCTAGAATGAGAAACTGCTGAATTGAATTATATCTGTAAATTCCAATCCCTTAGCAGAGACATGAACAAAGGCAATGGTGTCATCACACACTACGTATATTAACACAAGAGTCCTTGTTGCTGTACATGTAATAAAAGGAATCTTCTCAGAGAAACTTTTGAACCCTGGGAAACTGACTTTTGATAAATGGATTTATTGCTTTCAACACAAACTGACCACTGTTAAAGCCTGAAAGATTTGTATCACCTTATGGAGCCCTTTGAAAATTTAGGGCAAGGGTAATGGTTTGCATCTTTCTGTATTATGCGTGAGGCATTAATAACACTCAGTATTGCATCTGAAGAACTGGGTTTATATCGCTGAAAGTGCATGTGAAAACAAACACCAGTTAGTCTTAAAGGTGCTTCCACTTTTTTCTCTCCTCCTTCCTTCTTCCTTTTTATGCTGCAAAAGACTAGCACAACTACTTCTTTGAAATGGAATCTAATCTATCTATCACTTGCTAATTTATCACCTTGTAGTCCAAAAATGTTCCTATATGCTTTATTATCTAGCCAGCCACGAAGAACCATTAAGCAGCAGTAGTAAAAAGAGGGAAAACACTCAAGTCAGTAGTCATCTGTATCACTTACCAGCCCCAAGAGACATCGAACTTCATTGACTGCTCCAACACAGCCCAGGAAACCCATCAACATTGTGACAGCCCCTACTCCAATGAGAATATATGCCCCAACCTTTAATGAATACGATGAGGTCTCTGTGAAAACCAAGAGAGAAATGAGTGAAATTAAAACAAATCGCTTCACCTCAATTTGCACACCCAGTAATTCTCACGAAAGCAAGACTGACGTCTCAGTTACAAGTACAGTAGAATCCCGTTTATCCGATGCTCGGTTATCCGACCATCCGGATAAACCGACGTCACGATGGCCTGGGGGCATGGCTGTGGGCATTCTGCGCCCCAGACACACCCAGACATGCCCCCAGGCCCACCCCGACATGCCCCCCGACACACACCCTGACATGCCCCCAAAATGGCGGCCACCACGGGTGTCCGGGTAATCCGACCCTTTCGGTTATCTGACCCTGTGGCCGCCCATTTGGGTCGGATAACCAGGACTCTACTGTACTCAGCTTTAAGAAGAGAGTTAAAAATTCTATACTCAGTTTTTTCTAAAAAAAAAAAAAATCATTTATGTTTTAAATGGTTTTAATTTTCTGATAGTTTAAACATCTTTTAACTTTTGTATTTTACTAATTTTAACTGTGTGCTTTTATCTACTGTAAATTGCCGTTAATCCCAAACTAGGAAACAGGCAGGATACCAATAAATATTGTTGTGATCTCCTTAGTGAAGCTAGGGTTAAGCATGTAGATTTGTAGGCACATTGAGGATATGAAGAGAGGAGAAGGTCTTCCAAGGTATTCAGAAATACAACAGCACCCTCCCCCATACTGCAGGGAACATTGTCTGTACAGAGATTCTAGGCAGGAGTGACCAAGGCTTGCTGTTTGTTTGGCCTTAAGCAAATGGCTCTTGCTGGTTGTTCTTATAATGGCCTTACAATGGCAGTTACCAGGATCATTGTAAGAACCTGAAACACCCAAGAGGACTCTATTAAACTTCTACTTTTAACATAAGGCAAGTGGCAGCAAAGACACAGGAAAGCCAACTACTGGAGCAGCTTCAACATCTTTAGAATTCTAAGCAGGGCTCCCTAAGGCAGGACAGGGCAGCCTGCACTTCCTATCAGCCTTCAACACTGGCTATTTGGGTATGGTTGACGGGAGCTGCAGTCTAATATCTGGAGGGCTACAAATTATGTATGCCTGTCGTAGAGCCAGTTCGAAGTCTGCCTAGCTATTAGGTGCTTCTTAAGCTTTCTGATGTGGGAGACGAGCATGATTCCCCACTACACACGTGCTAGGGAATGGCACCACATTTGTGCCTATTGACTACAATTGTTTCTTTCTTTCCTGGAAATTTTATGTAGACTGGCTGTTGATAGCTTATAGACTGGCACCAGCCCATGAACCATCACTTTGAGCAGAACTGGTCCAAATGACCTGATGTGAAAGACTTCACATCACTGACTTTCCAGCTGTTTTGGCCAAGGATGGACAACCAGGTACTCTTTGTTTCTTTTGCACTACATTTCCCATAGTTCCTGAGCATAAGCCATGCAGGTGTGGGCTGATTCAAGCTGTAGTCTTAAACATCTGGAGGGACCAGATGTCATTTTGTACTATTCAATTATAGCATTTTGATTCCATTTTAACTGCCATGGCAACATCCTATGAATTCCTTGGATAAGCAGTTCAAAGAGGAATATTTAGAATTCTCAGTTAGAGAGCTCTAGTGCCTCACCACCTTACAAGGCCTACGATTCCAAAAGATACAGCCATGACAGTTAAAGTGAAATCATAATCCTGTAACTGTGTAGTGTGAAATGATCAGGTTGCCCTCCCATGTCATGGGTAAAGCCTTCACAGAGCTGACAGAAGAAAGACAGGGCCTTGATTCAGCCGATATATCTTGGCTTTCCAGGAAGGCTTCACAGACCCTGTTAGCAAACAGCTTCCCCTTTGCACCATCTTTTTTCCTTCCCTTTTCTGGGAAGAAAGCCAGATAAGCACAAGAAAGGATGGGAGGAAAGGGAGGGAGGCCTCTCTGGTAACAAACTAAAATACCCAGCTGTGTAAAAGTTCCTTCCCAGACTTTGCTCTTAAGGTTACCAAGGAAAAAATGGTGCGGGAGGAGGTGAACTCAAGAGAGCTGAAGAAAGGTTCCATGTGGAAAATGCAAGCAAGGAAGCAGAAACCTCTGCATGTCCAGCCAGGTTGCAAGGGAGGAAGACAGGAATAAAAAGGAATCCACACACTGAAGGCTCCAAAGCCCTTGGCAGCCGGAACAGGCAGCCGGATCAGTGGCTCTGTGGGCAAGAGGGGTAAATGCTTTTGAGCTGTTCAGCCCGTACAGCTGTAAGTTCTGCTTCCAGACCACAGGGGGAAATCCAGGTCACAAATCAAGCCATCAACTATTTCTGCAGTCTAAAATTGGCAGCGCACACTAAAAGGGAGGGGGAACAGCTTGGTTCAACACACCTTTTAGTTCACACACCTTTTTTTTTTCCTACTTCTCCCTTGCAAGGGAACAGTGATTCAAGTAAGAATAGGCAGACATGAAAGCAGAAATAGCACAAGGGACAGGGTGATTCTTTAAAAGAGGCCTTAGCTTGCCAGATTCTTTTTTCCTCAGATTGGTCTTCAGGCTTTCATTGTAGTGAACCAAAGCTATCATAGAGCAGAGAACTTTTTGAGGCTAACACTCTCAGTCTGACCTTATATAGCCACACAAGCGAAAAAGCTGATTAACTATAGAAAGCTCATCTAAATCTAGCAGAGTGCCACCTATGTTTCTGACCAAGATCAGAAACACCTATGTTTCTGACCAAGATCAGAAAAAAGGCTTGTGTTCAGATCTACTTCCTTTTGCAGTTTAGTAAGAATATGATGATCCTTTTCTTACAAGGGAATGCTACAGATAAAAAACAAACAAAAACAAAACAGGAAAATGAGAAAAGTTGTCTTACGCAGAACTGAAATGAAGCTACTTTTGTCAACCAAAATCCATATTCCGAAGCCAAGGATCACAGCTCCCAAGATCTGAAAAACAAATTTACAGACAGATGAACATTTCATATCAAGTACATCTACACCATTTCATCCCAAAGAAGCACACAGAAGGAAATGCTTTTTCTATCTATAATACTACTTATTTAAAAAATGGGTATAGGCAAGAGATTTAGGAATAAAGTTAAGGTGTAGAACCACAAGAGATCAGAGTCTTCTCTGATTCCCTACCATTTGGTCTGGCATATTTCTATATATACCTCACCCCAGGCTGGATCAAAAATATACTTTTGTGGCCATGCGGCATATAGCATGATCTGTGGAAGACTGAACCCTCTCACTATCCAAAACAAACATACTGGACATAATCATAGCATAAAAACATGAATGGACAGAGTTATGATTTGCACATACATACAAAGATTTTAAAAGTGGCCAACTTGTAGATTAGCAAATATCGCTCCCTCAACTTTCATTTACCAACTTCTTTGCCAGATAGGCCCCACAGATACTTTTGGAAAAGGGAAAAACAAGACATTACAGTAGCCCTTCCCTTACTGCAACCTTGGCATATGTGAATGTGAGGTTGCACAGTGTTGAGTCCCATTACATTCAAAGAATATAGGGGGTGTACAAGCATGCTGCTATGTGCATACACACATCGCCTCCACTGAATATAGTGAAATGCAACACTTCACGAATTACACACAGGTCCCTGGATCAGAACCTCTGCATATATGGAGAGCACATTGTATTCCCCTTCACCAATACCATTTTGCTATTCAGAAATAGAATGCTTCTGTATTCTATGGTACTAATTCATCACCCTAGCCAAGAAAGAGAGCCACCGTGATATAGTGCTTTGAACATTGGACAATGACTCTGGAGAGCAGGATCTGAATCCCCACTCAGCCATGGAGACCCACTGGGTGATGCTGGGCAAGTCACATCCTCTCAGCCTCAGAGGAAAGCAAAGGCAACCCTCCTTTGACCAAATCTTGCTAAGAAAACCCTGTGATAGGGTTGCCTTGGGGTCATCATACATCAGAAATGACTTGAAGGCACACAATAACAAAAATTCCCCTCATTCTAGTCAGCTTTATTCTGTGTTTATGTTCCCTCAACAATTTCAGTGTTCCAAACCTGAGCTTGCTATAATAATGGAAACATACTATGCATAGTAGTTCAGCAAATTTTGCACTGTGTGATGCTGTGGATCAAGCTACTGTTCTTCTTCTAAGGTCTCCACTGCTAAACAGTCTAAGGCTATGATTCACAACTTTTGGTTCTCCAAATGTTTTGGACGTGGGCACCTATAATCCATGTCCATAAGCTCTGTTGGCCTAGGCTTCTGGGAGCTGAAGTCCAAAACATGTGGAGATTGAGAACCATTCATCTAAGTTCTTGCAAGAATGCAGTAGCTAAGCCAAGCTGAGGGGAATCTTTGGCCTTCCAGATGTTCTGCACTACCAATCCCACATGCCAGATGGGGCTTCTGGGAGTTGAAGTCCATTTGAAAGGCCATCTGTTAACCATTCCTCACTTTATTCTCAGAATATGAGCTATGCAGGATGCAGTCACCCAGAAAAGAATATAATCTACAGATAGTTCAAATACTCAGACAAGCTGCAGATATTATGTACCACAGAGCGCATTTCTGTGTGTGTGTGGGGGGGTGACTTTGTCATCATCAACAAAGTCTCGTGTGGACAGGAGAACTTGTGAGCATGCTGTCAAGCATGCACTGAATTCAGTGGGACTTAAAGTGAATATGCAAGGATTTGACTGGTACTTGTCTACTTCCAAAAATTAGAAAGGAAGCATATAATTATGGTGTTTATTAAACAGAGAAATCAAATTAAAAGTAATGGTTCAGAAAACAGGAGTTTACACATAGTTTTTGTTTAATTGACAAACGTGCATGAGTTTTATTAGTTCAAACAACATAGAAAGCAAAATAACTGGAACTTCTTCCAATCAAAAATATAAAATCCTTCAACCAGAAGGAGGAGGAAGCGGAGGACGAGGAGGAAGAGGAGAAAACTAGATGTTAAGAAGAAATGTTCTCAGTAGCTTTCACCCCAACACCTATTTCTGTGCAGAAGATCATTCAATTTTCCAAGCTTTCATGTGCACAACATTTTAGAGAAGCAGGCTTATTGTCCCAGGGAGAAGTAGGTCCCATTCTCTCATGTGTCACAGCCTTCTGCTTTTATAGTAGAGAACAAATTTCCATGCTTGCAGCAGAAAGCACAAGACATGGATATGAAGAAACACGTGGCTCTCCAAATGTTGTTGAACTGCAATTCCCATCAACAAAGGCTGGTATCAGGCCTTTCATGTATGATCAACACTTTTAGTAAAGAAAAAGGAAGCCAGCATTCTGTGATCAACATGGAGGTTAAAAAAAAAAAGAGTAAAATCTGCAAACAAAATCAGATGAAGTCACAAGTCATACAACATTCATATGGCAGCAGAACCCATGGCACGAAGCCAGTAGTTGGCAAGCTGACTGCAAACATTCTCCAGTCCAAAAGCATTCTGTAGAAGGATGCCAGCTGGCAGCCTTTAACCGTCATCAGGAGACTGCACAGATGAGAACGGGGTAATTATGGGAGACCCATAATCCAGCTTTGCTCCAGCTAATCACAAAACATTTCTGGGGCAAGAGGAATCAGTCTGGACAAACTTCTAGACATCTGTGTCAGAGCTTGGCTTGTCTGTGCTAAAAGAGAAATTTATACAACTAGAATTTGATTATAAGGTAGAAGAGGTAAGAAGGTAAGAGCATAACCACTCAAGACTATTTGCTACATGCTTTTTTCAACCAGTTCCACCTCCCCTCATGCAAAATTAGGAAAAGAATTAAAATATATATATAAAGTGGGGATTTGTTCACATAAAATACTCTATACAGAAGCAGAAGCTCCCCCAGAGTGTTGGTTTTAACTCTACCAATTAGTCCCACATACCAAGATAGTGAGGTCGGAAGAAAGCGAGCCTCCCAGTGGGTGCCAAAGCATTTCAATATTCTTCCATGAGATTTCCAAAATGGCCCATCCAAGGCACAATTTGAGATAGACCTCTTCTACTTAGGTCTGTATCACACGACACTGTTACAGCACTATTATTCCACTTTAACTGCCCTGGCTGCACCCTGTGGAATTCTGGGGTTTGTAGTTTGGTGAGGCACTCTAGCTCTCTGGCTGAGAATTCTAAACGCTTCTTCTCTAACTGCAAATGCCATGATTCCATGCAATAATCTCATGGCAGTTAAAGTGGAATAATACTGCTATAATAGTGTAGTGTGACAAGGTCCTTAGTAGTTTTCTCCATTCCTCCCATTCCCAAAGAAGGGATGATCCAGCACTGCTGGATGCCAAGGTACAGCTGAGCTCAGTCACCCATCTGCAGATCTGAACTCAAGGAAAGCAAGGCCTTGCTGCTATTGACATTTGAGCAATGACCTCAAGGCATCAGCTAAGCTGGCTGTTGCTGACAAAAGCCAGCAGTCCAGTTGAGCTGCTTTCCTGGCAGGCTGTTTGTTGCCAAGTAAGCCTGCTTAAAGCCTTTTGTGCCATGTCATCTTACCAGAGCAGTCTAAACACGGCAGTAAAAGCCAATCGTTGCAGTGTGGCAGGCTCCTGTTTGGGGTTATAGACTTTCTGTTCCATCTCCACACCCTAAGTCTTCCTTGGTTACAGAACCCTTTCCTACCAAGTCAACCAGCATTCCATGCCCAACCAGCATGCTCAATTCCTCACTGCAGCACCTCCCCCGTCCACCACCGCCCATCCGCCGCCAAAGACTTTTGCAAACTTGGAGGAATCTGTGTATATGTAAATACTTTCCTCTTGGGTCAGTTTCTAACTGTGCAGTCATATTTGTCTGTTCCAGAAAAACAACAAAAGTGGTACCTTTTGGATTAAAAGATTTATTATAGGGAAGAGTAGCAGTTCCACCTTCCTAGATTCATGGCATATAATATACTCAGGTTCAGATACATATACTGTGAATACTGCTGGAAGCAGCATTCTGACCCTGAGGTCAACAGAATTTAGATATAGAAAGTGATAGTTATTAGCACTGGCTGTCAGTAAAACTGGAAGAGACAGTTTGCACATATAATATGATAAGCATGTGTTGCAAATACAAATTTCTACTCCGCAGTTTACCCCTATGATTTAGCTTACATGTTTCTTAGCACTACAAAGCAATTCATAAAGTCCTGTTTCTAAAGGGGACAATGTATTCTTTCATTTTGCTAAAATCACAAAAAGTCCTGTTGCACCTTGAAGGCTTATTAACAATTGCCATGCAGAGAAATGTTGTGATAACCCAAATCTCCTGATAACAGATGAGCCCACTAATACAAAGAGCATGTTAAGAAATGATTATCCTGGTTCAGACCTTTGTATGTATTGTTTTGGCTACATAAGGACTGGCACGTATAGTCTGAACAGTAAAAACAGAGGAAATAATGGACTGCCAAAAAGAAAAGAAATAGTTAGCAAAGTTGCAACAAAGGGTTAGATTTTAATGGAAGCTGGATGAGAGAGTTTCCTCCCTGCCAAGGATTCTTCTGAGAGAATTTCACCATAGAAACGGGTAAATGCAGTAGTGAGTTAGTCCACACCTTTTCCCTCTCCCATAAGGCACTCCCATAAGGCACTCCCATGTAGCTACATCCATGTATTCATCTACCACCTTATATTTTAAGGTAGCACACTAAGAGGGGCAGCTAGAAGGGAGAATTTCAGCCAGCATACCTTCTGCTAAAAGAATGGTTATCCAGGGAGAGAGGAGGAATGGGAAGAATAAATAAACTGAGAGGAAAGAATAGAACAATAGTTTCAGTTTTGCCACTGCCCTGAAGAACTATAGGAAATATACCCCAAATGACAAGTACGCATGTATCTAGAAAGAGCTCCAAAACCTACAGTGTGACTTCAAGAGGAAAGAAAGGAAAGAAAAAAAGAAGGAGAAAGACAGGGAGACTGCACTCTTGTTTGATAAAACTGTTCATCAGAATACACCTTGCAAAACCCCAAACAGCTGTCCTTTGTGGGTAGAACTGCAGCCTGGCTTGTGCAGGTGGTGTACATGGGGAGAGAAGACATCTCTAGAGACCAGTAGTTTCACAGTAATCAGGAAAATTAATACAAAAGCCATTGTCAAGTTTCAGTAAAGCTGTTTCTAGGGAGCTTTTGTCTCTTTCCAAGAAACAGTGACAGAATCCAGTTCAGCACAGACTTAAACAGTGACATTGTTCAAAGCCATAACGAACAAAACCTCATATCTGAGAGATTCCCTCCTTTTTTTTCAAAAAAGAAAAGAAAAGAAAAGAAAAGAAAAGTGTAGCATATCAGAAACTATTTAAATGGCAGGGCCACAACTAACTGGTGGTGCCCTCTATCAATAGTATGGTGAAATCTGCTCTAGGTTGCTGTCCAAACTTTATGGATGCCATCCAAAGTTCTGAACCTGTTTTGAAAAAGGATTCAGTACCTTGGACAACCCCTTTAAAGTTCACAAAGTAACCCACAACAGATTCATAGCACTGCTGATATGCAAACTACCAGCGACTACTAGGCAGGGCCTAGGAATATTCAAAATTTGGCCCCTGAAATACCTTCTCAGTATTAAGACTCCTGGATATTTTGCAGCTCTGCAAGAGGGACCACGAGTTGAATGAGTTCAGCAAGGTCTACAGAGGCTGATCTTACTGCCCCAAAATAACAGCATTGTGTAGTACATGCAGGATAAATTTGAAAATTCAAGGTAAACTTGTATCCTTTGTTCTAGAACTACAAATATCAAATGGCTTTACAGGAGGCTTTTAAAAAAAGAATTCTGTGCACTATATAAATCTTTTTGCCGAAAGAGAGCAGGGTAAATAAAAAACAAAAACAAAAACCTGAAGACTAATTATCTGGTATACCATAGAATTTTGTTCTGTCAGGGCCTTAGTCCATTGTGGCCGTAGAAACACAGTTTCTTTCCACTAGCCTAAATGTGACACTGTGAAACTCAGAAGTAGAGAAAACGAGAAAAACCTGAAATGTGAAGGGTTATTCAGAGGACATCTGCAGTTCATCTATATACAGGGACCTGAAGAAAAGGTGTGGTTTTTGCAAAGTCAGTATCGGAGCTCGTCCATGATGAGAACAGTCTACTTATGTGGCTTCCACTTGCTCTTGATATCAGAGGCAATTAGAAGTTTGAGGATGCAGGCAAATTTGAACCCCTTATTCTAGAAGTTCCAAGTACCATTACTGGAGATTATAAATTAGGTTTCTTCATAGATTAATTCTCTTTCCTTAGGAGGTCATATTTTGCCTTATCAAACATAGCATCACTAACAATGAACAACAGTCTTGCTTGTTTTTTTTGTTTTTTTTTGTGGAAGATATCCCAACATCACAGGCAAAAACACATTTTGTAAATCTTAGAGTGGATTTATGCACTATAGTCATTAGAAAACAGTTGTAACATTTATACAGAGAATAGTTTGTATGAAGCAGCTTGCCACAACTGCTAAGTAGCACTTAGCACAAAAGCCACAGTTTGTACCAGCACTGGCAAAAGCTTCTTCACATAAGTAGATGCTTCCTTGAGCATCCTATGGTAACAACCATCAAGGTTTCTGCCCTATACATAATTAGGCAGGAGTAAGCCTCTTGAACTCAGTTTATATGCCTAAGGTTTACACTTAAAAACCATGTACCTAAGGGAACAGGACAGTCCATATGTCCTGTTATCATGAACAGGATTTGGGGCCAGATTACCATAGCGGGAGATGGCACAGAACTACCTAAGAGCAAGTCCCCCTCACCACCCCAGACGTCAAAGGAGGAGTCTCAGTCTGGAAGCAAACTGAAAAAAGGCAAAAGAACAGCTGCTTCCTGTCACTTGCAGCCTTGCCAAAGGAAGTTGCAGGATAGCCTATCAGGAGAGAATTCCAACAGCTTATCCCAGCCCTGAGCTGCCCCCTTCCCCACCATTTGCTTCCTTCTTTGGCCAACCCTTAAGAGAATTTTCAATTCTTTCTGTACAAAATGTGGGAAAATACTTTGCTGCTCAGATCTGGATTTATTCAGCCAAGTAGCTTCAGTCTGCCTCCTGTCAGCTCAGAGCCATCCCATCAGGACTCCAAGAACATATTTGGTTTTACTAACTAGAAAGCAAAGGAGAAAGCCAGGGTGGGGGAATGTGGAAGGCTTGCAATCAGTCTAACAGTGAAAATATATCTATTTTACTGAGTGCTGTGGCAGAGAGGACAAGCAGGGGTTACCATAGGGCAAAGATTTTCTGCAAGCCATTGCAGAAGCTGAGCTTTTCCCCCAACCTCACTGTATTAAGTTTCATTAAGTGACTCTCACCTTTGTGAAAAAGTTCCTATAGAGACTGCTGGCTTGCACTCTTGATTGAGCAAGGTCAACTCACACGAAGCCTCAAATCCAGGGCAGTTCATACTTTATCCAACAAGCGTGTTTTCTTGTGCACACTGATATGTCTTGGATGTTGTGGAATGGGATACGTGTGTGTAAAGGAATGTGTGGCACTCCAGATACTGTTGGATTGTAAAACTTTCATTATCCCAGCAAGCACAGCCAGTGGTGAAGGATGATGGGGCTTGCACTGCAATGTAATCTGGAGGCTTATGTGTTCTTCTACCTCCTGCTGCTAGAGCATGATGCAGAGGCATGTAAATATATTATCCACTTGTGTGCTTTGCAAAGTGCCCTGGGAAGAAATGGCTCCTCCATTCCATCCCATCCCTTCCACAACACTGAGGATTAATTGTGAATCATAGAGGATTCTCATCCTTCTTCATTTCCCCAACTAATGTTTAATTTAAAAGAACAATTGACATGAATCACAGCACACATCATTTTTCTGCTATTACTGTCTGTCAACAAACTACAGCACTGGATGTGGCACTGGACTGAGCAATGCACATGTTGTGTAAGTGAACGATACTGGGGAGACATGAGCCATCTGCACTCATGTTTCCTGTCCTCCATCATGAGGCAGCTACCAATGCCACTTTAATTCCAGCTGCTCTTACTCCAAGCTTCCAGAGGTCAGCTAAGATCATCTATTTCCCTGTGTCTACAAGACATCTAAGAAAAGGGACAGAAACTATCTAATAAGAAGGGGGTATTGATTATAGATATTCTTCAAGCGATTATAGATATTCTTCACCAGTCACAAAGGATGAGAACAGAGCTCATATGAGGCAGCAGCACTGTGGAACAACTAGTAGCATATAACACCCTAGGGTGCCACAACATACCAGAATTAGTTATGCTTTCCAGGATTCCCTCTTTAAGTCTAAGAGACCAGATGAGTATTTCAATGAGTTCTGCATCTCAGATCTGGAAGTTTAAGCACACAGCAGTACCCTCTTGTAACAGAGGCACTTTAACAGAGAGTCTTCCTTTATATGCTAAAACCATACATGACCTTTGGTCCCTGGCAGCCTTAACTGGAATGCTGATTGCTCAGGAGATGGAAACAATAAAGCATACAGCAAAGGAAAAAAAAAACAGTGAAAAAAGTAAGTTGAAAAACAGTTCCAGATGTGTCCCAGATGCACCATCTGGGCAAGCTTTCCTAGATGGAGAGCCGAGATGGCATACAGAAAGAAAGTGGCAGGGTAAGGAGGAAACCATATTTTCACAAGCCTCTCATTTTATTTCATGATTTGCAGGAGAAAACAGAACACTCCATTTTGAAAAGGTTTTTTTTTTGCTATTGGTTTCACTGGTACTATTATGCAGGCCAGAAGATGTAGATATACACACACAGATATGCAGACATGGTAATACAGACGTACAACTGACTTTCAAACACCAGAGAAAAACCTTGCTCAAACTGTGCATACATTCTATGTGCATTTCATGCTCACATCTTGTTGCTGAATCTCTTGTAGCAGGAATGGAAAGCTGTAGAGGGTCTAAAGCAGTGGTTCTCAACCTGTGGGTCCCCAGATGTTTGTGGACTTCAGCTCCCAGAAGCCCCAGCCACTATGGTCAATGCTTAGGGCTTCTGGGAGCTGAAGTCCAAAAACATCTGGGGACCCACAGGTTGAGAACCACTGGTCTAAAGGCTGCACACACCTCATTTTCTACCACCTCTCTTGCTCCTATACCTATCTTTTTTTTTTTTTTCAAAACAAGAAGTGACTGGACAGTCATTTCCAGTTTTGATAAAATCCCAGTTCAGGCCTTCCAAAAGATCAAGGATTAACTGTTCTTTCAAAGATCAAAGATGAGTAGCTTTAAAATTGAGAATTAAGCCCCTTGTATGCTTCTGAGGGCATGCTTCTGCATTTTGAAGGCAGTTTCTTTTTTTTTCCCTGGTGAGGGTGTAAAGATGGGCCAGGGGCCACTATAGGGCCTTGGCGGGATACATGTAGTCTACAAGCTACACAATCCCCCTTCCCCCATCATGTACCAAATTTTAGTGACTTGTTGAAATATGTGAAGTCACCCTAAAGGAACAATCAGTGAGGAAATGCTGAGCTTCACTTTCAAGAGAAATGACAGCGGCAGGAGATTCTTAGAAGAGGCCCATATGATCTCTGAGGGTGCCACAAGAAAATATTTTCCATGGGCAGCTTATTGCTAATACTTTAGTATTCTAATAGTATGTGTAACCCTGGTATTATGCTTGGGAAATATTGCGTCATCCTTCCACATTTGCAGGGGTTACGGGGACAAGACCCCCAAAAAAGTGGAAAAACTGAAAATGTTTCTAGGCTCCCCCAAACCATATTTAATACACACAAAAAGCACTATCTGTAGATTCAACCCATCATAGATTCGAATGTACAGTACATAGTACATTTGAATTCACAGTAGGAAAAATACCAGCTGCCCAGTTCTGCCTTTGAGTGGTAGGGTTCCTTCATGAGGCAGAACCAGGCAGCTGGCAAGGCTTGCTATCACCTCTGCTGCTGACCTACACATTTTTAATAGGGTCTTATAAACCTTATCTCACGTTCGCAATCTCTCACAGTATCTCTCAGTCTTGCAAAGCTTGCAAAGAGACTGCAAACATAAGGCAAGACTTATAGTCCTTATTAAAAATGGCACAGGCCAGCAGTGAAGGCAGCAGCAAATAATACATGAATAATCAAACCTGCCAAAGAGATGGAGGGCTGACTGTGCCTAGGAAAGATGAATGCAACAGGCCCACCACTCTGTGGAGGCAGTAGTCACTGTCAATCTAAATGTCATCAGGAAATGGCCCGTGCATGACAACAAGGCCACAGAGAAAATACCCACCCCCATTCAGTCTTCCATCTTTATATTCAATTGAAAATGCAAGTTCAAGAGTATTTGCTGCTACTTATGTTGGATCAAAAAATGTACTGAGGAAGTCCCAAGGTTGCCAATACCCTTGCTTCCTTGTTAGTGTTTTGAATCTCCTACCAGCACCCTAGAAACCATCTCAACCAGCATAGGCAAGAAGGCTGTTGGATGGCAGGATGATGGATATACCCAGAGAGTTCCAAATCTGCCTTTCTGCCCCAACCCACCACTTGAGTGGACTGGTCTTCCGGCAAAAGAGGCACATTCCCTTTCCTTCCAGCCAATTTTGGTGTTGCACCTGTAGACATCTGCACAGTAAGCTGAGGCAAGTTCAATCCCCAACTCATCCATCCAATTTCCAGTGACACATTCCAAAAGAGCCCCATCATCCTCATTAAATCATGCATGAAATTTGCCTT
The DNA here is from genome assembly GCA_948472985.1 of Iguana delicatissima. Lineage (NCBI taxonomy): Eukaryota > Metazoa > Chordata > Lepidosauria > Squamata > Iguanidae > Iguana > Iguana delicatissima. The sequence goes on along the minus strand of CAOKZL010000187.1, from coordinate 780,286 downwards.
GTGATGGACTACCTTGGCACTTATGAGCAACAAACCCTGGCTGTAGGGTCTGAGAGAGACTAATAAGACAATTTAAATTTTGCTAGATGGGGACAGTGACAGGAGAGAGGATGAGTCTCAGGCATCTAGCTGCTCCTCCCATCACCATGCTGCACCTCCTTCAGTCTGGTACTAGTGGAACAGTGCTGCCCTCACACCATCCCCAGACAATCAAACTGCCCAGACACACAATAAAGCCATTTGGAAGATGAGCAGTAACTCGATAAATCACATAGAACATGGGCAATGAACAAAAATAAACACAAATATAGTTAAGACCAGTAAAATTAATTCAGTGCAAGAAAGAAGCCAATACACTCCAGCTCCCATTAATATATTCTCCAATATTGAGTGAGGTCTGCTATTAAAGTAGGTCTCTTTTGGAGTCCGTGGAATGTCAAATCCTGAAAACATTGTTCAGATGTTGCATCCTCCACCACTAGAGACCCAAGTACTGTAGATTTTCCAAAATGAGAAGTTGGTATATTGCAGCTGCCAATTCATTTGCTATTACTTGGCACACTTATATTAACAGAGCTTCCAGGTAAAAGATGGACAAACCAGTCTGTTTCTGGTTTGTGTCATTTTTGCATGTCTCTGCTTTTAAATCTGCTACTGTTTGCTTCTACATTAATCTCAAATTTCTTTTAGACCACATTTTCAAAATTGCTATTTGGAATGCATTACTTAAATATCTGGTTATGGAATACCCTTCCTTCATTCCCAGCCCCCCAGAGACCAGCTGATGCTGATGCTGGCATCATTTCAACATCAAGCTCAGACCCAGGTATTTACACAAGCTCTTGGGTCTTACTGATCATAACTTGATTCAAACATACCACTGCTGATTTTATACTTGATTATAGAATACTGTTATTTTCAGATGGTTTGTTTTAACGAATATATCTTACCCTGAGATCTATTTATATAGGTCACATTAGAAATATTTTAACAATGTATTAAAAATAGATATTTCAAGATATTCTTTCTCAAAATAGCATTTTATATACATTTTGTTACATTTTCAGTTGAAAACTATGTTGGTATTTTCAAAAATAATGAAAACCAGGGGATTATTGGGCTCCAATTTGCACATTAGTCTGGGAGAGGTGTGTCAGGTCATTTTGTATGGAAATTTATTAATGTCCAATCCCCTACTTTCAAGTGAATTTTCTACAAGTGACACTGCACTGAATCGGTGGCATCTATTGCAGGCAACACTTGGTGCCATCATCTTCATCCTCACTGCTTTTGCTGGGGGGTTTTTTCTAATCTGTTTATAAAGATTAGAATCTTTATATTAAAAACACATAGCCTCTGCCCTCCATATTACAATCTAGACTAGATGAGACACACACAAAAAGGAGAGCAGAACAGGATACAAACAAAAGATGCAAATGTAAAGCAGGTTCACTGATACATACAGTTAAAGATGGTACAACTACTGATAAATGAACATCAGATTTAGCTTGGATAGTAGCAATAGTTTAGCTGTACATAGACAGGATGAATACAAATTAACAAAATGAAGTCCTTGCCCAAATTTTATTTCCCTGATTTAGCCATGAATAATCCTAAAAAAAAAATAAAAAAATACTGGAAGTACATTTCCATTAGTCAATTCATTTTAAAAAAATAATAAACGACTGAATAACTGGATTAGAAACAATGCAATAGCTGTAACAAAAAGGTACAATGCCACAGTCAAGATCAGTAATCAGTTGTATTAACAGCATTATGCTGATTCAAGCTGTCCCTTTGAAAGAATGGCTCTTACAGGAAAAAGATGAAAGCGTGTCTATACATTTGAAGAAAAAAAGAAATTAATATGAAATAGTTTCAAGGTCTGACAAAAGTACAAAGACATGGTAGCCCCAGGGATATCTCCCATTTCATCCGTGACATGTGGGAAAATAGATTACAGTGACTAGAACTGTTAACGATGTTTCTGGTTGAATTTAAGTAGATATTGTGACATGTTTCATGAAAAAGACTTATCTTCTAATATAAGAAGAATTAGGTTACAAGAACAAAGCTTTCCTATCCCTCAGAGTAAGCTATACAATCAGGAATATGGTTTGTAAGAGCTACAAGAAGATGAACAGATTTTGAAAATCCTGATCAAACCACAATTGAATGTGCACCTGTTTTGTAAGATATATGCAAAGTCCTCTAAAGTATAAATGAAATTGGAAGAGTGATCTACCACTCAACATTTGCAGGGTGGAAAAAAGAACTGCAATGACTTTGTATCCATTAGGAGAATATCTACATAGTCATACATCAGTAGTGCTGGTACCAGCCTTCCAGCTGTTGTTACACGGTAAGTTTCAGCAGCACAGCCATCATAGCCAGTGGTGAGGAGCTGCAGCCCAACAACTTTGGGAAGGCTGCATAATTCCCACCCCTTCAGTAGAGGAATTTTGGACCTGAGCAGGAAAAACATTCCAAGAGGTACTAGGGAGAGGAGGGACTTTTATTGCTTACATTTTGTTAAATCGCCTGAGGATGTCTATGGAAATTGCAAACTAACATTTTATTACGTAAACATCTGAAAGAACACTTATGATAAAAATGCTAAGGACTAGAACAATTCAGTCTTCGAGGCATGAGCTCAGAAAATTTAATAAATTATTACAAATAAAGCTTGTGCAGTTACACATAACCATTCATAGAGAATTGGGGCATGTTATAAAGAAAATGGGTCTGTATAGATTCATGTTTGATAGACAGGAAGACTATATGACGATGCTTTCTTAAATGTGGATGTCATATTTTGTTTCTCATTTCTTACAATTTTCTTAAATGAAGAGCGCATGTTTTGTTCCCTTTTAAATTGAGATTTTTGCGGTTTCTATTTTGTGTACATTTATTGGGTGCTTTGTACTTATGAAGAAAATATTTTTAAAAATGGAAAAGTGTGTTGTCCCAATGAATAGATAATAATTGTACGGATTAGAACAGGACTGTGAATCATGCAGTCCTACAGGTCCTGTTGAACTATAGCTCTCAGCAGCTGCTCACAGCCAGTGGTGAAGAATACTGAAAACTGTAGTTGGATAATACCAGGAAGGACACACAGTTCTCATCCTTAAGTTAGAGCCAATTATGGTGCTAAATAGGGCAGAAACAGACCATACAGCCCCAGCCTCAAAGCTTAAAACTTTTCAACAACCCTGATTTAAAAAAAAAAAACAAGAACATATGTACATGCAGTTTTGTATTTTAAATTCATTAAAACTGGAGCACTGTCATGACCAGAGGAATAAAAAGGAGTCTGCATCTCTTGCTAAACAATCTTGGTTGGGAATAGGCATGGTTTTGTTACAGAAAAGGACTGTTGTTGTGTGTGCCTTCCAGTTGTTTCTGACTTATTGCAATCCTAAGGTGAACTATCATGTAGTTTTCTTGGCAAAATCTGTTCAAAGAGGGTTTGCCTTTGCCTTCTCCTGAGGCTGAGAGAAAGTGACTTGCCTAAAGTCATCCAGTGGGTTTCCATGACCGAGCATTCAAATCCAGAGTTGTAATCCAATGCTCAAACCATTACAGCACACTAGCTCATAGAAAAGGATAATACACTTAATAAAATAAAATAAAGATGATATATTATCCTCTGGCCCCATCCTAACTATAATTTTTTAAAAAAAGTAGGAAAGATGCTGCAGTGACCAGTTTTTACCTAATAGACCATGGCACGCACCAACATTCAACCCTAGCTGTACTTCTGATGATCGTCTCATCAATATTAAGATTAGTGTGAGTGTAATTGGCAAAGCTAACCACAGGACACATTAGGTATTAATCTAAGACTTCCAAAAGTTTAAATTCTGTAGTAAACCTACAATAAAGCCATGATTCCCAAAGTTTGGCCCTCCAGAAGTTTTGAACTTCAGCTCCCAGAATTCCTGACCCAAGATGGCTAAAGCTTCTGGGAGCTAAAGTACAAAACACCTGGAGGACAAAAGTTAATGATATAAAGTTTCTGGCAGTTCTGCATTCAAAGTGCAGGTGACGTTAGAAACACACAGCTGGTAGGAAAAAAAGGGGAATGAGCCCTGCTCAGGCGTTAAAAGCATATATTCACTGCATACAGGACATGAGCACAAGTGTCCTAGACCCACCAACATCCCATCCCCTCTTCCATCATTGTGCATGTGTGCAGGATAATTGTCGGCAGTAGAGATAATCTTCTACCCATGGAGGTTCTACATGTTGAAGGCAACAAAGTCATGAGGAAATAGTATGCTCATGCTCCATCTCCCTCTTGTTTACAAAGAATACAGGTTTAAAATGCTTGAGTAGCTCATATACTGACAACTTCACCTTCTTTTCCATTAACTATGTGTGCCTATCACAACTCTGTGTTGAATATGTAACAGGAAAGTAACTGAAATAGTTTAGATACAACTTTGAGACCATTTGTTTAAGTCTAAGTGTAGACTTGCTGCTCATATTTGCACAGGTTTATGGCAGTCTGCAAACTGCAATGCCGACTCATAGAAAAGTCCATTCAGCAGTGCCCTGATTATAACTATACATGTTGTGGCTGGATGTACCCATGCATTAGCAAATCTTTGCAAAAGAAAAGGATTTGATTAAAATTGTTTGGGCAGTCAATTCACTTATGTTGTCTCAAAAAGGAGGCACACAATACAACCATTCAATTTGTTTCATGCAGCCAGCCTCTTTCTTTTTTCTTTTTCTGTGAATATTTGCAAGCATGTAACTAGTTTGAGTAGCTTCTACCACAGCTATCAAAGGATACAATGAATAATGAAGTGTCTTCATTAACATGCACAAGACTGCTTGTAAAAAGCCAAGAAGTTGTGCAGAAATTTGTTCATCGTGCTTATAGTCACCACTCAACTAGTTCAGTGAAGAAAGTGCCATTTCTTTGATCACACCTTCTCTTTTGACTAGAAACAAGTACTTTAAATTTGTCATCATAACATGAAAGACTGAGCTGATGCCTAGAGCAAAAAGCATCTAATTAAACTTCTATGTTGGGTTTCTGGAAGAGAGGCTTGGGTTAAACAATGGCTTTACCAAAGGAAGGATGTGCTCATTCTAATGAGTATACCTCCTGATTTTCAACATCCTTGAGCTAATATCTATTGTTAACATTTTCCCTTCATTTATTCATCAAACATCAAATACAATTTGCAGCTTTGCCACAATATTCACCTATAGCAATGAGATTATGAGAAGGTTTGAGAGCAAGCTCTCTCTCAGAGTATTTGTTGCAACCTCCTGCTGCCACAATCAACTCTTGCTAATAGGCTTCAATCTTTTCCACCAATGCTTAGAAGTAGACTCCTCCAAATTCCGTATCTGAATACTTACGAAAAAAAGGAGGTTGAAGAGGAAAAGGAAGTACTTTGTGACCTTCAGGCAGCCAGACCCCATCTTCTCTTTTCACAAAATCTGGGAAGAAAACAAACAGCCATATAAGCTCTTTGCCAAGAGTTGTTTCTCCTTCCTTCCATACTCCATATGAGCAGATTACTTTTTTAAAAAAAACAGATGATTTCCTCATGAGACAAGGGGAAGCAGATTTAGCCTTATCTCATTAACAGAGCTTATCGTCTTGTTCTAATCTTTACTATCAGTTCAAGGAACATTTCCACTTGCCTAGTGCTGCACAGTACCATGAACCCCACAGGCAAAGAAACTAGTCAGCAAAGCTTAAAGTTTGGAAAGCTGTTAAAAATATAGTTATAGTTCTAAATCTCCCATTCATCAAAGTAGTTAATCTCACAGTTACAATTTTAAAGTAACTAATTACTTCTACAGTTCTTTACAAGTAGCTGAAACAGGCACTGTTTTAGTTACTTTTGGGGGGGAAATCTGGATGCTTCAAAATATTGGTCTATGGTACAAAATATACATCTCATCTCTTCAACATCCAGAACAGAGCACAAGGCAGCAGAACAAGGCACAGAATGAGCTAGCACTTGAAGCATGGAAAATTCTTCACCCACCATTTAGTAAGACCTTACTCTGATACTATGATAATATTTTACTTTTTTTAAGTTACAGCTACATTGCAAATTATCCTTGGTTATTACAGTATTGTATTGTAGTTTTGGGACCAGAAAAAGGAGTTAGTTATTTGACCCTAATTATTTACAAGCACTGTCCAAGTCTCCTTAAACAAGATGTAACTAAAACCAAGGCTCTGTTAAGATCTTTAAAATTGGCATGATCAGCACATAAGGAAGGAGGGAGTGTTTGCCCTACTGCTTCTGCTGTCACTCACCTGATTTGCACAACAGTCTAAAGAAGAGCACTTCCTCTATGGATTGAGTCTTTCCACCTGATCAGGAACTCAGAGAAAGCCTGCAATCATAGTAAGGATCTCTTCTTCAGACTGTGAAATCCCATGTGAAAGGAGTGACAATGGAGGAAGCAGAGCTAACATACCCCTCCTTCCCACACATTCCATTTATCCCTATTGTGAATACTTGAATAGGGTTCAAGAGTGTGCAGCTCCTGAGGGGTTTTTTTACTGTGCACTAGCCATGCTTAATACTTTTCATGGGTCATCTGTTTCCTCCTTCCATTTTCTCCTTGTTGACTTTCTATTTCTTTTCAGAACTCAGAAAAAAAAAAACCTAGTAATAGGAAATGCCATGGTTTGCCCAGGTGCAAAGAAATAATGCAACTGACCAAACTAGATAGCATTTTCCTGTTCGCTTATGTAATTCATAAGCGGATGAAGTCCTGGTTTATCTCTGCAAGGGAAAAAGACAGGGTGTTAGATATGATAACTCCTGAGCATGTTTACCCGTGGAATGGAGCCAAGCAAGTCCCCTGGTCTTCTAGGGAGTTAGTGATGATAAAACCAGTGGGATGGAGACTAGAATGGCAATGGTAGAAAACCTAGAACAGGCCCTAATGAACATAGACCTACTCCATGCTAGGCACAGCAGTGAAGAATTCATTCATTTGCTACCATTGCATCTCCACAGACTTGTCTACTCGAGTTGTCTGAGTGGTCAAGCGACTCTTATGCACTACCCCACAAAGAATACAAACTGCTGTAGAAAATGTGCACAATTTTTTACAGACAAAAACAAAAACTGAGACAATGAGGCTGAAAGGATCCACCTTTGTTCCCTGCTTGTCCTATGCTATTGATTGCATTTCAGTTTGCACAATCTGAGACTGTGGACAGTATCCTTACAGAAACGAGAGCTATCAGATATGTGTTGGACTGCTGCCACTCCTGGGTTATAATTATAATAAAATAGAGTTCTAGCCTTCTATGCAGTAAGACTTTGGCTGGGGGAAAACTCTCCCTGAATCCAGCCATACCAGCCATTCTCCAACCTCCCATTCTTGGGCAAGGTATTGGAATGTGTAGTGGCCTCCCAGTTCCATGTGTTCTTGGGTGAGATGGATTTTCTAGATTCATTTGAATTTAGCTTCTGTCCCCATTATGAAATATAGATGGCTCTGGTTGCCATGATAGGTGAATTGTTTTATGATAGTTCTGGTCCTTCTTGAAAGGCTACCTCAAAAAGTGCTGCTGGTAGATTTGTGTTCAAGAGGATGCTCAACAGCCTGTGGAGTCCCTCAGGTTTCATTTTTGTCACTTGTGCTATTTAACATACACATGATACATATCCTGGAGGTGTAAGGTTCAGGGTTATCAGTATGCTTATGACACCCAAACCTATCACAGCTTCCCACTAAATTGCAAGAAGGATGTCTGATGTCAGTAAGGGACTAGATAAAGGTGAACAAACAAAACTTAATCCAGAGAAGACAGAAATGCTTCTGGTGAACTCGAAGGTGGGTCAGGAAGAGAGATTCAGCCTGTGCTAGCTGGGCTTACACTCCACCTGAAATCTCAGGTCTTCAACCTTGGACTCAGTTCTGAGTCTCAATGTTCAAGGTTCAGCAGTCACTAGGAGCGCACATGTACAGTTAAAACTACTGTAAAACACCCAACCTGTTCCTGGAAATGTCTGACCTGGCCACAGTGATACATGCCTTGATTGCATCCTGTTTGAATTACTATTACACACTTTACTTGGGGCTGCTGTTGCTGGAAAGTGTTTGGAAACTTCAGCACATCCAAAATACTGCTGACTACTGACCAGAACTGGTTACAGGAAACATATAATTCCCTTGTTACAATAATTTCACTGGTTACTGGTCCCTTTCTACGCACAATTCAAAGTATTGATTATGACATATAAAGCCTTACATAGCTTGGGTCCAGACTACCTCTATGCGTATGAGCCTGCCTGAGATTTGAGATCTTTTTGGGGAAGGCTTTCTCTTGACCCCACCATCGTCACACATAGTGGGTGAAGACCCAGAGAGGATCTTCTTGATGTCTGCTTCCAGGCTGTGAACTCCCACATCCCATAACAAGCTATGTTGGTATCTTCTCTGCTCCTGTTCTGCTGGCAGGCAAACTTTTTTCTTTCTTTTTTAATTTTGAAAGACTTCTGGCCATTAACTGATTGTTGCAGAAGAGTTTTAAATGGGGTTATTTGCTCATCTGTTTTGTTTTAAATACTTTTAAACTGCTTTTAATTCAGCACTATTGTTATATAAAAATATTTGCTCTCATTGTTTTTTACTACTGTTATTTATTTTAGCACCATTCTCTTTTAATTAAGGTTGCAAGCCATCTTGGGTTCTGCACTAGGAAAAAAGCATGACTTAAGTAAAAAAAAAGACATGGATTTAGACATCTCTTAGTATTATGATCTGTTCTTTCTCTCTAGAAACAAACTGTCTCTTCAATCCTTTGCTTTTGCATTGTCTTTCAAGCACTCTTTCCTGCCCATTCTTGTGTGTCCACAAGAATGGGTCTCAGTCAAGATGGCTGTGAGAGAAGGATGGAACGTTTACCCTCTCTCTATTACAAATGACTACAGCAAAACAAACTCTAGGCAAACTGAGGGTTGGGGAAAGTGGAATGGCCTATCTGTGCCCACATGTGAAAACATTTAATACAGTTTCAAATATCCGCAGCATGTGCTCCTCTACATTGGAACAGACCTTCCCTGTAGCACCCATTCTTCTCTTTACATCATTCTACAAGAAGAGGGGATCAGTAACATCCCCTACAGCATAGTTATATAACCAGTACCTTCCAGTTGTTTCAGATTACAACTCTCATAATCCCTTCCTACCAGCCATACTGTCTGGGGTTTGTGGGAACTGTAGTTCAAAACATCTCGAAGGGAGCTGGTTCTCTGATTAACAAGCCAGATAACCATTTACATAGCGCCAGATATGTAGGGGGAGGGATAAGGAAATAAAGTAATACACATTCCACCTAGGTTCATCATTCTGCTGCCTATGACTTTCTGAATGATAAGATCACCCAGTGCTCTTCCAGACATTCCTATTGCACAGAGGCACCTTGGGAGTTCAGCAGCAGAAGGAGAATTCACTGTTTACTACATGACGGTGCTTCAGCATCTTCTAATCATACTAGCTGGGTGTGCATATAAAAAGGTACAAGAGGCATTTAGACACCAAAAGTACAACCCAAAAGAATGCTGACTGTATGGACAGAAAAGATTGGGAAATTGAAGCTTAGGGCTGAAGAGAATACTTTTCAAGTTTTCAACTGTTTTGACTTACAACACTTTTGCACCCACTGCTATAATTTGGCACGTGTGTTGACGTGAGCTTGCTGAATATGATAGCTTAAAACAGAGGTGAACTGTACTGAAGCTCCCAGCATTCCTAAATTTTGGTTACATTGGCTATGGCTGATAGGAAACACAATCCAACAATGTCTTGTCACCCTTAGCAATATAACCCTTAGCCTAAAAGAAAGCAGCAATACACGTGCCTTATGTATACACCAGGGTATTCATATTGACAAATATTCCAATATTACTGAAGGGATATAAACCATATTTGATTTTTTTCCCCATCTTCCATAAGAATGATTCTCTCAACAGGTCAAGTCACCTCATCAAAAAAACTGTCAACCTCTCTGAGATTTTTTTGCCCCTCTGTGAGAGCAAATAGACATTCCTTCCTTCACAGCTGCTTCACCTATAGTCTCTTTCCTCCTGCCACCATTGTTTATGCCTGCATAGTTACCTTGACATAATGCATCGATAAGAGCCAGCATGGTATAGTGGTTTGAGTGTTTCTGGAGGATTAGGATAAGAATTCCTGCTCAGCCAGGGAAACCCACTAGGTTAGAAACCTTGGGCAAGGAAACTTTGGGCAAGTCTCGCTCTCTCATCCTAAAAGGAAGGCAATGGCAAACCTCCTCTGAGTAAAGTTTATCAGGGTTTTCCTGGCAGAGTTGCCATAACTCTGAGTCAACTTAAAGGCACATAACCAGAACAGCAAAGTGCACCAATAGGATTCCCTCTATGATCAAAAACTTTCACTTTCTTCAATAAGTTCTTTCACTTCTGCCAGCACAGGAAGTAAGGTGGCAATTCCTATTAACAACATTGAGTGACTAGCACTTGACAACATCCTTAATGGTCCTGCATGACAATGCAACAGGAAATAAAGCATGACACAGACCAAGAGTAGCCAGTACTTCAACCGAGGGCAAACCTGCTCAGTGCTTCTTTGCCATAAACTGCATTCAGCAAAGGGCAAGGGAACAAAGCAAGTTATTCTGTTCCAGTCTAAAGCCTGCTTCTAATCCTATTAGGATATTTAGGTCAGTACTGAGATCAGGATGGAATTGGAGCATCATTCTAATTGGATCATTCTCTAACCAGCCAACAACCGTTTTTAAAAATATACCAGCTTGGGTGGGTGAGCATGGAAGAGATGTTACTTCAGATTTTACAGAGGAAGGAAGAAAATAGGTATTTAGTTCTGAAACAGTGAGACACACCTCTACACTTGCACCCATACACGTCGCTGGTGAAGAAGCAACAGGGTTTCAAAAGCTTGTCCATTCACTAAGCAGTGCCATTAAGAAAACAGCCCTTTGGGAATATGGGCCATTTCCGCCCTACACTCTTATAGTGCTATTATTTCACTTTCAATATCCTGTGGAATTCTGGGGTTTGTAGTTTGCTGAGGCCAAAGAGCTCTCTGGTTGAGAATTCTAAATGCCACTCCCTAAACTGCAAACCCTAGCATTCCAGAGGATATTGAAACTGGAATAATGGCACTGTAACAGTGTAGGGAAGAAATGGCTACAGACATCCACCTTACGGCAAGCCAGACTGTAAATCTACATAGTTCACTACTGACTACTTGAGGAATCTCCTCATCATTCGCCTTTACTTTTAAACTAAAGATGTCAGGAACTGAATCTGGAACAAACTGCATGCAAAGGAAGTATTACAACCACTGAGCTATGATCACTTTCTTGAAAACTAATTGTCAAATAGAGGATCCTGGCTCTGCTTTTTTCAAGACAGTATTCTCTGTTAAAAGCAAACTTAAATGGTCATCCATTTCTGGACACCACAAACTTAAACTTGTGGCTGCTGAAAATATTTAACTGTACCTGCTTGCATCCTTTCTGTAAATGATAATTGTGTCTTAGGCAAATGCTTGTAGTAACTTGTATTCATGTGCATACATGAATATCATGTTTCTACATGAACACAAGTATTCAACACCTTTATCAACTGGATAGGGATGGAAGGTAGGACTTTCAGCTTACTGAATGAATTTATAAGCCACAAGTTAATTTCACATATCCTTATGTTGGATCAATTTAACTTTCCTCTAGCTTCCTGTCCTGTTTATTCACAAATCTATCAACTATATGCCCTTGAGTGTGCCAATGTGCTAAAAGAAATGCAAACAATACAATGTCAATTTCATTGCAGAAAACTGCCAATATTTACAAAGCATGATTTGCCTTGGAAGAAAAATTGCCAAAATGGGAAAGACAAAAGACTTCTCTTAAGTAAAATGGCATCCAATTTAGGCCCAGACTAGTTGTTTAAGAAAACTTAAGATGTAGTTTTCTTTTGCAGAAATGTTTTGAATAAAAACAAGGTTTAAAAGTTAGATTTCTGAGACCAAGACCTTGGAAAATTCAAAGCAGCAACACCTGATATCTAATACACACAGTGAAAACACATCCATGAGGTTCTTCGCACCTCCTGCTCTTCCTTTTTAATAAGAAACTGGCTTTCCTACAGCTCTCCAATGCATATATTATGTCACTATTTAGTTATTAATTTGGGGGAGATGGAGGGGATACACCCATCATATTAAATCCACAGCTAAACTTAGAGGGGAAGAAGTGGACAGATCACTTTCTGAAGCAGTCTTTTTCCCCTAGCCTTTTATTTATTTTTTTAATTTAAAGAAAGGCAAGTCTTATGTTCAGAGCAGTCTTAAAATAAAGTGTCCATGTCCTTATAGCAATCATGTGCTTACACCTGAGGTCAAGTTATTCCACAGCAGTTTCTCTATTATGGCTAAGATCAAATAATGGCAAGTCGATTTTTAAAAGTTTTGGAAATGCATTTTCTATGCTACAGATATTAAAAAGCGCATTGATTTTAAATCCAATAGCATGTCATTTAATTAGCCAAAGATATTCTGCATTATTAGATAAAAGACCATGCCAGACATTTTTCCATTTCTATTAATTTAAAATATTGGAGCCACTTTGGCAAGATAGTCCAATATAAAAAGCATACTTGTTTCATTTCAGTGTCACTACTGCCTTGTCTACAATGTGTACTGCTAGAAGAAATGTCCAAAGAATTTTACCTGAAAAGGTAAAACACCAGCTAGCCTTGGCCACTAACGAGGAGGAGAATTCAACTATGCCCCCCCATCAAACTTGGCAAAGAGATGAAGAAGCCATTATACCTTTGCAGCCTACCTGGTACTGTCACATTTAACAATTACTAAGCAATGGGAATTAATTAATCAATAGACAAACAAGGCTTTGATCACATTCCAGTTAGGTTTTAAGAAATGGTGAATGCAAATAACATTCTAAGATGTATAGTCAGGCCACAATAGCTATTTTTTAACTCCAACAGTTCAGAAAGCTATCTTTTCCCCACCCAAGATAAATTCAAAAACTTGGAGAGAGAAGTGCAGCTTGGGAAACTTGTCTTTTTTTGTAAGCCTTTCTCTCCCTCTTTTTCTTCCAGAACAGAAGGCTTCTTGTTATTGGCTGGTAGAGGTGGACTTGTGATTCATTCAGTTCAGTCCTGTAATGTGAACCCAATGAGCTTCCCTTTAGCAGGAAGATACCTGAATAGGGCCAGCACACCATGTTTCCCTATCTCTTCACTTGCTTCCAAACAGCTTAGCAAAGAACTGTAAAAAGATACTGTGGGAAAGAAAGAGAGGGATGTGAATTTGCAGCTTTTCTTTCCATTGGAAAAAATGACTGTTTCCACCAAACTCTTTCTCAGAAGCCTCAAAGAGGCCCTATTAAACAATGCTCCTAAAAGCCTGAATACATATTCTATTAATATTTTCACCTTTGGCTTCTAGTGTTAATAATCAACCCACAGGCACACCCCATCAGAATAGTTTTGGGTTCAAACACACACCCTTCTTCAAGCAGTAGAAGAACTATGAGGAGATTGTTTTAATCTCTGTCATTAGTATATTCTTCATCAAGTATCATTTCATAAATATACATAAGGACTAATGTTTCCATAACCAACAGCAATTTCATATTTAAAAGATAATCACAAATATATCCCATCAACAACATTATTATTGCACACTGGTTGAGTGATCTCTTCTTACACTTTTTCAGCAAAGCCTAAAATATACACTGTGGTGTCTCCTTTATTAGTCTATCTAGAAGGAGCAAAAACACGTTATGCTAGTTTCAAAACTCAACAGCTGCTTCATCAGGCAACGATGTTCAAAATCATACAGGAGAAAAGTGACAGTACTGGGATCATGGGCCTGCATCTTGTTTGAGATGTTTGCTTAAGCTGCTGTTTAAGGTGGCCTGACAAGAGGGTTGATGTGGGTAGAGGCCACACCCGTTCTTGGCCATGAGACGGCTGAGGACAAAGGCAGGCAAAGCCAAGTAATAACATTTACATCTCTACTATCAGCAAAGTACATTCCTCTGAGATCTAAGGCATCTCTGTCCTGTGTGAGGTTATAAGCTACTTTATAGACAGAGCATGGTGAGTTCTCTCAAGAAGCTTCTGCAATGTCACATGTGGAGATAAACTGCCAATGATAGGAAATACAATCTGAATCTGACTTTTTGGAGATAAAAACCTTTGTGAATAAGTCCCACTCTATTTGCTTTCTCTACTTTAGGTATCTACCTCAGCTCATATTTTGGTTGGTCTAATAAAGGTATCACCATGATGTGTATTTTGTATTCTGGATTTTGCTCAATGGCCAACGCGGATACCCTAATGAAATAGACCCAGCCTATGAAGGCTTATGCTACAAACTTCTTTCTCTCAGTCTCAAAGAAGTGCTACAAGATCTCTTTGCATACTGATGCACGTTAACACTGACACATCTTTGAATATCACATTCCCCATCACTGTAATGAGTAATGGAACAACTCACTTTGGAAACAATGTAACAAGGGACAGAGTAGGGTACTTCTGAAAAGTAATTTTCCAAACACATATTAATTTAGGGGAGACAAGGCAGATAAGTTTGTAATGGAATTCATGAAGATTTGATTCCTCAATTATCCTTAATTTCATGCAACCTTGCATAGGCTTCTTCTGAATGCTTAAGATGGTACTGCACCAGAGCAGACAATATGCAAGAGCAAACAGCATGAGATAAAAGCTGCCTCCACTTATGGTACAGCATATTAAATACCTTGGCACAGCTATTTTACCTTCACGCTCTACAAAAAGAGGCTGTTAAACAGTTATGGGAAAAGTACCAAAGGAACAGGTATGCTGCTCTGTTATACAAGCAAATTATATCTTCATATTACCTGGTGTGAGCTAATGAGCAGTGGCAGAATTAATGACCCTTTTGTTTACTAACAGCAGTCAGCACATTCCCTAGAGGAAGTCATCTGTGAAGACTCCAGCTACCAATCAGGTTATGTTTGTCATCTATACACAACTAAGTGTGGATCAACAAAATTAATTATCCAGGGGCAGCAGATTTATATACCGTCCCAGCTCATCACCATGTTGCAATTACAAGGATACTCTGCCAGAGCTACGTTACCATCTACCAGCAGTGACAAAGGGCACACCGAAAGCTAGCTGCAAGATCCACTGTAAAATTATATCGCTCCAAATATTATCGAGACAGTTTCTGGGGGACTATCAAAGTAGACAGTCTTGTAGTTAGAATACTGTGCTTTCCGAGAGAATTTACCAGCTTTTATATATCTGGAGGGGAAGCACACTGTTTGGTTTCTTAACAAAGAATTGTCCACCTGACACTTGGCAGAAAAAATCAAGGCCGTCATAGCCTGGCTAATTCAGTGCTTGTTTCAAATTGCTGCTGCTGTTACTGTACTGTTTCTTTATAGTTGCTGTTTAGCCAACAGCCCTACGTAGTTCAAGTCCCTGTTAGGGACGATCCTTCCAAACAACCACCCCATCATGACCACCTGTGAAACAGTTTTGCCCCTGCTCTGTCATGGCAATCCTCTGTACTTCTTCTCTTTCACATATATTCATTCATTCATTCATTCATTCATATATATATATGTATGTATGTATGTATGTATATTTCAGTCAATCCTGGGAGTGCACAGATTGGAGCTGAGGTGCAAACTGGCCCTTAGTCAGCCATAAGCAGGATCTGTAGCAAGACTTTCAAGGTCTTGTGGCCTAGCACCACCTGCTTCTGGAACTGCATTCTGCCTGCCCAGAGGGAAGTTCAACACATGTTGCTGAGGATGAGTTTATCGCTGTACACATGGTGAACTCCTACATCTGAGGAGGTATCTGCTGGGCATTCACCAGAAGAAAAGAGAGGCGGTAAGAGGTTCTGCAGAAACTGACCCACATGGCATCAAGGATATAAGGAGAATCAGACCTTTTTGTCCATCTAGCCCAATGCTGTCAATTCTAATTCAGAGTGGCTTTTCAAAGTTTCAAGCAGGATTCTTTCCTAGCACTACCTGGAGATCCTTCATGTAAATTCAAATCCAGGCCAAGCCCCACATAGTTTCTTAAAGTTCAACAAGATCAGACAAGATCAATTCTCTAGTTTCACTTAATGTAGGGGTGGACAAAGTGAGGGACCTCCAAGTACAGCTCCCAAAGCCTCTCAGAACTTCTCAAAGCCCCCCGATCCTGCACCATTTTTTCCAGTCAATTTTCCTGATCAAAACTGTCCAAGACTGGCCAAAATGCAGATGTTCACCTTCTCTGAATTCTAAAGCCCCTCAACCCCACCCCCCCAAAAAACCCAAAGGAAAAAAATCAGATGAAAATCATCCAAAATGGTAGCCAGAAGTGACATTACGTCTATTCAGGTGCACCAAAACATGCCAATACAGCCCACTGGAGGGGCTGCTGGAGGGAATATTTCCTGTGCAATTCCTTACCATAGGTTACATGCAAGCAGACCCCCCCCCCAATGTTGGAGCATTGAAGATACATTTGTTCAAGATAATCTAATCCCTTCTTCCACCCAGCTCTTTTTAACACCAACATTCTCCTGCTTCACTAATCAACCAGCACTGGGGGCATCACTGGTCCTTTCCTGAGGTTTTTTTTTTTACACTTCTGCAGACTGTAGGGTTTGTCCAAGCATGACAATACTTTGATATGTGGGTGGTTCCATTTGGTGACACAAACATTGGCACTTCCAGCCTAAACAACTAGAAATACAATGAACACACACACACACACCTCTCTCTCTCAGTCTCTCAGACCAGTTTCACTACCTAGTAAAACTGACTGCGAAACTGTTTTAACTGACCTTTACAATGGCCACTCCCCTCAACCTGAACAGATCACTTAATACGTTACTAATATATTTTAGTGTACTAGTGAACTCAGACTTCAGTTAAATCTGTCACAAACTTGATTTATTACATGCAGTTTTTGCACAAATCACTTTTTTATTTTGATGGGGAATGAAAAGAAAAAGATGTAAAAATACTAAAACTGTTACATTTAGAATCCAGCCCTGCTTATCAAGAAAAGTGTGGGTAGCAGCTACAGAGAAAACAGGACAGGAGTGTGAAGAACAATTGCAAAATTTCTTGTTCACCACAGGGGAAGCTGTCTTGAGATATTCTGTCAAGAAACCCTCAGCCTCTGTGAGAATACTGGCTTGCAGAATGAGTGCAAGAAATGAAGTGAGGGGTTTTTTTCCATCACACTTCCTGTAAATTATGCATATTCAGGGGTAGCCATGTTGGCCATACAGTGAAATATTACAATGTCCAAAATCCATAAAAGAGTGATAACTTTATTGGGCCAACCAGAAATGCATAAAATATATCATGCAAGTTTGGATTTGTAGTTTATGCAGAAAGTCTGTGTGCAAAACCACTGCCTTTCTTCTTTAAGAAGCAAGGCATCCTCCTCTTGGCCCACAGCAAGCATTGAGGGACTAATTGCTTGATGCGAAAGATGTCAGTGCCCCATCCAGTGCTTATGATTTGCACAAGTGCACAGAAGAAGACAACAGTTTAGTTTTGTGCAATTTATACAAAACATCACAAGTGTGAGAGCTGATGCCCTGGTGGTGCAGTGGTTAAATGCCAGTACTGCAACCACAAGGTTGTGAATTCAATCCTGCCAGGCTCCAAGGTTGACTCAGCCTTCCATCCTTTCACAGGTCTGTAAAATGAGTACCCAGCTTGTTGGGGGCAATTAACTAAAAATACATTGTAAACTGCTTAGATAACACTTAGTTGATAAGCGGTATAGAAACAAATGCTATTGCTATCTTGCCAATAACACTGTCTCACTTGGGAGGATTCTTTCTCTGTAGTTTCTTCTTGTTGCATAGAAGAATAAAACAAGCAAAGATTTCCACCCCTTGTGTGAGTAGGAATTTAAGGTTAGGAACTACTTAAACATCCCTCATCTTAGAGGTACAAGTAAAGTTCTAACTAAGCATTAATTTGCAGATTCTTTGTGCAACAGCAGTATATATCCTGTATTGGATCTCAAATTGTGATATTCTCCTGCTAAGGTGGTTAAGTTGGCTAACACTAGATTATCTTATCTAAAAGTTGCCCAGATAACTAGTTCTCATACACACAACAACATGCACACATACACAGAAAGGCTTCCAAAAGTGTAATAAAACTGTCATAGTGAATATCTGTTCCTTGGCACGTGGGTGTCATCAGTGGACAAGCTGAGAATTTCACTGTAACCACCATCCATTGTGTTTATGCTTTCTTGTTGTTAATTGTCAGGTGCCTTCCAGTCAACTCCAATTTACCTATGACCTTACCATAGGGCTTCCTTGGCAGTATTTATTTGGAGGAAGTTTCTCTTTCTTAGGGTGAGAGAGTATGACTTGACTTATCACACTACACTGTTACGGTGTTAGATTCAACCTTAGCTGCCATGCAACATCCTGTAGAATTCTGGTGTTTATAGTTCAGTGTGCCCCAAGAGCTCTCTAGCTGAAAATGTTACATGTCCCTCCCTAAACTGCAAAT
Organism: Iguana delicatissima; assembly: GCA_948472985.1. Taxonomy (NCBI): domain Eukaryota; kingdom Metazoa; phylum Chordata; class Lepidosauria; order Squamata; family Iguanidae; genus Iguana; species Iguana delicatissima. The sequence continues at coordinate 761,709 of CAOKZL010000187.1, read as the reverse complement.
CCCAGCATTCCATGGGAGGTTACCATGGCAGTTAAAGTAGAATATAGCACTATAACTGTATAGTGTGACAGGTATTTTTGTCAAGGTCACCCAGTGGGTTTCCATGGCTGAACAGGGATTTGAATCATATGCTTCCAGAGTCCTAGTCCAACACTTAAACCACTACACTATGATGCCCTAGTGTTGCACTAATGTGTTTTTATCAACTTCCTCTTCCAAGGAGCTCTGACTTGGTGCTTCAGTCCCAAACATACTATGAGGCAAGTTGAACTGAAAGCTCTTCCTTCCTTCAAAGCCATTCACTGAGGTTCAAGGCTGGGGGAAGATTTAAATCTGGGCCTCTATACCTACAAATCAAAAAGACATTCTAAGCACTGCACCACACAGCAAAGAATTCAAAATCCTAAATTTGTTATGGTGTTCAGAAGGAACAGAAACTGGATACAGTGCTACTACACTGACATAAATCCCAGAATATCCAAAGTAAATCTCCATTGAGTGCCTTCTCTTCCACACAAGCAGGACTGGCTTCAGCAAGAAGCTGTGCACAAGAAATGGTAGCTTGAGATATTTTGTTCCTGGCCAGAACGAGAATCCACACGCACTCAGGAAAAATGCTCCATCTTCAAAAAAAGACTAGCAACTCCTCTAGTTTCCATATGTGCAGATCAACTTTTTTAAAAAAGAAAACACGCTGAAGCCATTTAACTTAAACACATGCATCACATCTTTCTCCCACAACACAGCAATAGCCAACCAGTACTGATCCTGAGTTAACTCTTGTGTGGGACCTGCCACCCCTACTACATTTTAATGTAGTTGTTTGAGAAGTGTTGTTCTATTTCACTTGAACGAGAAGCAGCAGCTCTCTGTGGATGCTTTGTACATCTTTGTATTGCTACTTCATGCTGACTGTGGCAAGGCTAAAAGGCAACACTAATCCAAAGAGATCTCTCACAAAGCACAACTATTCCTTGTAGCTCACCTACACCAGTGCAACAACTTTGTACTGAGTACATGCACATCATGCCTATGATACTTAGGAGTGTTCCAGCTCTACTGTATGTGAAACCAAACCATCTAAAAGGAGAACATTAGGGAAGGACTGTATTTGTCCAGGACACAAGAAAGGGAGGGCACAGAAATGTCCTTTTGTGTGTGTACTTGCGTATACGCATACAGATAATGCAAAAAAAAAATGCAGTGGTAACTCATTGTCACAGAAATTAGCTATCCTAGGTCAGAATAACAAGGCACACTTCAAAAGGTCAAATACCTATTATTCAAGTGTATGTGTTCTGCGGGAGTAAGATTCCCTAGGAATTTGGCAGAAGACAGCTTAGCAAAGCTAGAAACTGCGCAACTGTATTCTTTGCTCCAATTTTGTGCTCTAGCCCCTTTAGAAGGCACACAGACAAGCAAAACTGCCAAAAATATGAAAGCCCTCACAAAACAGTAACTGTTCTTCTGGTGCTGAAGAATGTTCTTGTCTTGTTTTGTTTCAGATTCAACCATGACTGGGCAGTGGGAAAGTGGACTAAAGACTATTGAAAAGGTGAATTGTTGATCTGGGACATTTCCAAGAAATGGGTTTCACCCTTGTTTGGTCAGAAAAATGAAGTCTAGAGAGGTCAAGGGCTACAAAGGCAAGGGATCTAGAAGAATTAAGGGCTATAAAAACACCTTCTGGGTCACACTCCATCCACTCCTGCTCCAGAGATAGTCACACAAACCAAGAAGAACAGCATCAAAGAAACTGACATTGTTTCTTCTTGGCATGGCTATTCAAAGCTCAGTGTAGCATACTTACTGAGAGAGTTTATTAACTTCTGTATACATACAAGCCTGTATCAGAGATATATTTTCTCTCCCCTAGATCAATTCCCATTTCCCCAACTGTCCTTGCTTTATAACTAAAGGGGACATCTGGCATCCCAAACTATGCACAACATGCTTCGGCTGCCAAGTCGGTGTTCTCAAGGCCCCAGAGAGCCTCAAAGTAGCACAAATCCTACCATAATGTTTAGAGCTGCACAGAAAATGCTAGCCTTGTTAGCCCCTTGATGGGGTTAGGTATTTACATGCACACTGGTATCCCACCACTGAAATAGCTGAGCTATAGCACTCAGCCCAAACATTTAGAGGTGTTTCTGCCAAAGACACAGGTCAAATGCAATGCAGATAAAACCACAAAAGGCTAGCTATGCTGGCACGCTCCATACAGGGACAAATATAAATTTTTGTTTACTTAACATTTTTAGTTCGCATGCTTTAACAGGAAAGAAGAACCATTCAGGACATGTGATGGCCCCTTGAAAAGGGGGCTCAAACCCCACAAGACTAAGCTAGTGTGATGCATCCTCTCCAAAATGACTTGGCAAAAACTAGAATCTCAAGCCTCTTACCTAACTGAGTCTCCTCATGAATCATCAGAAATATACTAATATGCTCAAGCATGAAGAAATACTAAGATAGTGACTGCTGGTGAACCCTGCCAGGAATAATAAAGGCTGCCTACAGTTTATCCTATGCGCACTTCCTTACTTGAACACACTGAGATACTTCTAAATAGACATATTCTATTTGTTAGAGTCTTCATATTTAAAGCTATTTCAGTGAAACAGATGAGGAAAGTAATTTGTTCTCCCCTTGCAAACTGAGACTATGTAAAATTAATAACAACCTGTCTGCAATGTTGAGCCTCCTTCCCTTGAAAAGAATTCCAGAGCCCCTGCGATTAGTTAGAATAAAACATCTCTTGCTCCTAACCAACTATCAGTCTTAATTCCCAGTCCCACATCCCAGGCTTCTCACTACTGTATCAGAAGTAATAAATCTTCTAACGAATTCTTGAACTTCTACTGATCTCTACATCTAACATGGCTGCTCTCATTGCAGAAAGCTATCATGGTGTAATTTATGACCAGATTTGGTTGTATAGAAAAATGCATAAAGAATACACTATAAATCAAAACAGTTAGAAAAATCTTCTCAGCCATTAGTTTCAGGGGAAAAATTTTACAGGTTCCCTGTACCTGGGGATTAGGGGCAAAACTGTGCATGTTACCAGGTAGGTGGGTGATCCTAATGGAATTAACTAGAGCAACATGAGAACATTACTTATTTCCAGACCTGCCAAGCCCCACACCAAGTCCTGCCACTTACAATTTTCATCATTCCAGCCTCCCCTCTCATTCTCCATATTGCGATCAGACAACCATGAGAAAGCCAATTCATCACTTTGCCTAGAAGAGTCCGTGCAAAAGGAGTTCTGGCAAGGCTGCTACGAGCTAAACTGGAGGAGAACATACATATGGGATAACTTCCACAGGAATTTGGCAGCTGAAGAAGCAAGCAGAGAGAACTGGATTTGTTTCAGGATATGTGTGTTGTGAGGAGGGGGAAGAGATCCCAAGATCTTCAGACTTGCATATGTGGTATTCAGTTTCAGCAGCTGATAGTCTGGAAATGGATTAACCAGAAACAAAGGCAGACTGGGTGGCCTCTCCTAGGTGCTGAGTTGTCTTACATTCCAAGTTTACATCATGGAGACTACAGTACTTTCAAAGCCCTGAACAAAACTGGGTTCAACAGATACCCTCTAGAAACCTCAGCACCTCTGAGATATGTATGGCGCTGGTTGTTATCCAAAGGTTGTTATCTCAAAACACCACAGCTACAACTACCACTCTGACGTGGCCCCTCATCTGAATCAATACAGCAGAAACAGAACACTAGAATAATATAGAACAGAACTAGGCTCAAGACAGACAAGAGAAAGTTAGAACATCAGCATGGAATATGTTGCCACAAGATCTGGCAACAGTAACTGATTTAGATGGTAACTAGATAAATTTAGGGATGACAGCTGTTATGAACTCTATTAAACGTGCTCCCTTATCACTCTTCTTGACCAAATCAGAGTTCAGACGTCTATACTTGTAGCTAATTTTTTATTCCAAACAATTAGGAATGATGGTTAACATTAATCATAGTTAGTTTTAAAAAGCCAGTTTCATAGTCCACAGCTTGAACCTAACTTGTTTTACACTGAACAATATTAATGACATGTCATTTTACCCAGTTTGACAGAAACAAACAAAGCATGTTAACTGCAAGCAAATGTTTCTGAACTTCTCCTCCAAGTTTTAGAAGAGGAAGACAACACAATGTGAAAGAGCTACACTTTTGTATGATAGCTTCCAGAATCCCCTGGCTAGCACAGTCACAAAAACACTTTTGCTGACCTCTAGAAGAAAACAAAAGAGCATGAACCCAGGAGGATTGGCAGTCCAAATTGTGGCAGAAATATCTCATGGTGGAAAGCTTAAGCATTTGCTGAAGAACCATTGGGAAGAGGATGCTAGCCAACATCAGCAGTATGAATGGTATGTTTCTGGACTGCAACTCCCAGCATTCCTCACCACTAGTTATGCTGTCTAGGGCTACTAAGAACTGCAGTTCAGCAACATCTGGCGGACCACACAATTCCTGTCTCTGGTCTAGACTGAACCCTACTTTAGGCTATCTAGATACACAGTGTTCTGGGAGCTTTATACAGAAGGAAAAGTATATTGGTGTAGGTAGCCACTGATTTTTTTTCTTGGGGACAAGAGACCTGTGAACAACATTTCAGCCAAAACCAGACTCCTGTACACTACATTTGAAGTCTGTGCTATCTTGACATCCTTTGGGATTCACCTAGAGCTAAAAATACAGCTCCCACTGCCACTGGTGTAGACAGAGACTGAGCTGTTGTTCTACAATGCTCGAAGGATGGCTGGTCAGATTAACATCCCTGTGGTGCATTCAGCCCCTGCCAATATTTGCCTTAGAACACAAACCTCAATGGTCTACTCAGAGCGTAGCTCCTGCCTGGCATTTAACTAACTGTGAGGGGACTGCTTTCTTGCAAAACACTGAACACACACATTAAAGGACCAGTGAACATACTCTGTCAGAACAGAAAGACTACAAACACAAACAGTAGAATTGCAGAAAAGTTGAAAGACTCATCACTGTTCAAGGTTTTTTTAAAATGTTTGGTTTCTGGCCTGTATACTAAGAAAAAGAAAAACATTCTAAAAATATATTTAAAGAAGGTACAATATAGCTGTAGAGGTAGTCAAATGAGCCTTCTAATGTAGAACAGCTTGCATCTGTATTGCTGAGCATTTTGTACACACAGACGCTTGATATCATGTATGAATAACAGTTTATGTTCAGTTGCTGGAATGTGTACACAACTGGCAGTTAACACTGTATTGCTAAAATCAGCCATGTGACAAATCCTGCTCTTTTCTGTCTTCCCAGCTTTCTCACACTGCCTGCTCCAGCTGGATGGGGCAAATCACAAACATCTCAGATTTGAGATCTCAGATCCCTAGGTAAACCTGCCTAAGGACTGAGGTCTGTAGGAAAGGCCTTCCATTTCAGTTGAAATGTCCCCCCACTGAGGGCAATATGGTGTGAGAAGACACAGGGGAAGGGCTTCTCAGTTGTGGTGCCTTTATTCTGAAATGCCCTCTTCACAATCAATATTGGCTTCTATCCAGTGCCAAGTCAAGATATGGCTATTTATTAAAGCCTTCAGGGTTTAATTTACTTTAAATGTACATACACATGGCTTTCAACCATTGTAGCCTTTCATGCTGTTCTAACTGGTCATGTTTAACATGTTTTTTTTAATCTTATTTAAGCTTTTAAACTGGAATCAAACAATTTAAGCAATTTTATCTGTTTCATCTGCATGCAGCCCTGAAACCCTACAATAGTCATATGTGAATATTTTAACAAAAGAATTAGAAAAACAACATTTTAGATTTAATCACTCTTCCATTTTCTGTCTACAGAAATCTCTCTCATTCTTCCTTCCCTCTGGTTTTCAAACATACAGTAGCTTTCCCCTGAAGGAATCTCTATTTTGTGGTGAATAAATAGCTTGGGCCATTGTAATTTTTTCTCCTTTGCACATGAACACACAGTCACCTCACCTCTAGGCTGCATCTCGTGCCACAGCACTTTTCCTATGCAGGAAGAAGCAACTGCTTTATGATCCTAAACAGCAGACAATTGCTGTCAGAAAGCTGAATCTGCCCCCTCAGCACTTCCTTGCTGTTGTCTACTTTGTGAGAATACGTTGACAAAGGTCAATGGCATTTGTTGATTCCAAATATTCCCCGCTCCTTGGGTATCCATAAGAATTTTTCAGTCAAGATGTACTCCCAAGGGTCTCAGTGACCACAGCAGAACCAGGAACCAAGAAGAAAGAGAAGGAACCACAAAAATCAAGCCTGAAATCTCACTAGAAGCAAAGATGACTAAACTGAGGTTGCTATACTTTGGAAGTATCATGAGACAGCATGACTCACTGGAAAAGAAACAATACAGTAGAAGCCAGTAGGAAAATAGGAAGACGGCACCACAGATGGTTTGATACAATCAAGGGAGCCACAGCCATGAGTTTAACAGGACAGTTCATGACCAGGGCTCTTGAAGGTTTCACATTCAAAGGGATACCATAAGTCAAAGTCAATTTCACAGCGAATAATAACAACTACAGCAAGACACTGGCCTAGCCCAACATTACTATAATTACAAAGTTTATTCATGTAGTGCCACATATTTGTTTAAGAACTTGGAGAACCAGGAGTGGGGCAGGAGACTACAGTTCACAGAATCCAGAAGAATTCTTGGAGCTGCAGTCCAAACAATGGAACTCCTTCAAGCTCTACTTTATTAGAAATCCCTGGAAAAGAGGAAGGCTTTCTCATGCTAACAATCAAAAGGCACCTAGCAGCTTTTTGGTCTTTCTTTTCCCATATGGGATTTTTCAAAGAAAGAAAGAAAAAGGAGGAAGAAATAGTAGAAAAAAGAGGGGAGGGGCACAACGAAGGGCAATGTCACATGAAGCCCTCATAAAATTCAGTGAATGACTCAAGGCAATTGTGTCATTAAAAAAAAAAACTTTGTGAGGACTGCTCTGTGAGAAACTACTAACAGAAGTGGGGCAACATCCTTTCCAAAGACTTGAGCTCCATCCTCACAAATTAATCTGGAACTGCCTTCCTCAGCCTATGCTGGCCAGGGATGACTGGAATTGTAGTGCACTGTACCCAGAAGACCACAGGTTGGCAAAAGCTGGTTCAAGATGTTAAACAGCAGAACAGGGGACAATAGAAATAAAAAGTGCCAGGGTGGAAACTGTTTGGATTTCCAGATGGTGTGGGATTGAGAATCCCAATGTTCTTCACCAATTGTTAGGCTGGCTTGTGTTCTTGGGCAACGCAGTGCAATAACACACTCCAGCTGTAGCTTTCAGTACAGACAAATATAATTCCTTCCCCTTCTTAATGAAAGCTTTCTCTTCATTGTCTGAAAGGGAAGAGGGGGTACTTAACAAGGATTAAGTACAGCACTACTTCCAGACATACAGTAAAAGCTTCTTTAATCATTTCATTTTAGGCACTGTGTCTCAATCTCTCTATGCAAGAGGAACAGGAACTGACCCCACCCCCACCCCAGCAATCTGATTTAGCCAAAGTGAAAAGGACAGCCAGCAAATTATTTACAAAGAACATTCCCATTTCAACAGCTTCAAGCCAGATTTTGCATGCACTACTTTAAAGTACTTTGGAGCCTGTCTCCCACTACTGTTGTACATTTGTGGCAGTGACAAAATTGCTGGTTTAAATGCATTTTAATGAGGTTTTAAACCAACATGAAGGTCATCCAGGATTTAATGCTGTATTTCAGGCTTTTTGCATTTCCCGTACCTGTGAAGAAGGGTGTTCTCTCTAGCTGAGGTGTATTTTTAGTCCTCCTGCAAATAATGCCCCCCCTTTTATGGAAGTATACCAGAAAAGGCAGAAAACTTTGTCCATTTCATCAATTCTAGGGAAACTAGAGTTTCCTTTTGTCCCTCCTTTGTAAAAGTACAAATGCCTCCATGCTGATGTGCTCCGTAACATTTTCAAAGTAACCTGATATGGCAATGAAACTGGTAAGGAAATAACTTTTTCTGCACAGAAAATATTCCTTCACATAAGTAATTACTCTATGTGCAGAAAATGCTAGGATTTTTTGTGCAAAAATACCTCATGCAAATTTTGGTGTAGAATAAGTCCCAATCTGCAAATAATATTTGAACACCGAAGCTTTGAAGACTTTCTCACAGTGGGGAGAAAGTTGCTAAATTACTGATCGGTTCCTTCAAGAAAGAAATTAGCTGAACATTAGCTGCCTGTGATTTCTGCAAGACCTGCTGTCCTTTCTCTGACTGGCCTATCCCACCTGTCACGAAAAGACAGGACCCTAAACTGACTCATGTATAAAAGTGGTGGCTTTATTATGGGAAGACGACACCAAATAAACTAATAATAATGATGGAAATTATGGTGGAGTCATCTAGGAGGACATTCGTGGGACTGCATCTGAAAAAGTATGGTTGGAAAACTAACAGCCAATGCGGTCGGTGGCCAGGCTGACTGGGGGTTTCTGGAAGCTGAAGTCTAAAACAGCACCTCCTCCGAGATGTCGTCCTCCATCTAGCATTACTGGAGATGGGGGGAATAAAGAAGGTCTCCTCCTGCATTATCTAGAGGGGGTCTGGAGACACTAAGAGCATGAAAATATTAAGATTGGTCCTACACAATAGCTTCCTTCTTTAAAATACATGTGCTATTTCAGTACTTTCCCTCCTTGCAGTCAGAACTATATCTTCCAGTATATGATTTGCCACTTATGCTCAAAACCTACCTCAACTCAGTAGCCAGAACTTTTTTTATGAGAAGCCATTTATGTTCAAAATCAACCCAAAGCATGTTTCTGGCTAATCAGGCCCAATGCAACATTTAGAAAGGAAAGGGTGGCTACACGCTTGAGATGGACCTAAAAGCCTCTGCCAGGCACAATAGCCCACCAGCTATGAGGCTGATGCTCACATCTCCCTCCCCCCAATCAAAGCAAATAACCACCTGTAGCAAATATTAGATCCAGTTAAGCAGTTCAACAGGGCTTAGAGGGGAAAAGGACTGCCTGAGGGTAGAGCAGAGACATCATCAGCAAATCCTGAAGGAGACACTGAGTGCACAAATACAATAATAAGTTCAAGGGCTGGTCTCATTATTTCAATCACACCCAAAGAGTTTCATTCCAGATCTAGTTATAACTAATGGTTGAAGGGGTCACATGCTGAAACACACAGGGAAGTAGTTCATGCACACTGATGCTGAGATAAACAAATGAGGAAGTCTAGAAAATATATTTCATTCACTGGTGGGAGGATTCTTTACCATACATATCTACACCTCCACAAATCACCTAGGTTCTAAAAGTTCTAGTCTACAGAGTTTAGAAAACGCGTAAGCAAGTACCTCGTTTCTGGAAGGCCACAACAGCTTCCTGCTTTCTACTTTGAAAACTTTCTACTTTAAAAAAGGGGAGGCCTGCTTCTGAGCCTAAAATCAGCCAGGGGATGGAGTGGGGAGGCAAAATTGACTCCCCAGTCCCAAAGGACATGGAAGGCCACTTTGAGCAAAAAAATTTGGGGAGCTCTTGGAGGCCCCCAAAGTGACCCTTCAAAGCCACTTTCTCCTGCTCAAAAACATCCAGCCATAAACCCTTGCTCCTTAAGACAACTAAGATAAAAACCTAGTTTAATGAACTTATAATGGTTCAAGAAAAAATGGTCTGAGCAAGCAGAATCAGAGGACTGAATTTGATACCTGCACAGGGATGAGAACAGTGTTACTGCAACTAGTAGAAACTTTGTGCTAGAAGAATGACACTACTGGATGCAATCCACCTATCCCACCCGCATATATTCTTACCCCTTTGAACTTGGCTCAAGACCAAGGGCCTGATTCTTTGCTTCATTCCATTTTCCCAATGTACCAGGTGGGCTGCTGCATCAAAGGTAAGAGGCAGTGAGCTAGAGAGGTAACAAGATACCAAAAATAGTCACTCCTCAGGGTCACACACTAGAATGGCCACGGTAAGAGGATTAAGGGAGCATCTGAACCAAGGTGGCACAGTCTGAGGGCGCACAGCTACTCTCAAATAATTAATTACTTGCATTTCCATACCAAGGTATTAAATTCAATGCAGTTTACAACTTAAGCAACTAAAATGTTTTTCATAATGACATACACAAGAAGAACAAAAGTCTTTAAAGATGGCATGCTGATCTCTTCAGAAGTTCATGGCCAAGGTTTCTCTTCTCTTGCCTTCCCTGTCAAGGGATAAGAGGGAAAAGTGGTCTTTAACTGCAGTAATACTCCTGGTTCAAAAGGGAAGGGAAGAAAGACAGAGCAGCTTCAAATACATGTCCCTCTTAAGGAGACAGTAAAAGCTCCAGTAGCCGTAACTCCCCCTCCCACTATCTTGGTGAATGGCCAGTGGGGGACAGAGAAGGAGGAAAGCAGAAATCATCCAAGAGAACTCCTGGGTGAAAGCGGAGGGAGGCACATATCAAGACAGCGAAAGAAAAAGTTTAATTGCTAAAAATCTCAAGTTGTTTGGGATAGCAGCTATTTTAAAGCCTTCTTCCAGGGGACGTGCAATCAAAGAAAGTAAGTAAAAAAGAAAGGATACAAAGAACAATGAATAGCGGCCATATAAAGAGAAGAAATCCTCTCATCACTTGCTTGTACACTGTATCTAGCCCATACCTATGCACTTAAAGCAAAAGCCTGCAGAAATTTCTGATCAAAAGGACTCCAGTATCATTTGCTGAGGACTGAAAGGCCATAAATGGAAGGCTGAGGGTTTATATGTTTTGAGTAGGTATTGGAACAAATTGATAACATCCAAGGGCACTGTTGATGTGACTGGGAAATGTACAAATATTCAGATGTGTGATACAGAAGTATTAACCTTTTCTATTTTATCATTTTAACCTTTTTTATTGTATTATTTTTATACATATGCTATCATGTATCATCCTTTATCTCTCTTTTACAGACTTCACTAAAGATGGTGATCAAATCTGGCCTGCTACAGATATCTTGGATTTAAGCTTTTTAAAATTAACATGGTTCAGAGAGGAAAACCAGATAAGAACAGGCAGGAAATTTTGCAAGCTGGTATTGATTATATCAGGTGGAACTGAGGCACAGCAAAAGCAGTATGCTGCTATCTAAATACCTACCTGGCCCCAACATTGAACAATGCTGTGGGGGAGGGTATGCTTTTGATGGCCTCCATGACAGAGGCCAGAGGATACTGCATGTGACACAGTGCCAGGATGCTACACATGCCAGGGGTGGAGCCAGAGGCTATTTAAGGCCTGCCCACCCCTTCACATGCCTCTTTGGATATTTGCAGCGTAGCCCACCTTCCCACCCTCAGTGCTTTGCTGGTTGCTTCAGGGCTGGTTAGGAATTTTCTCCCATTTTTGTTGTTGTGTGCTTTCAAGGCAAACCTATTATGAGGTTTCCGGGGGCTGACAGTGTGTTACATGCCCAAGGTCACCAATGGCCAAGAAGGGAATCGAACCCTGGTCTCCGGGATCATAGTCTGATGCTGACACCACTACACTACACTGGCTCTCTTTTATCCCCCACTTTTTTCCCCTTACTCCATAATATATCTGAGGGACTTCAACAACTGGCTCTGGGTAGTATTAATAAATAGGCTGTCACTGTCAGGTAGTGGACAGAACAGATCAGTGTACTCCTTGGTTGAAGGGTAAGGCTCTGGCATGGCCTCTTTCAGTCCTGAGACCTGGGGGTGCAGAAAGAGTCTACTCTTGAGGTTGACTTGGGGGTTTGCTCTCACATATAAAGTCCTGGAACCCTGGGTTTGCTTTCCAGAAAATGGCTGGCCAGGGATCAATTCAGTTATTGGATTGTTTCAGGACTCAGGTGTTTTGACCAAGGGGAGGGTGAGGAAGTAGTCAAGGGCTGACTCCTGGCCCGAGATGAGTTCGCATCAGGTTGCTCCTCCATGTTGCTTCTTCCCAGGCTCAACTCAATCTAAATAAATTAGAAGTCAAATAAAGCACCCCTTATTTAATCCAACACTCTGTGTCTGATGTGTCTGATGCCCATGGGGTTGGGCACCAAATGTCAAAATGAGAGGCAATTTAAATTTAGTGCGGACAGAGGGCTACTTTGAACTGCTCTTGTATAAAGAGTACTGTGTAATAGATTTCATGTCAAAGCAATATGCTACAAAAGGGAAGTGAAAAATGTAAAAAAGGAGTTTTGGTGAATGCAAAACAATTGCTTTGTGTGTGTGCATCTGTGTGTTTTAAACAGTTCCTGACAATGCCACAACACAGTTTGATTTTTGCTTTGCTTCAAGGTTTAACACTACAATGCTTCTTGTGTAGCCAGATTTGGCTAGATGATACTGCCATGGACAAACAAAGCCTTCCCACTGCCCCATGACCAGATTAAGAAGTGCTAAGGCCCTGCAATATTACCTAGAAGTGTATCTTTTTTGGGGGGAGGGGCACTATGAGGCCTACAGCTGTTGCTCACCTGGTTTATCTACAATTATGGCATTTAAATACTTTTTTATATACATATGGGGTAATAAAGCACCTTGATATTCAAACAGGGGCTCTCTGTCTTGTCGCATTGGTTGTTTTAATGCCTGCTGGAGCAGCAAGACAGCAAGTATTAACACAGGTTGGTTGCTTTAGCAAATGGATCAATACATTCTCCCTCTCCCTTCCAAGTTTGCACCTTCTGTCATGCTTCCCTCCCAAAAACCTTCCAGAAGGGAAGATAGTGAGAAAAGCAAACAATGATGAAAAACTCACCACCACCTTAACCCACTCACAGGAGCCCATGTTGCTACAAAAACTTAAATGTATTCAGGGGAAAAGTAAGAGTGAAAGGACTGGCATGGAGAGACAGGATATCCACACAGATATTTTCCACACTAGACTTAACCAGTTCCCCTCTGGTACTGAACTACATACCTCCGTTTAGGACTTTTGCTTAGCTGGCCACTCTCCACTCTTTCTCAGCCTGCCATTGCTCATTATCAGCCTATCTCCTATACACTTCAGGGGATATGCGGAGGGTATATAGAATCTGGATTTAATAAGTTGGCAACTCTATCAAGCAATCACCCCTTAAGCAATTCAGTTCTCCTATGGCAATGCTACTTAACTCACTCTTCATGTCAAACCATTCCTAGCAACTGCTATAGTTATTCATTGCTGCCTCCTCAAAATTCATTTGGAAAATATTTACAAGCTAGCCAAAGATCTGGGAGTTATTAAATCATTAGCAGAGACTATAAACGGCTGCATATTGTTCCCCTGCAAGGAAAGAGGGAAGGTTTGCACAGCCAACTGTCTTTCACACATGCATCTTTTAATTATTGCCATATGCTCTGCCCACATGTTCTGAATGCTAAAGCTTTCTTGAATAGGATTTCAGCACTAGTTTTTGCTGATAGCCTGAACTATCTTAGTAGCAGCTATAGACCAAGTTGCAATCTGGGATAGTAAATGCTTTACTCCTTATTTCTGTCTGAATCCTCCACAGCACCCCATGTCCCTTGTGATCTTTCCTATTCCTTTTAACAAGCTTTAATAATAGAAGTTACTACAGTGCTAAATTTCAAAGTAAAGATTTGCCTCAGATAAGTGGCTATGACAGAAGCGCTAAACGATTACATTTTTATATAAGTTCCAAAGCCAGAAATCAAAACATTTGAATTTGTGCTTTTGCAAGTACTAAAGTACATAGATATTGAGAAAGTGTGTATGACCCACGGGTGGTGCTGGTTCATCTATACTGACCCCTTCCTTGACCTCATGAAGGTTCAGGAAAGAATGATTAAGGCTCACAAGGAGAACAATGAAAAAAATAATGAGTAAGCTACCAGAGGGGGAACGACAACTAAAAGTACAGTAAGCCCAGGATGTTGTACTTGAGGCAAATCCCAAGGGAACTAACAGATATGCCTGGGAAGATCTTGATATTCTTTAATATCAATGTGGTGCCAGGGCACTTGTGAAGTTCTAGCATCAGCCATCACAGCCTTGTCCTACAACATGTCCATTACAAATCGGGCTAAACTCTTCCTGGAAGCCAAAATGACTAAACCAAGTATACTCCACCATAGATATATCATGAGACAATGTGGCTCATTAGAAATCGTGATAATGCTTGGTTAAGTGGGAGGCAGTAGAAAAAAGAGGAATAAAGCTTTATAAGTGAATAAATTCAGTCAAGGAAGGCAGAGTCCTGAAACTGCAGGACCTGAACGGGGCTACTGACAAAGTATTTTGTAAATCTTTCACTCATAGTTTTCTTGTAAATTAGAGTTGACAAAGGCAACTGACAGCAACAACACATCCTTGCCTTCCTTAACTTGTCATACTTTGAAGTGTGATGCTTTAGGCTAGATATGGGCGAAATACAACCATCCAAATGTTGCTAAACTTTAGTTCTCACCACTCCTTACCACTGGCTATGCTGGTTAGGGCTCTTGAGAGCAGCCATCCAAGGTACACACAAAAGGACAGAAAATTTGACCACTGACCAAAACAATGGAGGCAAAGATCCAACAAGGCAGATTAATAACAAGTTGATTAAAAATATTAAAACCACAAAAAGTTTTACAATTTGGGTTTTAACATTAAAAACTTTTTAAAACTAAGAACAAGTCAGAATAATCAGCTATGCCAACATTATTAAGAATATTATCTTTGAAATACAATAGTTAATCATGTCTCATTAATATGCTTTTAACATTTTATTTGTGTGTTATTAAACTGTATGTTCAAGTTTTATCATTAAAGCCATTTAAGCCAGCAGTACTTATTCTCTTTATGATTTTGATATTTTTAGTCAACATGTTATTCATCTGCATTGTTAGTTCTTGTATCTCTAGAGTTCTGAAGGAGGTGCAGTTCAACAACATCTGGAAGACCATAGTTTGATTCCCTTCGCACCTGCTGGGTAAAAAGTGAATAGAATTCCATAGAATAGAATAGAATAGAATAGAATAGAATAGAATAGAATAGAATAGAATAGAATAGAATAGAATAGAATAGAATAGAATATAGAATTAAGAATACTAAGACTACAATAAATATATGGTGCTTAGCAATTTGCATCTGATTTCAAGCAAGTTGTACTGGTGCATATTCCAAGAATGCTAACTCCAAGAATGCTAAACTAGTTTAATAAAGAGTCCACAAGATATCCATTTGTGTACATCTTAAATGGTCATATATGCCTGGGATTCAACCTGGAAGATCAGGTAGCATACACAGAGAGGTTCCCAGCCTGAAACTCTGAAGAATGATGCCAGATGAGGTAAGACAGCATGTGGCCAGATGAATAAACAGCTTTACCTGGTATAAGGAAGATTATGATATTCTTATCCTACTATGTGGCTGAAGCAATTTTTATAATAAAAAAGTGTAAATCTGTACAGAACTGCAAGTTCTTCAAGCCCACCACAGAGAACGGTTCACAGAGCGAACATTTATCTACCTTGTTCTAAACTGTACTGTTGTGTAGTTCAGCATTCCAGAAATGATTTTATTTAAACTTGAGTATAACTCCTTCCCCTTCTACACTGCAAGGACGACATTGGAAGTACTGACTTCCTGGTTTAAACCAACCACGCTGTGGTTACATCTGAACCACAGTTTCTGATCTTGGTTTCTTTCGATAAACCATAGTTTAAACTACAAAGTCTTGCCCAGTTTGGAAGCAACAATCTTGAAGCATATGCATCAAATCTCCTCCCCATGGATCTGCCTTGGGGTGGGAGTGGCAGGACTTATGCTCAATGCTAGAGCAGATGCTTTCCCCTAAGGATAATCTATGGCAGAGCTTTCTGAACTTTTCAAATTGGTGACACGCTTTTTAGACATGCATCATTTCACAACACAGTCATTCAGTTTTACTAGCAAACCAGAGGTTAAACGAACCCCTTATAAGAGATATAGACACATACATAAATTGTAATAACAAAATGTATGAGGACACAACATATTTCATGAAAACTTTTCATGTATTTTTAAAAATCTATGATTTATATGATTTATAAAAATTATAACATACATTTCCAAGATTGTAGGCAACACACCTACACACCTCAGGCGACAAACTAATGTGTAGCGGTACACCATTCGGAAATCCCCGATCTATGGTTTTAGCATTATGATTGAACTAGGCTGCTACAATCCATGGATTACAATAGTATGAAGTGGAAAGAGACAGAACGCTGGAGATATTATTTTATCCCCTCTTTTTCAAATTTAATCTCTAACTCACTTATCTGAGAAGGGCAAAACCCTATGAAGAGGCATAAGCAACCCCACCCTAAAAAGAGCCGCTATATCAAACAATCGCAGAGCATCTTGCTTCAATGACCCAGTGTTTTACAGGTACATCTCATACAAGACCAACCTGAGAAGGAGGCCTAAGTAAGAGGGTTGTTTTGTTGTTTGTTGTGCCTTCAAGTCATTTCCAACTTAGTATGACACTAAGGCAAATTTATCATAGGCGTTTTCTTAGCAAGATTTGTTCAGAATTGGTTTGCCTCTGCCCTCCTCTGGGGCTAAGAGAATGACTTGCCTAAGATCACTCAGTGGATTTCCAAGGCAGAGCAGGGATTTCAATCCTGGTCTCCAGAGTTTGTGCTCAAACCACTAACCACATTGTTGAGAGGGTAGAGATGTTTTATTTTATAGCAGCAGATATTGCCAAGTTTTATTTCATATGGCTCATTGGGCACATTATTTGGGTAATGTCATCAATATACACAGAAGTTTACAGCAAGATGACAGATCCCCGTCCCAAGGAGTTCACAACTGAAATTTGAATGCTGGGAGAAGGAGTTGAAAAGATTAAGCCAAAGCTTCTTCAGGATCTATGTAGAAAGCACAGCACTACAAAAAGTGGAGGAATCCTCTTCCAGTCAATGTTTCTGAATTGTTGATTTAGTTAAGAGAACTGCATGCACAGGAAATGTTTATGGATTTTATTAGATATGGCCTTGGCTGGTCTTCAGAGGGCGCAGCACACAATAGTTAGCAGAACAGCCAAAGCCAGCTTGGCTTCTGACCCTAAAAGGGCTGAAATGATCTTCCGTTTCATTCCATGGATGACTTTTGTACAAAGTGGAAGTCAGATGTGCCACCCTCAAAAACGCAGGAGAACAGGAAAGGCAAGGCACACACAGACTGAGGAAAATGTACACCTAGTCATATGTGGAACACTGCTAATAGAGTAGGCAGTTCTTTTCACTGGCAAGGTCCAGCTGGTTGTTATAACTTAACACGATGCTTCAGGTTCACGTGTTAGATAAGTCCTGCAAAGAATTTTGCAGCCCTTCAAAGACTAACAAGTTTCATGTGACATAAGCCTTCAAAGACTACGGCCCATAAGACTCTTCTCATAACATGGCTACTTCTACAAATTAGAACCTACCCCAAGGTGATGACAAAATACAGTTTCTATCTTCACTGAGTTGGAAAGGAACATGAGCACATTTTTCCCATGACTATTCTTTGGTTGCTTTTTAAGGAAGCTTCCTAATATTCTTTGCACGGGTCCAACAAGAAACAGTTGGTTTCTTTGTTACAAGGACTGTTTATGCTGGAAAGGTCAGTTTGACATCAGATCAAATCCTAGATAGGGTCTTCTGCACAATATTAGTTTTCCCACTTGCTGTGGCACTGTCAAGCAATCCAGCTATTCAATCCAAATGTTTCTAAATGCTAAGTCTAAAGCATGCATTGAAGCCAGACAAGAAAGAGACAGATGATGAAAAAATGGGGAGCATGCAGTAAGAGATCATCATTGAATAATCACTTCTCTTCCTCCATTCCATTCGTCACATTCTAGACACACATCCTACATCAGCAGTAATAGAGCAAGAACGGCCTCTATCTTTCTATTTAGCCCTACAAAAGTTGTAAGGACAGCTGTACACTTCAGTCTCAGAAAAATGAATGTCAGTGAATGAAGGCAATCTTGCTTCATTATTTAAGCATGTCATATTTTATGTGCTCAGCCACTGTCTACTCCATCCCTTCAGTTGGCCCAACGATATGCACAGGTTATAAAAAATGTATACTTTTGGAATACCACTTAAACTTTGTATAAAGCAGATTCTTCATATGAGACTACCATTCCATCTAGCCCAATACTCTCTACTCTGGCTTTATATCTTTGATACAATGGTTGTGATTCAAGTGGGCTATTATTTAAAATTATAATGAAGTTACTTTCCAAGGGACAGTGGTGATGAATCACTGCATATGGCACTTCACAGGCAAAGGCTCTTCTCTCAAACCTACCACTTTGCCAAGCATGTTTGGTGGGAACAAAGGAGAGGGTATGCTTGGTGGCTGCTTCCATACTCTGGAATTCCCTCCCTAGAAAGGTTCTCTCCTTGCTGTCCTTCCACTAGTAAGAGAAAACTTTCCTATTCTGATGGACTTTTTAGGAACTGGCTGCAATGAGCTTTTAACAGTGTGCTGTGTTGTTTGTTTTTTCTTCCATTTTTCACTGTTTTAATTCTATAGACTGTTTAAGTCAATTTTAAAATAACTTGTATGTATTTCTACTGATGTTTTTGTAAGTGTTTTAATCTGCATTGGTTTTAATATTTTGTGAGCTGCCACGAATCTCAGTACGGGGAAGCAGAGGAGCAAGATATAAACGAACAAAATAAACAAACGAACACAAACAACAGAAGGCTGGATTCAGGGCAATGGGGAAGACAGAGAAAAGTCTAAGATCCTTCTGATGGAGTGGAAAGCTTCTCTTGACATAGTAATGTAGGATTGTTGCTGCTTCTGTCGTGAATCTGGCAATCTCCACTGGAGGGACATGACCTATGCTTGCTTAGCAGGGTCCTGGAGCTTTCTTTCATGACTGACCAAAAATATCAAACTGCTCATGCTCAAGTCCAGTTACGAGCAGCTTGATTCCATAGGGCCTTGGCCTAGCAATCACAGATAGGAGCTCTTTGCACTGTTGAACCAGAATACTGATTGCTCAACCTTCAAAGAGAGACAGAAAGAACCAATTAACAGTTACAAGCCAATTGCTTTATAAGCAGGATATCAGGTGCTTAACCAGAATTAAAAGCCATGCGAGGCCCAGATATACTCTGTGATTAGGAAAGCTGTCAAGTTCACTCAGGGCTTGTTCATACACTTTTTCTCACAGATAATTTCATGTGCCTCTAACTCTCTACTATTTTGAGGTATGTATCCTTTTGAGTTATGTATACCTCCACAAGGTTTGGCTGTCCTTCATGTTTAAAAGAGTGGTACACATCAAATCACAGGTTATACTACTACTACTACTACTATTATTATTATTATTATTATTATTATTAAACAATAATAATAATTATAGAAAAACTTTTCCAAATCCCTTAGATATGCCCACATTTGTGTGATCACATGAAGTTGGGCAGTTTGCTCCTTCCTATCTTTAAGCAAGTGAATAGCAAGGACAAATCCTTGCAGAACTGGAACTGGAAAGAGTAACTCATGTTCCATTCAGTGCCATACAGCACTGCAGAAGTACTGGGGATCTCATTTCTCAGACTCAGATGGTGGCTTGAACAAACTGCAAATAAAGTCTTTCTTAAAATCACTCTAGCTTCTGGATATTAGATCAGCCTGAGACTGCATTTAATATTAACACAGGCTGCAGTGTTATTTTTCATTCTCCTACTACTGGATTTTTTTTAAAAAAAAATGCAGCAGCTATGGAATTTTCAGAATACCAAAGCGTGGGTCCAACTCCTCTATTGGAATTAATATATTCTGCTGAAACTGAGTGAACCAGTTCAGGTAACATAGCTATTCATGTGGATTTAGATGGGCCATACATTATTTTACTGTACTGGTTCATAAGAGGTTGCTATACATCAGGACTACAGGATATGTGACCCTCCAAATGTTAGACTGGAACACCCATCATTCTGCATCACTGACTATGCTAGCTGAGGCTCACGTGAGTTGCAGTCCAGCTGCTAGAGGGCCACACATGCCTCATCTCTACTGTACTGTACAAAATACAGGTGTCTCAAGTTGCCCAGTAAGACTATAGTGGATGCTATAAATTTTAACTTAACATGATCCCGATTTCAATTTATTTCTGTGCCAAATACAGAAATTCAGATGGTAGAAGGTGCAATGCATGCTTGCTTATACAGTAGTCAGGTATCCCATAGGATCTGTGAAATATATGAATGAAATACATGTCTTGATCTTTAACCAGTGTCTGTCATAATAGACTGGCTGAGGACAAACAAAATGAAATTTAATGCAGATAAGAGGTGCTCCTGGTTGGTCAAAAGGCAGATCAGGGAACAGGGATTCAGCCTGGGTTAGATGGTACTACACTCCCCTTGTAGATTGGATTTACAGTCTAAGTGTAATGCAGGCCTCAGCTTTGAACTTGGAGGCCCAGGTTTCTTTGATGACCAAGAGTATTTTTGCACATTTAAAGCTTGTGCACCAACTGCACCCATTCCATGAAAATGCTGGATCTGGCCATGGTAGTATCTGTATATGTCTTAGTTCCAGCCTATTTAGACTACTGTAATGTGTTCTACATGGGACTGCCTCTGAAGAGTGTCTAGAAACTTCAGTTAGTAAAATAAGCTGCAGCCAAAGTGTTAACCAGGGCAAGTTACAGGGACTCCTGTTACAACAGCTCCACTGGCTGCCAGCTTGTTTCCAGGCATAATACACAGTGCTGGTTATGACCTATAAATCCCCGTATGGCTTAGGTCCAGGCTATCTAGCAGACCATATCATCGCTTCTCAGCCTTTTGGCTAAGATCAAGTGTAGTATCCATATCTCTATATGAGCTTTCCAGGCCCCTGATATCATTAGCAGAGGTCTTTCTCTCAGTCCCACCATCATCATAAGTGTGGTTGGCAGGGATATAAGAGAGGGCCTTCTTAGTGGCTGCCCTTAGACTCTGGAACTCCCTTCCTAGGGAAGCCAGAATGGTCCCCTTTCTGCTGTCCTTTTGTCAAAAGGCAAAGACCTTTTTGTTCCAATAGGCTTTTAAAACGGAAAGCTTTTAAAGAATGCTCTGACAGTGCTGTACTCTTTAAACTGAACTAGTTTAATTGCTTTTTATTTTTAATGGTATTTTATCACTTAACTTTATTTCTAAATCATTTTAAAATTGTCAACAGTTTAATTCTATTTTACTGTTCACTGTTCAGAATATTTTTAACTGTCTTTTTTTCAAACTGTAAGCCCCTTGCACCCCATTTTTGGGAGACAGGTGTGATATAAATATAATAAAAAGAAGAAGAAGATGGAGCAGCAGCAGCAACCTGTATTTATTAGTAAGATCTTTATCTCATGTTTCCTCCAGATAATTCAGGGTAGCAGAACAAGTCTCTTCCTCCCCTGATAGCTTCCATCTTATGAGGTAGGCCACCCTAAAATACAAGAGTAACTGACCCTAGATCACACTGTGAGTTTCATGGTTTAGTGGCAGACTAGAACCTGGATCTGACAGGTTGCCAGTCCTATACTTTCACCAAACAGCTCTCCATTCTCAGTGGAGCCCTGGACACTGTCAAAAGTCATGGAGCTAAAAGAGGCCATCTGACACAGGTGACCCAGCAGCAAGCATCTAGTCACTGACCACTGCTTCTGGCGCACTTCCACACTATAAACTTATAGGTCTATGATTCCATTTCAACTGCCATGCTTGCATCCTCAGGAATCCTAGCGTTTTTAGTTTGGTGAGGTACTGGAGTACTCTGGCTGAGAATTTAAAAGACCTCTTCCTAAACTGCAAATCATAGAATTCCATAGTATGTTGTCATGGCAGTTAAAGTGGAAATCTCGGTGCTGTAACTGTGTAGTTTGAAAGGATCCTTAGTTTGAAAGCCTTGTGGGTTTTATAGTATGTTTTTTGCCCTTTATGACGTACAGTACATGCCAAAGGTACAATCTCAGGAAGTTCCTTGCCTTTCATTTACTTTCCTCTGAAGCATCCAGCTCTGGCCAGTGACCAAGTCCAGCTATAAAACTGCACAACCAGCCAGCCATTAGTTCTTAAAGTTTCCATTTCAACTTCGTGCTTCTGGGGCATACTACAGTTCTCAGCCAAGAAACATCTGAGACTACAATACCAAGAAATTAGAAGTAGGGAGGGAACTTCAAGAGACAATTCAGGCCTGGGCACCACAGGACAAAATGTCGAATTGGAGGCACATGAAGTGGACATGTAAACACACTCACAAGTGAAAGGCATGGTGAAAGATTAACTGGAAGAGACAAACAACAGCCTGGTATGTGCAAGGGTCAGACAACTGAAGAAGATAAACACATCAATTCATATATTAGGAGCGTGTAATCTAGCTAAGAAGGAAGACAGTGGAACGCACAGCAGTGTATCAGCTTCATGGGACCGGCAATTCAATATGTTTCTCTACTCTGAAGTCATATAGAGGCATATTTCAGCTAACAACACCTCTGACACCTGTTTTTCACAAGATTTTTTACATCTACTCAGCACTGCTCTTCCTCATCCTCTATGAAGCTGCAATTTTTTAGCAGCATCAGCACTGGGAACACCTAAAGGAGGGCTGGAAAAACACAGCGGTGGGCTGCAGAAGCATGTCTACAGCAAACAATGCAATTAAGCTTGAGCAGGGAAAGAATAGTATGCTACTGCAGCTGATCATTCTGTAGTTGTACGTGCCTGTGTATTACAGGCAAGCTGCCTCCAGGATCCCTTACTGAATACATGTGAACAGCAAAACAGTGAAAGGCAAGGAGCAGTTAAACCTTTCTCATCAGCTACCCCCACCATGTTTTTTTAAAAAATCATAAATCTGTAAATCTGGCCACGAAAATGGAAATCATAAGAGGAGCAAAGGCTGGTAGAAGAGAACATCATCCCTGAGATGCATTTTGCAAGTCTCGTAACAAATTCAAAATTACTGTTTACTTATGCAAAGCTTACCTGACCTGGCTATTTTATTTCACATGCACATATTGTTAGTTTCGAATAAAAAGTGTGTTTAAATATGTTGAGCTCCTCTTCTTTTTTTGTAGGCTAGAAACCTATCCCTATCCTTTCCATGATACCCCTACGTCTTGTATCACAGTTTATGTTAAAGAAGTCATGGCCACAAATACATCTACTTCATTAATTGAAGTATTCCTGTACCTCGTAGACTAAAGTAAATCATCTGTATTATGATTACCTGACATGGTGATGTGCAGTTCTTTGGTCAGAACCCATAGTTAATCTGTTGTTTGCTATTACTTCTCAAAATGTGCAGTGCCACATGGAAGGCTGCACATCAATGGAATATGGAGTCTGTTAGGCTCCGCTGTTAGTTTCCTCAATAAAAATGGTGAAACTGGATTCTTTGATGCCAACTGATACCTTTTTTACCCTCCAGGCAGGAGGACAAATTGAAGTATCAGCTGGAGGTAAGAGTTTTAAACCTCCCATACCTATACTGGTAAGTCTGTTACGGACTGGGCTCTGTTTGCTTACTTGGGAAGAAAAATGCACATCACACATTTAATATAGCATGTCGCATAACCTAAAATTTACATACTTATGGCAGAGCTCCACACTGGAGTCTTGGCAACACACTGCAGCTGTCACATTCCAGCCAACACAAGAAAACTCCTTAACCAGTTACAGAGCACATCTCTGCTTAGGATCTTCAGTTTTCCATTACAGTTTTAACAATCTCAGATTCCTTTTGTGAACATACACACACTCTAGAACACAAAGGGCGCCTAAACTCAGGCCAAATGTTGCAGTCACAAAAGATATTTGGGGGGGGGAGGTGTCTTGCACTGTCACTTTTCTTCTGAAGCTATCTGTGAGGAGGGTTCAACAAACACAGTAAAAACACAGACTCTCCTTATTTTTCCTGCTCTACAATTTAAAAAAAAATCTGAAAAGCGCATTCTCAGGCCCAGAAGCCTCCTGGAACCTTCTCCCACCACTGTAATACCTCTAAGTTCTGTATCTTTGGGAGGATATTGCCAGGGAGGATGCCATGCAAGAAAGAACAGCACCTGCCCCTTCCCTTGCACTCTTCTTCACCATCTCTTAACATAACTGTAGGGTGGACAGTCTATCAAGGTTGCCATGTCTTCAGATGCAATATAGAGAGGATTGGTCAACGAATCAGCAGCCACTTCATCTTCTTGCTCATTTCTCTACCCTTTAGTTCTGCCACAGTGCTGGAGAGTGGACCCTACTGGTATAATCCATCCCATAAAAGAGGGTGAATCAGGAGGCAAGGTGAGTCAGGAGGTGAGTCAGAGTCAGCAGGCTGCTCCTCCACATCTACACATTTGCTTCCTCTCTCTGGATGGCTAAACCTTATTCTTACTTCCACAATAGCAAAGGTGATAACATGCTTCTCAGACTATCTGATGAGGGGGATCAAGAATTTTTTTCCCCCAAAGTTCCAGGAACTAGCACACATATTTGTGTCCACTGGCTGTGGAAACTTATGAGGGAATGGCAGCCAATGGTTTGGCAACCAGATTAGGTCAAGGGATCACCACTATGAGCAGTGCTGTTTTAGAGGATAGGTGAGCAATCAGAGGGAGATGCAACAGCCACTTTCCCAAATCTTTCCATGCAAAGAAAGAAAGGGGTGAGTAAATGCATGGAAGCATTTGGTCATGCTCTCTAGTGAGGAGACAGGCTTTGAGGAGTCAACAAGAAAGCATGGAAAGAAGAGTAGCAGTGGCTGCTCCTCCTCCACCATTCTTGTTCCCCTTCTGTGGGCCAAAAGTGGATTAGGCCAGTGGCATTACTCAGTGGCAGAACCACCCAGTAGCTCAGCATCTTGGATAGTTTCTTTGAAGTTCAGACTAAAACCCAGATCAGACCCACCACTCCACTGACATGAGTGCTGCTAGCTGCTGCTTGTGCTCCTTAGAAACAAAACAGCTCTGGCTGCTCACTCACCTACTGGGCTTGAAGTGACCCAGGGTTGGTCAAGAGCTCTCAACTCACCATTTCAGTTGCTGAAAAGTCAATCAGAAAGAGCAGAGAAGTGAATGCGTAGGCAGATAAGGTGGCTGCTCTTCCAAAGAACTTAGGCCTCTATGCTAAATTTCTCAGAAAAGAGAGAGAAAAAAGTAAGCAAACAGGCAGAGAGAGATGGCTATGCAAATGCATCCTCTAGTCAGGAGTGAAGGGCCTGCCACGGACCTTCAGAAAGAGTCAGAAAGAGAGCAGAATTAGGAAGAGTCACTGCCTTCTCCTGGCTGCCAAAGTAGCCAAACTAAGAGAAGCTGTGTTTTTGTGTACTTTCAAGTCATTTCTAACAGAGTGTGTGATGTGTCCAAGGTCATCCAGTGAGTTTCTATGGCTGAGTGAGGAACTGAACCCTGGTCTCCAAGGTCATAGCTCAACGCTCAAACCACCATACCAGGCTGGCCCTTTGGTGGGATGGCTCCTGAGAACTCCCTTCCCCTAATTATCTTCCAGGTTGTACAGAAGAGACAACAGATGAAAGAGCAATTACTATTTCACAGCTTAGAAAAGCTATATTTTGGGAGACTACAACTCCCACGATCTTCACTGGCCATTCTGTGAGTAACAGCCTAAACAAAGCTAACATTTCCTAGCTCTGTCCTCTTTACAGTTTGATCTTTCATTGCCCCTTCTGCCAAATCAGTTGTTTCCCCTTCAAATAAAATAAATAAAATAAAATAACGGCAGCCACATCAAACACTCTTTCTTCAAATATGTGTGCACCGTAGTCACCAAAAGGAGGAAACAACTTAAAAGCAAACAACAATCCACACAAAAGTAGGCTCTCATACACACATCCCTTCAGAACCAGCCCAATGATTTTCATTAAGATGGGAAAAGCTGCGGCAAGCCTGCGCTTTGGCATCAGAACATAACAGTTTGCCCACAGGCTGGAGGACTTCAAGCTTCTGGCTGAAACATAACTCTGTGTGTCCCTGTGTGTGTGTGTGTGTGTGTGTGTGTGTGTGTGTGTGAGCACTTATTCCTACAACAGCTGAACACTCTCTCATAAACAAGATTAACAGGAAGGCAGTGGCTTCAGAATGCGATTCAGAACCAAGGAGAAACTGCAGTATTAAATTCCCAGTGAGATACAGCTGCATTGCCATGAGAAGGAGCTTTGGGGCACCCAGAAAACTAATCAGTTTATTTCCACTATGAGCTTTTAGGGACTACCACCCAGCAGCGTTTTAAAACGAAACTTTCTCCCGTCCATGAGGGAGGGGGAATCCCTGAACTTTACTTCTAGTTAAGGGCTGCACAGAAAATTCTGCCCCCTCGGCCCCCGTTTTACACCCACAGTCTTTACCTGGAAAGCCCCTCTGAAAGTGAAAAAGAAAGTATTTCCCAGCACTGCCTCGCTCTGCTAAAGAAAGATCTTCACCTACGGAACTTCTGCCCGACGTACTGCTATTTAAAGAAAAGAAAAAAAGGGAACCGGAACGGTGCCAGAAAGAAATGGCAAACCTCGTCACAAAGGGTTTTTCCATTCCTTTCTTCCCTGAAAAGACAGCCCACTTACCCACTGCCAAGACCAAACAGCCTAAATAAATAAATAAATCACCACGACGACGACGACGACGACTCCTAGGTGCAGCAGGAAGGAATGGAGTGGAAGGAGGAGGGCTCGGGCGGAGGGAACGACCAGGCACCCCCCGTCCCTCGGAGATGCGGCGCTGGCAGGCGGCCTGACGCGAAATCGTGCCCCCCAACACACACCAACTGCCTTCGCCGCCTTGCACTCCCCACCCCCATTTGAGGCCAAAAATCAGCCTTCCCGTTTGTATTTTCAGGTATCCTCAGAGACCCTCGGACTGAATAGCCCCCTCGACTCGGAAGGAAACGCCGCCATATGGGAACCCCAGAACGGGTGTCCAGGCGGGAGCAGCAGAAGCCCCCCTGCTCCGCGAGGGCTCCCCAACGCTAATCGGGGCGCCGCGTGGACAGCAGCACCTTCCACCCCCGCCCCTCTCCCCACAGCACCAGATCTAGCAAGATTTCAAGCGGGGGAGGCAGACGGGGAGAATCCACAGCAGCACACAGACTCGCGTTCGTGACAGTTTTTTACAGGAAAAGAAAAACGTGCCGTCGACCCCAATCAAGGGAAGCAAGAACGGCCGCCGCCAGCCCAATGTATTCCTTTAACCGCCTAAGCAGATCCTCTCTCTCCACACCCACGGAGTCCACGGACGAGTTCCGCCATCCCACGGGTGGGCTGGGGTGAAACCACCACGACCACCCACCGCCACCCCTTTGGTACCGCGCAGAGACGGGGCGGGAATACCTGCGAGGGCAGCCCGTGGAGCGAAGAAGGGTTTCGCGTGCGGCGGGGAAGACGCGGAGGCGATGTGGCGCTGGCTCCGCGGCTCTGCCCCAGCTGCTCGCAGCCCCGCTTTCAGGAGGCGGCGGCGGCGGCGGCGGCGAGGGCCGGCCCCCCGGGGCAGCCCCGAGACGCCGCGCACGCTTAACCCGCGCTGGCCCGGAGGAAATAGGCCGCGGCGGCGAGAGCAGCGCTGCCACGTCCTCGCAGGCAGGCAGGCAGGCAAACAGTCCCGCGAGAGACCGAGGAAACAGAAAGTTGGCGTTTCCCCGTAGGCGTCCTTCAGGGCCGTTTCTGCACTAGCCTGTTATCGCGCGATGATTCCACTTTCAACCTCCTCTGGAATCCTGGGGTTTGCAGTTCCGGGAGGGGCCGGCGGGCCCCTCCCGGAACTGCAAACCCCAGGATTCCAGAGGAGGTTGAAAGTGGAATCATCGCGCGATAACAGGCTGGCGCGGAAATGGCCGAGGAGTACAAGGGAGCCCAAAGGTATTTTGTTGGAAGCAAGCTGGCTGTTGGTTCCCGAGTTAATGGAACGCTGAACTGCACTGAATTTTGGTCTGGTTTCTAAGCCGCGGGGCCTGTTTTTGGCAAGAGGGTTTGGCACCTCGATGTTTAAAGCACCAGATGCCAGGGTGATGGATTCGTTCATCCCAATGTTGCGCCCATTTCAGTGCACTGAGGTGCATTGACACCATCCCAGCGCTTTGTGTGGGGGGGGGGATATCCACTGAACCAGTTCTCTAGGGTGCAAGACAGAACTCTTTTCAGAAAACAGCCAGGGTTAAGGGGGAGACCAGGATTCACCCCTCCCGTCCACAGTGGAAGGCAAGGATAAACTTCTCTCTGAACAGATTTTGCCATGAAAACCCCCCAATAGTGTCAAAATCAGCTTGAAGACACAAAACAGCAACATAGCTCCTGCTAATCAAAAAGTCCTGGGGCTTTACCCCAGTGAGCCGTGGCTCCAATACACCAATGGTTTTTAGCCTGCAGCTCCCAGCGTTTTTCACCCTTGACTATGCTGGCTAAGGGTGATTGGAGCTGCAGTTCATCAATAACTGGAGGGCAGCATAATTTCCACCCATGCTCTGACTTCTACAGAAATCTTCTCACACTCTGTTGTAAAGCTGGAGACAGGATGGCATTGTTCTTTGCTCTTTTTCCACATATTCAAATAACCGAGGGAACTTTTTGTACTTGTGGTCTGTGGTCTGAGATGGGAGGGGAGTTTTTCACCCAGGCACTCTAAGCTAGCCCAGAACATTTTGCTGCTTGAGGTAAAGATAGTGTCACGAGGAAGGTAAATCCTCAACTATTTCATCCTCACATAAGAGGATGGACAATTATGGTAGTTTTCTTCCTGCTGTGGGAGAAAACAAATATTTCTCTACAGTATTCTTTCCATGTTCAAACATCCCAAAGTATTGTAGAATTATTTTATGTTCCCCCCAACATATACACAAAAACAGGTTTCTTGCCTAGGAAACAGTTTTCTGCACAGACTTCCCCCACTTATCGGACAGATTAGGGACCAGAGCATTGTCAAAAAATGGAATTGGTTGAAAAGCAAAATCCATGTTCTGTCCTGTTCTATAAGAAATGTGAAGGACTTATGGAGGCTTACTTATGACTGACAGTGTATGTGCTGCTTGCGAAGTCTCTCAACTGGCTTAGAACATTTTCCCCTCTCAGGTCACTCTGCAAGCAGCACACACATGTGAGCAGTTCCAAGCAAGCCTATATTGGCAAGAAGAAATGATGAAAAAACAGAACCCCTGTCTCATTAATGGAACTTGTTCTTATTTCAGAAGTGTCAAAGGAGAGAGTTGTCAAATAACAGGGTGTCAAATGGTGGGGGCTTCCTGTACAAGAAACCTATTTTCACGGATGACCTGCTTCCTATAATAATACAACGCTTTCACTGGAATTTGAACATTAAATCTAAATCTTGACCAAAAATTGCCAGGGAGGGTTTTTTTGTTTTTGTTTTTTTGCCCCAAAATATGTGGATTTTTCGAAGCATGTGAATACTGGACTGGTATTCATAAAATAATAGAAAAAAATTTCAAACCCAATCAATATACTATGACCCCAGAAACATACTTATTAAATATATTAAATGAAACAGAAAATCAGATGAATAAGAAATACTGGAGAATCTTACTTTACGTGATAACAGCTGCAAGAATAGAATATGCAAAATTATGAAAAAATGAAGATGTCCCTAAAACTGAGCAATGGATATATAGTTTGCTGGAGATGAAAACAGCAGATATACTATCTCAAAAATTGAAAAACTTAACTGAAAAGAACATAAACAATGAATGGGCTCCAATTGATACTTATTTCCAACGCAACAATTGAAAAAGGATCAGTAGATACAGTAGATATCTATAGATAAACATAGATGTAGATAAATGCAAAAGGGGAAAATTACTGTATTAGAGTTTGGGAATGTTAAAACATTTATAGCTGAACTGTTATTAGAATACTTTGAGGTTAAGGATCTGGAGTAAATGTAATAGAGAAAATAGTAAAAATACATTTAAGAATAGAAAGAAACAAAAATTACTATAATGTTAGGTGAAAATGTTGGAAGATAAGAAAATGCATTAAATTTTCATTTGTAAATAGGGAAAAACGGTTGTTATTCTCTTTTAAAAGTAAAGATTTTTGTATATAAAAATAATAAAATAAAAAAATGTGGATTTTTTTCCACAGAATAATTCATCGTCAACAAATACAAGGAGAAAATGCTGCAAAATTCTCATATGACTATTATTATTATTCCCAATGAGGTTTCTCCAATGCCAAGAAACCCACTTTCCAACCTAGGAATGAATCATTATGAATATTCTTTCCATCTTTAGGTGTCACCTCTCCACCAAATATGTAGAAAGCCAATAGTTTGATAATTCTTCAATATTGGCTGGGAGAGGGTATCGTCTAATTTAGGGAACCTGAGATAAATGGAGAATTGTCAAGCCAGTAGCGCCTCATTCTTCAAGACTGCAGAGCCAAATCTGAGACCAGGGATAGACCATTGTGTTGTCACAGAGGTGAGGTACGCAAGAATTAGAAGATCGGTTAAAACTGTTTCTAGTTTTAGCTGGGTGAGTGAAGAAAATGAAACCTCTTTCACACTCCACAAGTAAAGCAGTTTCATACTATTTGAACTGCCATGGTTCTATCCCACAGAATCCTGGGGGTTCGTAGTTTCATGGTACATTAAGATTCCTCTGCTGGATAGCTTTGTGCCACATGAAACTACAAATCCCAGGATTCCACAAGATGGAGCCATGACCTTTAAAGTGATGTTGAAATACAAAAATTGTGCAGTCTAGAACAGAGCTGACATGAAGGCAATCTGGTTAAATGGGCGCAGAATTTGGGCAAAACTAAACTGACCAAGCGATACAACAATCCAGAGTCAGAGTGGGGAAGAAAGGAAAAGCATTTTTTTTTAAATGGCTGGGCGGGCAGCATAAAATGCCTTGGAGATGCAGCAGTTCATGCCATTGTCACGATGGGGAAGTTTTCCCCTCCCCAGGCTCTGCCCTGCTGTTGAAAGAGAGCCTCAGGAGGATATTGTTGATAGCTTGCCCTGCTACTGCTGCTTCTCAAAAACAAGAAGTCCCATAAGCTGCTATGGGGACACTCCATACCCTACCTTGTTCCCCATGGCATGATGATACCAAATGCGTACACTCACTATCTCTTTCCCCACTCCCCGCCTGACTTTTTGATGCACCAACATTACATAAGCTCCAGCACATACAGACACCTTCACACTGAGGCACTGAGGCACTACATTGTTATAGCACTATTATTCCACTTTAACTCGTGGTATGGAATCCTGGCATTTGCAGTTTGGGGAGGTGGATTTAGAATTCCCAATCACAGAGCTCTTAGGTCTCACTAAACTACAAACTCCAGAATTCCATAGCATATTACCATGGCAGTTAAAGTGGAATAATAGTGCTGTAACAGTGTAGTGTGACAGGGCCCTTAGTGTTAGCTGGGAATTGGTAGAGATGGGTCCCAACCTTTAAAACCATCTCAAACACTAAATAGTCTCTTCCTCCCATATTCCAAAATGTGTCTATGAACCTGGGGCTCTGCCTCCCAAAAAAGTACAGCAATTCCCTGAAATGTCAGTGGTGCCCTAAAATCTGGCAAGAGAGCCTTGTCTACTGTATCACCCCAGGTCTGGAATACATAGACCTTGGAAGCCCAAGTGGCACCAACGTCGCTTTTCTTCCACTGCCATGAAAATATGGTTGTTCACTAAAGCCTTTGGGCCCTAGCTGGTTTTACACAGACCCATTGGTGTGCATGGCTTTAAATTGTTTCAAACTATTTAACCAGCTCAGACCTGTCTTTTTAAATTGTTTAATATGTTTGAGCCTTTTCAATTCGTTTTTATTGTTCAAACTGTTTTAAATTAATCAGGTTGCTGTCATTGTCTGCTGCCCTGAAATCTTTGGGTGGCAGGCAGGACATAAATATTTTAATGAACAAAATAAATTAATAATAGGCAGCATTTGTGTGGCAAAGGAGAATACTGTGGAGTCCAGGAAGGCCAGCCAGAAGGTTACCATTGCATAACCTGCTCCACATCTCCCACTAAAGGAATAGCTTTATTCTGCCTAATGACAGGACTCTCCCTACCACCAATAGGGACAGTCCTGCAACCCTTGCTTGCATGCACAACTGTAAAGCAACCGGCATAAAACATTAAAAAATTATGTTGACAATGCTTCACAGTATGTCTTTTAAAGCAGTGGTTCTCAACCTGTGGGTCCCCAGATGTTCGTGGACTTCAGCTCCCAGAAGCCCCAGCCACTATGGTCAGTGCTCAGGGCTTCTGGGAGCTGAAGTCCATGAACATCTGGGGACCCACAGGTTGAGAACCACTGTTTTAAAGTAACTAAAAGAAACTAGTTACTAGAAGTAATCGTTATAGGACCTTATCTCTTGCCTCATGCACTAAAACACCTTCCTACTCCTTACATTACTTTTGAAATGTATCCTTGTTTGGCACAGATGCAAAGAAAAAACTTAGCCAGATATTATTAATATCTTTTACTTCCTAGTTCTGCTGGTTCCAGGTGGCTAGAGTCTAGCCCTTCTGTTAATTTTGCCAAAGTGAGCCCTATATTCTGTCGCTCCGGGGCACTGTGGGGAAATTAAAACGGCAGCTATAACTAAGTTATCTGCCAATGTCTGAAATACCAAGTGTGTTAAAAAGAATGTTGGGGAGAGGACAGATACCACCAGCAAGGCTTGGCAGAGCACTGGGACCCAAGTGTCTGCCAAAGGATGCCAGGTGTAGAATACTTTGCCTACAAGTATAAGCCTGTGGTGACTGGCAGAAGCTGTTGCTTCTGAGGCAAAGATGCTATGCCTATGTAAGTGGGGGGAGGCTCATCGTTGTTATTGCCTTGTACATCCCAAACCACAGTCCTGATCCCAGAAGCAGGTTCCAGAACTGAGGCCTCAAGCATTTCACAACTGAACCTTTGCTAGCAAAATATTTTCTTTTGTCAAAGGGAAAAAACAATCATGTTAAAAACCCAGGGCCAATTACAGCACTAGAGACAGGGAGTTGGCTAGCTCAAATGTTGTGAAAAAGCAACAGACTAGAGTGTCATGAAAAAAGCAGGAAATTGTAAGATTTCTCTCTTTTTTTTTAATATTGTATTTTTACCACCAGATATTGAAAGAAACAAAGGATTTGATGTCCAGCTTCATCTGTCAAAATAACTTCGCTGGCTGCAGATACTATGGACCTTGATTTGTATGTGTTAGGGACATCTGCTGCTCTTACATTAGAAAGGTCATACTGTCCAATTGCCCCAGTTTGCCAGAGACAGTCCCAATTAATCCTCTGTCATCCCACTTTTTCAGCTGCTTTTAAAACATTGCAATTTTCTGTCCTGCTCCAACTTCATTTGCACTCAATTAGAGAGAGGAGGGACAAAATCTTGCCCTTTCCAGGAGACTCAGCCAAAATCAAAGTACTGCAGCCTCTCCTAGCTTTGGTGTTCTTCCTTATTAATAATGTCTACCATCTTGACCAGACTCTGATGTTGCCTGGCCTCACCAGTTCTGGTTTTTCTCTTTGCAATCTTAATGATCTTGAGCCACCCCTGCAATACAAACAATTGATAATGTGTCTGCAGAAGGAGGGGATGCCCACTTCTATCATCCAGAAAGCCATAACTTCAAGGAACACAGCTGATGAGCAGAATCAACATCACACTTAAGGCAGACCTTGTAGTAATCTCAGAGAGCTAAGGCTAACTACAACCTAAATACCACTTGCTCTTGCATCCAAATAGCAGGTTTATATCAACTGAAGCTCATGCTAAAATAAAAACCAGTTCGTCTAAAAGGTGCTGCCACATTCCCTCCCCCTTCTTTTTGTACTACAATACATCATGTAGGTTTGGGGAGCCCACAGTTGTCAAAATGCTCTTCTGTGGATGTTCTGTGTAGTTCCTTGATATGTTGATTTTGTGCCAACAATGGGCAGTGGCAGCTTCAGCACTCCAGTGAAGACCAGATGCTACCAGGCCATACACTCCCACTCCATGATATGGTATAATTGGCAAATATCCTTTAATTGGCATAAAATATGAATTATACACTGACGTGGCTGTAAAGCTATGCTGGTGAAAGAGGACTGGCTGAACACATTTGATGCAAAAGTAGGTCAAGTGGGACCTTGGAACATGGCCAGGTCATAGTCAGGAAAACTCCAGTTATAATCGACTTGCAAATGTCCCTCAACAACTTGACTTTTGGAAACAATAGCACCTGAAACTGCCTCCAATTGTCTTCAACCCGCTTCCCCTTCCCACCAAGATTCAATTCTATTTCCATACGTTTCCAGCCATTAAGTAGCCATCACAATTCCCATCAGTTCTTTGTCACCTAATGCTAAAGTCATTAGCTCATTCTGGAGCCCACTGTTTACTTTGCCAGAGAGCCATCAGCATCTTCCCGCTCAGGGCAGAAACAGAATATTTAAACCCTGGCTCTGAGCCAGACAATCCATAGTACAGTAGTACTCTGGACATAGGCCATCACTCTGCTGTTCTGATTCTTACTCTTGTACTACTCAGCAGCAGAGCTTGGAGTGCGTTGGGGGGGCGGAAGGAGAGGGGCCGCTGTGCATGAGGGTGTGGTCACCGTGTGTGGGGTGTGGCCACAGGGCATGGGTGTGTGGTCACACCATGCGGAGGCGTGGCTATGAGCCAGGATGCCCTAAAACATTGCCGCCCAGGGTGAACCACCTCCATTGCCCCTCCATGCCTACATGATTGGTACTACCCTGGGACCCTTAATCTGAGGCACACTGCTTCTTCTGTTCTCTGCAGGATAGGTAAATATCACCCACTTTGCCCTAAGTTCTCACTATCCAATTTTTCCTCCCTTTTCCTTCAGTTAGCCTTGCATGATTGCGAGACTGTGTGTGTGTGTGATGGTTAATTTCTCCTAATAAAACAAAATTTACTTTTGACTCTCCAGCTAGTGTCCCTGTATTAGTACCGGTATATACAGGTGTACTTTGAGCTAATATTTCCCACTGTTTCATGGAGGCACTGATATTGCGGGTGGACCTCTGAGTCACCCACGTTTTGGGGTAATACAGGTAACACTGACTATGGCACTGCTTCAGTGCATTGTGGGAATTGTATAGCTTATATATATCTGGCTATCTTTGTCAACCATATCTACCCAATGTGACAAACAATAATGTGGCACAAAGACAGTTTTATCACATTTTGGTAAAATTTCAAAACATTAAAGCGCACGCACGCACACACACACACACACACACACAAAGAATACATGAAATCATTATTCAGCCAGTATAAAACCATTTTCAAAATCAGAGCAGTGAAAGGGCACATCTAATACAAACACATTGGCAGTGGCTGGAGTTTTAAAACCTGTTTTAAATCCTATAACAGAACAGCCTAGATATATATCCCTGGAAGGGAATTTTGTAAAGTTAGGCTCCTGTGGGAACCCTGTCCCTAGTTCGTGCCATAAAATGTCTGAAACATGGACCAAAGGTAGCAGTTGCTAGTCTACTTCCTGGCTCTCTTTGAAGTATATTATTTTAAATGGGAGCCCAAGATACACACCTCGGCAACACTTCTAGGGCAATGGTGTGGATACTATTGATGGGACACAACCTATACATGCTTGCTTGAGAGCTGAGCCTCATTGAAATCATAGGTCTTTCTTCCCAAATAAATGTTAAGACAGATTGGGAAGGATGAGGGTTTTTTCTCCTCTCTAAAACAGCTTCCTAACATTTCTGAATCAAGGTTAATGAGACACAAAGAATGAAAAACTAGGATAGAAATGCGACCATTTCATTTCAAATATCTAATGTACAAAGTTATAGCATCTATTCCCTATGAACAACCATGTGCTACCTTGTATAAATGATGCTCACAACTCATCATCCCCCCCCATGTAGCAGGAATTGAGAAAGTCCCACAGATATTATTAGACTGCAGTGCCCATTATCCCTCTTCACTGGCTATGCTGGCTACAGCAGATGGGTATGGCAGTCCCACATCTGAAAAAATTCACATGTTCCTGCTGCTGCTGCTGCTACTACTACGGTGGTGGTGGCAGTTATTATTAAAACTCAAATATCCATAAATTCAGCAACATCAGCACAATTAACAATATCTAGCACCTTTTATCAGACAGGCCATAATCACACATTGAACACCTGTTGGAATGAACATGTCTTTAGTTAACTGTGGAAAGAAAGTAGAGAGGGTGCCAATCTGACCTCTTTGGGAAGGAAGTTCCAGAGCCTGGGGCAGCCACTGAGAAGGCCCTCTTCCACATTCCCACCAGATGCTCTCTGGGACAGAAAGAAGAGTCTCTTCAGCAGATCTCAAAACCTGGACTCGTTTGTAAGAGAGAATATGGTCCTTCAGATAACCTGGACCTGAACTGTGCAGGGCTTTAAATGTCATCACTAGCATTTTGAATTCTGAGTAGAAATAGTCCCTTTCCGCATCTTACCTTTTTTTGGTGCTGGGGTGTGGGGATCGCGCAGCAGCGTCCAGCAAGAGAAGCAGGACCACTTGTGGCTCTGGAGGCTCCGCATGCACAGCAAGTGCACACGGGGCCCTGAAGCAATGCGCAATCGCGCTCCATTTTCGACTGAAAGCCGAAAATGAAAAAGTGCGCGAGCGGTGCCTGCCCTACCCTGGAGCGTCCCGCAATTGTGAGTGAGTCGTGCAGATCGCCCCTCACAATCGCATGGTGCTTGAGGGGCCCTTTTACATGGCAAATGCCATGCGAAAAGGGCCACAGAGCAGCAGCCAGTGGAGCTGTTGCAACAGGGGGGTTGTGTGATCCCTGTAGCCAGCCCCAGTTAACAATCTGGCTGTGCCTTTTTCGACCAGTTAAAGGTTCTGAACACTCTTCACAGGCAGTCCCATGTACAGCGTGTTACAGTAATCCAACTGGGATATAACCAAGGCATGTGTCATTGTGTCCAGATCTGATGTCTCAAGGAATAGTGATCTTAACTCTTCAACAGCTGCACCTCATATAGACAAATTCACAAGAAAAAATTCTAGCAATTTTGGTGATCTCCAATTTTATCAGAAGTGCAAAAAATATGAGGAGACCCTCAGAAGTTTCTGAATTCTCAGAACACATACCTTTTAAGGGCCATCTTTAAAAAAAAAGTCCAAGGAGGACTGGACATGCTCAGTGAGACTACAATACCGGTTAGTTATTGTCAGAAATGAAAACCATGTGGAAAAAATGGAACAAAGCTGTGCATCTTATGTGTGAGTGATATCAGGAGCCCTCATCAATGTAAAGGACCAGCAATTTCTTCTCAGTGTGCCAGGGACAACCATATTTGTGAAAACTGGCTACAATTCTTTCTTTGTTTCCCGGAAGCTTGCTACTTCCAGCACTAGGCCAGGGACCACCACTTTGAGTAGTACTGGAATGAAATATCGTTAATGGGAGCACTTAATGTTGCAACATTTTGTAACAAGACCACTATGTTAGTATTGGAATGTTCAGCACTTGCTAAAGGAATGAAATCCTGATCAGAATTTATATTAGCTTTTTAGAAAGACCTGCTGCCTTCTGGTCTAATAGCAAAAATCACCCCAAAATGAAACAAACCAGCTTAGTGGGTTTTTTTAGCATCACATGTGAAGTTTTGACACAAAAATCAGCAACTTTTAAAATGTGCATCAATGGGACCTATTCTTCAGCCATCAGGAGTGCATAGCAGATGCAGTTTTCTTCTGTCAGCCTAGGATGATTTCCAGCAAGATCAGTCCTGGATGCATAAGCCAATGACAGTTGCTAAATTCACTCCACACTAGTTTCTATGTGGAGCACAATACAAACAAGAGCATTTGGCAAAAGTCTAAACTGAGCATTTGGCATCCGCATGGACTCAACAGCTGAGTGAAATGTGTGGCTGCTCAATGTAAAAATAAGCTTTTGTCTCCAGTCTACCCATAAGAAACAACAACTACAAACATCAGGGCAGTTTCCTTAAAAAAAGAAAAAGAACGTAGGTTTCTCTCCTGCATTAGTAAATGGTGGTTGTGGAACATGTGAGAATTCAGTTACTAATTCTTCCGTAACAGTCTGTCTGCTTATCAAGATTGTTTTGGGGGATCCACCTAGATGTCCTAATGCCAACACTGGTCCTATACACTTTGCTGCCTGAGGGAATGAACAAGATGACACTTCCTTTCCCATTATCTCATCATGGGTGACAGCGCTTGAATTGTGTGTCAACCCTAGTATGTCAGAACTGGTGTAGAGAGAGTGTCTCCACTGTACCTGTGAACCACAGGCCAATTTAAAGAGATGAAAGTTGAACAGCATACATGACTTTGCCCTCTAGTGTCTTGGCATTGCTCTCTATTCCCCAGTGTCTGCTACCTGAAGTGACCACCTTATTCTGGCCATATTGGCTGGGGGATTCGGGGAGTTGTTATCTAAATTCTGCAATTAGTGTACTGGCTTTTATTTTAACATTTGTATATACAGTGGCCCCTCCACTTTACCGAGGGTTCAGGATCTCTTGCAAAAATGGAAAAATTGTGAATAACTCCCCCCTGCCATGATCCCCCTCACATTGCATTCTGGAGCTCCCCCTACCCTACCCTCGCCTTTTGTGCGCCAGGGTCAGAGCCAAGGGAATAGGAGAGAGAGCACTAGAGGGGAGAAGCTACACTTGCCTCCCCACCATTTCCTTGCCTGTTGTCCAGGCACTTGCCTTCCTTCTCCATGACCAGCAAAATGCAAAGGAATAGGAGGAGGAGAATGAGAAAGGGAAGGCACACACATGCCTTGTGAATAGTCAAATTCACAAACATCAAACCCACAAATGTGGAGAGAGGACTGTACTTGCTTTAATCTATTGTACACTACTTTGAATTCTCTGAAATAGGAAGCAGTTTATAAATGCAGGAGGATGAAGATGTCCTATCTCAGTCCTGGCACAGCTGATAAATCAAACAAAACAAACTGAATATCTCCTAGCTTGTTATTTACTTCCAGGCAGTAAGGAAAGAGGCATAAATAAAGTCCAACATAAACAAAGTCCAGCACAGTTTCACAGCAAGAGAGTGTCCAAGATCAATCCAAGCATTTGTCAAGGCTTCCAGCAAGGTAGCAGGTCAGATAAGCTCTGGCAACTCAAGGAGGGGAAGGACGCCAGTTAAATAGACACAAAGCCTAGCACAGCTTGATTGACTGTTGCTGGTTATAAATTCTGAGAGAGCAACACTGGGTCTCTCTTTGCTGCCTGTGCTGTGCAAAGCTGGGTCTAGGTAAGTCTTCTGTATCTGAAGAGGCAGGACTCTCTGTTGGAGCTGGCACCGCCCTCTGTTCTGTTTCTGGCACTGTAACCTCTCTCTGTACAGCATGCCCTGGCATGCCCCCCCGTTTCAGTCTCTGGTATGCCCTCTGCTTCAGAATCTGAGTCAGAGTCCATGCTCTGGAAGCAGGACATGGTAGAGGAGAAGGATCAGAGGTATAATTATAGGATAGGCAAAATGAGGGCCTCTCTAAATGAGAATTCTGACACCTCCATGAAATTTTCCTTCATTCTCTGAATTTCTTGCACTTGAGAGAATGAGACATTGAAACATTCTCTAATAACTGCTCTGTTTGCATTGCTTTGGTAACAATGCCTGCCCCTTTTCTTTGGAGGCCTAAACTGTGCCCATTTCTGCACTAGACTGTTATAGTGCTATTATTCAACTTTCAACATCCTATGGAATCCTGGGGTTTGCAGTTTAGGCCCCTCCCTAAACTGCAAACCCCAGGATTCCATAGGATGTTGAAAGTGGGATAATAGCGCTATAGCAGTCCAGTGTGGAAATGTTCTATATCTCTAACTGAAATTTTAAGTCACTGCAAAACGAGTAATTTGGCAAGTGAAAGAAAATTTCATTTGAAGAACAATGACCTCATTCCACTACCCCTCAACTACTCTAAGGAGGTTACAGATATGTGAATACACATAGTTTGGATCAATATAACACCTCTGTTCAAACAAGGGACTTTTTTTTCTTTCAAAAAAAGATTCAAACTCTCAGTCCCAAAGCATGCACACATAGAGGTCAAACTGTTGACTCTATGCCCTAAAATTAAAGTCTACAAGCTTTATATTCCAAAATAATTCTTTTGCAATGTCCATGGGAGTACGCTGGTTTCCTCTGAGGACGTGATTTGTGTTGCTCAGTTCTAGAACTTGATGTGCACAACACAGCATTTGGATTCAAGGCAATTGGCCAGGAATATGTAAGTTTGAATCACAGCATCCAGTGGCTTAAAGGTTTATTAGGTCAGGATCAAAACATGCTCTTGAATGTTTCTGCAGTCCAGGCTGTGAGAAATGCACTCTTGGCCATAGTATGTATTATCAGATATGAATGGAAGACTGGCGCTTTGAATAGGCAGTAAAGACTGTTTAAAGTAAGAAGGAAAATAATATTTATTACAGAAGCCTCATCTAAGATAGGAAGATAAAAATAGGATGCTATGCTAGCAACATGCCTGGGAGAGAGAAAAGACATGACTGAGGGAGGAAGGAGCTGAGGCCACCCTGATAGTATTAGTTTACATAGAAAGGAGTCAGATCAGGCAAGATAAAGACTGACATGTCCAGGAAACCCAAACTATCTGTTCCTACCATTAATTCCCTTTGTAGATACAGAGTTAGGGTTGCCAGATCTCAGGATCTGGCCCCTCTTCTCCAGTCCTCAGGCCAAGGAGGAGAAATCTCAGAGGGAGAGTCCTGCCTTGACATGTTTTGATATAATATTTAGATAGATAGATAGATAGATAGATAGATAGATAGATAGATAGATAGATAGATAGATAGATAGATAGATACTACATGCATGCAGTGGCTAGCTACATAGAGTACTATGACACCACTGGCTATAGGAAATAAGCTGAATGTTTATTATAGGAGCTCCATTAGAGATAGGAAAGCTCTGTAAGTGTGCTAGGTTAAGCTAAACTAGAATAAGAAGAAGACTAAGTTTTATTTTTGAAACAGTAGAAGAACAAAGAAAAGAAGGCAGAGAGAAGAGGTAGACTGATCCCTATGAATGTCAGTCTAAGAAAAGTTAGGTTAGGTAGGTAAGACATGAAGAGATTTTAGGTTATTAAATGCTCATTAACCCTATCACAGCTGTTCTCTCCAAGATACATTTTACTCTTTCTCTAACTTATTTTCCCCTCATTTGTTAGACGAGGTGGGGTATTTAATTTAAATTTTTATTATTATTATTATTATTATTATTATTATTATTATTATTATTATTATTTGAGCAGTGTAAGCCTGTCCAATGGTGGTCAATGCTTAAAATATCATTCTTAATGACTTCACCTGGGTTTGCTCCTTGCAAAATCACCATAGCCCATTCACACTGCAGGATTACAGTGCTGTGATTCCACTTTATCTGTAGTGGCCCCATCCCATGGAATCCTGGGATTTGTAGTTTGGCAAGGCATTGGAGTGCCTTGAGTGAAAATTCTAAATGCTCCTCCTTTAACTGCTAATGCTAAAATTCCACAGGATGGAACCATGACAGTTAAAGTGGAATCAAAGTGCTACACTTCTTTAGTGTGAATGGGCTCCTGGTTCCACCTCCAGTGATATCACAAGTTGTCCTTTCTATGTCTCAGTTTTTGGCCCTGAAATGTCAGGGCCTCACCTGAAACACTACCCAGAGTCCCTAGTGCTGACATTGCTGTACTCCATTTCACATATATTAAATAATTAACTCTCACAATTCTGTGATTATTACAATGAAATACTGGTAATGTAACGTTAATTATGATCCTTTAGTCTTGCAATGTCCACTGTATTCTCACATTTTATGTCTCTTCCAAGGGACTTGTTTATCTTTTACATCTTGTGACCCTCCACCCCACCCCACCTCCACCTAGTCAAGAATGAGGGATTCAACTCGATTAACGACTTAAGTGTGAGCATGCCAGTTCAGAACTAAGTCCCCCTGAATCTCAATGATTTTAAAACTGCATTCCTATGCCTGCTTACCTGGAAGTAGTTTCCACTGATTTCAGGATCTGAGTAAACATGCAAGGGACGGGATGATGAGGCTGGATGGCTTACTTGGGAAAGTAATTTCTTCTTGCTATAACACTTCCCTTATGGGTAGGCTTTTTGAAACCAGTCCTCCTCTGG
The DNA here is from genome assembly GCA_948472985.1 of Iguana delicatissima. Lineage (NCBI taxonomy): Eukaryota > Metazoa > Chordata > Lepidosauria > Squamata > Iguanidae > Iguana > Iguana delicatissima. The sequence goes on along the minus strand of CAOKZL010000187.1, from coordinate 719,623 downwards.
AGAAAATATGATGTGGGTAATACAATCAAATAGATGCTGGGCATAATCCAGAAATATATAAATGCTTTCCTGTTCTGTTCTGTGAAAGAGAACAGTGTGGCTGCTTAGCTTTCCCCTGAGATATAAATGGGACTGTTATTAGGATGCTATTCGCCATTAAAAATTATAAGAGAAACTCTAAGGATGTGTTCTGCAGGATCTGCTGGGAAAAGGATTGGGAAAACAGTTGAGTGAAATCAGTTGTTTAGAGAGGATGTAAAGCCAAGCTGAATGTTTTTGCCAAATTTAAAAGCCAGCCATCATTTTCCATCATTCTTCCCTGTTTGGCTGTAAGATGCATATTCCATTTCCTACTTTAAAGCTATTGTAAAGTGTTACTTCTTGGTAGTCTCTGATTCCACAAATGCTTAATATTAATATAGCAAAGGCATCAGCTCTTATTCCAACATAATCTTATTTATTATAGCAGACAGAGTAAATGATGAAATTTCTGACTGGCAACTTCCAGAGATTTATGCTAATCACTTATATAAAGAATAATGATGAGACCTGTGTACCCTTCAATGGGAATTAATCCCATTACAGAACAGGAGATATTAGTGTCTGAATAAACAAAGATCAGACAGAGCTGCATATGATATAAATTTTAAACGTGGCAGATCAGTCTTCCTAAAGCCTGAAAGTAACAAGCCTCAAGTCACGCAGTCACCTGTAGCAAATTACTTTTCTTGATCATGAAATTATAATGAAAGCACATTTCAAACTTAGGCCCTTTCTGCAGGAGGCGAGTGAATCGCTCCGTGCCGTTACTCACTGCTGCTTCTTGGCTTGAAGGAATGTGGACTCTCCCTTAAGCCCTTCCGCAGGGCTCCTCTGTTTGTTCCAGGGCGATGCGGAGCAGTGTGAGGTCTTCAGATCCGCACCGGTAAGCCTTACAAAATGGCGGCTTCCGGTTGTTTGTGAGTCCAGACCAACCGCTGAAGCTGGCCACGCCCACAGCCCGCCCTCCGCTGATCGCAGGCTCGCATTGGTGCGAATCTGTGCATCTGCACAACCGAGCAGGAACGAAATGGCATGCTCCGGAAAATTGAAACACCATTTTTTTCCAGTCTTCACATAGCACGCTGGAGGACCACTTGGGGGCGTTTTGGATCGGACTTAGGTGCGGAACTAAGGTAAATAGTCCGAACCTAGTCTGATCCAAGGTGCGGACGACCTCCATGACAGGAAGCCTTGGCCCGTCTTAACTTCCCCATGCGGAAAGGGCCTTAATGTAACATATGGAAATGACACTAATTTTGAAATGTCATTAGTAATGTTTCCTAGCTGTCACATTCTTGGGGAGAAGCAGGTAAGAAATAATAACAGAGATGGAGCTTGGAGTGCGTGGAGGGGGGGTGGGAGGGGATGGGCCTACAGCATGGAGGCGTGGCCACGGTGTGTGGGGCATGGCCACGGCATGAGGGCATGGCTACAAGCCTGGACACCCCAAAAACATTGCTATATGGGGTGAACCGCCACTATCACCCCCCCATCCCTATGCAACTGATAACAAACATTTAACTGGCATATTAAGGCATTTTAGACAAATTTTCACAGTTTTTGTAATGCCATCTTCTTAGGTATCCCATTACTTTTCAAAGAAATGAAATAGTAACATAATGAGTAACAGAACAAACAAAACTACCAGCTGTTTTTTAAACACTGCAACAAGTTGCACTGATTAATTAATTTTCACAGGCTAGGAAGCAGGATTAGGCACTTCTGGCATTCAGATGGTGTTAGATATCACTTCCATCAGCCCTAGGCAGCTGGACCTATTGTGATTATGGGAACTGTAGTCCCTGTGTTCCCCTCCACAGCTATAATGAATAATGACTTTTTCTTTCTTTCTTTCTTTCTTTCTTTCTTTCTTTCTTTCTTTCTTTCTTTCTTTCTCTCTCTCTCTCTTTCTTTCTTTTTTTTGAAAAAAAGGAAAATAACTATCCTGACTTTTAGCCTTCCCCAACATTGACCATACTAGCTGGACTTGAAAGGACTGCTAAAGAAACCCCATTAGATCTTGGAAGACTTGCATTGCTTGTAGCATATTTTCTTACCCCAATGAGAATTCCACTGTATTGCCAGATATAAAAATATGCTATACCCACAGAAGTGGTTATATGTGTGAATATAAGTGTATTCCCCTCAAACTCCCAGAGCCAGAAAACACAAATATAATAAATAAAAGAATAATCAAATTAGGCACACAGTACTTGTATTATGAGCTATTTGCAGAGCCAACTGAATTCTAGTCCTTCCCCCTCAACCGAAGAAATTTCGTTTTCCCCTAAATGAAGCTATCTTCCTGGCAACCAGACCACATTACTTATGATTCACTGTATCACTGTATCTGCCATAAACTGAAGAGGTTGACTAGTTCTCCATTCAGTCATCTCATCTCCTTTAAATATCTTACCATTTGTCATTCCTAAAAGAACAGCTGTCAGGAAGCTAAAAAACCTTTGGAAGTATGTCTTAGGCAGTTGGACCAGTGGATTTCCTGGCCACACAATAGGTACAGCAAAAGTGGAAAAACCACAAATAACTTCCCCCCACAATTCCCCTCCCATTCCCTGCCATGGCTCCCCTCTCCCCATTCTCATGCAAAACAGAAGGCAATGGAGGTGGGGTGGGTAGAGCAAGCCTCTCATGAACCTTCCTTTACTCCTCCAGAGCTCCCCTCTTCCTGTTCCCATGAAAAACAGAAGGGAAGGGGGAGTGGCAGAAGCTTTGCACAGGCCTTCCTTTCACCCTCCAGGGCTCCCTACTTCACAGTCCCATGCAAAACAGAAGAGAAAGGAATGGGAGAAGACTCATGCAAATTCTATGCACTGGAGGAAAATGCATAGGAATGAGAAGGGGGAGCTCCAAAGGAGGGAAGGAAGACTTGCACAAGGCTTCCCCCTCATTCCTTTCCATTTTGCCTCAGCATGAGTTTTCTGCACTGGGGCAAAATGCATGGGAGGAGGAGAATGGGGAGGGAGGAGGCATGCACACTTGTGAATGATCGAATTCACAAAGGTCAAACCTGTAAATGTGTCCAAAAATGTCTATAAGGCCCTGAGATAGAACTTTTTTCTAGTGGCTCCATTGCATAGTATAGGCATACTGCAATTAATAAAGCTTCTGACAGTGAAACTCCCTTTTACAGTCTTTTTATACTTACCCAGACTTTTTCTTCTCATACTCAATCTAGCTAGAAGTTTTTTAGGAGGATCATCACTGGGATGATGAAGGTGAAGGAGAGCTAGAAAAACACAGACTTTTGGTGTCTGATTTCATCAGCATTTTTGTAGTCATGTAATAAAACTTGAGCTGCAAAAGGGGAAGAATCTGCTCTGGCTGATCATATTGTAGCTGTGTGTGGCAACAGCTACAACAGGCAAGGTAAGCAGCAGCTGCCTTCACAATCTCTTACTGAACGTGCCTGAACAGCAAAATAAAGAGAAAGAAGGAAAGCAAATAACCCTGCCTCAACAGCTACCGCCAGCACGTTAAAAAGCAAGGATCTATAAATTAGGCCAATAAAATAGAAATCATAAGAAAAGTTGAAGCTGATGAAAATAAAAGTCATCCTTGGCTGCACTTCAGAAGAAGACTTTAAGTGGTCACTAAAAGGTTCAGAATGTTTTTGTTTACTTATGGAAGGTTTACCTGACCTAGTTGTTTCATCTGACATGTGTATATCGTTAGGCCCTTTCCACAGTATCCTCCCATCCTGGCTTGAGGACAGGAAAGGAGCGAGACTGCGATGACACGTTTGCATGATGTTGTCGCAGTCCTGCTCCTTTCCTTTCCCTGCCAATGACCTGCAATTGCGCCACTATCCTGCACTTACCTGTCCCCTGGAAGCACGATGGCCATGCTTCCTGTCCCAGTGCAGCCTGGGAAAGTATCTGGTTGTGTTACAGAAGGAAGCGGCGTGTCCATCATGCTCCCTTCTGCAGGGAGCCAGTCCTATGCAGATGGGAGTGCTCCTGCTGCACTCTCTTCCTGGCAGAGGCACTGCTAGAATCGCCACCAGAGGACCACACAAGAAAGTAGGGTGCAGAAAGGGCCTCAGTTTTGAATAGAAAGTTTGCTGAAGTGCTCTTCTTTCTTTGAGGTTTAGTAACGTATGCCTATTTTTCCTTTGTTATTTCTACTTCTGGTGCAAAATTTTCCACTAAACAAATAATGCCCACAAGCACACATACTTTGTTAGCTGTAACATCTGTATTTTGAATCACCAAACCTCTGATGTACATTACAGGAAGTATGAATTATATCCAGATAAAGACCTCCTTCTGAGCAACAGAAGTTCCACAGGAAACTTCAGTTATAAAATGGCTAATGATATACAAATAAATTCTGCAGGATAAAGAACTAGAGATGCTTGTGAATGGAGACATACCACCATTGTCTCAGAACTTTCATTGTCTGTTCACACTCAGAATATTCTCATTGTAGGTGGTATTCTCAAAACAAGTTATTCTGAGTTTAGAAACACAATCTAAATCGTTAAATCCATGGCATTTCTATAGGCATATATATGCATGTACTACTTTTATTATGTGCTTTTAAATTAGCGTTTTAAATGGATTTAAATTTTATAGAAAGCTTAATGCTATTTTTATCTAAATTTTGTGTATGTTTTTGTGATAGATGAGAGCTCTGAGGTCGATGAGCAACTGATTGTGCCAGGAATAGAGCCAGCGACTGACCAAACCAGCTTGTAAACATCCCCATCAGTTGAAAGACAAGTGGAGGTAGAGTTGCCCCAGCCAGCTCCAGAGGGAGAATTACAGTCCCCTGTGCCCCCTCGGACTCCAATCATGGAAGAGGCTGAAACAGACAGCTCAGAGGGAAGCTTGATTAAGGGAACAATGACAAATAACACCTGTTTTCTGTGGCTATTTAAATCTGTCAGCATGGCTTGATTCTTGCTTGTAGCAAATTACTACGCAAGCCTCTTGACCCTTGTGCTCCGGCTCCCTTGACTCCTCTGGACGGACTTTTGGCTTGCTGGAACTTTTGCACTAGATCTCGACTCAGCTCAGCTCAGCATTTCCATTAGTTGTTTGTGCTGGACACTCTCTGCTGCCTCTTCTTCCTTCTAGGGCAAGTACCTTCACTTCCTCTTCTTTGCTGGAAGAGAGGCACAGGCAGGGAGTTAGACTCTGACAGTTTTCAGCTACTTGTGGTTCTACCTGTATTTCTTTTCTCCTGTATGCTGCCTTGTGTCCTAGTCTTGGCAAAAATTCAGAGCATAAATATAAATTGATTGCAGTACTCTAGTATGCCAACAAATATTCACGCCTGTTCTTGGCCTATGGGTGTTTTGAAAGAGTTACCATTATTCTCTACTGATGTTTTTCCATTAAGTTGAGAGATATTCATCATTTGGACCATAATGAGGAATTCATTTTTTTAAGTGTCTTTTTTTATTACCTCTTAATCTCCAGGGCATCCAAGATTTAACCAAGATTTTATCACTTTATATCCTATAATCAAGCTAATCTTCGCTTATTCCACACAATGCATCTAATTTCTGGATATCATAAATGGATTGCATGCAGGATGATGAAAGAACACCTTATGTAACCAAAAATCAGTTGGCAGAATGTGGCTAATTCTATGGCTATGCTCAAAAGGTAGAGGAAAACTAGGGCACATGAAAATCACAGGCTCTACTTCCAGACTTCTCCTATTTCGGTTAAATGTAGCTTTCTAGAGGCATAGATAAGGTATCTCTTCTCACTTTGCTAACAATGTAATTCAAGAATTATACTCAGCCTACAGTCCTATCTGGAAAACATTGTGGGATGTGTCCTTGGACTACAGTGTATGAAAACCTATGCTCTTAAAACAAATAAGTTATATTTTAATATAGCATTTTACCTTATCAGACTAAGGCCATTTCCTCACTACACTGTTATAGTGCTATTATTCTACTTTCAACATCCTATAGAATCCTGGGGTTGCAATTTAGAGAAGGAACATTTAGAATTTTCAGCCAGAGAACTCTTTGGCCTCAGTACACTACAAACCCCAGAATTCCACAAGATTTTGAAAGTAGAATAATAGCACTATAACAGCGTAGTGCAGAAATGGTCTAAGAAAAAGAACTTTTAAAAAATCAGCCAATATCTTATTAAATGTTGGTGAACTGAAAAGCTCCATTGTTGTGATAATGTGGGGACACCCACTATTCATTGTTCTGCTTTTGACTGTGCAAACACAACTTCTGTTTGTACAAGAAAGTCCTAAATGCCACACTGTACATGCAGCAAACATTTCAAGCCACTCAATTTACATTCCATTGCATGAGCAATTTAACACATTAGCATGCAGCCTAGATCTTTTTAATACATTAAATATTAATTTTCCATTTAAATTGCTTAAAGTAACAACAAGACTAGGTATGCACAATTGCTATTAGCTGCAGCCAGCATCACCAAGGGTCAGAGATGATAGGAGTTGCAGTCCAAGCTCTGGAGGGCCACAGCACTGTTTTTTTAAAGTCCTGTGTAAACTCCTACCTGTAGTTTGAGATGGTTCAGTCTAGAATTGGGTGTACATCTTTGCTTGCAACTGGTGGGAATGGCCTTAGACAGTTCAGGCTGTGCTAAGAGATTATTAATAATTAGGTATCTGACTTGAAACAATAAGGCCCCAAGGGATGGAAACTTTCCACTTATAAATAAACATCCTTGGTATTATAAGGGTAGCAATAAAACAAGGTATGTATAAAGCTGTGCAACCTGTTTCTAGCTGGAGCTTGCAGCAAGAAACAGGTTGCACAGCAATATATGTATGCAGAAGAGTGTCCCGATCTTAGAAATGCATTTCATATATGGTTTCTGCTACACAATCTGTATTAAATTTATAGTGCCAACTGGATGTGCAATTAAGGTTTGTGTGTAAAGTATGGCCTGCATTATTACCACAGCAATTTAAAGAGCTTCAGAGCTTTAGTGTTAATTTAGCTCCCCACTCCCTTTTTGCCTGTGCAGATATCTGGATGTCGTAATTTCTTCTTTTGTTATTAGTTCTACTGAAGTACCTGTTTATTTTTGTCATCCTTTCTGGATGTGACATTGTTTCTTCATATTATATTAGCCTGGATCTAAAAAGACCATCTACATCAGGGTCTTGTGCACTCAGGGCTGTCAACTGACAAAACCCAAATGCCTTTGACTGCTGTTGTGACTCTAAACAGCAGTTTGCTCCATAGACATTAGCAGATAAAGCATCTTACAGCATAGAGATAGCTGATGTTGCCTGCTAATGTCTGTATTTCTGCCTTCTTTTAAAGATACAGCTACAGACACTGTGCTGAAATGTTGGCTACCCCTAGCCTTGAATCTTGCATGACTTGGAAATTATGCTCTGCAATGGTATATGGGAGCCTCGTGTAGAAATCTGTGAAGAGACAAAGACTGTTTTGACACTACACTATTATATGCCATTCTTCCACTTTCAATATCCTCTGGAATCCTGGGGTTTTCAGTTTAGGGAGGGGCATTTAGAATTCTCAGCCAGAGAGCTCTTTGGCCTCAGTAAACTACAAACCCCAGAATTCCACAGGATGTTGAAAGTGGAAGAATAGCATTATAACAGTGTAGGGCAGAAAGTCCCAAACCCTTAGCAGGAGATATTGAAACAAGACCCTGTCTGACAGGCCAAACACCGATATTGAAACACTGGCCTGTCAGACAGGCCAAAGAATAGTATAGTCACACATGAACCTTGGATTTCAGGAAAGCTGATTATATCAAGCTCAGGGAAATACTGGGCAGAATCCTATGGGTAGAGATGCTAAAGGAAAAAGACATCCAGCATGAGTGGGATTTATGAAGAAGGATCTGCTGAAAGCACAACCAGAAACAATTCTACGGAAAAAGAAAAATGGAAGACATTAGAAAAAGTCAATGTGGCTGCACAGTAAACTCAAGGAGGAAGTGAAAAGAAAAAAGAGTGTGTATGAAGAGTGAGAAGATGGACAAATCACCAAGGAAGAATACAGATGTGACACGCAAGCTTGCCAGAATAATATAAGGAAAGCTAAAGCTGAAAATGAGCTGAGAGTAGGTAGCAAGTAAGTAGCAACAAAAAGGGGTTTTGCAAATATGTTTGAAGCAAGAGAGTTACAAAGGAAATGGTGAGACCACTGCCCAGCAAGGACGGTAAATGCTAACAGATCACATGAAAAGGCAAAACTGCTCAATATAGTGGGTCTTCCTCATGCATGACCTCCATACATACAAAACTGTGTTCAAGTGAGGTGTTGCACCCCCTACATAAAATGGTAGTAATGGGCCAATGCACACGTCCGTCACCACTATTATGTATTGTGGGACAGGAGCATTCATTTTTCTTATTTTACATACACAGAGGGCCCACTATACCTAATTTATTTCATTTTTTTCTCAAAAAGAGGACCATGTGCTTCCAGTGACAACGTCATGCGGTAGTACAACTCCTGGACTCGAAACAACCTGCTGCTGTTGCGGGATAGTGACATTGTGAGGAAATGGCCTTAGTTAACCTAACTCAGTTCAAATTTACAGAGTCAGATGAACTGCATCCCAGAATACTGAAGGAGCGTGCTGGCATACTTACAGAACCACCTGCCATCATTTTTGAAAAATCTTGGAGAACAGGTAAGGGGTGAAATCATCACAGTCTTTAGTACTTCAAGGTCTGCCAGAAAGAGGAGGATGCAGGCTTGTTCTCTGCTGCCACAGAGAATAGAACTAGGTCTAATGGTTTTAAGATAAAGCAGTTTAGCAATGGAGCCATTTGCCCAGAGAGGTGGTGGTGTCTCCTTCTCTGGATGTCTTCAAAAAGAAGCTAGACAGCTACCTGCTGGGGATGCTCTAGCTTGAAAGCCTGCATTAAGCAGGGGGTTGGACTCTGGCCAATGAGGCCCCTTCCAGCTCTATGATCCTATGGAATTTGAGTGAGTAAACGGCTCAATTTGCTGTTTTGCTACAGGCAAGAAAATGTCTTGGGGACTGCCCTACTTGGTGAACAATTATCAGTTTGCACTATTCTCTCTCTGGAAATTTCATTTCTGTAGTGGGTACATCTACCTTTGGAACCTCTTGAACAGGAAGGCCAATAAAATGACATCTTGTTGACCAAACAAGTCTTCATAGTCTAGTGTGTTCTATATGAGAGACCTTCAGTTAGAATCTTTGGGTCTTCTCTTAGGTCCTGGTCACTTCTGGCAGTTCCTACAACAAGCCTTGGTGGCAAAGAGGGTTGAGGCTGATTTAAAAAGGCAAAATGAGTTCAAATCTAATTATTGTTTCTACCTTGATTTAAAAAAAAAATCTGGAGGATGAACTAATTTGATAACTGGTACAACATAATGGTGCTATCTCATTGCCCTGTTTGTCACTTTACCACGTGTTATAATTTAAAGTACAGCGATGTAACTTACAGTGCAGACAATCCTAGGCAGCTACAAGATGGACTTCTGTCATTGAGTTTAGAGAAAAGTGTAGTGGTTTGAATGTTTGACTACGATTTTGGAGATCAGGGTTCAATTCCCTGCTTGGCCATGGAAATCTACGGGGTGACCTTGGGTGTGCCACACACTCTCAGTCCCTAGAAAACACTGTGATAGGTTTGCCTTAGGGTCACCATAAGTTAGAAACAACTTGGAGGCACACAACAACAACAACAACACAACAACAGATCATCAGAGAACCCAGTCTCTGGTGGTGATGCAAATAAAGGTAAAAAGCAATATGCCTCCCTAATTGTACATATCATTGGTTATTATGTATGAGTGAGAGTTAGCATCAAATGCACTGAACATGATTCAGTGTGATGAAGTGGATGTAATCTGAAGAGAATATGGTCTTTGCCGGGTTTCAAAGACATGAGAGTAGAAAGAGTGAGGACAGGGACACTAGTTTTCCTGTCACCTCTGCTTCTGTCATTGTCACCTTCTGGCCTGTATTTGATGATGTCATGATGCTCACACTAGGCTCTTTGCAAAAGCAGTTGCATGTTCTTGGAGTTCCACAAGAACTTTATCCAATACAATTTTGGTAGTGCAAGTTGTTGCACCAGCATGCAGTCCAGCACAAATGTAGCAGTGAGGGTTATTACTCCATTAGTGTTACAATGGATTTAGCTTCTTGGTTTTCACAGCTTTGGAAGCTGTGCTTTGCTTTCCAGAAAGCTGTTGTACTGGGACTTGATCCTAAATAGGCACATATAGAATTGAGTGCTTTGAGTGCCTGACAACAGTCTGCTGAAACTTACTCTGAAGTAAATAGGCATGTTAGAATTGAACTATGTCTTGCATCCATGGTGGAAAAACATCTAAAGTGGGTGTTACCGCAGTTTTCTAGCCCGGACTTGTGGGATATTAGATATCATTTGATATCAATAATTTGGCCTTCTTTATCTATTCCTCTCCACATGCTTGTGAAGCCCCTGGACTAGCATGCATACTGGCATGGCCACAAATCGCTGAAATATTCCAAACTAATACAGGCAGGCCAGAAATAGCCAGACTGCTGCTTTAGGAGACCTCAAGGCAAGTACCACATTATGTATGCACGCTATTTACAAAGAATGCCCTGCCCCAAGCAGACAGCTTGATGAGCCGAATACTCAATTGTCAAGCACTCTGCGTTTGCATACTGGCTACTCTACTGACAACTCTGTCATAACTCAATCATGTAAATCACTGATCTTTCAGAGGCTTTGTCTCCAACCCAAAACTCATTGTTGTCCCTGAGAACGGACTAGTCTGCAGCCACATTTTCCCCTATAAGACCCCCTGACTTTGAGCACTTTCTCGGATTGCTCTTGGCTTCCATCCCACCTTGCTGTCACTTCGTTCAGCGAGCCTTCCCCTCAGCTCCTCGTGCTGAGAAACTCCACTTCAATGGACCTTTTCCTTCAGATTTTCCAGGCTTCGGGACAGGTGTAGTATTTCCCATACAAAACCTCTTCGCAAAATCCCTCTATCCAACTTCAACCTTTATTTCTATAGATCTCTGTGTGAGTGTGTTGCATACACATGTTTGATTGTATATCAATAAAACAACAATTATTATTTACTTCTGTTTGCTCCTTGACTCGACCTGACCCTGTAGATCAATGGTTCTCAACCTGTGGGTCCCCAGATGTTTGTGGACTTCAGCCCCCAGAAGCCCTGAGCATTGACCATAGTGGCTGGGGCTTCTGGGAGCTGAAGTCCACGAACATCTGGGGACCCACAGGTTCAGAACCACTGCCGTAGATGCTGGGTAAAAGATCTCGCTACGTTGCCCTGCCTCTCGTAGTGCTAGCTTGTGCTCTTTACTAATTCCCAGCTTTGTAATATTTGGAGCGCACTTAGGTGTCCCTTCTGGGACCCCCAGAAATCAGGGTAACATGGGCATAGGTTTTGGCTCCACTTTGAGCCAGTGTGGTGTAGTGGTTGGACTGTTAGACTGGTAGACCAGGGTGTGAATCCCCAGTCAGCCATGGAGACCCACTGGGTGACCTTGGGCAAGTCACATTTTCTCACCCTAAGAGGAACGTAATGACAAATCCTCTCTGCACAAATCTTGCCAAGAAACCTCTGTGACTGATTCATCTTAAGGTCCTCATAAGATGGGAACAACATGAAGGCATGTAACAGCAACAGCCGCTATGCCATTACCCTTACCCACTTTCTGAATGTTGCTTGAAGACCTCTCAGGGCAGAACAGTTTCTCTAGCCCTGTTCTTACTGAAGAGAAACTCAATGGGGAGTCTTTTTCTGTTGTGTAGGGATGGGGGGCGATAGAAGCGGTTCTCCCCAGGTGGCAATTTTTTGGGGGTGTCCCAGCTCATAGCCCCACCCCTGCACACTGTAGCCCTGCCCCTTTGCACTGTTGTCACGGCCCATGCACCGTGGCCACGCCCTAACGCACTGCAGCCATGCCCCCATGCACCAGAGCCCCACCCTTATGCCAGAGCCCTGTCCCCCCCATGCACTTCAAGCCCCACCACTGGTCTTTTTCTACCTGTGGGTTCTTAATCATGCAATAAGTGATATAAATGCTCCCCTACAACAGCAGAAGTTCACCCATAATGTTGGGAGTCCAACAACGATGTGTCCAGAGTTTTGAAGCAAATATGATCATCCTTGTTTGTCCACCTTCTTGCATTCATAAACAGAACAACTGAACAAGTTTTATATTTAGCAGAGAATCTGGTAGGTAATACTGCTAGGTTTGTTCAAAGTACTGCACTTCATATATTCCACACAATAAATTAAGACTGAACCATTCTATCTGTATCCCTTAGTGGAACTTACTTATGAGTAGACATGCATAAGGTTCTTTTGTATGATATTCTTACATTCTCATACCTGGAGTATTAGAAGCTGTGTTTTATAGAGATGCATGATTGCAAAGAAAATATTTGGAAACAGAAGAGAAACAATTAAGTAATTAATCAATTAATTAAATGCATTTTCGTTCTATTTTCAGATTTTGTCACAGTCAGTATTAACTCAGAATAATATTATCTTATGTATTTTAGGGACCTGCCTTGTGACATTTACAGGTCTACCACCAAGGCAGACTGTGTACGTGGCAACAGCTTTACCAAGAAACACTGAGCCAAAGCAAGTTTAGCTATCAAACACGGACATTAAACATACACAGTTCATAAATGACAAGCTTAAATATAACTCCGTATAATATAGCTGGGTAATTTACAATGTAAGAATAGAATAGTTCTTTTCTGATGTAAGTTTGCAGAGTTAATTAATTAAACATAGTAGTACAGTACTGGGAAGATAAATCTACCTCAAATGTTGTAGTAATAATTAAAAATAAACATCTGCAATTGAGTTCTTTTGGGGAATGACTAGAAGTTCTTTGCATTACCACACTAGAACTGAAAAATAATTCAACCAGTATCAATTGTTTTAGGCTACATCTCTGCTGACTAACTTAAGTTTGTGTGTGTGTGTGTGTGTGTGTGTGTGTTTGTGTTTGACTTATGTAGCAATCATTTTATAGCAACCCTCATTAATTTCCTGGAGTTTTCTCAGGCAAGGAATACTCAAAGATCGTTTTGCCAGTTCTTTGCTTTGAAATATAGTCCCTAGCGTCTGATGTTTATTGATTATCTCCCATATATGGAAATACACACAATTTATGTTATTTAATGAATATTAGAATCATCACTCAGTGGGTTACTCTCCAGAATCACCAGCATCATTATCTCAACAGCTGTCTCAACATTACATACAATTATGGGTGATCGAGACTAGGGCCATTTCCTCACTACACTGTTGTAGTGTTATTATTCCACTTTCAACCTCCTATGGTGTCCTGGGGTTTGCAATTCAGGGAGGGCCATTTAGAATTCTCAGCCAGAGAGCTCTTTGGCCTCAGTAAACTACAAACCCCAGAATTCCACAGGATGTTGACAGTGGAAGAATAGCACTATAACAGTGTAATGCAGGAATGCCTAAATGACTAAGAGCTAAAATACATGCTGCTGCAAATATGTAGTGTAAACAAAGATGCACTTTATTTCTTTTTCTTCCAAATAAGTATGTTAGTCATGAGTCAGATTGAACTGTATTGCATTGACAGGGGAAACTTAAACCTCACCTGCAAATGTTTCCTCCTGCATCTGCCCTCCTGAAGGTGAAAAAGAAGAGGAGAAGGAGATCGACAATGAACACTCCTCCCCCTCCGCTTTCACTAGTATTAATAGAGAGTTGTTGTTTTTCTTCTTTAAGTCTAACCTTGTAAGGAGAAATTTAGGTGCATGTTGTGTTATTTTGCCCAACACATTGTTTTCTTTGTAGACATTATATGTTTGTTAAACATTCCTTGTTCAAATCACACAAACCTACAGTTGCCTCAGAGCAAGCTATACTAAACATTTTTTCCTGGTGCGCTGTTTTACATTACATGGAGAAAGTCACTGCAGTGGTGAAAGAACCTGCATATGACTGAAGATTTGCTATTATCAGTTTTTAAAGGTTTGAGGACCCTTTTAGAAACTTGACTGGTAAAGCTTAATGCCTCAAGAGATCCTAATTGCGGTCACAGCCTGAAATGTACTTGTTTTCTTTGGCCTAGTCACTCACCATTGGCTATTTTTTGTATAGTTTGAATTACAAAATTATCAAGTTTTCCATCTTTGGTTTGTGTAAACAAATAATGTTTTTTGTTGCTCTTTTCTCTTAAAATTATCTCAGAAAGTGATAAAAAGTAGGGGGAGAAAGGGAACTTGGAGAGTATGGCTTTCCGAGTTGTTTAGAAGTAGTACGGTTATTTGATCCAAATGAGAACTAAAGAGGAAGATTGTGAACCTACAGTCAAGATGTTTAGCTTTTACCTTATAGCCCTAAGAACGCTGTAGCTGAAATGCAGTTCCTAGTCTCAAGTAGCTGAAATCAGTAGGAGTTACAAAAGTGTTGGTTGAATGGCTCTGATGAAGTTGAGACTAGCATTTGGATTTAGGCCTGAGAGTAAAAGGAAAGAAAAATACATGGAGGAGGAAAAGTACAACATAAGCATTTGTCTTTGCCATATTGGTGCTAAGAGCAGGTTTTGAAGGGTGGTTTTAAACAAGGAACTGGCCAAGAGAAACAATTCAGAAGATACAGTCAGTGCTGTTCCACCAATTAAAAGGACTTTAAAACTACCAAAGTATTTATTTTAGCAAAGGTGCATTGGAAGAAGTGGATTTTAAGCCACAAAAGTTCATATGAAGATGAATAAATTTTGGTTGATCTTAAAAGTGCTCCAAGACTCCTTCACCCCCCACTTCCTTTACTTTTAGTATGAAACAGACTAATATGGTTGTATCTTTGAAAACTGCTTCCATTATCAAATTAGCCACATTTCAAGGAAAGCAAAAAACTGAAACATTGGACAGATTTATTATTGTTTATCTCTCATCTCATTTGGCCATTATTCTCATTCAATCCTGGTTATTCTTTTCTCCCTGTCTCTCAGTTTCCCTGCCCCTTCCATCATATAGGTCATTTCCCCACTAGGCTGTTATAGCGCTATCATTCCAATTTCAACATCCTATGGACCTGGGGTTTGCAGTTTATGGAGGGGCTGGCCATCCCCTCCCTAAACTCCAAACCCCAGGATTCCGTAGGATGTGAAAAGTGGAATGATATAACAGTCTAGTGGGAAACGGCCATAGTCTCAATCCTCACTTGCTATCACTTTTCCTCTTAATCAGCAACTTTCAGTTCAAACCAATAGGCTACATTTTCTACTACCCTTTCTCCCCTTGCCTAAAAGAATATAATAAAACATAAAAGAAGTGAATAAAGTGAAAATTAGTTTTTTAAACTTGTTCAATTGTTTAATATGCTTTTAGCCTGTTTACATCATCCTTTTCAGTTTTATGTTTTACACTGCTTACATTGTTTTAATTGATCTTAATTGTATGCCACCCTGAGATCAAGTGGGTATCCTGACTGCAACCCTGGAGTTATCATAATTTGAAAGAGATTGGCAGTGCAATCATGATTTGAAAGAGAGTGACAAAGTAGTTTCCTCCGAAGTAAATGAAATTATGTTTAGTGCAGCTTACTTCTACTTAAGTGGGAGAAGTACGAAGCATAATTTCATGATGGTGTGGCACTGTTGGCAAATTCTGCCATCCGTGACCATCTCCAAGCTGAATTGTCCTAACCCAAACATGCTAACAGGTTCATAATAGCAATCCAAAACTGGAACTCAAGACGGCTAGCTGTGATCAGAAGACATACCTTTGCTATGATGTACTTCTCTTTTTATTCCAAAACATTCTGCACTTCATGTATCAGTAATACTTTCAAGATATATATATCAGTACTACCCCCTACTGCATACAATGAACTGAGGAAGGGTAAATGGCAGTTTTTGAAGGTAGTAGGAAGAAGGCAGACCACATTCCAGATAGATAGACTCAATCAAGTGTTACTGCAGTTATCTGTCCCAAGCCCAAGGTCTACAATTTCATATTGGTTATGGTTAATATCTCCACGTGGCACTCCATAAGATGAACTCCACGTGTCTGAAAGGGTCACGGAGAGCCTGTGTAGGCAGGCACGGCCGCACAGCCTCAATTATGCAAGATAGGTCTAGGCCAGTAAACAACTATCTGTTGCACAGTCAGTAGTGCCCTCCAGACACAGCCGACCATTAAGCAAATGCAAGGGCTCTCAGCCCCGAACTGCCTGCATGACGGGATTAGCGTGTCCGTTTATACCAGTGGTTCTCAACCTGTGGGTCCCCAGATGTTTGTGGACTTCAGCTCTCAGAAGCCCCAGCCACTATGATCAATGCTCAGGGCTTCTGGGAGCTGAAGTCCAAAAACATCTGGGGACCCACAGGTTGAGAACCACTGGTCTATACAATCTCCTAGCACTCCTCATCTGCATATTGTTCTAACAATTGGCAGTGCTGGCTAAATCTCATCAATTCTGATTCTGATCTTTTAGAGGCTTTGTCTCCACTCAAATCCCTATTGTTCTCCTCGGGAGAGGGCAAGCCTCCAGGTACAATCTTCCCTATAAAAACCCCAAGCTTGAGCTTCTTGTCAGAACGCTCATGCTTTTCATCCCGAACTATTGCCGCTCTATTTGGCAAGCCTCCACATGCTGGAAAACCACAAACCCAAGCTTCAAACTCTATTTCTCTTCCCCTGGACTGTAGGATCAGGTGGACTATTACCCCAGAAATCTGCTTAAAACCCCTATAAATTGTCCTCACTTTCTACTTCTATAGTTCTTGTACGAATGCGTGAGTGCGTGTGTCTGTGTGTGCCGAATTGTGGACATTATAATAAAATCTTTTAATTGAACAACTTGCCTAGTTCTTGTCGTGGCCCGACCCTGTAAACGTAGGGTTAAAGATCCTGCTACATTACCCTGCCTCTTGTATTGCTAGCCTGTGCTCCTTGCTAATTCCCCCAACTTAGTAAGATTTGGAGCGCACTTAGGTGTCCCTCCCAGGACCCCCAGAAATTAGAGTAACACAAGGAAGCCACAGCCCTGAGTTTGCAAAACCTAAGTGCAGCTGTTAAAAACAGGATCTTTTAAAGGTCATTCATTTAGAGGGTGACCATAAGTCAAAGCTAACTTGATGGCACATAACAACAACAACAAAAAGCAAGTAACAGGGAGCATTCACATTACAGGCTTTCCCCACTTATCTGACAGGTTAGAGACAAGAGCACTGTCAGAAAAGGGAATTGGTTGAAAAGAGGGACCCATGTATTGTACTGTAATGTAGGGAACATGAAGGACTTGCAGAGGCTCACTTGGGACCAACCATGCGTGAGGTGCTTGCAAAGTCTCTCAGCCTGGTTATCTCCATTTCCCCCCTCTCACCTTGCTTTGCAAGCAGCATGCATGTGCAAGTGGTTCCAAGAGAGTCTCTGTAGGCAGGAAGAACCAATGAAAGAAAAAACCCTTGCTGAATTAATGGAACTTGTCCTTAATTTTTAAGTGCCAAAAGAGTGAGTTCTTAGATAGTGGGGCATCAAAAGATGGGGGCTTCCTTTATACAATTTTAGCAGAATATTCCATTTGACAACCATGGCAACATCCCATAGAATCCTGGGCTCTTTTCTGCACTAGACTGTTACAGTGCTATTATTCTACTTTCAACCTGCTGTGGAATTCTGGGGTTTGTAGTTTACTGAAGCCCAAGAGATCTCTGGCTGAGACTTCTAAAGGCCCCTTCCTAAACTGCAAACCCCAGGATTCCATTGGATGTTGAAAGTGGAATAATAGCACTATAACAGTGTAGTATGAAAAGGCGCTGGGACTGGCTGTTTAGGGAGGGACATTTAGAATTCTCAATGAGAAAGTTCCAGTGCCTTCCCAAACTACAAATCCCAGAATTCCAAGGGATGGAACCATTACAGTTAAAGTGGAATAGAGCACTATGGCCATTTCCACACGGGCTTAAAGAAATGGTGAGAGCGTCCTCCAGGGAGGACGTCTGCCCTGGGAGCGGAATGGGTCGGACCTACTTCGTGTAGTTCCGCACCTCAGCCCGCTCCGGAACGACCCGAAGTGGTCGTCCAGCATGCTTTTGAAAGGCCACTTGAAACAGGTCTTTCAAAAGCATGGACACGCCACTCCGTGCCCAAGCTCCAGTGCAGATTTGCAGGCTCGCACCAGTGCGAGCCTGCAATCTGCCAGGGGCAGGCTTTAGGCTGGCAAGCTTCATTGGTTGGTGGAGAGCCTCGACCAACTGGAAGCCGCCATTTTCGTCCCCAGAGCAGTGCGGAGCGGTGGCCACACACTGCTGCGGACCAGCCTGGACCCACGCGTGGAGCCAAGAAGTCCGGTAAGTACCGGCACAGGACGATTCCCTCGCCCCGTGCGGAAATGGCCTAGGTCTGTGCAGTCTGAATGGGCTTGAAAACTCCATTGTTTTTAACAGACATTAGTAAATCAACTATATGCCACCATCTTGCTGTACCAGAGCAGATATACTGGTACAGAGTGAGGCTGAGCCCAATATTTATTCTGAATTTGTAAAACAGGTCTAATTGATTTCTTACTTTCAAAAGCCTACTTTATCCAAGGCATGAAGCAGCATATGGAGAGCAGTGCACATTTTTATTCTTCCAAGTCAGTAAATATATGCCATCTGCTGGTCAAATCTAAACCTGCACATGTTGAAATAATGAAATTAAGATAGGATTTAGTGTAGGTGGAAGTATTAATTACCTGCAATGCTTCTGTAAGGAGTAGCCTCACAACAAAATGCAAACACACCAACACACCTGAATTCCAATGCTGATAATTTCATTTTCCTCCTGACACACACATAGTTTTCCTTGTTAACCAGAATTGAAAGAAATTATTGTGGGTAGTTCTAGCGCCATAGGTAACCCTGCCTGGTACAAAGCCTGAACCTTCCATATCAGTCCTGATGCTTGGCTATATTCTTTTTAATGATGGAATAACAGCTTTAAGTCTATGAAGACATTTGATTTTTGATTTTTTGATATATATATTTTTACGGTTGGTAAAGTAAATAAAATACTTAGCTGTGATCCACCAGAAATCCACTGGGTGTCACTCCTTAGTCTCAGATTTATTCTGAATTAAATCACAAGTTGAAGAAGCAAGCTGGTGGGATGAAATTTACATAGTTTTGTTACTTTGCTAGGAGAATGCTTGGGATTTATAATAATTCATACTAATTTATTGTGCAGTGTTGTTATCAAGAATTGAACCACCACAATGCATGACATTTTTGATGCAATAGCTGGAATTTGTTAGTCTACTATTTATTAGTCACATTTATATCCTAAACATTCTTCAAGGAAATAAAGGAGGAATAGATTTCTCCCCACCAATAACCTGGTAAAATAGATTGGACTGAGAAATAGTGACTGACATAGGATCGCCAAGCGAACTTTTTGTACAAGGATGTCTTCAGTCCTAACCCAGCAGTGTAACCACTAGCACTTTGGGGAGTAACATCTAAAAGGCTTCCCAGTGGGAGAGAGAAGCATATTGCCTCTGGTCAGGGACTTGACAAATAGCCATCCTGACTACTACCCAGTCTGTGTGTGAATTTATCCAATCCCCTTTGAAAATTAATCTAAATTACCATTTACAAAAAATTAATCTAAATTACAATTATATCCTGTAGCGATGAGTTCCATATAATATCCAAACCATATAATATCCAAATATAGGTAGAAGAAATGAAGAAAACTTATTTGATTTTACCGCCAAGTTCATTTTCTTTTGAGCAATTCCAGAGGAGGTCATTTGCTGAAATTTGACTTTTAGGAATGAGGATTGATTTACCTGTTATTTTTAGCAAAGCTCAGAGCTTGGAAGTATCTAGTTAGAAACAATTAGTTACTTGTGTTAGTTTTTTCTTTCTTTCCAATAGCTAAGTTGTAACTGCATTGCAACTGTAACTTGACAAGGAAGAACTTCAGCCCTTTTGCAGTGTAACTGAAATATTTTGTTACTTTTATAGTTACAGGAGTGGGATCACTGAATAGTGGATGAGGACTGTATCATGATTCAATCACTAGACTGTGGTATGCCTCGTGTTCTGTTGTTTGTACTGAGGTGATAATGAGGAGGAAAGGCAAATAGCAAGTTTCATATTGCAATGCCTTGCGGCTTTCAGATTTTTTTAAAAAAACAAACTAAAAGTAATTAGTTTCACCCATTTTGGAAAATGATAAATAAAATGTTACTTTTTAAATGTTACGGTAATAGTAACTGGCTTTTTAAAACAAAAGTAATTGTGTTGGTTTGTGAGGTAATTTTTTTTAACCTATTTTTTGAGGCTTCATAATATTTGAAGGAACCCATTAGTTCTTAAGATAAGCTTTTCAAACTCTGGGGCAGCCTTCTGGGGCAGATTTCTGGAACCTTTTGCAAAAATCCCACCCAGGTACAACAGACATGTACAGGACTGACAATTGTTGGCCTCCTGCTCTCATTTTACATACACCTTTGAAGATTTTAAGTGAACTTAGGTGCGTGCAAAATCTGTTTATACAGAGTCCTCAATCCAGATCCCTGCAAAAGATCTCATCAGACTTTCAAATAACCTCCATACAAGATTGGTCCAGCTGCTGGAACTTGTTCCCCCTCCCTGGCCATACTCATACTCATTCTTCCAGAATAGAGGACCTGAAAAACCCTCATGCAGTTTTTGTATGTTGTTTACAGTTAACAATAAGTGAGGAAAAACAGAGCAGCTTTACTCTACAAACCTGCACAGATCTATTCAGAAGTCAGTAGTACAGAGTTATGCTTATAACTGTATATACTTATACAGTTATACTTATTCCAAGGTGAGTATGGACTAGATTTGGATTTCAGTTTCTCTCTGCGTTTTAATATTTTGCTGTAAGACCAGTTGCCAGAAGAACAAGGTCATTGGGTTCCTTGCCTTTGCAGTAGTTCTGAACTGGTGTGAAGATGCCAGAAGTTTCTGGACTTCATCTGGTAGAAGCTGCACAGAGCATGGTGAAGGATTCTGGGAGTTAAAATCCAACACCATCTGGAATCTTCTTGGTTGAGAACCATTGTTTTCCAACAGGGTGAGCAAACTGAGGGCCATGGACTAAATGCAGCCCTTGGAACCCCAAAGTGCTACCTCCAAAGATCCCAGACCCCAATGTGGTGATTTATGTACTCAGCTCCCCACTTCTCCCCCAAACAACAAACAAAATATGAAAAAAGAAAAGCCCTTGAAGTTGCCAAAATGGCAGCTAGAAGTGATACGACATCACTTCCAAAGTATTGAAATCTAGCCCACTGGGGCAAGGGGCATGAAGGGAAAGCCTCCACCCCTTCCATAGCTGGCCATCCTTGTGTTTCACTTAAGCCCTTTGCGCAGGATGACGCTCTTGTACATCATACTGTCATAATCCCGGCAGCACCTCTGCTGGGATGGAAGCATATCCCCAGCACTCCTCTCCACACTCAATCAACTGCCTATGGAAGGGAGTACTAGGGATACATCTCTTCCTTCTGCACTGCAGCTGGCCTTCCTCCCGTGCTGCAGTGGGGAAGGAAGCACATGATCACACTTCCAGTCCTTCTGCATGGCCAGCTGTGGTGGAAAGTTCATGCAGTCAGGGGTTATTGACAGAGGTTGGTGACACAAGAAGGGTGGGACCACGACAAGGTTATGCAGAAGCATTGTTGCTGTCTCACTCCTCTCATGTCTCCATCCCAAGACATCGCTGTTCTGCAGAAAGAGCCTTAGTGAACCATCAGGGCCTTTCTGCACTACACCATTATAGTGCTATCACCCCACTTTCAACCTCCTATGGAATCGTGGGGTTTGTGGTTTAGGGAGGGGTGTTACCTTGTTTACTGGGGGTCCCGGGAGGGGCTCCCAAATAACCAAAACACATTAACGCAAAGATGGGGAAATTAGCTGAAGCATTCGCTTAAGCTAGCAAGAGGAAGGGTAACTTAGCAGGGACCTTGTAACCCAGCGTCTACGGGGTCAGGTCAGTCAAGCAGTCAGACAGGTTTAAAATAGCAAAAATGATGTTTTATTAAGGACAGACAAACACTCAAGACAACACAACCACACAGCTAACTAAGAAATAAGAAATAAGGGTTTGTCGGGGGAAATGGGTGATACGACACCTTTCTCGTAGTCCTGAAGAAGTTGAAGATGGAGGGAAGGAGCTCAGCATGGTTCGCTGAGGGGAGCTCGCCAGGCAAACAGCAGCAAGGCGATCTGGAACTCGGGAGCGATCTGAGGAAGGTTTAGAAGTCAGGGGGTTTTATAGGGAAAATATGACTGTAGGCTAGTCTATACTTTGGGAAGAACAATGAGGTTTGGACGCGAAACAATGTCTCTGAAAGATCAGAATTTAGTGTGATTGGATTAAGTCCAAATCGACAATGGAATGGCCAGTATGCAGATGCAGCGCGTTTTGCCAGTGAAAAGTAGCTTGCCAAGTTACCTGCTCGGGGCAGGGGGTTCTTTGTATTAGTGTGCATCCTTAATGAGGTGTTTGTCTAGGGAGGTCTCCTAAAGCAAGATCTGGCTGAGTTGGCTTGCCTGGGTGGAGAAAGGAATGTTCAGCAATTTGTGGCCATGCCTAGCTCTGTGCTTGTTCGGGGGCCTCATAAACACTTGGCCAAGGGTGGCAAAATGAGACTGAATTATGATATCAAACGATATCTAATATCTTCCAAAGTAAGGCCAGTAAACGGTGATTACAGGGGCCTTTAGAATTCTCAGCCAGAGAGCTCTTTGGCCCTAGTAAACTACAAACCCCAGAATTCCACAGGATGTTGAAAGTGGAATAATAGCACTATAACAGTGTAGTGTAGAAAGGCCCTCAGTTTTTCTCTAGGCTTTGTTCTTGGTTCCTCACAAAGTACAAAGATTGCTTCTTGGATCCACTGAAGCTTATTAGGCTTAGTGTACTCTCCTTGTACTCACACCATTATTGGGATCTGCTTGCTAGCCCAGAGAATTCTGTCTCCTGGCTCCAACCAGGCACCCAAATTTGATTTATTTTAGGAGCCAGCCATTTATTTCTGCAAAAGGCTAAGCATGTTGTAGGCTCTCATGAAAGTAACCTTCAGCCACCCATCTGTATGAAAGTTTAATTGATATCAGATGCAGTTCTTGGCATTGTCTCACCACTAGTGTCCAAATAATGGGAATGTCAGTTTGATGTTGATTCTACACTATTGCCAGTCTTCCAGCAGTAAGCATTTGCTCAATGATTAGAGTGGGGTGGGGCGGAGCAACATATGCACTACAGACCAGATGAACCCCCAACTATTTCTGTAGCCCCTTTTGTTAAAACCTGGTGGTACTGTAGCAAACAAAACAAAAAACACTGCATTTTCCAAGTAAAATAAGGAGAACATTGTAAAAAGTAACCCTTTAGAACAGAGATGGGAATTGTGTGACTGTCCAGATGTTCCTTTTCCACACTGCACAATTATAGCAGGTTAATATCACTATGAATGTCAAGACTGCATTCTATGGAATCTTGGGATTTGTAGTTTGGTGAGGCACCAGAACACTCTGACAAGGAATTCCAAATAACTCCAGGAAACTACAAATCCCAGGATTCCGTGGATAGGAACCATAGCAATTAAAGTGATATCAAAGCGGCATCACTTGTGTAGTATGAAAGAATGGAACTGCAACTCCTAGTAGGCCTAGCCAGCATAGCTAATGGTGAGGAATGCTGTTTCATGAGATGACACAACTCACTGCAAAAGAAAATTGGAAAGCAGCAGGGGAAAAAAAAGACCACACAACAGGTAGATTGATAGAATTAAGAAAGCCACGGCCCTGAGTTTGCAAGACCTGAGCAGGGCAGTTGATGAGTGGGATTCCTGGAGGTCTCTCAGACATTATTATTGTTGTTGTGTGCCTTCCAATTGTTTCTGACTTATGGTGACCATAATGGAGTTTTCATGACAAGATTTTTTTCTGTGGGGGTTGCCTTTGCCTACTTCTGAGGCTGAGAGAGTGTGATTTTCCCAAGGTCACACAGTGGGTTTCCAAGACTGACTGGAGATTTGAACTCTGGTGTCCGGAGTCCAATGCTCAAACCACTACACCATGCTGACTTTCATTCATAGTCAAATCAACTTGATAGCAAACAACAATAACAAAGGAATGTTAGAAGCTGCCATTCCATAACATCTGGAGGACCATGCAGTTTCCACCCCTCCTATAAAATAAGTTCTGCAGTCCCCACGCACCTTGTTTTAAATTATTTTTTAAAAAACCAATAGTGCAGTCATTCAGCTCTACACAGTAGTGGTGAGGTTCCAGGGGTTCCATGGAAGAATGAGCCCAAGACCCATTCAAGTTTCCCTGGCCTGATTTGTAGGTTTGCAGACTTACTGAAGTTTTGGCCTTGATAAGGAGTTTATTGAGATAAGGAAGCTGGATCATTGATGGGCAGTACCAAGTCATGTAGGAACATGGGAGCGGAGGGGGGGATTCACCCCGAGCGCAATGTTTCTGGGGCCTCCTAGCCTGTAGCCATGCCCCCGCACAGTGGCCATGCCCCTCACGCCACAGGCACACCACCTCCCACCCCCACACACTCCAAGCTCCGCCACCGGCAGCACCATTTCAAACCAAACAGCTCACCTTCAGACAAATATTATTGTAATCTGCCAGAGTTTCCAGTTCTAAACTCTTTAAAAAAAATCAGTTTCAAGCAGTATAAAATAATACCAGACATGTCAATCTGAAACTTATTCATATGCTAAACACTTCTACCATTTCCCATTCTCCTTTGAGACAAATGATCCATTCAAGTATCCAAAACTATAAGGCAAAACTTTTGTAGCAAATATAGGAGGCCAAAATCTTTCTTGGGTGGAAAAGGTCATGAGTCTTCCCTCTAACAAGCAGTTAAAGCCTAATGTGCAATTACCTATACAGTCCCATGACAGTGCCATGCTTTGTAAATACCAGGCAAATAGCCTTTCCCCTCAGACTTCTGATTATCCAAAGGGTAAGGCTGTTCAAAAGACAGAAATGTAAAGTATATGAACTGCTTAAATTATTTTGTATCCTCCCAAGCCATTTATAGTCAATATTCATTCTCTACAAGAGCTGCCAGGGTAAAACCTGGCTTGCAGTTATCCTGGATTTGAAATCTCAACCTATTCATTCCACATGTGCACCATGCATATTTATGCATGGTTCTGCAGTGTGATGTATGAGATTGCTTTGCACATGCTCAGTTAGGTTTCTCAAAAGAGAGGGAGTTTTGAGGCGAACTGACGTCTCAGCATAGTCCAGTGCAGAGTTAGAGATTTAGGCCCTTTCCACACGGAGGATGGGGGAACGGGGCAGCGCACGCAGGGACGGATCTTACCTTAAAACGGGTTGCTCCGTCCCTGCGGGGAGCGCGCGTTCGCAGCTCCACACGCTGGCGAGTTTCGGCGGCGTTTGGCGGCGCCCAAAATGGCGGCCGGCGACTTCCGGCAGCGCTCCGCCAATCAGGGCAGCGCGCCAGCTGGAAGCCCGCCCCCGGGCAGCTCTGCAGGGACGCGCTAGCGCATCCCTGCAGTTTCACACGGGGCGCTGCAACGGGTTAGCGCGCTCGCGTTTCATAAAAACCACATAAAATGTGGTTTTTAAAAAACGCGCCGCGCCACCCCTTGCGGCCGTGCTAGCGCAGTTTGAGGTGTGGAACCTCCACTATTCAAACCTCTCTAGCGCGCTCCACGGTGTGGACGACCTCCGGATGAGTCGCCCTAAGCCGTTTTTTTTTCCCCGTGTGGAAAGGGCCATAAACCAATTAAAACCAATGAGTCTAAGAGCACTGAACTGCAAACTGGACTGTTGTCTAGGAGCCCACTCCCACTTCACTGCTATAGGGCTATGATTCTGCTTCAACCGCCATGATAGCACCCTATGGATTCCTGGATTTTGTAGTTTGGTGAAGTGCTAGAGATCACTGGCTATGAATTTTAACCCCCTTCCCTAAACAGCAGATCCCAGGACTGCAAAGGACGTTGCTTGGCAGTTAAAGTGGAATTAGAGCATTATCATTACGTAGCATGCAAGTGTCCCAAAACTTTGCTCACTGCTCTGAAGATGTCCCAGCTGACCTATGCCCTTGCCAGAAAGAGCAGCCTGTATGAGATTCAGGCCATTTCCACACGGCAGTTTTACAGTGCTATTATTCCACTTTCAACATCCTATGGATCCTGGGGTTTGCAGTTTAGGGTGGGGCCTCCAAGGCCCCTCCCTAAACTGCAAACCTCAGGATTCCATAGGATGCTGAAAGTGAAATAATAGCACTGCAACACTCTAGTGCAGAAATGGCCTCACTGTGGGAAGAATGAAGAGCCTTCTCAGCTCCTTCCTCAAGGATCCTGATACAGATTTCTCCTCCCTGCCTCCCGCGGGCCTTGGGGGTCTGCATATCTTGATTTGGGTGACTAGGGGAGCACCATTTGCTACTCTTACTTAAGGAGCAGTTTGCCTTGCTTGTTTACAGAGGACCTGAGATAGATTAAGGTTTGGAGCAAGTTTCTTGAGATGCTCATTTGCTGCTGTCCCATTTCAGAATCCTCATTTTATTCAGCCTACATCTTTGCCTTTTCTGTTTCCTTTCCCTTTGCTCTAATTTTGGTCACTTGGACCACCCTAAGTAATTCTTTCTCTCTTCCTTAGTGTTTACACGCTTCAAATATGCCAACAATTATAAACTGCTGTTAACTTTTCCTCATCATGCTGAGGCTGCTAAGAAAGGGTCTTTAGATGTGGTAAGGCAATTTGCAGCCACCACACCCCATTCTGCTAGAATCCTGCATGCCACCAGCAGAGGCCCCTTGAGAACAACAAGAAAAGACATATTACACACAAGACTGGATTTGAACATTCCCATATATCAGTTCAAGAGGGAAGGGAGACACAAAGAAGACTCTCTCTGCTTCTCTTCATGGCACTATTATCAAGTTATGCACTACCTGAGTGGTCCAGAAACTACAAAAATATAGGTTGGGGGCAATTTATTCAAAGTGAGGGTCCTCAAAATATGAATATAATGAGAGGGTGCAATCAAACATGTCAACACTGGGGGGTATGTAACTTTTATTGAACAGCAGAAATAGGAAGGGAACACAATGCTCCCTCTCCCCACATTGCCAAGCAGTCCCTTCAGCATAAGAACATAAGAAGAACCATGATGGATGAGATTAATGGTACGTCTGGTCCTGCATTCAGCCTCTTCAGTGGCCTGCCAGACTTGGAGAAGCCAACAAGCAGAGCATAATGCCTGAGGGACCATTGTCTCCTGCATATATTGCTCCTGCTCATCTTCTCCAGACTACTTTGAGAGTATTTCTTGGGTGAGGGCAACATTCACACAGTTTCTGGTGCAATTAAAGAACCTTGTAATAGTCAGAATGGAGCCCAAAAGACAGTTTATTCTTCAGTTCCAAGCAGAGATGGGGATGTGCTCCCTCAGATGTTGCTGGATTGAATCTCTCATCACCCTTCACTCCTGTCTATGCTTGCTAGGGCTTGTGGGAGTTGTAGTCCAAAAACATATGGAGGGTCACAGCTTGTCTACCTCTTATCTAAACAACTCATATCAATCATTGCTGAAAGACAAGATCCACTTGCTTCCAAAGAACCAAGAATCTCATCAATATTTGTTAAACAAAGACAAAAACAAGATTAAAACCCTGCGCTACAAAGCTTGCCAAGAAGTCTCACAAAGGGGCAAAGAAAGGTTATTTGATTTTGCTTAGCTTTGAGAGAAGAGTAATATATCCCCTTGGGTCTTCCTTTTCTGAGCTGTCCAAGATGTGCCTGAAGGAAAGTGATCTGTAGATTGATCCAGCTCATATAGTCTGCTCTCCATCTGTGAGTCTTTAGCAGATTGTCACACTTTCAGCCGCCTTCTTCCATCTCCCTAATTCCTTGGTTACAGTCAAAACAGTTTCTAAAAGGTTCATTTCCCACAGTGGAAGAGAAACCAAAATGACGCCTGCAAAGCGCCACTCTGGTTAAAGAGCAGCTGAAGCTCTGCGGAAAACTTTGAAATGCAGGCTCCTGCCTCCTCCTGAGTCAGTTGTGGTGATGTAGTTTGTGTGGTTTTGGATTGCTGTTTCTCTTCCATAGGCATGAGGAGATATTTAGAAGATCTTTGAAAGAAAAACTCCTCAATCCTGCCCTTCTCTCAGAAGAATGACTGAAAAGAAGATTAAAACAGGTATAGATAAAAAGTTGTAATGTTGAAACACCATTAAGCAAGCTGTGTTACTAAAAGAAAAAAGAAAGCACAGCACCAATCTGTTAAAAGCCCTTCCTCAGCAACCAGTCAATGATTCCCAAAATCATCATCATCATCATCATCATCATCATCATCATCATCATCATCATCTTTCCCTGCTGATAAAAGGATGGGAAAGGGAGGGGCATCCTATCGTCCCTTGGGAGGTCCCACAGCCTGGTATCAGCCATGGAGAAGACTTTATCTTGTGTCTCCATCAAACAAGCCTGTGAAGGTGGCAGGGCCAGCAGAAGACCATTTCCTGAAGATGTCAGAGGCTGGGTAGGCCATATGGGAGAATACAGTTCTTCAGATGGCCTAGACTTGAAGCACATCTGAAGGCTAGAAAGATGTGTACCTGTTTCACATTGTCTGCAGTTCACATTGGCTAGCAACTCTCTTCCCCTCCTTCACCCTCCTATTCCCAAGCCATTTAACACATCATGTATCAACAAACTCACGTTAGCCCAAGTATGCATTCAGCATGGAGCTGCAGTTAACTAAAGCCCTTTTCACATGCCATTTCACATGTGAAAGGGCCTCTAGAGTGTTGTGCGATTGCGAGGACCGTTCGACATGATGTCCTTGCAATCACACCATGCTGCTGGGGCCAGTAGGCAGCGATCGTGGAATAAATCATTTTCAGCTTGTTGCCGAAAATGATGTGCGATTGCGCATCGCTCCCGGGCCCCACATGCACTTACCTTGCATGTGGAGCCTCTGAAGACACGACCATCACACTTCCTCCCCCAGAGCAGCCTGAGAAAGTACCGGCTGCACTACAGAAGGAAGAGGCGGACCCCTCACACTTCCTTCCAGTCAGCAGGGAGCTGCTGCAGAG
The DNA here is from genome assembly GCA_948472985.1 of Iguana delicatissima. Lineage (NCBI taxonomy): Eukaryota > Metazoa > Chordata > Lepidosauria > Squamata > Iguanidae > Iguana > Iguana delicatissima. The sequence continues at coordinate 690,486 of CAOKZL010000187.1, read as the reverse complement.
AAGAAGGAGAGAGGATACGAGTGCCTCTCACAAGAGGCTTCTTGAGGGATCCCCGCGCGCCCACGTCGAGGCCAAGTAAGGTGCGGAAAGGGCCTAACTTAAGTCCCATTAATTTCAGTGAGTCTCCTCTAAGGATGACTCTGGATCTAAGCCTCTGACTTTTTGACAAGTTCACATGCAAGATACATGGATTTGCAGACATGTTTAATGCAATCATGCTGTGAAAGTAGAGCACTGTACTCCATTTTGACTTTCGTCTGGTTTTATAGTTTTGCAAAATGTGATTAAATTATTTTAGGATTTATTTTACTTTTGCTTTTGCAGTTAGTTTCAGCAAAGTTTGATTCCTTAGTGGTCAGAAAGTTTAGCTCTGGAAAAAGGAAATGTGTCCAGCAGGGAGAAACAAGAAACTACCTTCCTGGTTCTTTGCAGTTTTGGAGGGGGGAAGGGCTATTTGTTACTGTGTGACTTGCTTTTGTGTACCAGTAAGAGTACCAAGGCTGGAATGATCCTTACTTTCATTACAGTGAAGCTCCAGCAATGTTAAACCACCCTGTCTAGGGGCCCTTTCACACTACAGAATTAAAGTGCTATGATTCCACTTTTAACTGCCATGGCTGGAATCGTGAGATTTGCCGTTTATGAAAAAGTATTTAAGATTCTCATCCAGAGAACTCTAGAGCCTCAACTAATTACAAAAACCGTTAAAGTGGAATCACAGTGCTACGACTATGCAGTGTCAAAGAGTCCTAGGTAAAGCTACAGTTGTTGGCAGCTCCACATATGCCATCTCATGTGGCCAGTGCTGATTTCCATAGTGTCTCATTGGGAGCAAAACAGAAGGCGGTAATGAAGGGGCAACTGTAGGGTAGTGATGCAATGAAATGTGGTGATAGAAGCACACCTTCCACTCAAGGCTCAAGACAGTTTATTTTGTAGCTGTCCAGGCTCAGCTGTGAAAAACATCGGGTGATTGTGGGCAATCTGATGGCCTAATCATCCCCTCATGATCATTGGGTAAATGAGAATGTAAGTTCTCTTCTTAACTTTTTAGAAGAATAAATAAATAATTGCAAATCTCCTACAAAGCTTAGTGAAAGGTCCATATCAGGAAGAACAGGCATATCCATCTACTTTTGTCCCTGTCAGTTTTGCATATATTCATTCATAAGTTAATTCTACCCGATTTCTGAATTTAAATAAGAATTTATATTTCTACGTTAAATCATAATTTCACTTCCTTCTAATTTCTGCTTTGATTTACAATGTAAAACAAAAATATGCAAAACCTAAATTTAAATAGGCATTCAGATTTCTGTGCCTGAATGTATTTTCTGAAAAAATAAGCTTTTCCAAATGAACTGTGTTTCAAACTATGCATTTCTAAGCATATTTTATCCTAATGCATTGTCAACCTGAGAACTGCTTTGCAAAATTCAGAGAAGTACTGTCTGAACACTGACTGCTCTGCTCTGTATAATAATCCAGGAGGTACATATCAAGCTCACATCAGAATCCAAAGACAAAGAATTCCTCATTAGTGGAAAGGAAAAACTATAAAAATGGCACAAAGTCTTGAGGTCCACTTTGTTGGTTATTATTGTTGAATCTCCTTCTCCTCAATGTTTTTTATTCCTTTTTTCTTTCAAGATAGAACTGTGAACTGCAAACACTCTTCTGGTATAGGATTGAGAGTATGGTTGCTTGCTTTCCTCTACCCTCTTTGTTGGGACTTTTTCAACTCTTTAGCCACAACACAAAACACAGTAATGCACCCTTAGGGCCTAAGCCACTCTTTACAATCTGAGAAAACCCATCCTGTTCACATACCTGACATTTAAGAGAACAAAACAACAAGCACATATCAGAACACTGGTGTTTACTAAGTGAACATATAAAGCTTCTTAGTTCACCCTGAGTAGCCAATGAACTACCATTTTCTGAAACAAAGAAGAAATCAATGAAAAAGGGAAGACCATCCATTCAACCTGTCCTTTTGCACCACCATCCGCTACTGACATTCTACCAGTATTTATTGTACAAATGCATTTATGCCCTTCCTTATATTTCGCAGGCATCTATCCGCTCATCCTTTTGTGCAGCCTCACCACCACCACTTTACAGCTCACTCCATAATGTCACAGTACATACTGAAATATATTTCCAAGTGTTATTACAGAATCATTGTATAGTACTTAATAAAGACTAGAGATATAATTCTTTGCTAATTTCATTCTCAAAGGAAGCAATGAGTTAATTTTAGCCATTTTATTCTTGTTGCAAGAAAGTGTTAAACAATGTACAGTTTGGGATTTAGTCTGTGCAAAATTTTCACACAGTATTCTTGTGCAGAAAACAGCAGCTTTTTTGCCTTTTTTTAAATAAAAGAAACAACATTTTCTGAGTAGAAATAATGTTTCTAGATAGAAGTAATACTTCTGGACAGAAAAAAGTATTTTTTTTCTCTAAAGAAGGCATGACGGTATTTTGGAAACATGGTTTTCAACCATTTTTACAATATTCTTGAATATTCTTTCCATCTCTAGTAGGAACTTTATATAACCAAGGAACTGTATGCACCTAAAAGGAAAGCAGTGATTACTTTCTAATAAATGTGGTTCTGACTGAGTTATGTTACAGCAGTTTCTATCTGTTCCGTTGAACAGTTTTGACTTGTATTAGTGTGATTTGTATTGTTGTGGTGGTGTGATTAAAAATCTATCAAATGATTAAAAATAATGTTTTCATTGTTATGTGTTGTTGGAGTTACTCCCTTTGGCCTCAGTAACTGTTGTGTTTCTTCAAGTCACTTCTGACTTACGGCAACACAAAGGTGACCATATCACAGAGTTTTATTGACAAGCCTTGTTCAAAGGGTGTTTGACATGGCCTTCCTCTGAGGCTGAGATAGTGTGGCTTGCCCAAGATCACCCAATGGGTTTCCATGGCTCAGCAAGGATTTAAAACCTAGGCCCTTTCGGCAACTCATCTTCTCATGGCGCTGGGGAGCGGGGATCATGCGAGCAGCCTCTGCTGAGAGTCTCTCGCACCTGCTCCCAAGCAGGGAGTGTGAGAGCCCTGCCTCTTCCTTCCACAGCGCAGCCTGGGAGTTTCCCAGGCTGCGCTGGGGCAGGAAGCACGACCACCGTGGCTCCGGAGGCAAGTGCGTACGGGGCCTCGGAGCAATGCACGATCATGCACCATTTTCGGCTTAAAGCTGAAAATGAAAAAGTGCACGAACGGCACCTGCCAGACCCTGGAGCGTCACGTGATTTTGAATGCATTGTGCAGATCACTCCTCGCAATCATGCGACACTCCAGGCACCCTTTTGCATGGCAAATGCCATGAGAAAAGGGCCCTAGTTTCCTGGAGTCCTACTGCAGCATTCATACCACTATACCATAATGGCCTCAGTAATATGTTGGCCTTATTTGAAATTTAGAGGCCACAATTGGCTCTTTTTGCCAACATTTCCAAGGGTCACTCAGATTAAATTTTCTATTTAGAGACTCCATGTTATACTTTGCAAGCACAGATGATAATTAATAATAGTTATCATGAAAAGAGCAAAAAAGGATGCACCCATATTGATTAAAAAGACCAGAAAGTCCCAGATTTTTTTCCTGTTCTTTCTATTTTATTTAGGAGATCCATACAAATTTTGTTTATCCCAGGATATTTTCTATCAGCTCAACCAGAAACTATTTTTTTAATATGCTAGGTCCCCAGTATAAAATCCAAAAGAACAACAGTGACCAAAAGGAATTATTTTCCTTAACTGGAGCAATAATATATATTCTTGCAAGTCTCTGTCTCTGTGCCTACAATAAATCATTGATATATTTTATGATGATAGATTCATTCATCAAATTCTCCCTCTTGGGGTCCATTTCAATTTTTACTTGAATTAATAGTGGTTTTTACAATTCTTATTATTATTGCCAACCTAAACTAATTGTTGATTAAAATACAGGGTAGGGTGTGTACTTTCTTCCCCAGTGAAATGTCATATGTTGGGAAATACTGCATTTTGTGCCAGAAAAAAAAAAGGGCTTGGTTGTAAAGTTTTTCAGCAAGCTATGGCTCCAATTTTCTTTTCTTTTCTTTTCTTTTCTTTTCTTTTCTTTTCTTTTCTTTTCAAAAGTAGCAAATATGGCTCTTTCAAGAGCAAGGAAGGGAAGCGTGTGAAGAAATTAGGTAATACAAAGAAAACATACATGTGAAAATGTATATGATGTTTGATGGCTCAGCCAAAAATGGCAGAAATACAGACTGTGATGATTGCATCAAGCTGGAATGTAAGTACAGTATGGACAGTGACCATTCACAGAGCAGTAATGTTGATAGAACATTCTGGCATTTCTAAATTGCCATCTAGTCCAAACACTCAAGTGCCATAATAAATATCATAGATCTCTTTTACACTACACAACTGTAGCACTTTGATTCCACTTTAACTACCAAAGCATCATCCTGTGGAATCCTGAGATTTATAGTCTGGGGAGACACGAATGCTTCTGGCATAAAATTCCAAATATGTCATGACCCTACAAACCTGAAGAGTGCAGCTATGGAAGTTAAAGTGGAATCAAAGTGCTATCACTGTGCAGTACAAAAGAGTCCTTAGTCATTAAGGTACCTTTCAAATCCATGGATAATTTTTTTAAAGCAACTCCAGGTAGATGGAGTTGGCCTACCAGCTTCCAAACATACTCCTGACTCCCCCATTGAATTATCTTAACTTAAAAGGGTTCCCTGCATCTCAATTCCCGAATTCTGATTTTGAGAAGAAAAGGACCCCTGTGACCAATGACCTCATGTACGACTTAGAAATGCATGTGCACATGGGATATGTCTTCCTGGGCATAAACTTAGTGTTTATGCCAGCCATTTATTTTCCTCTTTGGACAGCAACTTATGTGATAGGAGCAAGATTTAATACATCTTTCTGGAATCTTTTAACAGAAAGTGTCTAGGTATTACTTTATTTATATCCCACCTGGGATTCAATCAGGTGCAATCATATGGACTTCCAGATGTTCTTGGATTGCAATTCTCAGAATTCCTCTTTCTTGCCTATATTAGCTAAGGCTGCTGTGAGCTGTAGTCCAGAAACATATGGAGGGCCAAATTATTCCCATCCTGCCTTAAAATTCCAGATTTTTTTTCCAAACTCAGAATTTAGGTGAAATGCTCAGTCAACCCAGCTTTCAATAGGACATGTCTACAGCCTTGCTTCACCAATGGAAATGTTCCAAATATATTTTTTCTCAGAATGCTTCCACTGATAGAAGGGAAGGGATCTGCTAATCTGCAAAAGCCTCTGGTGCCACCTCCACACTGTTCTGGAGGTCCCCCCAACTCATCAGATTAGATTCTTGGTTGATTTATTGAACTGCAGAGAAGAGAGGAGAGAACCAGTGAAGGTTGCTTCCGCCTTTGTTCACAAAATGGAATAGTTTTAATGGATTAAAAGACACCTGATAATGTCAACAGGAAGATTTTGCTGGATCCAATCCAACACAAATGGAACACATACATGAAACAGAGTTTTTTCCCCATTCTTGTTTGTACACAAACCACAAATGACCACAATCTCTTGTCTATGAATGGAATTACTGGGATTTGTGAGTATCATTAGAAATGTGAACCCTGAAGATGTGAATTCTGAAATTCTGGGACTTAACAAGTTTTGGTTCTTGTTTTTAAGCGCAGCTACACTGTGGGTCGTGCTAGCATCACAGCATGCCCCCTGCATTTACCGAAAAGTCAACCAGTATGAAGGCCAGCAGGATGGAACAATAAAACTGTCCAAAATGAGGGAAGGCCACAGATCTGAGAGTCTTTATATAAACTGCCTCCTCTTCTTCCTTTCTTGCTTGCCATTCCCTACAGACTGAGGCAAGAAACAATAATAGATTAAAATTCAACAACAGATTGCCACATAACACCAATTAACAAACACATAATATCAATTAAAAGAGCATATAAAACCAATATATATTGAAAATAATCAATACATGTAAAGTCAAAGGCTTTCATGGCAGGAATCCATAGGTTGTTGTGGGTTTTCTAGGCTTTGGGGCCGTGTTCTATTAGTATTTTCTCCTGACGTTTCTCCTGCATCTGTGGCTGGCATCTTCAGAGGATCCTCTGAAGATGTCAGCCACAGATGCAGGCGAAACATCAGGAGAAAATACTAATAGAACACAGCCCCAAAGCCCGGAAAACCCATAACAACCAATCAATATATGCTTTAAAACACAAGTTTTAAAGATCATCTATGACTCTATCTAGATAGACTTGCATAAAGAAACCAGTCTTCAGTGCTGTTTTAAAATAAAACAACATATCCAGCTGCTGAATCTTTTCCAGTAGGCCATTCCATAGTCTAGGGATAGCTGAAGAAAAAGTCCTCTGGGTAACAGTTGCCAGCCTAATTCCTGGCTGGTTGAAGTAAGCATCTCTCAGAGGACCTGAAGGTACAGGGCAGAGCCTGCATGTCACCTGGATCCAAATCATATAAACCTTTAAAGGTAACAACCAACACTTAGTACCTTGCCTGAAAACTAATTGGCAGACAGTGGAATGATTTTAATATTGCTGAAACTGCAGGTCACCATAACTCAACAGATGACTTGAAGGCATATCCACACACGATACGCTCACTCTGAGATGTGACAGTAACCAGTCTGGCTGCCATGTTTTCAATGAATTGAAGTTTCCTAACTTGGTACAGAGGTAGCACAGTATATGGCATATTGTAGAAATCCAACCTTGACTTTATCAGCACATGCACTACCATCTTTAAATCCTCCAGCTCTAGGAAGGGCACAGCTGGTGTAATAGCCATATCTGATAGTAAGTACTCTTGGGCGTTGCATCCATCTGGTCTGTCATTTGGAGCAATGGATCCAGAACCACCCCCAAGCTGAAAACACTTACAATCTTTTAGCAGGAGAGTAATCACATCCAGGACTGGCCAACACACCTGCAAACCCAAGTTAGACAGTAAAACCTTCATCTTGTCTGGATTCAGTTTCAGTTTGTTCTTCCTCATCCAACCCATTGCCTCCTCCAGACATTCATTCAGAGCACTATCTTTAGCTGATGTAATTTTTGAATAACAATTGGCCCAGTAGTATCACATGATTTGCTACACCAGGAAGATTTTTACTGCTTGACTCAACTTTTCTGTCATCCATACGGCAAATAGGCAAACTGGACAGGGCATAAGACATAAGGGCATATTGAAGGAACCAGAATTTAACCAGTAGTTCTTGTGCCACCTCAAATTCTACAAAGTAGATCCCCATGATGGGTTCACCTCAGGGTTGCCATAAGTCAGAAATGACTTGAACTACAACAATGCCCAGCTGAAACACTCTGGAATATTCTGGGAATATCTGTTACCAGTTGCAGCTCTCTGTCCCATTCCAAAGCCACTTGGTGCTGCTGGAAGCATTTTTAAAACCTTGTTATTAATCAGCTAAATTCCAGAACAGTTCTATGTGGTCAGCTTCTGAAAATGTGAAGCAGCTGAGACAAAGGAGCCAAACCAGTCCCACTGTGTGGTCAGCACCTTACCTCAGATATGATGGTTTGCTGTAATTGCTGAAGAAGTGACAGTGAACTTGTGTCTCCTGTCTGCTCATTTCCATGTGCAAACTACGTGACTGGAAATGAGAAGGAGGGGCAGCCTTCCACTGCCCAGGGCAGCAGAAGTACTTCAAGCTGTGTCTGTGTAGCATGCCAAATTAGCTTTCCTAGTGCTGCTCCCAGTCAGGGATTTATGGCTTGGCTGTGCTGTGTAGTGAACTGTTAAATATGCAGATTATGGTACAAATCAAGTAGGGATGAGGCTTCTAGCCAGTTCTCCAAGGGCAATGCACTGGAGATCTCCCTGACTTATGATGTGTGTGGTAAATTGACAACTGGAGATTCGCTGCCATCAATGTGGGTGTCATGTGTGCTGCTAGAATGTCTGCAGCATTCCGGCAGCATTGTTTCCAGGGTTCGACATGGAGCTATTCTGAAGCACAGGAATACTTCTTCTAGCAAGAACCATAAAACTAGAGCCTGGAAAAAAAAAAGGTGGACTACAGCTCTCAGGCCTTTTCCACACTAGACTGTTATAGTGGTATTATTCCACTTTCAACATCCTATGGAATCCTGGGGTTTGCAGTTTAGGAAAGGGTGTCAAAGGATGATGAAAGTGGAATAATAGCACTATAACAGTCTTGTGGGAAATGGCCTCAGAAGCCCCCAGCAAGTATGACCCTTGGAAAGAGAGAGTCAGTGCCACGCATGGCTGTGGGGAGGTAAAGAGGGCTGCCATTCCAGGCTGAGTGCTCAGAACAGCAGGCTGTTCAGAATTACGTCCACTGGTGTAGCTATTGCTACACTAAATTTCTAGCATTGCAGAGTGAGACACTTGAAAACCATTCATACCTAGAACTACTGTATTTGCTACGTTTGCACTTTTCTTGATAACTTCACATGCCCCTATTCTCTGGATGCCTAAACCATATTCTAAATGTTAAAGTGAAGTTTAATATTACTACAACGATAGAAATTTGGGACTGGGAGACAGTTACATTTGGAGGTCAGAATTGTTATTTGGGTGGCAATTTTTTGTCTCTTCCACAAGCTTACATACCTGGTTATAGGAACTCTGAAAATGAAGCAAAAACTGTGAAAAATGAAAATCCCATCAGCAGCTGGATTATGTGAGGGGATTTGTGGTCCATGGCATCTGGGTGAGGAAAAAAAAAAGACCAGAGCAGGATTCCTTTCTAATATGTTTTGCATTTTTTTTTTTGCCCCCAGAATTTTAAAGGAACAAGATCTGAATAGTCTGCTTGGCTGAACCAAAGAGCTCTTCCTTCTGTTTCTTGTATTTTTCAGTGTGGCACAACAGTAACACTAGCCAATGAGTAATGAAAAACTCTGCAAGTTACTTTTCTGGACATCAGTAAAAGTAAGAAGTAAACTGTTGGATGATCAGAGAAACAAGTAAATGTTCAGTTTAAAAAGTTACCTTCTAAGGCCATTTCTGCACCAGGCTGTTATAGTGCTATTATTCCACTTTCAATATCCTCTGGAAGGCCCTGCAAAGGCCCCTTCCTAAACTGCAAATTTCAGGATTCCAGAGGATGTTGAAAGTGGAATAATAGCACTATAACAGTCTAGTGCAGAAATGGCCTAAGCTCCAGGCCCAGACCTTCTAGCGAGAATCTTTCTGATCTGGAGCCGAACTTTGTCACTCCTCCTTGTATTTAAAGATGGTCACAAGCCAGGACTGCTGAACAATCTCAAAATGACAGAGCAATTATTGCTCAAAAGCAAGCAAGTAAGTAAATAAACAGGCCAATTCCCTTCTTTCCCCCATCAGATTATTCAAAGTTGACCCAGGAAGGGACTCCAGGGAAGAACTATAGAAAAGCAAATTCTGTAAAGCTATAATTTTTATGATTTTATTGCTCAGAATTTAATGATAACCAGCTAAACAATATTCATGCCTCATGTTAATATAAAATAATGACTGTAGCCAACTAACCACAGAAATGGGAAGAAGCTGTCAACCCAGCTGTCCTGCTACAATAAAGTATTGATTGGAAATTCTGGCAGCAGCTTTTCTTCACTATTCCCAGAACTCCTCTTCATGAAACAATACACTTTAAAGGTTTCTTCTGTTGCTTTTCAAAAGTGCCATTTTGCTAATGGTAGACTAATGAAGCTCACCCTCCCTTTTTAGAAGGTGACATAAATAAAGCCACAAAGCAATTGGTTTTTTTTTTTTTAAAAATTTTGCAAAAGTTGGCGTCACTTAGCTTATCCTGGAAAAAAAGTGCACTTTGTTAAGTCTATGTGCCACAATGAATTTTATACATACAGACTCAATTCGGATGTAACACTAAATCATTATTTGCTTAGCTGTTTGCAAGTTGAAACTCAGCCTGATCAACTAATTATGCTGTGTTTGTCATGAACAGCCTATGATCTGAAAGCACGGCTGGAAGTTAGTTTGCATGGGTTGACTTTCAGCTTGCATAAGTGGCAAGACTGCTATTGATCCCATGCTATCTATTATATTCTTATGTTTGAGCTCTTGTCTCTTGGCTGATTATTTTGATGCATCGCTCTGACCCTCCTACCTACCTGGCTATAAAGACGCAAGAGAAGAACAGTTAGCAAATGAAATTGCAGCTACAGTGGAAAGATTGTTTTTGTGCTCTCAGAGACCTCTCTGTCCCTCCCATTTGCCTGGCAACTGGCTTCTTTCCCCATCTACCTCCTAAGGAGCAAGCTCTCAATTGCAATTCCAACAATCTAATTTCATAGGCTGTTTCCTCACAACATCACTGTCCCACTATGGGAACACATTGCTGGCGGTCTGCAAGTCATGCTTTCACACGATGTCATTATGATCCCACTGCCAACACATCCCCACCCATCGCAATTGTAGGCTATTCCATTACCAGAAAAAATCCAATAATGGCCCTAATTACACAATGCTCCTGATGCTGGCAGCTGTGCAGAAAGGGAGGAAACATGATTTAGGCACTTCCTTCCCCAGTGCAACACAAGAAGTGGCAACACTGTGGGAAGAAGGCACTTGTTGCTCACTCTACCCTTCCACAGGCAGCTGGCCAGGTGTGGAGGGGAGCGTTTGCGTTGCACTTCCATCCCGGCATTGGCACTTTCAGGATTGTGATGGGACAACAATGGAGTCAGGTAAGGTGCAGAAATGGCCATAGCAGCCTTGTAAAAGAAAATACTTACAAAAACCATGAGCACTTTTATCCAAACCTCACAACAGATACATACTTCTGGATGTGTGACTATATCAACAGTTGAATAGATGGCAATTTTGCAATTTGATGTAAATGTCTCATCCAGCTGCTAAATTCTGTAGTGCTATCCAGACCAGAGCTTGAAAAGTTATTTTTCTAAAGTAATTTGTTCCTGTTACTCATTGTGGGGTTTTTTTTTACCAAGTAATTTAATGTCACTGGTCACCACAGCATTTTGAAACTAGCACATTGCATTATGTGCTCTGTTGCTTATTAAGATTGGTAAGAGAATGGTCAAAGTCATGAAAATCTAGAAAGGTTTCCCACTAAGGCTGCCAGTTTAGGATTATCCCAAGCCCTGAGGTTTCTGGGTCAAAACCTAAGACCTAGGGATAACCCTTGGTGATGGCATTAAATATTACAGCATGTCATTCAGAGAGAGAAGAGAGAGAGAGTGCTTCAAAGAGACAAAGCTCTGGGAGAGTAGCACCTCATCTGCATAGTTTTTCCCATTAGCCTTTGCTGAATCATTGTGACCAAAAAAGCACCCAAGTGAGGAAGAGTGGCAAGCTTTGAAGTAAACAGATAAAGAAATGAAGCTCTGGGATAGTAGGAGTTCATTTGCATACTTCTATTATTACCAGCCAAAATATCAGAACTATGTGTTCCCGGTTTTTCTTCTTCTTTCTATTTCATTTTTTCTTTTATTGTTATAGTGGTATAATGCACCAGTAAAATACTACTTTTGAGTTACAATTATATAACTCTATTTTAAAAAAAATTCAGAGAGAAGAAAATTTATCCTTCAAACCATAGGACCACCTCTGTAAATCATACCCTGGTTTTAAAAAAATATTTGAAAAAGCCCAAGTGCAGAGCCAAGAAAATGTTACCCACAGCCCCAAAAAAGAATGAAGTGGAGATGGAGGTGATAACAACCTGCAAAAAGCAGCCAAACTAAGAAAATGCATTATGAGAAGTTATGCTTCTTTAGACCTTTAAATCTGGAAAAGCCCTCAGAGAATACAGTAGGCTCTTGGTATCCACTAGGGTTTGGTTTGGATCCCCCATGGATGCCAAAATTTGTGGATGCTCGAGCCCCATTATGTACAATGGTGTAGTAAGATGGCAACCCTGATATAAACTGGCAAAATCAAAGTTTGATTTTTGGATGTTTAAAAATATTTTCAGGCTGTAATTGGTTGAATCCTGAATACAGGATACACAGCTATGGAAGGCTCACTGGATAAGGAACCAGGCAGCTGGAGAAAAGGGAGGAAGTTCAAAGTCAGTATTGCAGTCTGTCCTGATTCCAAAGCCAAAATTGCTTTTGTGAATTTTTTTTTAAATAATACGGGTGCTGTTTGCCAATCTCTCCACTAAGGTATTGATAGCATAATTCAGATAGGTATATTATAATTTCTTCCCAAAAATTAGTATATACTTTTAATTTTTGGCATTTTCATATTTGCATTTTTGTCTGGAAATAGAACAGTTTGTTAAAATATTTGTAAAGTTGTAGGTATGCCAAACTTGTAGGTATGCCAAACTTTGTAAAAAGAATCCATGGGCAGTATTCTGTATCAGCTCTGTCTGGTTGTCACAGTTGCTACTTAGTTACAATTGTGACACTACTGCCATGATTGTAACTCCCTCCCCATCTACTTTTCTGAGCATCCACTGTATAGGCAGAAGAAGGTTCATTCTGCCAATGAGGAAAGCATGAGTAAATGACATTTCCATCAGGTCTGGGATGGTCAGACCAGGAAAAGCTTACTTAACTAAGTAGCTGATAGAAAATAATGGCTATTATTATTATTATTATTAATACTATAGCTGCCTATGAGAAATGTACTCTAAACCATTTCTGGTAGCCTGTGGTATACTATTAAATTAAAGTATACATGAACTTTAAAGAAACTGTTTTTTTAAAAAAAAACAATCTTGCAGTACAAACAACTTACTTGTGAGGGGTTTTTTTTTATTGCAATAGAAACTAGGTGGAGTAACTTAGTAAAAGAGTATGTATGCTATATCCTGGAACTGTAGCAGGCTGTTCTCATATCTGCAGAGCTGCCTAGGATATTCTGCCCAGCCAAACAGTGCCTATCATAGTTAATAGGGAGGGAGCAGTGCCACATCTGACCACCCAAAACAATAGAACTGTTGCACTCCTATACTTACTGAGAAGATATTAGATACATTCTTGAAAAGGTGCTCAAGGCAGAGGTGCATTGAGGGTGGGGAAACTGGGGCGCGTGCCCTGGGTGCCAATGCCAGAGGAGTGCAAAAAAGCCAACCCCTCACCCTCCTGCCTGGGCCTGGCCTGCCACCACCCGTTGCCCCCACCAAGGTCCTTCCTGGCTTGGTGCAGGGGTGGTGGTGGCTGCAGCAGTACCTAGGCGCACAACTTCCACACTTTCCCTAGGCGTTGTTGAGCCTAGACATACCACTGACTCAAGGGAATGCAAAGTATGATCTGTAATTGTGAGTGCTAAGTATCAAGCAAATATTTATATTTATATTAATATTTATATTCTGGCCTGGAACCACAGAATATAGGAATATAAGAAACTGTCCTATACTGGCCAAGATCCTACATTGGCCCATAACTCTAAAAATGCAGGGTGGAATCCTGTACCAGCTTATATTTAACTAAGTAACTTGTCCTGGCCTAAACCCCTCCACTCCAAACTTGATGGGAACATGATTCAGTTGTGCTCTGACAGCCAGCAGAATGTCATGCAGCTGATGCCCAATAAAATAGTTTAGGAAGTGAGTTATGAACATGGAAATAGTGTCAAAACTGTGACTAGGTAGTGACTGCAAATATGAAACTGTTGCCTGACCATAACTATTTTGCATTCACCCAGCCATAACTGTTTCATATTCACTGAACTGTAACAGTTTTGTATTCACAATCACAACTTAATCACAATTTTGACACTATTGCTCTGATCATAACTTCCCCCCCCCCCACAAATCTGCTGGCCATCAGCTTCATGAGGGGAAGGAGGGTCATTCTGTCAATGATCATAGCACAGTTGAATGATGTTTCTGTCAGGTTTTGGGGGTTCAGGCTAGAAGAAGTCACTTAGGCCCTTATTGCATGAAGCTGTCAGCCTGCCAAAGCAACGCGTTGTTCCCAGTCCAGAACCCATGCTGTCACATGATGTCTTCGCTAAATAGCTGCTGTCACATTCCCATGCATTGCAAAACAGCCCTTTTTCATTGCCAATATCCAGTAATGGCCTCCTTTCCTGCCACAATCCCGTCAGCTGGCTGAGTGTGGTTTCTCAATAGTGCTTGATAGAGCCTCCTGTCATTGTGGATCCAGAAATGGGCATGGTGTGGGTGCTCCCAGATTATCCCTCCCTTAGCTACTCCCATAGTGTGGTAAGTTTTAAATCTATCACCTCTCCATGTTTATTTTGCTGTGCTAGTACAGCTTACAAAAAAACCCACAACCGATCACAAGCTGCGGGGCAGGGATAAGGCAGAGAAAAGGACTTGTCAATGATGCTATAATGTGGTGCAAACACCAGTGGCAATAACGCTACTCATTCGCTTAAGTTGAAAGGGTGCATTAGAAAGCGTTCATAACCCAATACCATCACAGAAATGGCAATGCTGGGGTTGAAATAGAACAATGTGTTATTGAGGTATGGTGTGGAAAGGGCCTTAATTAAGTATTTAGTTAAGTATAAGCTTCCATGTCCTCACACACACCCAACTATTGTCAAGCACTGCTAGAGGGCCCTGCTGCTGCCACTTACCAGCAGGGAGAAGAGGTAGAATGGAGGTAATTCAGAGCATGGAGAAATAGCTACTCTCAGCTTGTTCAGGGCAGGGGAGAAATGAGGGTGCACTTTCAAATGGAGTGCAGTTGCCTTTGACTTCCCCCAGAAGCCAGATCTTCAGGTTCTGAATCACCTCCCTTTCCCCTCCCCTCCCCACTGGCAAGGGGTCCCTCCCAGCATTTGATAGCTATTGAGTGGTGGAAGGGTTTTGAATGGAGTTGCAAGGGCATTGGGAATAGCCTTTTACACCTTGTCCAAAAAGGGACTAACATGTGAATAAGCTGCACATATGCATGCATAAATCACTAGCAAGATGCTGGCTACCAAGCCAGACCTTTTGTCCATCTACTCCATACTATTAATTCTGACTAACATCAGTCACTCTAGGGCTTCAGGTAGAATTCTTTCCTAAAGCTATCTGGAGGTCTCTAGTATGACCCAGTGGTCTCATATCCAAGTATTAACCAAGCCTGATTCTGCTTTGCTTTCAAAATTAGCTTCAGTCAAACATATTCAGAGTAACGTGATGGTCATAAAGCAGGTATGACAAATTAAGCATGAAAAGTGAAGCCAGTTCCAAGTAATTCCAAACATTTTAAAGCAAATTCTAGAGAAATGCATGAACATTCATCACAAATGACCTGTTCTTCAGACATCAGTTCACTCTGAACATTTATCTCACTACCAAAAAATTCCTCAGTTCCTATTGACAGCAGAAGCAAGCACTGGAAATACAGAGAAGGATGATAATGCCCATTGTGGTGTAGTGGTTTGAACACTGGACTATGACCCTGGAGACCAAGATTTAATTCCCCTCTCAGCCATAGAAACTCACTAGGTGATCTTGGGCACATAACATAGTCCCAGAAAACCCTGTTTTTGGGAACTTGAGCTCCTACAATACTCCATCCAGCATGGCCAGTAGCTATCTTGGCTTGGGGATTCTAGGAGTCCTAACCCAAAAAATAACTTTCAAAACACTGTATCTTTTTCTTGGAGTGTACTGTCTATGCCTAGCTGGAATCTTTCTGCCTTGTGACTGACCTGCCATGATGAACTGCAAGAAGTCATTCTTTGAGAAGTCTACAAAAGTGCTTGCTAGCAGTGTGGTGCCAAAGCCACTGGAGATGAAAAAAAGGATATAAATATGGTGGCGTAAGCCTCTTCAGCTTCATAATAACTAAGAATGATATTGTACTAGGTTTAATACACTGTACAAAGAGTGATATTTTACTAGGTATAAGACACAGATGTGGTCAGTGATGCTGACACTATAAGGAAACTATAAGCCAGAAGTGGGCAACTTGTGGCCTTCTAGCTTTTGTTTGGGACTACAACTCTGTACCAATATAGCCAGTAGTGAGGGCTGATGGGAGAAGTTCAACAACATTGATAGGGCTGCAAGTTGCTCAATTCTGGCTTATAGTTTCTTTACAGTGGCAGCACTTTATAGCGCTTTATAGTATCAGTGCCCAGTTATAGCTGCATGATTCTGCTTTAACTGCTATGACTTCATTCTTGTTTTTAATATTTAATGTGTTTTAGGGGGTTTAGATGGGTTGGTGGGTGGGGAGGATGGGTTATGTTTTAATTGCTTTTAATGTATTTATATACCGTTGTAGTACCACCTCGATCCGTTGGGAGAGGCGGGATATAAATAAATTTTATTATTATTATTATTATTATTATTATTATTATTATTATTATTATCATCATCATCATCATCATCCCAGGTGCCTTCCCTAACTACAAATCCCAGGACTCCACAGAATGCAGCCATGTCAAGGTAAAGTGGAATTAAAGTGCTTTAACTGTGTAGTATGAAAGACACCCTAGTACAATGGTTTTCAGCCTTTGGTTCTCCAAATGTTTTGAACTTCAGCTCCTAGATTCTGTCATCATTGGCCATGTTGGCAGAGGTTTCTGGGAGATGAAGTACAAAAGAGCTGAAGGATCAAAGGTTGAGAACCTCTGCGCTAATAGCATCCTTTTAGTAGTGAGAGAATAGAGATCTAAGGTGGGATCATCACAGGTAGTGATCACCTGCGTGATCAACAGGCTGGAATCATCGCAGAGTCCCTCACTATGCTGGTGTGTGTAGAAATATCTGTCTTTTGAGATGACATTTCATGCATCTCAAAAAAATAGGCTGCGGACTGTACTAAATAACACTTTTTAGTCTAGAAAGGTACAGAAAGCTTCTTGATGTTTTACCACAACAGATCACCACAGCTACCCTTCTGAAAGTAAATGCACAATTTCTCTTGACTGGTAGAACCGGTAGGGCTGAACCTCTTTTTTTGTCACATATATAGTCCAGCAATCAGACAATGATTAAGCTGTAGCCTAGATCAATTTAATTCTTTTGATATGGGTCTCCATGAAAGTACTTCTGGATTGTAGTGGGCAGTTAAGTTTCTTAGGTGGTTTGGATGAGGATGCTGCCAGTATTTAATACAGTAAACAAAATGAGAGCAATGTGCTTAAAGATATGGGCATTGTACTCCATATATTTATGGATTTGTGGAAAGAAAGGACTTCAGCACTATTCACAACATGGTGCAAGTAGGGGGTGAGATCCATTCATCATCCAGATGCCTATAACAACCTGGCAATTGCCTCAATGCAACAGCCAGAGCTCCTAGTGAGAAATAAAGAATTCTTCCACATCCCCTTCACAAACCTGTAATATCAATCCAGAGTAGCTGCTCCCTAGGGGAGACAAGAGGAAGCTCAGTGAAGCTTGCGTTGATTAATATTAGAAGAGTGATAGATTATGATTTGATGACTGGGGAATCTTTTTTCTTCTTTTCTTTCTTTGATGGCAGAAAGAGGAAAGGCAAGAAACAAAAGACCGAGAGGAGGGCGAAAGGCTGGAGGGAGAAGAGAGAGAGGTGTGTTTTGAAATCTGCTTCCTTTTGGCCACGCTTGAACTTCCAAGCATCTGCCTTTGACTGACATCCTTAGGAAATGGGGGAGAAACTCCATGCTGAGCCGGCTCTTTGCCCAGCTTATAAAGAAAGAGGCATCTGGCTCAGAGAAACCGAAATAGATGCCTTTAATGTGCCTGTCACTCTACACTACAGAGGTACATTTGGATTTGGGGATTGTTTTTAAATGGAACGTTCCATTCTGGAGGGCATCCAGAAGGCTTCACCTTTAGCAGGGATTAGGTTACCTGCATATTTAAATAAAAATGTGCTTTGTATGAATTGCACAAAAAGGAACGATAGATGCCCAGGTAGCTCATACTAAAAATATTATAAGAAAGGATGTAGCAGGGGCAGGGGGGGGCTGTCAAAATGAAATCATAAGAATTCTGCCCTCCCAATGAAATTTTCCTTAAGTCTCCAAATTTCTAGTATTGCAGAGAGTGAGAAAATTGTTCAAACCCGGAACTCTTGCATTTCTTGCATTCACATCCCCTCGATATCTTTGTCTGCCCTTTTTCTTTGGATTCCCAGACAGGGACTGAGATCCTGCATGGGGAGATGTACACCTTTTATGGGGAGATGTATACCTTTTCTGCTGTAGTTACCTTGGCCAATGCTACTCCCAATAAACTCTCCTTGTAAGCAGTGCAGTGTCTGAAAATGGCCATTTTTGTGTTGTAAGGAAGCAAGGGCTGAGCAGGGATGCCTCCAACTCTTTTCCTGAAGCTAGTCATGCTGCTTGGTGGTCCCTGGGACATATCCATGGATGATGTCCTTACAATGCATCCAGCTACAGGACAAGAACTGGAAACATCCCCTCTTCCCAATGTTAGAAAATTGGAGACAGAAGGAAAATTTCAATGGGGGCAGAATTCTTATGGGAGGGCAATGTTCTCATATTTGCTCTCCCCACAAACTACACCACTAAAGAGATGTTTCCCAAAAGTTGTTCTTACCAGTCCTAACCAACTGGGAGAAAAGGGGTAGAAGAGAGAGGATGCTGGGAGAATGTCATAGACTTTAATACTCTTGTTTTTCTTTACTCTGAACTGGAGTTTAAGCTTTTTGAGTTATGACTGAGAACATCTCGGCATGCCACACAGCTGCTTTTCTCTGCTGCAAGCGATGGGACCTGGAACATGTGTGGGACACATGACATTGCTATGTATAGCAGAGAATATTGTTGAAAGTGGAAAATTACTGTTCTAATAAATGAATCCCTCCCCCGCTTGAGACTGAATTAATCAGAAGAGAGCAGACTCTTGGATACAACATTTCAGGAAGACTCAAGGCTTGAGGAATAATTTACACTCAAAGGAATACAGGCCTCGAAGGATAATTTATACCCGAAAGAGCTCTCCCCTGGCAGATTCACTTGATGTTGTTCTCAAAAGGTAGAACACTGTACCTCAGAGATGATTTACGTTGCAAAATCATGGTGCCCACAGCCTACATATGGCCACACAGAGTGAAAAATGGAAAGGAAACTTGTACCTTAAATGGTTGTATAAAAGAAGGAAGTTCAGCACATGTTGCTTGTGATATACTCAGGTAACAAGAAACAATTGCTGCAATCCCCTGTCTTGTGTTGCTGTGCACCTTCTAGTCATTTCCAACTTATAACAACCCTAATGGAACCCTGTCATTGGGATTTCTTGGCAAAATTTCTTCAGAGGGGGTTTGCTTTTGCCTTCCTCTGAGGCTGAGAGAATGTGACTTGCCTAATGTCATCCTGCAGGTTTCCATGGCTGAGGAGGGGTTCTAATTCTGGTCTCAAGAATCACAGTCCAACACTCAAACAACTACACAATACTAGCTCTCTCCCCTCATCTACACAGACATTAAAAGTCCAATGGCTCTCTCCAGTTTTCGAACTGGCAACCCTGCTCTCTAAGGCCTTTTATATTCTCCCAGAGCCTCCTGTTGCTTTCTTAAAAAAAGAAATAAAACTGTACAATCATGCCAACAGAAGATCCTGGGAAGTGCAGTTCTTCCACCTAAAGCTTTTTGGAGAAGTTGCATCTTTAAGGGTTTTCAATTAATGTTTAAAAAATGTAAGTCACTATCTGTCACTTCCAGGTTTGTAAAAATTAGAGGCATGGCTCCCAGGGTCCAGAGGGGTGGGAAACAAGCTCCCTTGTTTCCCACCCCTCTGGACCCAGGGAGCCATGCCTACAGACTCTCTGGGATTTCCTTCTTCCTTTAGATCAGTGCTTCTCGGACTGAGGTAGAAGATGGGTACTTTTTCCCCCGTGGGCCAGGGACGAGCACCATATTTGTTCTCACTGGGCACAACTGTTTCTTTCTTTCCTAGAAACTCATCAGAGACCAGCAGCCAAAGGCTCCAGGACCACCACTTGAAATTGCACTGCTTTAGAGATTAACTTAGAAAGCCCACTGTAACCAATGGGGTTTATTCCCCAGTACAAGGTAAGGAGGTTTGAACCTTCCAGATGTTTTGTAATATAATTCCTATCACATGCAACCCTCAAAGCCAATGATAATGGATTATGGGAGTTATAATCCAAAACCTCTAGAAAGCTAACAGTTCTACACCCCAGCACTAAACAATTGTGTGATTACTTGGGAGAGAATAAGCAAACGAGTCTCAGGTGCACACTGCACATTTAATGGAACATTTAACGCCAGGGCATTGAGCAAAGAAGCTTCCAGCCCTTTCCTAGGAACAAGGTATTTTGGGGCAGTAAAAGCCATTGTCACAAAACACCTCACTGCTGGGAGAGAGCTGGAAGCTTCTTCATTGACTGTCCTGCTCCCTAGCACCTCAGAAGATCCTCCATTGGCTGAAGTGCCAGGCTGATGTGGTAGGTTTTTGGGAGCACTTTTGGTCATTGCACTGGAACAAGATTATCAATGTGAATCCTCAAAATGTACAGTTTTATAAGTCTATCTCATGAATTTGTAAATACAGAGCAGGATGCCAACCATTATTAAAACATTTAGGTTGAGTTAAAAACACTCTCAAGCAATTACAGTTTTACTGTGTGCATTACTCATTGTTATTATCCTCCCCTCTGTATATTATAGTTCATTTATATTTGAAAGTATTATAAGGACATAATCTTGTTCATTTGTCAAATAACCACACAAAATGGTGCTATCTTTTTCAACATTTTTAAGGATTTTTTAAAAAATTTTACATTCAAAAAGGTTCTCAGTTACATACAACAGAGTTCCAGTATAATAAAAGGAAGAAAATAAAAACACAAAAGGATAAAAAAAGTAACCACATTAGTCATAAGTTTGTATAAAAGCTGAATAAATATCAAAATATAGGCCCATTTGTACATTTCATCTATATATCATTGTTTCAAGTGTTATAAGCGTTGATAGATATTCTATCCACAGGTGAAAGCAAATCATCTTACCCGTAATGAAGTATCAATCTTTTCGCAATCAAGAGGGCACAAAAAAAAATCTTTTTCAACATTTCTAATCTTTCAACATCACCTTGTCTGCCAAATCACCCAAGTGCATTTCTCACAGAACGATTGCAAAAAATCCCATGATATGCTTTAGAGCACATTCTCAATTCCCATAGCTTCTTGAGTCTCAGCATTGCCCATTTTTGCTGACAACCAAACACTCAATGCTCCCTTGCAGATCTGAATTGCAGAAGACCAATAATAGTGATCGAGCTATCATTATGAGAAGCTTATACATGAGTACCAATGTTCTTATGGAGAAAATCGAGAAGTTCCCATATTGGGAAAGAAAACTGTTGAGCTGTCCTCCTTTTACATATAGGTGAGATACTGTGACCTTCCCAAGTCTTGTGCAAATGGAGCTTGGATCTCCTTGTCCAAAACCATTATACATCCAGAACCATCATACCACACTATATCTAGGTAGAAGCTTGGGTTCTAACAAGAACTGAGCTTGCTGCTCAGTATAGGTTTGCCTCAGAATGACTATGAAGACAACCATCTCTAAATATCTGAATGGATGTCATATAGAAGATGAAGCAAGCTTGTTTGCTGCTGCTCTGGAGAGTAGACTATGAACTAATGAATTCAAATGACAAAAAAAGGAGAGACTCCACCACAACCTTAGGAAAAACTGTTTAACAATGGAATAGACCAAGTCAGAGGGTTGTGGAGTCTCCTCTGGAGGTGTTTAAATGGAAAACGGATGGCCATTCTCTCAAGAGAGCTTTGGTTCTGTATTCCTACATGTCAGAGGTTGGACTAGATGGCCCTTGCAGTACCTTCCACCTCTATGATTCTGTGGTTCTGTACTATGCTACTAGTAAGATGGATGTTAACCCATAAGTCTGCACCTTTTAATTATTTTCCTTACAATTAAGAGGAATGCCGATCATGCTCTGTTTACTCATTGTACACAGTCAGTATCCAGATCCCCAGTCTTAGGCATAAGCAGAAATGCAAAGGAGAGCTGGGAGGCTCTCATTCCCCATGCTTCACTTCTTTCAGCCCAGTGAAATCCTGCTCTGATTGTTGAGAGATGGTAAGCTTACACATGTCCAGATGAAGAACCTACAATGATAGATAATACCCATAAAACCCAGAGTTGCTCCGAGGAACAGTCAGTGATTTATCTTTCTTTGGACAGCTCAGCTGCATGGAGCAGAGAGCGGAAATCCTATGGGAGCTGTGGGGCACACATCAAAACCCTGTGTCACAGTGTGCTCCACACCCGGGGCTCCAGTTCAAAGGCATCACGTGCAGGGTCTGAAGACTTATGGTGATGCCAAGCTAATAAGCAAACGAAACAATAAATTACTCCAAAGCCATCATTACATGCTCTCTTCCCCCAGAAGCTGGTGCACCGCAGGCCCTTGTTGTGAGCAGGAACTTCTAACACCCAATTACTCATACTTAAACCCCCAGAATGGAACCCAAGGCAGCTCCAGCAAACTATTTATCTTTGCAGAGGAGAAGTCTTTAAAGTCCCTGCTCTGCAGCCATTCTGTTTATTGTTAAAATGAGCACATGGGTTACACGAACTCTTCTTATTTATCTTCAGCACTTGCCTGTTGGGTCACTTGGGGCAGGGAGGGATTTGCCTGGCATTTCCCAGTGCTGTCTTTACCAAATTATTCTTATTTATATTCTTGAGATCCCTGTATTTTCACCTGGTGAAGAAAAATTGGTAGAAAAAGAAGTCTGGCCAGCCTCCCTCTTTACGTGACTTTTTAGCACTGCACAAGGAGGAAAGAACAATGGCAAAGAGTCAGTCTAAGGATACTTTCACACCACACAGTTATAGCGCTGTGATTCTGCTTTAACTGCCATGGCAATATCATATGGAATCTTGGAGTCTGTAGTTTCATAAGGCATTAGAGCTCTCTGGCTGAAAATTGTAAATATCCCCATCTAAAATGCAAATCCCAGTATTCTTTAGGACAGTGTTCTTAACCTCTTCTTTACCAAGGACCCCCTGTAAATATAATTTGTTGCTTGGGACCCCCAAGACTTAACTCAAGGTTTAAATATTTAAATTTAGATTTAAATATTCCAATATTTATTTAGATGTTCATTTATTTATTTATTTATTCATTTATTTATGACTTCTGGAGACTGGGATTCAAATCCCCTCTCAGATAGTGGATGACTGTGGGCAAGTCACATTCCCTCAGCCTCAGAGGAAGGCAAAGGCAAACGCCCTCTGAACAAATCTTGCCAGAAAAACACCTGTGATAGGTTCACCTTAGGGTTACCGCTAGTCAGAAGTGACTTGAAGGCACACAACAACAAAGTGCTACTGACAGGGAGAAGTTCTTTCTAGCCATCATGTCTCTCCCCTTTGAAAACTGATTTATGGGGACCCTAAAGCAAACCTATCATGGGGATTTTCTTGGTAAGATTTGTTGCCTTTGCCTTTCTCTGGGGCTGAGAGAAGGTGATTTGCCTGAGGTCACCCATGGCTTTCCATGTCTACATGGGGATTCAAACCCTGGTCTCCAGAGTCATAGTTTGGGCACATGCCTGCCCTGTGTCCTTTTTGTCAGAAACACGGCAATAGGGGTGTGTGTGCGGGTGCTGAAACTGCACTTTGGACATGCAAACGCACCTGCCACCATGCCCGTTTTGTCAGGGACATGGCAGCAAGGTGTGTGTGTGTGTGGGTGTGGGTGTGCGCCCAAACTGCTCCCTCGTTTTTAAACAGCGAGCAGTTTGGGCACATGCTTATGCCTACCACCATATCTCTCACTATCCACACACCCTGCTGCTGTGTACCTGACCTAAGGGACACAGTGACAGGTGTGTGTGCATATCCAAGTTGCTCCTTCATCAGCACTTGCACACACTCAGCTGCCATATTCCTGTTACTGCTGCTACTGTTGGTGTCCAGCAGCAGGGCTTTGCAGACCCCCTGTGAGGGTTCTGCAGACTCCAGAAGTCCCTGGATCCCAGGTTAAGAACCACAGCTTTAGGATGTTACCATGACAGTTAAAGTGTATTCAAAACAATATAATTATGTAGTGTGAAAGGGCCTCATGACTGTTAGCATCTGGGTGGCAACTTTGTCAAAGGAAAATGTGAGACAGTTGTATATTTCTGTTTCAAGAGATAGGAAGATAGCACCAGGGGGTGGAGTCTTTTGAGAAGGAATAAATGAAGGTGTATTGTGGAGACAAGTAAGTAAGATATTAAGTCAGTGTTTTTTGGGGGGGCACTTTTAGTCATTGTGATGATGTGATGACCATAAAAATGAATAAGCATAATTACCATCCAGCTTATAACATTGTAATCTCTGAATAGGATATCAGCCATATAAGCCATCAGCCTTATAAGGAAACATTATAGCTAGAAATCCCACATTTTCCTCATAATGTATAGATGAACTTTTAGGAAGAGTGTGTAGAGAAAGGCATACAACTGTCTTGCCAATTATCCAGAGTTTCCTATCACTCTGTGACCTTAAACAGAACACAAAAATTATGTCCTGACATAGAGGTATGTTTACTATCACAGCCAGTGTAGCATCATGCTCTGAGCATAAGACTAGGACTCTGGGAGCCCAGGGTTCAAATGTCCGCTTAGACATGGAAACCCACAGGGTGATCTTGAGTAAGTGACACTCCCTCAGCATCAGAGGAAAGCAATGGCAAACCTCCTCAGAATAAATCTTGCCCAGAAAACTCTATGACTTATGATGCCCTAAGCCAGTCAACTTGAATGCACTTAACAACAAACAACAAGATCAGTTATATATTCAGCCTTACAGGAGGTAATGCTTCAAATATGGGACTGACTCAATGTAAGTCTGAATCAAAGATACAGTAGCATGAGAATGGAGTTGGGCCCATGGTGCAGACAAGGATGGGTCACCTGGTCACAGTCTTCTCCACTACAGTGAAATCTATTTTATTTCTGCTTAAATTATAGTTATTATTTATACATTTCAATTGGCTTACCCAGATGTTGTACAGATGTTTTTCAAAATTATGCACTCTTTTGTCTTTTCCTTTTGTTTGGGCGATT
This sequence comes from Iguana delicatissima, assembly GCA_948472985.1. Lineage (NCBI taxonomy): Eukaryota > Metazoa > Chordata > Lepidosauria > Squamata > Iguanidae > Iguana > Iguana delicatissima. Next base: position 665,487 of record CAOKZL010000187.1, on the reverse strand, counting down.
CACAAACTGCTGCCCTAGGGACAAAGTTTTAATGCTGAATATTGGGAGGGGGAACATGATAATAAAAATACTCAGTTTTATACAGCATATTTGAAGTGATCCAAGTGTTTCTCATAAGTAGTGTCAGCAATCTATGCATTAGGCCTTTATTATTAATTAGCTAAGAAAAGATGAGAAAAAAATTGGAGGAGGAGGTAATGCTGACAGACTGTTGAATCTAAAAGAACAGGGGATTGACAAAAGCTATTTAATAAATTCATAGCAGAAGTGAGATATGACCAACAACACTTTGGTATCTCAGGCAGAAAATCTAACTGGCAACCTCTCCACGGTTGTTTGAAAAAGAGAAAGAAACTTGGCTTCATTTTGCCACTGAGCTAAGACATGGGTTTTCATTAAAGCCTATGGGTCACAACTGATTTTCTTCCCAATGCACACATGCATGATTTGAAACCTTTTAACTTTCTAGCCTTTAAAAATAACCTTTTATTTCATCAAATAAATGAATAAAATAAAAAAATTATAAAAATCAAACTGTTTGAACTGGTTAAAATGTTTAATATCTTTTTAGTCTCCTTATTTTTATTGTTTCAAAGTCTCACTATTTTAAACTTTTATTCATACTTGACAGCTCATGAAAAAGGGTGGGCTATAAATATTTAAATAAATAAATAAATGCTATCAATCTTGAAAGCTAAGAAAGGTGAGCCCTGGTTAGTACTTGAAGGGGAAATCGCCAAGTAGCAAAAACAGCTCTTAGTGTTTTCTGCCTGAAAAATCCCTATGAAATTCATGGGGTCATCATAAGCTGATAGGTGACTTGAAGGCACATATACACTCACAATGTTGTCTCCAAACGTGCAGCTATTTTTAATGACAGGAGCAAAATATACAGCAGAAATTTCCAGGTCCAATTTTCAGCTTTTCTATTACCACCAGAAAGAGGACTATGGCATAACCTCCAACATTTCAGAGATGAAAACTGGGAAATGTGTGGCCAAGCAACATCAGGATGCAAAGAGGAAGACACACAAGACAGGAGAGGCTGCAGCAGTTTGCCTTTCCCTGAGCCTACTGGGAATGACAAGATTCCGTCCATCCTCTCTTCTCCCCACTTCTTAGTTAACTGAATGCAATCTACTTTTGTACTTTGAACTCAGTTTCCAGCAATTGAATTAAGCTTAAGCTAAAGGGGAAAAGTGGGAGAGGAGAAAGAAACTGTGACATTTCAAAAGCAGCTGAAAAAAACGGGACAGTTGAGGGTAAGCTGTGGCCTGCGTCTGAACCAGTGATGTATTTATGTCTTTTACTCCAAGCCTCAAGTCAGGTCTCAAGTCCTTGAAGACACTTTCAAGTAAAGTCTCAAGTCACGTCTCAAGTCTGGGAGCCAACTTTATACCCCAGCCAGAATTCCAGAATTTCTGGACAGAGTCAAATAAAGCCAGTTTTAACAATTTAAGCAGAGTCAGCCCTCCACCTTTGCAATTTTGCCACCTGCAGCTTCAGAAATGGAGGATCCTTCTTACTTCCCATTTCCAAAGCTTGGAGGCTTTTTCAGAAGTAGGGAATAGGATCCTTCTTACTCCCTATTACTGAAGGAAAGATCCTTCCTCCTCAAGCATATTGCCTAACAGAGGGCACCCTGCACTCTGGAGACGAGTCTTGCCTTCTGCTCTTAGAAAAAGTTTTAGAAGGCTCCTCCAATATGCACCAGGGATAGGCTGCTGAGCAGATCTCAAGCCCACCTCAAGCCCATTGCCTAACCTGTTTGCGGTTCCCCTCTGAGAAATGCGCCCACACTTTGGGCTTGAGATAGATTGTCATGTGACCAGAAGGCAAAAAGAGATGTGTTGTTCAAAGTTGTAAGGTTTCTGGATGAATGTATTAGGTTACTGAACCAAGGGCAGCAAGTCAGTCACTAAAAATATACAAGTCTTGAGTCAAGTCGATTCAGCGCATCATTCATTGATGAGTCAAGTCCAAGTCAAGTCACTCCAGCAACTTGAGTCCAAGTCAGTCAGCTGAGTCTACATCACTGGTTTGAATTAATGCAAGTCTTCTCCAGCCCCCCTAATCCCTAAGAAACCTCGCCAGTGAAGGAACAATGTGGGATGGGGTAGAGAGGGCTGCTGAAAGAAGGGAGATGCACAAAACTGCTTCTTATGGTCTTAAGATGTATGAAGACTTCCTTGTTATTTGGAGGGACTGAGCTTGGACAGGGCATGCTGAAATAATGTTGATTCCCTTGATTATTCTACTATCTGCTGTTATCTGCTGTTAGAAGACTCTGTTTTTTGTCATTGCTGGTTTTAAATGTTAACATGGGATGCTCCTATGATGTTGGATTTTAATTTTTAATTGTTTTCCCTTTAACCACATTGCATATTTTAGAATGTTCCCATCTTCTTATGTAAAATGGAGGGGCAGGGAATCAATATATTAAAATAAATACATGTCAATATTTACATTCTAGAGAAACATTAAATTATTGTTTACCACTGCACTATACACTGAGACATCAGGCAGAGTAACAGAAACAAAAGTTAGTGAAAAAGTGCTCATCCCTCATATTTACGCTAAAATACTTTTTAAAATTTACATTAATTACATTTACATAAAATAATTGATTACCTTATAATCATTACATTTAAATTATTATAATTACTTATAAGTTAACTCTAAATTTCAATTTACATTATGTTACCAGAATGAAGGTGAAAAATCTCATCAATGATTCTCCACTCTATTTGGAACATGAGAGACAAGGAAACAATTTCTTGGATTTTTGAAAACTCCATTTCTCACCCATCCATCCACCGAAAGAGAATCAGTCCCATTAAAAATGAATGCACAGACAACAAGAAGTTGCAGGAAACAAAACTACAGTCTAGAAATAAGCCAAGTCTACCACAGTCCACATGAACAACAATATCACACAATAACCATCTTGGATAGATGAGAATTGCCAGAAGATGTAAATGATGCTGTCGACTGCTGTATTTGTTGCTATAGTTCTCATTAGCTTGTTTTTAAATAACCAGACTACGTTTGTATTGCCATGGCCCATTCAGTGGCAATTAACAGAACCAGCAGCGTTTTATTCTTTTACAGAGGGCAGGATTTTTAAAAGAAATCCAAGATATATTGCAAGGAAAAAAAACATGGAACAGTATGGGGCCTTTTCGCATTACACTGTTTTAGTGCTATTATTCCACTTTCAACATCCTGTGGAATTCTGGGATTTGTCATTTCCTGAGGCCAAAGAGCTTTCTGGCTGAGAATTTTAAATGCTCCCCGTTAACTGCAAACCCTAGGATTACATAGGAGGTTGAAAGTGGAGTAATAGAACTCTAACAGTATAGTACAGAAAGGCCCATGTTTCTAAATTTCTGATTTATACTTGGAGGACCTGGCTATTCCTCCTCTTCATTGTCAGGGATGGTGGGTGATAGGCAGATGTCTCTTACAGTTTAAGGTTTTTAAAACACTGTTCCTTTAAAAATAGAGGGCATATCCATACTGGGAATCCATATCCAGAGCCAATAGTGAGCAAAGGCACCGAAAAAATTTGCATTTGCACTCAGGGCCTTTCAACACAACACAATGCTGCTATTCCGCTTTCAACATCATATGGAATCCTGGAATTTGCAGTTTAGGAGGGACATTCAGAATTCTCAACCAGAGAGCTCTTTGGCCTCAGTAAACTACAAACCCCAGAATTCCACAGGATGTTGAAAGTGGAATAATAACACTGTAACAGTGTAGTGCAGAAAGGCCGTAAGTTGCCTACAGTGCTCTGAAAGCTGAATAATGATTGGCTAAGATGCTTACAATGAACTTCCTTCACCCTTCCTCTCTTTTTACAGGACCTAAAAAACACTTTTTTAAAAAGGATGGGCTGGCTCTGTGGCTCCAGAAGTGAAATAAAGCTCCATTGCCAACAGGTAGTACATGGGCATGAGGAGCTTTATTGCAAGGGTTCTCACTTCTTTGCACTAGTCTGGAAAAGACCACCTGATGCTGAACTGTCATTCAACCTCTCTTCTGAACCTTGCATCACCAATACCCAGCAAGTACAATTATTTTCTTCTAAGAAATATTTTTGAGAACATTGAGATCATTTACAGTGCTCATTCTTTTCTACTTCTCTGGGAGGCCATCACTCTGTTGTTGATCAAGTCCTCGTGTCTTTCCCCTGCTTCTACTGGTGACCTCTTTGAGTTTTTCCCCATTTTTCAGGATGTGTTTTTGCAAAAGAAAAAGAGAAAAACTTCATAAGACCAAATTGAAAGAAAGGCGCATTCACAGCACACTCTGAACACTTAGTCTTTTCTTTGTTGCATGCCAAACAACAACAGCATGTTAAGATCACCATTATAAGCAATGTTTTCCTTGGAGGTGGAACTTTACTGTCAATTTATGGCAAATCTTATTGACTGGTGCAAAAAAAAAACCAACCTAAAAGCTATACATTTTTCATAATGCAAAATAAACAAAGATCTCTATATCTATTTGCACATATGAAAACATTTGATATGGAAATTAATAGGCATATATACAGTATATACGATTTCATAAGTAGACCTATAGTATTTTTTTAATCCCCATTTAAACAGAGTGCCATACATTTGCAATTAATGTCAAATAGTTGCTTTTGGGAAGAGAGATTTTTTTTCCCCTCAAGTTCTTTTTGGGAAGAATTTTTTTTTTTTTGAGGGGGAGGGAGAAGAGATCCTTTATATACCTAGTTAATTATTATTTCTATTTTTATATCACTTTTCCTCCAATGACTTCATGGGGCAGAGTGCATCACTGTCTTCCCATAAAGTCAGTTTGTGAAATTATGGATCCTGTGCTTTTTAGTCAGGCTACTGTTACCCTGATTTCTGGGGTCCCGGGAGGGACACCTCAATGTGCTCACAATGGGGAATGGAAATTAGCAGAGCACAAGCTAAGCAATACAAGAGGCAGGGCAGCCTAGCAAGATCTTGAACCCAATGTCTACAGGGTCAGGCCGAGTCAATGAGCAAACAGAAGTAAAATAAAATTGTTTTCCTTTATTCTGATAACACGGTCACAATGTATGTATGCAAGCACACTCACACAGACCTAATGAAAGAAAGATAGGAGTTGGATAGAGGGTTTTAAGAGGGGATTTTGCATGGGAAATACTACACCTGTCCTGCAGCCCGGATAGTCTGAAGAAAAGTCCGTAGAAGTGGAGATTCTCAGCACGTGGAGCTGAGGGGAAGGCTCATCGAACGGAGCAACAGCAAGACGGGATGGAAGTCAGAGTGATCCGAGGAAGCGCTCAAAATCAGGGGATCTTATAGGGGAAAATGTGCCTGTAAACTAGTCCGTTCCCGGGGAAAACAATGGGTTTCGGGCTGGAGACAAAGCCTCCAAAAGGTCAGTACTTTGCATGATTGAATTATGGCAGCGTTGTCAATAGCGCAGCCAGTATGCAAACGCAGAGCGCTTGACAGATGAGTATTCATCCTCAAGCTGCCTGCTCAGGGCAGGGGATCTTTTGTAAACAGCATGCATACATAAAGTGATCTTAAGAAGGTACTTGCTTGGAGGTCTCCTGAAACTGCAGTCCAGCAAATACTGGCCTGCCTGGATTGGTTTTGAATGGTTCAGCCATTTTCGGCCGTGCCCGTGTGCATGTCTGTCGGGGGGCCTTGCAAGCACATGGAGAGAAATGAGTAGTGAAGGCCAAATTCTTGATATCAAATGATATCTAATATGCCACAAGTTCGGACTAGAAACTACAGTAACACTACCATTGAATCTCATGTTTCGCTCCTCAGTTCCTTGGTCCCTGTTTCACTTATGATTCTATGACTTCTTTCTCATTCTTCTTCAATATTGCTGCCCACATGGTTTCCTCTATTAAACTCTAGTGTCCTGTTTCCTTAATTCCCCTCATCAGTCTCTTATCTTGTCTATCCACTTCTTTCTCCCATTACATTCTGTTTCATTTCTCCACACTTTGTCAAAACCTTTTCCTTGGCTTCTTGTCTCCACATTCTTTTTTCCTTTTCCTCTCTTTCTCATGTGATCTTCCTCCACGCCTTCCACCTCCTGCCTCCCTTTCTTCTCGTGTCTCATCCACCATCCTCTTCCTTCCTCTCTCACACACTTGGCTGGCCTTCCTTTCTGTGCATGTTGCACCATAAGATAGTGTGTTGGTACCATAGGTTTCCTGTCCCTTCCTTCCTTCATCCCTCTCTCCTGCTCTGGTTGCTGTCTGTTGTGCTTCATGCTGGCAATTGCCACAGCGATTGCCACCAGCCACCTGTTGTTGTTGTTGTTGTTGTTGTAGTTGTGTGCCTTCAAATCATCTACAATTTATGGCACTCCTATGTTTTTCCTTGCAAGATTTATTCAGAAGGGGTTTGCCATTTGCAATTGTCTTCCTCTTGGGGTGAGAGAGTGTTACTTTCCCAAGGTCACCTAGTGGGTTTCTGTGGCCATGTTAGTTAGTTATATGCTTTCAAGTTGTTTCTAACTTCAGGCAACCCAAAGGTGACCCTGTCATGAGGTTTTCTTGGCAAGATTTGTTGAGGGAGGGTTTGCCTTTGCTCTCCTCTGAGGATGAGAGAGCGTGATTTGCCCAAAGTAACCCAGTGGGATTTCCATGGCTGAGTGGGGATTCAAATCCTGGTCTCCGGGGTCATAGACCAACACTCAAACCACTATACCATGCTGGCTCCTTTGCAAATGAAAATCCTATTTTCTGTATTGTTCTTGGGAAAAGCTTTCAAATTACTGTCAGCCCTCCTTTTCCATGGATTCAGCATTTGCAGACTGAATTATTTATGGATGATTTTATTTTGCTTATTTTGTTTATTTATTAAAACAATTCTTACTGTATTTGTCCCTGCCATGAAAAAAAAATCCTCTCTAGGAATCTCTAGGTCTTCCAGTGTGATTCTATGATCCACTTTCACCAGATTCTCAAGGCATTGCTAGGTCTTGTAGCATGACTTTATGGCCTTATAACCTAGAGATTCCTAGAGAAGTGTTCTGGGGCGGGGGGGGGTGAGTGAGTTGTGATTTTTATTTGTATTTGTGGTTTTTCCACTTTTGCAGGGGTCATGTGCCCCAACCCCTGTAAAAGTAGAGGGCTGACATACATAGAATGACATCAGGATAAAAAAATCTACTTCACACTCTGATTTTATTTTATTTTATTTTATTTTATTTTATTTTATTTTATTTTATTTGGTAGGCCATAATGTAATTAATACTGGTACACATTGGTTCCAGTTTTTGGCAGAATCAAAGGAATGGACTGTTATATCTTGTTATGTTAGTGGCCTGTGTAGATTTTAATTTGTATGTTCTGTTGCTCATCACAAATTAACACAATATATATATATATATATAAAAATGGGAAACAATGTATTTTTGTTCAGTCACAAAACTACTGTGGCTGCAGAACAGTTCCACCAACAGTCTTATCTGTAAGCAAGGTTCTGGTGATGCAGGAGCTATGCTGAAATCAAAGCTCAGCTAAGAAAATGCATGGAGCAAAGCCAGTTTAAAAATAAGAGGAAGGAGAAATTATCAGTTTTATAGAGATCCTCCCCATGCAATGGGTTGCATGTTAGCCCCATATCTTTGAGACTGGTATGAACATGATTACTTTGGTATAAGCCTGCATCACTACTATTGAATTGACACCCATCTACATATATCACATATATATCATAGTTTGGGGAGTTAAACTTGTCACTAGCTATAACTCAAGCTTTTATTGTAATCATGACCATATGCTTAATGGGACTCAATAAACCACTGTTGACCTTGATTCTGCATCACAAATCTCCTCCCTCTCCCCACTTCCCCAGCTTATCTGTACATGATCTGCACAGCAACTGCAGTTTAATGATGTCAAAGAGCTGGTATGTCACATTTTCACTGGCCTAATTACTAATTAATACAGCAATAAGAAAGTTCCATCCAGTCAAAGGTGACTGGTGTTTGGTTTGTGTGGTGTATTAAAAAAAACACCTCAGTTTAAATCTGGGGAAACACAAAGAATTTAGTCTCCAGATCTCTACAGGCAAGTTGTTCTCAGAGCTTGGTAGCAGCTCTTTACAGATAATGAATTCTGTGTTTCTGGTAGCAAAAGTATATCTACATTACATTCTAACTATAACTTCATGAGTCATAACTTCACTCCTTTTATGGTGTAACTGTGAGGCAAGTGTTTCAGGAAGCTGTCGCATTAGTTTCTTTAGTTCTCCATCTTTTAAAAAGTATCAAAATGATATTTATGTTGCCTCAGACGATTTTTGGCACTTTCCAGCACCAGCTGCAACATTTTATTCCCACATTCTAAAGGGTTACTTTTTTTTAATTCTAAGACCTACAGGATTTTTTTTCCAGCATTTTTTATTAGTTTCCAAGACCTATTGGATTTTTTTAAAAAAAGTCTCTTCTTCTTCCCCTCTTTTTATTTTTTTCTTTTTAAAAAAATCTGAGTGTTAAGGTGTTATAATGCTATATTGTCTCAGTGAGATGGCATTTTTACATTACAGCTCTATAACAGCAGGATTTTTTTAAAAGAAGGAAGGAAGGGACTTCCGGGTTTCATGGTGGACCGAGTGGTTGTGTAAAGGCTAGCTGACCGAAACACAACCGCCTAGCGAGGTGAAATCGGCTTTGAAAGATTGTTTAGGAGCTGATCAAACACTCCCCCGGTAAAGAGAGTTCGGAGGGTCCCGAAGCAGGTTCGGAAAATTCGTCATCAGAAGGATAATAGGGGGTTTATTGTTCCCCTATATCGGAGGTACGAAGACGGGCGAGAGCCGAAGGGAACCACAGCCACGCTGGGCAGCTGCTGGAGCGGTGAAGGAATGCCAAAACCTTTTAAAATCAAATGTCTGTAAGTGTATTTAATGAGACAATAAGCTTACCCCTTGAAAGAACCCAAGAAGGATCTTGGCAAATTAGACTGTGCTGAAGGAGAAGAGGTAAGTGTATAAGAAAGGAAAAAAAATCAGAAAGACTGTAATAATAATAAAAATACGTAATGACAGTGAAAAGGGAAGTGTGAGTGAGGATTATATTTGATAATTGAACTTTAACCAACTAATTTACAGTATTAACGTACTTGAGATTTATATTACTACATTTTTGAAAGATTGAAGATTGAAGTGAGGTATATAAAAGAAGCTTGAAGACTGGAGATATTAATACAAGATTTATGCAGCTGGCAGCCAGAAGATACACAGCAGGGAAAATTGAGTGAAGGGAGATCGAAGAAGACGGTGAATAGAACGACAAGGTTGCATGAAGAGTGAGTAGAGGGCAAGAAGACCAGAGGTTGGTGGACGAGCATGGAAGGTGGTAGAATGAAAAGTTGGTTGACTTGAGTTGAGAGACAGAGGTTCGGAAGAAGAGGGTAGATGGCGAACGTGTGAGGGAAAATGGAGAGAGAGCGGATGGTGGATTTGTAAGCGAGTGAGACAGAAGTTGGTTGGAGGCTGAAAGAAAGGTTGGCGGGCAGAAGAGTGGAGGAACGGAAGAACGGGAGAACTGAGAGACGGGGGATCATGAGAGGAGAGGGTCCGGTAGACGAGTGAGGGGAGACGGTGAGAGAGTGGACGGATGACTGGTGCGGTGAGTGTTCGCAAGGCGATCGGAGATCCCAGCAAAAACCGGGCAAGAGAGTTGGGAGGAAGGATCGAGAGAGGAGAAGAGCGTGAAAAAGGCTGGAGAAGGGATCGAGAGTCGAAAGGGTGAGAGAAAACACAGACCGGCGGTCAAGTGAAGAGTAGTAGAAGGAAAGAGGTGGTTGTAGCTTACCAGATTTAAGATTGTATTTTGTTGCAAATGGAATGACATGGATTAGAGACTGGATTGAATTAAAAAATGATAGAATTCTGAATTTAGAAGGAGCTGGTCTACATTTTGGGTGGCATGGCTACCTTTGGTATGATAAGACAAAAGTTGATAAAAAAAATTGAATCATTATATAAGAAAGCCATTATTTGGAATATGGAAAACTTGGAAAAGGAAAATATATTCAAGAATACCATTATGGGTTTCTCCCCAAGAAGCCCTGATGGGGAGGTCAAAGGAATCGTTTAAAAGATGGCTTACATATAGAGATTTGGTTATTACAGATTTAAAAGGTGGTCAACGAATTAAATCAAGAGAGGAATTAGCGGAAGAAGGTTGGAACTGCCAATGGTTTTTGCATATACAATTAAAAGAAAGATTGAAAATGGATCTTAGATTAGTGGGAGTAGAAACAAACTCCCAATTAAATGAATGGGAAAAAATAGTATTTGAGAAAAAAGAGCATTTAACATCACAATTTTACAAGTATCTATTGGATAGAGAACTGGAAACAGAGACAGTTAAAGAAACAATGACGATTTGGGCACAAAATATTGGACACACGATAGAATTGGATCACTGGGCAAAAAGTTGGGTTAATACACAGAAATTTACATTAGCTCAAAATCTTAAAGAAAATCATCTAAAAATGCTTCATAGATGCTACCTAGACCCGGTGAAATTAGGCAATATATATAAACTAAAAAATAAGACATGTTGGAAATGTTTCCAAGAGAATGGGACTTTCTATCACATGTGGTGGCAGTGTAGTAAAGCTAAAGGATATTGGAAGAGGGTATGTAGGATAATGACTGATATTTTACAAATAGAGTTGCCCATGACACCAGAAATTCTCTTATTAAATATGTTACATCAGCTAGATAAAGAATACAAGGGATGTGAAAGTATAATCTTGTATATGATAATCGCTGCTAGGATTGTATATGTGAGATACTGGAAGATAGAGGAAATACCAACAATGCAAGAGTGGTTACAAAAGGTTTTGGAATTTGTTATGTTAGAAGACCTCACTTGTAGTTTGAAAGATGATAAGCAAGAGAGAAAAGTTAAAGATTTGAGATCCACAAAAAAATTAATTGAGGAGAATTGGATTAAGATTTGTAAATGAGGAAGATAATTGAAGGAGATTGAAAATGTAACAGTTAATAGAAAAGATGTTCATGCTACACTATGATATAACAATTTAATGGGGCAAGTCTTCAAAGAGATTATTGGTAAATAAGGAGATCACAATGGGATTGGATGTATAAGACTGAACAAGGGGTGGGAGGAAGTTAAATTTGAGTTGGAGGTATTACAAGTAACAATTTTTATAAGCGTGTTTTTATAATTGTGAAATGTATTATAAGGTAATTGTAAATATTTTGTTGTGATTATTAATTGATTTTAATAAAAAAAATGGGGGAAAAAAAGAAGGAAGGAAGGAAGGAAGAAGGCAAAAAAATGGAAGGACTATAGTGCAGGTCCAAGAAAGCAGTACAAACAGGCCTCCAAAAGAAAGGAACAAGTGAATATAGATGTTACAACAACTGGCAAAACCCAGAATATAACCTAAGGAATTGTGTCACAAGAACTCGCATTTACGACCTGGGTTTCTGAACCAAGGTTTTGCAGAACCCTAAGTTTCCATAAGATTTTGCTAGGGATTCCAAAAGATCGTGATGAAAGTTCTCTCCCAGACACTTTTAGTCTAACTACAATAATGTTTTTGCAAGGGTCCCCTGAGACCTGGAAGTTATTGCAAGGATTTCTCTAGGGGAAAAAAGTTTGAGGGAGCCTGCTTTAGATCAGTCTGGAACAGTCCTGTGACTTTTTAATTACAGTATTTCTATATTTATGGGGGTGTAGCATTGGATGTGGTGTAGCAGTTTGAGTGTTGGACTACAACCCTGGAGACCAGGGTTTGATTCCCCATTCATCCATGGAAACCTACTGAGTGACCTTGGGCACATCATACACACTCAGCCCCAGAAAATCCCATGAGAGGTAGGTTTGCCATAAGTTGGCAAAAACTTGAAGACACAACAACAACCAACTGTCCTTCTAAAACTGTGACAGAAGAATATTGCATGGTTCAAGTGCTGATTCATGCAGCATTCTCATACTACCCGTGGGTGCTGAAGTGATAGAGAAGTGAACAGGAAGAGAGAATTTTTGTATCAGTGGCCAGTTATTTGTCCCATTCAGATTTTTCTCAAAGCAGCTAAAAGTTATTTTAGTTACATTAGAGAACTTGAGAAGTATAGTGTTACTTTATGCTCTGTAACTAAAATGATAGCCAACTTCTTAGGGCCTTGGAATTATAATGGCAACTAATTACTTTTGAAAGTAACTTACCAAGCTCCTTTCAAACTGGTTCTTTTTAGAACATCTGAGGCCAAAATCTAGTCAAATTTTACTCTGTAATAGGAATGAAATGGTGACTTTTTCTGCACAAACTAATTCTTTTTCTTAACAAATCAGAAAAGTAACACTTCTCACTAAAAAAGAAAACTGATAAACGTTGTGTTGGTACCACCATTGAGTATATGGATTTTGAGTTTATAGTACTAGCCAAAGGCCATGAAAAATACATTAAAATATACAAGGGTATACAAAATATACAAAATACAGCAAAACAATATTACAGATGGTAATAGATTGTGTTGTTGACAGTAATGAAAGAGAATTTACAATTTACCAGCCACAAACTCAAATCAATACTTTTTCCAACCAAAGCAAAGAGATCCACATTGTGAGTCACATAGCTATTGGCATCACTGAAAAGAAATTGAATCAATTCTATATAAAACCATATATGGCTAGTGAGTCTTTGGCCTTCTAAATATTGCAGCTTACAACTCCCATCAGCTCACCAGATTGGCCAATGATATGAGATTATGGGAGTTGTAGTCCAAAATATCTAGAGGTCTAAAACCTGGAAGTATAACATTAACGAAAGGAATGTATTTGTTTGTTTCTTTCCAAAAAGTTTTCACAAGTTTCCCAATGTCAGTGATTTGTATATGTATTCCCATATATTGTATTCAAGTTCTAAAAAAAGCAGATTCCTGATTTATACCAAACAGACAAGAGCTTTCCAACCTCCCACCCCTCCCTATGAGTGAAATACAATAATACATTAGCAGACAAATTAAATTGATACAGTTGCATAGATATATTTCCAGCAACCATATCTATAAACTCAAGATGGTTATATGGAAGCATATGAGGAAGCTAAGACTGCATATTTCAAAGTCTCCTGATTGCCTGTTTACAAAATGCATAATCCTTTTGAATTCCACCAAACATGAAATAACTCCATGTCAGAATTTCCACAAAATTATCAGATCTATCTCTTGGCAGATTTATTATACATTCTTTTCACATTCTAATCAATATCATAGTAATTTTTGTAATTGTAATTTTTTTGCAACAAATTTAAGGTAACGTTTTGGACCTCAGACCTCAAATATTTGTATTCCAAAATGCTTTCAAGCATTTCAAGCATTGAATTAAAATTCAGTTCTGACAATTTAAAAATGGGAAAGCCAAGCTTCTGTGAAGAACGTATTGAATATCAGTCAGTTTTAAACCATACATTTCACTAATCTACGTATGAGCTCCATTGTTTTAACTATTATACCCTTTGGAAGAAGTTTTAGATCTAGCACATGTTTTCATAGCCAGTTTACTAGATATTTTTAAAAATTCTATCATCTCTTATATTCTTAGGCTGTGTCTATGGCCATTTCTGCACTAGATTATTATAGTGCTATTATTTCACTTTCAACATCCTGTGGAATCCTGAGGTTTGCAGTTAAGGGAGGGGCCTCAGAGGCCTCAGAGGCCCCTCCCTAAACTGCAAACCCCAGGATTCCACAGGATGTTGAAAGTGGAATAATAGCACTATAACAGTACAGTGTGGAAATGGCCATAGACACAGCCTAATATCTCTAACCTCTCATGTTGTGACTGGAGATCTCTGCTGTCTTAATTAATGTATTCTGTGTATCATAGAAGGGATAGCTCTAGAAGTATGGGACAGCTTCCTCTTAAAAAATCACTGAAAGCAGACTGAGACTCAAGCAATTGTGCGCAATTAAGAGTGCAATCCTACGGTTGAGTATGAAGAGCTACCCACAAGCAAGCCCCATTAAATTCAGTGGACATACTCCTACTAGAAATGTGTAGGATTTCAGTCTAAATATCTGTGTAGGTTGATTAGGAGAACTGGCCTGAAAGAAGGTGAGAAAGTTTACAATTTGTTAATAGTGTTATCTAGTTAGCTGGATTTTAATTGAATTTGAATAGCATACAGTGGAACCTCCATATCTGCAGGGATTTGCTTCCATGACCCCTCATACATAGCAAAAAAACATGAATGCTCAAATCCTATATTATTAAATGCCAGTGTCTTCATTTACACCAAGTGTTTTCACTCTGGATCACATATGGACTCTACACCAGAAGCAGGAGCACGATGTATATTTAGCCTCCTCCTCTATGGAGAGACCCACAGAATAACAGTATAATTAATGAATAGGCTAACTAGAAAAACCTAGTTGGATTAAATATTGCCACTCAGTGAAATTACCTTTAGAAAATGAGAGAATGTAATTTTTAATACAATCTGACCACTTTCCAAAAGAAGAAAAACAGGCGAGTGTGCACTGATTTCACTGTAAGAATGTACTCAACAAAATATCTACTGCTGATATACTCTACATGCCATTTTGCTGATTTTCCAATATGAGTAGAACATTGGCAGTCACCTAGGAAATATCCAATCAACAGGATATTTAACAGATACTGTCCATCCTAAATATCTTTGCAGCAGAGGAAGAGATGAAGGAGGACTGCTAACCACTGTGTGCAATAAACATGCCCAGAGGAATGTGAAGCATGTGTTCCTCTTCACTTCCCAAATACTGGCTGTGTGTTTCCAAAGTCAGCTGCACCAATGTGGTTCTGGTCAGAAAAATAAGTGTCAAAAACCAGACCTGAAAGAGGCTTGTGCACAAATCTTCAGTCACTTTCCATAATGAAACACGTCTTTATTGTTCTGGGAGAAGCCTCTTTTGTTGCTTAAATGTAGGGATTTTTCTTTTATCTTTTGCATTATTTGCATTCTGCAAATACACCAAGCAGTGCTTCAATCAAAAACGGTGGCCCATAAAGATGTGTTTCATTATTGAAAATTGGCTGAGCACCACCTGCATAGCCTGCATTGGGCAGCTTTCTTTTGCTTGTTTGTTCATTGCCACAGGCACTCCTGTGTTGGCCAGAGGCAAATGTAAACTTGGAATAGTTCAGACTGAAGTTTTCAAGCTGCCTTCCATTTCTTAAGGGAATGACCCCAGAACACCCCACTCTGCTCCCATTATGCAATTACTTCAGCCCTTTTTGGCCATTCTTACAACACAAGAAAAAATACAGGCTTTTTTCCCCCCTCACAAGATGAAAGCAACACATTCCGTGTTCTGTCTTTAGCATGAAGTTCATCAGAACTAGGAACAGTCTTTTTTGGTGGTGAGAGGAGTTATTTCCCAAAAAACCCCGGTTTTTCACAGGTTTGGTCAGAACACGCCCAGCAAAGCTGTCATTTACAGGATCCCAGTGACAAACGGGACAAAACGGCTTTCTAAACCACCTTTTGCTTTATCAGGATTATCCTCAGTTGATACATTCTAAGCCACCATGTGCCCCAAGCAAATAGCAGGCACACAGCATAAAAATACCTAGTAGACAAGCATCTTAAGGTGACCTATGAACCAGAAAAATGCAATGTAAAAGGAAAGTTAAACCCCCTTCTCTTAGACTGGTAGTGAACATGGCATGACACTCAATACCAATTATGAGCACAAAGGACACCCTCCCCCAAAAGAAATTCATCTAGCTCATTTCCACACTACCTATAAAGCTATTCATAGCTGATACTGTACTGATACCAATGGGTTATAACATAAATTGCACCAAATTCCTTGTTGTTCTACAGCTATTCTAGACAACCTATTGTCATAGTTTACTCACAGCAGTAACTAAACCACATCTGTTAGTATTCAATATGTTAGCGACTCTATATGTGATACTAAATTAGTTTAGTTTTGTGGCTGTTGACTCTTATTCTTGTGGTCTTTCTTAGGCCCTTTTCGCACGGTGTTTTGGAAGCGAAAGGGCCCCTTCAGCATCACGTAAATGTGAGGAGTGGTCTGCATGACGCACTCACATTTACGCGACGCTCAAGAGCGTGACGTGCAGTGCATACGCACCTTTTTATTTTCAGCTCTTAGCCAAAATTGGTGTGTGCTTGTGCACCGGTCAGGGACCTGGAGCAAACTTACCTGGCCTGCGGAGCCTCTGGAGCCGGGCCGGTCGTGCTTCCTGCCCCAGTGCAGCCTACAGCTCCCAGGCTGCACTGCAGAAGGAAGGGGCGGGGTGCAGGCGAGGCACTTGCGCGACCAGGAAGCTGCTGTGGAGCCCAAGCAGCAGGGACACGAAAGCCTTCCTCCGAAGGCTTCTTGCCTGAACTCCACCCTCCACCTCTGCGAAAAAGTAAGATGCGAAAAGGCTCTTAGTCCTAAAGTAAAGTAACTCCAGTAGTAGCTTTTCCTTTTTGAGATCTACTGTTTATGTAGAATTCTCTTACCATGGTCAGGATCCTCTCGGGCCACTATACTAGAGTAACAGGGAGTTGTAATAATGGTTGTAATTTTGCTGAACTTGCCTAAGGAGGTATCCAATACCTCTTTGTACAAGTGGTTTCCTCTCCTCATCCAGCAGTGCAACAGCTCAGCTTGCAAATTAGTATAACCTCTCTCTACAGACTGCTCTCAGTTCCAATGCCCCATGATTGAGATGGCAAATGATCAACTGCAAGACGTGCAGGAAGCTGGCACTTCTTGTGCCACCGCTGGGCTATCCATCTCTCTTCTTCAGCTATATATTCTTGGTCTTCTTCCACTTAGCAATATCTTAAACAATCTGCAGTTTATTGTGCATGAACAGGTCATTTTCTCACCTGTAACTGCTTAAGGCTGGATGTCTCCAAAGTCTGGTCACTTGTTTAGCTTCTCCACATTTCATACTTTACTGCTTTTTTAAGTGTGGCATAGGAACCTTTTTAATTATCTGTAAAATAGAGATTCTTTGACTTTTCTGAAATTTGGCAGGCCTGGCTGAGGGAATAATAGAGTCCTGAAATACTATACCAACAAAATGTAAAACACAGAGCTCATAAGAAGGAGAAGAACAGCTGTGTACATTTACAAATTATGTTTACTTTAAAATTATCCCACTTGTCTGTCAGATCTGATGCCTTGAAAAAATAGGAACATCATGTCAGAGATAGAAAACACTGAAGCCACAATCAACAGATGACTGAAGAATCCATGGAAATTACATTCAAGGACAATGACAGTCAAATAACAGAACCATCAGGCTTAAGAAGGAACATTATTTAGGCCATTTCCTTACAGTGCTCCTCATCTGGCATATCCAGTGATTGAGACTCCTAAATTATTATTCTATTTTAGAAGTTAATGTAGAGAGAAATGTAAACTTTCTAACTTTCTTCAAACTCTGTTGGATGAGTTGGGGGAGCGGGAACGCCTCCAGGACAAGAAATGAACTGATTTGGTCACAGAGATAAGAGTCTCCTATATAAAACATAAAGTACAAGAAATGAAGAACCTTTGGAGGAAAGAACGTTCTCCATTATACTGATAGTGAATTGATTTTTCCAAGTGCTAATCCTCATGCTGTCAAAATGGCATTGCACACATATACATAAGAGGAGAGGTACCAGTAGGTTTATTGGAACCCAAGATATGCGGAAGTACTAAAGGGATTTAGGGGAAAAAACATCCTAAGGGGGACCCAAGGATAGAGTTGCCATATTCTGATACTTCAAATCTGGGCATCTAAGTTGATATTATCCTTATTATGCAAATTCAGCATGTTAACTGCTGCATTCTTCTTGCCCTACCTTCCAACCTTCATACTATTTTAATAATTAGAACTGATCTGAAAGAACCAGTACAGATTAATATTTAAAGTGCTGGTTGTGCAACAGGGAGACTTGAGTTCAAATTTCTTACCCCACACCCTCACAATGCCTCTTTGTCTTTACTTCTTACATGCCACTGCTTACACAATTCACTCCCTTTCCCTCCTAATCCCTCCCAGCCCTCACTTCCTGCCTTGCAATATGCCCCCTTCTTCGTTGCTTGCACGCTCCTGTTTGCACTGCTGACTCTCCCTTCTCCCTACTCCTTCCCTTACCCCACCTCATGCACTCCTCCATCACCCTTCAGGGCTTACTCCCCCTTCCCTTGTACCTGAAAGGCAAACTTATATTCAGCCATCCAAATTTACCAAGGTTAAGGGCACAGGATGCCCACAAAAGTGGAAAAACTGCAAATATCAAAATGTGTGGCCATTTCTACACTAGACTGTTATAGCGTTATTATTGCACTTTCAACATCTTATTGAATCCTGGGGTTTGCAGTTTAGGGAGGGGCCTCAAAAGCACTATAACAGTCTAGTGCAGAAATGACCTGTGTGTGGTGAGGGGAGAGAGGGCTGAGGCATGGTGGGGAAAATAAGCAACAAGGGTCCAAACCAGGTCAGGGAAAGGAGAGGGAATGGGGGCAGGTTGGCAGGGTGACCCTGTACTTTCTCTCTTGCCCAATTCCTTCCTTGAGAATGGGGGGGGCATCAGGAGAGGGTTTGTGGTGTTGAGAAATTGGTCTATGAGCCAACCTTAGCTGGCCAGGCAGTGGCTGGTAGAGGAGGAGGAGCAGAGGCAGAGTTTTAAAGGGCTATATGGCCTGATTGGAGCTGCCAAGGGGGAAAATTCTCTGGGAAAAGAAGCACTTGAGGTGGAGGGAGCAGGGGTTCAGGAAACTCTCAAATAATCAAATCTGTGCAAGTGAAACTCAGAAATGTGGAAGGCTCACAAAAGAGTGCCTCTACATTTTACCCTTTGTCTGAGTTTCTACAAGGGCTACTTTTAAAAGAGAGAGAGAGAGAGAAGAAAGAAAGAAAGAAAGAAAGAAAGAAAGAAAGAAAGAAAGAAAGAAAGAAAGAAAGAAAGAAAGAAAGAAAGAAAGAAAGAGAGGGAGGGAGGGAAGCTTGGAATCTGGGCCTGATGATGGTCCAAACAGACACTGGGTGGCATACCTAGAATGCAGGTAAAACCTGGCCAATGAAAACTGAGGATGATCAGAAATGGACTGTCCTGGGCAAAGTGAAAATTGATGTGTGGGTGGAAAGGAGCAGTATACAGAGTAGAATGGAAAAGGATGTGGCTTGTTGTTTGCTTTAAACTTTCTGTGACAGAGGCTAAGCTGTAAAACAGCCCAACACACCAATCTGATCCCCAATAAAATTTCTTAGGGATTCAGATGGGACTATCAGTGGTTGTTCTTTTTGGAGTGACCCAATATTGCTTCAGCCTTACATAGCCTGATGAACGAAGAAGTTATGTCATTTCTAGAACAGAAGATGGGCTAGAACAAAGCCTTCATGTGATCAGAAAGGAAATACCTATTTCCTTTTACCCAATTACTGATTTGGAAAGCAGGTGTGTTCAATACATTTTTTGTACTTTCTGATCCACACAAATACTAAATATTGTGTTCAGGCACCTTTCAGAACTTGACCTTCATCCTTTTGGCCACAGAGGGGAGCTCATACTTCTTAAGACTCTATTCCCCCACTGAAACTTGGGCAGATGTAATGCATCTGAAAGTAACCTAAAAGGATCTTTTCTCTCCACTGCTAAATCGATAATAAAGCAAAGCATGCAGAGGGGACAGGCTGTTAATGGGTGATTCATGGCTCAAAGGTCAAAGAGGTTAAAGATTCTCATCTGAAGAGGATTAGATTTTTCTTCAGGAAGCACAGTCTCCTGTGCCTGCAGCCTTTCCTTTAGGTTTTGGAGCCTGGCAACCTGCTTTGGGGCTGCCTTGTTATCCTGCCCCATCACTATAAAATTCCATCTTGTGCTCTAGCATGACCAAGGGCGGAACAAGAAAACCAAGGCAAAGCTGAGGCTTCATTAATGGAAGGAAGAGAGAGAGAGAGAGAGAGAGAGAGAGAGAAATCCATCTGAAAGAAAGCACTTCTCTTTGGCAAGGTATTCCAACCAGAGGGGAACCCTTTGCCATTCATAAGAGTAGCTACAATTCACGTAGTTAACAATAGAGCATCAATTAATCT
The DNA here is from genome assembly GCA_948472985.1 of Iguana delicatissima. Classification (NCBI taxonomy): domain Eukaryota; kingdom Metazoa; phylum Chordata; class Lepidosauria; order Squamata; family Iguanidae; genus Iguana; species Iguana delicatissima. The sequence continues at coordinate 645,405 of CAOKZL010000187.1, read as the reverse complement.
GTTTTATAGGAAGCTACACTATACTCTGTGTGAAACTACTATTGCCACTGAAAGCTACTATGGGTAGCTTATGGAAATCTCAGCATGTTATGATTATTATGATTATTCTACGGGCTGTACTCACCCAAATCAGCTTTCAGACTTACCATGTTCCTGTGTGAAGTAGAGAACACATATTCTGCCCAGTGTATGGTGGGCTTTTAGTGAATTATCTTCCTGTCTTCATTAATATTTCAAAATGTGCTGGTTCAAAACTGTCCCTTCAGCCTCTTGCTTTAACATCTGGAATGCATGATCCATTGTTCCTAGGTTGGTGGTTCATGGTGCACATGTTTTGGCCATAAGTTTCATTGTGACATTATACATATGTCTTTATGAACATTGTAAAACATTGTTTTTTAAAAAAATCCCAACCCTTTTCTTATATGCATTGATTCATGAGCTTGGGGGAAAATAAGACTACACAATGTGTTTATTTAAAGAATAAGTATGCTGTATGTACTGTATGAGATCTTCAGTAAAATACCTTATGAAGGATACTTTTCAGGTTAGAATATTGAGGGCTTATATGATTCTGTAGCAGAGTTGTGTTCATAATATGTAGCAGTTTATTTACTGTAACAATGTCAAAAATATGGCCTTGTTCTTCTAAAATTGTTCCTAGATGCTCCAAAAAACAAGAAAAAATTTCTCTTTGGACTACACTACCCAGATTCCCCCAAACATGATGATCATGAATTTTCTAAACAATGCTTCTTCAAGGATAACCCTTCTGGGTGCTTTAGTTCACTATTTGTTTTTATAATATTTCTGTAAAAACTTGGGAACCAGGACACTCAGTGAGAAGAACAGAGGAAAAACTTCCTAATCTTCTGACTGCATGACTTTGGAAGCTGCAGTCCCCCCCCCCCAAAAAGTATCTTTTTCAGCTTCTAGAAATAGATATAACAGCACGGGGGGGGGCACTATATCAGTTAGAGGAAGAGAAACAAAGAGGTGAAGAGTGAGAGGAACAGTGATGTGACCACCAATACTAGTTACATATCAGATTTTATGTACTTCATCTTGGCAGTGTTAAACCATTTACTTCATCACAGCATTTTCCCGTAACAGCTCTTACACTGACATACAGGTTTCCTGTTTCTATTTGTCCTCTCACAGCACAGACCATGATGCTTGACCCCTCTGTGTGTAAGTAGTGTTTGGGACGTCCATGAAACAGGACTAAGGTATCCTAGCCATAATTCCAAAACACATAAGTATAGCTGGCTATATAGCCAGGACCATAAACTGAGTTTGGCATTCTTATATACCATGCTGCACCTTTCAGTCACAGTCTCATATTACTACAGGCCTTCCTCATTTATCTGACAGATTAGGAACCAGAGCACTGTCAGAAAACGGAATTGGTTGAAAAGTGGGACACATGTGCTATACTGTAGGGAGGCTGTAGAGGTTTGCTTGGGACTGACCATGTAACATGCTGCTTGCCAAGATTCTCAGGTGGCCTGGCACCCCCCCACCTCACTTTGCAAACAGTGCATGCAAGAGAGTGGTCCCAAGCAAGCTTCCACAGGCGTGGATAACTGACAAATGAACAGAACCCTCATAGAATTAATGGAATTTCTCCTTAATTTGGAAGTGTTGAAAGAGTGAGTGGTCAGATATTGGGGCATTAGAAGTGGGGGGTGCTTCCTGTAAATAACCAGTTCAAACTGAAGATCAAATTGTGTGTGTCTTCATCTGTATTTGATATGGAACCATGATTTAATGTGTACTGAAATATGCACAGGTACTTGCATACGTTCCCGTGCACACACAAGGCAATTTCTGCACTATGCTGTTATAGCGCTAGCATTCCACTTTCAACATCCAACGAAATCTGGGGGCTTGCAGTTTAGAGAGGGGCCTTTAGAATTCTCAGCCAAACCCCAGAACTCCACAGGTTATTGAAAGTGGAATAATAGCACTATAACAGTGTAGTGAACTGGCCACAAATACATATTTGCACAGGTGTGTGGATAGCAATATTATAGTAACAGATCATTTTAAATTATGCTATATATTTAATTTAATTTATATTTAATTTAATCACCTCTTGGGTCTCTTGAGGCATCATAGTCAGACTTCTGTTCTCTCTCTAATACTACCTGCAGAGGATTTTCCAGCCTCCCAATAAGGGTGATGTTATATAAATGGATATTTATCTTGCATTATGAAACACAGAAGAGCAGTTACAGCAAAGTGCATAAGACACTTTAATGAGAACTTCGAGAATGCTATTGTGCTCTTTAAAATATGAAATTTAACTTCCAGTTGAATGTGCTGCTACCTTCCACTTTAGCATTTCAGAAAACAGGTGTGATCTTTTTATGAATATGCTTGTTAACCATTATAATTTTTATGAAAAGGAGGTATCCACAATGGTACAGCATATGCCTTAAATACAGAAGGTCCCAGGTTCAGTTGGGTGGCCTCTCCGATTAAAGGGGTTCTTGTAGGAGGGCTTCAAAGAGGTCTGCTCCTCTAGTGTCAAGAGAATGGCTGCCAGCAGTGTAGATGGGACAAGTGAAGTCTTCCAAGAAACAGATGCCAATTAGTGCCAGCTTGCTCTGTTGCAATCTACCATGTTGGACACTATCTGCTATTTCCAGCTGTGAAGTTTGGACTAGAAATAATTGTTACAGGGATTATGAATTGCAACAATTTGTAGAGATGCCTTGACTATGGACACTTGGTTTACCAACAGTTTGGAAACACAGTTAGCCAGTGTAATCTGCTTACTATGCTTGTCAGAGTCATTGTTCCAAAGCTAGAATACATTATCTAGTGTGTGATATAGCTGGACCTTCCTCAGATAAAAATTACCACAGGCCATATGCACAGACTATTGAAATACTCATGAAGTGTTTTTGCAAATGACACTAAAAGGATGTCTAAGTCTCTTACATGCTTTTCCCAACACACGTACCCTTTTTTTATATATGAAAAAACCTGGGAGGTGAAATCACAGTGTATAATGCTGCCACTGTAGGCTTGATATTAATACCACAAGTCTCCTTATTGCAGTAAATAGACCACTGAAGCTTTACCTGTCAAAATGCCCAGAAGCGTTGTCTCATAAAAGCATTCATACCTAGAATTAAGAAACTTTAGCGTAGTGCATGGCTGTCCTGTGTGGTAAAGGATCAGACCTGAAAATTGGAATACTTATGGGGCAGCAAAATACTCTTGATTTACAATTGTAGAGCAACCATTGGATTATGATTGATTTTCTGTTTGTGTTATAAGCATGCCTTATAAGTTTGTGTTATAAGTCTTTCTGTTGGAATCATTCACCAGAATCCTATATGACCTGTTATCATGTAACTTTACATATATCTAGGTATGTAGCAGAAGTGCTAAGAAACCTCTTTACAGAATTGTGAAGATTCATAACAAGACACTGGCAAGAATGCCCAATATGCATTGATGTGCACTGCACATTGGTTCATAATTGCATTGGTGCACGATGCACATTGGCACACAATGCACGTCACTGTGCAAAGCACATCAGTGCATACTATGCATCACTAAACAATGGGAATCATTGTACACCAATGTACATTGCACACTGATGTGCCTCTGGCACTTTGCTAGCTCTGATATATAGTAATGTAACAGCAGCCCTCTATTGTCACATGGTATATTACTGGACATTACATACCTGTGCAATTCTAATTCCTGCAGAGGTAAGTCCACTTACAAAAAGATACAGCCTCAACAGTATTCCAGCAACAGAATCATATATTGGAAGGGATTGGAAGGGCCATATAGTCCAACTCCCTGCCACATTGTTTCTGTTGTTACTGCTGCTGCTGTTGTTCTTGTTATATTTTCCATCAAGTCAGCTTCAACCTATGAGAGACCTCATGAGCCCCAGTCATCAACAGCCCTGCTCAGATCTTGCAAACTCATCTTCATCTTTTCCAGTAAATCATGATATGTTTACAATTTTAGGCATGATGGCTTCTGCAGGACAAATATTCTGGGCATTTTGATGTATAAGGCCTGAACTGGGTTTGTATTAACTAGACTCCTAATACAAATGTCAAGCCTTCACTGGCCGTATAAATAAATTCATCTAATTCTTCCCAATATACAAAGGAGTAATGTATGCATTGCAAAAAAGCATGATTGCTTCTAGGACCCATTCCTTAGGTCTGTTATATCTCCTGACTTGTGATAGTTGCCTGCAACAATGCCCTGACATTGCCCAGGAGATCATTTTCTTTTTAAATGTATGCCTCAACCAGCCTTCTCCTGCCTGGTGCTCTACAGAATAAATCTCCCATCACTACCAGCAAACCTTATTGCATGAGGATGATGGAAGTTGTAGTGCAACTCATCTGAAGGGCAGCAGTTTGGAGGTGGCTATTTTAGATCCACCTCTTGTGTTATGCTAGCTGTGCAACTTGAGCCTAATATCTAGGATGGATACAGTGCAGGAAGAAATTTACTCTCAGACCTCACGCAGTTGCCAAGGAAACCTTGAGTTCCTACCAGACAATCTAATTTTTACAAACATTTCAGACTAGTGGACTCTTTTCTTTTCTCTTCTCTTCTCTCTTCTCTTCTCTTCTCGTTTCTCTTCCGTTCCCTTCCCTTCCCTTCCCTTCCCTTCCTCTCCTCTCCTCTCCTCTCCCCTTCCTTCCTTCCTTCCTTCCTTCCTTCCTTCCTTCCTTCCTTCCTTCCTTCCTTCCTTCCTTCTTCTTTTTTTTTGAAGTACCTTCTCTGCTATCCTAAAACAATTAATGCATGCTGAGACTTTGATGGCTCCTAACCATCTCTTCTGGTTAGGAGGAAAGAGAAACCACCCCACCTGACTTTTTTTTTTTTCCAGACGGAGTCAGATTGCTGCTTGTGTGCTCCTGCGAGGGAAGTGAGGCATGAAGTTCCAGACTGCGCATCTGGTATTAAGAGCTGAATATTAGACTTGGTGATGTTAATGCTTTAATGACAAGAGATGAAAGACCTGATTCCAATAACTTTCCATGCTCCAATTCCCACTGTTTTATGAGGTGTTGTGCATTTTGGTACCTTAGAGAGAGAATAGGCTTCCATGTCTTACTTCAACATCTTTATTGCTTTTGTTCCACAGATAGGAGTCATTAAAGCATTGTAACCTAAGCCATGAAGGGTGGGGTGGGGAGGAGAGAAAATTTTGTTGAGGCAACATGGATATCTAAGCTTTCTGTCGGGGGTGGGGGAGAAGGGAAAAGCAGGATCCAGACTGAGTATCCCCTTTGGAGAAATATCTATCTCTGGTGCCCCATTAACTCATTCAGCCTAAATTCTCCCTATACAGAAATAAAAGCCATTTTATGGGTTTACTCGTTTGTTCATTTCTCTTGATCATTGTTTCAATTAAAAGTTATTTATACTTCCCTCTTTCTGAGTACAGGTTGAAATCACTTCACCTGAATTCAAAGACATAGCCCTTCTAGTGTGGATCAGTATGCAAAAGGGTCTTGTAAAACCCATGAGATTAACTGAGAGAAAGAAATTGGTAGCATAAGCTTTTGTCTGATGAAGCAGACTTAAGTCTACAAAAGTTAATGCTGCCAACTTCTTTTTCTCAGTTGGCCTCAAAGGTTCTACAAGATCCTTTTGCTTACTTAACCTAAGTTGAACACCGTCGCCCAAAGCCCTGTGCGTGCTGCATAGAGAGATGTCTGGCCTATGTATGTTTCCCCATTCACTTCCACGGCAACATTAGCAACACATGCAAATATCTCCATAGAGCCAAACAGGGAGGCCCCTGCAGGTGTAAGGAAAAACCTGTGATTTTTGGAAGTTCATATATCTACAAAGGCTGACTTGTACCAGGAAAAATTTGTTTTAACTGTTAGCGGTAGAGAAGTGTGAAAATTTTGTTCAGCTGTTTGTTTGTTTTTAAACAAATTTACCTGATTCTACACCTTCTGGACTGAACTAAGTACTGGATGCAATTTGTGATCTGAAACCCATACACTGTAGTTCTGTAGAGGAAAAGAAAAGCACTTGAAAATGCACACATTTGTGGGGGGGAAATGAGTGAAGAACAAGCACACATTTCTAAAATGAGCACAAACATGCTTTTGTCAATTGGGGCACGCATCCACTAATGTGTCCATTTGAAAAATTATTACGTTTTTTTCTTTGTTAAAAAGGCTGTATCAAATTGGCACATAACAGACTTGGAAGTAGCAAAATGAGGAAGATGCAGAAACAGAGTTGACATATCTGCCCATCCCTAGTCAACAAGAATAAGTTTACTGAGAACCATTGGCTCTTACATCCTCATGCAAGGATTCATTAGGAAAACTAAGCCTTATGAGGAACGGCTTGGCAGCTGTGTATGTTGAGCTTGGAGGACAGAAGACTGAGGTTATATCATGGCTGTTGTAAAATATTAGAAGGGATGTCATGTAGAACATGGAGTGGGCTTGTTTTCTGTTGCTTCAGAGACTAGAACACAAACCAATTCAAATTACAAGAAAGAGATTCCATCTAAACATTAGGAAGAGCTTCTTGATTATAAGCACTGTTCAACAGTGGAGTAGACTGACTTGGGGAGGGAGGGGGAGTCTTATTCCTTGGAGGTCTTTAAATAGAAGTTGGTTGGCCATCTTTCGTGAGTGCTTTAGTTGTATATTCCTGTTGAAGTAGATGGGTCTTTGTGGACCCTTCAACGTCTATATGTCTATAATTCTATCAAAATGCCCTCCCCACAGCAGATATTAACTATTGTGTAACAATCCTTTCTATACCAGTATCTTCCCAGCTCCCACTAATACTGGTTAATACAATAGCCATTTATATTTTTCTTAAACCAGTGTTAAAAGACACACACACACACAAACACACACACACACACCTAATGCTTTGGAAATGAAAAGCATTTCCCCAGTAGAGGTTTTGGCTAATGCTATCATTAGAGTGAGGCAGCTGCGTCAAGCCACTGAATTGAGTTGTCATTTCACTTTTAGGAAAGAGGAGAGGCTCTGGTGTGAATATCTTGTGTGCCGATTAAAATGCCCAGCATTGGGCGCTATGCACCATGAGTTCTTGGAAGAGGCACAATTTGCTGCTTTACCTCAAGCAGCCAAATTCCTTGTATGTGCCATTAGTTGGGAACAACTGTAGTCAAGAGAGAAGGTTAGAGGTTCCATTCCACAGTCAAGAGACAATAGCAGCAAGCACAGAGGAAACACACAGAGTCCAGTGGATCCCAGACTATGGTGATGCACGAGGTTAGTAAGTGGCATGGAAAACATCAATGCTGGGGGCTTAACTTGGAGGTTCCAAATGGAGGAAGGAGAGGAAGGCACTCTGGTAACCATACATACTTGCATGGATCACCTAGCAACCAGAAATGTGGAGAAGAAGGAGGTAGGAAACACAGATAATGAGGAGCTCCAAGAGGTAGTTTAATATGTTCTTATTTACTGCTTGCCAACATATTAACATTAAAACTAGCTTTAACTTGGAGACCCTTCACACTGCATAATTATAGTGCTATTATTTCACTTTAACTCCCATGGTTCCATCGTATGGAATCCTGGGAATGGTAGCTTGCACAGGCATTGCAGTACTGTAGCTGAGAATACCAAATGCCTCTTCCTAAACTGAAAATTGCAGGATTCCATGGGAAGGAACCATGGCAGTTAAAGTAGAAAGATAGCACTATAATTCTGTAGTAAGAATGTAGCTTAAGTGATTAGTAAATCAACGTGCATCACTGGAGCTGTTACTTTTCTTCCTCATATATTGCTTCCATTAGGTTCCATGGTAAAACTAAGACAAACCTTATAGTCTAAAGTCAGATGATGTCCCTATCCAGAACTTGGAAAAGTTCCTTGTTTAGATTAGAAGTCCCCAAATCCCACAGCCAGCAAGGTTCTGGTCTTTAAAAGGAATGTTTTCAAGCTCTGTCCATACTTATTAGAATTTTATAGATTCTGAATACTAGAGAGAGAGAGATGCTTACATCTTGATGTCTATCAGGGCCAATTCTTTTAACCTAGATCTTCTCCACCACCCACCTCGTTCAGGGCCCACGTGATCTCTTCACCTCTAAGATGAGACTGTTGCCATCTCTTTAGTAGCAGCTCTGCCTGTGACATGTGTGTGTTGTGCTATCTCACAGCCAAACTGTACCCTCCCAGGGAGGGAAACAAGCCCTTAATAAGAGTCAGCTGTGCTCAGATCATGGCCTCCTTGAATTAGTTCTGCTTTAGCATCAAAGACACGATAAACGGGAGGGCAGGCGCTTCGGGCCATTATCACTATAGTCCCTAGAATCTCACCCTGGTCTTACATATTTTCTTCCCTTTGAAGGAAAATTCTATCTGTCTTTCCATAATCTGTGAGCCCTTTGCTATTGTCAGCAAGAGGTACCTCAGAGGTGGTTTAAAAAGTCCTTCCTTGTTCTGTGGCAAGCTGAGGACTTTCTAACTCCTGACCTTAAGGAAATGGAAGAGTTCTCAAAGGAAGGCCTGATATGATCTCAGATACCATTAAACCCTCTGGACAGTAGACTGTCATTACATCCCTGTAGTCAAGTATGGTCAAGTACAACTATGAGCTGAACTCTCAGAGATCAAAAGGTGAATGGGAAACGGGGTAGGGGGGTAGGGGAGGGAACACTTTACAAGCAACCTAGGAGTAATTTTTATATTTACCTAACTCCTTTCTTGCTGCTTACAAACATTCCTAACACAATGATTACACAAAAATCCAAATAATACAGTAAATTTAAATACATAAATACATAATTTTATCTATATAAAATTAAGATTGGCTAGGGTTGCTGGAATCTGCAGTCCAACAATATCTAGAGAGCTGAAGGATTGCCACGTAGACCCAAGATAGAATTGCTGCTCTCTTCTATCTGTCAAGAGGCATAAGTGCAGGTCAGTAATGTAACCAGTTTCTCCCAGTACACCATGGCCATGCCTACATCACACAAACTTGGTTTGCTCTTCTCCTGAGCTACCTCTTTCATTTTTCAGTGTGACAGCATGTAGCCCACCTGAAGGTTAAACATGTGCTTCACTTCTTAACTGTTATCTGTGGCTGCTGCACCTTGGTCATCCTAAGGTAGAGCCAGGAGAACGAAGGGTATCAGTAAATTGTTATGCACTGAGTCTCTTATTATATTTTAACAGAGTAGAGAAAGAGGTACGTGCAGGATTTTCTGGCTAGCTTTAAGTACTATGCTGTCTGAGCTGAACAGGAGAGGACTATTTGGTGCTTTGCCTTAAACTAGTGGTTCTCAACCTTTGTTACCCTGATTTCTGGGGGTCCCGGGAGGGACGCCTAAGTGCGCTCCAAGTCTTACTAAGTTGGGGGAATTAGCAAGGAGCACAGGCTAGCAATACGAAAGGCAGGGTAACGTAGCAGGATCTTTAACCCTATGTTTACGGGATCGGGCTGTGACAAGAACTAGGCAAGTTGTTCAATTGAAAGATTTTATTGTATTTATTGTAATGTCCACAATTTGGCTCACACAGACACATGCACTCATACAAGAACTGTAGAAGTAGAAAGTGAGGAAAATTGATAGGGGTTTTAAGCAGATTTCTGGGGTGATACTCCACCTGATCCTGCAATCTGGGGGAAGAGAAATAGAGTTCGAAGTTTGGGTTTGTGGTTTCCCAGCACGTGGAGGCTGAGGCGAGGCTCGCCAAACCGAGCGGCAGCAGTTCAGGATGGAAGGCACGAGCGTTCCAGCAAGAACCTCAAGCTTGGGGTTCTTATAGGGAAGATTGTACCCGGAGGCTAGCCCTCTGCCGAGGAGAACAATAGGGATTTGAATGGAGGTAAAGCCTCCAAAAGGTCAAAATCAGAATTGATGAGATTTGGCCAGCACTGCCAACTGTTAGAACAGTATGCAGATGAGCAGCGCTTAGTGTTTGTATAGAGTAAGCAGTTCGGGGCTTAGAGCCCTTGCATTTGCCTAATGATCAGCCGTGTCTGGAGGGCACTACCGGCTGTGCAACAGATAGTTGTTTACTGGCCTAGTGTGCATAATTAAGGCCATGTGGCCATGCCTGCCTACACAGGCTTTCCGTGACCCTTTCAGACACGTGGAGTTCATTTTATGGAGTGCCACATGGAAATATTAACCATAACCAATATGAAATTGTAGACCTCGGGCTTGGGCCAGATAACTGCAGTAACACCTTAACCTTAACATTTTGTTTAGTGGGGATCCTCTGTAAATATAAATCTCCAAGGCTTAGATTTAGATTTAAATATTCAAATATTTATTTAAATATTCAAATACTAAATATTATATTAAATTGAATATTAAATAAATATTCAAATATTTAATATTATTTAATATAATATTAATAAATATTAAAGGCTTTTGGAGAATAAGGACCTTTCTGCACTATACTGTTATAGTGCTATTATTCCACTTTCAATATCCTGTGGAATTCTGGGATTTGTAGTTTACTGAGGCCAAACCTCTCTGGCTGAGTATTCTAAATGCCCCTCCCTAAACTGCAAACCCCAGGATTCCTTAAGATGTTGAAAGTGGAAATAATAGCACTATAACAGTGTAGTGCAGAAAGGCCCAAAGATTCAAATCCCCACTCAGATACTGGATGACTTTGTCCCTCTTGCTGCTGCTGCTGTTGGTATCTAGCAGCAGGGCTTTGTGAGGGATCTGCAGACCCCCAGAGGTCTCTGGACCCCAGGTTAAAAACCACTGCCTTAGGCAGCAAAATATCTTGGGCTGACCTTTTCATGAAGATTTCTCTGTGGTTCTGTTGCTGCTGCTGATGATGATCTTTTCATTGTTCTTGGTTTTCTGAATGGCACGTTTAAAACTTTTCACTTCTGAAAGCTTTTGAAGAATGTTGTTAGTTTCCATTCCTGTCACTGAGTGGAGAGGAATTCTACAATCTGTGGTCTACATGCGCACATATGAAGAGCCTTTGTGTGCCTCCAGATCCTCCTGTCTAGAACTCCATCACATGCACAAAAGTCAACTAATAACAAGGTCAGATCTTCAGTAACTTCCTAAAGGCATCACCTTCTGTTTAAGTACATATGGGGGCCATACCTGTTAGCTTTGAAATTGCATTTGTACAAAACTGGACATGAGCATCTACATTTTATAGTTACATTTTCATAAAACCTTTAATGAGTCCCTTGTTGATAGGAAGGGCATGTGTGGTCCATAGTGGTCACATGTGGGGGGATAGAAAACAGGCCAAGTGTAACACTCAGACCACACTTACCCTCAACAAAAGAGAGGTTTCCTTGCCCTGCTATAAATACAGAGAAGCACAAGAGGTTATCTTATATCAATTCATGCAATTGATCCATCTAGCTTAGTATACTCATAGCAGCTCTTAGGTTTGTGACAGGTATCTTTGGCAGCCCTACCTGGTAATATCAGGAACTGAGCTTGGGATTTTCTGCATGCAAAGCATGTAATCCCACCCCTAAACTATGGCCATTTCTGCACTAGACAGTTATAGCTCTATTATTCCACTTTCAACATCCTATGGAATCCTGGGGTTTGCAGTTTCAGGAGGGGCCGGTCAGCCCCTCCCTAAACTGCAAACCCCAGGATTCCATAGGATGTTGAAAGTGGAATAATAGCACTATAACTGTCTAGTGCGGAAATGGGATATGTCTCCTGTCTACTTCCCTAGGCTCACAGAACTCAGTGGACCTCACTGAAATCTCACTAAACTCAATGGACCTTACTGATGAACTATGCCTATGCCTGAGATTGATATTATTATTATTATTATTATTATTATTATTATTATTATTATTATTACTACTACTACTACTACTACTACTACTACTACTATTATTTGAAGGGGGCATTTCTCAGGTGTTACTAGTCACCCAGACATCATATTCCCATTATTTTCAGGAACTAGGTCCTTGGGAAAAGAGGGTATACACATCACACAATGATAGCAATTTGATCTTAGTGTAACTGCAATAGTTCCATCCTGGGGAATCCTTGGTAGCCCTAGGTTGTTTTTGCAGTCCTTGATCCTTCCAGATTCTCTCAGGTGAATGGAGGAATTGATCTTCCTGGAAGCAACTAGGTGTGGCAATTTCCCCTTTAGATTGGTCACAGGATCCTCTGTACTGCTTAATATTAAAGAAAATATCTGTTTTTCAAAATCAGAAGCTACTCTACATCCATTTCCATTTTGAGTTTTTGGCATTTGAGTCTGGACATATGACTACCCAAAGGTGCCACAGACAGAAAATGTGTGCCTGCTGCAGTTGCTCATCCTTTCACTGTGCATATTTTCATACAGGCATATTCTGAATGCTGTTTCTGAATTTGGAGGCCATAATCATGCCTTTTGTAGACAAACAAATATTGCAAATATTTCAGTGCCTCCAAGATTTGGTGAGGAGGAGGAAGAGGAAGAGGAGGAGAAGGCTGTTGATGGTGGTGATTTTACATAATTAAGGGCTAAAATCCAGTCAAATTTGCCCCTTATCCCTTAAAGTATTTTTTACTTTAAAGTAAATTTTTAAAAAATGATTTAAAAAATAATTTTACCCTTTTTTAAAATTAAGAATATTTTAATGTGATGTTGTTTAATTGGGTTTTAATTTTTCTATTATTCAGCTTTTTAGCTTGCTTTTAGCCTTTACTTACTTACTTTGAGCCCCACGTCAGGAGGAAGTGTCATGGGCCAGGACTTGGCTTCCCCATGTGAACATGGATAAGAACTGTCTTCTTGAGGGAACAATAGTTTTCCTTGGGGGACATGAGACTTGGCAGCAGAATACATTTCTTACCAAAATGTTCTATTCTAGCCTTTTCAAGCAGCATTAGTTGGCTGGAATTCCTGTCTGTAATTTAAATAACACATCCTGTATTTTTGAAAGGCCACCATGACTTCTTCCTTGAAATAATCATAAAATAGCCAGAGGGTGAAACCCCTCTCATTTCCATCACAGATATTTATTTTAATTCATTATTTCTCCCAGCTTCATAATGATAAATAACTTTTTTGCTCTCTCTGGTCTGTCAGCCACATGGCGCAAGCCGCGCTGTAGTTCAGGGAACATCTTTCTCCTCCCATCATCACAACTAGGAGTCTGTCTCACTGGTGTCCATATAAGTAGGGCTAAGTCACACAGTGTGGCATATTTCACAACAAACACTACTTGTTTCACTAACCGGAGGAAGGAAGCTCAAGAGAACAGGGGGAAAATCACAATAAGGGCAGAAAGCATTATCTGCATTCTGATCTGACTTTATCACATTATTATCCTGTAGCAAATATGATACTATGATTCCGCTTTAACTGCTGTGCCAATATCTTACAGAATTCTGGGATTTGCAGTTTAGGGAGGGGTATTTAGAATTCTCACCCACAGAGTTCTAGGGTTTTATCATACTAGCCTGTTGTCTTGCAGCAATTGCATTATTTAAGGAAATGAAAACATACTGGTATAGAATAAATCACTATCACACCATCTCTGCAATAACACTATGGTGCAGGTTTGGCGATGTATGTTATTGCAATTGGTCTTCCACACCACTCCCCTGACCCTACCTCCCTTCCCATGTCCACACTACCTAGCACATGTGCTATTTTTTCCCCCTTATTCTTCTTTGGACAACTTCAGCATGTCAAGAGACTCCCTCTCCATCCTTTTGGCATTGTGTTTTCCTGTTGTGCCACCATTTTGGCATTTCACTTTTCCAGAGTCATGGTTGGTTTTCTTTTGTGCTGTAATGGTATAATTGCAGTGTGCTGGCAACCACTAGGGCAGCAAGCAAGTGCATAGTTATACCAAAAGTTTTTTAAAAAATACTGGGGAACAGTATTGTTCACCTGCACCATGATGTCCTCTTTGTCCAGAAACCAGAAGTTCATGAGCTCACCCTGCTTGTGGACATTGAGGGTGAAAAGGGAGAACAACACTCACTGACACCAAATGACTGCCAAAGTATCAGAATGGCAGGGGGATGAAAGGATTGCATGAATAGGCAATACTGGAAAAGCATTATTGGAGACATTCACAGGCATTTCTCATAAATGAAAAGAGATAACCCAATAATGATGGGAATGCAATCCAACAATGGGAGAGTGATAATGCTGTTGTTGTTGTTGTCTTTATTAATATACCACTTTTCTCCTTGAAAGAACTCAAAGCATCATGTGATGAGGAGAGATGAATCACAGAACTAAACTGGTGCAATTGTGCAACAAACCAGGGTGAGATAAAGCCCCTAGGGTCTCTCCAAACTACATGCTAATTATCTAGCATGAAAGGGCCCTCAGTCTCATAAACTGGCTGGGCAATGGTCTGATATCATAACATTACCTACTTGGCTCCTCACTTATTTAGCATCTACACCATATATTGGTCAACTATGCTAATGTCATACAGCAGTGGAAAGGAAAGGCACCCAGTGCCTTATTTCTTTCCCAGCCACAGCACCCATGGCCGTCTAACTCCTGCCACCACTCCCTACAAAGTTACACAGGTGTAGTGTGCCAACAGGATTCCACCCTGTTTGGAAAAATAGTACTCAGTGTGCAGATCAGAAGCAGCAGCCCATAATGAAGGGAAGGAAGAAACATTCCTATGAACTTCCCATTTTGCTTTGACAGTTTTCCTGACTGAAAATTTTGCACAGCTTTGACATTTTGTACTAAAGATCCTTTTGGGTCTTGGAAGTGCAAGAGAAAGACACTCTTTCAGATGAGGCAAAGGTATCTATAGGTTTCGGTGCTTGTTGCTGTAGCTCTTGTGTATGTGTTCTAAAAATAAAATAAAAATGTCAGACAAAAGCAACATAGAACTGTGTCTTTTGTTCCAAGTATGTCAGCCAGAGTAGTAACAATATTTTGGGGGATTAAATTTGTTCTGCTATCTCAGTTGGGGATAGCTAGTTGCTGTTGTGTGCCTTCAAGTTATTTCCAATTTGTGGTGACCCCAAGGCCAACACATTATAGGGTTTTCTGGGGATAGATTAGTCTTTTTCTTTTTTTTTCTTTTTTTTTCTTTTTTTTTGGTACAGGTGAATTTCATACACATCAGTTATACTTCGATTCTATAGTAGCCTCCATTTTTAAAAAAAAATGCTTAAAATCTCAAATTTATCTTAGTATGTAATTTTCTATATCATAGGAATATTTGTATACAACTTTCCCTGATATGTGCATTGGGTACACAACTTCCTCTAATCTAAGTACTTTTGTATGCAAAGTTTGAGCCAAAAACTCTATTGCAAAATTTGTAGAAGTGTACAGTCCTAACAATAACTATGTTCTGGATGAAAATTAGTCCAAGAAAGGCAAACTACTTACTTAAAAATGCAAACCAAAAGAAATTCCCGCATCCCTCCTCTCAGTGATCAAAATTCACTGAAACTTATACAGAATATAGCATCAATACATACTGGGGATATGAAGAATACGCATTCAGTTTTACATCCTCAACATTTCAGACATCTCACTGAGGGAATTCACTTTATAACTTTTTTCCCAGAAAATTCATTTGCTGAAAGATAAGGTTTTTTTTCTGTGCTGTATTTTTGCAAAGGCAAGAGGGGATTTTGTACAAAGAATAGATTCCTTCCTGTGCAGAAAATGGGGGGGGCGTGCAGAGGGCACATATACTTTTGCACAAATTTCCTAAAAGATGTGCTAAAGGTGGTCCTAAATTGCACTCCTCCCCCACAAAAAAAACCCTCTTACTGAGCTACATGGAGGAAACTGGAAATTATTCATTCTTGCTTGTGAGAATGAAATAAAGATAAACATGCAAATAGCACAGTTGAAGAATTCCCCTCAAGTTAAATAGTCATCGTTATGTTTATTTTATGGGGATTGGACTATTTCTGTGTTTATGACATTTATATGCCAAAAGTTCCTCTGAACTGTTCTCAGGAAACATACTCTAAATCCAGTAGCTAATTCCAGCTAGAGTAGACCCACAGAACCAGTTGCCGAACAGTAAATCAGCACACACGTACTATAAATCCAACTAATTCAGTAAGCGTTGTTTAGTTAGCACTGGCAAACTGGGTATAATTTAGGACCACTTTAAAAATGCTTCTTAAAAACCAATGCTTTTAACCAGAACCAAACTGGAGTGTTGCCGCAAACAAACAAATTACAACCCATGAATTTAAAGCAGAACTAAAACTAAACTTTGAATGGTTCATCTGCCAGCACGTAAGAGTCTAGAGCAGTGGTTCTTAACCTGTGGTCTGAGGACCTCCAGGGATCCTCACAGGGGGTCTGTGAAGGCTTGAAGAAATGTTATGAGTTTTTAGGAAAGAAAGAAAGAAAGAAAGAAAGAAAGAAAGAAAGAAAGAAAGAAAGAAAGAAAAAGAAGGAAGGAAGGAAGGAAGGAAAGATTTATTTGGAATCATATCAATAAAAATATTATAATTAGAAGTGTGTGCATCTACTTATTCCTCCCTTCTCTCCAGATTTGATGATCTTTGATAAGCAACTTTAAAAAAAATATTTGGTGCACTTTAGTGTTTTAAATCTTGAGTTAAGTCTTGCTGGTACATGGCAACAAAACATATTTAAAGGGGTCCATGGTAAAGAAAAGGTTAAGAACTGCTGCTGTAGAACAACATAGCCTCCTATTGTTCCAGTTTGACAGGGGGAGTCCCAGTTAATCCACTATCATCCCACTGCTTTTATAGTGTCCCAGTTTCTCTCTCTTCCTCCTTCCACTTTCACTCCTTGTTCTAGGCTTATTCAGTTACTGCAAAATCAGGTCAAATTGGCAAAGTAGTTTGCAATCCCTCAACTAAGTATATGGGAGCAGTGGAGGTGGACTATTCTCCTTCCCTGTAGGCTAAATGAAAAGTTAACTGCTGCAGCCTTTTCTTCCTTATTAACAACTTCTGCCATCTTGATCCCACCCTGATTTTATTTGGTTACATGTGTCCCAATTTTTCCTCTGTGAAACATCAGAGGGTATGGAACAATATGTGTTGAGGTTAGTATGCCAATATGGTCACTATTGCTTGGAAGATACAGAGCTCTTAGCTGAAGAAAAGACACAGTGTAGACAAGAACTACAACCCATCTTCACACTATCTAGGCCTTTTGCTTTGCATAAGTCAGAATGATATTTTTAATGAGAACGCAAGGATTTCCTGCTTGCTATAACACTGTTTCAGGAATACCTCAGAATACTGACAAGACCCAAGTCTTAATTTTATGTCTCTAGTTGGAGTGTATGAAGATAAGAATCAGTCACTGTCACTGAATTCTTCCTTTGGTGTTACAGATGACTTAACAGTTTTTCAGTGACTAGGGTTCATTTTAGATAACCTTTAGATGTTCCAGTTCTAAGGAATAGATTTCAGATCTGTGTTTCTACTTGCACTTCTGTGAAGGTCTTTAAAGTAGTTACTGGTGGTCCTTGGAAAGCTGTGAGATCACATGGTGTTGGCTTTGCTCCCTGTTTCCAGCTGCTTAATTACATTAAAAGCAGCTAAAAATATAGTACATTCTTTCCTAACATTGCTTTTCCATGTAAGCAATTGCTGAAAGTCACCACCAGGCATATAACAAGCTGGAAGGGAGGAGGTCCATACCATTGCAGGAAGAGTGGCCACTCCACCTAGAATGGGATAAAAAACTTTCAAGATATACTGTCAGCATTTAGAAGTGTTGTCTCTCATTTAAACATTCCTCTACGTTAGGTCAAATAGATAACCATTATTATTAACAAATAGCAACATGCCCCTTCTACTTCTACTGCATCCACAATAATACCCTGTTTCCTGTGTCCCAATCACCTTACAGATTTCCATTAAATGTCCCAAAATTGCTCTGCAGATGGAAAAGGGTATTACTTATCTCTAGTAGCCACCAGTTACTTCTTACAGTTGTCTGCTCAACTCATGTTTGTTTCCCCTTTTGCAGGGAGAATCTGTTTTCCCAGGTACTGATTGTAACATAAGTTTTTTATGGGCCTTAGATGAATTTAAAATACTTTCTATATGACACTCAGGATACAAGCGTATCAGTGTCATACACAGGCATAAATTCCCTTACATATTTATTTGTACTTTTGGGGTCTTTGTACAGTGGACATATTCATTTTGTGATTGCATCAGTGCAACCATTCCATGTGGACCTAAATGCTATTGTTAAGGCCTAGAGTAGAGTGATTGAATCAACTGGATTTGCCTATGTGTTGCCTCACCATTCAATCAACTGATTGGGACTAACCAATAGGATTCCAGCCACAGAGCTGCACATTCCTGGATCGTAAGTAGTTGCCAATGCCTTCAACAAAGTGCTTTATGCACTAGGATTGCAGAAACAATCATTTCACATTTACTTTTGCACAGTGGGATAACAAGCAGGCACACTGGCAGATATATAGGCCATTTCTGCACTACACTGTTATAGTGCTATTATTCCACTTTCAATATGCTATGGAATCCTGGGTTTGCAGTTTAGTGAGGGACATTTAGAATTCTCAGTTATAGAGCTCTTTGGCCTCAGTGAACTACAAACCCCAGAATTCCACAGGATGTTGGAAGTAGAATAATGGTACTATAACTGTGTAGTGTGGAAATGGCCATAGTCTGTTGCACAATGTTGGTATTCAGCAGAAGGACAGTATAATGAAGTCATCATGCAACTATGTGATTGCAGATTTCCATGATACGAGAATGATGTATGAGTACAGCATCAAAGTAGTCAGTGTTAATTAGTTAATTATATCCTGGAATATTATTCAAAGAAAATTATATGGTAACAATTCTGATGTATGGGAAAACATTCTCAGACCAATATGCTCACTTACTACAGGCAATATAGGAAAAATACTTGTGGAAAATGTTTCATATAGCAACCAGAATTACTACTCATCAGTGTCATTCTTATAAAACTGTTACTACTCCAACAACTGTGCTAGGACCACTGTTGCCATGTTGTATATAGGTCTGTGTGTAACCACTACTAGGTTCCAAGGGATTAGTCAGAATTACACATATGAGACAGATGAGAGCTGGCCAAAAATACTTTTTGTGATGGAGAAAAAAAAATACAATGGGTGTCCCCAAGGGAATTAATTACAATAAAGTAGTTGCTAGCTATTTGTAGCCATTTATTGGTTTTTCAGCATGTAATGGCAGGGCACAGATTACACTGAGACCATGCTAAGATTATATATTTTTTCCTCCAAAGTGAATGCATTAATTTAATATTTTCTCCTCGTGGAATATTAATTTAATAATAATTAGAACAATTACATTCAAATAACAACCATCTTGAAAATAAAATGTTGATGCAAACATAAAAAGAGCCATTGCATGTCAATGAGTTCCCCAGAGTGTTACATTTACAAGGAAATAAAGACTATAAATGTAGCATTATAGAGCAATAGGCATGATGGCCAACAGATTTTTAAAGTTTATTGAATACTGATGACATTTGTTAGCTTGTCTATGGTGGCCTGTGGTTCAAGGAGGCATGGAGAAGTGAGGATTGCCTCACCTGGGCCCTTTTCGCATGGTATTTTCCATGCAAAAGAGGGCGTGGAGCGTCGCGCGATTGTGAGGAGTGATCTGCATGACAAACTCACAATCGTGCGATGCTCTAGGGGCCGGCAGGCGCTGATTGTGCACCTTTTCATTTTCGGCTAGAAGCTGAAAATGGTGCGCGATCACGCATTGCTTCCGGGTCCCGCACACACTTACCTGGTATGCAGAGCCTCTGGAGCCACGCCGGTTGTGCTTCCTGCCCCAGCACAGCCTGGGAAACTCCCAGGCTGCACTGTGGAAGGAAGAGGCAGGGCTCTCATGTGAGCAGGCAGATTGTGCAGAGCTGAAGCAGCTCAGATGCGAGAGCTTCTCGCAGGAGGCTGTTCGCACGATCCCCACAGCCCAGCACCGGAAAAAGGTAAGGTGTGGAAAGGGCTCTGGTGAGGTTCCCTCTTCCTGCTCAGACCATGAGCTGCTGGTACTACTGGTTGAATCTGAATTTGCTAGATGTGAAAGTTTTCATCAACCACATTACTTCATCTGGTGCTGAAAACCCAAAACTTTCATATAACTTCAGACTAACATGGTACAGTGACTTGTGTTTTGGACTAGAAGTTGGGAGACCAGCATTTGAATCCCCATTTAGCCATGGAAATCCACTAGGTAACCAAAGACAAGTCACACTCTCAGCCTTAGAGGAAGGCAACGGCAAACCTCCTCTGAACAAATCCTACCAAAGAAAACCCTATGAGGAGATTGCCATAGATGTGGCCATTTCTGCATGGTGTAGCAGTCCTGCGATGGGGATACAATGGCAGTGGTCCACAGATTGTGCTTTCACATGATGTCATTGTAGTCCCTCTGCCAACCCATCCCCACCCATCACAATTGTGGGATATTCGTTTAACAAAAGAAATCTGTTAAGCACCCACAGTCATGCAATGGTCCCATCACTGTTGGCCATGTGGAAGGGACAGAAGTGCAATCATACACTTCCTTCCCCAATGCAGCATGCGAAAGAGGCTGGCCGCACTACAGAAGGAAGGCATGTGTATCTTGCGCTCCCTTCTATAGGGAGCTGGCTGGATGCAGAGGGGAGCATTCACATTGTGCTCCCTTTCTGGCAAAGGTGCTGCCAGGATCATGACAGGAGGACAACAGAAGGAGGTACAGTGTGGAAATGGCCTCAAAGCTAATTTAAAGGCTGATTACCTTATGGTTACGTATTTATTTAATGCAGTTGTTTATTAAAATACCTATGTATTGCTCTATCTATGGCTATTATCCAACCTGGTGCTTTCATTGGTAGGCTGTTCCTAGTGGAAGCAGGCAATTTCCCTTCCCTCCTGCAGCCCTCCTAAAAATCTGTTACAGGGAGGGTGGATTTAATTCAGACACTGCTGCAAATATCGTATTACATTTGGCTCATTACAGACACAGCAGCTCAGAAATTCCACAAATAAACTAGCTCCTCTGATATTGGGATGTAATTCTTCACTAATTACATTCCTGAAGGAAGAAATGAATAATTTTAACAATTTTCTTTCCTCTGCAAGAAAATCTTCAAGTACAGTAGTTTTTGAAAACTATTCCTAGTTCAGAACTTATTCTGTGCAAAATTTGTATGGTTTTTTATGATAGAAAATATTTCTCCATAGAAATATAATCTCCTGCCTAGAAAATATGATGAAAATGCTGCTTTTTGTGTGTACAAGTGTGCATGTGTGTGTGTGCGCGCGCGCACACACACACACACACACACATAAATTTTGCACAAATTTGCACAGAGAAAGTGCCCAACTATAGCATTTTTCTGCATAGGAAACAAGATTGTATGCACAGAAGATAATATTTCTCTGCAGAAATATCATTCCCTGTGTAGAAAGTTTTATTTCCTGTGCAAAAAATGATGTTTTTCAGCCAAAAAAAGAGCACATTTTGCACAGATTCAGAAAATGCTATCTCCCTCTTGCTGTCTCTTACACATACCCACAGCAGTGTAAACATGATGCCATGCAGGTTTAAAGGAATTCATCACAGCCATTATAATTATTTTGTAAAATAGCCTTCCTTTTTTGGGGGGGGGGGAAGAAATGTGTATTTCTTAATCAGTACATGTCCTTCCATACAGTGAAGAAAAAAATAGAAAGGAGGACTACCTCTCAGCCATGCTTTCATGAGGCAAGAGGCTATGCTGACGGCAGCAGTGCTCGTAGTAGGGTCTCCCATGTCAGGCACGCATTTGCTGAGGAGCCAGACTAAATGTGTCAAACAGCTACTGGGCAGCAGCAGTAATGGAGGAGGGGAGAGACACTGGCAGAGGATCTCTCAGAGACAATGGTAGAGGCACCATAGCTAATATTTGTTAGTACTATGCAGAAGCAGGTATGGTAAAGCCCTTATGAATGTCTTCAGAAAGATACTGGTGTACAGCACCGGACAACTACAAGTACCACAGTGGCTAATGATGCAAGCTCAGAGGTGAAAGGAATGTCCGAAGCTTCATGACACATATTATGGGAACATGGAATGTGAGAAGCATGAATAAGAAGAAGCTAGACATAGTCAAAACAAAACAAAATGAAGGTATAAACATTGCAATATTTGGGGTGAGCAAACTGAAATGGACAGAATAGAATCTTTTGGATCAGATAATTACACAGTGTTTTACTCAGGAAATGAAAAATTAAGAAGAAATAGGGTGGCATTAATAGCAAGGAGAGATGTAGCAATAGCTGTCAAGGGCCTAATACAAAGTCTGACCAAATCAGATCAGTAAGACTTCTGGGAAATCAGTATAAGTTTCTGCTCCAACTACAGAGGCAGAAGAAGAAGAAACTGAAAGCTTCTATACAGGAGCTGATCACACACCACAATAGGATTTCTTGTTAATCACAAGTGAAACAGAGCAGAATCAAAGATTGTAGGAAAATTTGGCCTAGGGTCAAAAAATGAAGGAGAGCAATTGACTGAATTTTGTGAGGCCAACAGTTTGTTCATCACATATATACGCTTCAAGCAACCCAAGAGGCAACTGTCAGCACAGACATCACTTAATGGTCAATAGAGAAATCAAATAGATTATATAAATAGAAGAAGCTCCATTCTCTCTGCAAAACCAAGATCCAGAGCAGATTGTGACAAAGACTATGAAATACTAATATCAAAAAGTGGAATAAAGCTAAAGAAGAACACTGAACCAACCACTGTGCCAAAATACAAACTCCACTATTATGTCTAATTTATTAGGAACCAGAAAATCTCTGGATTGAAGTCAAGGATATTGTCAGAAAGAAATAGAAAAGAGATACAATTTGCAGCCAGGAAAGAAAGAGAAGCCTCAATAGGTAACAGATAAAACTCTTCAAGCAGGTAAGGATAGAAGAGAAGCAAAAGTAAAAGGTAACAGAAACAGAGTCAGAACCCTGAATACAACTGCTCATCAACTCG
Organism: Iguana delicatissima; assembly: GCA_948472985.1. Lineage (NCBI taxonomy): Eukaryota > Metazoa > Chordata > Lepidosauria > Squamata > Iguanidae > Iguana > Iguana delicatissima. Next base: position 622,448 of record CAOKZL010000187.1, on the reverse strand, counting down.
TGCACAGGGACAAAGAGAACTACTATAATAATCAATGCAGAGAAATAGAAGATGGCAACAAAAAAGAAGAAGCAAAGGTCCTCTTCTAAAGATCAAAGAAATAAAGGGAAAGTTAAACCAAGAGTGGAGATGCTCTATGACTAGCATGGGAACATATTACATGACTGAGTAGGAAAAAAAGAAGATGATGGAAATAATACATAAAAGATATGATAGGATGACAGATTCATTCAAGGAAGAACCATGTGAAAATGAACATCCAGTTTTAGAAAGTGACATGGAAGCTACACTTAAGAGTACTTGGGAGAAATAAATCACCAGAAATAGATGGCACACCAATAGAGTTGCTTCAGGTTGTAGAGACAGAGTCTACTCTAGTTCTAACTGAAATCTGTCAACAAATATGGAAAAAATAATAATGTCCCACAGATTGGAAATGCTCAATATACCATCTAATACCCACGAAAGGAAACATCAGGGATTGTAATAATCACTGGACAATTACATTAACTTCTCATGCACACAAAGTGATGCACACAAAATTTTACAACAAAAACTTTTTCCCTATACGGAGCAAGGCATTTCAGATGTCCAAGCTGGATTCAGGAAAAGAGGAGGCACTAGGAATCACATTGCAAACATACATTGGATAATGGAGCACACCAGAGAATTTCAAAAGAAAATCAACCTGTGATTTATAGATTATAGCAAAGCCTTTGATTGTGTAGACCATGAAAAACTATGGATCACTTTTAAAGAAATGGGTGTGCCACAACACTGATTGTCCTGATGTGGTAGCCTGTACTCAGGACAAGAGTCTACCACCACGACAGAATACAGAGAAATGGAATGGTTTCCAACTGGCAAAGAGGTCAGGCAAGGAGGCATTTTATCACCCTATCTGTTTAAATTGTATGCTGAATATACCAGTGTAAATTAGAATTAGACATGGAGGAAGAAGGCATGAAAACTGGAGGGAAGAAAAGCAACAATTTAACATGCTGATGATACCACACTACTAGCAGAAAATACTAGCAGAAAATACCAAAAGCTTGGAACAATTACTGAAGAAAGTCAAGAAAGAAAGTGCAATTAGAGATTTACAGTTTAACATTAAGAAAACAAAAATACATCTGACAAGTTAAGGACCAGGCACTGTCAGAAATGGCAGGGGATTGGACTGGGTGGCCCCTGTGGTCTCTTCCAACTCTATGATTATATGATTTTTTAAAAATGGAACCCATATACATGCTGTATCCTGGTTGCTTGCAGGTGGCCAGAATTGGGGTGAAGCCCTCAGCCATCATGGAGCAGAAGGGAGACTTCTTCCTGATCTGCAACAGCTGGCAGTGGCACTGTCCCTGCAGCCAGGGTTAGAACAAAGCCTTGGCAACCGCAGAACAAGTTATGCTTCTCAGAGGAGGCTGCTTGCCACTCTGTGATGGCTCACAGCAGTACTATATCTCTGTCCCAGTTCCTCCTGAGCAGCTGGTGTTGGGACAAAGATGTAGGCCATTGCAGAGTGAGCAGCACTTCTGGAAAGGGGGACTGCTTCCTGCCCTGCAATGGCTGACGGTGGCAGTGTCCCTGTCCCAGTTGCTAGTGAGCAGCCAGGGCTGGGATGAGGCCCTTGACCATTGCAGAGCAGGTGAAGCCTCTGTGCAGAGGGAGGCTGCTCCGTACTCCTCCCTTAGACAAAAAGAACTGAGAAAACAGTGGACCTCTCACTAAAAAAATGGTCCATGTCTATAATTTAGCATGGTCAAAAGAGTGGGCTGTTGAAAAGTGAAGCACTGAAAAATTGGGAATAGGTTTACAGTTGAACATTAAGAAAACAAAAATAGTGACCACAGATGATTTACATAACTTTAAAGCAGAGGATGAAGACATTAAAATAGTTGAAATACCATATTTGCCAGTGTATATGATTCATCTGTGTATAAGATGCACCCCATTTATACACTGGCAAATACTATTTGTTGGAGTGTAAGACATATCAGTGTATGAGACACACTCCATTTTCAAATATTATTTTTTTTTGGGGGGAGTGGGTCTTATACACCAGCAAATATAGTACCTCAGTTGTCATTAATCAGAATAGTGATTGCAGTCAAGAAATTAGAAGACTAGGAGTTGGAAGGGCACTATGAAGAAAGCAGACAAGATCCTGAAGTGTAAAGATATATCATTGAATACTAAAGTTAAAGTCATCCAGGCCATCATATTTCCAGTTTCAATGTATGGTTGTGAAAGCTGGACAGTGAAGAAAGCTGATAGGGAGAAAATCAACTCCTTTGGAATGTAGTGCTAGAGGAGAGTTCTGTGGATATCCTGGCCTGCTAAAAAGGCAAATAAATGGGTCCTAGAGCACATCAAGGCTGAACTCTCCTGAGCAGCCAAAATGACTAAACTGAGACTGTCATACTTTGGACATATCATGAGAAGACATGCTTACTAGAAAAGACAATAATGCTTGGTAAAGTAGAAGGCAGTAGGAAAAGAAAGAGACCACATCACAGATGGATAGACTGAATCAGTGAAGCCACAGCCCTGGCTCTGAAAGCCCTGGGCAGGGCTGTTGATGAAAGAGTGACTGAGAGGTCTCCCCTTCATTGGATCATTATAAGGCCATTTCTGCACTAGCTTGTTATAGCACTCTTATTCTACTTTCAACATCCTATGGAATCCTGGGGTTCCATAAGATGTTGAAAGTGGAATAAGAGCACTAAAACAAACTAGTGCGGAAATGGCCTAAGTTGAAGTCAACTTCAAGGCACTTAACAACAAAGTAGTTATAGTATTTTGGTGCCCATGCCATACCGCCTGTAGTGATCCGAGCAGGACTCCCAGTTCTAGACAGCTATTAAATGTCAAAACGTTGTCTTGCTTTTAACAGATTTGAACATCATCTTATGCTACATTCTTTTGGAACAAATAGAGCATTAAAACCAGAAAATGTTCTGTGGTTCATCCAGAACTATTCCTTCTCTTCCGCATCTCAAGCTTTGTTGCCAATGTGTATGGCTCTCAGATGCAGCTGAGGAACATGGGGGAAGATTTCATATAGACTGCAGACCTCATTTCAGATACTCCCCCCCCTCATATTTTAATTCTGCAAGAAACTGAATACATAGACTTCAGGGTCATGTCCAGGTTAATAACGGATAACAGTTCAGAATGTTCTGCTTAAAAAATGAGTTTTCACCTAGTGTTTTTCTAGTACTGTGAGGAATTAAGAAAGAAAAACCAACCTACTTCAACATATCTATCCATTATGTAATTCTCTATTATGAGAGACAGGGAGGGAGAAAGTTGCCCCATAAAGTGAAACAGAAACCATTTATGCATTTGTTACCAAACATTGAGAAATATTTGCAACTGTGGCCAAGATCCTGTATCAGCTACTAAAGGCTTATCCAGAAACAAAAAATGAAGGGAAAAGTCCCCGGAAGTATCAAGACTTTCCAATTCTTTTGGATTGATTATATAGTCAGTTGTCCAGATTCACTAGGGTTGGGGTGCAAGACCCCCACAAAAGTGGGGAAAAAACAAGTATCAAAATGGGTATGTGTCTGTGGGAAGGAGGTAAGGCATAGCAAAGAGAAAGGGCACCTAGCATCCAAACCAGGTCAGTGAAAGGAGAAGGAAGAGGAATGAACTGGCACCGTGGCCCTATACTTCCTCTTTCTTGCCCATCTCCTTCCTTGAGTGTGTGGGGCATCAGAAAGGGGTTTGTGGTGCTGAGAAATCAGGCTGCAAGCTATCCTTAGCTGGCCAGGCAGCTGATGGTGATAAAAGAGGAGGAGGACCTGATCACAGCTGCCCTGGAAAAGAAGCGCCTGAGGTTGAGGGGCAGGGGTTAGAGAAACTCGCGAATAATCAAATCTGTGAAAGTTAAACCTGCAAATGTGGTAGACTGACTATGGCCCTTTCCACACCTTACCTTGTTCCGGCACTAGGGTGCGGGGATCACGCAAGCAGCCTCTGCTGAGAGGCTCTCCCTTTCCTGCTGCTTCAGCTCTGCATGAGCTGCCTGTTCACATGAGAGCCCCGCCTCTTCCTTCCCAGGCTGCACTGGGGCAGGAAGCATGACCGGCCTGGCTCCAGAGGCTTTGCACGCCAGGTAAGTGCATGCAGGGCCCAGGAGCAATGCGTGATCGCACACCATTTTTGGCTTCTAGCCAAAAATGAAAAGGGACTTCTGTCCAAGATGTCAGCGCAGCTGGTAGCCTGAACCACTGGCTCAGGACTACCTGCTGTGAATCTGCAGGATAACATCTTCCAGGGGCCCTGGGGCCCCCTAAAATAACTCCTCCTTAGAAGATAGGGGGAGCAGAGCAGCTCACATGTGCCGGATTGTCCTGACACCAGCAGAGAAGGAGTGGAGGATCTGGCATGGAAAGGACGGAGGACATTGCTGAATGCCGTGGATTCACAGCCGGCTATGCAACTGACAAGCACCGGCAAGAACTTTTTTTAAAGAAGAAGGATATAAGCTAATAATCCAGTTGAAACAGCGAGCTGATGTCAAACCAATTGGAAACCTGTATGTATTGTTGGAGTAGTCTGTCATGGCGGAGACTCGTGGCTCAGAATAAAAAAGAAGGATGTGACAAACTCAGTGAGTGGAGAAGTGACTTTTCCCTCCCCTGGAAGCGCCTGGTCGAGCTTCCCCACTTCATTTTAGAGTGAGAGCATGAACTTTTAAGCAGCATTTCTGAAATTTAACTGTGCTTTTTTTACTAAGATTTTAGGCTATCAAGACTTACGTATTGTTTTAAAACTGTTACTTTTACTGAAGAAGAAAGGGGGAGCAGAAAGGGATTTAAGGCAGAGATTTTAAAACTAGAAGGGGAGGAAAGATGATGAGGATGGAGTCTGGTTTGGGAGAGTAACTTTTTACTGTTTTTGATCTTGAAAAGCATCTGGATGTTCTTTTCTTATCTGAAATAAAACTGAAATATTTGGAAGGGCTCACAGAGGATTAGCCTCAACAAGAGAGGTGAAGAGGCAAGAGAAAATTTGGGGAACATTTTAAAATAGGTTTGGAATTATAAGAGCAAATGAACTTGAAAGGAACCTGAAAAGAAGAATGAACTGAAGGGAAATTGACTTGGAAGTAGAAATAAGGTCAAAGGAATTGTAAATAGAATAATGAACTTTTAAGGGAATATGGGGCAAGGATGAATTTTTGCTTTTTATCTTACTTATAAATGAACCTATTAACGAACCTTTAATGGTTCTATATTAGAGGAGATAGTGAAGATCCTTTTGGACTAACTGTGGAATTAAGTGTTAGACTGTTTTCTCCTTGACTGCTGGAAATGGATTAGCCTCAAGAAGAGAAGTGAAGACATTTAAAAGGTGGATACAAAAAGGAAAGAGATTTGAACTCTGATGAATTTTGGGTGAAATATAAAGTTTAAAATGAATTAACTGATGAATACATTTTAAAAATTTAGAATAGTAAAGGTAATTTTGAAACTTGTTTGTATAGTACAAATAGAACAATAGAAATATTTTGAGAGAAATTTAAGATTTTGAAGTAGTTGATTTATATATTGTAGATTTTATATTGAAAAGTATACTTTTGAAAATAAGCGTTCTGGATACTATTTTGATAAAGGTTTGAAAAGGATATGTAGAAAAAGAACAGTGAGAATAAGATATAGCTATAGGTCAAAAGAAGACAACACAGACACAAATTCAACCACAAGTTTTGGAAAGAAGAGGATCCATGGGCTCCAAAATGATGGAGATGAATAGGTTACTTGAAGAATTTCAGAAAATGAGAAATGACTTGGTGGAAGAATTAAAGGCAACAGGAACAGAGATAAGAATGACGGGGACAGAAATAAAACAAGATTTGAAAACAGAAGTGGAAAGTTTGAATCAGAGCCTGCAAAAACTCACAACAGACTTATCAACAATGGATCAAAACATGGAAGATATCAGAGAAAAAAGTCAGAAACTGGAAAATCAGGTAGAACAAATGAAGAAATCACAGCAAAAAGACAAAGAAACCATAATGCGATTAGAAATGCGTCAAAGAAGCAGATGTTTGAAACTGAGGGGACTTCCTGAACAGAAAGAGGAAAATTTAAACCAAAGAGTAACAGATGTTTTAGCACCATACATAGGCCAAAGAAGACCAAGGTTTCAGCATGAGATAGATAAAGCCTTCAGAACTGAATCGTCAGTAGCGAAACGGAGAGACTTACCTCATGATATAGTGGCATATTTTACTAGGGAAAAGACATGGGACCTGATTATGGAACAAAATTATAAAGAAAAATTAATTGTGGATGAGAATGAAATCAAAATTTTTAAGGATATACCGCGAGTATCATGAGAAGCAGAAGAGAGTATGTGTTCCTGGCAAAAAGATCTTCAATCTCAAGAAATAAGATACGGATGGGAGATACCAGAAGGTTTATCTTTTTTCTTTGAGGGTAGAAGAAGAAAGATAAGCTCAGTTCAGCAAGCAATAGAATTTCAGGAAAAATATCTGAAAACAGGAACCAAAGGAGCAGGGACTGAAGACAAGAAACCGGATCAAAGAGAGGAACCTACACAGACAGGAACAGTAACGGCAGAAGAAATTATTCCAATGTCTGAAGAAGAGTCTGAACCAGCAGAACTAGAAGAGAAAAAGAGAAAAAGGAAGTGAAGATAGTGAGAAATAAACATGAAGATATCATGGAATGTACGAGGAATTAATTCGCAAGCAAAAAGACGACAGATTTTCCATCATTTGGAAAGATTAAGACCTGAAATCACAATTTTACTAGAGACTCACATAAAGAAAAATCAAGAAAAATATTTATGTAACTCTAAACTAGGTCAATGTTTTACCTCTCTATATGAAAAGGGAAAAAAAGGGGGGTTGTAATTTATATTGACAAGGACATCCCAGCGAAACAAATATTAGAAGATGAAGAGGGAAGAATATTGGGAGTTGAAATCTTGAAAAATGGGGAAAAAATTCTCTTGGTTGGAGTATATGCCCCAAATGAAAATAAACACAAATTTTATAAGGAATTGAGAGAAAAAATATCAGAACATGAGTATTAAGACTGGATTTTGGCTGGAAACTGGAATGGAGTTATGGATGTCAAATTGGATAAAACAATCTCTCAGAGTAAGGAAGATCAAGAAAAAAGAGGTAAACTGCCAAAATCTTTCTTTGAGATGTGTGATGAGTTATCTATTTTAGATGTATGGAGAACTAAATAGCCAAATGAGAAAGAATTTACTTATTTTTCAGAAGTACAACAATCTTGGTCTCGAATAGACGTGATGTTTATCTCTAATCACTTGTTATCAGAGGTAAAAAAGACAGAAGTACTGCCTAAGATCATCTCAGACTAACATTCATTGATATTGCAAAAACAAGGGAAGGTAAAACAGTTTCAGTGGCGATTGAATGGTAGCTTGCTAAATGATGAGGGGATAGTACAGCAAGCAAAAAAAGTACTTAAAAACTATTTTAAGGAAAATACAAAAGAAGATATGAAGATGAAAATGGTTTGGGATGCATCTAAGGCTGTAATGAGAGGTTTTTTTATATAACAGCGACACATTCAGAATAAAAAGAAGTGCGAAAAACATCAAGGGCTGATGATTAAACTCCAAGAGAAAGAAAAGGAATTTAGAGAAAATCCAATGAAGAAATCATTACAACTGGAGATCAAAAAAATACAAAAAGAAATAGAGATGACCACAGTTGGAGGAAATAGAAAAAAAATGAAACAATTTGAACAAGCAAATAAAATCGGGAAGTGGTTAGCATATAAATTGAAGAAGAGAAGAGAGAGAAATATAATTGTTGAATTGAAAAATGGGAAGAAGCTGATTACTCAACATGAAAAGATAAAGCAGAAATTTGAAGAATATTTTGGAAAATTATTTTATGAAATAAAACGTTATCATCAAAATGAGAAAAATCTAACTGAATTTCTTCAAAAAGTTAAGATCCCTAAAATATTGATGGAAACACAGGAACAGTTAAATAAACCAATAACACTGACGGTGATAGAAGAGGCTATAAAAGATTAGAAAGTGGATAAGTCACCAGAACCGGATGGCTTTACTACACTATATTATAAAAGATTTGCAAAAGAATTGATCCACCCACTTCAAGTAACACTGAAGGAAATAGAGAAATATGGTAAACCAGAAACTTGGGGACACTCTAATATTGTACTGATACCCAAAGAAGGAAAGGACAAAAGAGAAGTTAAAAATTATAGACCAATCTCATTGTTGAACATAGATTATAAAATATTTGCATCAGTGTTGGCAAAACGTTTGAGGCACATACTGCAGGATAAGATTCAAGAAGGCCAAACAGGTTTTCTCCCAGGTAGATACATAAGAGATAATGTTAGAACAATCATAGATGTGATTGCATTTTATGATAAAAACCCAGGGAAGAAAGCAGCACTTATTTTTTTGGATGCTGAAAAAGCTTTTGATAATGTTTCCTGGGACTTTATGTGTTGAGGGAATCCAGGGGCATGGTGTACGCCAGCATGACCCACAAAATGCCAGTGCATCAAAAAATCAGAGGAAAAACAGCACAAGTTAAAGAGACCAGACCGAGGCCATAAAAATATACTAAACTACATGTTTATTGCAGGCTTGAATACATGGAAAAGCAAAGCTAAGTAAAATCCATTATGTCTGTGTCTTCGCAGCGTGACAGACAAGCAAACTGTTAAAGCAGAGAACAACAAGAAAACAAATGAAGACAGAACAGAGACTTAGATATAATAACTGTTAGCCACTGTGGGAAAGACCCAGGCAGCTCGTCTTGTTTTCCAAACAACCCGTTTCGTTTTCCCACAGTAGCTCTGTGAAAGTTAGCAACTTCTTATTAGTTACCATGACTATGAGAACCAGTGAAGGAACAAGATACTTAACCCTTTAGGCAGGGATCTGGGCAGCCTACCTTTAACATGATGTTATGGATTTTGAAAGAATATTAATCTAGGAGAAGATTTTTGCAAATGGATGGAGATGATTTATAAAGATCAATCAGCGAGATTAATCATAAATTGAGACACCACGGCAAGCTTTGTAATAAATAAGGCAGCATGACAGGGGTGCCCACTATCACCATTATTATTTATAGCTGTCTTGGATGTATTGCTGATAACAATAAATGAAGATCCACAGATAAGAGGTCTGAAAATAAGGAAAAAAGAATTGAAATTAAAAGCATTTGCAGATGATGTAATTATAGTCCTGGAGGATCCACAAGAATCAATTCAGGTGCTGATGGAAATTCTACAAAGATATGGATTGAAAGTAGGTTATAAGATAAACAGAGAAAAATGACTAAAAAAGAGCAGGCTGATTTGGAGACAAGATCCAGATAACAGTTGACAAAGAAAACAAAATATTTAGGAATTATTTTGACGAAAAAGAACCAAGACCTTTTTGAAAATAAAGAAGTTAAACGTGATATGGAAAAATAGAAAAAATTGAATTTATCCTTTTTGGGTATAATAAACACTTTTAAAATGTCTTTACCAAAGCTTATTTTCCTCTTTCAAAACTTACCAATAGTAGGGAAATAGAAGATATTTAAGGAATGGGAAAAGGACTTACAAAAATTTATTTGGCAAGGGAAAAAGCCAAGGATCAGATTAAAATACTTCAAGATGCAAAAGAGAGAGGAGGACTTGATTTACCATCATTAAAAATCTATTGTTACGCATGTTGTTTAGATTGGATCAAAGATTGGATTCAATTAGAAAATACAACTATTAAAAAATTAGGAGAAATAAATAATAGATTTGGATGGCATGGATATCTATGTTAAGATAGATCAGCAGTGAATAAAGAGTTTAAAAACTATTGTATCTGAAGGACATTGTTGAAGGTTTGGTCACAAATGAAGCAAAAATTTTATACAAAATTACCAGTATGGACCTCACTACAGGAATCCTACAAATTCACCCCAACAAAACAAGGAAATTTATTAACATATCAAGAGTTATTGAAATGGGAGGGCGATAAACCAATAATGTGTACAGAAGAAGAATTAAAGGTTGAGGGACATGAACTAAACTGGTTTCCATGGAGACAACTTAGAGAAAGATTTAGAATGGATCAAAAATTACATGGATTTGAGAGAAAAGAGAATGAGTTAGATTTACTGATGAAAGGAAACCAAAAGAAAAGAATCTCTAAATTTTATAGATTATTGTTGAAAAGAGAAATGGAATCAGAAATAGTTAAAGATACAATGGTTAGATGGGCCCAAAACTTGGGACATTCAGCCGAATTAGAAACGTGGGAAAGAGTGTGGAAAACAGATATAAAATTTACACCAAATTTAAATATAAGAGAACATTTTTTTTAAATGTATTATAGATGGTATATGACCCCAGAAATATTACAAAAAATAACAAAAAATGGAAATTCAAATTGTTGGAAATGTGATGAAAAGATGGGATCTTTTTTTCATATGTGGTGGACATATAAGATAGCAAAAAAAAAAATTGGAAGGGGGTACATGATGAAATTCAGAGAATTTGTAAGTTGAACTTTGAAACAAAACTGGAACTTTATCTGTTAAATATGTTAGGGCAACAAAAGGAAATACGATGTCATCAGAAGATATTATTGTATTTAACAACTGCGGCAAGGTTACCATACGCGCAACACTGGAAAGAAAAGAAATATATTGATATTGAGGAGTGGAAGCTAAAAGTTCTGGATATGATAGAGATGGGAAAATTAGCATTTTCTTTGAAGAATAAATCTATCCAGAAGTTTGAAACAGAATGGAAAGGAGTATTGGAATGGGTGAGGATTTAAAGGTATAAGAAATCAAGAAGAAATAATGTAATCATTATTTTCTCTGTAAAATGGAAATTATGTTTGTATGTAATGGAAATAAGCAATTGCAACTGGAAGATTTAAGCCTGGAAGTGTGGGGGTACTTTTTTTATTTTTGAGATTAAACCTTAATAAAAAATTATTACCAAAAAAAAGAAAGAAAGAAAGAAAGGGTGCACAATTGGCTCCTTCCGGCCCCTGGAGCGTTGCGCGATTGTGAGTGTGTCATGCAGATCACTCCTCACAATCACGTAACACTCCAGGCCCTCTTTCGCATGGCAAATGCAGCGTGAAAAGGGCCTATATCTGCATATTCATAGTTTTCCCTCAAAACTCTTTCTTGAAATAGCACAGGTTTCCCTTACTCTCCCCTCCCTTGTGTTTTTCCCCTCCAGCTGATCATGTGTCACATCTGAACTCAGATAAAATCGCAGGAATTGTCTTTCGCCAGTTTCCAATGAGCCCTCTTTAATAATTACTCAGCAGTTATAGTCAGTGCTAAGTGCTTTAGCAATATTACACTATTACATTAGGATCACTTTCATTTATTGCTAGCATTTCTCATCCCCTTGCTTAACTTTTCTTGAATCTGGGTACTGAAAAAAAAAACTATATTTCTCAGTAGCAGTTCTAGGATAACACAAACAGACAGCCATAGAAAGGTCCATGGAAGGAGGTACATTTCATTGTGAGAACTAGTGGGTGAATTTAAACTTACCTGGGGGGATGGGATTGAGTAGTCCTTAGTAATGCCACGAGTTATACTTCAGGATGGGGAAAATGTTATGGAGATCTCCAAAATAAAATCAATTTGCAAAGGAGCAAAACTTAGGACTATTTTAGTGTCTGGGAAGGCTCTTGTATACTAAATAGTGTCTCCAGGCCCATCCACCCACCCTAGTTCTGTTTTACTGGGTGGCAGCTGCTGCAAATGATGGGGTCTATTGTCCTATCAACCAGGGTGCAGCATACTGATACTTCCACTCACTTCCTTCTCATGATTTCCAGTGCAACAAACAGAAACAGGATCTCTGTTGCCATGCCTTTTTGTACTGAAGATTGTTGGCAGAGGACAGGAGGGCAAAAACATCAGTATGCTACACCATGATTGATATTAGAACAGGCAATAGTGCCGTGAACATGAACATATAGGGACCGAGAATATGCATTAGTTATGGATGCGTTATATGTCTGTAACTGCAACAGTCAATTCTGGCCTTTATTTTATTGGAAGAATCCTCTGACACTTTTTCAAACTATACAGAAAAATGGTTATCATTCTTCAATTAACTTCTCTACTTTGTTCTCTGGACAAGAAGCATTACATGACACCACAACATAATACAGCCAGACTGAACAAAGTGGTGACATCACAAAGAGCAGGGGAAGTCCTTGGAGCAGCCTTGCCCTGGAAAAAAAAAATGCAAAAGATGGCAATGCGTCACTCCTGTTGTCTTGATAACACATCAACATATTTCCTCTTCCCTCACAACAGAGTGAAGGCAGTGAGAAGGATTCCTCTCACTCAAGTGATGCGGCCCCATAGTCAAGTTTAAGTGTTATGTGGGTCAGTATTGTTTTTCTGCCTGGTTCACTCCAATCTTCCCAAAAAGCCACTCAAAGGAATGTGTTTTCAGATTGCCCCATAAGTTTCAAAAAAAAAAGAAAAGAAAAGAAAATCAGCCCAACATTGTGGGCGAGATCTAGTGATTAGCATTTTACAGCCGATTCCTCACATAAATTTATTTTTGAAATGTTCCAAAAGCAAAACAATAAAGAGATACTTGTAAACTAAAGTTTTGTGGACATTGAATTCAAATCTTTACGTTAAGATATGAGCTCACATTTTGCTTTGCAGCCTCCTTTAAAAAATGTTTAAACTTAAGGTATATTCCTCATTAAGTCATTCCTAAAATCCAAATTGTAGTTGCAAACCTAGCAATCTAGATGTTCTCTGCTCCTTCATTTCACCAGTAGGCAAAGATTTCTTCATTCAACAGGACTTTAATGGTTAATTAATTGCAGGAAGTCTTTTAAACGGAGATTTGTCCAGTATTTTTCACTATATTGTTACATTTTAAAATGATTTTATACTTTTTCTTAATTTTAATGATGGCTTAATATGATAAATTTTTGTGTTTTAACTATTTTTACAATCAGGTTTTTCGCTTTATTTTGTTTTAGCCTTTTTGTAAGCCATCACAGGTTCCATGCCAAGAGAAAGGTGGCATAATATAGGCATACCTCAGTTAACAAAGCTTCTATCAATGAAACTTCTTTCTGTAAAGCCTTTTTTTAATGCCCAGCCAGCCCCCTTTCTTCCCCATCCTCTGTCTAGCTGGAAGGTGTTTTTTAGCTGTCTCATGATAGGGAGGATGGTGTAGGAGAACTGGAGAAATACATACTTTCAGTGTTAAGCTACAGCTGTACATCTTTTAATAAATAAAAGTCAAAGTTTGTTTGTGTCAGGTGAAGACCTCATATGATTATCCTGGCGTTTGCAGTTTAGGGAGATGCCTTTGAATTCTCATCCAGAGAGCTCTTCAACCTCAGTCAACTGTGTCTGTCTTGAATAGGCCAGTTGCTATGGAGATGAAGCCTAGCAGCAAGAAGGAGGAACACAACCGGAGTGGGGAATATGGGGAAAAGTTACAGGTACTGGATAAGACAATTTGGAGAATTAGAGACACAGGAGCTCAAACCTTTCTAACAAGTATTACCTGTGAGAAAATAAAATCCTGGGCAACAGTGGGTATATATACTAGTTTGAAATAAACAAACTTGAATTGAGGAAGAGAGGGATCCTACTCCAGCCAGTCCCACTATAGCTGTGTGCGTCTGCCTAGAGCATGCAAGAAAAACAGCAGCTTCATCCAGAATCCCTTATTGGGCATGTGTGAACAGCAAAACTGACAGAAAAAGGGAGAACAGTCTGCCCCGCCAGCTATCCCCAGCATATAAATATGCATAAACCTCTATGTTTGGCCATCAAAATGAAGACTAGTAAAAGAAATAATCATCCCAGGACAGACTTGGAAGAAGCCTTCAAGTGGTCTCTGACAGGCTCAATATAAGTGTATATATTAACTTCAGCAAGGCTCACTTGACCAGGTTGTTTCATATCACACTGTTAGTTTTGAATAAAACATTTTCTGAAGCATGTCAAGCTGCTCTTCTTTTTTGTGGTGTAGGAACCTATTCTCGATTCTTTCCTACCTAATTTCTGTCTTTGTACCAAATGTTCTGTTAAAGAAGAAACGCCCAGCAAAAATACATGTAAGACAATCAAATAAGATAAAATAAAAATAGGCATTATATTGAGCTTTTCCTATCTTGGAAAACACCGAATGTGAGCCTTAAGGTTTAGGTATACAGTGTACAGTGGCAGCAGTTAGTTCTGCATCAGGAAAAAAAAAGTTTAAGGAAGACAAAGAAAAGGAAGAGGAGGATTCTCCCCAAAGAAGCACAGTCATCAGTGATCCAGTGGCTTTTATGGTAAACAAAGTTCTGCATTAAAGCACACTCTGAAATTAACCAGTACAGATGTCTGCCTTCTGTGGTTACCCTGGGGGTATTTGTGATGACAGTCTGCACAGGCAGGAGGGGAAAGCGACAACATTCTGGGCTCAATATGCTGGTTGTTTCCGGCTTCATTCACTAAGGAGTCAGTGTCACTTCCAATCCACTTGGAGAGCACCAGGCCCCACTGAACAGCAGTGTTGCATTTCTTCTGATAAAGGCAGGGCATTTTGACATTGCAAGAGTTGGACCTGCAAACACTGAGTTAAGAAAACCTACCGCTTCCCAGAGAAGCTGGCCCAGGTCAAAAGTGCAGCAGACAAAAGAAAGTTGGTGTTTCTTATCTCTTGCCCTTCTCATTTACCATCTTTCTCATAGTAGCTCATTACACAGTAATGTCAGCAAAATATGCCAGAGATGAGATACCACAGCCTTTTTTTTTTGACACTATACGACAGTTGTAAAATAGGTAGGAAGCAATAGGTGATATTCCATTTCCTGATGAAGTCCAGCAGTTGATTTTCTGCCTATTAATCACATACAGGGCCAGAAACTCTATCCTCATATGAATCCTGATGATGGTCTAGACTGCCACTTGCAATATCCTAAATTTGGTTCATTCACCTTCCAGATTATAATCACTCATGGTCTGGACATATAGCATCACAAAGCATTCCTAAAATTTGTTCAGTGACAAATGTTACTTCTGAATCATTAATCAGTGGATGTAGAGATGGGCCTTGTTCTTTGGTGCAGATCACCATTTTGATTATCCAGATATTTCCGTTCTCCCATGAGAATGATTTTGAAGATGAACCTAAAGAGAAGTACTAGATTACTTAATTCTAGCTCTTCTGCAACAATGGCTGGGGTAGTTTACATATAGGATCTTTTCACATGGCATTTGTCATGAGAAAGGGCCCCTTGAGCATCGCGCGACTGCAAGGAGCAGTCTGCACGACACACAATCATGCAACACTCCAGGGGCTGGCAGGCGCCGATTGTGCACTATTTCATTTTCGGCTTTGAGCCGAAAATGGTGTGTGATCGCGCATCACTCTGGGGCCCAGTGTGCACTTGCTGTGTGTGCAGAGCTCCAGAGCCATGGGGCTCGCACTTCCTGCCCCAGCGCAGCCTGGGAAAATCCCAGGCTGCACTGCAGAAGGAAAAGGAGGGGCTCTCGCGCTACCTGCTCGCAAGCTAGGCAGCAGCTGCAGAGCTGAAGCAACGGGGATACGAGAATCTCTCACAAGAAGGCTATTCACACGATCCTCGCACCCCAGGTCCACAAAAAGATGAGTTGCAGAAAGGGCCATAGTCCCCCAGGCTATTTTTGAAGATTCTGTGGCCATCCACACACCCTGTGTGGTAAGAAATAAAAAGGATAAGCAGTATGTGTATCTATGTGTGCATGATGTAGTGGTTTGAGCATTGGATTACACATCTGGAGGCCAGGGTTCAAATCCCCATAGGCCATAGAAACCCTCTGGGTGACCTTGGGCAAATTACACCCTCTCAGTCTTACAGGAAAGCAAAGGCAAACCCCCTCTGAACAAATCTTGCCATGAAAACTTTGTGCTAGATTTGCCATATGGTTGCTATAAGTCAGAAGCAACTTGAAAGCACAACAACAATAACATATCTAATAAATGGGTTGAGGAATAAATGGCAATAATTTTAAGACTGATTCCCATGCACATCTTCTTTACTCTCTTTGTTCAAAGTCTTATGATCTTTGGGAAGGGCTTTCCCTCCATCCCATTCCCCCCACCCAACAAACTCGTCTGATGAGGACATAGAAAAGAACCTTCTGGGTAGCAGCTTCTAGGCTATGGAACTTCCTGTCAAGGAAGAATTACCTGTCCTCTTCTCTGCTTTCTTTTCATCACCAAAGACTTTCTCATTTAAACAGGCCTTCAGCCTTTAACTCAGAGCTTTCCAGACTTTTCATGTTGGTGACACACTTTTTAGACATGCATCATTTCGTGACACAGTAATTCAGTTTTACTAGCAAACCAGAGGTTAAACTAACCCCTTATAAGAGATGCAGACACATATAAAAATTGTAATAACTAACATCTCCCATGAAAACCTTTCATATATTTTTAAAAATATATGATTTATAAATAACAACATACATTTCCAAGCTTGTAGGCGATACACCTGCACACTTCAGGTGACACACTAATGTGTCACATAACAGGTTGGGACAGAAGTAGGTGCAATTAATGTGCTTTTTAAAAAAAAAAAAAAGTAATATGGATTTTTATGTTTTTAATTTAAATCAAAGTTCTAATTAGATTGATTGTTTAATGCTTCCTTAACTTTTATACCAGATTACTTTATATTTATTTTTAAAAGTAATTACGGGAATCAAAAAATACATAGATTGAAAAAAGAAAAAGGAGAACAAAATATATAGCAGTTGTCTACATGCATATATGTAATAAGAATAAAATAAAACTTCCCCCTGAGTGTCATTGGGTATACTATTAAACATACAAATATAGATCTTTCACAATTTTTAAATTATTTTTCTAATTCTATCATAAATCTATTATAACCATAAATTTATATGATATTTATATGCTATTCAGAAAAAAATAACCTTTAATCTCTAAAGCCAGCTACGTCTGATTCAAAATAGTTGTTTTTGAGATATTTAAAAACTTGGGAACCACTCATTAATTATCTATAGAGACTTCTCTTATCAAGATTGTCAATCTGTCCATATTCGCCATGTCCATTACCTTTAATTTCTACTCCTCATTGTTGGTATTACCTCCGACTTCCAATTTTTAGCAAGTAGCAATCTAGCTGCAGCCGTCATATAAAATATGATTTTTCCATATACTTTTATCTAAATTGTCATCTATCATAGGAAGAAGATACATTTCTGGTTTCATTTGAAATGTAACCCCTAGAATCTTTTCCATAGTTAAATGAATTATCTTCTAAAATATCTTAGATCTGTTACAAGACCACCTGGAATGGTAGAAGGTTTCTCTCTCTTTTTTACACTTCCAACAAATATGTTTACAATTTTTATACATTCTGGATAAGTTCAAGATAGTTTTTCTGGGGAGAGGTATGATCTGTAAAGCATTTTGTAAATATTTTCTCTTATATTTTGATTAGCTAAATAATTTTCTTTATTTTCTTTATTTGGTTTTAACCTATATTGTCAGGTATTTGGGGTCCTTTGTAGAGAGAGATATAAATGAAATAAAATACAAATCTAAATACTTAGGTTTCAATTCTTGCTTTCTGATGGTATACTGTAAAATTTAATGGTCTACAGTAGAGTTTTAATTTTAAAATATACTGCACATTTTTCAAAAACATAGCAGAAGTTCCTTTAAAACCATTTAAAAATGTTTAAAGAAGACTACAGACCTTTCAGACTATTTAAAGGGATTGGACTCTTCCCTCCTTCCCTTTTAGATTGGTGACTACCATCTCCCCTTCTCCTGGACTCAATGACTCTTATGCCTACCATTCTCCCCTGCCTCCTGCTAAGGATGTGCACTGAAGAAAGAACATAGCAAGCAGCTGCAGATACCAAGATCTGCACTTCCATACAATTCCTCCAATTCCCTCACTGACTTGGCCTTTTGTTAACCTGCAAGAATCACCTGGTAGACACAAGTAACAGGTGGAGGACAACAGATCCTTTCAGACTAATGCCAATCCATTTGAATTTCTCTCACTAAAAATTGATATCTTCTTCCAACACCTCCTTTCTTGATCATAAAATCTGGTAACCTCAAGGGAATTTTGCTACAGGGAATTGATTGGTTAAAGCTCATAATGAGGAGAGAAATGACAATGCATTAATCCTCACTTTACTCCTTGCAAAGAAAAAAGAATGAACAGAATTCCACAGTATCTCAAAGAAAAAACCCTCAAACGTATGGATGAGACTACAGTTATGGATCACATCAATATTTACCTAACAGGGCAACCCTACAGACAGCGCCTGAGCACTCTGAGGCTGGCATGTCTAATACATCCAAAATTTTACCCCCCCCCATCAATTTCCCCCTCACTGGAATCAACAGGAGAAACTGATTTTACACCCACTGACCTAAATTTTCAGCCCAGTTATGGGTGTGGTCAAGGGCTAGAAGGGCTTTGGATCCTGCAAGCCCAGAGCCTTCCCTGCTCTGCCCACAGCAGATCACCAATATTCTCCCCTTCACCCTGCCCCAACATTGAATCCCACTGTCAGCAAAATAAAAGACATGGATTTCATTTTTTTTTTTTTTTTTGACCCCAACAGAATGAAGTCTGGCTGCTATTTTTTAAAAAAATATTCTTTAACACATAGCCTACCAAGACAAATGCAGACTACCTGCACTGCATGGCAGCTCACCCTGGGCTTAACAAACCTCTTTTCCTTGCCTCCATTGGACTGAGCAAAACAGAGCTGTCAGGTACTCATACAGCCACAACAGATGGCTGGTAAGCTGTGCTTTGCTTCATGGGTCACAAGATTTGCAGGTCATCCTTATACTCATCAGCATCTTTTCCCCATGACATGGGTGCCTCCTATTTGTAGAGATGTCTCAAGTCTCTTCCTCTCCTACCCCCATTCAATTGCCATTCTTGAGAATATTTTCCCCCTATAAAGCACATACAGATGTTGGGTGTCTGCCACAATCAGTAGGCTCAGGTGAGTAATGGGTAATGGCAGTCCTTGGCATGTACTTGTTTGCCTTACTGCAATTTCCCCATAATTGCACTTCCTAGCTTTTCAGCATCTGCGAAAGATCAGTTTGTGACACAGCAGAATCGACCTCACACTTTTTGTTATTTTGGATGAGTGTGTCCTCTTTTGGGCTCATACAATTTAAATATGGGCGAAGGGGGAGAAGCAAAGGGAGAGAAAGCTCATCTTTTATGCATAGGTCTCAAATCTGAATTTTAAAACCAAGCAAGATCTCAGCCCTTGATGCGCACTTGGATACTAGTCAATCTGGTCTTAGGCAGTCTAATTGCTCCAGTCTTGAGATGGATACAGGCAAGAATGCATAAAGGGGAGAACATAACCCAAGGTCAAAGTGTGTTCTGCAGTGTATAGGTACTGAGGAAAAAATATTCATACAGGTAAAATGTTCTGGGGAATTCCAATAGAGGTAATGCTGAATCTTCAGTTTCTGGAATTTTTGCTTTTAGTACATCAAAATAATCATCAGCAAACAGATGACAAAATAGCCATGGAGCATTTATTGTCCCTTCCATTATAAGATGGCTTTGCTGATATCTAGGAGAGGGTTGCCACCTGTTCATATTTTTTTTGGTTGCTCTTATGACAGGGCTGCTCATGAAGGCAGAATCATATATCTTATCATAGTGGCTGTCAATTTTCAATTTTCAATTGTGTTATTGTTACCTACAGAGCACCAACATGGTATGAAAAAAGAGATAATAAAAAGAAACAGAATGTTCAATGTTAGTGTTGTGTTATTCGTAGTCTGACTATGGAAAACATCTGTAGGACATTAAGTGGGTAGGAGGTTTTGGTTCCATGTTTAAAAATTTAAATTAAACAGCGGTATGGAATTCACATGATTATTTATTACATTGATCTCCTCCAAGAAGATCAAGAAGACATTCATTCCTCCCCCTCTCCATTTTTTCCTAACAACAACCTTGTAAAGTAGTTTAGGCCGGGATAGGTGACTGGTACAAGATGACTTCTACAGTTGAGTGGGGATTTGAATGAGTCTCTTCAGGCCTAATCTAATTATTATAACACAACTAAGTGACTGTTACAGGGATTACATATTGCAATTCAGCCTATGATTAACGATGTGCAAATCTCCCTATTTGCAGACTTCACCATTTCCCCCAAGTTTGTACCCATAATTGCATTCCATTTGTATATTAATCTATGAATTTTTCTACTTGAAAGTACACAACAATAAACAAAATTATAATAATATAGTAAATGTAAGCGTTATGTTCCCTCAAATAATATTTAAATCAAATATTGATGATTTTAAGCTACTGTGGCTTGCCTTACAATCATCCACAAATAATCAGATTAGGGCATTTTATTCAGCAACATGTAAAAATCAGATTCCTTGAGCATTCCTGCCCACGATGCCCTGCTAGTTCTGTGAATGGCTAAACTGCCTATGTCAGAAAAATTAGCAGTTGACAAACCAAGTCTGAAGTAAAGCTGAAATGAATGCAACAAGATGAAATTGGCCTGTTGTACTCATTGATCTCATTCTTGAATAAAGGCCCTTTCCACACGTGGGGCAGCGAAACGGGTGGGCGCATGCAGGGGCGGAGCTTACCTGGAAGTGGGTTGCTCCGTCCCCCCAGGAAGCGCGCGTTCGCCGCTCTACACAGCGGCGAGTTTTGGTGGTGTCCAGCAGCGCCCAAAATGGTGGCCGCCGGCTTCCAGCGGCGCTCCGCCAATCAGGGCAGCGCACCAGCCGGAAGCCCGCCCCCGGGCAGCTCTGCAGAGACGCGCTAGCGCGTCCCTGCAGTTCTAAACGGGGTGCTGCGACAGAGTAGCGCACTTACGTTTCATAAAAACCACTTGAAAAGTGGTTTTTATTAAACACGCAGTGCCACCCCCGCGGCCTCTCGAGGGCAGTTTGAGGTGTAGAACCTCCCATTTGCAAACCGCCCTAGCGTGCCTCGCGGTGTGGAAGACCTCCTGGAGACGTCTCCCTAGCGTGGGCAATATACCCGTGTGGAAAGGGCCTAAGTCTTGGTGGTCTACAGCAACAAAAGAGATTTAAAGGGATCTGTGGTAAAGAACAGGTTAAGAACTGCTGTATTATAGGATTTGGTACTATCTGCAGTTTGGGAGGGGGGTCTTAGAACATATCACCAGCAAATAAAGGAGAATATTTATTTCCATGCACAGTTTCAGTATTGATGCATGTTTGCACACATTTTTTGAAAGGACAAATTTTTGTACATTTTTACATTTACAACAGCTATTTGTGCACACTTTTCAAATGTATGCACATTTAGAAACCTTTTTGTTTTGTGAACTACATGACAAACAGAGGCATATATAGATTTTTCTCCACAAATTATATTTAGGGCTTTGTTTAGCTTCAGGAGCTCTAGACTGGGTAATGTCACATTGATTACCCATCCAGCATTCTACTCCAATACCCAAATCATACTGGTAACATTTTTAATTTGCTCTATATCTGGTACTCTGCTAGGCCATAACTGAAATTATGTTTGTGTGGTATCTTTGGTTGGCAGTTGGCTCTGGATTTAAGTTGTATTGGCGATGGCATCAATTTATTGCCTACTGGAATGACCAGCATCTGCCAGCATGTCCACCAGCACTAAGAATGAATTGGGCTCAAAGTGGGAGGGGATGAAAGAAGAAATTGAAGCTGATAAGAGGATCAGTGCCAACAACCTCTGAAGAGATGGAACAGAACACCACAGCCCAATAGCAATTTCAGGGGTTGCCATGGGTCCAAGAAAGCACAGGTTGTTTAATTAGGTATCCTGGTCCTATATTGTTTAGGGCTTTGTATTTTAGAAACAGAACTTTGAATCTGGTCTAGTATCAAATAGATAACCAGACCAAGACATCTAACAGAATTATTCTATGTTCTGTTGAACTCACAAGGTTAAGAGAATGTATTTTTCTAGTATGCATAAATTACTCCACTCACAAATGTTTGGACTTAAAAAAGCAACCAAATTACAGTTTCTTGGTCATCAATAGACGAAAAGCAACACAAAGCAACATTCATCCATTTTATTTTTGGTGGGGCTTGTTATATTTCTCTAGACTACAGTTTGGAGCTGACTGCTACAAGCTAAAGTCCTGTGCCTGAATAATATCATTTTGATAGCCTGAGAGGCACTGTGTCTCCTTTTGTTAGGCTAGCAAGGGTCAATTTACCATTTGCTGGTCTTCTGGAAGGAAAGGAAAAGAGATGCAATTTGGAACTATCAAAGTGAATGACTAGCTTTTAAGGAGCTGGGTTTAGGAGAGATTGCTTCCAGGTGACTGCTGGCTGGCTCATGGTTTTGACTTTTGCGGAGCAAATCAATCTGGTGAGGTATTCAAGAAACAAGATTAAAGGGATGGACCAATGTCTTGGGTTAGTTTTGGACTACAGGCCAAGCAGCTTAGTGAGAACCTGTGGCATAATTGGTACAATTATCTCTTTCCCTTCCCCCTCTCCTTTCAATTATAAAATAGGAATGTCGTTGGGAAGCTTGAGCCAAATCAATTTTTTTCAAAAAGAGCAAAGCTGCTGAAAATGATACACTAAGAAGCAGTTTTAAAGGATCTCCTATATGACAGTTGGCTGGTTAGTTGGAGCAAGGAACAGTTTTGTAACATCTTAAGGACTAGCACATTAATCTCAGGTGAATCTCTTCTACAAGACGCTTTGCTATGTTCATTCAGTCAAATATGGCCTTCTCACACTGAGAGCTATGGCTGCTATACCAGGGAAGATTCTGAGGAGATTCTTTTTGTTATATGTGCAGTAGTGAGCACTCTTATATTATTATATGTGTACACCATGAAACAATTGTCTTTGTCCATATCTTTGCTAATGAATTGGAATTTGTGGATGTAACTCGATTCAACTGTTTCCATCTCTAGTCTTTCTTTGGAATTTCCTTGATCAAGGACTGCAAACTGTAAATACCATACTGTATGTCCAGGAAGGTTGAGATGTTGTGCAACTGGTTTTTGGGTAGATGGTCTGAGAATTTAGTCCATATATTTGGATATCTCAACAATGATGATTCTAATGCTTAAGACAATAGGTTTGCCCGGATTGCCTAACTTACGTAGTTTGGTCAGTAGATAGAAGCTGTCCGTTTGGGCTCCATATGCCATTAATAATCCAAGCTACACGAAGAATATGACTGATTTCCTGAGGAAAATACAATCCATCCACAACTTCCCAGAGAATATCATAGCCACTACGAATTTGGAATCCCTATACAGCAACATCCTACACTAAGAAAGACTACAAACCATCAAGAATACCATCCCGAATGAGGCTACAGGAGGCCTAGCCACCCAATTCTGCCACTTTGCACTTATTCATAACTACTTTACTTTGAGGAATAAGATGTACCTCCTAGTCAGTGCCACTGCCGTGGGCATCCATGTGACATCTTCATGCCTGACCTGTAACAATGCTTCCTCAACAAATGAAGCTTTCCTCCACCTATGATTTCTTGATCACATCTTTGTAACTTGGCCACATAAAAAGCTTAAAAACTTAGGAAGTTCCACTAGGATTTCAACAACTTCCACCCTACCATCAACCTGAGCCTGGAACAATCCACATAACAAATTCACTTTCTTGACACCATTGTGCAACTGCACAATAGACTTCGAAGCACCACATTCTATCAAAACCCATAGATTGCTACACATATATACATGCCTCCAATTCCCACCCAGAAGACACTATGAAATCTGTGGTTTACAACCAAGACCTCTTGTACAATTCCATCTTCTCAGACTCACAAAGCAGAGACTCAAAACTCTTGGATTTACAACAGGCATTTGTCAAACTACACTACCTACCTAATGAGGTGAAGAAACAAATCAACAAGGCAAGATTAATATTCAGGAACCATCTACTACACGAAAGACCAAAACCACGAAATGGCAAACTATCCCTATTTGCCACCTACCGTCCCCAGCTGAGACTACTCAAATACATCATCCACAAGCTACAACCAATTATGGAGAATAACACAAACCTCTGACAAAGTCTGGGAGGAAAGCCTTTATTGTTTGACAGGCATGTTCCAAATCTTGAAACTACTCACTTACAACAGGACGCATAACATGAGTAATAATACAGGGTCCAGACCCTGCAAGAAACCCAGATGTCAACTCTGTCCTCACATCTACATTGGGAGCAGTATTACAGGGGCCAATATCATCATCCACTACATCATAGATACATTTACTTGCTCTTCTTTGAATATGATATATGCCATCCTATGCCAGCAATGTCCCTCTGTGCTCTGTGTTGGATAAACAGGACAGTCTCTATGCAAGAGGATAAAGGGACACAAATTTGACATTAGAAATGGATAACAAAAAGAATTTTGGATTTGGAAACACATGAATTAAAAACTGGGTGACATGGATACTTATGGTATGGAAAAGTTAAAATAAAGAATTCAAAAATCATATTATAGGAAGATAATTATTAAGGATTTGAGCAAAATATAAAGAGAGACTTTGCTCTAAAACTTCAGGTTGGCTATCCCACAAGAGGTTTCTTTGTATGCAAAAGCTGAGAGGTAATACGTGGATAATGTACAGATATATGCTAAAAGAAGCAGCAGGTAGGTGGAGGATTAAGGAGATACAACAACTGGAAGAGGGAGAATTTAACATATTGTGATCAAATTATTACCAATAATTGAAAGAGTGTGAAAGATGACTTTTAAAAAATTCAATATGAAGGGATGACATCTGTATTTGAAAAATTACTGTATTTAGATGATAACCATTTAATAAGAAAAACATATAAATTACTATTAAGATTTAACACTGAAGAGGAGCAGATAAAAGAATGTAGGATCAATTGGGCAAAAAGTGTGGTTTATAATATACAAATTAGGCAATGGGATGATATCTAGATTAAAGGGATGAAATTCACTTGTTCTTACAATCTCAAGGAAAATTTCTATAAAATGATGTTCAAGTGACATATGACATATGACCCTAGATGGATTGGCAGAAATGTACATAGGTAATATTTGCTAGAAATGTTTTTTTTTTTAAAGATAATTCTTACACATATGGTGGAAGTATAAAAAGGCAAGGAAATTAGTTCAAAATTAGTAATGAAAAGATTTTAGGAATTAAATTAGCCTTGAGATCTAAATTACACCCACAAGATTGGTGCACATGAGATATTGGAAGACAAATAAATACCAAATCATATAGAATGGATGTGAAAAAATGATGGATTTTGTGCATTTAGATAAGTTAACTGATTTAGTAAAGAAGGATCCATCAGAGTATTTTATCAACATGAGAACCTTTTACAGACTTTTTTAAGGAATATAGGATTGTAAGATTTATAATACTAGTAATTATTGTAGTTATTAATTGTTACAACACTAATACTTATTGTAAGATTGATCGTAGGATTACCTCACCAAGTCCTTTGAAAATTTAGGACAAGAGATATGATTTATATCTTTCTGGATCCTATTACATTACATCCCACTCCCACAACTGTATAAATATGCTTTATGACCTAAGGCTTTAATATCCCTCTGCACTCCATCTGAAGAAATGAGTTTTTACCCATGAAAGCTCATGCTAAAATAAAAACTATTTGGTCTTAAAGTTGTTGCTATATTCCCCCTTTCTCCCCCTCCTTTCCTCCTTTTGATTTCTTCACTAATGGGAGCTTGGCTCTGAGCTTTTCCAAACGAAATATGGCTCGTTATTTTCTTAAATCTCAGCCAAAATAAGTCTTCTGTGGATGTTTTTCTCCCTCTCCACCCGCTTCTCTTTACAAAGACCTCGTGGCTACAGTAAAAGTCACAAGTTCTATTTTGTTTTTATGGCGGCCAATGAAGTTGCTTCAGTGAAAAGAATATAAGTTTCACGATGTTGCCGTTACATTTAATTCCTGGAATAAACTTTCATACTGTGCTTTTCATAAGCATAATTTGTTCTCAGTGATATGATGGCATTTAAGCCAATGTAAGTTCTTAGAAACTAAAGTGATTTTTATTCAATTACCATGATCACATCTTTTATCAAACAAGCCTTTCATTATACAGAAAACCAAAGTGATATTTTTGTCCTCTGACATTTAGCATCCTCCTGTATTTGTATCCTTGAGGCATTCCTCCAAACAAATTATGAGTGCTAAAGTGTTTACTGGCATTGAAGTTGCAAGGCCATCTGCTACTCAGGGGTAGTGAATTTACTGTCCCAGGCTCCAGCTCTGTGTGTCACCATTATCTGTAAGGAAGGTTTGAAAACAAGTGTAAATAAAAATGTAACTAGTCTTCATTAATTAACCATGCAGTATATTTGCTCAGGCAGTAAAGGAAATTATTAGCACAGAGGGCTCCCAGAGTGAAAATAAAAGAAGGTTCCTGTACCTTTAATGGTTGTGAAAAAGAAGGAAATTCAGCAGATGTTGCTTGTTACCTGGTTGTACAAGAAGCAGCACCTGCTGAAATTCCTTCTCTTGTACAACCACTAAAGGCACAAAAGCTGTCTGTGGTTGCAAGTTCAAGGGTGAGACCTGCAGGCTAAACAAAAACACAGGACACACTAAGGTGGAGGGGGGCACGTGTACACACAGATCTGTGCACTGCAGCCCTACAACCCCAAGCAACCGCCAAGAAATGCCCTGGAGACCAGCTTGGTGGCACCAGTGACCTGATCCTAGATCTAAGACCCATGCCAATCGCTCCACAAGTTGTGACAATTTACAACTACATGCAAATTAACAAGAGCAAGGTAAGGCAGGTGGGTGATCATAGAATCGTAGAGTTGGAAGAGACCACAGGGGCCATCCAGTCCAACCCCCTGCTATATAGGAACACACATCAAAGCATTCCCAACAGATAGACATCCAGCCTCTGCTTAAAAACCACCAAAGCAGAAGACTCCACCACACTCCAAGGCAGAGTGGGAGTGTTATGGGAGACAGCTCTGACTATCAGGAAGTTCTTCCTGAGGTTCAGGTGGAATCTCCTTTCCTGCAGCTTGAATCCATTGCTCCTTGTCCTACTCTCTGGAGCAGCAGAAAACAAGCCTGCTCCCTCCTCAACATGACATCCCTTCAAATATTTAAACATGGCTATCATGTCCCCTCTTAACCTTCTCTTCTGCTCAGAACAAAGTAAGGTTTGACTAGGGGGCAGCCTATGAAGCCCTGTCCCAGACCAGAGGGAAAACTGCTTCCCAGGCTGTCCTGGGGAATGCCAGGAAGGTGGAAGTGACTTGTAGGGGATGATGGGGGTGACCATGTGGCCAGCCAGTAACTTCACTGCCTGGTTAGTTGGGCAGCTACATTTTTCAGTCTATTAGCAAGAAATCATGCCTAATTATAATTGAGTGAATACACAGAGAAGAATAAATACTCCAGTCCTCAGTTTGTTTGCTAATCAGTGGTTAGGCTTTGATCCACATCAAAATGTACAGCCCCAAATAATGTGCCAGGAAAGCTGAGGGAAAACTCTGCTAGAGATGAGAACATTCAAGAAGAGCCATACTGGATTAGACCAGAGGCCTATCTCCTGCATAATCAGAGGTTTATAAGAGGCCAACCAACAGGATTGGTGTTCACCAATTATCTTCAGTTTGTGGTTGGGGCTTGTTCCAAATCAATGTGTGCAAATCCAAATAATGTACTAACTGCGGGAAAATTTTGAGATGAGAACATAAGAAGAGCCATACTGAATTAGACCAAAGACCTACCTCAACTTATAGCCAGCTGTTTATAGAAGACCCACCAGCAGAAAGGAGTGCATTAATTATCCCAGAACATAGCCCACTATAGGACACAGAAGATAATCCTATAAAGATATAAGATGTAAATGTAGCTATAGATATAGATTCATCTAATATTCATCCTGCTTGACCTGAAAATACCCTACTGGGTGGATCATCACTGTGGCCTTCTTCACAAGCTTTTCACTATGTATAGGACTCAAATACATGAGGGAACATGTCTATTCTCATTTCCCTATGTCACATGCCCAGAACAGAAAGAACACTGAAGCTGAAAGTACCACTTGACCTAATAGATACATGGTTAATTGGAACTGAAAGAAAGGTTTCTCTGAATCATTTTGCATTTTCTGGAATAACTGCCATACACCCCCTCTTTTCTTCCCCTTATACAAATAAAAAGAAAATGATACTAAGTGGAATCCTGTGATTTCATTTGTAAAAGGGACGCCCACCTAATCCCATGGGATGCGTTTCTGAGCAAATGCCAATGAAACTCTGCAAGGTTCCAATCTCTCTATTTTCTATTCCCTTCTCGGTGCTTGTTCTCCAGTTGCAAGTAGGCAAATGTAATTCAGATGTGGCCCCCAGTCTGTTCAAGGTGACACAAATGAGTTAATTTTCATTGTATCCAGGGTCTAATTGGAAACAGTCCCTATTCCTTGTAAAACATTAAGTCAATGGGCAAGTGATAATTGTCCACCTGTTGCATGGAGCCATAAGAGTCTGCACTAACAAGCAGAAGGGAAGAAGGAGTATCCTCTCACAGTGGCAGAACACCTGGACTTCCTGGGCTTACTGCTCCTGTTTTACTGCTTTCAGACAAGGTGTAGGATGTTACGAAGCACAACTGCAGCACATAAGGAAGTGTCCCTCACTTGATGTCTCTGTAGGCTTGTGGGGAAGGACAGGCTTATTCCTCAGCCTCCTATTTCTTCTCTTGTATGAGACTGCTGCCAGCTTTTGTAGTACAGCATCCAATAAAGGGCCTTGTTTACACTATATGTTTATAGTGCTATGGTTCCACTAACTGCCATGGTTCCATCCTATGGAAGCTTGGGATTTGTTGTTTAGGAAGGGGTGTTTCAAATGTTCACCCATAGATCTCCTGTGCCTCACCAAACTACAAACCTCACGATTCCATAAGATGTTGACATGGCAGTTTATGGCCCTTTCCGCACGAGGAAGTTAAAACAGGCCAAGATGTCCTGGCATGGAGGTCGTCCACACCTTGGTTCGGACTAGGTTCAGACTGCACCTTAGTACGATCCAAAATGCCCCCAAGTGGTCCTCCAGCACACTAAGTGAAGACCGGAGAAATCCGGTCTTTCAATCTTCTGGAGCGCGCCATTTCGTATCTGCTCAGTTGTGCAGATGCGCAGGCTCCCACCAATGCAAGCCTGTGATCAGCGGAGGGCAGGCTGTGGGTGTGGTCAGCGTCAGCAGTTGGTCCGGACCCACAAAGAACAGGAAGCCACCATTTTCAGCCTCAGCAGTGCAGATCTACGGACCTCGCACTGCTCCGATTCACCATGCAACAAACAGAGGAGCCCTGCAGAGGGGCTTAAGGGAAAGTCCACGTTGCTTCGAAGAGAGAAGAACCGGTAAGTAATGGCACGAAGCGATTCACTCACCTCGTGCGGAAAGGGCCAAAGTGGAACAATTGTGCTATAACTGTATAGCACAAAAGGTCAGCAAGATCAGATACAAAACCTTTTTGAAAGTAGCATCCTGACCCTCAGCTTCCTAGGGCAGTTTCATGCTCTTATTCCTGAAATCATAAAGAATTACCTGCTTAAAATAAGAGAATTTTGGCAGTTACCTACTCTATCACAAAGGAAGAAATGAGGAAAAAGTTTCTTTGCTTGTGATAGATAGTGCAGCCATACAGCAGCTAGCTATTATGATGAAGAAACTATGGCCATTTCCGCACTACAGTGCTATAGTGCTATTATTCCACTTTCAACATCCTATGGAATCCTGGGGTTTGCAGTTTAGGGAGGGGCATTTAGAATTCTCAGCCAGATAGTTCTTTGGTCTCAGTAAACTACAAACTCCAGAATTCCACGGGATGTTGAAAGTGGAATAATAGCACTATAATAGTGTAGTGCAGAAATGGTGTATGACACCAATGTCTTTGGAAGACAAACTAAAGTTTATTATAAGAACTTCATTAGAAATATGAAAGTAAACCAAGCTAGACTAAGCAAGGATAGCAGAAAGCAAGACCAAGTTCATTTTGCTTTTGTAGAAGAGAAATAATCAAGAGAATAGGACACAAAAGGTGGAATTATCCCTAAGAATAACAGTCTGTATCTCAGGCGGTTTGGATAGATCGATAAGGCACTATCACTATTGCTCCCTCCAAGAGACATTTCACTTTTCCATTGACAGTTTGGCTTTATCATTTAATGATTAAAGTATTTTTTTAAAAAAAATACTTATTTTAATGCTGTTTTAATTGGTTACAATATCTACTGGCAGGATTCCTTCTTTAATTTAGGAAATGAGACAAAAAATGAATAAAGCAAAAGAGAACAACATGTGGCCCTCAAATTGTTGTTGAACTGTAGTTTCCATTGTCCTCCACCAATGGCTTTGTTGGCTAGTGATGATGGAAATTACAGTATACAGCAACTAGCCCAATTTGCCACCCATAAAATATAGGAACACATGCACTTCTAAAAGTTCTCAGACTTTTAAAAGCTTGCAGATTGAAAAAATGAAAGAAGTCTCAGGGTATTGGCACAGAAAGTATAGCAAGATAAATTCACAGGCCTAGGGAATGCCTTGCAACTCATGAGAACAACTGAAACATGTAGTAAAGGAAATTCTGTCTCATCTAAGGCATACCGTCCAATGTTTCACAAATGAAAACTCGGACACATGTGGCTAAGCAACATCAGAGTATACTCAAGATGGCAAAAGCTATTAATGAGGAAGAGCATACAAGCTACAAAAGGCTTCAGGAGTTTTGTCTACTGGGAAGGACAAAGTTCTGCCCACTGCTCTCCTTTCATAGCTGCTGAGTTGAGTGTGAACTATATTAGCACTTTGAACCCAGTTTACAGCAATTGGATGAAGCTGAGAACAAAGAAGAAAAGTGGGAGGAGGGGGAGAGAAACTAGTATATTTTAAAAGCAGCTGAAAAAGTGGGATGCCAGGATAAATCAGCACTGTTCCTGCCAAATCAGAACAGTTGGGGGATATACTAAGGCAAATGCTGTTGGAAGTTGATATCAGCATGCCTACACAGCCACTCAAAGAGGGTGTCTCATCCTGCTTTCATGCCACACAGTTCAGAAAGATGATAAATAAATGTACTTGTATTTCCCAGAGGTTGCAGTACAGCCTGCTCTCCAACTTTGAAACTCTCTTCCTAGTGGAGCTAGGATGGTTCTCTTCTTGTTTCGCTTTCATTGTCAAGTGAAGACCTTATTATTCCAGCAAGCTTTGAGGAACTGATTGTTTTAGAAGAAAGTAGCTTTTCTTAGTGTGCTGTCCAATTTTTTATCTTCTGCATCTTACGGATGTTTTAAATGCTTATAATCCCTTAGTCAGTTTAATGTAATGTTATACATGACTTTTTGAATGTCTTTTATCTGTATGTGGTTTTACTTGTATTTCTTTTCATTTTGTGACTAAATTCAATCCCAACTTTATTTATAACCCAAGTAAAATAAGAGGTTATAAATGAAGCAGTGCAATACAATCTGCAATGCAGTTTATAGATACCCATATAAATCAGAGTTGTATTACAGCAAACAATTTTCCTATCTTGACTTGCTAATACAAAATTTGAGACACATTTCATACCCTCCAACATTTCACTGATGAAACTGGAATATATGTGGCCAAGCAACATCAGTGTGTGGTCAGTATGACAAATATTAATGAGGAAGAACACATAAGCTAGTACAGGCTACAGTAGTTTGCTTTTGCCTGAGCCTGTGGGGAAAGGGGGAGCCAGCATGGAGTACTGGTTTGAGTGCAGTGCTATGACACTGGAGACCAGGGTTCAGTTCCCCACTCAGCCATGGAAACCCACTGGGTGACCTTGGGCATGTCACACACTCTCAGCCCCAGAAAATTCTGTGATAAGGTCAATTTAGGGTCACCATAATTTGGAAACTACTTGAAGGCACAGAACAACAATGGGGAAAGGCAAGACTCCACCCTTCCTCTCTTCTCCCCCATGCTGATTTAACTGAGGGCAAAATTCTTTTGTACTTTGAACTCGGTTTGCAGGTGGAAAGTAAGAGAGAAGCTGGGATATTTTAAAAGCAGCTGAAAAAATAGGATGACAGGTGATTAATCGGGACTGTCCGCTAAATCAGGACAGTTGGAGGATATGATACTTGTGTGTTCTAATAATCCAAAACCTCACTGAAAGTTTTAATTTGCCATTTCTGTAGCAACAGGTACTGATATTGTCACTCACCTCTTCAGTGCACTATTGGTAAGTAAGCTCTGGGAATCACAGTATGGCCTCAAATGATGCTTTGGACATCTATTTGTTCGAACCCCGAAACACATAATTTGCAGGCAATAATTTCTATTGGCTCCTTCCCAACAATGAAACAAAGCCAAACTATATATGCTGTTGGGATATATACAAGTTTTTAAAAATTGTACTGGTATGTACCGTGTAGGAAGGGTGTTTTTTTTTTCATAGATTGTTAAACATTTATGGTTTACTCTATTTTCCATATATACTATTGTAAGTTTACCTATATACATTTATCTAAAGTGAGATCCATTCACCTTAGTAGGCTTACTTGCAAATCTTTAAATGTGCATAGCATTGTAGCTATACCACAACCAGTTTATTTAAAAAAAAACAACACCTCAATGTATGTAATCACAGATATACAGCTTTAGTCTGAGTTAAAGCACTCCTTCAGTCCCACAGTACAGTGGCCTAGAAACCATATAGCACAAAGTGCATGTTAAAATGTTTCTCTTCCTGCCCCCTGCACATATTTCTTGATCCACTTCTCTAGAGAAAGACTGTAGACCTGAATTGTCTCTCTGGAGTGGAGAAAAACAAATGAGAAATAGTGATTGCTGCCACAATTTAAAAAAAAAAGGCAGGAAGAAACATCTACTCATGTGAAACTTCTTTCCTTCACTGTGATGAGAGGAAACAGAACTTCTGATTTCCCTCATTATGAAGAAAATGGCATTTGCTGTCAGTACAGTACAGTACTGTCATAGGGGGGAGGAATCATAAAGAGAGATTTGACAGGGCAAATGAAAAGAAGCAGCTCTCAGTACTGGGAAACTCAACAGGGATATTCCACTACAATTAAGAAAGTTCATCACATTCAGCATGTTGCTAAACCGTCAGATACCATCTCTTGGTAATTAAAGCCTCCACCTCTTCCTGCCCACATTTCTGGTTTCCAAACCACCTGGTACTACAGGCTTAGGCTGATGCTTGTATCCTCTCATCAGTAAAGGAATTTTTTAAAAAAAATTGCCAGTGTTGGACTAGTACTGCAGGAGATCAACGTCTGAATCCCTGCTCAGCCATGGAAACCCTCTGGGTGAGCCTGGACAAGTCACATTGTCTCCGAGTTAGAGGAAGGCAATTGTATACCCTCTCTGAACAAATCTTACCAAGAAAACTCTATAATAGCAATGGTCTAAATCAGACTCAACTTGAAGACACACTACTACTACTACTACTGGAGAGAAATGCCTGCCAGGGGACCAGCTCATTTTCACCAGAAACATGGGCAAAAAATAGATTCAGAGTATGATCTTCTGATCTCTAGCATGTTGTCCCAGCAGCCATGGGACAGTTTGGAAACCTTTACATCAGAGACTTTGTCATAGGAAGAGCTGTGACAATGGATCCACTTTCCCTTCTTCCCCTGCAGAAAAGGTCCATGACCCTCTCCAATAATGGATGTCAAAGGTCCTCCCATATTTAAATTATGTCTGCAAACACAGGGGAACATTTTAGACTTGTCCTATTAGTATTACTGTTAGTATTATTACTCCTAACCTACTCAGATTGTGTTGTTATGAGACTCTGGCCATTTCCACACTAAGCTATTATAGTGCTATTATTCCACCTTCAACATCCTGTGGAATTTTGGGGTTTGTAGTTTACTGATGCCAAAGAGCTTCGTGGCTGAGAATTCTAAATGCCCCTCCCTAAACTACAAACTCCAGAATTGCACAGGATGTTGAATGTGGAAAATAACACTATAACAGTGTAGTGCAGAAATGGCCTCTGACTTAGGACGACCCTATTATAGGATTTTCTTGACAGAAGTTACCCAGAGGAGATTAGCCACTGCCTTCCCTTAACATCTAGAGAGTGTAACTGGCACAAGGTCACCTAGTGAGATTCCACAGCTGAGTGGATATTTGAATCCTGGAATCCCAGAGTCCTGATTCAACCTACACTGGCTTTGTCTGTTTAGACAACTGCTGACTATTTCTGTCCCACTGATCACAATAGAAGAAAATTTAAAAAAAAACATGGAGGTAGAGTGGCAAATGTCCATCCAAAAGGACACTGGGTATGTCACAGTGATACAACCTTGAATATTCTTTTTTTTTATTTAAATACAACACCTTAAAAGTACAACCTTCACAGCAAAACATGAAAATTAAATCAGCTTGATGTCGCATCTTTACCAATTTGACAATATCTAATTACCATAGATTTTTCAATCATTTAAAAAGATGTATCAAATCCACTTTTCTCTGTGAATTCTTCTTGAATCCCCTTCAGTACTTCCTTTACCTCCTCCAATTCCCATTCTATAGTAATTAAATGTTTCTCAAATAACACTTCCCTCCCTCCAAGGAGGATCCCTTCTATTTCTATTATCCCCAACTACTTAATACCGTAATGTTCCTGTATTTTCCACTTATTGCACTTTTAGCTTCATAGTCTGTCGGTCGTCTCAAACTCATTCACAACTTTTATAATATTTATATTGTAATATTTATATTACATTTTTCTTTATATTTACACTTATCATAATATTAATGACCAGTCAGAACCACTAACTCTTTTCTAACAGGTTCTGGAGTTTCACAACTTTGTTCCATTCTTCTTCATTCTTATCCTGATTCTTTCCTCTTATCATCATTGTTAAATTGTCCATTTCTTTATACTCCATTACTTTAACTATCCAGTCTTCAATCTCCGGGATCTGGTTGTTCTTCCATTCTTTTGCAAACACGATTCTCGCTGTGGTAACCATATACAAAATAATTCTCCAATATTTATTCTTGTTACTTGATTCAGTTTTGTTTAAAATATTCAGTAGAAATAATTCTGGAATATAAGGTATCTTTATTTCTAGCACTTCTTGCATTGTTTCTTATACTTTCTTCCAAAAAATTTTAGCTTTGTCACAAGTCCACCAAATGTGGTAAAACGTACCATTATCTCTACCACATTTCCAACATTTATTTTCTTTTCATTTATATATTTTACTTAGTTTGGCTAGGTCCAGATACCACCTATACAACATTTTTAAGTGGTTTTCTTTCAAACTTTGGGCTGCGGTGGAATTAATTGTATCTCGCCAACTTCTTTCCCATTGATCTAACATAATCTCATGTCTGATATTTTGTGCCCAAACAATCATATTTGGCATTATTTGCTCAGACTCCAATTCTCTTTCTAAAAGTATGTTATAAAATTTAGAAATCATATGTTTATTCAAATCAAAAAATATTTTCTCAAATACATCTTCTTTCCTTTCTGTTTCTATACCTTCTGTTTTACTGTCTATAAGGAACCTCTCTTTCAATTGTCTGTACAGGAACCAATGACAACGGAATCCCTCCTCTTCCAATAATTCTCTTGATTTTAGTTCTTGCTCATGATTTTTCCCCTCCACGATTAAGTCTTTATAACGTATCAATTTTTCATGAGGGTTTCACCATCTTGCATAAAATGCTTCGTGGGGGAAATCCATAAAGGGATTTTTCGATAAAAAATTTTCTTAATCTTCCGCCAAATTAATAGAAGGGATTTCCTTATGAAATGGTGAAGAAATTCTTTGTCCAATTTTTCTTTCCCATACCAAACATAAGCATGCCAACCCATCCGCATCCTGGAGCTTTCCAAATTTAATATCTTCTCATCATTTAATGTCACCCATTCCTTTATCCACATTAAAACATTTGCCTGGAAATATATTCTTAGGTCTGGTAGACCAGCTCCCCCTTTCTCTTTTTTCTCTGTTAACGTTCTCCATTTTATTCTTGGTCTTTTCTTATTCCAAATAAATTTTATTAATTCTTTTTGCCAGTCTTTAAACAATTGTTCATTTGTTAAAATAGGTAGCTTTTGAAAAAGGAACATTAATTTCGACAGGATTATCATTTTGATTGCAGCAGTTCTTCCCAGGAGTGAGAGTTGTAGGGAGTGCCATTTGTTAATAGATTGTTTAATTCCTTTCCAGGCAGTTTTGTAATTATTTTCAAATAGTTCGTTATTCCTTTTGGATATCCAAATGCCCAAGTATTTGACTTTTACAACCTTGAATATTCTGATGTAAGTGTAGACTTTGTCCGCAGCTTAATTTTGTAATAACACCAGAGTTACAGAATAACACAAAAATAATGGCCACAGACAATTTATATAATTTAAAAGTAACTAATGAAATAAAGATTGTCTATACCTATGCTCAGTCATTCATCAAAATGGAGAATGTAGTCAGGAAATTAGATGATGACTAGGACTTGAAAGGGCAGCCATGAAGAAACTAGATAAGATTCTCTAGTGCAAAAATTAAGCGCCAAAGCCAGAATTGTCCATGCCACAGTTTTTCTCATCTCAGTCTATGGTTATGAAAGTTAGACACTGAAAAGATGACCAGATGAACAATGCATTTGAAGTGTGGTGCTGGAGGAGAGTTCTGTGGGTAACATCATCCACCAAAAATACAAATATATATGTCTGAGAGCAAATTAAATCTGAACTCTCACTAGAAGCCAAAAGTCTAAACAGAAGCTCTAATACTTTGGATACATCATGAAGTGACATCACTCAGTGAAAATATAAGAATGTTTGGTGAAGAAGCCAGTAGGAAAGAGGAAGACTGAGCTACACATGGATTAATTCAATTAGGAAAGCCATAGCCCTGAATTTTCGAGAGCTGGGTGGGACTGCTGATGACTGGGGCTCTCAGAAATCTCTAATTTATAAGATCTCCATAAGTTGAAGCCAGTTTGATGGGAAATAACAGCAGCTGGGTACAAAGTTTTTTGTAACTATAGAAAAATCTCACGCTATGAATACAGAGAGGCCATTTTAGATGCTTTGTAACCATCCCAAATTTTAGACCATGTGTATATAAAAGGCAGAAATCCCTTTGCTTAAAAAAAAAAGATACATCTGTTCATTGTATTGATAAATCTGCTAAACATTTGAGAATGATTAGAAAAAAATGTAAAATTGATTACAGCAAGGTCTTTCAAAATACATTTCTATTATGCCATTTAGACATGAACTGGATTTTTGCGTAAACTTTGGTTCTTAATTCCTCTGTCCCCTCTTCTGCTCTGTTAAAATTTCAGGCCCTTTGATTTCAGGACACACACACAAGCGTAATTTTGAAAGTTCTTCTTCTGTCACATCTGTTATCCTCATTCAGTGTTGTGGGGCACTAATGCTGCGGGCCTAGAGCTGTCCATTCACCATGGCCTTGGGGCCTAACTGAATACAATCACTTGGGCAGAGGCCCTCCTGCCTTTCTCAAAAATGCTATCTTGGAAGTATTGACTCTGGTGGAGAATGTTGCCAAGGCTGAGATGAGCAAACTGAGTGGCCTTCTACTTCACTGTGACACATATGCACACTCACAGTTGCCAATGGAAGAAGCAGATGGAGCTGTAACCCTTGTACACTCCAGCAAGCTTGTCTATAGGCACAGCACTTTGCTCTCTCTAGTAACCACACTGACCTTTTTGCTCTTATTTACCACAGTTCCTTTCTTTTATCAGATTAGCTAAAATGAGTAGAATCAAAATCACATGGCAGTGAAAGGAAACACTCCAAAATTAAGACACTGATTTTGTGAGAGACGTTTGCAAAATTACTTTTTAAGTGCATGGGCCCTTGATACAAAGCCATTGAGGTACAGTGGCTAGTGTGGTGGAGTAGGATCTGGGAGATCTAAGTTCAAGTTACCACAGAGCCATGAATTTCACTAGTTGATCTTGGGCCTCATAGGTTAAAGTGAGAGAAGGGAGACACGTATATTGCTTTGATGTCACCAGAATTGGACTTTCTGCTTTGGTTTAGTGTTCCTTGCTAATGTCTAATCCTGGAGCTCCCAATAGGTGCTTATGGTCCATGCCAGCACTGCTAGCCTTAAGGATGGGACAATAGTCACACAATGTCCTGGCTGAATCTAATGCCAGATTGACCTACTACCAACTACAACCAAACCAAATATGGGAAGAACTATAAACATTCTTTTTCAGTGAGTGCTGTGATGCAACATGGTGGCTACATGGTTTGTAATAGCATGGAAATATCATATGAACTCTAATACTAGACCCAGGACAGCACAGACTTGTGTTCTGCCGTCCCTTGGAATGAGGCATTCTGCAAAGTCATCCAATAATTAAACTGTTTTCTTATTTTGTTTAGCAAACAAGAATAACCAAATGCCTGCTATAAGTACAAGCTTTAGTATCCATTTATGCAAGGGCTATACGGTCCTCCCTCTACATTTATGGATTTGACATTTGCAAATCTGATTATTTGCAAGGCACGTGCTTGCCTTCTCCCCACTTTTCCTCCTCCCATTCCCTTGCATTCCTCACCCCAGGCTTGCCAGACATGTGTTTAAAATGCACTTTTTTTTTCTTTTGGGGTGAGCAACGCCCCCCTCCGACTGCTGGAGGTGAGTCCTCCCTCCCATGTGGCTGCACTATCTGGGTAATGGCTGCTGACTGGTCAGATGCTCTCTTTGCTTATACACCTCCCTTTTCAAGATGGCCACCGGAAGTAACTGGAATGGAGAAGTGTGTTCTTTTCTCTTTGAGGGGAAAGTACTGGTAAACCCTCTACTGTGTCTTTTTTTCTCCCTCACCCCCCAAACACTAGGGCCAGAGGCAAAGGAATGGGAAGGGGAGCTCTGGAGGGGAATTGTGGGAGTGGGAGTTATTCATGTTTTTTCTACTTTCATGAGGGTTCTGTGCCCTTAACTCTCACAAATGTGGACAGGCTACTGTATAATAAAAGAGGAAGAACCAGAGCTCACTGGGACAGTGATTTGGATAGAATGTCCTAGGTCAAGCCCTGAAATTTCTCACCAAAAGGATCAGAGAGCAACAGGTTATAGGACAGACTTGGTGTAAGTTAGCTCCTTACGTTTCAAATAGATTTGCATGACCAGGGGTTGGAAAAGTTACTTTTTTGCATGTTACCTTCTGGAATTCCCAATCATTAAGGCCAATTCAACATTCAGGAAGTTGTAGTCCAAAAAGTAATTTTTCCAAGCTTTGTGCTTAACCACAATTATGCCATGCCATTTTCCTCTCTGCGCCCCAATCTCTCCATAGTTACAAAGAATGGATGGAATCCTATATCAACTTATCCTTAACTAAGAACTTAACAGAACCAGTCCAGAGTGTCAGGCGGCTTCATTAAGAAACTGTACCTGCAGTTCAATGGTCACCACAAGGAGCAGCTGTACATAAATACCAAAAGTCCATCCTGACACATAATAATCAAATACCATGGGATCCCATCAGTTGGGTTCCTTTAGGAGTTGGGGGAAAAGACCAAGATTGTGAAAGTGCTCCTTGTTATTGGAAAGAGTTGTCAATTTCAACCCATTCTGTTCAACCAGAGTGATATGATACTTTTTACATGTTTTATATCCCCCAAAGAATGCTATACAATGTGTCTTGACCAGCTAAATCTATTTTCTTCAGCCTGGAAATAGTTATGCAAATTATTATAATTTTCCTCCATCCCATCATTCCTGGCAATAAATACGTGACTAAATGCTTTTGCATTTATGACATATGTATACATCTTCATTGGCAATCCCATGAAAACAAAACAGAAATAACTTTTCCTTAGAATCTGAAGTTGTCCGTGGTCTCCAATTGACTTCAGTTATATTGTCATCATAGGTGGGATGTAAAGTGGTATCAGAAGAGCTCTTATTCTCCTTTCCATCTGCAACCATCCCCATCCCATTTATAATGTCCAAAGCCCGGAAGGCTAAACTCAGAGATTTACACAGGTGCATCCCTTATAAGAACGCAGAAGAAGTATTTTGTTCCTCTCAAGAAATCAGTCCCAGATGTGAGGTGGCAGATACTTCCTGCACAGGAAGCTTGCCCTCCGGTATGCCCAGAATAGGGAAACCCAAGACTATTTATAAAAGGATGAACCATGATGGCTATGTCTTGAATACTTTCCTGGGTTATCATTTGCTTTTCTATTTAGAAACTCTTCCCCTTTGGGCTTCTGCTGTTGTATTCTTTCTGTTGTATTGCTTCAGTTGGTCTAATCAGTCTTGGCTGTTCAAAATCATCTTCTTTCACTGGACCCCAACCAGATGCTTCCCACTGGCTCTGTCTATCTAATGTCGATCCGGTTTACACCCTACCATTTTTGCTATGGGTTACCTTGTGACAGATACATACGTATAAATCATATAACAAAGCTAGATTTCTTCCTTTAAAAAATGCATATGACTGACAACAACAGGAAGGACACATATAAACTAGAATAGAGTCACAGAATCATAGAGCTAGAAGGGACCCCCTGGACCATCTGGTCAAACCCTCTGCTCAGTGCAGGATCTCCAGCTAAAGCATCCCCAGGAAGTACCTGTCCAGCCTCTTTTTGAAGGTGTCCAGAGAAGGAGACTCCATAACTTCCCTAGGCCATTAATTTCACTGCCAAACCTCTCTTACTGTCAAATAATTCCTTCTAATGTTCAATCGTAATCTATTTTCCTGCAATTTCAAACCATCAGACCTGGTTCTACCCTCTGGGGCAGCAGAGAACAGGCCTGCCCCCTCCTCTCTGTGATGGCCTTTGAAGTATTTAAAGAGTGTAATCATGTCACCCCTCTGTCTTCTCTTCACCAGGCTGAACATGTCCAGCTCCTTCAGTATTTCCACATATGTTTTATTCTCCATACCTCTTATCCTCCTTGATGCCCTTTTCTGAGTCTACTCCAATTTGTCTATATTCTTCTTAAAATAAGACACCCAGAACTGAACGCAATGCTGCAGATGAGGACTGACCAACACAGAATATAGGATGACTATTATTTCCCTTGACTCAGAAACAATGCTTCTGTTAATAAAAACTAAGATAGCAATTTCCTTTTTTGGTGCAACATCACACTGCTGGCTCATGTTCAGCTTATATTCAGCAATAATCCCAAGGTTCTTTTCACATGTAGTATTCTGAGCCATGTATCCCCTATCCTGTAACTGTGCATTTGGTTTTGTAGCCAAATGTAGATTTGCATTTCTCTCTATTGAATTTCATGTTATTAATTCCTCCCAAGTCTTCTAGTTTATCTAGGTCCTTTAGAATTCTGTTCCTATCTTCCAATGTATTAGCCACCCCTCCCAGTTTTACATCACCTAAAAACTTGATAAGGATTCTCTTTACCCTGTCATTTATGTCAAAGATAAAGATGTTGAAGAGTAATGGCCCTAGGGTAGAACCCGGAGGTCCTCCACTGGAAACTCCCTTCCAGTTTGAAGTGCAACCATCTATTATGACTCTCTGAGCACAGTTTTCCAATTATGGATCCATCTGACAGTATTCCCATCTATTCCACATTTAATCAATCTTGATTTGCAATCCATATCCCTTCCCAAGGTCTCTGTTGCTTCATGGAAGTGCATCATTCTTGGGGGGGGCCTAAAGCAAAATAGGTATTGAGCATTTCTGCCTTTTCATTGTGCTCTGTTAGCATTTTACCATCCTTACTGAATAGCAACTCCAATGTCTCCTTGGTCCTTCTGCTGCCTGAAATGTTTCTGACCCCACCTCTCCCTTTTTGTTTCTCTTTGCTTGCCTAGCCAGTCTCTGGTCATTTTGAGTTTTAGCTTTCTTTATACCATTTTTACAAACTTGGACTACATATCTATACTCTTCCTTAGTGACTTGCCCTTCCTTCCATTTTTTCCACATGCTCCTTTTTCTTTTCACTTCTTCCTTCTTCCTTGAGTTTGTTGTGCAGCCACATTGGCTTTTTCAAATGTTTCCCATTTGTGATTGTGCTTTCTACAACTTCTTCTTCAATGATTATCATTCTTGCTAGGTGTGTTTTTCCTTTAGCATGTCTAAGCTATGGGATTCTCCCAGTGTTTCCCTGAGTGTGATAAAATCAGCTTTCCTGAAATCCAGTCCCTGTGTTTGACAATATTCTTTTTTTGCCTTGTCCCACAATTGCGAATGCTAGCAAAGGTCACTTTGTCCTGAAATACTAGCTACTTCGATTCCAGTGACCATCTCCTCCCAACTGGTTAGGATCAACTCCACAATTGTCAATCCCTCATTCTTTCCTCTACCTTTCAAAATAAGAAATCATCTGTAAGGTATATCTGGAATTTGTTGGACAGCCTATGCTTAGCAATTAGTCTCCCAGTAGATATCAGAGTAATTGAAATTCCCCATAACTGTTGGAATATAAACAAGACTTACAACTTCAGTTATTATAGGGTTAATTGTGTATTAGTGAGATAGAGAGGACCTTCAGCTGTAAATGTTATTTGCAGCAGCTGCAAAGCCTCTATAATAGTGTTTTCTTTAGGAAGCTTATCTGTTCTGCTGTTGCCCTTTGTCCTTTTATAGTATCCTAGTTGATCCTGCTTTATTGTAGTATTTTGTAGTTTGATATATTTTGTATTTTTCTATTTTTACTTGCCTATATTGATCATGTTTATTGTAACTCTTTTTCCATGTTTTTCCTTTTGTATATTGCCTTTATATAAATACCTATGTTTACTATTTTTTTCCTTTTTAAATAGAATAGATAAAAGAATTATTGTTATTAACAATTTGTCTTCTGAATTTCTATTTTACAACAAATTTGGTAGCAGCAGATGGTTAGTCAGATAGTTTGGCTAAATATTTTGTTAAATGGTTTGGTAAAATAATAGCCCAGTAAACCAAACTTTTTGAACAGAAGACAAAAGAAAGTTATTTTTGAGCTTGGATTTTTTCTTTTTGGAATCTTTCTTTCTTTCTTTCTTTCTTTCTTTCTTTTTTTTACACAATGAAGCAGATGATTTTTGGTAAATGTGTTGCATTTGCCGTTTGGCTATAATTATTGAACATAGCCATTTTTGATGGCAAGAGATTTTTGAGTAATGAAATAATTTTTCTCTAGCAGAGGAATTTTTCTGGCAAAGTTTCAAAAACTGAAAGATTATATTAGCAGGAAAGCTCATACAGAATAAGTTTAAAATGTCTGTAACCTCAGTCAATTCACCTGAAGTTACCACACCTACTCTGAAATTACAATAGGGTGTAAGTATTAACAATGGCTTGTTTGTAATCCCAAAGTTAAATAGGGATAATTTTCAGATGTGGGATGCAAGATTAAGAATTTCTGTACAAGTACAGGATTGCTTAAATGTTATAGATCAAGACAGGCCTGAAAATCAGTTAGAACAGGATGAATATAAAATGAAATAAGCAAAAGCTTTAATGATAATATATTCCTGTATAGAAGATTATGAGAGCCTATTAGTAATTAAGTACAAGACAGCTAAAGAATTATATAGTGCCCTTAAAAGAAAATATTTCAATAGATCAAATACGAATGTAGTATTCTTGAAAGAGAAACTATATAACATGAGGATGAAAGAAGGAACTAGCATAGATATGCATTTATATAAATAAATATAAAGGAATGTTAAGGCTTGTTTCAGAGCTTCAATCTGCAGGAGCAGAGATACCTGACTTTGAGTTTCTTTCACACCTGCATATTGCTTAGTTTACCAGCTTCTTTTGCATATCAAAAGTTCATGCTTGAATGTATTGCAGAAGTGGATATAGATTATACAATTGCTTATTTAAGAGACTGTGGACTTGAAAGGACAATGGATAATATACCTGAAAAAATGTCACTATTGAGAACAAGACCCCACTATAAAGAAAGGAGATGTTATGTATGTCCAAGGGTTGGACGTATTGCTAAACACTGTGGATTTACAGGTGAAGAAAATCAAAAGCCCAGAGGAGCAAGTGTTTCTATAGGAAGAACATCTTTTAGTAGCCAGGGATACTCTAATGGTCTTGGAAATTTTAAATCAAATGGTGAAAGATCAAACAAAAGGTACTAGCAAAGGTTTAACAATAGTGTAAATCTTCAAAAGAATAATCAAGTATTTCAGATATCTGATTATCAAGGGGTAAATGATAAAGGGCATTTTCTTCTAGATAGTGGTAGTTTTATTCATATTTGTTGATTTAGAGAAAGTCTTAGTGAACTAGATACAGAAAATAGACCAGAGATATTACATGCAAACCAGCAAAGATTAAATGTGCTTGGAACTGGAACTGTGCCTTTAAGAGTTCTCACTTCTAAAAATGAAGTGGTAAATCTTACATTAACACATGTTGTTTTTGTTCCTGAAGCTTCGAATAACCTGATTGGTACTAGAAGGATTGTAAAGAATGATTACACCATAATACTTAAAGGTGGCTCAGGAAAAATGATCAATAATAGAACTGGTCTTATACTTTAGGTTGATGAAAAGGACAGGTTTCATTATATTACTGATGTTAATGATG
The DNA here is from genome assembly GCA_948472985.1 of Iguana delicatissima. NCBI lineage: Eukaryota > Metazoa > Chordata > Lepidosauria > Squamata > Iguanidae > Iguana > Iguana delicatissima. Next base: position 577,827 of record CAOKZL010000187.1, on the reverse strand, counting down.
ATACTGTAGCAAATGTGGAAAGGCCTGTATGTCAAACTAGGCAAGATGTTTGTGATCATCAAATGTGTCTATACTCATGGAATGTGAAGTTGGGACATAGGAATATGCAAAGTATTGAAAAATTATTGACAGAATGTGGAATTAATGTTATTAAATGTGATACAGCAAAAGAAAGATGTGAAATCTGTATAAAAGCAAAGGGAACAGCTCCTAGTTATATAGGACAATCTAATATACGGGATAAGGATTTTTTGGAAGAAGTTTATTCAGCTTTAGTAGGTCCTATGCCATTATCTGCAGGCAAGAATAAGTATTTTCTTACCATTACAGAATCCAAGAACAAATATAGTTTTATATATGTGTGTGTGTGTATACACACATACATACTTAAAAGTAAGGATGAGACCCTTGAAAAGTTTCAGAACTATGTGGTTGCAGTTAAGAACCAATTTGGCAAAGTACTTTTAACACTATGAGCTGATGGGGGTGGAGGATATTGTAATACAGATTTCAAAAGGTTTATGGAACAGGAAGATATAGAGTATAAAGTAACTATATCTTACTCCCCTCAGCAAAATGGATGTTTTGAAAAATTGAATCAAACATTACAGGAGATGTCTAGATCAGTGGTTCTCAACCTGTGGGTCCCCAGATGTTTGTGGACTTCAGCTCCCAGAAGCCCTCAGCATCGACCATAGTGGCTGGGGCTTCTGGGAGCTGGAGTCCACGAACATCTGGGGACCCACAGGTTGAGAACCACTGGTCTAGATCTATGCTAATGCAAGCTGGACTACCTAAATCCTTATGGGCTGAAGCAGTATTTACGGCAACTTATTTGCATAATAGAATCCCTAGTAGAGTGACAGGTTTGGAAGGAAACCAGGTTTAAAGCATATAAGAACTTCTGGTGCTAAAGCATATTGTTACATTCCAAAAGAGAAAAACTTGATGCTCAAGCTGAAATTGTAGTCATTATTGGATATTCATCTGGAAGAAAAGGACACAGAATCTTGAACCCTAAGACCTTTGAAGTTAAATGTTGTAATGTTGTACGTGTAGATGAAAGAAATACAATGCAAGAGACAGTTGACTCTAGAATGGCAACTGATCTAAAGTACATAGATGCTGTTTCACAAGAATTGGTCAGTTAGTTACCTATGGAGGTCACTGGTCAACCAGTAGTTCCACCTTTGGGAGATGTTACTAAAACAAAAGAGGAAGTAGGAACAAGACCATGTGAAACGGAAATAGAAGAAAACTGTGAAACAGAAATAGAAGGAACAACTACTGTAAGACGATCAGGTAGAATTAACAAAGGCAAACATCCAGAAAGATATGGATTTTGTGAGAATTTAAAAACAAGAAAAGAACCAGCAAATTGGAAAGAAATTAGTCAATTACCTTCTTTAGAAAAACAACAGTGGATGGAAGCTATGGAGGAGGAATATCAATCTTTACAGCAAAATCAGGTTTAGACTCTTACTTTTCTGATAAAAAGAAAACAATCTCATTGACTGGACCAGCAGAAGACAGAACATTGTGGCCCAATCTTCAGCAGAAGCCAAATGTATATCAGCAGCAAATGCATGCAGCGAATTGGAATGGATCTTTCAATTGTTAAAAGATTTTGGCATCAGTGAACCTGTACCAATTGTAATGTTGGAAGACAATCAAACCTGCATTACAACATGCAAAGGGGAAAGTACTAAGGCTCGAAATAGAACTATTGGATTGAAATGTCAATTAGTAAAAGATCTATATTAAAAGGGATTGATTGATATTGAACACTGCCCCACTGATGAAATGATAGCAGATATTTTGACTAAGTCATTGACGACACAGAAATTAATATATTTTCATGAAATGTTGAATATGTCCAACTATAATGATATTGTTGTAAGATCTTGAGAAGGGGTGTTGGAATATGGACAAGACTTACAACTTCAATCATTATAGAGTTAATTATAGAGTTAATATTATACATTATACATTTCCGTTTCACATGGACTTGTTCCTACTTCCCCTTTTGTTTTAGTAACATCTCCCAAAGGTGGAACTACTGATTGACCAGTGACCTCCATAGCTATACATAGATACATTATAGAGTTAATATTAGTGAGATAGAGAGGACCTTCAGCTGTAAATATTATTTGCTGCAGCTGCAAAACCTCTATGAGAGTAGTGTTTTCTTTAGTGAGCTTATCTGCTCTGCTGTTGCTGTTTGTCCTTGTACAGTATCCTATTTGATCTTGTTTTATTGTGGTATTTTGTAGTTTGATCTATTTTGTATTTTCCTATTTTTACTTGCCTATATTGCTCATGTTCATTGTAACTTTTTTTACAATTGTAAAACGCGCATAAAAAACCCACCACCACCCATCAGTGCAGAGCGCGAAAAGCTCACCCAAGCCTCTCACTCAAGGCCTGCCCAGCCTGACACCTCTTTGTGTTCAAAGCTGGACAGCCAGGGAGATCTCTGAATCAAGCCATGGCCAGGGAAAATGGGTCTGCCTCAGTTCTCCCTCTCTGAGAATGCAGTCCCTTCCTCACTCTTGTCTGTCCTTGGCTTCTTCCTTTCAGGACTCTCCCCCTTTACTGCCTTCCCTAAATCTGCCCTTCTCCTAGATGTAAGGATCAGCAGTGATTTATATTTTCCAAGACTGTGGTACTGTTGGCACTAAGGTCAAGATGACATTATTGATAGCGTGTATATTCTAGGATTCAAAATAAGACTCTGTGACACTGTTTTAAGGAACACAGAACTTTAAACATTTATTTTAACACTGTTGCTTTAAATGTGTCTTGTATCCAAATGTTTATAAATAGCACACCATTCTTCTCTCTCTCTCTCTCTCAATTCATTCACTATCTCTCGTACACCCAATTTCTCAGTTGTCTCTCCCACAGAGCTCTTCAAATCTCCAACCTCTCCCAAACACACCACCAATCACACTCCTCTTCAAACACACACCAGACAGTTAAAATCCGTGGTTATCCTCTTTCCGCCAGCCCCTCCCCTGGGCTGTCCAAGGTTCCATTTCACTAGCTAATCAGCTTAAACACTCTCAGTTGCCAAGGAGGCTCTGTTGTCAAGACCCCCTCCCATCAGGTTCATCACAACTATGTTTTTCCTTTTGTATATTGCCCTCAAATAAAAGCTATGATTGCTATTTTTTCCTTTTTAAATAGAATATATAAAATAATTATTTTTATTAACAATTTGTCTTCTGAATTTCTATTTCACAACAATAACTACTCATTCTTGCATCTTTGACATTTCTGATATTTGTTTTCAAAAAGCATCATCTGCCACCTCTTTTTGGTTTGGTGGCCTGTAGTAAACTCCTACCACAATGTGCCAAGAAGATAGCACACTTCCCAATTCATCTTGTCAGGCTGGCACACTGAAGGGACACAACACATACCTGTAGTGCACTGATGTTCTCTTCCAAGGGAGCTACGAATTTGCATGTGATGCAGTGGCAGTTGGTGATGTTTTCTGGCAAGGCAAACTTTGCACATACATTGCAGCAGACAATTATGGATCTTTGTTGCTCCATCTCCATCTTCCTCCATTTCTTTCAGTCATTTATTTCCTCTTAGTCCCTTCTCTACAATGGTGCATTGCTTCTTGGTTCTTCCTTTATTCCCTGAAACTTTCCTCTGACGCAGCTCTGCCATTCCTGTGAAGCCCTCTTGCTCCAGGGCTGCCCCAGCATTGCCTCACTGACAGTCTCCATAGCCATGCTGGTTGAAGGGGTCAAACTGGTGGAGATTGTTGCAGTAGTGGGGCTGGGGCTGAGGTAGCTCTTGCTGCCTCTTCTTCTTCCTTTCCCACTGCCATGTACTCCACTGCTGCCATTGGGCTGCCATCACTGCCACTCTACATTCCCCCCCTCTGACATCAGCCATGCACCACACCAACAATATTTTTTCAATGCTGTCAGAGTAGCTGGTTCTTTCTGTTGCGCCATCTTTTTGTGTCCAAAGCATTCTTTGCCTCTCATTATGGACACTTCTGCTTCTAGCTTTGTAATTACTTCCCTCCCCTTCTTCCCTTCTCTACAGAGTTGCATTGCTTCTTAGTTTTTCCCATATTCCTTGAAATTTTCTACTATGGCAGCTCTGTTGTTCCCATGAGGTTTAGCAGGATCAACCAAGTTGTTCCAGGGCTGCCCCACTATCGCCTCTGGGACAGGCAGGGACCTACACTTCTCCAAAGATGCCACTGTCATGCTATATCTGGACCAGCTTTGTTATAACTGGGGAGGGGGTTCTTTGCTGAGGTAAAGGAAGTAAAGGGATGAGGGGAGAAGGTAGATGAAAAGCTGTTGGCCCAATTGTTGATGCCATGAATTAGCCACCAACCCTTGCTCTCTCTCTATCTCTGTCTCTCATTTTCGCTCTGTACTCCTCATCATCTCATTACCATCATGAGAACTTTTTCTTTCTCCATTGCAAATTCATGCTTCAATTTAAGGCTGTGAATCTCTGGACCAGTCTCTCAACTCAGTGGCAGATAGTGGTATACTTTCAAGTGGTACAAAAATATAAGCCACTGAAATCACTGGTACAGTGTTTAAAATACAATTTAATCAACATCTGATTCAAAATTTAATCAATAAATAGCTTAAGAACATTTAACACTGATGAAATTATGAAACACTACCCAGCCATACAAAGGAAAAAAATTCTTGAGGTAATAGTATACAAAGTTTTATTGACTGTATGTGAGATGAGGGAGGGAGATGATGTTAGTCTTCCAATCGGCATTCAAGTCTTTTGGGCTGACTCTGTAAGGAAACATTTTCAACTTTTTTGTTTTGTTTTGTTTTGTTTTTTGTATCATAGTTCTATAGCTTAACTGAAGTAATTTTGTTTAGCTCTCTCAGGAGGGGGATGAACAATTATGGTATAATATAAGATAGTATAATAAGACTATCTAGGGAATATGTCAAATAGTATCTACTAATGTTTTAAAAGTTTACTTAAAAAGATTGTTCTTTAGTCTTAGGAGCTTATCACATAAGGCAGGTAAATCACAATTACAGCAGAATAATAGTGTCTTTGGTTGGGACTTATCATATGATGCCATTCCTTTTCTCTGGTTCCTCCACTGCATGACTGTTTGGAAAGTGTTTACTTTACAAACACACACACACAAAAACATTTATGACCTCCTTTGTACAAAAAAAATAAAAAACTTTCAAAATGGTCTCCCGCCTAGAGAACAACAGAAGAGGAATGATGTCATGTGATTAAATCCCAGCCTGATGTAATTACTATTTACCTGCCATATATGATAAGCTCCTTATACAAAGATGAGGTATTCACATGTCATTTTCTAGGGAAAGCCTAGAACATGGGTGAGGAAAATATATATATTGCATGAAGCCCCTTAACGCAGTTTTTCAGGCCTCCGTGGGCCTCCCTGCATAACCTAAAAAAGCTTCACAATTTTTTTTTCTAAAAATGTTCCATATGTTCCCTAGGACAATGAGGGCAATTTTGTTATGATTGAGAGGGGAGCTCTGTGGTGTTTTAAGACCTTTAAGACAGGAGAGGCCTTTTTACAAAAGGCCATAGGCTGGGAGTTGACTTCTGTTCTACTTCCTGACTAAAAAAAAAAAGAGGGCCAAGGAAGCCCTCAAACAGTGAAATTCCACCCTTGGCTGGGAATGCATGGAATGGGCTTCTCAATTAAAAAAAAAAAATCAAAAGAGTAAAAAAAAAATGGCTGTGACAATAAATGCAGTCCTTCATGTGAGCCTAGGTCCACCTTAAACTACTGACAGCTGCCTATCCCTGGTTTAGAATAGGAACTTGAAGGTCAGTTGGTCAGATTGGTTGCATCTTTAATGTATGTTGCTAGTAAAAATGGCCTCCCATGGGAAATATAAGGCCATTTCCACACCTCACCTCATTGCCGGGATGATCTGTGGACATTCTGGCATTGCCAGTCCCAGGACAGGCACAGTTTTCCACTGTTCCCTTCTGCACACGTCCCTCGGAGGTGGAGGAGTAATACTGCTGCTCCTTCCACATTACAGTGCCCATAGAGATGCCTTCTCCCCACTCTTTCCCACCCCACAGTGCCTGATTGGTCACCTTTTTCCAGGGCCTTTTTTCCTATTGGGCAGTGTCAGACACATCCGCGCATCTATACATCAGGGCTCCTGGATTGACATCAGGAGTTGGTGCGATTGAGGAACCGTACACCACCAAGTAATGAGACAGTCGCGCGAATGGGGGTCAATAGTGGCCTTTTTCCATTATTAGCCTAGGGTGCGATATGGGTGGGTTAGGGGCAGTTAGTGGTGAGATAGCGACAGGTTGCCCATGATGTCACACAAAAGCATGGCTCCTGAAACTGTGATAACCTGTAGCATGCACCCAGCCATGCAGAAATGGCCTGAGTTGAGAAATTATCTTATTTCTCATCCCAAGTATTGGATTCCTTCCATCATTTCACCTAGCTCTGGTGCCATACATATATAAATAATTAGATATATATATGTATATCATAAATAATTAGATTATTTCCATTAGACAAACAAGTAATTCAGTGATTTTCTTGTATTTGTATTGTCAGTCTTATGCTATGAACATTCATTTCAGTTTTTACAGATGGGGAATAGCATCTTGAATAAACACGTGGTAAAAAGGGTGTGGTCGAGACTTGCCTTGTGGTTTAGATTAGATTCATTGTAGAGATTCTGCAGAGTTTCTGTACTATCCTAAATGTCCTGATTTAAAGCAGGCAAGTACTCAGGAGCATATCGCTCCAGTCCACAGACCAGGCTGACCAGGTAAAAGCCACACCAGTCCCAAGGTGATACCAGTGTCTATAGAAACAAAGGTATATCCAAAGAGTCCAAAGTCAAATGAAGGAAACAGTTGTGAGCCAGGTTCAAAATGAAGAAAAGAGCTACAGAGATTTGTACAAATTCAAGCAAAAGGTCAGTACTACAGATAGCTGAGGATATCACTCAAGGTTACCAGGAAGCTATGGATCTATTGTCTGCAACACCGGAATGGACTTGGTAGAGCTACTTTACAAGTGGCAACAAATTAATCCAGCTGGTCCCATTACCAGTATGGTTTCCTTTAAGTAGAGAAGAGCATATCTGTGCTTGCTGTGCCCAGTGCTTTAACTGTTGATATATGAAAGGGTGCAGGGCCTCCATCTCCTCTTCCAAATCTGCAGATGTGGCCTGGGATGGACCAGGCTCTGCCTGTGTCATAACAAGGCTTCCAGCCTCCTCTGACTGCAGTTGAGGATTATCATCCTGGAACTTCTCTTTTTCTTCTTCATCTGAGGAGGCAGCTTCCAGGTAAGGTATAATACTAAAAACAGCTCAGATTGACCACTGGAGACAGCAATACGCAGTCGAATACAGCATTAGTCTTCATGAAATGATCTTTTCTTTTGCCCTACCATATTGCCCCACTCCATCCCATGTAAAAAATTCATCTTTACAAAACACATATGTGTGTGTGTGTTTCACAAGAAAATGCTTTTCAGGCACAAGAAAGCTGGAGCAAGGGAACAATTGATTTTAAACAATTTTGATCAATTAATGAAGACCAAGGAAGTCAAAAAGAAACCCTGAGGCTTTAAGAAGTCTTGAAGAGCATAGACTGAGGGGAATACATTCAATCTTCTTCTTCTCTCATCAGACTTCAATTAACAACAGAAACAACAAAAATTCATGTGTGATGCCCGGAAGGAAATGAATCAATACTGAATCAGTGTTGCCTGGACAATCGTATCTCTGTTCATCTGCAAAGCGTGGAAATGTATGACTAGAGCAAATCAATCCTGCTTCACATCCCTTTCCCCTACAAGACTTTGAGATCTGCTTCAGTGATACAAAAACAGTCACCATACAATTACATTCTTAGGCCAAATATCATGCCTTTAGTGCGCTGCTAGCGGAAGAGTCTCTACAAAAACTAACTATGAGTGGCAAACCACTTCCTAGAGAGGAAACAGAACAATACACTTCTTTAAGGAGGAATTTCCAGGGCTAACATCCATAAAAGCTACACAGGAACACCACAAGAAATATTACTGTCGTCATCTGTTGGTAGAAAGAACCGGAGATGAGAGTATTAGTGTTAGTGAAAAGGTATTTGCATTTTATTAATCACTAAAAGGCTATAAAAATTACATTAATTACATTAATGCATTTACATTGAAATAAGGGCATTTAGAACTTGTAAATTTAATTTATAATTGGCATTTAAATTTCCATTATGCTACAACAATAAAACCTTACCTGAATGAAGATGAAAAAAGCCTCTCAGTGCTTTTACTCGTTTTATCTCCCTCTTGTCCTTGTTTTGTGTATGGGGGGAGAGAAAGCACCTATATGTGTTTTTCAAAATCCCATTTTCTGGCCACCCGTCCACTACCAAAAGGGAAAGAGGAAGGTTAAAACTTAATATCCCCACACAAGAATATTGCAGAGAATAAAAATTCAATCTTAAATTTTTATCCAAAATCTTTTCTGAAAGATCCCATCCCCATGTTAGTCGTACTCAAGAAGAAAAATTCTTAGAAATGTTTTTAAGATGCAGGCAGTTCAACAGTAAATTTTACATGATAAAATATTGAAAATCAATTATCTTATATACAAACCTCATCCTCTCCATCTTCTCCCCAGCTCCCTCAGTCTCCCTACTTCCTCCATCCCTCCCTGCCTCTCTCTCTTTCTTGTTTCTCTGCATCTCCATCCATCGTTATATTCATTGTCTTTCTCCTGCTTCTCTGTTCTATCCACTTTTCTGTTGCTTGTCTCCATCCCATTTCCATCCATTCTTCTCATTTTCTTCTCCATCTCTGTATGTCTTTCTCTACTCTTCCATTCCCTGTCTCATAGATCACCACCTCCCATAGGCCATTTCCGCACGGGGTAAGTAGAACGGCGCAGTGTGACCTCTGACAGAGGTCATCCGCACCTTGGGAGCGGACTGGGTCGGACTACTTGTCGAAGTTCCGCACCTCAGCCCGCTCCGGAGCGACCTGAAGTGGTTGCACAGCATGCTTTTTAAAAACCTGTTTTTACAGTTTTTTCAAAAGCACGGAGCACACCACTCCGTGCCACTCCATTCCCGCGCTCCGGTGCAGATTTGCAGGCGCGCACCAGTGCGAGCCTGCAGATCTGCTGGGGGCGGGCTTTAGGCTGGTGAGCTTCAGCGGTTGGTAGGGAGCCTCCACCAACCGGAAGCCACCATTTTGGACACCAGAGCAGTGCAGAGCAACGAGCTCGCGCTGCTCCTCGTTAGGACAGACCCAAACCAAAAAGCCGGTAAGTAGAGGCAGGGAGCATTTCCCTCGCCGCGTGCGGAAAGGACCAGAGAGAACAGCATGTCAGAACAGCAGCTCAGAGTAGCCAAACTGGCTCATGAAGTAAAGTAGGTCTCATTTGTTATCCCAGGACCTGCAAAAAGTGTGCAAATAAGTACTTTGTTAGAAGAGTGTTCCAAAGGAATAATGATAATGTGGAAAGGGCTGTGATTTTAGTATTATCGCATCATATTTCAGATATTAAGAAACTTTAGCCTGGGCTTCAGAAGGCTATTTTAATGAACAAATACATAGACATGGGAGAATGTGGTTTGGGCTTTGAAAGTATTGAAAAGGACTTGAACTGAGCCAGGAAATAAAGTGAGAGCAACATGTAGTAGTCTCAGCTCTTCCGTGTCAGCTAATTTCTAGCAAATAAACCATAAAACAAAAGAAATATTTGTGTCTACTATATATTCTTCAAATGTCCCCATCTGGCAAAATCAATCTCAGCTGATCCTCTGTCACCCCACTTTTTCCAGATTCTTTTGCAGATGTCCCAGTTTCTTTTTGCCACCTCCCATTTTCTCCCTTTCTCCTGAGCTTACTTCAGTTGCTGCACACTGAATTTAAAATGCAAAAATAATTTGCACTCAGTTAACTCAGCAGGAGTAGAGGAGAGAAAGAGGTAAAATCTTGCCCTTCCCAGTAGGCTCAGGCTTCTCCTAGTTTGTGTGTTCTTCCTCATTAATGACTTTCACCATCTTGACTACACTCTGATGTTGTTTGGTCACACGTGTCCCAGTTCTGATCAGTGAAATATTGACAGACATGCTACTAAGTCTGGTTACATGACTACGCGGGAGAGACAGAAAGATGGACGAGAGGAAAACAAGTCCAATTATATTTAGGTGTGGAAGCAACAGAGTAGGAAAGACAAAGAGGAAACACGCCAGGTAATTATAAATAGCTGTGCCTACTTCTAGTGGCCCCTGAAGGCCCAAAGTTTCTTGTATAAGTGTTTTTCCATATTTCTTCACTTCCAATATTTCTCATATCCATCTCTTCCCTCTTACCATTCATTCCATGCATAGTTAAGAGTATTTTGGTAGTTTAGACATCTGAACATGTATTCTTTGTGGTTAGAGAAACGTATAATATCATTATACAAAACCTGGAGAGGACGAAGGGGGCAATACGAGATTAAAGAAAACAAAAATGCTTGACCTGTAGAGCTATCCTCAGAATATTGTAATCAGAACTTGAAAACATGACTTCATTGAGTTATGCTGACTGGGGAATTCTAGGACTTGTAATTCAAAACTGACTTTTCCAGTCTCTTGCTATAGAACAGATGGGCAAACTTCAAGCTTGCTGGATCTATTTATTAACAGGGAACCCACACAACCATCAATTGTAGCCAGGTACAAAAATGATACACTGTGGACTACTCGGCTCAATTCAGTTTTGATACTGAAAATAAATCAATAGGCTCAGAATGTATGCAGAGGCTCCCTGTTCTTTAATTCTGAGCCGATGGATTTATTTCCAATTTCAGAACTAAACTGAGCTCACAGTCCTTTCATATTCCAAATTACCCAAGCTTTCTTTATTCCAATACTTTAAAGGAAGGAAGGAAGGAAGGAAGGAAGGAAGGAAGGAAGGAAGGAAGGAAGGAAATAATTTTTATTGTTGTTGCTATTGCTAATCAGCTACAAATCAGAAGTCATTGCTGATTTTCTACAAATCATGTTCAGCAAACTATCATAGATCCTGATCTATATCCTCTGTCCACTCCAGGAACTATATCATGGCCTAGCAGATCAGAGAGATACAATGCAATCACCACCACCTTATACTTGATTTGGTGTTTATTCTGTTATTACGATTGTTTGTGCAACTACAATTGTGACCAGAAACACTGTCAAATTAAATAATGGCTCCTAAGTCCAATCAACTGCTGTTGCAGATACAGAGGTGAGCCACCAACCTATGGTAGGAGGAGGTCTGCCACCAGAAAACACTTTCCTGTAGGCCCCCACAGACCTCCAACTAGCCCAGTAGGTTGATGATGTAGCTCAAGTTTCTGTGAACTATTTTTGCAAGGAAGAGTTTTCTGTAATAATCACTGTGTTGCTATGCAAATTGTCTTGGACAGGGAAGCCAAAAGAATTTTGTTCCTCAAGGCAGACAAATTTGTTTGGGAGAACTCACTGTGTTACTTCAGCTGAGTTATAACACACTACATGTGTGAGATGATCTTTCTCTGGTATTAAATATTTGCTGCCAAGAAGGATTCGCATCACAAGTTGTTGGTGAATCTAAATAACAAAGCATAGTTTAGTTCAAATTTAGTGCCTGGGTTTCAAAAACAAAAATAAAAGTGGCTGTGTTTGTGTGTAAGAAGCTACCGGAAGAAGAAGCACAAGCATAAATTATGTTTGTCTTTACCATCACCAAACTATTGTGCACATAGCGCCATGATACTAGATTCTACAGCAGTGTAACAAATGCTTTATAGAGAGTGTGGGAAAAAAAGACTTAAACTCTTAGTACAAACAGAACATAACAAAAGCCAGTATGAGTCACTAGTAGCAGCATGAGCTTTGCACAAATGCCAGATCTCAGGTCTGGCCTTGAGTCTCCAGCTTTCATGGGTCATCTCCAGGTGGGAGATGAAGGTGGGTGGGACTCTGTGCTTGAGTTCTGCAGCAGCTTCCTGGCCATGCAAGCACCGTGTGAACGCCCCGGCCCTTCCTACCGCAGTGCAACCTGGGAATTGCAGGCTAGCGCTGAGGCAGGAAGCGCGAGCAGCCCAGTTCTCAACGCAACGCACACCAGGTAAGTGCTCACGGGCCCCGGGAGCATTGCGTGACCACGCACCATTTTTGGCTTTAAGCCGAAAATTAAAAGGTGCGTGCATGGTCCGCGTCAGGCCCTTGAGCGTCACGTAAATAGGAGTGTGTCATGCAGACCGCTCCTCCCATTTGTGCAACACTCAAGGGGCCCTCTTGCTTTAGAAACAGCGTGCGAAAAGGGCATTAATTACATCACCAAGGGCCATTCCCCAGGTCTCAGGTTTTGGTGCTGAAACCTCTAGGCCTAGCATGATCCCGAACTGGCTAACTCTAGGGCCATTTCTACCCAACACTGTTAGAGTGCTATTATTCCACTTTTAACATCCTATGGAATCCTGGAATTTGCAGTTTAGGGAGGGACATTTAGAATTCTCAGCCATAGAGCTCTTGGGTCTCAGGAAACTACAAACCCCAGAATTCCACAGGATGTTGAAAATGGAATAATAGCATTGTAACAGTGAAGAGCGGAAATGGCCTATGTTATCAGTGAGGATCCTTCCTCCTCATCATTATTACAAGGTCCTATTTTCTTGTCCTCTTCCCCTGGGCCCAGTCTATACCATCACCCAGATACAAAAGACAAAACAAAATAAGTGGAAGCTCATTCTCCCTTTTCCCTGTTGCTTTCACTGTCTGCTCACCCTAAGCCAGTGAGCAGCGAATGACAACAAGGAGTATGGCCAGGAAGATTTGGGGTTTGTCATTGGCAGGTGCTCACCAATGACAATCCTTTGAACCAGAGTTCTGTGTCTCCAGGAATGATAGTGAAATTGTCATAAAATCATGACCCACAAAGCATTTTGACAGAGGACACAGCGAACATCTCACCAGGGTGATATTCACAGGATGTTGAGAAATTACTGTATATACTTGTGTACCATCAAGTTTCTTCATAGGGGCAGCTCCATTTGGGAACGAAAAAGACTGTTCTACAGTTGTAGATTGATGAATCAATTGATGGGAGATCCCTCTACCTTACCAAAGTACTTCTTAATATTGTCATGCCCTGGATAACTCACAATCCACAAATGCCACTCTGAGGCAGATAGTAGCGTTTATTTGTAGCAAAGCAAGTAACACAGCACACTTCTTCCAAAGTTGCTGAGACTAAAACATAGATAGAGTTCACCAGTTTTATACCTATACATACAAATTTTAGGTGTGCAAAGCTGTGATTGGGAAAGGATCATATATTTAACATCACTCCACATTTTTAGACATTTCTCAGATTCGCAGTTGTTACCCTTCTTTCACCCTTGGGGCAGGAACATATTTCCTGCCCCTTATCTGTAGACACTTTAAGTCAGTGGTTCTCAACCTGTGGGTCCCCAGATGTTTGTGGACTTCAGCTCCCAGAAGCCCTGAGCATTGACCATAGTGGCTGGGGCTTCTGGGAGCTGAAGTCCATGAACATCTGGGGACCCACAGGTTGAGAACCACTGCTTTAAGTTCCCAAAACACCTTTTGGTAATTTTGTTTTCGCCTGTTCTGATCCTCTCCCCCTTCACTGCATACATTGTAGCAATGGGTAATGAAGCAATTAACCATTTGGTACATTAGAATACATAAACAAGCTTCAAACAGATTGTTGCAATCAGCAATTAACACCTGATAATTGTAGTGCTCTAACTAAACTCTAGCATTGCCTCTACACTGACTACCATACACTATTTCAATACGCATCCAACAGATCCACTTATGACAGGGGCTACACATCCTGACAAACAGCTGCAAAATTGCCCTGGTAAATGAGTGTAGAGGTGCTTGTTCTTAATGTCATGAGGAGATGTGTTGGAAAGCTGCCTTTCTCAGCCAACTACTAAAGCAAATCAACCAGTCTGAAATATTTTCAAAACTGTTTTTTTCAACAGTTACTGTGGAACAAAATAAGATATATATTTTGTTGAATGTCATGAGAGTACATTCATCCAGTCTTCATTGTCTCTGTTTTAACTTGGTGTCCTAGAGAAACCAGCGTTGACCAGGAGCTTCTATTCCAACAGAAAAACCCACATCTGGTTAATCATATTTTTATTTTTAAGATTTGTTGGGAATAAGAAAAAAAAATCCAAAAGTCTTTCTTACTATAGGATTCTGGGTCTTGGAAAGAAAATTATATTTGGCACATCCTTTGGGAGAGAAAAACTAGGCAGAGAGCTTATTCTTGGGCCTGGTTTGTGTCTCTGTGTTACAAACAAAACAGGAAGCCATGATAGCGCCACACCAGGCAATTCTCTGACTGGCTCAATAATAGTGGGTCTGGTCTGATATGTGATCTGTAGGGAGTTCCCCTTCCAGGCTGCAAACCAGAGCAGTTCATGTCAGGGCTAGGGAGATTATCAAATGCAAAGGAATGAGAAATCCATCCTCCATGACTGAAACATGTAAAATTTCATTTGTATATTTCAGTTTCCCAGCACTTTCTCTCTCCCTCATCAGAATTACCAATCCCATGCACATATTTTGTTTAGGAGGAAGACAATTTAAATGCATCTAGCTTCCTCACATAGTATGGCCCTATGTTTCATTTTTAAAATATGCTGTACTGGATTATATTTAGAGAAATTTTGTTCAGGTAATCAGCAACTCATCTGTATGTGTCCCTTACATTCTCCAAATAATAGTAATGGGAAAAGGTAAAGAATAATCCTGTTTTGTCCACTGTAAATGAACAATAAGGTGGATCATTACTGGATTTAAAAAAAAACCCCACTCTAATCTGTGTGAAAGCCAAGGCTCAAGGATCTCCATCATTTTTTTCTTATGCTTTCTAAATCAGTGGAATCCTTGTACTACAATCCTATGCAATCCTGTTATTCAGATCTAAGTCCCTTTGAGCTCAGTGGGGATTACTTTCCCATTCAATGAGGCTTACTTTCCATTATGTGAACACTGAATTGCAACCCTAATGTATAACTGAAGTGGACACAATGGGTTTAAGAGATGTGAGTGTATACATTATTTTAAGAGGGTATGGTTAACAACCATGTCTGAGCATGTTAAAAAAAAAGGTGAGAAGTTGAATTTTCATTAAAAGTGGCATCTACAAAAAAAGAGGTGCTGAAGACCTCCCTTCCCTGCTGTGATCTTAGTATTCACTTCTAGGGGCCACCAAGTTGTTTTCCCAGAATGGCTTTGATCCTGTTCTGTTTCTAGATTGTCAGAGTGAAAACTGGAGAGGGCTCCTGTACCTTTTAATGGTTGAGTAGAATAGGGAATTTCAGCTGGTATTGTTTATTACCTGGTTGTGTAATGAGCACCATCAGCTCAAATTCCCTTTTCTACACAATTATTAATGGGATAGGAGCCCTCTCCAGTTTTCAATCTGGTACCCATAGTAATTCAAGCCATTCTGAGTAAAAGTGACAACTTCTCATAAAGGGCAGTATTCTCGCTGAATCTCCCCATGCCAGAGAATAATGCTACATCAGATTAGTCTTGCGTGGCAGGGGAATGACCTTCCAGAAACAGCCATCAGAATCAAACTGTGCTGCTACCACCAACATAAAAGCAACACAGCATACAGAGGTGGGGTAGAAAACCTTACCAACTTTAAACAAATGGGCAATGAAGCAAACATTTTTTTTGCAAATGAATGATGAAAACCAATAGGGTAACAAAATAAAAATTTGTAAAAATCTTACTCAGGTTTATACATCTTTTCTTCATCTTACTATATATATTTGCATTGTGCATTGTAATATTCCCTGACATATCAGTGGCCTAGACACTGCTTCCCTATTCCCTCCCCTCATGTTTGGATAGATGATTTGAATCTTCCAAGCACCACAACTGTTCAGCACCTGCTCCCCAAGTTCAGTGCCTCTCAGTGGCTGTCTCTAAAGCCAATTGGTAGAAAGCATTAGCCCCTGAAAGACAATCTGGTTTACCTAATGTGAAAAGCATTTTAGTGGAGTTAGGACAGTGGATGACAAGGAAGGAATGGTATCTGCTCTCCTTCTCTCTTTCAGTCTTTCTGAGAACAAACATAGAAAAGTTGCTTCATGAGCTCCTTCCCTCTAGACAAGACTGAAGACTTGATGTTTTCTGTATTGCTGCGTAACAACCTACTTTAAAAGCCAACTCATTAAACTTGAAACAATGGGTGGCAGCTGACAAGGAAAAAGCCCTTCTCTATAGTGTCCTACCATTTCCTTCTATGGTAAGCCTGCCCTAGGGAGATCCACCTAGTGTCTTCATGTAAACCACAGGCCTTCCTCTTTAGTCTTTAAGTTGTCTCAGGCATTTAATCTTTAAATTATTTTTGTAATCAGTCTTGTCAATGACTTTTAAATATCTTAATAATTTAATATTGTATATTGGTTGTGGGTGTTATTTTGATTGGATGCTCTGGATTTTTAAAATTGAGAATAGGTGAGAATAATCTTTGCAAGATGGACAGCATATCATTTTAATACTTGCATATAAGTGTTCACAAGTTTGTTGCTGTGTGCCTTCAACTCATTTCCAACTTACTGATTGTAGGTGTTTTCTTCCTCCCAGACCCTCCTCCTCCTCTACTGTAGACTTTCATTCTAACTTAGGCCCTTTCCGCACGAGGCAGTTAAAACGGGCCAAGGCGTCCTGGCACGGAGGTCGTCCGCACCTTGGATCGGACTAGGTGTGGGCTATTTAACTTAGTTCCACACCTTAGTCCGATCCACCCCGCCCCCAAGTGGTCCTCCAACACGCTAAGTAAAGACCGGAAAATTCTAGTCTTTACATTTTCTGGAACATGCCATTGCGTTCCTACTTACCTGTACAGATGCGCAGGCTCGCACCAATGCGAGCCTGCGATCAGCAGAGGGCGGGCTGTGGGCATGGCCAGAATCAGTGGTTGGTCCACTCCCATGAAGACACCGGAAGCCGCCATTTTGAGCTGGAACAGTGCAGATCTACAGACCTCGCACTGCTCCAGTTCACCCTGCGTCAATGGAGAAGCCCTGCAGAAGGGCTCAAGGGACAGTGTGCGTTACTTCGGACCCAAGAAGATCCAGTAAGTAACAGCATGGAGCGATTCACTCGCCTCATGCGGAAAGGGCCTTACAGTGTCTGACTTCCCACCTTTCAGTTGCAGCACAATGTCTTTCCACAAGACTTCCATTCCATGCCTCAGCATTCCATGGCTAGTTCTTAGTGCCACTCCTTTCAGTTCACCTGGTAGTTTCTCTGTTTCTCTTCAAGGATGTATGACAGCAAGCCTGTGAATCTCTATCACAGGGATTAGAGCTAGTATTGCATAACAACCAGCTTTCAGGTTAATTCTGCAAATAGCTCAATGTAAGCATCCATATTTATCCCTCTCTTCTCTATTCCTTCTTCCCCTTCCACTTCTTTTTCCCATAACTACCCTAGCCTCTCTTCTGAAACTGGAAGCCACCAGTACAGCAACATGAAGAGGGTGGGCAAGGTGGGGACTCAGGGTGAAAAGAGGGGGTGAAACTGTGGATCAAGTGAGTGTGAGCTCTCAGAATGAAACATAAAGAATATGAAATTCAATCTCCCATCTTTGTAAATCAGAAGTGAAATAAAGCAGGAAACACTGGTTTGCAAAAATGCAATGAATCGCAGTAGATACAAGGCCATCTGGATAGCTTCTGTGGCACAACTATGTGACAAAAGGATTGGGTAATGGTTCATCTTCCTTGAAGATGTTACTTATTGTGTATTGTGGAGGTTACCTCTTGCCCTGCTTAGTTTTCCCACTGATGAGAATTAGGAATATGACCAGTTTAATGAAAATAATATTCTGAATGTACTTTTATTCAGGTTGCCCAGAGGCTTTTTAGAGTACGTGCTTCCCACAAATGAAATGTTGTTAGCGTTACTAATGTTCAATAACACCTGAAAGAGCATTGAGCTGCACGCAATGATTTTGTCTCTGTAAGGAAGGGATTCCACAGTTACATCCTATTCTCCAAGTGCCATCTGTTTTGCTAGTTACTAAGGGAGGAAAAAGGAAAATGTCCAAAAGACAGCAAGTTTTCCATTAAAGGAATCCATTCCAAAATATTGAATTCATTTGAAAATGCACACAGACATGGAAACTTTGAATGGCTTGCTGGCATTAGTCTTGTTGATGAAACCAATGTGATGGGTTTATCTTTATCCTATATTCTGGTTCCAAGGATTTTGGTTAAAACTAACAGAGCATCACAAACTTAACATATTATATTTATAAAGCTGATTTCAATTGGGATATTATTCTTAGCATTTGGTACTGCTGAGAATAAATGTAACGTATGTAATTCTCCATGTGTCATTTGTTGTGTGCCTTCAAGTCATTTCCAACTTATGGCAACTCAAAGGGGAACCTACCATGGGGTTTTCTTGGCAAGGTTTGTTCAGAGGGGGTTTGCCTTTGCCTTTCTCTGAGACTGAGACAGTGTGACTTATCCAAGATCACTCAGCGAGTTTCCATGTTTGAGCAGAGTTTCAACCCCTGGTCTTCAGAGCTGCAACTCAGCACTTAAACCACTACAGCACACTGGCAGTAGAACATTCTATAGGTCATTTTATATTCCATAAGACATTGTTGATCCTTGGAATTCTCAGTAGCTCATTGCACCTCCAAAGCTATACATACTGTGAAATAAATCACATGTAGGCAGAAGAACAATTACAAAAGCCATTTCCGCACTACATAGTTATAGTGCTATTATTCCACTTTCAATATCCTATGGAATCCTAGGGTTTGCAGTTTAGGGAGAGGCTTTTAGAATTCTCAGCCAGAGAGCTCTTTGGCCTCAGTAAACTACAAAACCTCAGAATTCTATATAATGTTGAAAGCTGAATAATAGCACTATAGCAGTGTAGTAGAGAAATGGCCAAAGTCAAAGTAGATGTTAAAGGAATGCAATTTCTATACTGTTTTCCTTTCCATAACAGAATTTCCTCAGAGATACACTTCTCAGGACAGCAAATCAGACTTGCAGATAAAGTACGTTTACCTTCTTGTGCCTGATAACAAAAGAAAGCATAATAAATGCTTAAGGCAAATATGCTGTGACAAACAGACATCTTTTACCATTTGAAGAAAACCCCTGCAAAAAAAGGAAAAGAAAAGACAGAAGTACTGTCAAAATTCCAGGGTGCTTAATTAAGCACAGTTCTATAGGAACATGTATGTCCATCCATGTGTCCAGTATGCATAGTGTGTGGTCATCATGTCTGCAGCAGATATCTCCATTTATCCAAAGCTGCATAACAGTATTCCAGCAGAAGTCTGACTACCTCCTAGGGTTAAACTGCTTCCCCAGCATAAAAATACAGAATGGTCAGAATGTTCAGAGGGATGTGGTCAAAAATACTGGCCATATGGTTGCTGGAGTGTGATGGTGACTTAGCAACTTGTACAGGACCTAACTGAGAGTCAGCGTGGTATAGTGGTCAAATACTCTCTTGGCCATGTAGTCAAATTGGGTGATCTTGAGCAAGTCACATTCTCTTGGTCTGAGGCCATTTCTGCACTAGGCTCTTAATAGCGCTATGATTCCACTTTCAACATCCTATGGAATCCTGGGGTTTGCAGTTTCAGGAGGGGCCACTTGGCCTCTCCCGAAACTGCAAACCCCAGGATTCCATAGGATGTTGACAGTGGAATCATAGCGCTATTAACAGTCTAGTGCGGAAATGGCCTCAGAAAGGTAAGGCAAATCTCCTCTGAATAAATCTTGTCAAGGAAACCTTGCATTTCAGTTCCTTCACTTTTGTCAGTTGTTGCCTCTGTATACTTGTTTGATGTTAGAACAGTGTGCCCTCCTCAGATGTGAAGTTTCCATTCCCAGAACCTAACATAAAATAGAAAATGTGAATGCTCTGTCCCATTATCATCAATGGATGAAACATGTGTGCACCTGTGTGTCCACTGACAATAATTGGACATGAGGCTTCATGCAACCTAACATTTGTGTGTGCAGAGGCCATGCCAGCAAAGGGAGCACTGTATGCTCTTTTCCATTCTTTTGGTGGCCTCTTTGTTGGTGGATGTGTTACCCTGTGACTTGGGGGTCCTGTGAGGGGCACCCAAATAAGCAAAACAAACACAAACAAGATGGGGAAATTAACTCGAGCACTCTCTCAGCTAGTGAGAGGCAGGGTAACTTAGCAGGGATCTTTTACCCAATGTATACAGCGTCAGGTCAGTGAGCGGACAACCAGTTAAAATAGCAACAAGAATATTTATTAGCAAGAAGGCAAGTTAATAAGAAAACACAACCTCACAGCTAACTAAGAAATGGAAAAGAGAGTTTGGGGAAAAATGGGTGATATGCCACTTTCTCATAGTCCTGAAGAAGCCAATTGGAGAGAAGGAAACTTGGCGTGGCTGCTGAGGGGGGCTTGCAGAAGCGGCAGCAAGGTGGGATGAAAGTCCAGCGAAGTCCAGCGAGAGATCCAAGCATTCCAAAGAGCTCTCGGAACTGGGGAGTTTTATCAGGGAAAGAATGACCGTAGGCTAGCCTGGTCTTGGGTGAAAACAAGGAGTTTTGGGCTGGAGACAATGTCTCCGAAAGGTCAGGATTTACATGATTGAGTTAAGGTCCGAATTGACAATAGTATAGCCAGTATGTAGATGCGGCTAGCTTGGCAGTTAAGCACTCAGCTCGCCAGGGTGCCCTCTCAGGGCAGAGGGTCTCTTTGTATTAAAATGCATTTGTAATGAAGGTGTTTGTTTTGGGAGGTCCCCTAAAGCAGATCTGGCAGTTTCTGGCTTGCCTTGGTGTAAACAAATATGAATAGCCATGCCTAGCTTTGCGCTTGTTCGGTGGCCTCACAAACACTTGGCTGCTGGCAGAGCAGGGCCGAATTATGATATCAAAATGATATCTAAGGTTACCAGAGGCCAGGCCAGTTCACGGTGGTAACAGATGTTATGATTTCTTAGATCTGTGCTAAAGCTCGTGGAAAGGGTTTCTTTAAAGCAAACAAAACAACAACAACAGGGGCAACATTGTTTGCTGAAATGGTCCTTTAGTCTGAAGGACAAATGTTCTCCTCACTGATTTTTTTTTTAATTCTTAGAATTACAGTGTTATGGCACAACAGTGCCATTCTACTAATGTGCTGATGTGCTATGTGCTAATGTGCTATAGCACTGTGAACTCTTAAAAAAAAACTTTGAAGAAAGGAGAAGAGATGGAGAAGAGAGTTTGCAAAAGGATCTCCTTACCTTTACCCTTTCTACTCTTGAACCAAAAGTGTCAGGTAAGGGAAGCAGAATTGTTTCAACTGACATGGAAACAGTACAGGCCCCCCAAAACAGTAAGAACCAGAACTATTAATGCATACATTCCGCTCAAGACATTTATGCACCAATATGGTTCAAAACTTTTTTTAAAAAAAAAAAGATTATGTGGAGGAAAAGAAATTGCAGCTGGTGCCAGGAATGGGAAGAAAACAGTAAAGGACATCAGAAACATTATCTTCCTAGGAAACTTAATTTTGAGACTCTTCACCATGAGAATTTTACTGGGATGGATGTAGGAATCAGTAAGGTAAAGAGAGGGAAGAGGTAAGGAGATGAAATTATAAGGGATGGAGACAGAGGAAACTTTTTAATGGGGTGAATAACAACCAGGGTTTTCAAAAATTCATGCATCTATTTCTTTCTCCCCAAGCCAAAACAGGAGAAAGCCAAGGAAAGTATGGCCCTTTTTAGCTTCAGCTTAAGTTAGAGCAGACATATAACATAAATTTAAATAGCAGTTTGACAGTTACGTTCCCCTGAATTAGATTTTTTTAATAGCATGTTGCTGATTAACTAAATGTGTGGCCCCTTTTTTTCCAGTTTTCCTATTTCTGGTTATAGTCCACAAAAAAATACAGAGCGAAGTATGGTACATAGTAGCAAACCAATACTCCCCTTATGTCCTCCTCTCTATTTTGAAATAATGAACTCTAAATAATGAGCCAAGGACACTGTACATTTCAGACATTCCCACCATTTCATAGACAAGTATAATACCAAACCGAATAACATCCTGGCATGTTCCTCATTTCTAAGTTTTCATCTACAAAGTCTTCTCTCTGCCTACCCACAGCAATCTCTGTGGTTTGGCTTTCTGTGTCTAAAGGATACAACCTTGCACATTGGTAGTTGCATGGTTTCTCACAGAGTCCAAAAAACATTGAACTTCTCATTAGCCAACAGACTAAGTGAGGCTCTGATGTTGTTCCTCTGAGGTCTGGGCCCAGCAAATTTCCATATGTTTGCCCCCACCATGGCTACACTGTGACTCAGTGTAGTGTGAACATTGTAAAATGTCTCCCCAGTAAGTGAACACTTCTCCAATAAACCTGCTGTTTTCCATGATTAGGTGAGATTTCTGCTCTCATCTTTGTTCTTACCTTCACTTTTACTCTCAATGGCACATCTGGTTGAGGAGGATGGAAATGACAAGAGCTCAGGTGGTTCCTTTTAATTTCCTTTTCATATCTTGTAACTTGCAGAAAGAAACAGACAAGGACAAGGCAGTCCTCTTGTCACTGATCCTCTGCAGTGAAATCTCATAGGACAAAAGATTTTTCATTTTGAGTGTTGTAATAGCAGGTAGCATTTCCCTCCTTAATCTGGAAGATTTTCGGCTTCGGTACAAGAGAATGCAAAGCAGGATAAAGCAATTTATTTAAAATACTTTTAAAAAATTAGTCACAGACAACAATTTTCTTTGAGAGGCAAACACCTTTATATTTAGGCAGGGAATCAAGCTAGATGACAATGGAATGATCTCTTACACTGCAGTTCTTTCACATGCCTTTCTCTTCTGCATTTTAACTGTACTTGTTTCTTTTGATTTGATTATTGCTATCCACCTTGAATGCAATTCTTTGCAATTCTTTGGAGGTATGCAATTCTTTGGAGGTAAGGTGGTGTAGGAAATCACTAAATAGATAATAAATTATGCCCAGAGGGATGGGGGTGGGCACTGAAAATTGGTGAGTTTACAGTTCTGTTACTTCTGATCCCAAACTAGTCATACCTTGGTTCATGAGTTATAAATGTATTCTTTTGGGAATTCTTATTATAAACACATTCTTCTGGGGATTCTTATTATCATTAAGGCATGTTTCTAGTGAACACCACTTAACAAATAAATATATATATGATATATGATGTAATACTATATAATACTAGAGATCCAGTGTAGTGTAATGGTTTGAGCACTAGACTATGACCCTGGAGACTCGGGTTTGGCTACAGTAACCCACTGGGTGACCTTGGGTGCATCACACACTCTCAGCCCCCAGAAAACACCATTATAGGTTTGTCTTAGGATTGCCGTAAGTCAGACACAATTTGAAAGCACACAACAACAACAACAACAACAACAACAACAAAATGTCAAGAGAGCCAACATGGAGTCGTGGTTAGACTATTGGACTATGATTCTGGAGAACAGAATTAAAACTCCCACTCAGGCATGGAAACCCACTGGGTGACCCTGAGCAAGTCGCACTCTTTCAGCCTCAGAGGAGAACAATGTCAAACCCTGTCTCAACATATTTTGACAAGAAAACCCTGTGATAGGTCACCTTAGAGTTGCCATAAGTCAGAAACAATTTGAAGGAACACAGCAACAGCAATATAATATTAAGCTCCTCACCTACCTGGGAGATATTCTCACATCTGTTAGGATGGCAAACAATTGTTTGAGTGCTGCAAAGCTTGGGGAAACTATTTTATTGGATCATTTCCTTGCTTGACTTCCTGGGACTATAACCAGCATGTCCCTTTATGACCCCATTAGAGCTATAAGATCTTTAGGAGAAGCCCTTCTCTCTGTCCCACCTCCTTCTCAAGCTAGTCTGGGGGAAACAAGGTAGGAGACTTCTTGGCAGCTGTTCCCAGTCTCTGGAACTCTCTTCCTAGGAAGGCCTGGATGGCTTCTTCTGTATACTCCTTCTGCCACTAAGTAAAAACATTCTTAGTCTTTTAGAAACTGACTGAGATAGGCTTTTAATGGTATTCTGTGATGTTTCTTTGGTGTATGTACAGTCTTCTATGAATTTTAATGGCCTTAACTTTCCGAATTGTTTAACTGTTTTTAAAACAACTTTCAAGTTTATACCTTTTAATTTGTATTGTTTTGAAAAGATTGTAAGCCACCACATCTTTAAATGGGAAGGGAGTATTTGGGCCAAAAAGATCTCTTTTCTTTTCCAAAATGTGTGGGATGTTTGGAGATCCAGGAGTCCTAAAAAAACAGCCTGAGGGAATCACATTTTTCTCAGAACCACCTCTAAAAGACATCAGTCAACCACCCTGAGTATTGATAAAGAGAATAGTTGTATATTCTGTAAATCACAGTATATGAGGCTTTTTTCTTTGTGGAACTTAGGCCCTTGCCACACTGTGCCACGATCCTGCATCATCCCATTGTGATCCCAGCAATGTGATTGCTAGGATTGGATGAGGACCTGAATACTCCGCACTGCACCAGTTGGCTGCCAGTGGAAGGGTGGCTTTTGGGACACACTCCATCCTTCTTCAGAACAGCTGGCTTCTTCCTGGGCTGTATTGCAAAAGGAAACACTTGATAGCACTTCCACCCTTCCCGCATACATTCAACCAATGCAATTTTTGCATGAAGGAAGGCGATTACTGGATTTTTCCAGTACTGGTATATGGCACTATCACAACAACTGGGGATGCAACAGCAGCGGGACCATAATGATGTGGTGTGGTGGTACACGTCACTGACTAGCAGCAATGCGCTCCCATGCTGAGACGGTGCCCTCATGCAATAAGGGTCTTATTTTGTGCAGTGAGTCTGCTGCTTGCAAGAGCATGCAGAATTGCTCATCTGCTCTTAAAATGGATGAGGATATTTGTAAATAAAACATTTGTTCCTCAAAAATGCTACAATTCTCCTGTAGTCTCTCTTTCATGAAAACCAGATCTAAGTAGTTCACTGACCCCAAAATAGTTGGTGAAGTGGAGTATAGAGGTAACAAAAACAATGCAACAATGATGCTGCCTGATGGACCAATATAAAATTGCACTGGAAAAGTTGGAAATATGCCTCCCTTGCTAAATCAGAAAAGCCAACCATCAGTACCAAATGTATATGTATATGCATATGTGTGTGCGTGTATACATACTATTGAGCATGACACATAAAGTTCATATATCTTGTACATATAAGCAGAGTGTATCCATGTAGTATTTTTTAAATAAAATTTAATCACTGAAATCCATACAGTATTTGCAGCTAGATACAGTTTATAGAATGTCATCATATCCCTATGTTATTTACAAGACTTGCGTGAGATGTGTCAACTACACGATTTCTCTTTAAATGCTACAGTGCTTTTAGTTTTCTTGGGTTCAGGCCAGCCATGAGCATCCATGAGACAGCAAAGCTAGTACAGCAACTGAGAGACCGCTGAGTGAGTACTCTATTCCAGCAAGGTTGAGGTCTTTTAGACACACTGGCAGCAGGGTTCAAGGGGCTCTAAGGTGTACTGTCCCTAGGCTCAGGGGCTGTCAGTGCTGATCTGGGGTCAGGGGTCTCATATTCTCCAGTAATGTTTGGACCTGGTCTTAGAGTCCAAGTCACTGCTGGACTACTGGATTTTGATAGATTTGGGGAGTTAACATAGACATATGATATTTGCCCTAAATCCACCTTAGCCCTAATTACAGTTTACATGAATCAGTGAAATTTCTAGAAATGTTAACTTATCAAGTTTCCATGGAGTCAATGCATCTATTTTAGCTAGAATTAATACAATTTGGTTTAGGCTACCAAGAGCTTCAGTTTGCTTGAGGGTTAATATGTATTTTATTTTATTATTTTATTTTATTTTATTTTATTTTATACTCCAACTTTCTCCCAATATGAAACCCAATGTGTCTCATAACATATTAAAACCAAAGCTAGTAAAAACTAGTGTAAAAACAGTTATAAAAGCTACACTAATTTACAAAGTAAAGCACCCACTCCATTTAAAACCCTTCAATAACAACCAATTAACAGCCAACATCCTGCCTAAATAAAAAGTCTTTGCCTGCCAATGGAAGGGAAGCAAAGAGAGGGTCAGCCCAGTCTCCTGTGAAAGAAAGTTCCATAATTTGGGAGTAGCCACTAAGAAGACCTTCTTGCGTATATTCTCTTATAATGAAAGCATCCCAGTGTCTACATTCTGTCTCAACAGTAATCTGAAACCATGCTAGCAATCCTAAATAAACACATGCCCTCATCTTTAGTTCTGAATGTGAATCCAGCAGTTAATCTTTTTTTTCTCCCATAACAATTCATCTCTTTGGAACCAGCTGTCTCTTAAGAAAGTAGGCCCAGTATCTTTTTCCTAGAGCTTAGATCAATGGGAGCAGTCTATAGCAATAGATGATAGCATTTTCCCAAGCCGCTGGACAACCAGGAGTATGCAGGTGAGGTTCATCCTGTGAAAGCCTACCAGTTTGTTTCTGTAAAACTCTTGTAAAGAACAGTTCCATCAATATGAAAAATCACCTCCCCTTCTAGGTCTCTAATCCCCAGAAATGTGCTAAGTGTGATGAGTGAGCACGTATTCACCAAGTGAGTAGAAAAATGGACACATTCCTAAACTTATTTTGCAAAAACATCTGTGGTGAGCGTCTCACATCATGCCATAGCTTACCATGTGGTAGCTGAATATGTCCTAGCTTCCCATTTTTGATAATGATCTGGAGCCACTGTTCTTCTGCGTGGGAAGTATACTAAGCAAATACCTTTCTGTAAACATACATGTCATTCTTTAGAATGCAAGATTCTAATCTTTCACCAGTATTTGGAATCCTGGCATATATTTCTTCTAACCAATATGGCCTCTTGGTTTGTATCTAACCATGGGAAGAGTCATATTTTGGCTTCTGAACCAGACACAGAAAACAGCTTGGCACAACCCATTCTCAAAACCAGATATTTCTCCCCTATGGAGACTTTTTTTTCTCCAGCTTTTTGCCTTGGTCAGATTTCTGCTTTGCTGCACTCTTCTTCCTCTTGTCTGTCTATGAGATTAGTTCCACTAATTTTTGAAAACTCCCAGTGCCACAGCAGAATAGATCTTTCATGAACTTAACAGCCAGACCCAAATATTCAAAACCTCTTATGAAAATGTTCCAGAAACTCTTTGTGCCAAAACAGTATAGTATTTTCTGACAAAATCATGGGGAGTTTTTGCATAATACTGCAAATATGGTTTTTAACTCTGCTTTTCCACATACCAGCTAAACCATTTCGGCTGAAGCTTGAAATGTGGTCATATAACATACAAAGTTACGTGTTTTCCTTGTTCTTTGTTTCTCTTTCCCTGCAGTTTCATATTCAGTTGAGGTTTTTCTCTCTTCTTCTGTTATTATTTTTTAGAGAGACATGCCAAAGCTGGCAATGCCACTTTGCTTTCCTCACATTTATCTGAAATGAAAATTTAAAAAGCAGTTTTCTAAAAAATTACCATGTTCTTGAAATAAGCAAGAGGTTTTTCTCAGATGTTTATTGTCCTCCAGCAGATGTACTTTAGCTGAGTTGAATGAAAGTTAGGAGGAAATAAAAAGGATTCATTTTGTTTCTGAAGAAATACTGAATCCATGTGTATTCTTGATGGGAATTTTCTAAGGCTGCATTCTGAAGTAAACTCTCCTGATCTAATCATAAGGACTTTTCCTTTAAGAAATGATGAGTTGTCTTCAAAGCACAGAAATATTACTTTTTTTTCCCCAAGAACCCCCTAAAAAGCATGGTCACTGGAGAATTCTGGGATTTGTGTCCAAAAAGTAACACTTCCAAGTTCTCATCTTGATGTAATTTTTAATTTAAATCCCTACCAGTAACTGAGTACTGTATGTTTGTATGAAATATAGTTGTATGCTGAACACTCCCCATGTCTAAACTGTTCCTTTCTTAATGAGGTTCAGGCAGGTACATAAACAGATGCTTAAGCTGTGATAATGAGTCTCTTTACACATGAATTCAGGTGTTGTTGGAGACAACTAACTTCTTCAATGAAGCACTGTATAGTTAGGGTGGTATGACAATGCCCAAGTTAAAAAAAGTTTCTGTAATGTCTGATCTTATCCTAACTCAATAAACAGTCTTCATGGACAGGTCCAAAAAGGGTTGTTGTTTTTTACTAAAGATTAGTTCAGCACACAAGAAATGTTCTTGCCAGAACTAAGGATGCACTGAATGTTTCACTTTTTTGAATACCTCTCCCCCTCCCAGCTTTTTCCTGCTCACATTCCATTCTCATGCACTAGCCTGTACCAGTCTTTTGAAATGACCTTGGTTCCCATGCTGTGGCCAAACTCTCCACTCCCATCACCCAAACATGGAAGGAAACACAGCCCTTAAGGAAACACAGTTGGTTACAGTATGGCTAAGCTGGGCATGCAGAGACGGAGGTGCCCTATGACAGGTTCCTACAACTGTGAAACTCAGAACTCCCTCCTAGGGAGGACAGGATGGCCCTATCCTTGCTCTACTTTTATCAGCAAATTAAAACATATTTATGGTGTCAGGCTTTTAGAAACTGACTAGGGTGGGCTTTTAATGCTATGCTGTTTAACATTCGCACATACAGTCCTCCCTCCACATTCGGGAGTTTGTCCTTCGCAAATTTTATTATTCACAAGGCACATGTGTGCCTTCCCCAATTCTCCCCTTCCCATTCCTTTGCCTTTTGCCCTGACATGTGCCTGGGCAAAAGACAATCAAATGAGAGGGAAGAGATCTGCACATGGAGATGGAAGGTGCAGGTATCTCTTCCTCCCATTCCTTTGCCTTTTGTCCAGGTGCAGAGAAGGATGGCATGCATGCCCAGACAAGAGGCAAGGGAATGAGAGTGGGAGCACTGGGACAGAAGGCATACTCATGTGTTTCCTTGCAAGCCCACTCAGATGGAGGGAGTTATGTGTAGTTTTTCAACTGTTGCAAGGGCTCTGCACCCTGAACCCTCACAAGAGTGGAGGGGCCACGGTATTTTGGCACACTGAACTCAATTTGCAGCAACTGAAGTAAGATGGAGAACGTGGGAAGAGGCAAGAGAAACTAGAATATTTGAGAAGTAACTGCAAAAGTGGAATGGCAGATGATTAATCAGGACTGTCCCTGCCAAATCATGATAGTTGGAAAGCATGGTATCTAAATAACTAGAGTGCCAGGAGCCATTGTATAATGTATTTCAACAACTTGCACTGCTTCAAGCATGTAGATTATTAGGTATGGTGTTTAGCCAGTCATTGATGACTATTGGTTTTTATACCTCTCTCTATAGAGTTATTTCAGTTTTGAGAGTAGAGAAGACAAACAACATGGTGTCTTGTATTAGAGGCAGACAACTGTAGGTCCTCCTCTTTCTCAAATAACCTTTTTTTTCTCCTGAAATAGGCCTAGGAAGGACCGCTAGCTGGTAAATCAAGGATCTCTTAGGGTTTCTCTGAGTGCAATTCGTGGGATTATTTTTTTTTCAGGCATATAGCATGGGGACAGTAATGGGCTGAGGAGGCTTGCAGTTATATTGAACACCCTGGGAGGTTGTTGTCCCCATTACATTTTGATACACAACTAATTACTACCAGTGCTTCTCTTAAAATTCCAAAATCCACATTAGCACAATCCCTTTCTTGGGACAAATGGAATATCACCCAATGTGTGCAAGCTTTCAAGCTCTCCAGAACCCTTCATCAGGCTCAATAGCATATAAAACAAAAAGGATGGTGATGGAGGCTGATATTGAAGCCAGATACTCTGCATTTCCTTAGAAGATGGAATGTGGTTGGAGACTGGAGATACTGAAATTAGGCTCTGCCAGGTACTGTGATGATTAACCCAATACTGCTCTTTGCCACCTCTAGAAGTTGCTTTTCTCCTGACCACAGCAGGACTCACTAACTTTTCACTACGGTCAACATTTTTACTTTGTGAAAGACAATTTTTTTTTTATTTGGAAACATTTCTTATTTGGAAAGAACTCACAACATGAGAGAAGGACAAGATCAGTATCCCTAGCCCTTGAGAACTTTTCCTCTTTCCCTGGGGAGAGTTCTATACATATGATTAATTCATAAAATTAGGCATAGGCAGAATTTCTCCAGAATAAGTGGACTGTCCCATAAAATATTTACTGGTTTGGAGGTGCTGGTTTGGTCATAATGAATTAATTACAAACATCTCTTGGATTCAACTAGAACTAAGATTCACTGAAGTTAATTTAACCTCTGGCTCTTAGAGCTTATTCTCTCTTTGGCTCTCTGGCCTACCTAACTTTTAAAAGCAACATTTTACTCTCACCATCATTTCATTTTTCCTTTGTTCCTCAGCCTACCCAAGCTAAGGGTTTTCTTGGGGAAGCAGCAAATGAAAATGAAGCTTTCCATCACATCCATTTATTGTTCCCATTGCCAGAATTTAGATTAATTAGGGTTGTCAGCACCCAAGTGAACTCACAAATGTCAATTTCCCCTTTTCACTTTTCCCCTGTCAAAATAAACTATATAACCACCAGTTAATACTAAGTTCTTGTTTCCCTAATAATAACCTAAATGCCGGAGCCAAAGGACTACTAAATGGAACTCAGGGAAAACATGTGCAACTTGAGAGGGATAAACATTACTTGGAGAACATTATTAGGCTGTTTCTATGAACTGAAAAAACCACCAGAAGCATCTGAGGATTTGGCCTATCTATAAGTGGCTTGATCTCAAAACCATACTAGAGGAATATTACCCAGGAAATAGCTATAATAGTATACAAGAGATAGTTAACTTCCAATATTCTTCCACCTGTCACTGTGTGCAATTCCTACCTATTTCATTTATCTGATAACTGAGAGCAAGAATGGTACAGTGGTTCAGGTGTTGGACTAGGACTCTGGAAACCAAGACTTGAATCCATTCTCAGTCATGGAAACCCACTGGACAACCTTGGGCAAGTCACATTGTCCCAGCCTCAGAGAAAAGCAAAGACAGACACCCTCTGAACACATCTTTCCAGGAAAACTCCATAATGTCTTCTCCTTAGGAACTTTGTAAGTCAGAAACTACTTAAAGACACACAACAAGCAGATAGCTTGTTCATACAATCCTGTGTGATCTGTGCTGGACATTAGCCAATGTTTTTTAGGGGGAAAAAATTCTTATTTTGTCAGTGAAATAACTCCAGGTGAATTTATTTGAGCTGTTTTCATATGCAATGTCACTATTTGGTTTCTGCAGTATTACACCTCTCTGACAACGTTCTTGTCCATTTTTTTTTACAAGAGTATCTAAAGTGCTAAAAATCAAGACTCAGCCATAAGAGCAGTAGAAATAAGCTTTTAATAGCTGCATCGCTTAGTGGGAGTCTATCAAGAGATGTTTAATTACCATCACTTCGAGTAAAAGCCACCTGTACAAAGAAGTCAGTTTTTCTACCTGAGATCTCTTTTCTGTGGCCAGCTGTATACTCTAGTGAGGTGAGCTGTCACACTACCTCACTTCCTTAACCTCTCTCTCTCTTTCTCTCTCTGTCCCCCCTTCTATACACAGACACACAGAGACACCTACATATGTATACATGGAGAGCGTGAGAGAGAAAGACAGACAGACACACATCTCTGTATAGGTCATTACAGAGATGTGAAGAGACTACAGTAGTTAAAATCAATTATTATTAAATGGAATATACATTTTCTAATAAAAGGGGCAACTTGATTTTTTAAAAAAAAATTTAAGATTTTGAACTCAAAAATGCAAGAGGGCAGTTAGGAAAGAAATTGTTTTCTCTGCATGCAGATGCTTCTCTTGCATTCAATGTTGGACTTCATATACTGGCTTTTCATGTCCCCTGGGAAAGTGAATTTTGAAACTCTTCATTCAACATGGGGCTTTGCAAGGGACTCAATATGCTAAAGAAAGGAGGGCGAAAAGAGCAAAGGAGAAGCAGGGGAAAGCAAGAGAAGAACTGTTGATGGGGTGACTGAAGAGATTTTCCAAAAAACAACAACAATGGAGCTGTTTCCTTCTGTCTCTTACTAAAAAGATGATGGGGTGGATGGGTATAAAATCATGAATGGCATTTTTCAGCTTCATCTTGATTTAATGTAGGCAGTTAAATTAAATTTGAACAGCAGTTTAATATACAAGGTGTCCAAAAGATAATTTTCAGACACTCTAAATATAACAATACATTTTCCCTTCAAACATAAACACAATTGAATTAGATTGTTTTAATCCTTTTAATAGTAAACTAAATGCATTAAACCTCATCTACTAACTTTCCCATCCCTGGACCATCCCTTGTCACAGTCGTCACTCCTCACCAACAGGTCCACTCCTGTCAGCACGGGAAGAGGCATGCTTGAAGTGAGGTGGAGAGAAGGACGATATTGCTTGAGACAGAGGGCTCAGTTTAATGTTACTATTTAGCTTGCAGGAGTACCATCTGCAACCGAGAGGCAATGAAAATCTCAGTGCTGCTGCAAGCCAAACAGTGTACTGCAGAATCAATTATGTTGAATAATAGTAATAAACATTCCTGTGAATGTTCTTCAGCTGCTTAATTTATACAGATTGCAGAATTGATTTGTTTGTACAGAATTTACATTGCTTGTTTTTAAACATTAGAATGTAGACAGTTCTGCATGTATTGTAACAAATAGACTTCACAGTAAACCATTATCAAACAATGATTCCCTTTTATTTTTATTGTTGTTGTATGCTGTTGTTTCTGTCTTATGGTAACCCTAAGGAGGTATCATGGGGTTTTCTGGGGCTGAGTGTACGTGACATGCTCAAGGTCACCTACTGAGTTTCCATGGTTGGGTGGGGAATCAAACCCTGATCTCTAGGGGCATAGTTCAGTGCTCAAACCACTACACCATGCTGATGTAGCTGCATTGTATGGAAACTCCAGGGTTGAATTTTAGGGAGGCCGTGGTTGAGAATGCTAAATCTCTCTCTTTAAACTTCATATCTGATGATTCCATAGTATGGAACTATGGCATTCATGGTTGGCAATCAACAAAACTGATCATTTTGTTACAACCTCCTGACATTCTCTATCAACATGAATGACACTCAGGCTCATGACTTGCTGGATATGCCTCCCCTAACATTTAGGTGCTGCGGGAGAACATGCTGATCCTACAGTACCCATCACTTCAGAATTTATCTACTGAGTCTAATAAATAGGTTCTCCATGCTATGAGTCTTCCCTAGTTGCTTCTGAAGCATCACATCAAATCACAAAGGCTTCCTTCTAGAGCAGGTTTCCAGAAAATCTGGAAAGGGCCTAATCTGCCCCACAATCATTGCCTGGAAGGGACTCCTGCGATCTGAGCAAAGTAAGCAAGGCCAGAGCAACCTCAACCAGTGATCAACAATCCTGTCAGACCTCGCCTGCTTTGCTCAGATCATGGTATCCCCCTCAATGGGCAATTGCAGAGTGAGCTAGTTCAGTTCCTGTGATTTCCACCCGGATCTGAGTAAAGTGGATGAGGCTGGAGTCAGTGGCAATTGCTTAGCTGAGGTATCTCTGGCCTCACACACTTTGCTGAGATTGGAGGCATCCCTTCCAGGTGGCGACCATGGGAATGGAGCTAATCCACACTGATCACCACCTGGGAGGGCTGCCAGAGACCTCAGGAAAACGTGCAGGGCCAGAGTAGGGCCAGCCATGCGATCAAGAGGCTGCCACCCTCCCTCTCGGTGGGTGATGATGTGGCTGAGGTCACTTGAGCCTCGCATGCTTTCCGGTTGTTGTGGGTGTCCCCCTCCATGGGTGATCGCAGGGCGGGATCACTCTCGTCAGCGATGGCTGCCCCAGAGGAAGGCAAACAACCTCAACCAAGCCATCTGAGGGATGCCATCATCCCTGCAGAGTTAGTTGCGATTATTTCACTTTCATGGGTGTTCTGTGCACCAAACCCCATGAATGCAGGGGGAGAACTGTACTGGCATAAGTGTCAGTGGCTTAGTTTCAGTGTAAGTTAGGTAGAAATATGGTATGGGATTGTGGTGTCTAGAGTCCAAAACAGTTAGAGAACCAAAGATTCCCTGTTTTGGAGCAAAGAAATTCAGTTAGGAACCAAGAAGTCCCCATGTGGCCTCAGGTGAAGTACAAGCATTCTTTCTCAGCCTCGGATGTTCCAAGTGCAGTGTGGTGATAACTCTTTACAAGATTGCTGTAGCAATTGCATTCAGATGGTAAAATGCATTGAACAAATAAGAAGAGACGTAATATACCAGACTAAAAGCACATCTGCTCCAGTATTTTGTTCCCACAGTGGCAAGCCAGATTCCTTTAGAAAGCTCCAGGAGGACATGGGTATCGTGACACCCTTTCACAAATGTTCCTCAGCAACTGCTGTACAGAGGCATGTTACCACTGACAGCCTTATATCCTTCATGGCATCTGAAAACATTATATGATTACCACGTATTATTATTCATGTACTAGACTATGATGGGAGGGAAGCTCTGTTTGTTTTCAACAAACTGAAAGACATGGCTTGCTAACGTCTCCACAACTGGTGCCGCTATTCCACCGCAGACTTCAGAGTTGACTGGGGGATTACAAGACAGGGTGTGTGAGCATCTCAAGAGTGTGGGTTGGAACACTTACTGTGGGAAAGCAGAGCTGATAATAGAAGAAATGTATGGGTAGTGTTTACACACAACCCCCAAATTTTTCTATATTTCAGTATATGGTGCAATCCGTGTAGTCGCTGCATTAAAGCTAGATTGTCAAAACAGTCCTAAAAGGCTACTTGGGCTTGGAAAATACATTTTTTAACAAATCTCAGCCAACATGGACAGTGATAACTTTCTCAAGCTCTGGTATGAAAAATGGTATAGTTAAATATATATATATTCATGGTATAGGGAGCCAGTTACCATGATTTCATTTACCTGGGCTGTCACACACAGGATTACTAAATATGTTTAATTAAATAAAACTATTGATCTGTAGAAATGTTAAAAAGACTGCTGGTATCTTTGTTAGCAATAAGCCTAGCTTTTTATATTCTCTTTGTATGTTTAGCTTCAAAAAGGAAAAATGAGAGACATTTTTGTGCAAGTTGAGAATTGGAAAATTGCTTGGTGCCTCACTCTCATGCTGAAGATAAGGGCCATTTCTGCACGAGGCAAGGGAATCGCTCCGTGCCATTACTCACTGGATCTTCTGGCTCCTCAGTCCGGTCCAGATCCGCACTGCTCCGGCTTCCAAAATGGTTTTTCTGGTCTTTCAAAAACACGTTGGAGGACCACGTGGGGTCGTTTTGGAGCGGACTGAGGTGCGGATCTCCGGTAAGTAGTCCAAACCCAGTCCACTCCAAGGTGCAGACGTGCTCCATGGAGGATGCACTGCACTGTTTTAATTACCCCGCGCAGAAATGGCCAAGATTTCTTCAAGGGCTTGGCAGTCTTCAGCAGGTTTTGAGGAAATACTGCTGAAGTTTCTTCTCATTCCTATCATGCAGAAGAAGCAATACATAAAACAAACAAACAAACAAACAAAAATTAGGTAAGCAAAGCAGTTAATGACTGTAAGCTTCTAAGGGCCTTTTCACACTACATAATAACAGCACCATGATTATCGCTTTAACTTCCATGGAATCCTGGGATTTGCAGTTTGGGGAGGGATATTTAGAACTCAAGAGCTAGTGTGGTGTACTGGTTGAGCTAAGCAGGGATTTAAACCTTGGTTTCCAGAGTCATAGGCCATTTCCGCATGAGAGGGGAGGAGCGGTTCACTGCGTGTCAAGAGCAGTGTTTTTATACTCTGATTCGGAAACTGAATTCAGAAATTCAGAAACTGTGCTATCTGCACTCCCCCATTTACATCATACTACTGCAGAGAGCAGCGGTTGCTGCATCTACAACAGCAAGTTCCTGGCCACTCCCATTCCCCTCCCTCAGCCCACCCCATCATCGCTGATTGGTCTATTTTTTAAAACACACACGCATTTTCAACACATTTCCGTGTTGCTACGTTTGTGCGTAGGAATGTATGTTTGTTGATACATGGAAAAAAATATGTTTTAATAGTCCATTACCAGATCCACTCCCTTCCCACTGTCCGTTTAACACAGGAAGACAATAATGACAGCAGCCTGTCCTTTGATGGGCAGAGAGAGAGGGGGACAGAAATGGCGGAAGAGACAGCCTGGAAGCGCCCGTAGCCAGCCACTTCTGTGATGTGAATCAATGCTAGGCTTCTGCAAGTAGGTGAAAACCAAGCCAGAACTGGTTTGGGAGATTTACATTGGAGTTTTTCTGTTTTTCACATACAGCGGTTTCTCATCTCAGTGAACCACAGTGAACCGTTCTAGCAGCTGAAAAAATGCAGAACCACGAGGAAAACTACAAGGCTAAAATGGTACAATGTGCAGACCAGACGGTAAGAATTCAACGCTGATACAATGTATCAACCTTGTGTGGAAATGGCCATAGTCTAACAGACTCTGGAAACCAAGGTCTGAATCCCTGCTCGGCCATGGAAGCCACTGGATGACCTTGGGCAAGTCATACTCGGCCTCAGGGGAAGGCAAAGGCAAACGCACTCTAAACAAATCTTGCCAAGAAAACATTGTGATATATCCATCTTTGGGTTGCTGTAAACTGGAAATGACTTGAAGGCAAACAACAACAGCAACACCATTAAGAATTCTCAGCAAAAAAAACTAGTGTCTCGCCAGACTACAAACCCCAGGATTGCACAGGCTATAGCCACGAGAGTTCAAAAGGATTCACAATGCTGTAACTGTGTAGAGTCTAAAGTGACAGAAGTCATTACGTGAGAGCTGAAGTTAGTCCTGAAATTTGTGCCATGGCTAAGTGAAACAAGAATCCCAGGGAAGCAGTGACATACTGCCTAGAACAAGCTGTGGGGATTTTGCACAATTCACTTTGATGTTGTACAAGGTGGATGGGGGCAAGAAGCTACAAGAAACATTAGCGTGCTGGCCACATGCAAACGTTATACAAAGATCTGGAGACTTTGCAAGCTTTTCCCTGTGCATTTTCATACAAACTTATACCACTGTAATATCTATAAATTTTTGATTATTTTAAACAAAGAAAATAAAAAGGTTGTGGTTTTCCTCCTTTTCCACGAATCTGCATTATCCACATAGTCCCTGAACCTTAATACAATTCCATTATGGCTATACCAACTGGTAAGCTGAATGGTATACTCTGTTCAGTTTTTAATTATGCATTTTCGTGTCTGTAAATGAAACTTTTTTTCCAGCCATTCTGTGACTGTCTTTAGAACTCCAAGTCCCAAATTCTTTTTTTATGTTAAAAAGTCCTTTACTACATGGCAGGACAGAGAATGCCAATATACTGTAGTACCGTATTACTTAGAATGTTGAATTAGAAAGATTCACATTTATATCTCAGTAAGTGTACATGGCCACTGATTGATTTTAGAGTTTAATCTAGTCACTCTTGGTTTAGCCTTCCCTATGAGGTTGTTGTCAGACAAAAGTGACAGGGAAAAATTGCCTATTTTGCCCTGGACACCTTGGGGAAAGAGTAGAATATGAACAGAATATTTTAAAAAAAATCTTGGTTATGGACATAGTCTTCTTTCTTCCTTCCTTCCTTCCTTTCTTTTCTTCTTTTCATTTTGAAAGCATCACATTTTTCTCTCTATAAAAGGAAACATAAGAAGGGAAAATACATAAGTATAAGGACCAGGTTTTTTTGTGTTTTTCTGCTATCTGACAGCTATATATTTAGACAGCATATAGTTTTACACCAATATCATCTAGCAAAATCCTCTTTTGTAAGAAGGTGGGTTACTACAGCCTGATGCCAGCCACGTATCCTTGACATAAATCAATCCCAGACCCCATTAGTCTGAACAACTGCCCTTGAATCTTTAGCCTGGCCATCAAGTGCTATTATATAACAACTAATTGGCCAATGTGTCTTCTTTAATAAGAGGAGCCTATACAGACATAGAATTTCAGAAAATGGCTAAGCAAAGTTTCAGCACAAAGGTGAATGGAATTATGTGAAGTTCTCACTTGTTGTGTTAACCTCTGCTGCCTGTTAGGGGCAGAGACATGGAGTGGAAAATGTCCCTGACGTTTACTCATGGCTTAAGAGGAGAGGGAGTGGAAAGCGTGTGAGTGGGTGAACAGTTCAGAAAGATTATGTGCTAAAAATAAATCAGGCCCTGAAAATAAACCAAGCAGGGAGAAATCTCCCAGGTCAATGTAAGTAGAATTATCAAAATCTTGGGGTACCATGATTCACTCTTTAAAATTGAAATTCCTCAGAATGAACAAAGAAGTTATTGTACAAGTAATGTTGTACAGTCTGCTTCAAGATTTTTCACAAAATTAGTAAAGCAATTTTCTTGCCTTTTCATAAGGCACTTGCTTGCCTATCTATGAAATACACAGACAATAGGAAGAGCTTTTATGAGTTAATTCACATGCCCAGTGGAGAATTTGATCTAATATTAGTAGGATGGATAACAC
The DNA here is from genome assembly GCA_948472985.1 of Iguana delicatissima. NCBI lineage: Eukaryota > Metazoa > Chordata > Lepidosauria > Squamata > Iguanidae > Iguana > Iguana delicatissima. The sequence goes on along the minus strand of CAOKZL010000187.1, from coordinate 539,220 downwards.
AAAACCATGGAATTTTGAATTAATATTAGAAATTTCAACTTACATGTCAAATTGCAGCTTCAAGAGAGAAATCTGAATCATAATTATTGCAATCTAGTTCCCCAAATTAACAACATAATAAGGAGGATTAATGTATCTCAAGAAAAATAGGCATTATCTGTGACCAATGTCTTACTTAAAAGCTAGACAAAGCACTGTGAGAAGGGTAAACCCAAATGTTAAAAAATACATAAATAGTAAAGCACTAGCCTTTCTAGCTGATTGTTTTGGGCTCAGAGTCAAATACTGCCCTCACATTGTGATGGTGCTGACAATCCTTTCAGGACCATAAGCTCCTCCCCATTTCCATCCTCCATGTCAGGGTAGTCCTCCAGGTGTTGCTGACTGCAACTCCCAGTATTTCTCAGCATTGTGTATGCAATGAGGGACAATGGGAATTGCAGTCCAACAACATCAAGTGGACCAGACTTTCCCCACTCCTCTTCTACGGCTTCATATCTCTGAAGACAGAAAAAGCAATTTTGTCACATGTCAACCAGAAAACTCACTGACTTCCAGCAGAATGGCAAAGTGACACATTGTTCACTAGGAAAGGGCTTCCTAGGGATAATGGGCACCAAGTACAATGACTATTGTTTTTCGTAGACCTGGATGTACCCCTCTCTGCTATTGGAATGTATTAATGTTTTAGTGGCTGCTACGCTGTGGTATATATGAAAACATTTAGTGCATACATTTAGGTATGCACTAAAAAGCTAGTCATGAAGATGCACTAAGAGAAGATGAAATAGTTTTCATTGCCTCTGCATAATGTGCACAAATCTCCAAGCCCATGCAAACTGTTTTCTTCTTCCACATGCTTTTTGAGAAATTTAATGCATGTGTGGTTTTTTTTACTGTTATTTCATATGCATTTCCTCAGACACATATACTGTCCCACCTTCCCTCCCCTCCTTCCCTATAATCTAATAGGATGAAGCAACATATGGATAATAGATGGATGTTCTATTACCGCTCTAAGTACCTAAACAAACTACAGATTCCAGGATTCTGTAGCATTGCAGCCATGACAATTTAAGTGATGTTTATTACTATAAATGAGTAGTACTGATACACTCTTAGATTATTTTTGTTATTAGCTTCTACCCTCAAGTTTTCAAAAAGTTATGGGCTGCAATTTTGCCCTTACCAAAAATTCTTCCTAGCAGCTCTACTCTGGATCTGCTCTGGATTCTGCCCCAAGTCTCACCAAACTTTCACATTTGTTGATTCAAAAAATTCGGCATGGAGGCTTAACATTTTTGTGAGTCTTTCCCTAATTCCTTCACTACTTCTTCTACTAAAAAGGCAAAATGATTCCTTGCCTTTTCCCCACCCCTAGTGATAGGTTTAAAAAACACTTACACAGGTTTGTTTCAAATGACTGGAAAAGCTACAGTTATTCAAACACACTGGTGATTATAATACATCAGCAAGGCTTGCTTAGAAAAGAGACGGCCTTTTTCCAATAATGTGGGTGCTTTTCTGTGAACACTCATAGGGAAGTGTGTAATTAATAAATGTCAGGCTAAAATAAAGATGTCATTTATTGGATACAGATTCAGCCCATCCCAGCTGGAAGAATGTGTTTGTATTTTACAAAGTGGGGGAGGTAGGAATTTCAAGAAGTGTAACATTCTAAAAGAAGTGTATGTGAAGGAATAAAGGGAAGTAAAAAGCAGAAAGGGAAAACTTGGGATACAGCTGCCTTGGATCTCATATGGGAGAAAAGTGTTTAAATTAATGTATAAAATAAATTTTAAAAAGAAGATTTTTTTTCCCAAGAAAGTTGGCCATGGCGCAGGCAAATTTTAAAATACTGGAAATTATTATGATAGTCTATGATAGCCACCTTGGGTCCCAATTTTGGGAAAAAGGCAGCTTAGAAATACAATGAAATAAATAATAAATAAATAAATAGTCTTCCACTGTTATCCATATTATATCTCATTAATGATTAAATAAGTGTTGCAGGTTTCTGAAACACTATAAAGTTCAGCAAATTAACATGTTTACTATTGGAATGATAGTAAGGGACAAGTATGCACACCATGGTTGGTGGTTCTCTCATGCCATTTTACATTGGTTAGAACATGTCCAAAAAAACCAAAAACATTTCTGATGGGACCAAGGACAAACATCTCCAACTTACTGGAAGTTAATTTCACTTACATACCATTACAACCAATAGAATGAATCATTCGGTGTTATTTAAATCCCATGGCTTCCAAATATTGCAGTCTTGTACATGTCTACATAGAAAGATGTCCCAATGAGTTCAGTGAGACTTACTGCCAATGCTGATTTATGGTAACCCTTATGTAGGCTTTTCTTGGAAAGATGTATTCAGAGGAGGTTTATAATTGCCTTCCTCTTAGACTGAGAGAGTGTGACATGCCCAAGGTCACCTAGTGGGTTTCCAGGACTCAGCAGAGATTTACACCTTGGTCTCTTGGAGTCCTAGTCCCAAATATAAAGTACAACACCACACTGGCTCCATTGCAACTTTAGTGTTAAACTATTTCCCTTTTAAAAGTGGCAAGGGGAAGTCAGTTTGAGAAGAAGCGGAAGATCACTAGAGACAGGGAAAGGAGGCAAACAAAATTTCTCCTCCCATGCAGGCCTATCATTATCATCCCAAGAAACTATCAAGAGCTTCAAGGAAGAGTGGGCCAAAGGAAGATAAGATAAACTAATCTCCTGTCCTCTTATGGAGAAGCAATGCCATTGACATTCCCTTAGCAAGGGCTGGGCCATGCTGAAGGAAGAATCATGGTCGCTGGTGTCATTGTTGCTATTGCCTTCCTCCTTCTCCTCATAGCTGCCATCTTTCTTGCTATCTTACCCTTCCTTTCATATTTAAAAGTTAAAAAAAAAGACTAAAATGAGGAGGAGGGCAATCTGTCCCCCTGCTTTGTTTTAATTGAATTATTCAGCTGCCCTCTGGGGCTGACACCAGGATACATGAGGCTTTTGTGTAATATCAGCAGGAATTCTGCTGGCTTTCTGTCTCCTCCCAGTCCCAAGGAATGGAGGGAGGATTTCAAAGGAGAAGAAAAGGGAAAGGGGGAGGAGAACAGTAAGTTAATAGGGATGGGAATTATTTTGTGATGGCTGGAGGGATAAGCGAGGGGGAAAGGGAAAAAGAAAGTAACTGCAGAAATTGAAAGCTGACTCCTTTTAGTAGCCCAAGGCAGTGCTCTGACCTGAGGTAGCTGCCCTTTTAGCCAAAGAGGCAGACAAAGTTCAGGGCACAGAGAAAGCTGGATAAATAAGAAATACTTATTTGGGGACTGGTCCGACAGCAGCAAGACACGCCGGTCTATTAAAAGTGGAATGAGGGAGAAGTCTCCAGAGATCTGCTCTGGCAAGATTGTTGACTCACACAGGCTGTGATGGACGTGCTGCGTCTCATCCCCTAGAGCAAGAAAGCACCACCGCTTGGCCTTCCGCCTACCTTGTGGCCATGGGACCAGCAACAGGAGAAAAGGAAGCAAAGATTCTAGCATATGTGCCCCACTAATGAAATACATACTTTTATATTAATTTTGCTCTTTGTTTCAATCTGTACCCATACTATCACAGACTCCCTCACACTCCAGCCCTATAGGTTACCTTAGGGATCCCAATTCGGTAGAAGGTATAGTTCAGAAAGGACAATATTGTGAGAAAAAAAGAGAAAGGTTTCATAAATTCTTACACATTTCCAGATAATAAAAAAACCTCTAAAATAACTGTGTGTGTGTGTGTGTGTGTGTGCGCGCGTGTGTGTGTGCAGCCTAAATATCTTAAAGGCACCAGATCCCATCTGATCTTGGAAGGTAAGGAAAGTTAGCCCTGGTTAGCATTTGGATGGGAGACCACCAATGAATACCAGGTGCTGTAGGCTATATTTCAGAGGAAGGAAATGACAAAACCACCTCTGTGTATTCCTTGCCTAAGAAAACCTTATCAAATTGATGAGGTCACCATAAGTTACAGGTGACTTGAAGGCAAATATACACACAGAGAGAGAAAGGAATAGACTTGCTATTGAAAAAGGTTGCTATTAAAAGAAAAGGTATGTGTGTTTTAGGGGAAAAAAAGTTTTTTTTTTAAATCCAGTACAACTTAGAAATCTCTCATAGCTAGTGCATCAAATGTACATTTATTTCTAATCAGTTGTGGCCAGAAATGGAGAAATCTGTCCATTTTCAGACTGTGTCGATTTTGTATATACAATATGCTTCCATTCAATTTCTGCCTAAATCTACAATTAAAAATGCATATACAGGAATTCACATTTATTTTTGTACGCAATTTTCCACAATATATAAATTTTCATATGCAGTTTCCTAAATATATGGGGTGTGGATTGTATTCACACAGTTTTTGATCTGAGATCACTGAAAGATCTGAAGAAGGGTACAAACCAAAGAATAAACATGTTTATTTATCTTCATGTTAGCTCAGTAAGTGTGGATCCAATTGGCTCACTTGAAAATGTGGACTAACCAGAATTATCCCCAATCCATCAGTATGACTGGTGCCTGCATAAGCATGGTCAGATCCAGTGGCATTTGCATGTGGTGGCTTCCTTTGAGTGGGATGGGAAATCCATTCTGCATTTTAGTCTGAGCTTTGAAAGAGAAATCCAACCTGCTAAGCCTATTTTGGGGAGAGGTTGCAGAACCTTGGATAGCTCCTTTAAAGTTCAAATTTTAACCTAGAGTGGATTCACCATCCCCCTCACTTGGAAGCCACCAGCTACCACTTGTTAGGGCCCTTTCACACTACATAATTACAACTCTATAATTCCATTTTACCTATCATGGCAACATCCTATGGAATCCTGGAGTTTGTGGTGTGGAGAAGCACTGGAGATCTTTGCCAAAGAACTTTAAATGCTCCTCTCTAAACAACAGTCCCAGGATTCCAGAAGATGGAGCCATGGCTGTTAAAATGGAATTGTAGCACAATAATTATGTAGTGTGAAAGGATCCTTAGATCCAAAAGAAGACTAGACTCCTAAACATTATCATCATCACTGTTGTTATTGTTTTCTTTTTTAAGAGGCCGATTTTCTCCCATTATGCTACTCCAATGGTCAGGGCAGCAGCAGGATCACGGAAACAATTTATGCTATATTGTTCACAGTTCATTTTTTTGTCAAAGCAGAATTCACTGGAATAATGAGCATCAGTGGATTGTTTGCTGGCAGTGGCCACACACATGCACTGTTGCTATTACAACTGCCACGGAATGCTTAATTATAACACATCACTGTATTAAAACAAAGTATTTGCCTCCCCGCCAAAATAACAATTTTAGCATGCTTTTTATCATCTCTGTTTCCCAAATGGACATCTGTCACTAAGAGACCCTTAACCACCCAAAAGCACTCAGTGAATTGATAGCTAAACTGGAATTCTATCCCAGGTTTCTCAAATAATATTACCACCCAGTCAGCATTTTAGTGGTTCAATCAGTACGGTTTATAACAGTAAAACACTGCTTTGTCAGGTAACTTGTATTAGGCTCTGAAAAATCTGTAAACTCCAGATTCCCCAGCAATGAAGACCATTTTCAAGTACAGTCAGCATGCAATAGTGAATATGTTATTTGCATGTAGGAGAAATTATTTGACATAATCAAAGGACGTAGAGAGAGTTCCAGAACACTACTGGTAACACGACTGATGAAAAGGGACTAAGGTAAAATGGAGGGAACCTTCAAGGAGACATCTAGCAGGGAAGTGGAAGACTTCTATCAAAAGACTGTTGCTCAGCTTTAGAAGATTCCAAAATGCTCCACACATGTTCTTGAAATTCTATGAGATCCAAAGACCCTAAATAAAAGCCTGTTTAATGTATTAAGTTTTAGTTTGACAGATTCCAGCAAGGAGGACACATCATATGCTGGAAGCTACACCCATGATCTCCTAACTTTCAATCCTGACCCACCAGATTTAATTTCATCTCCAACTATGACCTGCTTTGTTTCACTTACATCTACCACAAGTGTCCAAAGCCTATCCTTACTGAGCACTTTTGGGCTTAATCCTTATACGCTAGAATAAAACTAACTTCCCTTCCTTCCTTCCTTCCTTCCTTCCTTCCTTCCTTCCTTCTTTTTCATTCTCTCTTTGCCATTGCCTCAGTTATTTTCTGAGAATGCAAAGGTATTGGGGGACATAAAAATGCCACATGTCTAATAGACTATTCGTGTGCACAGAATCAAGCGAGTTTTACCCAGACAGACAGAGAGAGAAAACACAAAGTAAAAGAAAAGAAAAGCAAGATCCGTTTTAAAAAGCATACACCTATTGTATTTTGAGGTTATTTTCTACCCCACTGAACTCCAGTGTCCTGCCAATAGAATAAATTTTATTTTCTCAGAATGGGGCTAACCTATCAGATATGTAGTAGAAGTATGCTACTCTTCTTCTCTTCCTCATGGTTGTCAAAAAAAGACCATGGGACATTTGTTCCTGCAATACCCTGCACTGCCTGGGACAAAAGCTTCCCAGTTGCAAAAATCAAGAGATTTACTGAGGCATGCTATCTTCCCTGTTTGTTTGTTCATTGGACAAAAACTGCATGTGGCAGTGGTTGACACTGGAGAAATTTTCTTATACTCTGCATGAAACAGTGTCATCTACATCTACCAATATATCTATATTGTATGTCTAGTTTTACACAGATTCTTCAACAAAGCATGCCTCTAAGGAACAAAAATGTCCCATTTTAATGCATGAAGGTTAAAATGAAAAAAACCACCATCTACAAATCTGACCTTTGGCTGACATAACTACATAAATGCACTAGGCAGTCCCCAAAATCTTCCCCCAGGCCTCCAAAATTCAAGCCAAACTTTCTGTATTATTGCCGAAAAGGGTGCTCCTCAATACAAGTTTGACAGCAAACAATAAACTTTGATTTGATTTTATTTTTTTACAGGCATAACACATGCCACTTAGCCTAAGGCCTGGAACAGCAGAGATATATAGGATGCCTCTTTATAGTTTATAAGTTATAAATGTACTAAAGGAATAAAAGAGATATATTTGCAAACCACCACACAGACTTGTATAGCCACTTGAGACAGAATATTCTTGGGAACATACTGTAATATAAAGGAAGGGCTAGGCAGAGCTATATATATGTGTGTGTGTATGCACACACGCACATACATACATACTGTAGGCCCATCTGGATACCAGCTTCACTGAGGTCTGTGTGGGAAAGAGAAACTGCTGCAACCATAAATCCATTCTTCTAAACATGACAAGTGTGAGCTTTATGTTTCAGAGACAGGAGGAAAGGCAGTGTGTGGGAATATTTCTGCCAAGACTGAAAGAATCTAGAAATATATAACACACAGCTAACTCTACATAGGCCGGAGGCTGATATGCACTTAAATGTCCACAGGGTGAGAATGCTAAAAGTGGCTAGTCAAGTCTAAAGAGCAGCCTATTATCTTCAGCTGAGGAGGAATACAAAGACCTTTCAATATTCTGTTCATATCAAGGAACCTTCCATATATTTTTTGTTGTGTTTTTTCCTATTAACATTCTTCATGAGCTACATGTATTATGTTTCTTGTATATCAATTCACAAGGGCAAAGTTTGGATGTAATGACAAAACTGTGATTTAGAGAACATTTTTGCACTACACCGTTTAGTGCTATTATTCCACTTTCAACATCCTGGGGAATTCTGGGGTTTGTAATTTACTGAGGTAAATGAGCCATCTGACAGAATTCTAAATGCCCCTCCCTAGACTGCAAACCCCAGGATTCCATGGGATGTTGAAATTGGAATAATAGCACTATAACAGAGTAGTGCAGAAAAGTCCAGAGTCATACGCACATGCAATAGCAAGCTGTAACCTTACACTTCCCCCAGTGCTCTCCATCATTGGTAAGACAATGAAAAGGAGGCTGGAATCTTTCACATTTGCTTTTAACCAGCTTTGAGTTACATATGCTTTGTAAACTGTGGGAACTTGAGAACTTCCAACCATGCCTTGGTAACAAATCTCAAAACCTTCAGTTTGATCTTGGCTTTTCTGAACAAATCATAATTTAAAACTAAGCAAAATTACCATTTTGGATGTATCAGGAAACTCTAGTTAGCTTCATTGGTGGCTTGTAGTCCCCCAGGAAGAGCATCTAACCTTGCCATTTGAGATGAGGCACCTCACCCTGCTCAGACCAGAGGCTGCCTTGATTTGCTTAAGAGCAGAAGTTGATGCTTTTGATTTCCTCCCCATAGCTGCACTGCAGGAAGAGTTTGTGAGCCTGAAACTTGCAGATAAACTGTGATCTAGTGTTACGTAGAAAAGAGCTACAGTATTCTTTGTCACAGCCAGTTGACTGGGCCTCTTAAACCCAAATATTTGACTGAGGATCAAACTAGATGTTAACTTCCTGAAGTTAACTTGTTTTCCCTCTACAATGGGATTTTCTCAAACATATGTACCTAAGAAATCAGACGATCAGACTACAAATTAAGCTCCCATTTACCTTCCAATGACCAATTATAAAATGTACACTAAATGTAAGACATAAGTGATGAAAATCATGTACTACAACAAACAGGTTTTTATTTAAAGCAGTCGGCCCTTCCTGGAACTACAAACCCTAGGATTCCATAGGATGTTGAAAATGGAATAATAGTGCTATAACAGTCTAGTGCGGAAATGGCTCTAGTTTGGGCATGAGTCTCTGAGCCATCATTACCATCGTGTTAGTTAGATAAGTCAATGGATTCATGCTCACCTAGCAGCCTACCACTGACCCCAACACTATATAAGGGAGTATTCAGAAAAGGTAAATAGCTTTACTGATTGCAGTAAGAAAAGAAAGGTTGTAGCTAAGTTCTTATGGGAAAGATCTCAAATGTAATGGCTGGCGTATTCAAGCAAGTGTTAAAAAAAACTTCTAACTGGAGAGCTAATACCAGTCAGTGTAGACAGCAAGCAAAGAGGATAAAGGGTTTGAATTGGCATAAGACAGCCTACTAAGAGGATGGAGCAGAGAGGTGGTGGACAGGAAATGGGGTATTGCCATTTTTCCTAAAGCTATATACAGTACTGTATACTATTTCTCACAAAAAATAAAATGTGATAAATTACTTTGTTGTACCAGCTGATTCATTTTTTAATGCAATACTTCTGACTGTCTTCTACATCTGAGTCCACCTCAAGACATCAAGCATGGCCAGTCCACTTTTTTTTAAGCAACTGCCTTATATGCAGATCATTTTTCAGGCATTTAGTACAGCTTCATATGGAACACTATTCAGATATGCTATAAAAATCAATGCCAAGTTGCTATTTTGAAACCCACATAATCATTTCAAGTCACACTGGTTAAGGATTTACAAGATTAAAAAACAAAGAAAAAATTACTTTGACAATTCAGATATCACCACAAAGTCTCCATGTAAGAACAACTTTATTAGCATAGGAGTCTGGAAACAGAGTGTCTTGGTTAAGATTTATTTATGTTTCCATTTGCTCTCTGCCTTTGTGTTGGGTTTATTTTTACTTTTAAAATACTACATTCCTGACAAACTCTCTGTATCTGAAAGAGTTTCTTATTCTGCCTGTTTGCATTCATACAAACACAGTTACTTCCTCAAAGATGTAATATTTTTAACTCCTTCCTTCCTTCCTTCCTTCCTTCCTTCCTTCCTTCCTTCCTTCCTTCCTTCCTTCCTCATATAGTTTGGTCTTCTCTTTTTCTCTCTCTAGGCCCGAGATATGATCCAGACCATAGCTAAGCCACATATTCATGTAAGTATACTATGTACAACATATCACACACAAACACCCTAACCGGATGGCCCCTCCCGAAACTGCAAACCCCAGGATTCCATAGGATGTTGCAAGTGGAATAATAGCGCTATAACAGTCTAGTGTGGAAATGGCCCATGTATTCATTCATACGTAGCATGTTCATGATTGCAACTGGGGGTCCAGGCAGGTTTCCCAATTGTGAATTACTGGTGTCTACAAATGGACCATTAAATTTGAGAAGGGCATTAAAATGGGATTGATCATGTGTGCAAAGCTTACAGAAGTGGCCTGCATTTTCTCTTCGTTGGTTCTCAGGCACATACACATGGAGGCCCACACAAGTACATGCAAAGAAGTGTTTGTATTGACATCAATCCTCCAAGATCTGCAGGAGGGACTCTGCAGGAAATGGAGAGAGGGTGGGATAAAAACTGACAACTCTTTAGAAGAGGCATGGATTGCTGGGGGCTTCTAGAAGTTGAAATTCCAGAAAGCAATGTTACCACACTAGAGGAGGCTTTAGAAGGAATCTCCAGGTGAAAATCAAGGTACCTGCAGTAGTGTTACTGGGCCAAAAGCAGTGATGCCAGCCAAGTCCCCTGGCTGTGTGTGTGTGTGTGTCTGCATGTGTGTGTGCACGTGTTGGAATGCGTGTGCACCTGAGGGTGAAGGAAGACAAAATGCAGGACATATGGGTAAGCTTTCTACACATGTTCAATCACATTTAATTGTATTTGCCACATATTTGATCCTCTTCTTGCAACGACCTCAGAGCAACCAGTACCACTGCTTTCATGCCTCCCATAAATAGTTCCCCTTTTGTTTTTGAAAAATGATCTTGTCAAGGGAGGTTCTCTCAGTTTTATTGTGCAAGAGTCCAGTTGTCTGTGATGGAAAAGCAGGTGTAGTCTTAAACAGTAACTTTTCCTAGTTTTACTCTAATGGTCCCAAAAAGGACTGCACAGACACTACCTTCAGTAGAGTGAGATAAATGTATCAAGTAGCAGATGTGGTATGATTGGGAATGGGTTGAACTGGTGAAAAACAGAGCTCTGTCTTCTTTCCGCCTTCATGGGAGAACGCTAGGCGATATAGCTCCAATGGAAAATGCTGATCTTTCACTAATGTCCAAATAAGATTCAACTGCAGTGCTTTCCGCTACACCCTCCCAACCTGCCATAGGGATGGGAGGAGGCTGGGACTGTGATGATGCTTATGCATGACATAGATGTGGTCCCATCCTTCTCCTGCCCCCAGGTGGTGTGATTGCGCAGCAAATCGTTGACAGGTTTTCTCTCTCAATGACCAGTGATCGCACCACCATCACGGACTTACCTGGTTTGCAGAGGCCCTGGAAGTGCAATGTCTGCACTTCTTGCCCCAGTGCAGCCTGGGAAACTACCCAGCTGCATTGCAACAAGAAGAGGCATGGCCTTGGTGCTTCCTGGAACATGGAGGCATCCGGTGCCTTGGGACTGCTCCTGTCATGCTCCCCTCCCAGTAGAGTTGACACTGAGACTCACACCGGACATCTCCATGACCAGGTAAGATATGAAAAGGGCCTATCAGCTTGGTCAGTTTTTGTTCACAGAATGGATGAAGGTACCATCTTTCTCCTGTGTCTCTGGTGGCAAAAAATATATTCAGCTTGACCTAGGAAGAAAATTTTGTTCCTCATCTCTACCTACCTCTTGTTCTGAAAACAACTCGTGGCACTTTCAAGCTACACCATGATTCCATTTTGCCTGCCATGGTTGCATCTTGTGGAATCCTGTGTTATGTAGTTTGATGAACCTGTGAAGCTCTTCCACTTGGAATTCTAAATACCTCTCCCTAAACTTAAAAACCCAGGATCCAACAGACTGGAACTAGAGCAGTTAAAGCAGCATCATAGTGCTATGACAATGCAGTGTGTAAAGAATGCCTCTTTCACAGATACAAGTATAGAAGCTCACTTGCTAGGTCTGCATATCTTTTTCTATAATTCATGTGTTTAGTGAGCCAACCACATCATTTAGACTCCTCTGCCTGCAGTAAAATGCAAACACAATTTGCGTGAGGTTGCTCACAGCAGTACTTTGGGGTCCTTGAAGAGACATGATGCAGGCAAAACAAAAAGAACTTACCTCTGTGTCTTTCCAGGCTTCCCAGCTTTGCATTAAACTGGTCCTTCAGCTCTCATGTGCAATATTAGAACACCAGCAAAACCCTTGCTGTGTGCCCAGGGAAGATGACCCCTGGGACATGGAAAATTTTACAAACTGTTTGTTATTGTTGCTGCTGCTGTTGTTAACATGCCCAGTATCATGTCTAAATTAGACCTCACAAGTGTTTTCTACACTGCACATATTTGCTGTCTGCTTGTTTTGTGGTAAACACTGTAAGATTCAAAGGGAAGCCCTGTTTTTGCAAACACATAAAAGCACAAAGGAACACATGGCTTCCTGTTACATAGCTGCTGCATGTTTATAGACATGCCTGTTGTCATCCTCAGCATACCCACACTATTCAACCTACCTGCTGTATAGAATATAAAACAGCCTGAGATCTCCAGAATCTCTCCTTTTCTGAACAGTTCACTCATTGCTGCAAAAGAAACAAACAGATAGATACTTGTGACAATTTTAAAGGATTCTCCCATCCAAGTTGCTGACAAGGAAAAGAAAAATCAGGATAAAATTATTAGATCTTTGCACGAGAGAGCCAGTGCATAAGAATCTTGTGTGTGCATAGGGAATCAGTGTTCATATTCCCTCCACCTGCTATTCTGCAGTACAGTCTCAGTGTATAGTTCAGCATTCAGTGTTGCTCTGGGTTCCTACCCTGATTATCACCTGTGTGTTGTCTTTCTCATCATCTATTTATTTTGTTCATTTTATACCTTATCCTAAATCATGGGATCTCAGGGCAGCATACAGATAAAATCAATTTAAGCTGCTTAAAACAATTTACAATTTAAAATAATAAAAGAAACTTAAGCAAATTAAAAATCAAGCAATTAAAAGGTTAAAAAGAGTTAAAACAGTTTGAAACCAATGTTCATGTTCATTTTGGAATAAATCAATCAGCATCTAAAGACCTTTATAAAAAGCCTTGGCTGGCAACCTGTTCAATATTTACAAGACTGTAAGCTGGACTTATGACTTTATAACTTTGGGGACTCACATTTATACAAACAGAGAGAGCTTGAGGGAGTGGAGGCGGATGGAGGGGGAGAGGGAGAGAATGCTACTGTCATGAAAACCAAAAACCTACCCTAACTGAAGGGTTTTCAAGGTGCTACAGACTGAGGCACTAGGAAATGAAGTCTGCATTATTCTCCCAGTTGCAGGGCATGTTGAGAGAAGCAGTTGCAACATGACTGTAAAGGGTCTTTCCAGTTATTTGTTGTCAATACACCCCATTAGAGAGCACTGCAAACATCATTTCCCAGTGCCCTAATCTGCAACATCTCAGAAACCCTTCAGCTGGGGTGCTGCCTGGCTGAAAAGGTAGGCTTGTATGTGGTGGTCTCATCAGACGTAGCTAAGACATTGGAGCTCCATCATCAATGTTAGATCTGAACGTATTGGATCTTGGCCCATGTTTTTAGTTCGTATTAGAATGAAGCCAACACTGGTGCCTATCAATTGCTACTGGAATCAAAATTTACATATTCAATAGTAGTAGGCATTGTATATGTGACTGTATTGTTACCCTGATTTCTGGGGTCCCGTGGGGGACACCTCAATGTGCTCCAAATAATGAGGAATGGGAATTAGCCAGAGCACAAGCTATAGCAATGCAAGAGACAGGGCAATTTAGCGAGGTCTTAAACCCAATGCTTACGGGGTCAAGCCGAGTCAAAAACCAAGTAAAAGTAAATTATAATTGTATTCTTTATTTAAAGGACAGTCATCGTGCACTTACGTACTCACTCACACAGACCTAAGAAAGTAAAAGAAGGAAATTTGATAGGGGATTTAGAGAAGGATTTTTCAGGGGGAATACTACACCTGATCCTGTAGCCAGGATAGCCAGAAGGAAGTCAGCTGGAGCGGAGATTCTCAGCACGTGGAAGCTGAGGAAAAGGCTTGGCAAATGGAGCAGCAGCAAGGCAGGATGGAAGCCAAGAACAATCCGAAGAAGTGCTCAAAACCAGGGGTTCTTATAGGGAGAAATGTGCCTGTAGGGTAGTCCGTTCTTGGGGAAAACAATGGGTTTCGGGTTGGAGACAAAGCCTCTGAAAGGTCAGTACTTTGAATGATTGGATTTTGATGGAGTTGTCAATAATGCAGACAGTATGCAAATAGAGAGTGCTTGACAGTTGAGTAGTCAGAAGCACTAATCTCGTCAAGCTGTCTGTTCAGGGCAGAGAATCTTTTGTGTGCTTGGTGCATACGTAATTTAGGTTTAAAGTGTACTTGCCTGGAGGTCTCCTGAAGCTGCATGCCAGAAAATTACTGGCCTGCCTAGATTTGTCTTGTATTTATCAGCCTGTTCAGCTGTGTCCGTGTGCGTGCTTGTCCGGGGGCCTCGCAAGCACGTGGAGAGGAGCAGTTTGGAATGGCCAATCTTTTGATATCAAATTATATTTAGTAGACCTCGGGCTCGAACTATACACCACAGTAACAGTATTATGGAACCAAGCTGTTCCTAGTGAGGCAACCACATTCAGTGACAGATGCTGGAAAGCAGCAATAGCAGCCTCCCTCCAACCATCCCTGTCCTCAGATAAATCAAATGATATTGTCCTGTTGCCAGTGTAAATTTCAGTAACTAAATAAATAAATAAACTGTGAGTTCCGTCAGCTCTTATACATGACACCATTGTGTCCTTTTTCTCAGGTGGCAAGGTCTAAAGTAGGGCCCAGTTTGTAAGCAAAAGAGTGAGTGAGTGAGAGAGAGACTGTGAATGGAGGTTCCCAATGTAAAGATCAATTCCATTTCAGAATCCTGTGCGTAAACATTCCTAATGGTTGTGCTTGGTAGGGATAGTTTTCCAAAAGATGTGACAGCCTGTTTTAGCATAAAAGGGAAAGAGATAGTTGTAGAAATCCAGCAGCACCTTTGAGACTGTTTTGTTTCAGCATAAGTTTTCACGGATAATAATGTGCATCTGAAAAAATGGACTAATTCCTACAAAAGTTCACGCTGAAATAAATCTATTAGTCATGGTGGTACTGCTAGAGTCCTTTATTTTCCCACCCCATTTCCAGTTTATGTCTTTAGTAGGAGATACAGATCTGGAACAGATGAAGAGAGGCTGTCACTACAACACAGTGGGCACTATGATGAAATGCTAACACTCTTGCTCCGAGCACTGCTGTTATACAACCACCATTCAGTCCAGGAGGTCTTGTGAGGCACTCTTGTAGACAGTCAAGCAAATGAATGGGTGTTACACATCAATCATGTATGGAGAATTGCATCCACTGTTTTAGAGGCATCCTCTTTAAGGTGAATGACACCACGGAGAGATCCTGGTAGACATCCTACTATCTGGATTTGTGTGAGTCTATCAGGAAATTGCTGCTGTCTCAAAGCCTGCCTTTTTCCTAGAGTTTGTTTGGTTTAATTAAATACTGTTTTTAAAAGTATATTTTAAATCAATATTCAGTAAATAGTCTTCTCAGTTTTTCTTTCTTCCTTTCTGCAGCTTGACACTTCTCCTTGGAATGGCGCATTGATTCATGGGTTTGACTTGGTTACCTTGGCAAGTAGTTGTAATGAGAGTGCCAAAGTAACTAGACCAGTGGGCCAAGAGCACAAATATTAAAAGAAAGAAATAGAAAAGTTTGACTGACAAAAGCACTTGAAAAAGAGAGATGGGATGCTTGGTTCATAGAAAAATGCCTGCTCTACAATTAAAACACTGGTTTTCCTTTACCACCCACTGTTCTGCCCAGATTGAATAGCCTGGGGCAGATATTTAATATTTGTAGGAATTGGAAAGTTCTGGAATGAATACTGTTGGGTGCAAATAGCTGTCTAGCCTGATGTGAGTCACCACAACACTTTACCTTTAACCTGTGTTATCCCTGGGGAAAAGTGCTGATTTTGTTCAAGGTAATGGCAGGCCTTCATTTCCTCCCTTGCTTCTATATATGTTTCATCAGGTGTAGTTAGGAAGCATAAGTAGCTAGCTGAGCTGTCAGAGTACAAGGAGGTGTTCTAATTGTACTGAGAGTAGTTTGTTTAGGGGAGTGAGAGTGAGACAATGTGGTTTATTTATTTTTTGCTATATTAAATAATCTCCTGCAGATTTGGGAACTCAACAGAGATTTCAGGTTTAATTCTTCTGTGAATTGTACAAGGAAGTTGAACAAAAACCAAATGTGGGCTTAATCCAGTGTTAGTCCCAGCTACTGTTGACATATTGAAATGAATGGGATATGTTAGACACAAATAATGTAAATGCCATGGACTACAATAGGCCTTATTTAATTGGGACTACAGTTAGAGTTAGCCCTATATAACATGTTAGCTGCATAATATTTAAACAGCATTGTTACTTTCTTCCACATTATAGAATTAGGAAAACAATGTCAATGGAGAATTGGCAAGCCCAGGTTATCTAGCTGCCTGAAGCAGAACAGAACCCACTCACATAAAACACCAAACAACCACATTTTTGACATACAAGGCAGAAGATCCTATAAACAGTCTCCCCATCTTTGCCATAAAAATACAACAACTGTAAATCAGTAAGGATTTCATGACGCCAAAGTCTGCTGCCTGAAGTGGATGCCTCCTTCTGCCAAATGATAGGGCCAGTCCTAAATAGGGACAATATTCATTACTGCTGCTGTTCCTTATTCTTATTCTTATTCTTATTCCTGCCTTAGACTTGACACAAGGCTTCAGAGAGCATCAGTACACATACAGTATGTTTGCAGAAACAATTTCTCCACATTCTCTTTTGTGGGTGGAAAATCCTCTCTTGCATGTATGAAGCTCAGTGATACAGTAGATCTGGTGGAACAAATTTCTATTATTTTCATGGAGAAAATTTGAATCTCAGATTTAATCTCAAACACACATACATTAAATAGGGTTGTGAGGTCAGGACCATCCCAGGCCCTGAAAGTTCAAGGCCAAAACCTGGGGCCTAGGGAGGACCCCTTATGATGTCACAGCCAGTAGGGGCTTTGGTGATATTGCAAGTATGGTGTCACAATGGGCAGCTTCAGTGATGTCAATAAACAAGATGCTTTAAGCACCAGCAGTTGCACAGTGTATGCCATTCAAATCTGACTCACTCTCTCTCTCTCTCTCTCTCTCTCACACACACACACACACACACACACACACACATTATGGAGATTTTCCAAGGCAGTATTATTATCCTGATATTCCTCTCCTTTGTCCTGAAGACCCAATTAAAAGGGTCCAGGCCCCATAACAGCCCTTTCCTAGAGGCCTCAGAATACATAGTATAAGTTATGTGTGTGTGTGTATTTCCAAGGCCATGCCATGAGATTCTTCTCCCTTTCCCCAAGGACTGAAAAAGAAGATCTGAGCTTTGAGGGTCATGGCCAGACCTTGAGATCTAGTAACACTATGTATATATATATATCACTGATGGCTAAGGCTTGCGTAATCTGAAAAGCTGTTCTGTGGGCAGCCAATGCTAGACTGAAATATTAAAGGACTAGCGTATCAAAAATAACTAAAATCACTGGGTGTTTTTTTTTTAATGACCATATATAATTAAGGCTATTTCCACACTACACTATTACAGTGCTGTTATTCCACCTTCAACAACCTGTGGAGCCCTGGGGTTTGTAGTTCACTGAGGCCAAAGAGCTCTCTGGCTGAATATTCTAAAGGCCCCTCCCTAAACTGCAAACCAGAGAATTCCATAGGATGTTGCAAGTGGAATAATAGCACTATAACGGTGTAGGGCGGAAATGGCCTAAGTTTTCCAAGGATACAGAACACTTAAAGTGCTGCCTGCTTGATTGACAAGCCTCTATGGATAGATATGACCTGAATGTATGGTGTCCATACTGTTAATGGAAAATTAAAACTAAAACCAAAAAAAAAAAAAAGCTCAGGAAGACAAATAATTAAAAATAAATAAATAAATTCTATTTATTATATTATTATATATTATATACCATTTATTTATTATTATATTTAAATATTATTTATTTAGATTTAGATTTAAATAAACATAAATATAAACAAATAAACAAATAATGAATCACTTCTCATCTTTTTGGCTAAGATCAAGTGTGAAGATAACTAGTTCTTAGGCATAACATCTAAAAAGTGGTTTTTAACTACTTACATATACCACAAATAATATCTATATGGAATTATGCAGTGTACTGGAAGTTCTGTCTGAAACATGCATACATTTCACACAGTGTTCAGTGACTAAAATGCTTACTATGTTTTGTGCAAAACAAACAGGAAAAATCTTAAATAAAAGCTACTGATGACATGTCAGCTTTCAGTTATAATTTCCACCTCCAGCTTACAAGCAGTTTTTAACGCACACTTTATAGAAAATTGGAAGAGTGAGGGTGCTGAATTGAAACACAATTGATGGTTGTTGGTCAAAGGTTAGAGTTAACAACTCACGTTCCTCTCTTATTAGGACGTAAGGGCAACAAATAGAGCAAAAACATTTCAGGAAACCTTTGCTGCTGCAATCTACCTGGTCTGTGTATTTGTAAAAGTTGGCCAGAGGGGATGAAAGAGAGAGAAAGAGAGAGAGAGAGGAATGGGCTCTGAGTTGGAAAAGAAACAACATTGGAAAGGTCAATGTTCAGATGATGGTATCACATCCTCCTTTCATCCCAGCAGTTCATGTGAAGGCCAGGATCCTTGCTTGGCTTTACTTTTGGGAAAACTCTTGCTTTATTTGTTCATGTTGAACTGCTATCAGAGCTCAGAGTCTCACTGTTGTGTTTTAATAACATCAGTTTCCCCAGACCAGATACATATGAAGTCAGTTAGACGAATCTATAAACAATGGATAGTCACGCAACAGTGGATTTTTGATTCCGAGATAACCTATCCAAGGGCACATCTTTTGAGGCTACGGCTGGGTCCTTCAGACAGCTTCAAAAGAAAACTGTTAATTTCAATGGGAAAAAGACAAAATATTTCTTATTAAAGGTGTAGTTTTGTTTTCTCCTTTCCCAGTCTACATGGTATGTCAAATTTCTGGTGTCCTGTCACTCAAATCTCCAGGAAAAAAAATCATTTCTTAAAAAATATAGAAAAGGGGACAGAATTTCACTGATTATAGACTTGATACTCCCTTGCTGATGGAGTAACAGACTTTAAGACAGTTGCCCAAACCAATGCATAGAAATACTAACTTGTCATGTCGGTTGACTGTTTGTGCTTGTGTTTTATTAGTTCTGAGTGACCTGCTGAAAAGAATGGTGGAGAACCCAACCTTATTGCAGTTCTAGAGTAGTTGTATTCATTTGGCACTTAAGAGTCATCCACTTAAACAAGGTTTTATAATACTGTGCCAGTGAGTGCCATTAGATCATGTTGCAGGCCCTCTCAAGTACAATGAAGAATCTGGAGACGTGCCTCAATATGTTCAAGAAATTGTTGTTTTGTTTGTTTAAAAAAGTCAGATATGTTTCAGCCTGTGTGTACATGTACCACAACCTTTTTCTGAGCATCTTGAGTCCTCTTTTCTTACACGGGTTCCATTGGATACACCCCAGTTTCTCCTTCTTTCCTTCAAATGTATGCAAAGGCATGATATAAATGCATGAAACCAAAATAAATAGAAGTGGTTCTAACAAATATAATTGTTCACACACTGAAAAATAATATGAGACATAAAATATATCAGTGTCCAAGTACTGATCCTTTTTGTGTAATTGTCGTGTTTCAAATGTTTATAGAACTGATCCATTTGGGGAGAAATGCAGCTTAATATTGGTTTGACTTCCAATAAAATCTGGGCTAAAAAAAATCAGCATTTGCTCAGCAACTTTTACTTATGTCAGTCTGTACAGTTCCACTGAAATGAATGACACTCTGTGGCAAAGCTGCTTGGGAAACTGAGCTGAGTTTGCTGTTTGAGTTGCTACAAATAAGATTAGTAAAATCAGAGTTAAACAATGTTTTTTTAGAACTATCTAGCCCAAGCTATTGCTTTTATGCAGGCTGAGTCACTTACCAACACATACAGTGTACACTGTATACCCCGTTTTGAATTATTGTAAACCATTTTAGACTGTTTTAAATTGCTTTTAGTCTATCTTTGTTTTAGACTGTTTTACATTGTTGTTTTGCTGCCAATACCCTCTCCTGAGATCTTTTGATAAAGATCAGCAAATCCATACTTTAATAAATGAATGAATGAACATATACAGAGCAAACTGGACAACATTTGCAATGCCAATTTGTTAATTTACAGAGTGACAGGAAGCTCTGAAACAGTCTTTTGTAGGGTCAGTTTCCCTTTGCATGCAAGAATACTAGAATTTTATGGTGCCTATTGTGATAATTTTGAATGGGTAGCGAACAAGCAGGAAAATAAACATGCAATGCTAGCCCTCCAAAGCAGCATCATTTCAAAACCAATATTGCTAGCTGCCCTTCTCCCCTTGCTTTCCCATCATGCAAACTGCCTGCCCTTCTCTGCATAACTGACTTTAGCCACCTCACTCCCTTCAACAGGATGGGGTCAGACTGAGAACCCTCTCAGTGCTTGCTCCCAGACTGTGGAATTATCTCCCACGAGATATTCCACAGTCTGCACTACCCCGTAATAGTGCCATTATTCCATTTCAACTGCCATGAAAATCATTCTCTGGAATTCTGGGATCTGTAGTTTAGTTAAGACCAAGAACTCTCTAGCTGAGAATTCTAAATGCCCTTCCTTAAACTGCAAATCCCAGGATACCATACAATGTTGCCATGGCAGTTAGTGTAATAATAGTGCTACCACTACGTCATATTATAGGGCTCTAGGTTACCCCCTCCTTGGCCTCCTTTGGCTGGCAGATAAATCATCCATTTGATCTTTACAGGCACTTGCGTGACCAACTGGATGTGCAGAAAGATCAGCTAATGGTGTGTCTGTGCATTACTTTTATCATTATTGACATTTTAAAAACGATTTTACATTGTTTTAAAGTACAATACAATAATTTACATATAATAGTTTATTTAATTGGGTTATTTAAAAGAAAAATTTTTTAAGGTTTTTAAATATGTCTTGAAAATAAAATAAAATAAAATAAAATAAAATAAAATAAAATAAAATAAAATAAAATAAAATAAAATAACAATTCTGGGATTATGCTCTGTGCTTCACTTTCTAATGCCAGGCTATCTAAAAATTTAAGAGAGAAGACTGTTTTGCATGGCAAAATAACTTTTCTGGGACTCTAGGTTTACCAGAAAACTTTCAGTATTAACCATTTAAGCAATCCATTTTTGGGGGATTGTCAGTAATAATATGTACTAATAATAAATTTATTGACATGGCATAGATCCTTAAGAAATTATTATGGCAAAATCTATTCATAAGAGGAGGCTTAGTGAGACAGACTTAGGGAAAAGTCTAGAAGCAACTTGGAGTACAAAACAAAGCAGAAGCAACCTAAGAGGAAGACCCCAAGAATTCCCTGTTCAGTGGCCATCGGATGCCGACAGACTGTTGAGGGTGAGGATAGAAATGGGGTATTATTGAAGCGGGCAT
The DNA here is from genome assembly GCA_948472985.1 of Iguana delicatissima. Lineage (NCBI taxonomy): Eukaryota > Metazoa > Chordata > Lepidosauria > Squamata > Iguanidae > Iguana > Iguana delicatissima. Next base: position 517,727 of record CAOKZL010000187.1, on the reverse strand, counting down.
GATTAGCTGACTGGAACCTTTAACAGGAGCCCTCCATGCTGCAACATTTTACTGCATGTCCCTATTGCTATTTCCCCAAAAAGTATAACAAGATATAAATCTAAGACTTATCCCAGAAGATTTAGAAATATTAATGTTGCTTGAGACTTTTTGTTTTGTTTTGCATTTATCTCCTAGCATGCCCCTATTCTGAATTGCTCAGGATCCCCTTTTGTCCTTACGTGGGATAGATCAGGCTGAGAGACAATAACCATCCCAAGATCTGAATACATACTTGAGATATTCCTCTGCATCACTAATATGGAGTATATATTTGATGGTCTGAGCAATGTGTTGTGCTGTTACTGTGCAGAGGACATCTGGCCTCATCATTAAAAATTTCAAATATATTCCAAAGTTCTGTGTTGAAATGGAATGTGTAACCAAGAAGGGGTGTGGCCTCTGCCTGTGTTGAGATCCCTCCAGAACAACTGAACTACAACAGAAGCAACATCTGATACATCCAACATCATCACTTTTCTTCTCCTGTACAATATTTTAATATCTTTTGCCGATGAAGAAGCGAGTGGAGCTTCAAAAGCTTGCATGATGTATTTTATGTATTTCAGTTGGCCCATAAGGGTATTGCTCTTTTGTGGATTCTTTTATTTTGTTGTATTTTGCTGCATAGTCAACCTATCTGCCCCTGAAAATATTTCCTCTATTGTGTTTATTTTACCAGGAAAGCTAAGATATTTACTGCCAGATGGGGAGGGAGATTATACTGTCCCAGGTTCCTCTCCTATCTCCTGGGGACAGAAATGAATTTCACTGAGACAGAGACTCTTGACAAACATCCATTTCATACCCTTCAAATGTCCCAGTTTGTCAAGGGCCCTCCCAATTTATCTTCCGTCATCCCACTTTTTTTCAACTGCTTTGAAAATGTTCCAGTTTCTCTCTCCTCCTTCCTTTTTGTATTCAGCTACTTCAGTTGCTGCAAACTGAATTCAGAATGCAAAAGTGACTTGCACTCAAATTAATTTAGCAACCAGGGAGATGATAGGAGAGGGCAGAATCTTGTCTTTCCCAGTAGGCTCAGGCAAAAGCAAACTGCTACAGTTCTCCTAATTTGTGTGTTCTTTTCATTAATAATATTTGCCATCTTGACCACACTCTGATGTTGCCTGGCCTTGCATGTCCCACTTTTCATCAGCAGAATGCTGGAGAGCATGCCATTTCCCCTTTCCCAAGACTTTCATTGTCCAGAAGGGGATCAACTATTTTAGATTTGATCCTAACCAACAGTGATGATTTGGTTAAGGGGGTAGAAGTAATGGGATCCTTAGGTGAGAGTGACCATGGTCTCCTCGAGTTTATTATACAATGAAAAGGGGAAGTGAAGCATAATCAGACACACATTCTAGCCTGTAATAAAGCTGATTTCAGTAAATGTAGGGAAATACTGGGTGTGATCCTGTGGTCAGCAATACTACAAGTGAAGGAAGCTCATGATGGGTGGGAGTTTCTTAAATGTGAGATATTGAAGGCACAATTTCAAACAATTCCAATGAGGAGGAAAAATGGAAAGTGTCTAAGGAATACAGGATGGGTGTCTAAAGAACTAAGTTCTTTAGTTGAGCTAAGGTTTAAAAGAGACATGTCCAAGAAATGGAAAAAGGAGGAAATCACCTAGGAGGAATCTGAATGAATAACCAGCACTTGTAAGGAAAAGGTGAGAAAAGCCAAAGCCCAGAGCAAGCTCAGGCTTGCTAGAGAGTTTAAAAAACAGTAAGAAGGGCTTTTATGCTTAAGTCCATAGCAAAAGGAAGAACAAGGAAATGGCAGAGCCACTAAAAGGGACAGGGAAAAGGTAGGACTACTCACTACCTTCTTTTCTTTGGTCTTCTCCTGAAATTAAAATAGTGCCCAGCCTGGGGAAACTGGAACAGGTGATTCAGTTGGGGAAATGCAGTGCAGGGTAAGTAAAGAGGTAGAACAGGAGTACTTGGCTACTCTTAATGACTCCAAAGCCATTTCCGCACTAGCCTGTTATAGCACTATTATTCCACTTTCAACATCCTATGGAATCCTGGGGTTTGCAGTTTAGGGAGGGCCCTCAAAGGCACTATAGCAATAGGGATAATAGCACTATAACAGGCTAGTGCAGAAATGGCCCAAGTCTCCAAGGCCAGATGAAGGGTATTAAAAGAACTGGCCAAGTAATCTCAGACCCACTGGCAATAATCCTTGAGAATTCCTAGAAAATGGAAGAGGCCCCAGTAGCCTAGAGTAGGGCAAATATTTTCCCCATCTTCAAAATGGAGAGAAAAGAAAACCCAGAAAATTACCACCCAGTCAGCCTGACATCAATACCAGGAAAGATTCTAGAACGGATCATTAAACAGTCTGCAAGCTCTTAGAAAGGAATGCTATCATTACTAAAAGTCAACATGGATTTCTCAAAAACAAATCATGCCAGACTAATTCTCTCTCTCTCTCTCTTTTTTTGCGATAGAGTCGCAAGGTTGGGAGATAAATGGAATGCTGTGAATATGGCATATCTTGACTTTAGTAAGGCTTTTGACAAGGTCCCCCATTATATTCTTGCAAACAAGCTAGTAAATTCTGGGCTAGACAAAACTACTGTTAGGTGGATTTGTCACTGGCTGGCTGACTGAACCCAAAGCATACTCACCAACGGCTCTTCTTCATCCTGGAGAAAAGTGACTTGTGGGGTGCCATGGCATTCCGTCCTGGGTCCAGGGCTATTCAACATCTTTATCTGTGGCTTGTATGGTGGAATAGGGAGCATGCTCATCAAATTTGCAGATAACACCAAATTAGAAGAGGTAGCTAATATTCCAGAAGACAGGATCAGCATTCAAAATGACCTTAACAGATTAGAGAGCTGGACCAAAACTAAGAAAATTCATTTCAATAGGCACTTGGGCAGAAAAAATGAAATGCACAGATACAGATAGGTGATACCTTTCTTGACCACAATACATGTGAATGAGAGATATAGGAGTCTTAATAGACCACAAGCTGAACAGGAATCAACAGTGTGATGTAACAGCTGAAAGCCAATGCAATTCTAGCCTGCATCCATAGCAGCATAGTGTCTAGGTCAAGGGAAGTAAGTGTACCACTCTATTCTGCTTTGGTCAGACCTCATCTGGAATACTGTGTCCACTTCAGGATATTGACAAGTTGGAACACGTCCAGAAGAGGACAACCTAAATAATAAAAGGCCTGGAAACCATGCTGTATGAGGAGCAGCTTAGTGAACTGGGTATGTTTAGCCTGGAGAAGAGAAGGTTAAGAGGTGACATGATAGCCATGTTTAAATATTTAAAGGGATGTCATATGGAAGGTGGATCAATCTTATTTTCTGCTGCTCCAGAGGCTAAGATACAGAGTGATGGTTTCAAACTACAGAAAAAGAGGTTCCACCTAAACATTAGGAGGAACTTCCTGACAGTATGAGGAGTTCATTATGCTGCTTTCAAGTGTGGTGGAGTCTCATTCTTTGGAGGTTTTAAAAGAAATGGTGGATGTCATCTTTGATTGTATATTCCTGCCTGGCAGGGGATTGATTCTACAATTCTATGAAATTCTTGCACACTTTTTGTACCTGTTTTCCATGCATATAATTTTTATTAATTTTTTCTAAAACATTTTGGTGTGCATTTTCTCCACCAACTTAAGCAGGACTGGACAATTGTTAGGGGTCAGTGGGCTTTATTGGCCCCAGAGGAGAATCTATGGAATGCGGAGGGTGAGGGCATTTCACCATATTTGCCCATCTGGATTGCTTCTTGTTTATTTATTTTTTAAAGGCCTCCCTTGGCCCTAAAATGGCCTGGAGGATTAAAGTGTGGCAAAATTTCCCCCCAGATATCCTAGGGGGTGTTGGAACATTTACTAGCACATTTCTAAAACATCAAAATGTGGGTGTTCAAAAATGGTCTTGAGGGCTGTACGCAGTCTGCAAGGTCACTCCGTCATGCCCTGGACAAGAGCATGTTTGTGCATAGTTTTCAATTTTACACCCTGTAGATATTTGCATGTTTAAAATTTATTCATTGCTTTGTGCAAAGAGCGGCCCTTCCACATTCACAAGAGTTTGAGGCCCAGAACCCTCATGAAAGTAGAAAAACCATGAACAACTCTCCCATGCAATCCCCTCCCATTCCCCTCTAGAGCTCCCCCATCCCACTCCCTTGCCTCTGACCCCAATGCTCCCAGGGAGGAAGAGAAAAAGATAAGGCTTACTGGTACTTTCCCCTCAGATGGAGAAGAGCGGAACAGTGAGTTCTACTCCTTCCAGTTGCCACCTTGAGAAAGGAGTCTCCTCCTAGAGGGGAGGCGTAGGAACAAAGAAGCACCTGACAAATCAGTGGCTATTACACGGCACAATGTGCAATCACGTGGCAGAGAGGACACGCCTCCACTAGTGGGGCGAGGGCTTTACTCACCCAAAAGGAAAAAAATGTCCATTTTAAACATAAGCCCTAAAGTCTAGGGTGAGGAATGCAAGGGAATGGGAGAAGGAGAATGGGGGAAGGGGGGGCAAGCACATACCTCACCAATAATCAAATTTGCAAAGGTCAAACTCAAAAATGTGGAAGGGAGACTGTATTTTATTTCACAGAAATTAACTGTTTGCTTTCTACTTTCCCAAAGTAACTAACCATTACTTTTACATGCCTTTTTAACTGTAACTAACTACTTTGATGGTTAGTGACTAAAATTTTAAATAATAATTTCCTGAACATTGCTGTTGTGAGAGGAGAATGTTCTAATTGTATTTTTCTTGTTATTTGCTTGTTATTCAATTCATATTTGAGCCAGCATAGTATAGTGGTTTGGGTGTTGGACTAAGGCTCTTTCTGCACCCTACCTGATCCTGGCAGCATCCCGCAGAAATCTCAGTAGAGGTTCTACCAAGAGGGGAGCACACCAGGAGCGCTCCCCCCTGCACTGGCTGCCTCTGTGAATGGAGGAAGCATTATGGTGCTGCCTCTTCCTTCCACAGTGGAGTCAGGTACTGTCCCAGGGTGCACTGGGGCAGGAAGTGCAGCCATTGCGCTTCCAGGATCGTTGCACTCCAGGTAAGTGCAGGTGGGGTTTCAGGAGGGCTGCTTGATTACAGGTCATTGATGGGGAAAATTCATCAATGATTTGCAGTGCAATTGCGCTTGCTGGGGACAGGAGAAGAACGGGGCCCAGATGACATCATGCAGAACCATTGTCTGGATCCCGTCCTTCTCCCATCCTGAGTACAGGATGACAGTGTCCTGTGCAAACGGCCTAAGACTCTGAAATACTAGGGTTCAAATCCCTGTTCAGCCATGGAAAGCAACTGGGTGACTTTGGGCAAGTCATACTCTTTCAGCATAAGAGGAAGACAATGGCAAACCCCTTGTGAATATACCTTAGCAAGAAAACTCTGTGATAGGTTCACCATAAGTCAGAAACAACTTGAGCACAACAACAACAACTTTGACTTCTCATGAATGAGAGACTTCCATGAGCCCTTTCCATCACCCAGCATGCTCTTGAAAACTTGGAGCTGTGGCTTCCTGGATGTAATCAATTCATTTGAAATATAAGGAATATATAAGAGTATAACAGTGGAGCCCTTTGGGAACTCTTATGTGTCCTACTATTTGCCCCATGCAAAGGTTGCAGAATTGTGGCCTAAGAAGCTGGGAGTAATTGCAGTGCTGCTAATGAGAGCTCTCCTGTGGGGAAGCTAGATGATGGTGTGGTTTTCCTTAATAACATCTCCACACACAATGAGCTGTGAAGGCAATGTTTCTCAGAGCCTGTAAAGCCCAAAGCCAAAGGGAGATGTTTGCCAAGTGTTTAAAAAATGTGTGTGTATCTGTGCTAAGTGGCAGAAGGCTTCAAGTAGCTCTTTATATTCTCTCACTGTGATGTGCTGATGAACAGAAATACCAAATGAATGGCTTCCAGAAACAATGGGAAAGCCATAGCTCATGTTTCTCTTTGGCATGAGTTTCTCTTTAAGGAAAGGGGAAGGAGGAGAAACCAAGAAAGAATTAATTTCAAAAGAAGAAGGCATGTTCAACATATTTTTAAATAACTCACTTGATTTACAAAATAAAGTAATGGAGGCCATGCTCATAAATATACATATATGTATATTGCCCAGAATGCAAAACAATTCCATCTGGAGAATTGGGTATTGTTTTGAACAAAGGGTTTCCACTCAAGTCATTAATAGTGTATTTTATTAAAGGAAAATTGGCTTCAAAAGCGGTTGAGATTTGTGGGAATAAAAATAAAACTGGGATGAAAGCAATTATCCTCTACTCTGCTCCTTCCCTCATGTTCATTTGTCTGTGCTAGGCAGAGAGAGGAGCAGCAATCCTACTGTCTTCTGTTCCATCCATATTTGATCTTCTTCAGCCATCTCTTCTGCGAAGATGTTGGTGCCAAAGGAAAGGCAGGGTGTTGTGTCCACACAGTATGACATATTGCTTCTTTCCACAAGTGGTACAGACAAGGCAAGACTTCAGGCAGATGTCCAGGGCATTCAACAGAATAAGTTGAAGATCCCCCAATGCAGCAATACTGGCTTACCATATTTTAAAGTAACATTGCAGTTTAAAGAGAAGGGCCTCCATAAAACCATTAAGACCCCAGTCAAAAGTGACCTAACTCCTCTGCTGCTTTTAACCTGTAGCAGGCTCATCTGAAGAAGGAAAGTAGAGATTTCAGAACTGCAAGCAGATGATTCACTTATTGTTTACAAAACAATCATAACCAAACACTGAGCATCCATGAACTTGGAAATGCACCATGGGATTTAGATGGCTTCTAAGAAAGGAAAGATCTTGACTGTTAGCCCATATTTCCAAATGCCCCTAAACATGAAGAAGAAACTAGATAGGTGTGACACTGATTCAATTTACTTGTTCCAAGCAAATTGGTTTTGTAAGGGGTGGGGGGAAGACACAGAGTGTCCTGAAAAGGTCTTGTCTGTCTGTCTAGACTCCAGAGAAGACCGCTTAGAACCACATGTATTTTCTTTCATGCCCTAGTTGTTCATCTAATGTGGATCTTTTGTTTGTAGGTGTCCCATACTCTCCAATGGTCCCAATCTGGCAGGGACAGTTCCAATTAATTCTTTACCATCAGACTTTTCCATCTGCTTTTCATTATCCCAGTTTCTTTCACCTCTTCCCAACTTGTCCTAAGCTTTCAGTTGCTGCAAATGGAGTTCAAGTGAAAATGTAGTTTGTACTCAGTTAATTCAGCAGAGAGGAGAGGAAAAGACAGGGTAGAATAATGTCCTTTCCTGTAGGCTCAGGCAAGAGCAAATGGCTGCAGCCTTTCCTAATCTGTGTGTTCTTCCTCACTACTACATTTTGCCATTCTGACCACACATTGATATTGCTTGACCATATATGTCCCAGTTTTCACCAGTGAAATGTTGGATGGCATGGTGTTCCTGTGAAAAATTTCATCTTTCTTCTTCAGGCTTCGGACTGCAAGATGTCCAGGTACAATTTTGTTAGAAAATCCTTAGGCTACAGTGGAGTCATGAACTGTTTCTTATGTGTTGTCTTAACCCAAATTGGCTTGAACCACACTTTTGGTGAAAGAAGAAAGACAATCCAGTTTACTTTTCAAAGCAATTTGCTCTTGCTATGACAATGCTACATCTCTGTATGCTAAACTAATCACCTTCTGTTAGTGACTTATTTTCTCCTTCCTGTGTATTTCAAAGGGGCAGATCACTCCGCTGAAATGTTTTTCTGTGGGTAGGTAAATACCAGAACTTTTCCATTGTGATGGGAAGTTAAATCTCCATGGTTTGTCCCGTCTCTCCTTTGGTTTATAAGATGCCACATGATAACTGAGCCTAAATGCTGCTGGCTTACCTGTAAATCTTTCAAACCAAAGCAGAGTTGCCAGAGGTGGTTTCTGTGGCAGGGCACTGTGCCGAGACTACCAACCACACTTGGCTTCAAATGATATTAGGAGGCTCTAAGGGTCTACAGAAAAACATGGAGGAGAAAATCATAAATATCTATTTTCAGAAAATCTGTCTCGACAGTAAACTTTAAAAGGACTGATGTGCATCCTGCTAACAGCAAGAAGGAAATAAGGAACAGGCCAGCAAGCCACACCTATGCTTTGAATTTCAGGTCAAACAGAAGTGGTACAGTTTGGAATTTGATGTCCCTGCCCAGATTCTTAAGTCATCTGACCTTCATATTTGTTTCAATGTATATGTGGGGAGGGAGAGCACTAGAGGAAGTGGCTTGGCAATGCACAAGTCTAGGGCTACCAGATCTTGAGGCTTAGCCCTGCTTCTCAGGATCTTGGCTTTCTTCTTCAATCCTAAGAGCAAGGGGAAGGAATCTCAGAGGAAGAGAAGTGCCTTGAAAGGGGTAGCTCCTTCTATGAGCCTGCCTGCCTGCCTGCCTTAAAAGATCTTCTTGGAAAGGCTTTCTCTCTGTCCTGCAACCAACAAGATGCATTTAGTGAAGATGTGGGAGAGAGACTTCTCAGTGGCTGGTCCCTAATTGTGGGATTCTGTCCTACAAGAGTTCCAGTTGGTCTCCTCTTTCCACCTGTAGTCAAAGATCTTTTTATTTAGGCAGGGCTTTGGCTCTTAAGTTACTATGGCAAAAGAATCTCTTTAATTGGATAAATTATGTTTTTATCTTTCTTATCTCTGTATTTTACTGCCTTTTTTAATTTATTGTTTTTAATGGAACCATTTAATAATTTTAAACTTTTGTATCAGATTTTTAGAGTACTTTGTTCTCAGCTTCACGCAAATTTCCGTGGGTCTTATCCTAAGAGAAAGTTGGAACATAAATAAAATAAAATAACTAGATTTTTCATCTTCATAGCCTGCTTGCCTCCATAGTCTCTATCATTCCAGTTCAGGGGTGAACAAAGTGCAGCCATAGAATTGCATGTGCTCCCCTCAAGACTGTTTTTGAAGGCTTCACCTTTCCAGATTCCTCAGAAGAGCCTTTTTTTTGCTTTTTCACACCAAAACCCAAAAACTTTCTCTTCTGGAAGCTTCCAGGATTAGCAATTCACGTATAACATATGTTAAAGGAGCCTCCCCAAGCACTTAAAAAAATACCAGTTTTTCAAAACCAGAAGTAGAGTTCTAACTACATCTAGTTTTATTTGTTTGTGGAGAGGGGGAGTTGGCATTTTTGCCAGTCCATGTATCCCCTATAGAGTCCTGGGGCAGAAAATTGGCCCTCGGACCAACCCCAGATCTAGATGATTGTCGCATTTCATATGTGTGGCTCAAATCTAGGAATGAAGGATACTGTTTTCCAGGACACATTTTTATAGGAACATATCTAATTCGTACCTCTTCAGTCTCTAAGAGAACTAGAACACATTTGTGTGCTAAAACCCACACTTTTCAGAATTGTTTTATATGGTCTGCAGCCCAAGAAATGAACAGAGAATACAATACACAGACACACAGACATCTGTTTGAAGGGGAAAAAAAGTCTCTATTAGGAGAGTGTACACACAAGAATTAATTATATTTCAAGGAAGTTGCTTGCAAAAAAAAGAGTGCACAACAGGCCAAGTCCATACAAAATGTTTGTATTAGGAGAAATTTTCATGAAAATATGCAAGATTTTTTTCTTTTCTTTTTGTTTTCCTTTCCTTTTGTTTTGCTTTGTTTTGTTTAGCAAGGTTCACAGACTGATGGAGAAATGTGCTCACTATAACTGAACAAAAGTTAGATGAGCAGATTTGCCCAGGGTCACTAAAACAGCTGAATGACTCAACTGTTGCAATGCTGGAGAGATGTGCTTCTCCTAAAAAGAAATGCTAATGGACTTTTTAAATTAGAAAAAAGATGGCAAAGGGAAATAAGATAGAGATATAAGAAATAATATATGGAATGGAATGGAGACTAGCTATTCTTAGGGTCCTTTCACACTACACAGTTACAGCAATATGATTCTTCTCCAGCTGGCAGCACCCTGGGGAATCCTGAGGTTTTATAGTCTGATGAGGCAATGGATGCTCTGTCTGAATATTTTAAATGCCCCTCCCTAAACTGCAAGTCCCAGGACTCCTTAGGATGTTGTCATAGCAGTTAAATTAGAATTGTGTTAAGTGGTGTGCTGTATTTTTTTAATCTGTATCTTAAAATCTTTTTTTGAAATAATGTTTTAAACATATTTTAAGCGTTTTAACTGTTTGGTATCATGTTTTAATAATTGAAATATTTAATGTATTTTAATGTTGGTAAAAATTAATTTTTGTAAAATAAAAAAAAGCATTATCCTTTTAGAATATTGTAAGCTGCTTTAGATCCTATTTGGGAGAAAGGCAGGATATAAATCCAATAAATAAATGAATGAATGAATGTGTAGCATACAAGAACCTTTATTCTCTCATGATAATAAAAGCTGATGTCATTCTATGATTATTTGGGACAGAAAAAAATACTTCTTCATACAAGGTATTACCAATACATAAGATTCACTAAAACAAGCTTTCACCCCTTCAAATAGTCATGTCTTAGCACAACCATTGTAAAGATGCAATGCAGCTAATCCCTTCTTAACAGGTTTTCAGTGACTGAAAGATAAGGAAATGTGATAGAAAACCACCTTATAAATATAAAGCCATTATATCAATATCCTGTATTGCAGAACACAGTATAAAAGTTCCACAAGTGGAACCATGCTACATCTCTCTTCACAACATTTCCTAGGCCCACTGGTTACCTGCTGCAGCCCCCTCCCCACACAGTCATTCAATGACTGGTGGAGAACAGGGATATCAGAAAAGCATCTGGCTATGTTATCGGTCACAGAGATCCATCAGGGTTCTCCAGAGATCTGAGCAGATAGTGTAATTATTCTGGATTCTGCATCTGGTTATGGGCACATAGTCTAATTCTAATTCTAATTCTAATTCTAATTCATCCCACTCCTCACTATCCACTGAGTGTCCATGGAAGAAGGAGCTATTATAGCAAGAGAATACCATCCTCCACAATGACTAAAAAAGACATACAGGGGCATAGTTGGACTTACCATTGTGCATGCCATTGACAGGGTACCAGCCTTGGACCCCCCAAAAAAAATTCCATGAGGGAACCAGGGCAATTATTCTAGTTTACAGTCCTCCCTCCACATTCGTGGGTTTGATCTTTGTAAATTTGATTATTTGCAAGGGAGGTGCTTGCCTTCCCCTCATTCCCCTCCTCCCATTTCCTTGCATACCTCACCCCAGGATTGTGAGAGTTGTGTTTAAAATGGATGTTTTTTCCTTGTAGGTAAGTAAAGCCCCACAGACACTGCTGGAGGCCTGACCACTGATTTGTCAGGTCCTCTCTTTGCTCCTAGTCCTCCTCTCTGAGAGAAATCTCTTTTCTCAAGATGGCAACCGGAAGTATCTAGAATGCTAGCACTCAGCATTCGACTCTTCTTTATCTGAAGGGGAAGTACCAGTAAGTCCTTTACCTTATTTTTTTTTCCTACCCTTAAGAGCACCAGAGTCAGAGGCAAGAGAATAGGAGGGGGGAGCTCCAGAGGTTAATGGGAGGGGAATTGCAAGGTGGAGTTATTCACAGTTTTTCCACTTTTGCAAGGATTCTTTGCCCTAAATCCTCACAAATGTGTAGGGGCTCCTATATTTAGGAAACATTGATTGACATACTTGACATTTAAGAAAGGTTGCCACAAATGATTTTAAATTAATGAAGGACAGATGTGTCATGGCAATTAGCTTTGATTGCTATATAGAACCTAAAAATTCAGAGGCAATAGGTCACTGAATAGCTGCTACAGTAATAACAAGAAATGTTGTTGTCTTCATAACCCATACTTTGGGTCTTCCAAAAAGCATCTGGAATGACTACAGGGCTGGTCAGATGCTGGGCTACTTGGAACTTTGTCCTGATTTGGCAGGATCCTTCGTATCCCCTTAGAGTTATATAACTTCTGAAAAGTAAGAGCAAAAAAAGTTATCGTAGGACACCGCTGTTGGGAGAAAATTTATCTTTGTTGATTTTTAATCCTTTCAGAGTAGATCTGAAAGACTGCACGTTACCTATGCACAACAAAACACATCTTGGAAACTTACTTTTAAGAAGAATGAATAAAATGACATGCTGGAGCCTTCCACAACTGAGCAGTTGTGATGGGATGAGTCCCTAAGATAGCTTCATTATGGCTATTCTTCTTAAAATTAAACTTTCCAACCTGTACAACAGAGAAGCTCACAGAGATTAAAACAATGTACATTTTAGCTAGTACCCATACATGAATGTATCAAGTTTATCAGCCTTAGATGGTAAGTTAGTGCTATTTGTCTTATTTCTCCTTGGCAATTCTTTATTTTGCCATGTTGGTTGAACACTCATAAGATTTCAAATTTCCTATTTCTTTTCAGGCTCTGTTGAAAACACTACCTTATACGCAGTTGCCTTTCACACAAATACATACAGATATACACTCCTGCTCTCAAATCTTTTACTATGCTACTTGTCATGTCTGGAGCCATTTTTTCTTTGTCAAGCAAACTGCCCCTCTTTCCTCACAACTGAATTGGCTGGCAACCCTTCTTACATCATAACAGCTTTGTGTTTCTGTGCCTTCAGATTCATAAATACTGATATTGATATATCATCCAGTAGTTAATTTGCCAGTGGCACAAAGCTGGGGATGTGAATTTCTTCCACCAAAAAGTGTTGAGTTTAAGATGTTGTCAGTGAAAAGCTTTCTTCTTAGTTATAACTCATCAGCTTGCAAGGATGTGGGCAGACTGAGTGTCAGCAAAACTAAGATGCAGTCCTGCAGGCAACATTTGAGAGAAAAATAGCACATGAAGCACAACATCTCAATTGTTCTTCCTATTTAGACATACATCAAGAACAGAGCAATGGAACTCTGTTGACCACAGCTCAAACAGAGGAAGTATTTGGTTGGGGTGAAATGGCTTGCATGTTGGTGTCACTTAGGTAAGTTTGATTTGGTAAATTAAATTTAGTAATAATCCAACTGTACGATGTCGTGCACGTACACGCACACACACATCACACATAGACATAGACATACAAGCTCCCCTTGGAGTCTTCTCCCTTCCTTCATTAGGAGACATTGAACTCATAATAAATACATTTCACATTGCAAAGAAAACAGTGTCATTAGCTGAGCTTTTTTTGGCTTGCATGTGTGTGGTAAAATGTCTAGTAACAGTTGGCAAGGCTTCTGCAGAGAGTGAGGTTCCCATGGTTAGATCTAAAGCCCAAATACTTGGAACAAATTAACACCAGCCAAGAAAGTGAGGCTAATTACTGGAACACTTGGAATATAAGGTCTCTCTCACTTGAGAAAAAAATGCAATTTGCTCTCTTGAGCTTCTCACTCTTTTGTCCTACTGTCTCTCTGCTTGACATACAGGTAATCTCAGGGCACTGAAGAACTCATCCTAGAAACCTCTCCATTTATCAGGTCAGTGCCACCAAAGATTCTGGATGACATTTCAAAGCTGGAGAGTGGGGCCATAGGGAGTTGGCTATCCTTTCGTCTATGTTTTCTCATTAGTGGTTTTGCATCATTGAAAGGCATCTTCACTGGAGGCCCAATATTCCAGCAACATGCTGCTTTAATCTGGGGTGGCTTTTATAAAAAAGTAGAGTGGATACAATTCAATAGGAGAACAGACATATTTCCAAATATGTTCTTTGGAGAGTGACTCTGTAAATCCTGCAGGCCCTGCCGGCACATCTGCCTTTGGTAACATTTTAATGGAGCAAAATTATCCAGTAACCACATTGATATTGACCTTTGATGCACAAATACATAAAGTGATCTATCTACTGCATATATACATCCCCCCTCTCTCTGAGAAATAGATATAAGTGTGAGAAATATATACCCCTTGAAGTTTAACAAATAATGCCTGATTTCAAAGTAAGTTCAGTGCCAAGCATATCTAAGAATTGATACAAATTTAAGCTCTATTCACTGATTATGTAAGCATGTTGAATGAATACAGGAAGGGAGGAGCACACTAGCGCTACCTCCTTCCATTCCAGTTCCATCACTCTTTTCTCACGGCATGACAAATCTGAATAGGAATGCTTCTCTAGCGCAGGGACAATCTCCACATGATCATAAAACCCCACTTTCCCCCAGATAAGGATTCCCAATAGGGATGCCAGGTCAGGACTATATCATCCCCTGAGATTTTAGGGGCAGTGCCTGAGACCTAGGGGCAACTTCTTGTGATTTCACAGGGAACAGGCTCTAATGCTGTCACAAAGATGTTAGAAGCAGCAGTTCCTGGGGATGTCAGTAAGCATAATACGTAACACAGTACACAAAGTACACTACTGAATTAAAAAAAAAAACTCCAAGTCTGACAAATGAATAAAATATATACGATACACATCTTTCAAGGCAGTGTTCTTACCCTGCAATTCCTCCCCCCTCACCGAGAGAGCTAGAGAAGATAGTCCAGTCCTTGAAAATCAGGGCCACGCCTTGAGGCCTAAAAACTCTCATTCCCAATCACTTGCTGAGTATCCACTCCTAGGAAAGCAACAGACTTTGAGATGACAGGGAATGTATAGGACCTTAGATTTGAATGGGATCAAGTCTGCATTCTTCCTTTAAAAATAATCCAAGAAAGAAAGAAAATGCTTGGAGATACTTTTCAAGCATCATGCAACTCATTGCACTTCAGTTGTTCATTGCATATTCAAGGGAACCTTCTTTGTACTTTAAGAGTCTCAAACTGCACTGAATTCTATTGGTGGTCCCAACAAGAGTAGGTTGATTGAATCAACAGGATTTATGTAAGTATAAGTTCATCAGTCAACAGTCAATTTAATGGGTTTACTCTAAATGAGGGCACACTGTCTGATTAATATGGAGAAGACCAGCACTTAGTGCTTCACCAAATATCCACAAGCTCTATTTGGATAATCTTGGATAAGAAATACTTTGGAGTTTTACAGAATAGATGTTTTCTCATGTGGCTTCTATATGTTTGGCACATGAGTATGTTTGACTCAGCATATATCGAATGTTGTGGGTCTGTAGTTGCCTTTGTACCACTACTATTACTACTATACATACACACTTTTAACAACCTCCACAACTGCATCTTTCTGTCTATACCTCTCAGGAATAACTTCATAGAGGGAAAACACAAGGGACTAGAATAATCTAAATTGTCCAAAATGAAGCAATTACTAGGTATTCCCACAAGAGGGCAACAATATATGAGATCTACCATGCTTGGCCATGAAAGAAAAGTATGGTTCTCTGGAGTATCTAATGAATTCAGAGATATTACCTCCAGGGACTGGCAGGTACTTGCTTAAAAGAAGAAGTATGGATTCAAATTTTCCTCATATATAAACTCATTAGAAGTTTGCTTGAACAAAATATTTTTAGGGGTAAAAAGATGTGCAATGATAGGATAACACAGAGCTAAATCCATCCCAATGGTGTTACTTTTTTTTCTCTCATAATATTTACTGGCATTGGCTTCTACCTGTTTAGGTCCAGTTTTGTATGCATCTTATGATGTTGATAACATGGTCACAGGAGTGCCATTTAAACTTCTAGTGTGAGCCAGCCATTCTAAAACTAAGGGGAGATGACAATCTTTCAGGCAAGTCATCATGACTATAACTGAGCTATGGAAATCAAAGCTATCACCATGAATTTGGTCTGCAAGTCAAGTAATGCGACACCAAAAATTATAACTGCTAGATCTAAAACTTGAATGGATGGACTGGATACAGTCTTCTAGGAGAGGATTGGGGACAAATGGAGCAGTTACTGAAGGGGCTTTGGTGCTCTATCTCCTCATTAAGAATAATGAGATCTAATCAAAGATATCTTATAAGGCTTGTCCAAATCTTACAGTTACGCCATCAAGAATATCCAGTACCTCACTAAAGAAGTATTGAAAACTTTAAAAAAATGGTACTGGAGGAGGCTCAGACAAATATTATTTCAATTGCTGACCTCCAAGCACAAATCACGCAACCCACAATCCACAAGCAAGCAAATTTTTGATTTGGAAATTTATCAGCCTCTACTTTCTGTGCTTTCTTCACTTTTCATAATGAGCTGCTGGTGAAAATGGTGATGACATGAAATCACTGGGTTACTCAGTACTGCTTATTTTATCAGCTCCTTTTCATTACTTTTGTGTGAACCAAGAAAGAAGATGGTGACATGTATGGGTTTGGCATGCAGCCATTAGAAATGTATGCTAATCAAAGATTTGGCTTTTACTTACTGTACCAAAATTAAATCATGGAATCCAGGTCAGTTTAAACATTTCAGCAGAATCTACTGGTAAAGCATTCTCTAGACTGTACCACTTCAAATCATATATTTGAAATCTCCCTTATTAACAGAAATAAATCAACCATCTCCTGCTGTCCAGAAAAAGAGCATAGTTAGAGAAGAAGGCAGGCTGAAAATGCTATTTTTATGTATGAGAAGTTGCTTTTTAAAGGAGGATCATTGAACACTTGATTCCTCCTGAAAAACAGCAGTCCAGAAAATATTTTACTGCTTGTTTCTGCCAAAAATATAAAATGGTGTTCATGGGATTGAAAAGGAACTAAGATACATCATGTCCAAAATTATTTCAGTTTTATAAGAGGACAACCAGCACTTCAGAATTAATTAATTAGACAAAATATTCCACTATGTTTCCAGATCTCACAGCCAAAACCTGGGAAAGCTTACCTTTTCAGATTACATCTCCCAGAAAGTGGAAGGATCCATGCTGGCTGGGAAATTGTGGAAGATGCAGTCAGTGGTGGAGCTTGGAGTGTGGGGAGAGGGGGCAGGAGAGGGCGGGGCTACGGCATGAGGGGCATGGCCACTGTGCATTGGGGCATGGCCAGGGTGTGCGGGAACATGACTATGGGCCGGGACACCCCAAAAACATTGCCACCCGGAGCGAACCGCCTCCTGAGCACCCCCCATCCCTACACAACTGGATGCAGTTCCAAAGAAGAAACGTTTTCAAGTTATGGTTTCCATCAACACTATGCCAATTTATTGTTTGAACAATTATCTTTTTTAACATGCTTAATCCAGATGCCTTAAATTTCTATTACTCTTTAGGAACAACCACCCATTTCTGTCACTGTCCAATGAACCACATGTTGTTTGACATCCATACCTTAGCTTTTGGCTATCATTCTGCTTCCCTTTATTCTATGTTTATAACTTAAGGGGACAGTGAACAGCACTGCTGGCCCTGACCGCACCATTGTCTTTCATGAGCCACTTGATCATCTCTAGCATGCACAAACACCAGGAGCATGGCCAATGCTTGCAGGATGTTGGAGGTGGTGCCAGGAGCACAGTCTCAGTGCCATCTTTTCTCTGTGGTGGCATTATGCCTAGATAATGATGAATGATAGTGTCATTCTCTCAGGCGCCTATACATCTCCAGATATGATTCCCCAGACTATAACTCTTGCCCTATTCCTAGCATTTATATTTACCTCCCATTCTCTGAAAGAAATTGTCTAAAATTCCTGCAGCTACTATCAAATATCATGCCTAGTTTACAATACTGTGCAAAAAGTAGGGGTAGCATAAGACAAATTCTAGCATCCACACCATTTTAGTGGGCTTAATAAAGGGATTACCAGAATATGGATTTAGAATTTTAACAAATTCATTCACAGCCCAGCGTCAAATTGTTTAGGCAATTGAGCTGATGATTATTCCACTAAAGGATATACCAGGTTGTTGCTGTATTCCTTCAAGTCTTTTCTGATTTATGGCAACTCTCAGGCAAATCTATCGGGGGTTTTCTGGGCCCAGTGGGATTCCGTGGCTGAGCAGGGAATTGAACCATGTCTCCAAGGTCATAGTCCCATGTTCAAACCACTTTACTTTGCTGGCTGTATGCTAGAAGGAGGGACTAAATGCTGCTTGCTGTTATGCTCCTCCCATGTAATTTTCTTCTAACCCCACATTTCTAGGGTCAAATTAAATTAAGCAAAACATTTAGCATGTATTTGCAAGAGGTGTTCTCTCATGTAGTGAAAGATGACTGCATGGCATAGTCCATGAGTGGCCTCACCTGATCATCATGCATTTAATGAGCTTTGTTTTATGTTTGGGCACTAGAAGGTCTGAATTCTGAAGCACATAGGTCTGAGGAAATCCCATTGTGAGAGGGAAAACATGTTACAAAACATAGTGCTCCCCCCTCCGGGTTGACCCTTGGCCAACCTTAAAGGGAGTACCTAGAACTCCTGGAATATATGGTTGTGGCTGGTCACTCTTTACCTATGGGCTGGGCAGTTGATAGTATTCACCCCAATTCACATCAGCTAGTATGATGAGCTGCAGCATGTGAATAGTTCATAAAATAGAGGCTACCACCAGTATAGCAGCCTCCATGCACCCACCACAGCAGATGTAGCAGTATTAACACTAAACACCCTTGGCATACTTTGTTTTTAATTTTCATTGCACTGTGGAACATTTCTGTCTGTGCAGTTTAGATTCCTTTTCCAAGCAAAGCAATCCAGATGATATTACTAACAAGATGCTTTCTGCTCTGCTGCTTCTAGAGAATTTCCAGAAGCTGCACATTGTTCTGCCGTTAGTTACAGTCATGGAAGCTACAAGGGAACTCAGTGGTATAGCACCAAAGTTTTGGGTAATCCAGCTAAATTTTGCTATTTATGGGTAGCATTTGATTTCCCATAGGTGTGAGTATCAGCAATATATGGATTTGCACTGCACATATGGTACAGTACATATTTAGGTGGCCACATTGATGCTTAGTGCCTGTTTAGCCAACTAAAGCGCTCAATAATAAGAAATATAAATTGGCCACCTGGTATACATCAGCCTCTCTCACTTTTTCACACAACTCTGTAGGTCCAGTCATTGCATTTTGATTGTTGAGGGAGGGTGTTGTTAACCACCAGGAAATGATCTGTGTCCCCATTATAGTCACTTTGACTCTCTGAGGGCCCCTGTTCTAAGTCTTATTATTATTGAACATGGTTTACAAGTGGTTCACTATAATCCCTTTAAAATTAGTTTCAAGAATGTGAGGCTGGTTATGAAAAGTAACCAGACTGGTGCACAAACAAATACTTGTTTGTAGAGAGAAAGAAGATGGTGGCCAGGAAAGAGCAACAACAGACCAAAGTGGAGGCAAGTACTGGCCAATTGTTCATTGTGCAAAACAGCACAAGCAGACACTTCCCTTCCTACTGTAGGGTTAAGCTCAAAATGATAATTTAAAATGATAATTTAGTCACATAAAAATAAGTTGCTTTGAAGTCTTGGGCTTTCTTCTAATCAAATAGTGAAATAAGATGTCTTTCACAAATGCAAATATGATTTATTCAGAAGTAGATGAGTAAGATAAAGGATAAAAATATCATATGGGGGGAGGTAGAGTGCAATTTAATGCATGTCTGATCAGTAATGACAGATCAAGGTAAGTGGCACCCTGGAGCAGTCTCAAATATAGGGCTTCCTTCCTGCCCCTGAATGACCTATTCTAGGAGTGGTGGCATAGAAATGAATTAATGAAATAAATGAAACATAGAGCTTGATCAACAGCATACACCAAAAATCATCATACAGGGACCCATTTTCAGCCCTGCACATTCAGGCTAATAGCCTGACATCTGGCAGTTTTCTCAATTAGACAAAGAAAATGTGAAGCAGAAATTATATCAGAAACACTGTGAGATGCAGAATTTTCTCCTAAGCAAACATTGATACCCAGCTAACTAAATCAGCAACACAAAAGGCTTTATCACACGAGGCAGGTAAATTGCACTTACAGCAGGATAATAGCATCTTTGGCTGGGATTTACCAAAGCCCAAAGAGAAAAGTCCATTATGTCTCCTTGAATTACTGTGTCACATTATTATTATTATTATTATTATTATTATCATCATCATCATCATCATCATCATCATCACCATCGTCACCATTGTCACCATCATCATCAAGATGGAGGCCATTTCCACACAGGGTTTTTAACATGGGGCAGAGCGTCCTCCAGGGAGGATGTCTGCACCTGGGAACCGACTGGGTCAGACCTACTTAATGTAGATCTGCACCCCAGCCCACTCCGGAACGACCCCAAGTGGTCATCCAGCATGCTTTTGAAAGACGGCTAAAAACAGGTCTTTCAAAAGCACGGAGTGCGCCACTATGAGTCTGCTCCCTTATGCAGATTCGCAGGCTCGCATTGGTGGAAGCCTGCGATCTGCCGGGGGCGGGCTTTAGGCTGGCAAGCTTCAGCATTTGGCCGAGACCCTCGACCAACCAGAAGTTGCCATTTTCATCCTTGGAGCAGTGTGGAGCGGCAGTCATGCACTGCTCCAGAGGAGCGTGGACCGAACCAGGGAGCTCAAAAGTCCGGTGAGCAGTGTCACGGGGCGATCCCCTCGCCCTGTGCGGAAATGGCCAGAGATTTCTCCCCCGTGGCTATTGTTCTGATAATCTTACCTGTCCATGTGCTTCCACCGCAATCTTCTCCAACCGGATAGGCTAGATTACAAATTTCATGGGTGTCAGACAGCGTTGCCTCTTGCAGTGCCTCCTGGGATTCCTGTCTCTATCCATGTCCTGCATCCCTGCCAAGCCACAGATAACAGTTATACAAAGAAGCGTCTCTTTTTCAGGATGTGCTGTATATTTGCATTCATTCATTTATCAATTTGTTTGTATTTTTTTCTAAGAATCAGAATGGTACTGGCTTCTCTAATTACTTTCATGTGAATTCAATTTCCAGTTGAACAACACTTTTCTTCATGAAATGACCGTTATGAGAGAAAGACCATTTAATTCATTTCCTTTTCACTGTTTCTAGAATTATGAAATTAAATCTTCCTTCTTCCTTTCTCTTATGTATACAATGAACTGTACAAGAAGCATGAAGTTCTAGGTCTATCCAGACTGAGGACCTCGATGGCGCTTTCATAGACCAAATGATTGCACATTCAAAAAGGAGAGATACAGTAATAATGGGAGATTTCAACTACCCAGATATATGTTGGCAGTCAAACTCTGCAAAGGCGGCAAGCTCCAGCAAGTTTCTTGCTTGTCTTGCAGACAATTTCATGGTCCAGAAGGTGGAAGAGGCGACAAGGGGATCAAATATTCTGGATCTGATCCTGACCAACAGGGAAGACCTCGTTAATGACGTAGAACTGGTTGGATCTTTAGGAGAGAGTGACCATGCCCTATTAGAATTTTGTATTCAGTGGGGAAGAGAAGGCAAATGTAGCCAGGCATTAGTCTTAGATTTTAAAAAAGCAGACTTCTGTAAACTGAAGGAGCTGCTGGCTGAAATCCCGTGGTCAAGAATAGTCAATGAGAAAGGAGTTCAGGATGCATGGGAGTTGTTTAAAAGGGAGATACTGAAGGCACAGGCTAAAACTGTGCCATTAAGGAGGAAAAATGGAAGGCATCTGAAGAAACCGGAATGATTGACTAACGAGCTCTCAGCTGAGCTAAGTGTTAAGAAAAACATGTACAGGAAATGGAAGAAGGGGGAAATCACCAAATAAGATTATAAGCAAGTAGCCAGGAGATGTAGGGAGAAGGTCAGAAAGGCTAAAGCACAGAACGAACTTAGGCTGGCCAGAGACATTAAAAACAATAAAAAGGGCTTTTTTAAATACGTCCACAGCAAAAGGAAAAAGAAGGAGACGATAGGGTCACTGCGCAGGGAAGATGGTGAATTACTCACAGGGGGAAGGGAAAAGGCAGAACTATTTAACACCTTCTTCGCCTCAGTTTTTTCCCAAAAGGATAAAAACACTCAACCTGGCGGTTGGGGAGCAGGTGAGGAAGTGGGGGAAATGCAGCACAGAATAGGTAGAGAGGTAGTACAGGAATACCTGGCCACACTGGATGAATTCAAGTCTCCAGGGTCAGATGAATTGCATCCTAGGATATTAAAAGAACTGGCAGAGGTCATTTCAGAACCACTTGCTATAATCTTTTAGAAATTTTGGAGGACAGGAGGAGTTCCAGCAGACTGGAGGAGGGCAAATGTTGTCCCCATCTTCAAGAAGGGAAAAAAGAGGACCCAAATAATTATCGCCCAGTCAGCCTGACATCAGTACCTGGAAAGATCCTGGAGCAGATCATCAAACAGTCAGTTTCTAATCACTTAGAAAACAATGCTGTAATTATGAAAAGTCAACATGGATTTCTCAAAAATAAGTCATGCCAGACTAATCTTATCTCTTTTTATGATAGAGTTACTTGCTTGATAGATGAAGGGAATGCCGTGGACATAGTATATCTTAATTTCAGTAAGGCCTTTGACAAAGTTCCCCATGACATTCTTGCAAAGAAGCTAGCAAGATGTGGGCTGGACAGGGCTCCTGTCAGGTGGATTTGTAACTGGTTGACTGACCGTACCCAAAGGGTGGTCACCAATGGCAGATTCTCATCCTGGAGAGAAGTGACTAGCGGGGTGCCACAGGGTTCTGTCCTCGGCCCGGTGCTGTTCAATATCTTCATTAATGACTTGGATGAAGGAATAGAGGGCACGCTGATCAAATCTGCAGATGACACCAAATTGGGAGGGGTTGCTAATACGCCTGATGACAGGATCAAAATTCAAAAGGACCTGGACAGATTGGAGAGCTGGGCCAAGGCTAACAAAATGAATTTCAACAGAGAGAAATGTAAGGTCCTACACTTAGGCAGAAAAAATGGTATGCAGAAATATAGGATGGGGGACACATGGCTGGACAGCAGTACGTGTGAAAGGGACCTGAGAGTCTTAATAGACTACAAGCTGAACATGAGTCAGCAGTGTGATGTGGCAGCCAAGAAAGCCAATGCAATTCTTGGTTGCATCAATAGGAGTATGGTGTCTAGATCGAGGGAGGTATTGGTACCACTTTATTCTGCTTTGGTTAGACCTCATCTTGAATACTGTGTCCAATTCTGGGCACCCCAATTCAAGAAGGATATGGATAAGCTGGAGCAGGTCCAGAGGAGGGCAACCAAAATGGTGAAGGGCCTGGAAGCCATGCCCTATGAGGACAGACTTAGAGAGCTGGGTATGTTTAGTCTGCAGAAGAGAAGGTTGAGAAGGGACATGATAGCCATGTTTAAATATTTGAAGGGATGTCATGTCGAGGAGGGAGTGGGCTTGTTTTCTCCTGCTCTTGAGACCAGGACAAGGAGCAATGGATACAAGCTGCAGGAGGGGAGATTCCACCCGAACCTCAGGAAGAATTTCCTGACGGTCAGGGCTGTCCGGCAGTGGAATGTGCTGCCACGGAGTGTGGTGGAGTCTCCTTCATTGGAGGTTTTTAAGTGGAGGTTGGATGGCCACTTGTTGGGAGTGCTTTGAGGGTTTTCCTGCATGGCAGGGGGTTGGACTGGATGGCCCTTGTGGTCTCTTCCAACTCTACATTTCTATGATTCTATGATTCTATGTGCCGTTGCTTGCCCCCTCACTATTTTAATTCATTTTTCCTCTATTGACCCTTGCTGACACAACTTCCTGGAGTCAGTGTTGGAGATATGGGTGAGAACAGAAAGAAGATGGTCCTATAAACAGGGAGGTATTGACACATATATTGGGTCAGTGAGGGGTTATGAAGTTATACAGGGTCAAATGATGAAGTAACTCTGTGGTGTTTCAGGAAGGATTCTTTCGTAGGCTTCTGGAGAAACTGAGGATTCAGCCTTGGGCCTTCTGCAAGCAAAGAATGTGGTCTAACACTGAATTATCATCCTTTCCCATATGTCTGGGGCACCAGAAAGGTCAAACTAGGTGTCATTCCTGAGGAGCATTTTGAGGTTTGGAAAAGGAGCTACCAGCAGGTTTAGGCAGAGATGGCTCAAGGCAATTTAGTACCAAAAGCAGAAAATCCAGATGGTACTCTGATTTAGTATAATATTTAGCTGTCATTTAATGGTATTTCAAAAGCTGCCACTTAACATGGATTGCCTTACATCACCAGCATGAAGACCAAGCCTGGTTCTAGGCCCTTCTCAAACTCTGCATTTGGCTCAACAGGTTTAACTGTACCAATTTGTCAGAAGGCAGAAGGACATGGCTGTGACAGGAAAGCAGTTTGACTACCAAGAACGGGCAGGTCTCACTTTACGTTACCTAATTTACAGCATTTCAAATTTACAATGTTTCTCCAGAAATAATAAATAAATGGAAGTCTCACCCAGAATGCATGCTCTCTCAGCATGCTTGTACAGTGGAGCAAGGTGGGAGAGGTGAAAGAATGAAGAAGTCAAAGTAAGTTAGAGTTTTGCTGTAAGAAAAGCTGACTAGGTTTCTTTTACCTGCCCAGGTTGGGGGAATGGGGAAGAGGAAAAGCAACTGCAGTCTTGTTGCTGCAGAATGAAGGGTTGGTTGCTTTGGTTGCTTAGAAGAGGATGTGTGGAGGGGAGGAAGAAAATAGTATCTTGGTGTTTGAGTGTAACTAGAGGGAAGGGCCTCTTCTGCCTGTTTAGCTGGGGGAGTCAGATGAGGAGACAGCAAATGCATAACATTGACAATGCCAAAAGGTGTAACCCTGTTAAGCACGCTGCAGTAAAAATGACAGAGAAACATCTGGTATCTTAAAGCCTGTATATCTTCAAGGACTGAGCATGAAGAGAGAGATCAATTGACATTTTGTTCAAGGACTAAAGGTTTTTTTGTTTGTCTTTGTTTTAGGACAACTATATAGGAGATGTGCTGCCTCTCCTCTTGTTGTGCCCTCTGCACCAGCTGTAGAAGATCTAGCAGTGTTGTTCCTCTTTTACCTGAGAAGCCTGCTGGAAAAGGCTGAGCAGAAAAACACAGTTCTTACCAGTTGCTCTCTGTCTGTGTGCTCCTCTGAAGAGGAACTGTCATCTAATGGCAGGTCGGCTCACCCTAGCCAAGCCTTCTTGGGATCTGGTTCCTCTGGAGAGCATCTGCACATTTCTTTAGACTGAAAAAGGTGAGGTCTGGTGCTTTATGATCTAACCTCTTTAAAATTGGTGGGGTGTTGAGTAAAATTGCTAACTTTGTGGTTACTTTAGTTCCATTGGAATGCATCCTTCTGGTTTGCTATGGAGGTGGCTTCCTACATTTACATCAGTCTCAATTTATGTCACAAGTCTAGGAAGGCAACTCTAATGTAAATTGAGACCTGCCTGTATCCAAATGCACAGCAACATCAGACTTAAGAAACACATAGTTTAATAGAATAGGCCAAATATACCCTTAGCCTCTGAAGAAGTGATGAAAGTCCCAACTACTCTTCCTAGCTTTTCACATTCCCACCCAAAGCTGAAAGCTGATGGCCAGTATGGCTATGTTACCATTGGGGGAGGGGGTCTGAACTAGCTTCTTTAAGAAGCAATGCACAACAGAAACCCTGCTCCAAGAGTAAGAAGTAGTAGCACAGAAGGTGCAAAAACAGAATCACATTCGGAGCTGAAAAGAGGAGTTATTGCAGAGTGGCCCTTGAGCCCAGTCCTGACCTATTCAGATTGGTGTCGTTGCCTATAGTGATAGGGAAACTGAAATGATCAAGTTCAGAGACAAGTGCTTTTTCAGAAGTGGGTAGTTAGCCTAAGCTGCACTTACACTGACTGGATGCCCTGTGCAGCTTGCTGTTTAGATTCACCAAGCTTCTTTGTAAAGTCCAGATCTTCCATTGCCACCTGGGCAGTAAGCTCCCCTTTGGGAAGTATGGGGTTAAACATGTTTTATTAGGATGTAGTTCTCTGTATTTCCCCTTAGCTCTCTCCCTTGCTCCATCCTTGGATTGTCTTTCATTTCCCGCACTTGACCTGGACATATAACTCTGATCTGATTCTCATCTCTGAGAAGGGCTCCTGATTGTGTCCTGTCTATTACAATTGACATTCATGCCTCTTCTGTCCCTCCAATGTCTCATTTCCATATATATTCTCTTTGACCGTTATACCTTATCCCTTATCCCTCTGAGGTTGTGCATTGTTGCTAATAAGAACCTGTGAAATGGTTATGGATCCATGTCACATACACTCATACCCATTTGAACATCTTTATCAGTTATGTTTGTCGTTAGCTTCTTGTTTTCAGACAGAATTCCTTACATAGTAACATCTTTGCTAATAAGACTATCTACCCTTTCTTAAACTTATATTTTAACACTTTTATCAAAATTAAATACATAGAACAAAACAAATACAAATATAGAACATTTAAACAATTAGCATCTAAACATGTAACAAAAGTGGGCTTCCCACATGATGAGGTTGCAGTGTACACTTGACAAACATCAATATAAACCTTCCCAAAACCAGAAAGAGATGAATGAAAAAAGTAAAATATCAACGTTTTAAATATCTTATTATATTCTCTTTTTATATTATCCCCTGTAACTGAGATTCAGATAAAAATAGCAAAAGGATTGTTCCCCAAAAGTATCAGCATTGAAAAGGTTTCTAAATAAGAGCATCAATACACTACGTACTATCTTCCTTTCTGTTATATAGATATAAGTTACAAAAACACAATTAAATAACATAATTATCAAATTAGCATACTTTCCCTCATCACAGCAAAACCAGAAGTTGACCCAAATACTGATGACCAAAACTTATATAATTGAATAGTTAGTTGTCAAAAACAATTATATTGTTTTGTCAATTTTTAGATTGTGAAACCAATCTTTAAATTATATTTTAAATACAGCTGGGTTGTAGAGTATAGCAGCAAAGCCTGGGGACAAATTTCTGCACAGACAATTTTCCTGACACTCTCACTAGCATGGAGTGGTGGTTTGATCACTGGACTAACCTGTTTTCAGCACTAGACTGTTATAGCGCTCTGATTCCACTTTCAACATTCTATGGAATCCTGGAGTTTGCAGGCTGGCCCCTCCCGAAACTGCAAACTCCAGGATTCCATAGGATGTTGAAAGTGGAATCAGTGTGCTATCACAGTCTAGTGCGGAAATGGCCTAAGACTCTGGAGAGCAGGGTTTGAATCCCCACTCGCCCATGCAAGCCCACTGGGTGACCTAGGGCAAGTCACGTTCTCTTTACCTCAAAGAGTACAAAGAAAAACCCTTCTGTACAAAGCTTGCCAAGAAATCCCCATGACAGATTTGCTTCAGAGTTGCAACAAGTTGGAAACAATGTGAAGGCACACAACAGTGACAACAACAATGTGCCATCACCACACCTTCATTGCAACAGGTATTCAAAATAGCCAGGCTGTACTTCAACAGGCAACTTGAAGGCACATATACACACGTCACACTCACTTTCTTTTCTCTCAGTGGAATGTGAGTGGGGGAAAAGGAGGAGGAGCCATCACACTGTTCATCAATTTCTGTTATTCCATGGCAGGAAGGGATGGGGGCTGGGTGGGCAGCATCCCTGACTGGCTGGCAGGCCAAGATCCCTGCCTTCCCCAGATAAGCTCAGCTCTGCTCCTTGTAGAATGCATGAAAACAAATTTTGCAGGTAGTGACCTACATTATCTTCAGTTATAAAGACTGATTGCCAGTTTGACAGGAATCCAAAACTTGTATTGTCTTGAAGTGTCACATACACATTTTCATAGCCTCCTTGGCATGCATTCATAATACATGTTCTTCCCCAAAAGGACCTAACCTAACATTTCCTCTCCTTTTAAAAATTGTTCAATTTAAAAATGCTAATTAGTACTATGAGTTCTGTTTCAGTTGCAGTCCTTGGCAAAAGCAGTTTTAGATAACATAATAAGCACTAGAGCCCATTTCAAAAGATATCTGTACAATTCTAGTATTGCAACAGGATCTGGTTTCTTTCAGCTATCCCTTCCCTTATGTATATGATAAAGTAAATGTTATCCAATCTAATGGTAATATCTATACCATTTATTACTTTCATTACTCATTGTATGGTTTTTGCAAAAAGATATTGACGCTATGAGCTTACAAAAAATGCCTTTTGGTTTTTGGTATCTCTAACTTTTACCAGTTGTGGGTTTATTTGTTTATTTCATGTATAATAAAATTTCTGTCCTGCAATTTCCTTTCCAAACAGAGACACTCAAACATTTTCAAAAACAGACCTCAAAATATTACAATCAGTTAAACACAATAATACAATAAAATAACACACAGCATTAAAACTGTGCAAAACCAAAGACCAAAGGGCCAGAATTAAATGCACGCACGCACGCACGCACACATACCAGTCTAATCAGCAACAGACACAAAAGTCTGTCAAAAATGTGTATTTGAACAAAAATAGACAGATAGGCAAACAGAAAGGAGAGCAGGGAGATCTGGATGGAAGGAAGTAATGGTCCTTTATGTAGTCTAGTCCTAACTTGTTGCAGGGGGTGTTAAAGAAACATGTTTATCCTTCTGTCCAAAACCTAGAAAAAGCAGATGAAAATCCAAGGGTGTCAGAATGGATACCCAGCCAGCTGCTTAGAATACAGGAGTCACCAACTAGAGGTAAACTAAGGAACAGGGAACAGGACTCCAGTCCCAAATGAGTTGTGGAAAGAAGGAAATGCTAGGGACAGTAGCAGAAACTCAGGAGAGGTCATGTCAGGAATTCTATCATACAAGGCCAGTGTTGCAATGTGGCACTGGAAGGGTGATTTCCATGTGGACTCAAATATTTAACAAAAGAGAGACATCTGAATTAACACATGATAGTGTATGTCACTTCTTGGTTGAGTATCTGAAATCTCAGGTTTCTCATAAGCAATTAATTGGTGGCAGAATGAAGCTTAACAGTGGCCTAAATACCCTACAGGCACCAGATCCCATCTGATCTTGGAAGCTAAGCAGGGTCAGCCCTGGTTAGTACTTGGACAGGAGATTCCCAATGAATACCAGATACTGTAGGCTGTATATTGGAGGAAGAAGCTCACAAAACCACCTCTGAGGTTCTGAGGTTCTTAAGTTCCTTGCCTAAGAAAACCCTATGAAAGTCATGGGGTTGCCATAAGTCAACAGGTGACTTGAAGGTGACTCTGTATACACACAGAGTAAAAGTTGACTAGATTAGAATCATTGTTCTAATTGTTAATCAAACTCAGGAGGGCCCAAGCTAGCAGAATAACGAATGAAGCTGTTCCTTTGCCCTGGTCAACAGAGGGGTTTCGTGGGAAACATACAATTTGGTTTGCATCAGCGGTGACAACAGTTACACATAGACCTCGGAACATTGCTAACTATGCTGTCACATTTTCTTATTTTATTTATATTATTAAATATAATCCTATCAATTCCTATCCAGGAGAACATAAAAAATAATTAAACAGTAACAGTTAATAATAAATAATAACGGCTAATAATAACGGCTAACGAGGAGGGTCCTTAAAAACATGAAAGATTGCATTCATTTATTTATTTACTTTACTGTTTACAGATCTCATATTGCAACTGTTTCCTTTTTACAGGATTTCCAGGAGTTAAAAATGCAAGTTTCATTTTATGTGGGTTCCTAGGAGCTGAGCTAGACAGGAAAGAAGAATGAAAGAAAGGCAAGCAAGGAGATAGATAGGAAGCTCACTGGAGTAAAAAGATGTTGGTTATGGATCTTAGCTTTCTGGGAAGTAGTTTTAGATAATAAAGACCTTTTGAGAAAACTAGTTTCATATTTACTTGCTGTGGGTATGAGGTTTGATTTTTTTTTTTTTACTCGGATATATGTCCTACTAAGTTGAATGTGCACAGGAGATTTATAAGGCTGGCATTTGTTAAGAGTCCATCCCAATTACCTAGTCTTAATGTAACCCATAGCAGGAAAATGGGAAAACAAAACAGCAGATTCAGGATACTGGAAGTATATGAGGTGTTTACCTCAAGCAGAAGCAGAAGCAAACCATGGGAGGGGTGTTTAATAGATGGAGCAGATTTGCCTCATTGGTTTGGTACTTGCTTTGAAAGATTCCCCCCCCGCCCCGCCCTGCTTTACACAAAGGAACGGCTTTCAAACTTTTCATGGAGGCAGTCTTGTGGTAATTTAAAGACTAACACTTGTTATGTAGCATAGGCCATTTCTGCACCTTACCATTTTCCATCACCATCCCATTGCCATCCCAGCAGTGCTACTGCTGAGATGGAAGCATGACCTGAATACTCCCCTCTGCACTTGGCCAGCTGCCTGCGGAAGGGAAGCACAAGGGGCATGTTCCTTCCTTCCACAGTGCAGCCAACCATTTCCCATGGGGGAAGGAAGCGCATAGATCACGCTTCCACCATTTCCACATGGCCACTGGTGGTGGGACCATTGTGCAATCGGGAGCCATTACCAGATTTTTTTCTAGTAATGGATTGCAATTGCAACGGATGGAGATGTGTTGGCAGTGGGACTGCAACATGGTTGCGCAAAAGCACAACTCATGGACCAGCGGCAACACATCCCCATCACAGGACAGTGATGTTGTGTGGAAATGGCCATAGATGTTCATGTACTGTGGCATCCCAAGTTCCCCTTGAGGTGAGAGAAGCATCACTGTTGCTCCCATTGTAGACCTGCCAGCCTGAACCCATCCTCCATCACCCTTGTAGTGTTGCCGTAGTTCTGCTAGTTTTGTGCAGGCAAAAATTGTAAAGAGGAGGAGCAGCTGCCACATGAGCAGCTGGGTGGAAGACAGAGGGGGTGTCAAGCTGGTGCATCAGCAAGAAGGAGCTGCTGCTGCTGCTGCTGCTGCTGCTTTGTCAAGGACCAGGAAATGGGGACACCAACAGGCATGGCAGCAAAGAGGGGCAACAGCTACTCTGCAGGTGAGTGAGTGGGTGGGAAATGGAGAGACCAAAGATGGAAGGGCAGGGGATGGTAGAAGGGCAACAGGGACCACAACCACCACATGAATGCACAGAAGATGGGAGAACAAGAAATGGAGGTGTAGCAGGCAAGCAAACACAGCAGCAAGGAGAGGCACAGTGGACTGGGATCTAAAAATGGCTTATGAGCAAAAAAAATAAAATAAAATGATACCACGATAAAGTTCTCTATGTAACAAAATGTCATTATTATTACTGTTATAGTAGTTCCTAGTAAACTGTACCGCACTAGCAAAGTACAGGACAGTGTTACGCTGTTCTTTTCTCCCCATTTATTCCTGCCCCCCAAAATCTGTACAATAGGTTTGTCTGAGAGGTGGTGAGTAGCCTGAGACCACCCTTCATGGCTACCCAGATTTGGAATATGGCAACTCTTAAGATACAGAGTAGTTTCAGTGCAGGCCTATATATGCCTGGGAATGATACACAAGATACAAAGGAGTGAAACTCTGGACTTCTTTCCAGATTATGTGATGTGGCATCATCTCCCAGATCACCAAGGTAACTGAAGGATTTTCTAGTGATTTGAATGTAGTGGTAATGAAGCTTAACATTCTACTGTTGTTTGTGATCAATAGCAGATATAAGAAGCGAGAGAATGAAGAAAATAATCCAGCCAAGGCTAAATAAATATTTCCTTTATTTTTATGCCATTCTTACTGAACACTAGCAATTTGAATGCTGACTCTTCTTTGAAGACTCTTTGCATTTTAGTGGAGTTCAGTGGCACCTTCTCCTCAGCACTGTCCTTATAGGAATGCCTTCACTCTGGTCCAAACAAACTAGCTATCCTGCTATGTTCTGCTGCTCTTTGGTGTATCTGTGCATGTGTGAATGCGCCTCAGAATTTACCACTACAAATATACACAAGTGAAATCCTGAACTAAGTATCAGTTTGCATGTCTAGAGTTTATTTTTTGTTTGCAGTGTGAGCTTCACATTCTGTTGGGCCTGTTTTCATTCTGAATACAGCACACAGAGGTTGAAAGAGGTCAAAACATGGTGGCACCATATTTTATCAGGCTCTAAATTGTAATACTTTCCTTTGCGTGTGCTGTTTCATATTCACATGCCTATAAAAACTGCCACATCCGGGTAAACGCATTTCTCCAGTGAACCAGATTGTGTTTATGAACTGGAAAAGACATTCTTTCTCCCTCACTGTAGGGGGAACAATGTTAACAAGTTGCTTGTGGTTTTTTCCTTCCAGGTTGGCTGATCAAGTCTCTCTCTTAACACTGCAGGGGCTATGCAGCAATTTAAGAACATTTCATACCTCAGAAAAATCACAATCAGTAAACATCAGGGGTTCTGTACACCCAGCACCTCAACACCATACCACCATAAAGTCTGCAGCTATGAATGTCTTGTTAGCAGTATTCTGGTACTTTTCCTTTGCCAGGGAAACCAAATGAATTCCTTGCAATGTTGCCTCTTAGCTTGGCTCTCTTGAACTTACACATTTTCAAATACTTCAGAAACAAAGAAAGCAGAAAGCAAACCAATAAACAGAACATAAAAGCTGTTTAACAGGGTGCATAACAAAGCAAGATGGAAACAGACTTTCATTGATTTTTTTTTTGACATTTCACCAATTAAATTAGAAACTTCTTAAAGAAGAGTCTGACTTTTTTTCCAGCCAATTAAAGCCCTCTAATGAGTATAAAAAAGCAACTCTTGTCTACAACCAGCTGAGTTTGCATGGCAGGGAAATATCAGGAAAGAATGAGTCCTATGTGGACATTCCAAGGAGAATCATCTTCATCTAAAGGGGAAGGTCAAAATGATGTCTTTTAAAACCCTGTTTTCACGTCTGGCAGAGTAACAGCAAGACAGAAAAGTACACATGTTAAGGCAGTGATGGTTCTGATTCAATTTTTTCCCATTCTCCTCCAAGCATCTAATGAAATTCACATTATCATTTGTGAGTATCTTCACCACACAAATGGAGAAGTAATGGGAAAGCACGTTTTGCAAAATGATGTCACATCATGCAATGTTTCACTTGGGACCCGTTCACACCATGCAATTATAGCACTGTGATTTCACCTTACATGTCATGATTCCATCCTATGGAAACCTTGGATTTGCAGTTTAGAGAGGAGTATTTGGAATTCTCAGCCAGAGAGCTCGACAGGGCCACATTAAAGTTTTCATAGGCCCTAGGCCATCTTGTATTCAACTCCCTGCCTCAGCGTACCATTAGGGATGGATCCTATTCCCCACCTAGCCTCTACCTTCAGAAATGGGAAGTAAGAAGGATCTTATTTCCCACTTCCAAAGCTGCAGATTCTTTTATGCCCATTGACACAAAAGCTCCAGCTTTGGTAAGAAGGATCCTATTCCCCACTTCTGAAGCTGCAGATGGAAAAATCACAAATGTGGAGGGCCTACTCTGCTTGAATTGTTAAAACTGACTTTACTTGACTCTGTCCAGAAATTCTGGAATATAGGTTGGGGTGTAAAGTTGGCTCCCAGACTTGAGAGTTGACTTGAAAGTGTCTTCAAGGACTTGAGACTTTACTTGAGACTGGAAGACAGAGACTTGACTTTAGACTTGGAGTAAAAGACTTAAATACATCACTGTTCATTCATGTGTGGCTAAAGCAGTAAGACACCCAGATCATTGAACGATACATGGGCCCTTTTCGCACATTACCTGTTCACACTACTGGGTTGGGGTCCTCGCTCGAGAAAGCTTGGAAGGAACGCTGCCGCTTCCCTGCTGCTTCGGCTCCGCAGGTCCTTCCTCCTCACGTGAGCACCCTGCCTCTTCCGTTCACAGTGCAGCCTGGGACCTCGCAGGCTGCACTGAGAAGAGGATGCGCGACCGGCCCAGCTCCCGAGGCACCGCACGCCAGGTAAGTGGGCGCGGGGCCTGGGAGCATTGCGCAATGGCGCACCATTTTCGGCTTTAAGCCAAAAATGAAAAGATGCGTGCCCGCTCTGCATCCAGCCCTTGAGCGTCGCATAAATGTGAGTGCGTCATGCAGACTGCTCCTCAAATTTACGTGATGCTCAAGGGCCCTCTCACTTCCAAAACACCGTGTGAAAAGGACCATGGTGAATATTTATTTTCCAGCCTTGGAGAATGCATTTTTTAGCTTCGTTAGGAATGTGGAAGAACAACAGTTATATTCCAGGTCAGAGGAATATAGGCCATTTCCACACTACATTGTTATAGTGCTATTATTCCACTTTCAACTTCTTGTGGAATTCTGGGGTTTGTAGTTTACTGAGAATTCTACATGCTTCTCCCTAAACTGCAAACCCAGGATTCCATAAGATGTTGAAAGTGGAATAATAGCATTATAACAGAGTGGTGCAGAAATGGCCATAGTTTGAAAGCATCTAAAAATATCAAAGATTTTTCTAATACAAAATTAATATGTTGGTATATACATGCTTGTTTCTTATGCCACAGAGAAGCATTATATGTATTATTCTGTCAACATTTAATTAACAGTGGGTAAATGTGATGGGCCTGGGAAATAATTTTCTCTCCCTAGACCCCTTGGAATTACATGGACTGCTCAGGTCCAGGTTCTCTGAAGGACTGTATTCTTCTATATGAACCTGCCAGTGTTTTGAGATCTGGGCTGTCCTTTCCATCTGGCCTACCACTCTCACCAGTACATGTAGTGGGAACTCAGGAGAAAGTCTCCACAGCATCTGCTCCCAACTCTGGGACTCTCTTCGTGGAGAGGTTAGACTGGTACTCCTCTTGCTATCTTTCCACAGGCAAATGAAGATCTTTCGTTATCAGCAAGTTTTTGAGGTCTTATTATTTAGAGGTAACAGGCCTTGTATAATCTATATTGTGCTGGATTGTCTATTTGCTGTTTTCTTTTTAATGATTTAAGTTTTAAACTGGTTCTATTTTTTTTTATACTTTAAATACACTTTAGACATTTGTATGTGTTCATTTGTAAGCCTTCTTGGGAAAAACTCAGGATGATGATAGTGATGATTTGACTCATTTATTTAAAATAAAACAAAAACACCCATTTATGTATGTATGTATTTATTTATTTATTTATTTATTTACCAACTTAATAGTAGTTAAAAATCCACCTCTGGTTACTAAAAAACAGGTTTTTAAAACCTTAAACAGTGTATGGGGTGGGAGGAATCTTCCAATCTATTTAAAAGACGAATTACCCATCCTGAAGGTTTCCAAGAGAGCCATTCATCCTTTTTCCTTTTTTTTTTTTTTTTTTTGGCCAGAAAAAGGACAGTCCCAAGGGACTGGAAGGGTCAAGCACTACCAAAACATTCCAGTGAAGCACAGGCAGCCTGAGGACCTCACTTTGTTCAAGCCAGTTTATCTAAAGTGACCAAATTCTTTCTAAATTCTTTCTAAAAAGAAACAGTGGCGTCAATAGATCTGAAATATGCTTTAAATTTAAGCTACAGCAATTTTTCATTGGTCAATTTGCATGGAATAATCTACCTCGTTCTTCCAATCAATTCTAGCTTCATGGATATCAAATTTAGGACTTTCCAACAAACATTTGTAATCTACATTTGTTGATGTCAGTGTCTGTGAGGATACAATTAATGTTTCTAATGTAGCAGGGGTGGCTGAGGCACTCAGAGCTGATGGTCCATATGTAAAGACCAAAAGGTGTTTGCAACTGTAACTATTGCCCTACTACACTAAAGGATAAATTGTGTATGGATTTCATATTGAAATACTCCTGAATTGGCCCATTTAATACATGTAAATACTATAATCCACTTGTTTCTTCAGTTAAAAAAAGGACTATCACACAGTGTTCAAATCAAGATTGCACCAGCCATAGTGCTAGTTTAACATAAGCATATAAAAATTGTAGTTTAAGGATCACACATCAAGCCATCCTGGCAAGAGGAATTGCAGTGGGCATCATCACTTTCTTCTTTAGATGAATGGAGCTTAAAGTCCAGCTAAAAAGGAAGGACAACTAGGTTGATATCACCCAATTACTCAACACAGAGTATTTGAATGAAATTATACTTACTGGCCATTTCTGCAAGACCAAAGATATGCGTTATGATACAAATTCAAGTTTGCAAAATTAAATGCACATTCATAAAATGAAAATTGCATATTTTTAAGTGAAAAACAAACTGGCTAAGTCCCCTAAATAATTTTTTAAAAAACAATTTTTAAAATATTAATTTTTTGGAAATACCTTTGAGGAAGATACAGTACAATGAGATGCTTCAAACAGCATACAGTACCTTCAGTAGAACATTGATCTTAACTATGTCAATCTTCTCTGAATATTTAGTTTGAATGACACATATCCATTCAAATCAAGAAGTCAGCAGTGCAGAGAAGCTCCATTTAATTATGGCGGCAATATCCAAAGCAATCAACATACTTAA
The DNA here is from genome assembly GCA_948472985.1 of Iguana delicatissima. Lineage (NCBI taxonomy): Eukaryota > Metazoa > Chordata > Lepidosauria > Squamata > Iguanidae > Iguana > Iguana delicatissima. The sequence goes on along the minus strand of CAOKZL010000187.1, from coordinate 481,545 downwards.
AACATCCAACATTATTGCTTCTAGATACCAATGAATTTGCCAGCTGGCAAATAAGCCACATGAGGTACTGGTTCCAATAGGCATAACTATATATTTGGACCAATTAATAGCATAATCAGAATGGTCCACACTTGACAGCACATGAAAGGTTGGAGCCTTCATCGTTAGCATAACAATTTTGGAATTCAGAGGCCATCTGGAGTTTGTAGTTATCACCATAGAGAACAGAAACATTCACATGCCATATTCCATACTTGGCAAGATCAGATAAATAAATATTAAAGATCATGGTACATAATGGGAGGCACAGATATTATTAATGTAAGTATTTTCTTATCTTGAGATAAATCCTGCTCACTAAGATTTGCCAGAAAAAAGTGAAAAGACAGGGCAGAGGGAACAGTCAACTTAAATTAGTTCCAAACCTCCTCCAGTCCAAGAACACAGCCACAATGCCTGCCCAAGGATAAGCCAGGATGGGGGCAGTTATAAGTAACTCCTGCTCAGCCATTGGGTGACCTTGAGCAAGTCATACTCTCTCAGCTCAGAGGAAGGCAAAGAAAAACCCCCTCTGAACAAAGGAAAACTCCATAATAGGCTCACCTTAGAGTCATAGTAGGCCCATAATAGGCTCACCTTAGAGTTACCATAACCCAGAAATTACTTGAAGGCACACGAAGAAGGAGAAGGAGAAGGAGAAGGAGAAGGAGGTGGAGGTGGAGATGGAGATGGAGATGGAGATGGAGATGGAGATGGAGATGGAGATGGAGATGGAGATGGAGATGGAGATGGAGATGGTTCTGCCAGTAGAAGAAAGTCGTGGCCAACAGAAAGTGGTTGTCATCTTAGCTCACTACAGCTGGGGCATCTTAAGCATCTTTAAGTTAGGTTTGCATTGTAAGTGAAGATTGGAACTTCATATCCAGATGCTTTATGCTGCTGGTTAACATATACTGAGAATGACTACAGAGGCATTATACCACCATAACCCCTGCCTCCCAGGGACAACTATCTAGCCATGGTTAGAAACAAAAATGTTGATTCTCCAGTACAACAGTTCTAAAGCTCTGATGTCTCTTTTCTCAGTAAATGAAGGGGAAATAATGGAAATTTTCTAGATCTGGATATTTTAAGTTCACCAAAATATAAACAGCAATCAACCAAAAGTCCATTGGCAAATAGTGTAAGAAACTTGCAAAATTGTTCACTAATCTAAAGAATGCTGGTAACCTCAACCTGTTCTGCTGAGAGTATCAGGAAGAATAAGGGGCTAAATCAAACACTCTTCAGCCTAGAGTGCACTTATTAAAATGAGTGATACTTGTGAGTCTCAATTAACTTAAGTCAGTGGATCAGCTCTACGTAGGATGAATACTGGATCTAGCCTAGCCAGTGTTAATAAGTGTCTCTATAATCAATTCAGACAGATATAAGAAATACGTAATCATCATCTTCTTTCGTTCTTGAAATAACCTCTACTGTACATTTTCTGCACCAAAATGTAATCAATCTTTAATGCAATCAAATACAATCAGTAGAAATTTTGGGGATAAGGATAAGGAAAACAGTAAGTAAAAAGCATCTGTTTGTTTGTGGTACCAGAAAGTATGAAAGTACCTAAGGGTAAATATGGGCAGAACAAATAAAGGGGCCTTTCATATTCAAAATTATACACTGCACAAGCTGTGGGAATTCTAAACTATGCCTTCAGTGACAGAGCTAATGGATTGATCCAAAGCAAGCAACTGGAATGGTCTGTGGACAGAGAACTTGAAGCGTTCAGATTTGAGAATTAAACTATGTGTTCAGAATCCTACAATCCTGGTATGACCTTCTTTTGCTACAGTGCTAAAAAAAGAATAGAATGAGAAAAATATTTATTCACTAACTAAAAGTCCTATATAGGTGTAGCCACTCTAACCAGGAATTTCAATGATAAAATTATGCACAAAGAAAAAGAACTAAGGTGGATTACAAAGAATTAAGGTGAATTGGTAACTGTCAAGTCCTCACTAATAAGCTTAATTGAGTATATGGCTGGGTCCAGGTGGCATACCAATCCAAAGTTAATATTGAGGTGGGCGAAGGGAGAAAAATAACATTACCAGGGCACAAGGATACAATGAAATCAGAAATAAATGTCTTCTAGGAGGAGCATCTTTGCCCTGACATAAGATTGAACCTTGAACCACTAACTCGGGTGAGTTGGCCCAGGGCAAAAGGTGAAGCTAAGCCACTTGGGGCTCACAGTGTTTGGGAAATTAACTAATTAGGAACTTATAGCCATGACGTCAAAGTCGTTTCTAGTTCCACAGCTGCTTTGACACTAGCTAGGTTAGTAGAGGGGCTGAAAAGGTCAGCCATGCCCTGACTGCTATTCTGTTCTTTTCTTGTTCTTTTCTCCCTCTTCCAAGGATTCTCAGAAGGCCCACCAAATCCAAGAATGCACAAAAAGAGTTTATTTGTTGTTCCATTCTTTTCCTCTGTAATTCATGACAAGGAACGGACACTTCCACTCTATGTAATTATCAATTATAAGAGAGGAAGTTCAGTAATGAAACCATTGGCATACTCTTTACTCTCCAAACCATGGCAGTATTCCCATATTGAATTAATGGGATCATTAATTGACTACATGTGAGCACCAAAGGAAGCTGAGTTGAGCTCAGATTTTGATGATTAGTTAAGGACAAAACTTAAGGACAAAACTGTGCTATCAGCCTAGCCCCAAGAAGTATCAGACATCAACATTTTGTAACCTGAACTCCTTTAGTAAAACTAAAAATTAGGAGCTTCTGCAGTGATGATATTTGCAGAAGCAACTGTTTAGTTCCTTCCATTGGATGATAACCTTTCAGACACAAAACACTGTGTTTGACTACTTGTCAGAACCTCAATGTGCTTTGCAAGATGAAAGAGAAAAGAAGCACAGAAAAGAGCAAGACACTAGCATTGCTGTCAGTTCACCCACACTCTACTGTCAACATTAGATTTCTTGGGTTTGCTGAAGTAACAACACTTCAAAGGTTCATCTTTAATTGTTTATTATATCTGTTTGTAATGCATTTTCAAATTGTCGGCCTGTATCTAAGACATAGGCCATGGACTGGCAACATTGCTCTTTTCAACTACAGTTCTTAGAATTGCCCAAACAAGAATTGCCTGAACAAACAAATTTCCCAAGTTCTGGACACAGCTAGAGAAGTTACCTCACACTGCAGGTGCATCATTCTCACCATATAAGGTTAAAAATAGAAAGTCCCCTTATATCAGGTTGGAATATTTGCACACCCTCCTGTATTTCACTGATGAAAACTAGGACATATCTGGTCAAGTAACATCAGAATGTGTTCAAGACAGCAAACTGTAGGGGAGGCTGCAGCAGTTTGCTTTCATATGAGCCCACTGGGAAGCGCAAGGTTACACTTCCTCCTCTCCTCTGCCTCTGTTGTTCTAACTGAGTGCTATTTTGAACTCAGGCCATTTCCGCACTAGACTGTTATAGCGCTGTTATTCCACTTGCAACATCCTATGGAATCCTGGGGTTTGCAGTTTCGGGACGGGACGGCCAGCCCCTCCCGAAACTGCAAACCCCAGGATTCCATAGGATGTTGCAAGTGGAATAATAGCACTATAACAGTCTAGTGCGGAAATGGCCTAAGTTTGGCAACAGTAAGTAAGCTGAGGACAAAGGGGGGAAATGGAAGGAGAGAGAAACTGGAGCATTCTAAAAGCAGCTGAAAAAGTGGGACAGAGGATTAATCAGGGCTGTCTCTACCACATTAGGAAAGTTGTAGGATATGTATTTGTCCATGTAGCCCAGTATTGTCTACTCTGCCAGGCCAGCCCAAGACCTTTTGCTGCTTGAGGTGAAAGTAAAAGTGGTAAGCCCTCTTCTGTTATATGTACAAAAAGGCACTAAGATGGACTGTCGAATCTTACTTCATCACTGGTGATAGGGCAGCATGTTCAGCCACACCACAATGCAACTGGCTAGATTTGCAGAGAAGGCCACAAAGAACAGAGAGTTTTGCTAGTCTCTGATCCCCAGGTATGTGGTACTTCAGCTAACCACCTCACTTTGCTAAATACTCAGCTACCCAATCCTTTTCTTAATTGGAGATGTCAGGGGTTTTGACCACGGATCTCCTGTGTGCCAGCACACGCTCTTCTACTGAGCTATAATGCCTGCATCTCCCTATCCTAACTGCATCCCCCAGTGGAGGGCAAAAAATTCTAATCAAAATGGAGGATTTGTTGAAGGTCAGTGTTACAGCCTCCCAAAAAAGCTGCTTTTTGCTAGTGTAGCTGAAGTATTCTATTTGTCTTATACTGGAGTAACCCCAAGCAATCTGTGTTCAGGGAAAGTTTACTTGTTTGGATGTAACTCCCAGAATTCCCTAGTATTAATGTAGATTCTGTGAGTTATTGGTCCAAAAAGTGACTTCTCTATACTCTCTCTGCAGGAAGTTTGGGTGGACCACTGTTCATCCAAAAGACTGCCAAAAGGTGAACCAGGCCTTTCACTGTTAAGCTCTGATCAGGTTTGAGCTTCTCCTACTGAGAAGGAGCAGAGATTGCAGGGAAGCAAACCAGCTCACTCCCTCACCCCTTCATCCCAATTCCTTCTAAGCAATTGCACTGAAACAAGGTAACTTAGTGGAGTGGGTAACTCCAGACAAACTCTTTTATATCAGTTTCTGTTTCTGATGGGCATTCTTCAGACAGATTTCAAAAGGCTGCGCTGCTAATGAAAAACACACAGGCTCTTGAAATTAAGTTAACTCCTTTTATTAAAAAAATTTGAAAAGAAGAAGAAGAAGAAGAAAAGGAAAGGAAAATCCCTCTTTGATTTCATTGGTGTAGATATTAGAACCATATTGCTCATCAAGATACTTTCTGCCTTACGAGCAAATATACAGTAGTAATTGTGGATAAGGAGAGATGTGTGTATGCGTGTCCTGCATTTCATTATTGGCACGCTAGAATAAAACAACTGTGCAAGGACTGTGTGGAAAGGTGATAGCTCAAATATCTCCCCCATCCCCAGCTCAGCATTTATGAGGATTACAACAGCAAAATGTGGTTATGCTGGGAATGTGGAAATGATAGGCCAATACATTCTATGAACTCATTGCATTGTGCTCTATGGGTCTTAGGAGATCTTTCTTTGCACCTGCAGGGAAAAAAAGGGACTATACTTACTATTTTGTTTGCAGATTTCGCCCAGTCGTACAGAATGTATAGTTGGACCTCCACATTTGCAGGTTTGACTTTCACGCATTTGATTATTTCTTCAACCCCTGTCCCCGCCGCCCTCCATGTCAGGCACTTCTTGTCTAGGTGAACAATTCCCTCTGGGTGGCTCTGATCAGGCCATGCTGCCCTTTAAATACTTGCCTCTGGTCTTCCTCCACCACCACTACCCACTGCCTGGCCAGCTAAGGACAGCTGACAGCCTGATTTCTCAGCACAACAAACCCTCTCTCAGGCCATTTCCGCACTACACTCTTATAGCACGATTATTCCACTTTCGACATCCTATGGAATCCTGGGGTTTCGGGAGGGGCCAGCCGGAAATGGCCTCAGTATCCCCACATACCCAAGGAAGGAGATGGGTGAGAGAGAGAGGAAGCATAGGATCACCAAGCTGACCCATCCACCCACTTCCCTCTCCTTTCCCAGACCTGGTTTAGACCCTAGGTGCCTGTTTTTCCCAACATTCCTCTGCTCCCTTTCCACAGACACACACATTTTGGAATTAGCAATTTTTCCACTTTTTCAGAGATCCTGCACCCCTTATCCTAGAGAATGTGAAGGGCCAACTAATTTGCTGTAATGTGCTCTCATCAGTACTGGCATTCCCAAGAAGCAACTGGGAGCAAGATCAGCATGTACCATTTTAGTAGAGTGCACCATTTTGTAACATGCCCTGTCAGCTTCCAATTTCATGTTAAACGTTCCTCACATTTGAATCTGGTCTCCATTAGAATACTGGATCCAATAATCCAGCTTCAGGGATCAGATGAACTGTTAATACTCTGTTAATCCACAATTACATCAAAAGCAATAACAACATCCATTTTTTTTTTAAAAAAAAGTGAGACTTCTGTGCTCCATTTATTTCCCTTCTTCCACAATATTGTAGAATAATCTCCCTCATATTGTCTGTGAATGGCCCAAAATGCCATATAATACAACAGGAGAGTGGGGTGCTGGGATGGTGAAGTGGGTAGGACTTGTAGAATTCCCTTGTAGTAAGGACCATGGATCCTTTCACACTGTAGTATGATTCCAGTTTAACTGCCATGGTTCCACCCTATGGAATCCTGTGATTTGCAGTTTAGGGGGTATTTAAATTCTCATACAGAGAGTTCTAGTGCCTCACTGAACTACAAACCGCAGGATTCCATAGGTTGTAGCCATAACACTTAAAGAGGAATCATAGCAGTATAATTGTGTAGTGTAATATGGCCTCTAGTGCTTTCTGTAAGTCCTGGTTCTTGCTAGGTATGTTAAAATCAATCCTTTCATTTTTCTTGTGCATTCAAATATTTTAAGCAATCTTTCTGCTTCAAATGTGGAAAAAAATATTCTGGATTTGAAGAAATTCTGTATATGAAGGAATTTCTGATAAATTATCCAAGAATGAAAATAAAATGAGGCCCTGCTTCTGATGGTTGCAGACCTGCTCACAGGTGGGGGGAGTGGAAATGCCAACCTCTTTGTGCCTTCACTGGGCAAAGGGGGTCTGTTGAGCTTCCAGTCTGGTTGCCAACTCTTAGGGGTGGGCTGGAGTGTCTTTCATGTAGGTTAACATTAAGACTATGTAGCCTTACTTAATATAGACCAGTTATAGGCCCATAACTCTAGATTAAAATCTGTAATGCAGTGCTAAATACCAGCCATTAAATACAATGAACCTCTTAGAAAAAAAATGCTGCAACCCTAACTCAAGAGTAACATCATTTAAGATACAGGATTTGAACCCACACTTGGAAGAGCTGGGCACTCAAAGCCCTGGGTCTGGATTTCTGTAAGGCTTAGATTCTGCCATATTCAGTTTTCTAAACTCTGATGTTTCTCCAAATTTTACAGCTTATGTTTGAGAAGAGAGACAGAGATGTGAGAGAAAGAAATTGGAATGAAAAGAACACATGAAAAGAACAATGAAAAGAGATAGGAGGGAATCTCCCATAGTTCACTGAGCACCAAGCAGGAAGGACTGGCATTTACTATTTGCAATTGTTCATTGTTTATTTATATTTTGTGTTTTCCCAGCCTTGGGACTCGACAGCTTTAAAAAATTAATTACAGATTAAAAAATCACTTAGCTGAAAACAATCAAAGGTTAGAATTAAAGCATAAACAGAATTAAAAGCAAGTTAAAATGCTTTCATTGCATCTATAGGCCTCAACTAGGATTATTGTTAGACTATCTATGGTTAAAAAGAGCTCTTGTGTCCCCCTGCCCCAATTACAAATCCCAGGATTCCATAGGATGTAGCCATAGCAGTTAAAATGGAATCATAGTACAAAACCTGTGCAGTATGAAAGGCCCTTGGTCATATCTAACCATTGAATTTTCAAGGGTAGTCTCATTTAGAACATATCTTCTCATGAGCTTCATGGAGGCACTTGACTTCAGTAATAAGCCCAAATGCAAACTGTTCTCTACTATACAAAGCAGAACTTTACGAAAAGTTACCCACTTAACATTGTGGGTTCCTTGTTCTAGGTACAAGTTTAATTTCATTTCAGTAGGACATAGTTTCAAGTAAATGGACTTAAGAACACAATTTTTTCATTCTGTCTTGTTTTCCACCGGTGTATGTACCTTGTGCTACTAATTATATTACATTCTAATTAGCCTGGGTAATTTTTTAAAAACATTTCCACTAAGATTTCTCATTTCTTACCTATTTGAAGAGGATCACTGAGCAATGCAACAAAGCAAGCATAACGTAAATAAGAGGCATCAGTCATTAAGGCTGTTGCAGCTAAACCATGTTGTTGGTGATGCTGAGGCATGTAATTAGATGCTGCTGTTGTTGCATGAGAGTCATTATCTATCCACTTACTTGTTTTACAGGCTCCACCACCAGTTCAAGAGCCAAGAGACTCAGGAAACCCAACATCATAAATGAAGAAGGCGGGGGACAGGGCCCAACATTTGAGTTCTGTCTACAAGCAGCTTCATACTTTGGAGATGGCCCAACATCCTGAATAAGTCAATGTTTGGGAAAAACTTGTTTTCCACAACCAAAGCAAATAAAGGAGAGGGGAAAAACTCCTCACCTTGTGGACAGAAAGTTTATAATGATGGCTTTTATTTTCTCTCTGCTGATATCCGCAGGCAGCTGGGAAGGCGCAACAGAATAATCTCAGTGGTAAACAACATCAGACAATGTTAGTTCCCTACTTTGGATAATGAGTTGTTTTCACCAAAGTTTGGCCTGTTTGATGAGACTAATGGTGAGTCCAAGCCCAGGAGGCTTCTCTTCCTTCACAGTTTGTTTCATGGGTTTCCAAGCAGTGGAATAACATAAGAAAAGTATCCAGAAAACATTCAGCTTGCTGCCATTCAGATTTCTCTTTTTCTTTGCCCCACTCAGCTAGTGGCAGCTTAGCTGGGAAATTTTTCACTTAGCTATTCTGCATAGACACCATAAATTTGCTAGCTGACTTTTATGAGGAACAGGATGAAGGGCAACTGAGGACAGTTTTTCATATTTCACCCTGAGTTCCTTGCTGTCTGAAGAAATTGGCTTTCATGAATAGAGTTGTACACTTTTTACATTGGATGTGTGTTATACTCCAAAAGTGTCAACTTGCTACTGTGGTCCCTCACTCAGATTGCAGCAACAGAACCACCAACATCAAGAGTCCTTGAGATCATTCCAGACAAACCTGAGAGAACATCTATATGGAAAACTCATAAAAGCTTAAACAACGTATATCTTTACACTGCTCATAGTTAATATTGGTGACCATCAATTCCAACAGTTTTAAAAGCAGATTACACAAATTCATGGAGGCTGTGAATAGTTATGATCACTGTATGATCACTGTATACTACGGCATCCCCAAAACTGTTGCTGAGGTATGTGACCAAGATGTTCTTTTTTACATTCATGTACTGCTTTAGGCTTCCCATAGGTCTCTGGCCAGACAATGGATGAGCAAAATACCGGATCTGGAGGTATTCCGCTGTGATCCAACACAGTTCTTCTAATGTTACTATATAACCTGTAATAATTCCTTTCTATATCCTTAAATATCAAATAGAAGGAATCTTCTTTATATCAGGTCAAATTGTTTAATACTGGCAGACATCCATTAGACATAAGTATTAGGCATAATTAAGTGTACTTACTGGCATAAGTATGCTTACACCCTCATCTGAAGGTGGAGGCTATTCCTTTTTCCTACTTCTTACCTTAATGCACAACAGCGGAGGGGGTACCTCTTAGTGCAGCTCCGTCCCCATGGCCACCGATCAGATGTAAGATAAACCAGGGTATTTTATGGTTGCCCATGAGCCCCCAGAAAAGAACAAGCCTCTGCTCCCACCGTAAGCATAGCCCTTCTCCCCTCAGGCGTTCAAGAACAGTCAAAATGCACCCAGGTGCACCACCACCACCACCCAATTGGTGGCCAGAGGGAATGAGTTCTACCTGGAACCCCCCCCCCATTGCTACTGTGCAACCAGCAAAAGGGAGCTACTGAATACCTCCTTGTACATTGCCCTGAAAAATAAACAGCAGGAGTCTAGTCATTACATACTCTGGGGGGTCTCAGGCAAAGTTTGTTCACATCATCAGCTTTTGTTAACTCATGATACCAGAAATTAAACTGGAAACCTTCTTCATACAAAACATGTGTTCTCCCACTGATATGTCATATCTGACCACTCTGTCTATAAATTTCAACACTTGAATAAAGCATGTAAATGACAAGAAATATCAATGGACATTTGGAGAAAAAGAGACTGGTGATAGGAAATGTTACAGTAAGAAAAAAGGGGTTAGTAAAACAGACTGAAGAGGAGAGTTGAGAAGGATGATGGAATAGTTGAACACTATACTTGCGTAAATATATGAAGTTAAATGGGACAAAAATATATGTGTGTAGTGTGTCATATGCCCATGCGACTGTTCATTTTTTCCCATTTTCATCTGATGGACAGCTTTTTCTTTTTTTCACCTGCAAGAGACATTCTTTTCTTTGAGAATGTGATACATACCTCCATTTTTGCAGAAAGGTATCAGCAAACATATAGAGATGTTCCCATATGTCAATATGTAAGCCCTATATCAATAAAGAGAGCCAGCATGGGGTAGCGGTTTGAGCACTGGATTACAACTCTGGGATGCAAAGTAGAAACTGTCAGGCTACAAAACTTGCGTAACAAATCACCTAGAATTGTGCATCAGGAAGTTCTGCAAAGGATCTCTCAGAGCATGCACTCTTTGGCTGGTTACCCTAATAATGAGTTGACTGACCAAACCCAAAGGATGCTCACCAATGGCTCTTCTTCACCTTGAAGAGAAGTAACTAGTGCAATGTCACAGGGTTCTGTCCTGGGCCCAGTGCTATTCAACATCTTTATCAATGATTTGGATGAGGGAATAGAGGGCATTCTTATCAAATTTGCAGATGACACCAAATTAGGAGAGGTAGCTAATACCCTAGAGGACATGATCTGAATTCAAAATAATCTTACCAGATTAAAATGCTGGGCCAATGCTGACAAAATGAATTTCAAAAGGGAGAAGTGTAAGGTACTACACCTGGGCATTAAAAATGAAATGCACAGATATAAGATGAGTGACACCTGGCTGGACCACAATACGTGTAAAAAGGATCTAGGAGTCTTAGTAGACCACAAGCTGAATATGAGTCCGCAGTGTAGTGTGGTTAGGGTTAAGAAGGGACATGATGGTCATGATTAAATATTTGAAGGGATGTCATATGGAAGATGGAGCAAGCCTGTTTTCTGCTGTTCCAGAGACCAGGACACTGAGCAATGGCTTCAGACTTCAGGAAAAGAGGTTCCTTCTAAATATTAGGAAGAACTTCCTGATGGTAAGAGCAGTTCGACAGTGGAATGCACTGCCTTGGAGTATGATGGAGTCTTTTTCTTTGGAGGTTTTTAAACAGAGGTTGGATGGTCATTTGTCAGGAATGATTTGATGGTATATTCCTGCATGGCAGGGGGTTGGACTCAATGACCCTTGTGGTCTCTTCCAACTCTATGGCCCTTTCCGCAGCTTACCTTTTTTCGGCGCTGCTGTGCGAGGATCACGTGAGCAGCTTTCAGCGAGAGGCTCTTGCGTCCCCGCTGCTTCAGCTCCACACGAGCTGCCTGCTTGCGACCAGGTAGCATGAGAGCCCCGCCTCTTTTTTCCGCAGCACAGCCTGGGAATTTCCCAGGCTGCTCTGGGGCAGGAAGCGTGACCACTGCAGCTCCAGAAGCTCCACACACACAGTAAGTGCACGTGGGGCCCTGGAGCAATGCGCAATTGCGCACCATTTTGGGCTGAAAGCCAAACATGAAAAAGTGCATGAGCGGCGCCTGCCAGACCCTGGAGCATCACGCGATTGTGAGTGCATCGTGCAGATTGCTCCTCACAATCACACGATGCTCCAAGTGCCCTTTCACATAGCAAATGCCATGCGAAAAGGGCTTATGATTCTATAATAATATTGCTGTTCAAAATTCTGTTGGCTTGTTTACTTCCATGTGTTTCTCTGCTGCCCATCCTATGACTACCCAAGAGACCCAGTGTGATGTAGTGGTTTGAACACTGGACTATGACTGTGGAGACCAGGGTTTGAATCCCTTCTTAGGCATGGAAACCCACTGGGTAACCCTGGGCAAATCACATTCTCCTAGCCTCAAAGGAAGGCAAAGGCAACCCCAGTCTGAACAAATCTGGCCAAGAAAAACCCATGATAGGTTTGCCTTTGAGTCACCATAAGTCAGAAACAACTTTAAGGCACACAACAATAACAGCAGCAGCAGGAGGTTAAAATAATCTCACTTTGACATCATTTGCTCAATTAGCAATTGCATGAATGGTTGCTGCTGTTATCATGTTAAGACTCTAAAATTTTGCATAATAGCTTACACCATGGGTTAATGTAAGTCAGAATCCTGGCAGAGTGTAAAAGGTTTAAACAGTCTATATCAGCGACAGTCCAATCATCACTGACAGAGCTGATTGGGAGGGCTGGTGCAAATTACTGGGGCCCAGCAGTCCAGACAAGGCCGTTGGATCCAGCCACATTGCATATGTGTTTGTCTATGGGGCAGGGCCACACCAGATTCATCCTTAGTTATGTATCCATGGTCAAATCCTATATTTGTTATGCAGTGAATCAAGAAAAATAGTGCCACCATGCAGAAAACAGACCAAGCCACAAATATTGGATATGCAGCAAAATGGCCTCAAATCCCGTACCAATTGGTGCTGGGGTCCATCTGTTGTAGGGGTGGCTGGCAGCTATTCTTCTTAGTCTGAGGCCCTTTCCGCACCTTACCTTTTTCCAGCACTGGGGTGCAAGGATCATGTGAGCAGCCTCCAGCAAGAGGCTCTCTCATCCCTGCTGCTTCAGCTCCATGCGAGCTGCCTGCTCGCGTGAGAGCCCCGCCTCTTCCTCTTCCTTCTGGAGTGCAGCCTGGGAGTTTCCCAGGCTGCACTGGGGCAGGAAATGCGACCGGCGTGGCTCCGGAGGCTCCACACGCCAGGTAAGTGTGCGCAGGGACTAGGAGCAGTGCATGATTGCGCTCTATTTTCAGCTTCCAGCTGAAAATGTAAAGGTGCATGATCAGCGCTGGCTGGCCCCTGGAGCGTCACGCAATTGTGAGTGTGTCGTGCAGATCACTCCTCACAATTGCTTGACGCTCCACGCACCCTTTCGCATGGCAAATGCCATGCGGAAAGGGCCTCACTTCTACAGGCTTGGGTGACTGAGGCAAGTAGCATGTGAGGCAGACCTATACAAAATCATCCTCAAATCTCCTGAAGGAGGGCCTGTCAAGAGAGTTCCAGACTCCTGCAAGGTCCTCTTTTTATGAGACTTAAGTCAGGCTTTACACAGGCTTGGCTCACATCTACTGGCCAGTCTTGAGCTGCCTTTGCAACAAAGAGGGCTGTGCCACATTGCTGCTTGGAAACCCTGGCAATCCTAGCTGCAGGGCAGGAAAAATATTAAGCAGGGTCTGAATCTACTTTTGGCAGCCCTGGTCAGATTCTTTGCCAATTTTACATGAAGACAATCTCCCATTGGTGTCAGTTAAGGCTTTCCTCCTGATACAAATAGCCTAAGGAAATAATGCAGAACCTCAGGTGTTAGAATTCTCCTATCTTCCAGTTAGAATTACCAGGGTGAAAACTGTAGATGGTTCCTGTATTTCTAATGGTTGTGTAGAAGAGGAAATTTTAGCAAGTGTCCCTGTGTAAATTTGGCCCTACACCTGCCGTGTACTCTGACAAAACAAAAACATATTCACACCATGTTTATTTGCATTTAATTTTTAGTTTGTTATTTTGTATACCTATCTTTCTCCCAGTGAAAAACCAAGGCAGCTCATCCAAATTCCATGAATGGTGCCATGTCTAATTTGGCTCTTTAAAATGGAGCTAACACATCTGTCTCTCCAGATTCATCCTTAGTTATGTATCTCTGATCATAAACCAGGACCTTCTGTGAGTGTACATTTTGGCAATCAGACAATCCAATAAAAGATATGATCATGTGTATATTGTTACCTCGAAACTCAGGTAAATAATTTATTCTGATAGAATCCATGTGAATGGAATGAAAAGTCATCATTAACTTTGTAGAATGGAGACATAGCAGGAGGCTTAAAATGCATCTTGCTTTAAGATGGTACACACATGTGTATTATGTTAGGCACTCACTTTAAAAAAAAAAAGAAAGAAAGAAAAACCAAACAGAGAGACTGCATGATCTTTTCCTCACAAAAGACAAATTGTTTTACAGTGGTGTTTGCCATCTGTCCTTTTTATAGGTACTTTAAAAAAATAAAAATAAAATAAAAATCTGTGAGCCAGTTCAACAAAATGTTTATCAAAGTGCTTTGACTAATTAGTGCAGTGGACTCAGGTTTCTTTCACATGACACAGTTATAGCATATTCCAATTTAACTGCCACAGCTGCAACCTATGGAATCCTAGGGTTTGTAGTTTGGTGAGGCACTAGAGGAGCCCTTTGGCTGAGAAACCTAATCCTTCTCCCCCCAAAAAATGCTGAAAATCCCAGGATTCTACAGATCCTGGGACTCCATGACACTAAAGTGGAACTGTAGTGTTGTCATTGTGTCATGTGAAAGGGCCATCGATCAACATCTCATCCCTCATTACAATGACATCTCTTTATCCTTTCAAAGAATACAGGACTTCTTCCAGGTATACATGGATCTTCCATTAGGCCAGCAGCGGGCAATTGTATTGGGGCCAGGGTCTATTTCCCTCACCAAGGAATCTCTGAAGACAACACAAATGGTCAGAAATGAAACACACCACCCACGCGTGCACACGCATACACACACACAGAGTCCTGGAAGTGGCTGAAGTCCACTTCTAGTATTGAAAACCTGGTGTTGTTTGGTGTTAGACGATGCTGGGAGCCCTACAACCTATTTAAAAGGTTACACCTCTCCATGTTTGGCCAAAAAAGGAATGTCTGGGGAATGTGGAGGGGCTGAGGGTTACAAAAACAGCCTTGGGGTTGGTGTGTGGCCCCAGGACTGCACTGTTCCCTGGACTGAATATCAGTCACAGCTACTGGATCAAAACCAGTGGGTGCTGACTTCCATTCCTTACACTACCCTGCAGTCAAGGTAAATGTCAAGGGCTTCTTTGCACTTGGTGAAGAAATCGCCCCGTTCTGGTACTCACTGGACTGGAGTGCTCCCTTGGAGGATCCAGGCTGATCCGGAGCAGTGCATGGCCGCGCTACACACTGCTCTGGGGACGAAAATGGTGGTTTCCGGTTGGTGGAGGTTCTCCACCAACCGGTGAAGCTCGCCAGCCTATAGCCCGCCCCCGGAAGATCATAGAATCATAGAATCATAGAAATGTAGAGTTGGAAGAGACCACACGGGCCATCCAGTCCAACCCCCTGCCATGCAGGAACACCCTCAAAGCACTCCCAACAGATGGCCATCTAGCCTCTGCTTAAAAACCTCCAAGGAAGGAGACTCCACTACACTCCAAGGCAGCATATTCCACTGCCGGACAGCCCTGACCGTCAGGAAGTTCTTCCTGAGGTTCAGGTGGAATCTCCTTTCCTGCAGCTTGAATCCATTGCTCCTTGTCCTGGTCTCTGGAGCAGCAGAAAACAAGCCCACTCCTTCCTCTACATGACATCCCTTCAAATATTTAAACGTGGCTATCACGTCCCCTCTTAACCTTCTCTTCTGCAGACTAAACATACCCAGCTCTCTAAGTCTATCCTCATAGGGCATGGCTTCCAGGCTTCTCACCATTTTGGTTGCCCTCCTCTGGACTTGCTCCAGCTTGACCATGTCCTTCTTGAATTGGGGTGCCCAGAACTGGACACAGTATTCAAGATGAGATCTAACCAAGGCAGAGTAGAGTGGTACCAGTACCTCCCTTGATCTAGACACCATACTCCTATTGATGCAGCCGAGAATTGCATTGGCTTTCTTGGCTGCCGCATCACATTGCTGACTCATGTTCAGCTTGTGGTCTATGAAGACTCCTAGATCCCTTTCATATGTACTGCTATCCAGCCACGTATCCCCCATCCTATATTTCTGTATTCCATTTTTTCTACCTAAGTGTAGGACCTTACACTTCTCTCTGTTGAATTTCATTTTGTTAGCCTTGGCCCAGCTCTCCAATCTATCCAGGTCAATTTGAATTTTGATCCTGTCCTCTGGCATATTAGCAACCCCTCCCAATTTGGTGTCATCTGCAAATTTGATGAGCATACTCTCTATTCCTTCATCCAAGTCGTTGATAAAAGTATTGAACAGCACTGGACCCAGGACAGAACCCTGTGGCACCCCGCTAGTCACTTCTCTCCAGGATGAAAAGCACCCATTCGTGATCACCCTTTGGGTATGGTTGGTCAACCAATTACATATCCAACTAACAGTAGCCCTGTCCAGTGCACATTTTACCAGCTTCATTGCAAGAATGTCATGGGGAACTTTCTCAAAGGCCTTACTGAAATCGAGGTATGCTACATCCACAGTATTCCCTCCATCTATCAAGCTAGTAACTCTATCATAAAAAGAGATAAGATTAGTCTGGCATGACTTATTTTTGAGAAATCCATGTTGACTTCTCATGATTACCGCGTTGCTTTCTAAGTGATTAGAAACTGACTGCTTAATGATCTGCTCCAGGATCTTTCCAGGTACTGCTGTCAGGCTGACTGGGCGATAATTATTTGGGTCTTCTTTTTTTCCCTTCTTGAAGATGGGGACAACATTTGCTCTCTTCCAGTCTGCTGGAACTTCTCCTGTCCT
Organism: Iguana delicatissima; assembly: GCA_948472985.1. Taxonomy (NCBI): domain Eukaryota; kingdom Metazoa; phylum Chordata; class Lepidosauria; order Squamata; family Iguanidae; genus Iguana; species Iguana delicatissima. Next base: position 465,014 of record CAOKZL010000187.1, on the reverse strand, counting down.
CCAAGATTTCTCAAAGATTATAGCAAGCAGTTTCGAAATGACCTCTGCCAGCTCTTTTAATATCCTACAATGCAATTCATCTGGCCCTGGAGACTTGAATTCATCCAGTGTGGCCAGGTATTCCTGTACCACCCCTCTACCTATTATGTGCCTCATTTCCCCCGCTTCCTCACCTGCTCCCCAACCGCCAGGTTGAGTGCTTGTATCCTTCTGGGAAAAAACTGAGGCAAAGAAGGTGTTAAATAGTTCTGCCTTTTCTCTTCCCCCTGTGAGTAATTCGCCATCTTCTCTGCGCAGCAACCCTATTGTCTCCTTCTTTTTCCTTTTGCTGCAGACATATTTTAAAAAGCCCTTTTTATTGTTTTTAATGTCTCTGGCCAGCCTAAGTTTGTTCTGTGCTTTAGCCTTTCTGACCTCCTCCTTACATCTCGGGGCTACTTGCTTAAATTCTTCTTTGGTGGTTTCCCCCTTCTTCCATTTCCTATACATGTTTCTCTTAACACTTAGCTCAGCTGAGAGTTCTTTAGTCAGCCATTCTGGTTTCTTCACATGCCTTCCATTTTTCCTCCTTACTGGCACAGTTTTAGACTGTGCCTTCAGTATCTCCTTTTTAAGGAACTCCCATGCCTCCTGAACTCCTTTCCCTTTCACTATTCTTGACCACGGAATTCCAGCCAGCAGCTCCCTAAGTTTGCAGAAGTCTGCTTTTTTAAAATCTAAGATGAGTGTCTGACTACACTTATCTTCACCTGCAGGCGCTGGTGCGAGCTTGCAAATCTACACCGGAGCGCAGCCACGGAGTGGGGTGCGCCACACTGTTGAAAGACCTGTTTTAAGCGGTCTTTCAATAGCACGGCGAGCAACCACTTCTGCTCATTCCAGAGCGGGCTGAAGTCCGGAACTACAGAAAGTAGTCCAGACCCAGTCCGCCCACAAGTGCAAACGTCCTCGCTGGAGGACGCTCTGCCCCATTGCAAAAACAAAGTGCGGAAAAGGCCTTTATCTCTCGTGTCTGTATGAGAATTACTGCTAGAGTTCAACAGGCAACAAGCTGGATTTCTTTTAGCCTGCAGGACACTACGTAGATCCCATTTTAATGTCTGACCCTGGGCAACCAAGTCCCCAAGTCGGTTGGGAGTTTCCAACCAATATGAACAGGCATGAACAGCAAGATGATGCTAGAAAATGAAAACCCCATTTACATGTGATGACCAACAAAATCATCCTATCTTGCAAGTCATCCTATCTCAATGCCTCCAGCATTTCACTGATGAAAGCCAGTACATGTGTAGCCAAACAGAATGTGTTCAATCTGGCAAATGTTGCTTATGAAGAAGAATACGCAAGCTAGGAGAGGCCACACAATTTACTTTTTCCTCAACCTACTGTGAAGGGCAAGATTTTGCCCCCTCTTCTTCTCTTAAATCAAATATGAATTAAGTGCAAACCAGTTCTGTACTTTGAACTCAGTTTGCAGCAATTGAAGTAAGCTGAGGGGAAAGGGTGAAAGTGAGAGAAGGAGAGAGAAACTGAGACATTTTAAAAGCAGCTTAAAAAGTGAGAAGGGAGAGAATTAATTGGTACTGTGTCTTTCAAATCAGAACCATTGGAGAGTGTGCATCTTTCTACTAGCCCCATTCAGGGTTAATTAAATGTGAAGTGGAGAATTAACTAACCCCCACCCATGACTGTCTTGCTCATGTAAAAAGTGACAGAACTGAAACAGAATCTCTTTTAGAAAACAAGGCTCTCTGCGCAATTGAGAACCCTGAGAAAGTCAGGGTTTCAGAAATCAAAATTGTGTGTAGAGCTTCCAGGTGTACAAAGGGACCTCTCCTTTAGATTTAAGACTTTTTACATGGGGAAAGCTACAATGGAGGAGGCAAGATGAGCACAATCTGCTTTTCTGTGCTTAATTCCTTTAGTTTCTACATGGCAAATCTTCGTCCCACCCCACCTTCCACCTTTGGGATGAAGGGAAGAAATTTTTTAATATTTTTTTAAAAAGAAAGAAAATAGCTTTTAGACTACTTTCAAAGTAATGTTTTTCATCATAAATTCTCCCTATCCCTTTACCCACCCACTACTCTTACTAATGTTGTTGTATATTTATTACCGCATACCCACCAACTTTCTTGGTTTCGTAGAGACAGTCACAATTAATCCTCTGTCATCCCACATTTTAGCTGCCTTCAAAATATCCTAGTTTCTCTGTCACCCTCCTACTTTTCCCCTTTGTCTTCTGCAGGGAGGAGTGGAGAGCAAGGTGCAGAATCTTATTCTTCCCAGTAGGCTCAAGCAAAAGCAAACTACTCCAGCTCCTCTGGCTGGTGTGTCACTCTTCATTAATAATTTGTGTCTTTCATTGTTAATTTGCCACTTTGATCACAGTCTGATGGTGCTTAGCCATAGATGTCTCAGTTTGTTGGAGTATTACCAGCACAAAGTTGGCTTAAGACATTTCCACTCTACACTATTTATAGTTCTATTATTCCACATTCAACATCCTGTGGAATCTTTGGACTTGCAGTTTAGGGGGGACATTTAGAATTCTCACTCAGACAGCTCTTTGGCTTCAGTGAACTACAAACCCTAGAATTCCACAGGATGTTGGAAGTGAAATAATAGCACTGCAACAGTGTAGTGCAGAAATGGCCATGGTTTATCCATGCTGCGAGGGTCACAGCAGCCACCTACCACTCATTCTCTTAGATACAAATAAGGAGAACACAGGAATGTATTTATACCATAGGATGATACCGAGTGACCCATGGAACTCTTGATGAAGCAAATCCATATGCAATGGTTTTTGAAACTGATGCTCAAGAATGCTATTAAATTCACCACACTGTTGAAGTTTTTAAAAAATGTTTGAGAGCACAACAGAAGGAAGGAAGGAAGGAAGGAAGGAAGGAAGGAAGGAAGGAAGTGGGGAGTGAAACCGGGAGGGAGGGAGGGAACACACAAGCAAACAAGCAAGCAAGCAGCTGAAGAAGAGACACAAGTAAAGCAAAGCTAATTGTTGTATATAGAAAGAAAAAAGATAGGAAAAATAATTTTGAAGAAAGGATCAGTGTTCTGGAAAAAAAAAAACATTTCTTCTTAAATTATTTTGTATCATTCAGAGCATTATTTCCTTTCAGGATGTTGGGTCTCTCCCTTAGGCTGTTTGACATGCTTCTTGTGGGTTCACAGTGTATATCTAGACTGAAGGCTGTTTTAGACACCACAAATAGAGAAATTCTTCAAAATGAAGTACCCCACACCAGTAAAGTTGCCCTGCTGATTTTTCTAACAAAAACATTATACATGGATGGGGGTATTAGTATTTTGTTCTGTATTTCTCTACTGTATATCACCTGAATTGTTATCTCTGGAAACTGACAACACCTTTTGCATTAAATGAGACTTCATCTGTAAGTCCACTGGTTCCTCCATTCTGCACACTAGAAAAACAACACCTTCATACACAATTTAGAAATGGCATATCATTATTCTTGACATATACATACACATACATACAAGAATAACCTCTTTCAAAACAGTTTATCTTTGATAACCACAAACTTTCTGACATAACCATTAGGGTGACCCAAGATACCTTCCTGCTTCAAGCATCTCCTCCAAGTCAAGGTCCATATATCCAAAGAAAGCCTCTGAAAGTGTGTCATATGAAAGATGAGAGGCAGCATGGTGTAGTGGTTTGTAGGTTGGTCTACAAAGCTGGAGACCAGGGTGCGCTTCCTCGTTCAGCCGTGGAAACCCACTGGGCAACCTGGGATGCATCACAAACTCTCAGCCCCAGAAAACCCTATGATAGGTTTGTCTTAGGGTCTTCATAAGTCAGAACACCACAACAACCACAACCACAATAACATATGGAAGATGGGACAAACTTGTTTTCTGCTGCTCCAGAAACTGGGACTCTAGGAACAACAGATTCAAACTACAGGAAAAGAAATTCCACCTAAACATTAGGAAGAACTTCTTGACAATAAGAGCAGTTTGACAGTGGATTATGCTACCTCAGAGTGTGGTGGAGTCTCCTTCTTTGAACATTTTGAAACAGAAGCTGGATGGCCATCTGTTGAGAGTGTTTTCATTGTGTGTTCACGCATGGCAAGGGTTACACTGGATCGCCCTTGTGGATTCTTTGGACTCTATAATTCTATGCCAAGTTCTCTTGGTAATCTGAGGCAGAAAATCACATATATCCCTTTCTCTGGTAGCAAAACAACAACAGATTAAATAATTCACAATATGCTGTCCTTTAAGGACACCTAAACTGCTGCCTCAAGTGCCACCTCTCTCTGCATAATGGTAAGTCCAGCCCTGACAACTATCAGATTTGGGAATTTTAGAAGGAAGAGACAATTTCCAGGTCTATAGACCCTAAAATCTCATCCACAATCTAGAAAACAACACTTAATTTCTGTCTAGGCTTAATGAAAAATCTTTTCCATACATCACCCTCTTCACACTTAGGGCCCTTTCACTCTCCTGAATTTTCTTCAAGATGCCACCTTGACTCCCAGCATTTATTTGAATATTGTGAATGGTAGAAACTGGATTGTGTTTCTGAGTAGTGTTCAGTGTACTGCTCTTTGGTCACTGATATTCAGGTACGGATGCACACAATTTAAAGATTTCTCAGGACTAACCCAAGATATTTTATTGCCTCACACACACACACACACACACAGAATATTATGGCCACTCCTTCATATCTATTCCATATACAGATGCTGACTGAGGGCCTGTGTTACCCTGTGACTTGGGGGTCCCGGGAGAGGCGCCCAAACAACCAAATAAACACAAACAAGATGGGGAAATTAGCTGGAGCACTCTCTTGGCTAACGAGAGGCAGGGTAACTTAGCGGGGATCTTTTACCCTGTGTACACAGCGTGGGGTCAGTGAGCGGACAAAACAGTTCAAACTAGCAATAAGATTTATTAAACAATTATTAAGAAAACACTACCTCACTACTAAATAAGAAATGGAAAAGAGAGTTTTGGGGAATGAGTGATACGCCACCTTTCTCGTTGTCCTGAAGAAAGCCAATTGGAGAGAAGGAAACCCGGCACGGCGGCCAAGGGGAGCTTGCAGAACGAAGCGGCAGCAAGGTGGGATGGAAGTTCAAAGAAGTCCAAGCGTTCCAGCGAGAGATCCGAGGAGCTCTCGGAACTGGGGGTTTTTATAGGGGAAGGAATGACCGTAGGCTAGTTTGGTCTTGGGCGAAAACAATGAGTTTTGGGCTGGAGACAATGTCTCCGAAAGGTCAGAATTTACATGATTGAGTTATGGACCGAACTGACAATAGTATGGCCAGTACGGTATGTAGATGCGGCTAGCCGAGCAGTTAAGCACTTAGCTCGCCAGGGTGCCCTCTCGGGGCAGAGGTCTCTTTGTTTTAATACACGTCTGTAATGAAAGTGTTTGTTTCGGGAGGTCCCCTAAAGCAGATCTGACAGTTTCTGGCTTGCTTAGGTGTAAACAGATGTGACTCAGCAGATAATAGCCATGCCTAGCTTCGCGCTTGTTCGGTGGCCTCACAAGCACTTGGCTGGTGGCAGAGCAGGGCCGAATTATGATATCAAAATGACATCTAAAGGTTACCAAAGGCCAGGCCAGTTCACGGTGGTAACACCTGTACACCCTACACTGTTTCATATGGCAAGGATTTAACATCTGTGAGGATATTCATGACTTAGAAGAAGAAGAAGAGGTTGAGAGTCTTTGAGTGAAGGAAGGAAGGAAGGAAGGAAGGAAGGAAGGAAGGAAGGAAGGAAGGAAGGAAGGAAGGACGAACAGTGACCTCATTGTAGACGTCAGTGATAGGGCCTCCAGCCAGACTAAAGATTTAGATGATGCCTTCCTAAAACAAATGACCAAATACTCAAAAAGAAGAGATATAGTAGTAATGGGGGACTTCAACCACCCTGATGTTTGTTGAAAGTCACACTCTGCTAAGAGTGTAAGGTCCAACAAATTCCTCACTAGCCTTGCAGACAATTTCATTGTACAGAATGTAGAGGAAGCAACAAGGGGATCTGCTATTTTGGATTTAATTCTAACCAACAGAGATTGATTGGTCAATGAGGTAGAAACAGTGAGATCCTTGGGTGAGAGTAACCATATTGTCTTGGGGACAGACGAAAAGGAAAGGCAAACATAGTCACACATACACATGCAAACACATACACAGGACTTCAAGTAAGCTGGGGAAAACAGTGGGTGAGATTCCATGGTCTGAAATGCTCAAAGGGGGTACATGGTTCATGAAGTTTCTTAAATGTGAGATAGTGAAGGCATAGTTGCAAACAATTCAAATAAGGGAGAAAAGTGAGAGGGGTGGATGTACAAAGAACTTTCAGATGACCTGAGATTTATGTAAGAGACATGTATAAGAAAAAGATGAAGAGGAAAACCATCAAAGAGGAATCCAAATAAATTGTCAGTACTTCTAGGGAGAAAGTCAGATAAAGTAAAGCTTGGAATGAGGCCAGACTCACTGGAAAGGTTAGAAATAATATAATCACCTTTTTAATGTTTTTTTTAACTATGTTCAGAGCAAGATGAAGAATAAGAAAATGTTAAGGCCATCATGTAGAGAAGTTAATTTACATTGCAAGTATAACTTAGCGAAGAGAGCTTCAGTTCATTCACAGCGTAACTACAGTTTTTTTGTTCCTTTTATACTTGGAGGTGTGGTTTCACAGAGTGATGTAGGGTGAATATCACATGGTACAAGGACTGGCTTGTGCTATTCTTTGTGTTTCTGCACTTTAAAAGCAGTTGAAAATAGTGTGTTAGTTTCTTAAGAGAATAGAAGTAAAAGGTTATTTTTAATTGTAGCTATAGCTGTATGCTGCTTTGGCAGATGGAACTAAAACTCATAAAAAACAATTATAACTGTAATTATAAATGTAACTGTAACTCTGAAGAACAATGCAAGCATCCCTTGTTTTTCAACTGTCCGGTTTTGACAATCCACTCTTTTGACAATAAACAGAATTACTTCTCTCCTCCATTGCATCCAGCCTGCCCCTCTCAAAATCTCACCCAGTCAGAAATGTGTTTACAGAAAAGGAGGAGGAGGAGTGGATCATTGTTGTAAGCTTTGTGCAGAAGATTTTTTTTTAGAAGTTTCTTTCTTCTTTATCCCACCCACCCCTTGTCCATCACTTGCTCCTTCTCTTCTCTCATCCCATGCATTCTAACTGCACACGTAAATTTCTCACACTCATTCCTGCTGCCCCAGCCATCTTAGAGACTGGGTTCTGCATTTCAGCAATCTGTGGGTTTGACAGTGCTCTTGCCCCTAACCTCTCAAATAAACAGGGAACACATGTATATCCCATCCCGTTATTTTCTAACTAAATAACTAAAATCTCATCCAAAAAAGAAAAAAAGTATCTGGAAGTATCAAGAGTGTTCAGTTCTATTTGTTTTGATTTTAGCTGCATATTCTCAGGTTTTTATTCAAACCCTTTCCTGAAATATCCCAGATTTCCCTCACTCTCTCTTCCTTGTGTCCTTCCTCGTCCCCCTCCCACTGATCATGTGTCACCACTCAGCTCAGGCAACATGGCAGAAATTGATTTTCAGTGATTTCCACTGAGCTGCCTTTATTATTCATCATTATTCAGGAGTTATAGTCAAAGTGCTAATGTGCTTTAGCAATATTACACTACTTAAATGTCAGGATCATTTTGTTTTGGTACAAACATTCATCTTTCTCTCACTTGCTCTCTGTTGAATTTGTGTCCTGGAAACAATAGTGCTGTTTACTGGTGGTAGCCATCTTAGCTAGTTCCAGAGTACAGTAGGACTCCCATATCCGTGGATTCATGATCCATGGATTCAGTTATCCGAGGTTGGCAGGGATTGGGCGCGGGCGGGTGGCAGGAGGTGGTGAGGAGTGCAATTCCGCACTCCTCGCTGTCTTCGTGCCAGCTGCTGCCACGATTGGGCCCAGGACCAGTGGCTAGAGGTGGGAAAATAGCTCTGCTGCCACAATCAGGGCCGGGGCCAGCAGCAGGAGGTGAGAAAACAGCAGGGAGCATGAGATCGCACTCCTCACTGTTTTCCCACATCCTGCTGCCGGCTCTGGGCCTGACCGCAGCAGCCGCTGGCGGAAAACAGTGGGGAGCACAGGATCCCGCTCCCCTGCTGTTTTCCTGCCTGCGGCTGCCACGATCGGGCCCAGGATAGGCAGTGGGACAGGGCGTTTGGTACTGTCTGCGGATTTCAGTATCCACAGATGGTGGAACCAATCCCCCATGGATACGGGGGTCCTACTGTAACATAGACTGCCAAGCAGAGATGCATTTCATTTCAGAAAATATGGGGTTAATTTAAACTTACCTGGAAATTAGGAATGAAAAGTCTTTAATAATGCCAGGAATTCCCAGGAAATCTTTTCAGCTGAACAAAACATCATGTAGATCTGCAAAATCAGTTTATACAGGAACAAAACCTGGGACTTCCAAATAATTTTTTTCTCATCCGAGGGGCTCTAACAGGATTTTCTACCATCTAACAACAATCCTGCATGCTATGGCAGACTGAATGTAAATGTCCTGGAAAAGGCCAACCTGTTACAATAAAGCATAGGTTAGAATTTGGTTTGCATGTGCATATCCCTCCCTGTCCTCTGCATTCCACTGGCTAATCTAGGAAGATGGAAGATGAGAACTCTAAACACTTTTGAAAACAAAGTATCACAGAACTTTCATATCAATCCTGCTAAACACAAAATTTTCAGAGGAGAAAGTTGAATGTGCTTCAGCCATTCAGCATTCATTCTTCAAGTACTGTGAAATCAAGCAGTGAGAAATCAAATAATGCATTTGTGCAATACAATCCCAGATCATTGGGTCATATCACTGAATGAAGCCAAACTGATATATGTGTTTGTTATGATTGACCTGTGCTAGAACCTACTTCCCCCTTGGAATCTTAATTGATCATTTCTTTGCAAAACTGGATTGTGGATTGTTATGTCTGACAGAGATATATGGCTTCTGTCCACAAGTGGGACATGACTGGCATGAGATCTCACCTGTGTGGATTTAGAGATCAGAATGATGCATACAGTTTCTCTGCGCTAATTGCTCTACTCTAGCCAACCAGCTGAGACCTGGGAAACAGCGCTTCTGTGCCTGTATAATAGCTGGAGCCACATCTCTTCTCCCTTGTGTTTTCATATAAATGCACAGGACCCCTGAAAGAATAAAGGATGGCAATCATAGAAATTTCCTTTAACTCCACAGTCTGTTTTTCATTGTTGAAGCCATTCATCTAATAAGAAGACTGCAAGTTCAGCCTTTGGACTAGACAGAGTGAGGGAGCTGCCTCTGGCAGCTGGTTTGCAGTGGCATGAAAAGGGCAGCAAACTGTATTATTATTGTTGTTATTGGTTTCACAATTTTTACTATTATTATTATTATTGATATTTAATATATTATTACTAATAATAAAGTGTCAAAATAACTTGAGCAATCTTACATGCGATGCCCTTTGTCTTGGGAAAGGTGTGTGTGTATCATTTTCTGCCCTGACCTAGCAAAGAATACTTAGGCCAGCCATGGGAAAATTCTGATTAAAATATGATTATTATATTAACAGTGTTTAAACCTGTGATGAACAAATCACAGAAGTCTATGGATTAATCACACCTGCCACCATAGATTCTGAAAGTTGTAATGAATATTTTTAGACAGAACTAAAACTTCAACACAGGTTTCAGAGAAAAAGCTCAAGCAACTCGGATCAATTTCTTATCTTTAATTCGCTCCCCAGGTTTCTAGAACAGAGTTTAAACAAGGATTTGCACCTAGAGAAGGCTGCACATGAGTCCTGTCCCTGCTTTGATGTAAACCCTGTGCAAAATGAGGCATTTAATTAATGTTAAATGTGCATAGAATTTATCTGGTCAATGAAACGTATGATAACCACATTAACACCAGATCAGGTCAGCATGTTTATTGTCATTGTAATGAATACCAAGGCAAATAAATTTGTTGAGTTGTCACTTAGAACAATGTGATTACAATAATTTCAGTGGGGTAAAGCATTCTGAAATCATTAGAGCTTACAGTTGCTGCATTTTGACTGGATCATAGAAAATAAGAGAACACATTTTTAACACAAATTCTACTTGTTATGTTTCTATGACAGACAGATGAAAGAAAGATAATAAAAATTATAATGATAAATATTTCTCATATTTCTTTCCTAACTATGGCCATGATCCAGCCAAAATGAACAGACTTGAGCCCTATTGATTTCGTCATATTTGAATCCCTTCCTCTGAACTTGGTGAGACTTTTTAAAAAGTGCTTGACTTGGGATGGATTATGCTTAGTCGTTTGGGGTTGTTGGTTTTTGGGTTTTTTTTACAACATCCTTCTGATGAAAAAGGAAAGCATACCAGTTAACAACATCCACATTATCCACTACTTTGACCCAAGGAAACACCTAAGCAAATAATTGGGAAGCGTCCCATGGCAATCCATCAATTTCATACAGCCAAAAACTCTATGGAGTTGAGGGGGAGTAAAGCTATATTATACCAAACGTATTAATAACACTAAAAAGGCATTCAAAATAGTGCTGAAAGCCAGCGTCGCATTAAGTCAGAGTGGAGCCAAGAACAGAAGTGCTATGCCCAATGTTCCTTGCATAGCCTGAAGCAAACTTTTCCAAGAGTCAAATGCTCGCATTTTCCTTGTTAAAGGAATGCCCCTGAACTAAGCTTTTCCTTGTGGGAAAAAAAAAAAAGAGAGAGAGCAAGAGCCCTTATTGAAAAGATTATCTTTGCCATTAATAATCCCCATGTAACAGTTCCTTATTAGTAAACCCCATGGCAAAACCTGACATATTTACTGCTTGCAGTAAACTTTATGTATCTGCAACAATATTCATAATCAAGAGCCGGTGACCACAGCAAATCGTTCGAGCCTTGCAAATGATCAAGTGAAAGCTTAATTGTACTGAAAAGACCAGCGTTCTGACAAGTCAGAAACCTTTTCCGCACACACTCCGCTCCACAAAAAGAGATCTTTCCCTCAGATGAAAAAAGTATGTTGGAAGAATTGGAAACATAAGAATACATATTTTAAGGGAGAAAAAAAATTCCAAAACCCAACCACCCTGATATCACAGGCTGAGTTGAAACAGAAACTTGATCTTGTACATGGAATGGGCAACATTTGGGTCTGTTTTATGTGAATTGCTCCAAGCTGTTTTGGTTAGACATGTATAGATTTTAAGGTAAGGCATACCATATAGGCAGTCTAAGTCACATACACTTTTGGAATACAGTTCTCCATTACTTTTCATCTACCAAAGGTAGGGTCCAACCTTTCCGTTTTTCATGGGGTAAGTTCACTGCCTTTTAACATGGAACTGCAATGGGCACTCGGCATATTGTTTATTTCATAATTTTTTCATTACTCTAGATTGCATGTATCCTGCCACTTTATTTTCTACTCTACCCTTTCTTTCATTTGGGAAAAAAAACAAAGCAGCAATTATTTTGCTTTGGGTCTCTTTCATTTTTCTCTATTTCTCCCTTTGAAAGATGACATAGAAATTCAGTATATTTTTTCCTGACTTTTTTAAAAAGCACAGTTCAGAACAATATTTGTAGGGAAAAAAAGTACTAGGGTGAAATATCTCATCTGTTTCATTGTGGTTTGGTCTCAATTGCTCAAGGAATTGGTGCCACTGAAATTTTATTCAAATATGATTCAAATGTGATTCTGTCACTTTTAGGGTATTTAATTCACATAATGAATACTGTTCTTAAAAGATGAGGTATCATTGGGTTTTCAGTTCAAGTACTTAAATAATGAATATATTAAAACCATGATCTTTGGAGAGTAAAAATGCAACCTTTAAAAATGTAAGCAGAAAGTTTCACATTCCTGGGAGAAGCAATCCAATATTCTTACTAATATAGGGAGTAATATCAAATTTAAATGGCTGTAATTTAAGGATAGCCACAGTTTCAGTCAATGCCTTCAGTAAATTTTGCTAGCTTTGAACTGGTAACAGGAGAAAAATAATGGTTAAATTATTTACTTAATTCTGTGTGTATATATTATAGTATTATACAGACACACACACACACATACCTGCACACAACCACCTACACATGATGCTGTAATATGTGACAACATTTTTAGGAGAGTTTGCAGTTTTTTAAAAATTCATTTTGTTATTAACCATCCCCTTTGCTGTGTCTGTGTGTGCATGTGTATGTGTTCAGATGTCTAGATACAGATAATGCTGACCTTTGTATTTATCCCTTCACTTCTCAGACATTTACTCCTGTTTCCCAATTCTGTGTGGGATAATCTGCACATTGACATTTTTGAGAAATATTTCAAGTATAAGTGCATGATACTGTATGGCACTGAAATGCATATAAATAAGTATGAAGCATCAAGTCATACTTTATGTTTGTCATTTGTACTTTTTCTCCTTTTCATTTTTATCAAGGTCAGAATTGTTGCTGTTCTACTTTTTCTCCCTGTACTGTTAAAATAAATTGGTTCCTTTTGGTGGCTTCCACTCTTCCTGCTTTTCCCCAGACTTTCTTCTGCATTGCCAATGTTGGTTTCTCACCCTACTTTTTGTATTTTTCATATTTTCATCAATAAGAGAGGGTTTTCTTTTTCTGTTTAATAAGCATACAATATTGAGTAGCCAAAATTGTGTAAATGATCAAAACAGAGGATTCTGTGCAATGTGCCTTTTAAAAGTCCTCAGTAGCACACATTTTTTTAAAAAAAAATTAAATGCTCAAAGTAACTTCAGCATAACACTTTTCCATTTAAATAACTACAAAGTTGAAGTATTGGATGTCTTTGGAAGCTGTGACATCTATACTAAAGATACATATGTAAGCTTTATATAAGCATCATGAGTATACAGAATACAAAAAGTCTCATTCTTCATAATATTTTGGAATATAAATTTGTTGTTTCTGCAAGATGGTTTGCTTGTCTGTATGTGTAGTTACACACCCTTAAGACAGGTTATTAAAATGCTTAGTGCTGGCTTCTAGGAAGGGGGGGAGCTTTTATATCCTAGCCTAAGGACAAAGGGAGTTCTTAATAATAAGCAAAGGGAAAATTTTAAAATGTTTTCTTTAAATTAAAAATCAAACAGAATTCTTTTAATGAATATCCAAAGTTAGGAAAGTAACTTCGGCTTTGGCTTGGGCTTTGCTGTGACTCTAAGAAAATTTACTTTGTGGTTTTTCCTGCGAGATCAAAAGAATCTAATTAACTTTTCTATAAGGTAAACAAACTTGAAACTTGAAATATCCTCCTGAATTATCTGGGCAGTGGAGTCAGGGCCTCCGTGTGTTGTGTCTTTTGCTTTTTATATCACAGACATTTTTCCATCCTGTGCTGGAAAAGAGACCCTATATTTTTGGACATAGGAGGAGGGCAATATTTTGAGCTGTGGCTGTTTTATAACCAATGAAATATTTAAATGAAATAGCTGCAAAACTGCCAAGCTGAAACCATTTGGAAGATTAATAGAGTATTGTTCTGTTAAGACGGATTCATTCCCCTAAATCCACTTTAAGTGGAGCCTCTTTAAGACAGAAACATGCAACTGGGAGTGTGGGAAAGTTGGATGTTCAGAGGAAGAGGCGGTGGCAGGGGGAACGAGATAAGGGACATCTCAATGAACCCCAGGTGCTGAGAGGCCAGATTAATATGGGGGAGCCCAGCAACAGTCTTATGTATTCTTTCTAGCCAGCTAAATTTATTTGAAGAGCGGGCAGGGGGAGGATGGACTGGATGCTAATTTAATTTCTCCCAATTTCAATGGAGCTTCTCAAAAATTTCATATCAACTCTTTGTTTGTTTCCTGGACTTATGCATTATTTAGGACATATTCAGTTTCACCTAGCCCATCTTCAGATTCAAAGTCCTTATGCTTTAAGTCTTCCAGTGAGAGAGACTGAGATAGTTCACAGAATGAACCATTCTCAGGAATGAGAAGCAGGCATAAAGCAGTGGAAAAGATATTGACTGAAAGGAGAAACTGGTTCATAGCAGAATAGTCATGTGAATCAGTCCGAGGTTCTTTATTCCACTCTGAGGGGGCAGCACACATAATTCTGAAGGTAGAAGTGCATGGGACAAAAAACAATGGATCCTTAAATTTTTAGCAGAGGGTTTTGGAACTGTGGAGCAGAGCCGTGTGTGTGTGTTTAGTCCTTTCCCCAACCCTCTACTTCTCCAGTTTGTATCAGCACCACTGCCACCCAGTCATTATTTTATCCCAGTGGAAGTCCAAACGCATCTTTAGATGCAAAGATATATTTGCAATCCTGGTCAGAAGACAATGAATGAGTAGAATGGCTATGATCCAGAAGCAGCCAGCAGGAAAACTGGCTAGGTATCCCCCTTCTCCCACCATCTCTCCATCTCTCCATCTCAAATCCTGGCATTACTTTGTCGTAGGAAGAGCAGTCCATAAGGCTTTTGTTGCACACATGTTGTGCAATATGTAGCTATATTTCTTAAGTTAAGAAGAAGCTGCCATGGCTCACTGATAGAGCATATGCTTTGCACAGAGAATGTCTCAGATACAACCCTCAGCATCTTCAAGAAGACTGGGAAAGACTCCTGATTGAAACAATAAAGAGCTGCTGCCAGTCAGTGTAGGTAATACTTAGCCAGAGATAGTTCAATAGTCTAAACTCAGTACAGGTGAGATTTCTGTGTTCCTAATGCAACCCCTAATGCAAGACAGGAATGATTAATACAGTGCTACAATGGCAAGACTATTTCAAATGTAGGGATGATTTTACATTTATATCAGATGTGGGCCCAGATTCAAAGAATGCTCTGAAGTCCTGTTACTCCAAGAATTCTTTAGTTTGTGTTTTTAAAACAATAGCCATCATACCACTGGCAACCTCCTCTGGAAAGTAAAGGAACTTGACTATATCAGTGTTGTGATAGAAGATTCTGCTGTTTAAAAAGAAATTAAAATGATACTAGACATCAATGAGACGTTGGGTATATATTTGAATTTACTCTTTGGATCCTGGTGTTGAATTTCAGGCCAAACTCATTGATTCCTTTGCTTAGGTGCTGCAGATGTGCAGAGAATATACAAAAGAATTCCCAATTCTCAGTGGGTTTTAATGATGTCATCACTAAAATCCAAATAACTGTGCTCAAAAGTGAGCCGTGGATTGACTTGGGAGTGAAGTGTTCATTTTGTAAATGCAGTTTATATAGAGCGAAGCTGAGAATTGACATCATATCTCTGGAGTCCCAGCCTCATGATTTAATGACAAGAACAGAAACCTTTATTGAATAGTATTTCATACTTAATCTAAGATTCCAGGAATTACAAGCGAATAAAGCTTTACAGCCTCATGGATAAGCCAGTTAAGCTGAAGGAGAACTAGAATGCAAATTGTGAGAAAATGTTCCACCAGCTTCAAAATTTCAGTTTTCAGATTTCTATGGCCCAGCTGAAGTTTCATGCCTGAAATATATGTTTTATCAACACATGGCCAGTCCGCCCTAAATATAGACTTTGATAACAGCAATTCAATTTCTGCAATATTTTATTCAGGAATCCCAGTGTTAGGGAAAAGATGGGAGTATAAATACAATAACAGAATATAACAAAAGGCAGGGATGAAACAAAGGGAAATAAATTGGCTTCAAGGCCAAGTGCCTTGCTAAAATTGTATTTCTGGACTCTGCGTATATTTTCTTACCCTACCTATCAGAGGTTTTTAAAATCATCTTCTTCTTTATGATGCATGTGGTGCCCTCTTCACCTTTGTCTTGCATTTCTATTAAGTCTTATTCACACACCAGTGAACAGCTGGAGAGACCTGTTTAATTGGGGAGCAGGACATGGTTTTTCTGAAGACTGTTAAAATAGCCTGGGTGTGGGCAGCTTGCATTTCTTTAATTAAAATATTTTGAGATCCAGAAAGTGTTTTCTTGTGCATGAGAAGGCTGACTCTCATCATCAGGATATGTTTGAACCTCTCCCAAAAGCCATCTTTGGACTGCTGTTATTTGATGAGACATCCCCTTTTCCAAAATGTTTTAGAAAAGAGCATTTCTATAGAAGATGATGGCATTCCCCCACAAAGTAACACGAAACATTCACCAGCATATCACATGCGTCTACCTGTGTTTGAAAGTTTGATCAAGCAGGCCTAAATCAGAGTGAAGTGTAAGTAGAGTTGGAATAATAAGTCACCAGTAGCTTTCCTGTTTTTTCTTTTCTCTTTCTTTCCTTCTTTTTTTTCTGTTTTCTTTTCTATTTTTTAATAACGAGAGTTATATTTCAAAAGTTATTTCTAAGAATTAATGCAACAAGTGAGAGCAATGTTGCCTTACTGTTACAGTGAGTAGTATTTTCTAGTTACTCTTTAAAGTTATCTTTCAAGAATATTTTTAGAGGCATTTGAACAATAGTTTTTCAAGTTTTAGGCTTTATTATTATTATTATTATTATTATTATTATTATTATTATTATTCACTTTATTTATATATTTCCTTTCCTCCAGAAGTAGAACTCCGTAGATTATCTTATCAAACCTAAGGTACCTTTTTAAAATTAATAATAATAACAACAACATGGCATCAGATCCTGCCTGATCTTGGAAGTTAAACAGTGTCAGCTGTGGTTAGTGCTTGAATGGGAGACCATCAATGAATACCAGGAGCTGTAGACTATGGCCATTTCCGCACTACATTGTTATAGTGCTATTATTGCACTTTCAACAAGCTATGGAATCCTGGGGCTTGCAGTTTAGGGAGGGGCATTTAGAATTCTCAGCCAGAGAACTTTTTGGCCTCAGGAAACTACAAATCCCCGAATTCCACAGGATGTTGAAAGTGGAATAATAGCAATATAACAGTGTAGTGAGGAAACAGCCTAAATTTCAGAGGAAGGAATTGCTAAAACCAACTCTGAAGAATCCTTGCTTAAGGAAACCTTATGAAATTCATGGGGTTGCTATAAGTTAACAGACCATCTGAAGGCAGAGAGATACACAACAGTCAGCATAATGAGCAATGGTTTTGCATTTTATTATTGCAAATAATCACAGGCCAATTATGAATCCTGGGCTAGATTTACACCACTCCCATTTATATTTTACTGGAACAATTGCAATGGTCTTGGTATTAGCCTGTCCTGATTTTTGGCTGTTAGAAAGTGTAGGCATTCAGTTTGAGACAAGTATTACCAAACCAGGGCTTTCCACGCCACATTTTTTTCAATGACACTCTTTCTTGTGCTTCCATTTCCTGCAGTTTAAAGCCAAAATGGGAGCACAGAAAACAGTCACTTCAGTTTCAACTATATCCTTGGACTGGGATCCTATGCCACTCTCAAATGAAGTAGATTCCGTTGAAATAAATGGGATTTGTTTCCAAGTAAATGTGGTTAGGAGTGTGTTGTTTCCAGATGGTCCCTTCTCATATTCTCAGTTTAACCCCCAGGCACTACACCACAATCACAAGCATCCACTGAGACAGAAACTTGAAAAATGTACATACTGCACACACACACACACACTTTACTACTACAGACTTATTGTCTGGCAGCCCAACACTTGTTATATGTTCACCACAGAATTCACTTCTATTTTCATTTAAACCCTCCATCTAGATGCTCCCTAAGGCTAGAATATTGTTAGTGACAAGCATGCACGTAAATGTGTCTCCTTTTGGATGGAACACAAGATGCCATTCTGTACCCCTTTTTACCTTCTGTACACCAGAGAGAGAGAGAGCGCGCTGTCAAGACTTGGGAGAAGCTGCTGCTGCTTCTGCTTACCAGTGAGGAAGGGATGAGACAATTCAGATGGTATAGCTTCAAAGGGAAGAAATAGATGGGTGCGCTTCAACCATGAGCATTTACTTCCCATTTACTTTTCATTTGACTTGAGACAAGATGATGCTTGACAGGTGCCAGAGGGAGGTTTTGGGTTGGGCGCAAAGGGCTAAAGAATAGCCCTTTGCACGCCATCCACAAAAAGACATACATGGGGGCGCAGACACAGAACTGTGTGAAAGGAACACTATGATCAACCTGCTTAATGTAAGATCTTGGCCTAAATTTCTGTCGATGCTACCTGGTAAAAAGAAATTGCTTCACTACTATAGTGATAGAACGTGGTAGACTGTGATCTTCATATTGCTGAGTCTTTCAGGGGTGTAGCTATGGAGAGAGCAAAATGAGGACTTTGCCCCCCAAATAAGAATGATATTTCCCTTCAGTCCCCAAATTTCTAGCATGGCAGAGAGTGAGATACTGAAACTCATTCATGCCTAGAACTCTATTTGCATTCCCTTGGTAACTTTGCCTGCACTTTTTCTTTGGATGTCTAAATTGCACTTCCAAATGCTCAACTGCAGTTTTAAGTTACTGCAATGCTAGAAAGTTTGAGATTGGAAGAAAATGTCATTTGGCAGGGCAGAAGGCTTGTTTGGGGGGCAATTACATACCCTCCGTGGCTACACTCCTGAAGTCCTTCAACATGGACTGCTTTACACAATATGATTTCCAGTTGGTGATCCAACAGAAAATATAAGAACAAAATTAATCTGAATGGAGGCTATCAATGCAACTGTTCCTTAACAGTTCTGTGAATGGCACTATGGATTGTAGGAAGCTGATTTCTCCTCAGTCATCAGAGATAACCAATTTGCACAATATGGATGAAGCTAGATTTAGACTTGAGTGCCACTTTTCAAAAACCAAGTCCATCGATACCACTCCCTATAAATTGTTGTCAAATCTTGTTCACTTATTATTTATTTTTATCCATTTTTATCCTGCCCTTTTATCATAAGATCTCAGGTCAAGCAAACAGAAAAAACAATATAAACCATTTAAACCATTCCAAATTAAAATCAATAAACTATTTAAACAAAACAAAAACATATTAAACCATTCAAATAAAACATATTAAGTAATACAAATTAGTTAAAAGAGCCTTAAAGGTTTGAAAGAGACTTTTAAACCATGTACGTGCTTCAATGTACCATATCCTGTCTGATCTTGGAAGCTAAGCCGGGTCAGCCCTGGTTAGTATTTGGACAGGAGACCGCCAATGAATATCACATGCTGTAAAGCATATTTCAGAGGAAGGAACTGGCAAAACCACCTCTGAGGATTTCTTGCCAAAGAAAACCCTATGAAGTTAATGGGGTCACCATAAGTCAACAGGCAACTTGAAGGCACATATATGCACAAATGCTTAAAAGTTAATTAGTCCCCAAAGGCTTTAATAAAAAGCTATATCTTGATCCAGTACCAAAAATAAACCAATACTAGCACCATTCAAGCCTCCAAGGGGATGGCATTCCATAAGTGGGATGGCACAACTGAGAAGATCCTCTCCCACATTCTCCCCCATTGTATTACCCCACACTGGTGGGACACAAAGGAAGGCTTTCCCAGCAGTCCTCAGCCCCTGAGCAGGCATATTTAGGAAAGACTGAATCTTCAGTCACAAAACAAGAAATAAACCAAAAATAAAAAAATAAAAACAGATGGCTCGCTGGTGGTGATAACAATGACAATGACAACAAAAAACTGTCAGAAAATCTTCATTACATAGCCCAAATCAAGAACAAAGTACTCCTTAAACCTCCAATTTCATTTCCTCTGCAAATCTCACAAAACTCCCTTTTTTCCCTGGGTATCTTCTTTCAAATGTTGCCTCAGTGCCCTTTGCCATAGCATTCACGAAACAGCTGCACTGAGGTCTTAGTCAGAAGAACAAAGATCGCTTGCAAGCTTCTTACTGGGAACAGCCCAAAAGGGCTTTCCTAAGCATCAAGGCAATCTACTGAGCCAGGCACAGCCATTTGCTGGCAGAGAAGGATCATGGGAAGATAGCTTAAAAGCTGTGAGGTGCCTTCCCCTCTGGAGCAAAGAGCATTTGTTCTATTGGCCTCAGTGACTAGTCCTAATTTGGAGTTTCTGCTGCTTCAGCTTTAAAAACAAAGTCACTATGATTTGAATCAACCAGCTTCGCTAAAGATAAAACTGCAAGATCTGAGGGGTTGAACAGTTATTTAAGATAAACAGCGATTTCATCTTCAAGACAAAACACAAAGTGATTATTTTTCTCATTGTCATACACCAGCAACTACATAAACTGCAGCAGCAAATTAAGAGAGTTGTCACACATGGGGGGTGGCTTTTGCATGGTGCTTGCCCGCCACAGAAAGACAGAAAGAGCAAAGTTTGGAAAATTCCTTTTTTGGACTACAGCTACCAGAATACCCTAGCCAACATGGTCATTACATTTGGGAGGATTCTGGGAATCACAGTCCAAAAAAGGAACTTTTCTCAGCTTTCAGACCAGATTACATATAACAAAAATGAAAAGCAGAAAATATGCTTTTTACCTATGAAGATACTACTTTTGCTGGTACAACAGAGAAAAGCTTTTTAATAAATATACACATGCCAACTCATTTTACAATTGTTGGTTTTTACTTTATTTTGATGTTTACATAATCACTGTATATATTTCTAGCCATATCTAAAATGACATCTTCAAGTGGTAACTTTAAGACATGAGAGTTCATTTTGTATTTTTTATTCTCACCATACAGAGGGACAGAAATAACCATACCAAACTAACCCATGGACACCATTATTCTAGAGCAGGCTACCATAATTTGAGAATGATGGTCAACTTCCCCTCCTTCCACAGCAGTTTTTAAATTTTGCTGGCTTTTGATAACTAGCATAGGATAGCACTAAAGTGTAAAATTTTAAGATTCACTTTGAGTTATTATTATTTTATTTTACTGCCTTAAATTTTTTTAATTACATAGTGTAAGCTGACTTGATTCCCAAATTGGGAGAAATATGGGGAAATAAATTAATTAATTAATAAGCTTGCTGTCAGCCTCACACTTTGGGTAGTCAGTGGTCTATTTATTATTAATTAATGAAAAGACCTAAAGCCTGGATCCTATTGGTTAGTCCCAACTAGAATAGATTCACTGATTTAACAGTTGATTGGTGAGTCAACAGACAAGTAGGATCCATTGATTCAATAGGTCTATTCTAGTTGAGATTAACAATAATGTGTCCAGAGGAGGGTGACCAAAATGGTGAAGGGTCTGGATGCCATGCCCTACGAGGAACGGCTTAGGGAGCTGAGTATGTTTAGTCTGCAGAAGAGAAGGTTAAGAGGGGACATGATAGCCGTGTTTAAATATTTGAAGGGATGTCAGGTTGAGGAGGGAGCGGGCTTGTTTTCTGCTGCTCCAGAGACTAGGACAAGGAGCAATGGATTCAAGCTGCAGGAAAGGAGATTCCACCTGAACCTCAGGAAGAACTTCCTGATGGTAAGAACAGTTCAATAGTGGAATGCACTGCCTCAGAGTGTGGTGGAGCTCCTTCTTTGGAGGTTTTTAAGCAGAGGCTGGATGGCCATCTCTTGGGAGTGCTTTGATGTATGTTCCTGCATGGCTGGGGGTTGGACTAGATGGCCCCTGTGGTCTCTTCCAACTCTATGATTCTATGATTCTACAGCATTTAGGCCATAAAGAGCAAGTTGGGCAGTTTTGAAGTCATCGTAAATTGGCATCCAGTGTAACCCATTCTCTGCAGAGCACATAGACAGAAACATTCATCCTGTGATAGAATAAGTAAGATGAATTGTTCCATCGTAGAACAGGCAAAGAGTGAGCAATAATTTTAGAAAGATATTTAGAGAGATTATTTAACGAATGATTTCACATGCAAAGTCCATGAAGATTCCTCCAGAGCATGAGCACTGTTTGTGAATGGAGTAATGTTTTTACTCATTTGAAATAGTGACTAGGAGCTTCCATGTCAGTGGGGCACTTAATTTTATGTGGCTTCAGTCCAGACTTTAAAGGAGCCATCCAAAAGAGCCAACACCATATTTTGTAGTAACAAATTCCACAGTTTAAATTAGTTCCACTATGCCACTACTGCAGCTTGGTTTTACTCCCAGTGTACAACTGGCTAGTGAACATGCACCAGTTTCTCCCCTGTCGAGCATTCATTCACCATAGTTATTTACACATCTGCAGTGTTCACATTAGAGTAAAAGTAATAAAACATTACATCATGTACATACCTCGGCCCTTTCTGCACTACATTGAACAGTGCTATTACTGCACTTTCAACATCCCATGGAATCCTGGGGTTTGCAGTTTAGGGAGAAGCATTTAGAATTCTCAGTAAACTACAAAGCGCAGAAGATGCTGAAAGTGGAATAATAGCACTATAACAGTGTGGTGGGCAAATGGCCCTAGTCCCTACAAGTAAACTTAAATGTATCACAGTTTTTGTAGATTGAAGCCAACGCAACACATCATTCTGGAATGGATGCAATACTGATTCTCTCTCTCCTCATTATTGTGTAAAATAGGAGTTAAAATTACCATGGCTTGGTCATCTCTCTGCTATATTCATCATTAAAAAGCCATCTTACTTTTGTGAGAAAAATTCTGCTGTGTGTAAACAAAAGAGACATTTTTGACATGTAAGGAATAACTACACATGTTAAGTGAATGTTGTTGTGTGAACAGCACTTAAGAAGGAGCAATCCATGGCGGGGGGAGAGATCTTACATTTGGAACATCCTTGTTTTGGGGAGATGTAGACAGATCAAAGAGAGCCAGTATGGTGTAATGGTTACAGCACTGGACTATAACACTGAAGATTAGGGTTCAAATCCCCATTCAGCCATGGAAACCCATTGGGTGACCTTGGGCAAGGCACACTCTCTCAACCTCAGAGGAAAGCAAAAACAAACCACTTCTGATCAAGTCTTGCCAAGAAAATCCTGCACTAGACTCACCTTAGGGTTGTCATACATTGAAAATGACTTGAAGGCACACAACAGCAACAGACAAATCAGTCCTCTTGCCCAAATCAGTCCATTCTTTTATTTGTATCATTGGGGCATTTTTCTCTCGTAATGCTGATAACTTTGGGATAAAAACTCCTCACAGTCAAATTAGCCTTTTTATACCTCAACATATACAATAATGTAACAGGCTTCCTGATGCCATTGCTGGCTGAATATACAAAACATGCAATGCCAGATGCCAAAGGCTTCAATGGAAACTAAAAGTATTCACACCTCAAAGAATCAGTTGCAGATTTATGAGTTGCTGCTCATGCAAGCCTCCGATATCCAGTTCGTAGTTACAGTTTAACTACTTCATACAGTTAGTGTTTGCACTTAGAAAAATCTCCTGATGCCCTTCATGAACTACATCTGCCATTCAAACAAGAGGAAGTGAAGCCATGCTCCATAAACATTGTTTATTTCATATCAAGCACGTCCCAGGGTACTTTGAAGGACCAGAGGAACTGCAGATCCCACCAAAAGTGGAATAGCATGGCTCCAGTCCCATGATTCTGTCAAGCCTTGTAAATTGCATCACACTTGTCTCATTGCTCTGGTAACAATATAGTGCTGCAGGTGTACGGTTGTGGGGTGATGCTAAGTGCCGGTGCTGCCTGAACGAAATTAAATTCTTCTCCTGGAGTTTTTTTTCTCTCTGCAAATGTGGACCAGGCTACACTTTCTTGCTGGGAAGTTTTAAATGTACTTTTTAATGCCCTGTGAAAGGTATTCTCTAACATTCTGTAAACGTTTATGAGCCTGCTCAACTCAAGCCACATGGGCCATCTTGTAGTTTCCAATGGAACTTCTTCCATAAGTAAAATTGCACGCCTGCCTTAGGTCTCATTTATGTAACACATGGGTTTATGGAGCAGTCGCTCCAGATCTCCTTCAGTTATACGCTCTGGCTTCCCTGTGAAGCAAACAACTGTAAGGTATATAGACTTTCAGAATAATACACCAAAAAATGTTAACTGTTATATTCTAAAAAGTAGCACCCAAAGTAAAAGAATACAGTCATAGAATCATAGAGTTCGAAGAGACCACAGGGGCCATCCAGTCCAACCACCTGCTATGCAAGAACACCCATCAAAGCATTCCCAACAGATGGCCATCAAGCCACTGCTTAAAAACTTCCAAAGCTGTGGATCTGATCTGCATTGACTCCTTGCTCATGTGTGCCTGCATAAGTTGGAGAGGAGCTGTAACACATTACCACAAGCCACTATATCTACCTTAGACAGAATGAAGATGTGAAAGACCAGGAGGAGCTCTGATGAAGACTGTTGTTGTTTGCTGCTTTGTGAAGCCTATCTGCTAAATATTATCTTTTTTAAAATGCTGGAATTTTGCAGCTATCTATATGTCCGCTAAATGCTATTGGACTGGATCCACTCCATGAATCTGAGTCATTTACTCCAACTTCTGTACATCTAAGCTGAATGTGCATCTTTAAATATGAAGAGAAATTCAGGTATCTCTAGTAGCTGAAAGAATCAAAGCAACCATATTTGCGCAATTTAATTCCAACATATAACCTATCCCATTCCTGCTATAAGCCAGACTGCCCCCAACAGATGCCATCCAGAAGTGTTTGGTCATGATCCCCAGAATTCCCCGCCCCCATTAGCTATGCTGACTGGAGGGAATCTGGGGGCATCACCCAACACATTTGGAGAATGGTAGGATGGGTGAGGTTGCTATGAAGCAATCACACAGGATGTTTCCAGATGACACACAAATACCAACTGAATGAAGAACTGATTGTGCATTCAAGTGGTTGCTGTCTTCCATAAAGTTCAATACTTCTTACATTCCAGATGTAACAGTGAAGGCAAGGAAATGGCCATAGAAAATAGATTGGTCCTTTCTTCTCTGCCTGGGATAAAATTTTGCAGTAAATAGGATAACACAAGCCAGCCAAATAAATCTGGATAGAAAGCAGTATGTTTCACTGATTCCCTGGACTCCACCAAATGAAATATGTGAGACAGGGAGGCTTTTTCAGTCAGAGTGTCAAATTCAGTTCCAGAGAAGTTCTTTGGGGAGGGCATTCCATTGATGGATGAGTCTAAAGGCAAAAGAGTAGGTCAAATAATGCCAGCATGTTGTAACTTAAAGTACTTAACTGCCAGCAATTAACCCTTAGGGGAGACATTTCAGCCTTCTAGAATGGGGGAAAACCCATCTCAAAGCTGGGCCCTCTATCGTGGTCTCATAGCAAAGGGAATGTGGCTGTCTGCAGAACCACAGAGCGCCCAATTGGAGCTCAAGAAGAATAAGCATCAGCCACAGGGCCTGAGGTCTTGTGGTTACAATTTTTTTTTTCAAACCCCTTTTTTTCTGTGCAATGAGAGCTTGCCTGCAAAGCAGTTCCTCAAATGTGTTCAAATGTTCAGCTGTTAAATTTCTATCAGCATCTGAAAGAAGTTTGTGGCTGCCATTCAGATGGATACCAACATCAAAAGTTCTAATCTGTTTCTGATGACTTTCTTCAAATGCCAAGTTAAACAGGAGTGGGGAGTGTGAATCACCTTGTCTTGACCCCCACATCTATTTCAATGTTCCCTTGGCAATCCCTTGGGTAGAGAAGGGGACATAACACAACAAAGTGTCTCTAAGCACTTAAGGGCAAATGACTATGGTTGCTTAGTAAGTGAGAAGGAACCTGCCATTCAAATGACTCTGGGCCTGAAGATCCACACTGTCCCTGATATACTCTTTTGACACTGGCTTAACTTCCATTGCCAATGACATTGCTGTCGTATGAGATCAGAGTACCATTCATACCATCTGGCTAAACAGAAGAAAAAAGGCATTATGTTGCACTGCTCAGCAGAGCTTGGAAAGGTCACTTTTGGGACCACAAGTCCCAATATTCTCCATCTGAGGGTTTTTGAGGGTTGTAGGCCAAAAATGATCTTCCCCATTCAAGCTCTGGAGCAAGGAACTAGTTAATGGATATCAATGAGAGGGCGATTGTCATTATATCCCAATGGAATATAATTGGTGTCGGTGGGAAAGAGGATATTAGGTTGGAAGACTAGCATTAATCTGATGCAGCAAAGCAATCTTGTGATAGTGCATAGCCACACTACATAGTTGTAGTGCTTTGGTCCCACTTTAACTGCCATGGCTCTCTCCTTTGGAATCATGGAGTTTTTAGACTGGTAAGAAGTAATCAGAATTCTTCACCAGAAAGTTCAAATGCTGCAGTTCAGAGGGAGATAACTCATCAATCCCCAAGATTCCATAGGATAGAACCATTGCAATTAAAGTAGGATGAAATGGCTATAATTTTGCAGTGTAGATACACCCATGGTCCTCATTCTGCAAACCTCATTCTTTTCAAAAAGAAAGAGAAGGAAGTGGCTGTCAGAGCATTGGTGGAATAAGGTGATGATTATGCATGTATAAATGGGTTGTTATTTTAAACCCTCAAATTGATTTAATTCCTGGGTCCATTTTCCCCCAGGAAAAACCGAACCATGAGTGAGCTTTTCTTCTTCATGTCAACATTAACTGAACTCCACCACTGTACCTCACAAACATACATAAAGCCTTCCAGCCTTGATCCCTTTGGAAAGTGACTGAATTGGTTAATTGTCATAGATCCCCATCATTAACTTTCTCGTGCATGATTTTTTTTTCCCTCCGGAGTCACCAAGAAAAAGAGTGGTAATAGAGAGTGCACACTTTATTGAGCAGAAGCCGGTAAATTTATTGAGGAATGATTTACAGCACCAAAGCATAACATGTAGCGCAAGTCAATGCGAGAGGTTAATA
This sequence comes from Iguana delicatissima, assembly GCA_948472985.1. Lineage (NCBI taxonomy): Eukaryota > Metazoa > Chordata > Lepidosauria > Squamata > Iguanidae > Iguana > Iguana delicatissima. The sequence goes on along the minus strand of CAOKZL010000187.1, from coordinate 438,291 downwards.
TGAAAGGTTAAGGAACTTGAGTCTGGCTGATTTATGGCCTTTCTGCTCCCTTTTATCCTAACCACAGATTGGCAACTGTGGCCAGGGGTGATGGAAGGAAAAATAAGTATTTAAAGACATTATACCTGACTATAAAACAAAAACTCCAAAGTGACCAGTGACCCAGTAGCATGGTATACATGGCAAGGCAAAGCTTTTTTTGCAAAGTCTCTCCAGATGAGGGAATATGATAAACAGGAGCCATGCAGCCCCCCACGAGATTTGCTCCCATACACCTCCCTTTGCAAAAGTTTGGGGTTGTTGTTCCTTCACTTCTGATGATTAGAACATCTCTAATCTACATTGTCATTCTTGTTCTTACTACTGTTGTCATTATTTTATTACTTCATCACTTCTTTGTCTAGCAGGACCCCTAAAATTATGTACAATAACATATAGGCCTCAAGGCCCCTCCTTAAACTGCAAACCCCAGGATTCGATAGGATATTGAAAGTGGAATAATAGCACTATAACAATCTAGTGCAGAAATGGCCTTAGTTTAAAATCAAAAATCAAATTAAAAACAATGTTAAAACCCAGTTTTAAAAACCAAAGGCCCAGACATAGACAAATGATGCTATTCCATATTATACTCTATTTTTTAAAAAAAATAAATTTTGTGTGGGTGTGTATCTAAGTGTAGGTTTTCCTTGGGCACCACTGTTATTTTGTTTGCATCCTGAACTATAAGCCACCTAGATTCCTACACTGGGACAAAGGTGGGATATAAATTAAATAAATAAAACTATAGGTCTTTTTTTTTAAGTTTTCTTTCCAAAAGACTGAACAGTGTTTTGCAAATACAGCTGGAATTCATGATCACAGCTATGAATGAGTGGCCTCGAGTTACTCATTCATGACTGTTTCATATTCATGATCCTACATATTCAATGACTTAAATACCCTAAAGACACCAGCTCCTGTCTGATCTTGGAAGATAAGTAGGGTCAGCTCTGGTTAGTACTTGGATGGGAGACTACCAACTAACACCAGATGCTTAGGCTATATTTCAGGGGAAGGAACTGGCAAAACCACCCCTGAGTATTCCTTACCTAAGAAAACACTGAAATTCATATGGCCACCATAAGTTGGCAAGTGATGTGAAAGGATATACACAGACACATTCAATAGTGCAGGGAATACATAGGGACTGTGAAAATCCCACAGTGGGCAGCAGCCATTGCCAGCAACAGGGGCCCTATTTTTCTGTTGCTCAAAACAGCAGCCTGATGTTTCTACACACACATACACACACACACACACACATCAATAAGCATTCTCTGGTACAAAGAGGAATTGAGACTGCTTCTGACTGTTGCACTAGAGATCATTCTACATCTCGATTGACAGGAGAACAAACCCCTGTAGCTCACAGCATCTGCTGCCCAGTAAGCCCAGATTTGGGTTGGGAGAAGCTACTCAGCTACATAACTAAGGTAGTTAAGTAACTAAGTAGCTGATCTAGAATCATGTCCCTTATTTCTAAACAGGTAATTGCTAATCTGGCTGTATGGAAACATCTACCAATGCACTTAAAAAAAAAAAGCAGCATGTTTGAGAGCCTGTATGAGGTACAACCTTTTCATTTGAAGTCACCCTTATACTTTACTTTTACTGCCAGCATAGAGTAATAATTATAACATAGCCTAAGACCAAAGACTTCTTTGAGTTAGGTTTTACCTGGATAAAAAGACCTTCCTGTCTCTGGTGTACACTTCAGCTTGTTTTTTTGGCCTTCTCTTCAAAACATATAGACATTAAAATGAAGGATCAAGCCAAGAGGCAGATCTGTAGAATTCCTACCAGTTGTGTGTGTTATTTCTCCCTAGCACAGTTCCTAAATAGTGAATCCTAGAATCCAAAAATTTGGCATGGGTAGTAATGAAACCATAGAGATAGGCACCTCAGAGTTATTTGGTTTTTTAAATGGATCGATCAATTTTATCTAATTTAAATCTGTATGTATCCTGCAATACCATCTTCAGTCACTAGGTGGCAAGGTTATTTAACCAGAGAAAATGAGTCAGGCCTAGAGCATGAATTTCTCCAGAGCACCTCTACCAAGGTCTACATGGGCCAGAGGCATGATAGGGGAAACACACATTGGGTCACATTGTTCCTCACTCTTCCAGACCCATTAAGTCTTTGAAAAGCTGTAGAAGAGTAAAAAGGAAGTTACAGATGGCAGAGAGAACAGCTGAACAAATTGTGGTGCAGGGTAAGGAAAACCAATGAAAAAAGAAAAATAGCAGAGGAGAAAAGAAAGGAGGAAGAGGAGGAAAGATTGAGTTCAGGAAGAGAAATGGCACATGGATGGGCAAGGGGAAAGAGAAAGCATTTATTCCATGAGAAAGAAACAGAAGTGAAGCAGATGGATAGATGGATGAGAAGAGAGGAAGGTCACATTAACTGAACTCCTGGGTCCATTTTCCCTTAGAAAGTAGTTTCACCACTACAACAATGGATCTACTGGCCAACTTTGTCCCAAAGACTCAAGCAGAGGAGTTTACCACCTTTGCAAACAGGGGTATTTGTCAAGAAAGGCCAAACATACAGGGTTTTCCATATGTAATCTATTTTTTCTGCCACTGAACTTTGGGATATAGAACTGAACAAGTCAGCACAACTACTCCTTACACATTTCCATTATCTGGCAGGAATTACTTTTACTAATCTTTCCAAATAATGCCAGCATTGTATCATGGTATGAATAGAAATGCAGTGCAAGTTATTTACTACAGATTTATTACATGATTACCATGCAGAGTACGTGGGTTATGCGATGTTGGACATGTTAATCACTAGCCCTATTTCAATGCTAGTCTTTGCCCATACACAGTGGTGATAACACCCTTCACATGACAACCATTAGAAAACATGCTGCCCTACCGATTAAGTACAGAACCATTTGCCATTGACTGACCAATGGGAGAACAGAGGAGAACATATAACTGTCTGTTTACAGATGCTTTCCCTTTGTATACCAAGAATATTCAGTGGGTCAAAAATAGCCCTTGGGTTTACACGGATTGGTTAAACAAATCAAAAAGCTTTTAGCCCCATTTGAAACTTGAGTCTCCTGAAGATTTCTAAACATACAGCAGAAAGGTAGTGTATTGTTTGTTTCTCTGCCATGGCAGTAGGGCTTTGTGTTTTTGATTTATTTTTAGCCAATTATAGTAGAATTAGTCCAAAGGAATGTTATTATCTGTGTATATACACACACTGCTCAGTGCTGTGGTTGCTGCTACTTCTTTCAACCTGGAGATGTGTTGCATTGTGTTTGACTCAGACTGATTACATTAGAGGCAGTCTTCAGAGCAAACTGGTTTTTATCCAAACTACAACACAAAAGTCTGCCCTACACTAGTCTGGGCTTTTTCTAAATCTGCTGGTTAGGATTAGCTGGATTAGTCACTTCTATCAGTTAATAAAGACTGTCCTAAATTGGCTAGTGTACTTTTTTGACATCTGCTTTTCAAGATCCTGTATAACATTAGCGAATGCAGTCTTAATGCTCAAACAAAATGTACATGTTAACAACATCCAGTTCATCTTTATGAAGCTTTTCTTTTTTCTTTTTTTTTTCATTCCAGTTGATGTGACCCTGTCCTCCAAAACTGTTCTATAAGTAGTGCCCTGAAAATAAGTCCCATTGAAAACCACTCAACCACCACCCCCATCTTACAGGATCTACTATTTCCTCCACCCACCAAATTTCATAGCCACTATTTTCTGGAGTTTTTTTTCCCATAGACTTTTCTACTGTCTTGGCTTGCAACTAGCAACAATATATGTATACTAATCCTACATCACAAGCCAAATTCTTATAGGAGAAAGAGAACCAAATATGCTATAGTTGATATGGAACATGACACCAGCTACAAGTGAACTTTTTCATGCTTAGTTGGAGTGACTGGAGACTTTAACTTATCCTTTAATGCTACACAAACAGCTAGTGGTGTGTCATCTCTCCTGTAGCAATGGCACTGACCCCAGACACCAATACCTTTATCCACATTGTTAATGAGAAGACCAGTCTGACATATTCTACATTTGAATGTTATTTTGTTGGCCAAGGAAACATTCACAGAAAGTGTAATGTGCATCTCTAACTATGCCTAACATTAACACTTTCCAATTGTGGGGCATGAACCTCTACCCTGACCTAAGGTATGGCCACACTATACAACTATAATGCTTTGATTGCATTTTAATTGTAATGATTCCATCCTAGGAATCCTGGAATTTGTGGTTTTGTGAGATACACCAAAAATGGAGCATATGGTATAGTGGTTTGAGTGTTGGACTAGAACTTTAGGAGACCAGGGTTTCAATACCCACCTGGCCATGGAAATCCATTGGGTAACCTTAAGCAAGTCCCACTTTCTCAGCTTCAAAGGATGAAAATAGCAAATCCCTCTGAATAAACCTTGTCCCAGAAAATCCATGGCAGGCTTGCCTTAGGGTCACTATAAGTCAAAAATGACAACAATAAGGTACATAGAATTCTCCACTAGAGAGATCCAAGGCTGTAGTTCAGAAGAATGTATTACAGAAGTCTCAGACCCTTTCCACACTGTAACTTATATTGTTGCCCTCTGGTGGTGATCCTGGAAGCAGCTCTGCTGAGAAGGGAGTGCAATGGGAGCACGCTCCTCTGCACTGGCTGGCTTCCTGCTGAAGAAAGCATGATGGACACATCTCTTCCTTCTGTAGTACAACTGGGCAGTTTCCCAGGCTGCACTGGGACAGAAAGCACCTCTATCATGCTTCTGGCACTTCTGCAGGCCAGGTAAGTGTGGGATGGTGACACAATCACAGGTCATGGGTGGGGGAAACCCATCAACAGTTTAATCCACGATTGTGCCTCCTGGCTATGGGAGAAGGACTACATCATGCAGAAGCATCATCATGGTTCCACTCCTCTCCCATTCCCATGCTGGGATAGGAGGCTTCTGAAGAAAGGGCCTAAGTATTTCACTAAGCTGCAGATCCCAATATGCCATAGATTGGAGTCATGGTAGTTAAAGTGCTATCAAGATGCTTTAATTGTGTAGTGCAGATACTTCACCAGAGATGAAGAATGCCTGGAATAAAGACCAGGTGTGATATTTTAACAAATATCCTTCCTTCTCATCCCATCTCATCCTAAGAAGCTAAGCAGAAGACTCTAATTTGTTGTTGTGATGTTATATATTTTTCTTGTATTATATTATTTATGATATGTTTTGGCTTATTTGTTTGTCTGTTTACCCTGTATGCTTGCCTGGATGAAGGCCAGATTTAAAAAAGCAATTCATACATATAAAAACCACTGAGAAGGCCTCTCTCCTGTTCCCACCAAGTGTGTTTCACATGTTTGTGTGACTGACAGAAAGGCCTCCCCCACAAACCCTGAAAGACTCTGGCAAGCCAGTATGGAAGAATGAAGTCTTTCATATAATCTGGTTTCAAATTAGATAAGAGCTTTGCAAGCCATAACTAGGACATCAAAATGGATACATAGGTAAGGAAATACTTGTAACATAAGAGACACATAATCCCAAAACTGGCCCCAATGAATAATCTGGCTGCAACATTCTGAACAAACTGCAGTTTCAAATCACTTTTCAAAAGCAGCCCCACTTAGTGCACGTTGCAAGTTGTAACAAGGGCAAATAGCTAGATTCTAAACTGCATAGATTTGCACAAGCTTTAATTGCACAAGCTTTAGATGTGCAACAACACTCTTGACCACTGCTGAAACATGGGCATCAAGATTCAGGGCTGAATCCAGGATTGCAACTTCAGTGATCCCTTGTCACTGGCAATACTGGCTAAGATTAATCAAAGTTGTAAGTCAAAAACATTTGGATGACTGCAATTTCCCACTCCTATCCACTCCAGATGACATTGGCAAGCTAGCAGAGCTAGTTGTGAGAGAAGATTGCAGTTGTAGTGCAATAATATCTTGAGAGCCACTAAATGCTCACATCACCCTGGAGATAATATATATCCTCTTGTGCTGTCCTGTTGTCTGATTCTGCATGGTGGATAACTTGACATAAGGGCTTTCATACTTGTTGCTGTTCTCATTTGCCATTGATTTTGATTTATAGCAATCTTCAAGAGTCCCAGTCATCAGCTGCCCTGCTCAGGTTTTGCAAACTCAGGCTGTAGCTTCCTTGGTCAAATTCACCTATAATGCAGTCTTCCTCTTTTCCTACTACCTTCCACTTTACCAAGGACTTTCAGCTTTTCTACTGTGTAATCATGTCATCTCATGATACATCCAAAGGCTTCATATTGGATAGATGCAGACACAGTTCTCATGGAGTGGAAGGGGCTGTGTAACTCCAACCAGGGGAGCCAAACTTTAGTACCTGTTTTACTACTTTTGTTCCTAATCAGCTTATGGCCATGATGAGTTTGGGGCTCACTTTTCATCCACATATACTTCCTGTAACATCCAAAACACCATACTATTATTTCCTTTCTCCCATATTTTAGCTTATAGTCCAGTGTTTTACCCTATATGCTACTTTACCTGATGAAGAAGCTTATGAAGCTTCAAAAGTGATGATGATATTATTCTGTGCCTTTTGATTGGCCATAAAGATAGGCCAGGATAGATGGCCAGGATAGATTTTGGATTTTCTTGCATTTTCAGCACAAACAGAGGAGTGCTGACACAGACTATGACATAAGCATGAGAAGACCTCCTGCTTGGACCATAAGCCACCTGGGGGGGGGATGACTTAATGCAACTGACTCTTGCTCAGTCCCAAAGTAAGGATTTCCTACAATTACATGAATAAGAATATGCTAGATTCAAAATGCTTCAATTAACCATGCTTACTCTAGACCAGAGATGGACAACTGCAGCCTGTTCAGGAGTCAATTTCCTACCTCTGGGACTGTCCAGAAACCACTCTGACTGCTAAAAAATGCCAAAAACACAGAGAGAGAGAGAGAAAGAAAGAAAGAAAGGAAGGAAGGAAGGAAGGAAGGAAGGAAGGAAGGAAGGAAGGGAGAAATGCTTTTTCACACTATGGGTTCTCTCTTTCACACTATGACCCTTTCCATACCCTACCTTTTTGTGAATTTTTCCGTTGGGACATCTGCTGGGAGGGGAGCCCTCCACCACACTAACTGGGTCTTTATGGGAGAAAACACAATGGCCATTCCTCTTCCTTCTGCAGCGGAGCCAGATAATTTCCCAGGCTGCTGTGGGCAGGAAGCACGCCTATCGCCCTTCTGTGGCTTTCGCAGGACAGGCAAGTGCAGGATGGTGGTGCAATAACACATCATTTACAGGGAAAACTCATCAATGATTTAATCCACAACCATACTGTCTGGAGAACGGAAAAGGATGGGACTGCGACGATGTCATGCAGAAGCTCATCATGGTCCTGTCTTCTCCTGTCCCCATTGCAGGATGGGAGGATGCTGTTGAAAGGGCTGTGACACTGAAAGTTTATTTCCAGTCTCTTAAGTTGACTCCCACCCTTGCAAGACTAGAAATTCCCTCCCAGCATTTTACTGGGGTTCTTGCCAGCCTCCCAGAGCTGACTCCCACGCTTGGAAAGACTGGCAATCTCCCCAGCTCTATCAGGTATGCTGCCACCCCCCCCCCCCCCAATTACGAATCACTTGGACAGAACAGGAGGGACTCTGCCCAATCTCTAAGCGTAAGGATCTTCCACCTCCCACTCCCCTGAGTGAGAGGTCCTATGCAGCGTGTGCCAAACCTGGCGTGGAAATGGAGAGAAACGGAGGTTTTACAGAAGTGTTTACTCGAGGCATGCAAATAAACAATATCACATTTGGGAGACTCCCCTCTCCCAGGTACACTTAGTTACAAGAATTTACAAAACAGATATAACAGCACAGATACATTCTTAAGATCAGCCAATTCCCAAAATAACAACATCCCTAACACGACTAACTATTTATTTCTACTTCTAACTACTTATTTACAATTAGGTTATAGGCGTAGATGGTCTAAAGGAGAAGAGGGGGGTCCAGGAGACACGGCATGCCTGCCAGCTCGACTGGCCCAGCTCTCCTCTCTTTCTCTCTGTCTCTCTCTCTCTGTCTCTCTCTCTCTCTCTCTCTGGCCACATGGCCTCTCAGAAGTTTTATATTTTCCTCCTTGGAAGGATCTGGAAGCATCTCCAAGATGCCCACCTCTTTTTCTTTTTGGTTGGTCAATTCTCACCTTGTGACCTGTGACGCTGACTCTTTCCTTTTGGTTGGTCAACGCTCGCCCTGTGACCCTTGATGTAATCCCAACACCTCATTAACCCTTGGTTTACCTGAAGAAGGAAGTATCCCCCTTTGATAAGCCTAGATAATGGGAAGCCCCATTATCACACGCCCCCCAAATCTCAGACGGTCTGGGAACAGCTGAAGGCTGGAACCACACCAGCTGGGATTTCATCCTGGGACCTAAGAAAGGAAAAGTCAAAGAATAAATGCAAACACACACAACAGTACAGGTTAGCCATATTATCAATGCCGACATGTAAAACTCAGCCCTCTTAACCTCCCTCCAGTCCTCTGCCTGACAAGGAATCTGCAACCACATTAGACCTTCCAGCCACGTGCTGAATGTCGAAGTCAAAGTCTTGTAGGGACAGGTTCCATCGTAGTAACTTCTTGTTAGTTCCCCGGACTGTATGTAGCCATCGGAGGGCAGCATGATCAGTCTGGAGGGTGAAGTGATGTCCCCAGACATATGGTCTCAGCTTCTCTAACGCATATACAATAGCATAGCATTCCTTCTCTGGTATGGACCAATTGGACTCCCTTGCAGAAAGTTTCCTGCTGAGGAGCAAGATGGGATGCAAGGTGCCATCCGGACCCTCCTGTAGTAATACTGCTCCAATGCCTCTGTCAGAACCATCTGTAGCCACTACGAACGGCTTGTCAAAGTCTGATGCCCTGAGGCACAGGATCTGCCATCAAGGCCTGTTTCAAGGCTGCAAAGGCTTCTTGACACTCTGCTGTCCATTTCACTACTTTAGGCTTCTTGGAACCTGTCAGGTCTGTTAGAGGTGCTGCCATTTGGCTATAGTTGGGCACAAATCTCCGGTAGTACCCAGCCAGGCTAAGGAAGGGCTGCACCTGCTTCCTGGAATGAGGAATTGGCCAGCTATTAATAGCTTCCACTTTGACTTGCAGTGGAGTGATAGTCCCCTGTCCCACTTCATGGCCAAGGTAGGTCACTCTGTCCAGTGCAAACTGGAACTTTTTTGTTTACTGTCAGTCCAGCATCACTAATGCGTTGGAAGACAATTTCCAAGTGTTTCAAGTGGTCTTCCCAGGAGTCTGAGAAGACTCAATGTCATCTAAATAAGCAACAGAAAAGTTTTCGCACTCTCTTAGCAAACAGTCCACCAGCCTCTGGAAAGTTGCAGGTGCGTTCCATAGCCCAAAGGGAAGGACATTGAACTCAACAGGCCCATGTGAGTGATGAATGCTGTTCGATGTTTAAACTCTTCTGAGAGTATTTGCCAATATCCCTTAGTCAAATCGAGGCGGGATAGGTACTTAGATCCCCCAATTTCTCCAACAGTTCATCTACTCTGGGCATTGGATAATGTCGGGGCGTGTCACTGAGTTCATTTTTCTATAATCCACAAAAAAACGAATGCCCCCCCCCCCTTTTGGGCACTAGGACAACTGGGGATGCCCATGGACTGCGTGATGGGCGAATACCCCTATGTCCAACATCTCTTTCACCTCCCTCTCTATCGCCTCTTTCCTTTTTGGTGACACCCATCGTGGCTGTTCTGCTGATGGCCTGCTGTCATTTGCGGCTACCAGATGTTAGGATCTGTGGTGCGACCGGGGAAGGTGAAAACAGGGTGGTAAACTTCCCTAGTGAAAGAACTGCTTGCATTGTTTCCTTGGTTTTTGGGGAGGGGTTCACATCTTCCAAGCTACCACCCCCCCATCATAGAAAGCACCTTCAGGCCACTCTTCCTCCCCCCATCTTCCGGACTGAAAGCGTAGAAGGTGACTGGGCCTTCGTAGAAGGGTTTCAGAGAATTCACATGATATCTTTTGGCTTAATCCTAGAGTCTAAAGATAGATAGTTCACTGTCCCAATACATTCTTGCACTGTGGCAGGCCCTTTCCCCAAAAATTTCCATCTTGTTAGACTGGAGAACCTTAGAACCATCACTTGGTTCCTTTCTAAAGCAACGTTTTTGGGTACTGATCATACCAGGTCTTCTGCTTCTCTTGTGCCTGTTGCAGTTCTCGTGAGCATCTGCCCATGTTTCCCTGAGAGTTTTGGGTAAAAAAAAATCAACCCGCCAAAAAAGGGGGTTCCCCCCCCGATTTTAAACCGCTTAATGGCCCCAACATGGCCTAACCAGCTCAAAGGGTGAATAACCCAGGCTTGGGTGTGGAAAATCTGTAAAAAAAAGAACTGCTGTAGCGCCAAGCCCCAGTCATTGGAATGTTATTCCAAACTTGGATATCACCCAAAGTTGCATTAAAACATTCCACCAACCCATTAGTTTGGTGATGGTAAGGCACTGATGTAGATGGCGTACTCCATGTGCCTCTAATGGCGCTGCATGACTTTGGAGTTGAAATCAGAAGCTGCATCCGTTAAAATCTCTGCAGGCCAACCTAATTGCAAAATGTTGTCAAAGCTTGGGCTACTGCCTTAGCTGAGATCCCACCCAGTGGAATGGCTTCTGGCCAACGAGTGCAGAAGTCCACAAAGGTGAGCACATATCGCTTTCTCCTAGCAGTCTTCCTAGGGAAAGGTCCCATGATGTCCACAGCCACTCTCTGGAATGGGACATCAATGATAGGAAGGGGTTGGAGAGGGGCCTTGGCTTGATCCTGGGATTTCCCTACTCTTGGCAAACTTACAGGATCGGACATAATCAGTCACATCCTTGCCCATCCCCTCCCATAGAAGGATTTTCCCCCAATCTGCCCTTGGGTTCGGTTCACCCCAGCATGTCCACTAGGATGATCATGAGCCAGACTCAAGAGTTTGGTTTAATTAGAAGGCACCAGCAACTGTCTCTGAGTGCATACCCCCCCCTTGTTACCTCTCGGGCCAGACTCATGATATAATAGGCCCTCAACGATTACAAATCTGGGCCCCTTCATCACTGGAGAAGCTTCGCCTCTTCCTTTGCTCTGGTCCAGGCAGCTTGAAGGCTCTGATCTGCTTCCTGGTTTTCCTGGAATCCCCCCTGAACAGGAACCAGCTGTTCCACCTAGAGTGGCAGACTCGCCTCAGATTCTCATTGCATTGCAGCTTCTCCAGGTTCTGCTCCCTTGGCTAGTGTTCTCTGGATTTTCCGCTGCTGTTGAATCCTTTGCTGGCTTTGGAGTCAGCATTTTGGATTCTCCTCCTCTGCACCACCTCTTGCATCTCAGGCAAATTGTCCAGCACCTGACTCTGCTCAGTGCCCACCGGAGACTCCCCCCCCCCCTGGGCATCGCTGAGTCAGGGTTGACCACGGGACCAACTTGAGACCAGGCTGACTAGCCTCTTGGCATGGAGAAGCTCTTCCTGGACTTCTGCCAGCAGCTGCTTCGACATCCGAGGTATCAGCAAGGGTATCCCCCCTCGGGGCCCTACGATGTGTGGTGGGAGTCTGCCCTAGGTTCTGCCACCTCTTCAGGCAGGACTCCTTCTGGTGTAGCAGGAGACAGTACTGCAGTCTAAGTTCAGGCTGGTCCTCAAGTTGCACTGAAGACTGACCTCTGCTCAGGCTGCTTGCCGTCTGCACGCTGTCCGAACTCTTTCCGGGCCTGACTAGCATGGAAGACGAGATCATCACCCAACGGGCAGGACATTCGTAGTCATCATAAACAGCAAAAGCCCAAAACTCCTTTCCAGCCTTTGTACTGAACAGGAATGCGTGTGTTGACAGTTAGCTGGAGGAGCTCAAAAGGCTCTGATGGTGATCTTGATGTGGTCATCAACAAGACCAGGATCCAGATATGAACTAAATAGCAAAAACTTTGTCCTTCTCTGTAAGCAATAACTTTCCTGCCTCCTACCCACAGTGTGTGCCTTCTGTGAGTAGGGATCATGTCCGGTAGGAGCAACAAAAGCTGCGGGAGTGTCCCTGGAAGCCGAAGCAACCACTAACTGGGCCAACTTAGGCTTCTGCTTACAGTTGGCTTTAATATGTCCCAGCTCTCCACAAAAAAGCATTTAGGGTAGCTTTTCCCAGCTGACCCTGAGCACCTCCCAAAGACTGCTGCCCAGAGCGAGGCTGTGATGGTGTGGTGGAGCTGTGAACTGAGGCTTCGAGGTAGTGTCATTTAGTGATGACCTAGGAGCAGAAGTGTTTGCTTCTGGACATCTTTGCACGCTTGTTGGTATTTCTGCTTGTCTGTAGGAGGCATTACCACAGTAGGCTGGAATGCCTCTTCACCTCTGGAGGCAACAAAGCAATCTGCTGCCTTGGCGGCCTCCTCTAGTGTTTTTGGTTCTTGTTCAACACGAAGGATGAGTCTGGGAGGTATGTGCTCCAAGAATTGCTCCAAAAAATCTGAAATAAGACCTCTTGCTTGCTGGGCTTTAGCTGCTTGCATCCAAGAGTCCAGTGCCCGCTCAAGTGAACAAGCCATCTCCTTGTACCTCGCCCAGCTTTTTCCTAATGGCACAAAACTGGGATTAGATTTATCTGGTGTGAGTCCAAGCCTCTCCCTGGCCACAAACTTGGTGAAATCATTCTGGTCCTCGGCTGGCAAGTCGCTTGCCACTTTAGTAATGTCCCTGAGAGATTAAGACGAAGTTCACTCATATAATTCTCCTCAGGGATCCCAAAAACATCTGCTGCACGTTTAAATGAGATGAGAAAAGCTTCAAAATCATCTGAGTCTCTGGTTGGAGCTGTCTATGGGGTAAAAGCAAGTCGTGGCTTTTGCTGGGAGTGTTGGTTTGCAGTGGAAGCCTGTGTAGAATTCAAGCGCATCATGTCCATTGTCTTATCCAGGAGGCCTTCAACTTGTTCCAGTGTAAGTTTATCATGGAAGAGTTTAATGGCATCCCAGAAAGCTGCAGGAGAGTTAGCATGTTCTAGCATAGAGGTTGCGTGTGCTGAAACCCCTTGCCATCCAGATTACTACCACTAGCAGTAGCATCCTGCTGTGTCATTGGTACCACTAGGATCCATAGTGTATTCCAGGATTTTTCCAGATCTTAAGTTCATAAAACTCCCTGACTACCTCTGTGCACCGAAAACTACAACACAGAAAAGGTCTGATTGGCTGATCAAAGAATATATATAGTGCTAGAAGCCCCAAAAGCCACAGAAAAGAGGAAGAATTCTTAAAAGCCAAGAAAAGTAGAAAAAATCCCAAAGCCTTCTCTCCTTTCCCCACTGCTTCACTCCAAGAGGGAAAAAAACCAACCCTGCCTAAGTACTGCCAAGCCTGCAAATTTTGCAGATTTTTTTAGCTCCACCCCTGGCAGGGGACTTAAAAAAAATGCCTACCTACTCAGACCCACTGAGTTTAGCAGCTTTGAAAATCCAAAAAAAAAAAATTCTTTCCCCAACAGAAGCTTTGAAAGCAGAGCCAGCAGCTCTTCACTGCAAGCTTTGGAGAAAAGAAAAGGGGAAAAAATCCAAGATACCCCCTTTTGCAAGAGTGGCTCTCAATGAGGAAGCGACTCCACCCCCCCAGCCTCCAACTCCACCTCCCTTTTCAAGCCGCAGAGAGGACGGGGGGAGGGAAAAAAGCCCTTTAAACAGCAGGCTGTTTAAGGGCTCCCTCGCTCACACATCCACCCCCCTTCTCCTGAGCTTAATTCCTCACCACAGACACAGGGGAAGGAAACCAAGCCTCAACTCTGCACCTTAAAAAAACTCTCCGTTCGAAAACCGCTGCCACCATGTGACACTGAAGGTTTATTTCCAGTCTCTTAAGTTGACCCCCCCCTTAAAGACTGGAAATTCCCTCCCCGCGTTTTACTGGGGTTCTTGCCCGCCTCCCAAAGCTGACTCCCACGCTTGGAAAGACTTTGGGAATCTCCCCAGCTCTATCAGGTATTGCCACCACCCCCCTGAAATTCGAATCACTTGGACAGAACAGGAGGGACTCTACCCAATCTCTAAGCGTAAGGACTTCCACCTCCCACTCCCCTGAGTGAGAGGTCCTATGTAGCGTGTGCCAAACCTGGCGTGGAAATGGAGAGAAACGGAGGTTTTACAGAAGTGTTTTCTCGAGGCATGCAAATAAACAATATCACATTTGGGAGACTCCCCCCTCCCAGGACCTTTGTTACAAGAATTTACAAAACAGTTAAAAGACAGATACATTCTTAAATAGCCAATTCCCAAAATAACAACATCCCTAAAAGACTAACTACTTATTTCTAGTTACTCACAATTAGGTTATAGGCGTAGATGGTCTAAAAGGGGAAGGGGGGGGGTCCAGGAACACGGCCTGCCTGCCAGCTCGACTGGCCCAGCCCCCTCCTCTCTGTTTTCTGTCTCTCTCTCTCTCTGGCCACATGGCCTCTCAGAAATTGTTTGGGTGCTTTATGATAACGTGGCCTGACTCCTGATCAGACTTGATGAGACTGCCAAAGGCAGTTGGGAAAAAAAGAAAGAAAGAAAGAAAGAAAGAAAGAAAGAAAGAAAGAAAGAAAGAATAACAATCATAGCTTTATTAAAAATAATAATACAATATTTAACCTTTGGGTATTCTATTGCTCACTGCTCCCTCAATACCACAGTCATCAGTTCTCCTAACTAGACCTGTCTTGTCTCTCTGAAAAACCACGCCCTGTCTCTGTCAACTCCCAGACCCTCTCTGGTTCAGTTCAAAAACTCATTTTCTCTCACAGAGACAGCTCTTGAATTTTTATTACATGCTCCCCTTATGGCACTTCATGAGGTCATAATTTATATAAACCAATAAAACCCAAAAAACCAATAGATAGATAGATAGATAGATAGATAGATAGATAGATAGATAGATAGATAGATAGATAAAGATAGAAAAAAGATAGTGAATTTGCAGGGCTTGCAGGAAAAAGAATTTACCATTTCAAGAGGCAAAGAAAAAGATGGTTTAAAAGTCCAAAGGGGGTCAATTTTTTGAAGAGAGAGAGAGAGAGAGAGACTTGCTCACCTTTGAATTAGCTGCACCACTGCTCTTTTCAGTTGGTAATTCTTCTAAGACAGTGCTGGGAATCATGTAGGCCTCCAGATGTTCTGTCTGCAAGTTCTTAACCCTAGCCAGCCCAGCAAATATGAGAAAAAGGGGGCCCACCCCCCAACTGTCCCAGTTTGATAGGGACAGTCCTGATTAATCTTCTGCTGTGCCAGTTTTGCAATGCTTTTAGAACATCCTAGTTGTTCTCTCCTCCTCCCCCTTTCCCCCTTTGACTTCTGTTTACTTAAGTAACTACAAACGGAATTCAAATCAGAAGTAGTTTGTACTGAATTAATTCAGCAAGGGAGAAAGGAGAGGGGGGGAAGAATTTGCCCCTTCCCCGACAAAAGCAAGCTGTTAACTTTGACCATCTTGACCACACTGAAACTTTTCCTTGCCCATATCTCTCCCAGTGTTGGTCTGTGAAATATTGGAGGGCATGTGGGAGAGACAAACCAATATCATAGGAGGGCCACATGTTTCCAGGTCTGTTCCAAGAAGGCAATGTCCATTAATAGCATCACTACAGGTGCCATCCTTCTGCCGTGCTACACTATCAGCATAAAAGTGTTATGTATTTGCTGACTTCTAATCAGCACAAATTAGTCAATCCAAGGAAAAACTGAGGCCAGTCATCAGCTTCTTGATGTGTCCCTTCAAGTTGTTTTTAACTTATGGTGACTAAGTTAAACATTTCACAGGGTTTCCTTGGAGAATGTTGTTCAGAGGGGGTTTGTCTTTGCCTTCCTCTGAGGCTGAGAGACTGTGACTTATCTAAGGTCACCCACTGGGTTTTTCATGGCTGAGCAGAGATTTGAACCTTGGTCTCCACAGTTATAGTCTAATGCTCAAATCACTACACCATGCTGGCTGTCAGCCATCAATTACATGAGAACTATGGAGTATGCATAGGGAACATTCTTTGGGGACTGTAGAATTTACACTAGCTGGCCAGTGCTGCAGTCCTGTATACCATTAGATGATCTAAAGCTTTTGTGCCAGACTGTAGCTCAAAAGTCTCAGTGCTGTTGCATCTGTAGATTCTCTAATATGTAGGTACATTTTATAGTTCTCATCTGCTCATAAGTAAATGGTGCAAGTCTGTCAGTATTCATGATCTGCTTGTGTGGACTGTGCAGCCCATCCATTGATAAATGCCATTAAGCCATCATTTTATCTAGGCCATTCTAAGTCATTTTTTTTCTCAGTGGGATTCCCCATTGATAAACATTTCAAGTTTCCATCTTTTTTTCCCCCAAGGGTTTGTTTTGCAGTTTGTGCCGGCTTTTATTGAAAACATCAGGTTACTAGCAATTGGAAGGGGAGGGAGAGAATGTACCTTTTCCCTTCTCTTTCTGGAATTCAGCCATCTAAATAAACATTAATCCAAAATACAGAGCTTGAGTTATTATTTGTAAGGGTGCTGGGGAAGAAATTTATAGCAACATTACTGTGTCTTGCCCGAAATCTCTTAATGCACCAAAGTGGGAAAGTGTGTATGTTTTTTATTAAAATGTGGCACTCTATAAATCTGAGTGGCAGAGAGGACACAGGTGGCCTTGAAAACCAGCTCTCTCTGGACTGTCATTCCAAACTTCAGAGCAGTCGGTCTGGATCTTCTGCTTCATTCCACTACCAAATAAATTTAACCCATCACCTGTTGCAAATCCCAGGCTTCTCTACTTGTGACCTCTCTTGATTGTTAAGATTTTTCTTTGTCATCTTCATTTGAACTTGCAAGGTCTTGGATAGCTCAGATGTACCATGTCAAACAACTGGGTTCCAAATAGTACTTATTTTGCCTTTTTTCAATAATAGAGATTAGTCCTGATTCCAGGGTCATTTCTGCACTAGACTGCTATAGCACTATTATTCCACTTTCAACATCCTATGGAATCCTGGGGTTTGCAGAAACTGCAAACTCCAGGATTCCATAGGATGTTGAAAGTGGAATAATAGCACTATAACAGTCTAGTGTGGAAATGTCTCAGGTGAGAGTTACTGTGCTTCATCGGAAAGCTTTCTTTGTAGATCACTAACCATTAATCCCAGAGGAAGTCCACTAAAGGCCCACATTTTAAAAAAAAATGCTTAAAAGCAGAGGAAGACTAAGTATGTTTCTTCTGTATTAAGGATGAGAATCATGTGGCCATGCAGATGTTGGGTTGTAATTCCCAATATTCTCACCATTGCCTATGCTGGCTAAGGCCACTGGGAGTTGCAGTCCAACAGCATCTGCAGGAATTCATGATTTCCATCCCGCCTTAAATCTTGTGGGACCACAACTGCCAGCATTCCTCACCACTGAATATGCTGCCTAGGACCTGATGGGAATTGGAGTTCAACATCCAGAGGAGCTGCACTTTGCCTACTCCTCCTTTAAAGATTGTTGGAATGGTAAGTAGGAAAATTAGGTATACATATATGAGTTTCATTGTAAGTAAGAGGATTTAAGTGCTTTGTTATACCTTAAGTCCTACTGGTCTACTTTCTCAGGGTTTCTTCTCACAGCCTCTGGCCATTACAACCATGATTTTGGTAGTCATTGTTGCTGTGTGCCTTCAAGTCGCTTCCGACTTATGGTGTCCATGAGGCAAACCCATCAATGCCATTTCATATCAAGAGGATTCGTTCACTCCAGACTGGAGATCACATTTTCAGTATCCCCATGTCCTGTCCATATTTTGTTGTGGTGTTGTACCTTTAAGTTATTTTTGATTTATGGCAATCCTAAGGCAAATGTATCATGAGGTTTACTTGGCAAGATTTGTTCAGAGGGAATTTGCCTTTGCCTTCATCTGACACTTAGAGAACTTGACTTGCCCAAGGTGGCTTTTCATGGCTAAGTTGGGATTCAAACCTTGGTTCCACAGTCATAGCCCAATCTCAAACCACTACACAACACTGCCTCTCTTCGAGAGTCAAAAGGTAGGGGAGAATCTATGGAAATAAACATGCCAACATAACTTTGAACAGCGATATTATTGGGGTAACCAGTGAAAGAGTGGATGATCTGAGAGAGCATTTTGCAGAAATTGCTGGGGCACTGTCTTAGTTGATGTGTTATGCAAGTTTTGTAGCTCTACAGTTTCTACAATTTTGCTTCCCAGGATGTTTTAGGCTAGTCCTAAATGGAAGCACTTTAGGAAATACATTGCAGGCATGTTGCATGTGGGCTGGAACCATTGGATGAGGTCATCTGAAGACAAGTATTTGGTTGACATAAATTCATAGATAGTAAATGCATAAATTCATAGATGATCTTTCATTTCCATCTGTTAATCCCAGAGAAGCCAAGCTGGTCCAGAACTTGCATTTGATATCAGAACTGAGCTGCATGAGAACAAATAAATTGGGACATAATCCAAATAAGGGGAATGCACTATTGGTTGAGGGTTCTGATAAGCTGGCATTGAGCGGACAATATGTTTTGGATGGGTTTGCACTCCCATGCGTACAGTTTTCATGACCCTGCCCTGCTCTTGGATTATAGGTGCTACTTAATAGCCAGTGGTGATTTTTAACAATTTTTTTCCCTAGGCCAGTTCCTAATGGAGAAGTAGACAACTATGGCCCTCCAGACGTTTTTAGACTGCAAAAATCATAATCCCTCAAAACCAGTTATGCTGGCTAAGGCTTGACAGGCCTTGTAGGCCAAAAACATCCAGAGAACTGCAGGTGCCCACCTCTTCTTAGAGAAACCAGACCTGGCATATAATGCTATCAGAAATCCTTTTTGATGTAGATTAGGTTAGGTAAAATATCCACCAACTCCTCAATGATGCCAGTGTGATTAACACAGAAATTAATGGAGAGAAAAAGGCTTACTTCAGAAAACTGAAATGAGAGGGGAAAAAGATTGAAGCCAAGAAGTGATGCTAAAGAGAGATAAAAAGAAATGTACATAGCTAAAAACTTTAAAACCACAGTTAAAAAATTAAATAGATTTCAATAACTAAGAAGCACAAAACCAAACAGGGAAGAGGTTGGACCACTGGATATCAAAATAGCTAAAGAAGGATAAGGAGTCTGCAGAGAACCTAAATGAATGGTTTGCATATTATTTCATGGCAGAAAATGTTCACCAGATATCCACACCTGAACCAATATTTCCCAGAAGGGATTTCAAGGGGGATTGTGAAGAATGCATCTAAATAGTGTGGTGAGCAATGAAAGTTCTAGACCTTATTGATAAATTAAAATTAAAAGGCCACCTGAGAGTTCTTAAAGAGTGTACATGTAAAAATTGCTCCCTTGTTTATCAGAAATAGATGTGTAGTCCCTAAGATCAGTTCCACATCTGAGAATTGCAAGTGGTCATATAATGCCAATTTTTAAAGGGGGATCTGAGGAGATCCAGGGAACAGTAGGTTGGCCAGCTTGTCATCTTTAAATATTCTTTCTTCTAAACAAACATTCTTTACAAGCATTGCTTCTGAAAAAGAAAGCACTGTTTGTTAACCTTCTTGTTTTTCAACAGTGCATCAGCAGACATGTGATCCTGCTGAATGATTTAATAGGCATTATTTACTTTCAAAAGGCTTATGACACAGTGTCTCACCAGACAGATCAAATTCTCCATGAAGAATATTTACTGTGTTTGGTGGGGAAGGATTTGGTCTTTGTTTTTTTGTTTTTGTTTTTTTCATGATGTATAGTGTAGAGAAATTCTTTTTCATCCCTTTCCTACAATACTTGTACTGAGGTTCATCGTTGAAGATGAATGGTGGGATTCTTCTTCACACGGGGCACAGTTAAATTTCTGGATTTTCTTCTTCAGGTTGTGATGATGGACATCTACCTTGGCAGCTTTAAAGAGAGACCAATTCATGGAGAATAAGGCTATCAAGGGTTATAAGTCATGATGAGTATTTACTGCCTCCAGGTCTAAGGACTGCATGTCCTGAATAGCAGTCAGAAGTGGAGGAGTAAAAAAACAGGAAAAGGTTGAGACCCTGCTCTCTGTTTGTGGACTCCCTGTATACATCTGGTTGGCCCTTCTGGTTTTAAACAAGATTCTGATCAGATTGTTCTAATTTACTGGTGTTGTTCTTAGATCTTCAACAGTGATTCCAGCTATAGAGGCTTGTGGGCCCATCATCACTGAGGTGATGAATCTACACTGAGTTTTAGTACAAACTTGAAAGGAATTATCCGAGGTGCTGAACCTATTTGGAGAACAGTGTTGAGCACCTTGAACAGGTTTAAGCTGAGAGGGCATTTAAGTCTAAGAGAACAGATTTTCAACTCCACTGATATGGGAGGCACCAGGCATCATTGTGTTTAAGAGGGACAGAGCAGAGAACCAAGGCAGTTAAGATTCTAGTAGTTAAGATTCTGAAAGGGGGGACATTAACACAACAACAATACATTTGCAAAGAAAACTCAAGTGAAGTAATTTCTAAGTGATTCGAAGAGATGTGATTCTCAGGGGCAGTCAGGAAAAGTTTTAAGTAGGGCCAGACTTACCATTAGACACAATGAACCAGCCTCCTTCAAGCTGCAGATCTGTAGGGTCATAAAAAAACCTACAAATTCTCCATTATTTAATTTGTTGTTATTAGATGTTTACTACTTGAGAGGAAAAGAGGATTTGTGAGATTTTCTGGCCTAAATCCACCTGCTGATCCCAACCAGACTAGAGTAAACATACAGAATTTACATAGGTGCTGACTTATCATCAGCATTGACTTACTAACCTTCATTGATTCGGTAAGTATACAGTACTTTGCCAGGGACTAACAACTGGATTTTGATGTCTATCTAATATGCCAAAATAACCCTACCAGACTGGTGCTTGTGCTGCTCTCTGGCAGGTACCTTGGGCAGGCTTTGAGTGAAAAAATTTGACCTGCTGAGATAATAGCACTGGCAGATTTAAGCAGAAGTTTCCATCATTGTATGGATGTGTGTATGTGCATGTGCCTTCATGGCAACCCATGAATTTTATAGGCAAGGAATATTCAGGTGGGTTTACCCATTCCTTCCTCTGAATTATAGCCTATAGCACCCCACAGGAAGATATATAACTATAGGATCCCTTGAGGTCCACTTTCCTGCACAGGACTGGAACTAGCTGCCCACAGATGGCATGCTTTAATATTGTCCAGTTCAATTCAATTGGGGTGAGACTTGTGGGACCCTCCAGATATTGTACAACAACTCCCAGCAGCCCTAGTGAATAATAGTAAGTCTGAGAGTCGCAATCTAGAGGGCACATGATTCCCTCCTCTGCTTTAAATAAATTTCTTCTGGGGGGGAGGGAAGGTAGGTAGGTAGGTAGATAGGTAGGTCTTTATGTGATCCAGTAATGATCTGGTACTGCCAGGCAGCATTTGTTCCAAATATTGTTTCATGCCTTCAAGTCATTTCTGACTTAGGGTGAACCTAAGGCAAACCTATCAGAAGATTTTCTCAGCAAGATTTGTTCTAAACATGGTTAACATTTTCTTCCTCTGAGGCTGAAAAAGTGTGACTTACCCAAGGTCACCCAGTGGTTTTCCATGGCTGAGCAAAGATTTGAACCTTGGTCTCCCAATAACTCTCTTATTCTTATTATTGGTAAAAATATGTTATTTTTAAAATCCATCGCCCAAAACTCAAGAGACTTCACAAATATAGTCTTTGCTGGGGGCAGTGTAAATACTCTTTCAAAAGACCTCCCCCTCTCCATTCTTTCCTTAATATTAAACCTTAATGCCTTTGGACACCTTAAGGTTACTCTCGGTTGCCATCTTCTCTTGAGCAGTTTCTTCTTCCGTGTAATCATAGTAAAGGTAAAAGGGGACTCATCACACCTTTAAAACTAAAGTAGACCAATATAACTTCCCCCGGGGACTCCAGTTCACTTCTTCAGATGCTTATGGTGAAATTTCTGTATTGGAAAGCAACTACCCCTAAATCAGTGGTTCTCAACCTGTGGGTCCCCAGATGTTTGTGGACTTCAGCTCCCAGAAGCCCTGAGCATTGACCATAGTGACTGGGGCTTCTGGGAGCTGAAGTCCATGAACATCTGAGGACCCACAGGTTGAGAACCACTGCCCTAAATGAATAAAGGAGATTCCTAACTCTCTCAAGACTCCTCTGCTTTCTCCACCACCACCTTTCCAGGAGCCCCTTGGGGAAGGATGGGAGAAAGGTGGCTTGTAGGTTTGGGAGAAGATCACCAGCCAGGCCTAACTATTTGGCTGTTTCTCCACCGCCATGGAGGCCAGGCATCTGCTCCAGATTATCTTCCCCACCACTGGATAGTTAAGACGTCTTTGGCGTTCACGTTCATTGCCTACCTGGTTATAATTACGGACCTGATTTCCCATTACACAAACGGGAAGCGAGCTTGATCTTACCGCTGAGAGAGCGAGAGCGCGCACACCCCGCCTCGTTCTCATATAATCCCATAGAAGGTACAGGGAATCGAAAATAGCAGGGGCATTAATATTGACAAGGCAACTGTAAATAATACCGCGTTCCCTATTTCTGGCTTTACTATTCAGAGAGAGCTAATTAAGTGGCCCGTCGGTCAATGAAACATGATGATGATCGTAGAATTAATAGTAAGGATAGTGGCCTCCCCCTGGTATAAATAGAGTGGATGCCGAAAAATTAACCTTATAATAGTAAGACGACCTTGAAGCAATTGTATCCTCTGCAATAACCCCGTCAGAGCGATTTGGGTCTCGCGGGAATGCTTTTGTTCGCTACAACCCCCCGCTATCCTGCATCATCGTCTATGGTCGCGATCCCGCACGCAGTTAGACTGCCGAAACCCCCACGGGAGTCAATGGGGCGAATCGGGCCATTTCCGCACTGCAAACCCCAAGATTCCATAGGATGTTGAAAGCGGAATCATAGCGCTATAACAAGCTAGTGCGGAAATGGCTTCAGTCTCGACGTGCGCAGGATCGTAGCCCGTATTATTTTCCTCGCAGCGCCAGAAATTAAAAATCCGCTCATATTTGATGGCGGATAGTTTGTCATTACAAACGGGACGATTCGATTAACGAAGGTTCTTTTGCCTCACAACGTGATAACACAGTTAGTGCCTCCCTAACTCATGTCATTAATGTGACGCCTTTTTTTTAAGAGAGACACAATGCTAATTAAGGTTTCTTTGCCCACAAGTCCTAATGTGATTTTGTCCTTCTTTAATGAACTAGTTCGTTATTTATTTATTTCCGTCTTTCTTCTCCCTCTTTTTACCTTTTTTTTTTAATTTATTGAATTTAATTTTATTTTTCGTCTCTAAAATGCACTGTTCGAAAACAGCAAGAACAGTTAAAGAGAATCGCGGTCTGCTTGGATCTTGAACAAATTATTCATTCGCTTTCAATTGGGCGGGGGGCAGACCTGGACAGAATGGCTATTGAAATTTGCAATCTGTTGTGTTATTATTTTATTTTTATTTTTGCAGCAAGGCATAAGAGTGGCGTCCTCTCTGCCAAGTTTTGATAACTGCCTCCGGGACAAGATTACTCCCCTTCCCCCTTCTACATTTAAATTATCTTCACAGGTTAATCTGGGTGTCGGAAACCAGTTTTCACCGGGAAACGGTTCTCCTGCCGGCGAATAGAGGTTTCTTAATGGTTAGACCCAGCCTTCCTCGAAGGAAGCGCTGCCTTTAGGGTGCAAACTCGGCGTCTAATATGATCATTTAGCACTTATCAGCCTTAACAGTGCAAAACCTAATCACGTTGACCCAGAAATAAATCGCACTAACAGCAAGCAGGTACAAGCGTTCCTAGAGGAAACCTTTATTCGTGTGAATACTTCCTACAAACATACTGAAGTATTCTGACCACGACGACAAAAACACCCACAATTAAGCTTGCCTGCTGGTCCCAACCCTCTTTACTCGGAAGTAAGCCACATTTATTTTCACTGGGACCAAACTCTAAATCAAATGTATTCAGAACTGGAGCCTTCCTGTAATAAATCCAGTCTGCCCAGCCAGTTTGAATGAGCCAAGCTTACATACCCTAAAGGAAACAGATCCCGTCCGATCTTGGAAACTAAGCAGGTCAGACCCAATTAGTAGTTGGATGGGAGACGTCAACGAATACCAGGTGCTCTAGGCTATATTTAACAAGAGAGAACTGGCAAAACCATCTCTGACTACTCCTTGGCTAAGAAAATCCTATGAAATTCGTGAGGTCGCTACACACACATGCAGGGAAATAATATCTGGGTGGGAACGGTGTGATTATGGGAAAGCAGTAAAACAGCCAAACACCCCCAAGTCTCTTTCTTTACTTGTCGGATTCCCTTCTTCATCCCGCCCCCTTCTCCCTCCCACTGGCTCCGCTTCAGGCTTTTGGTTTCATCGGAGGGCGGGATGATTCTCCCTCCTCCAACAGGTGTACCCAGTGCCTGCCGATACCGCTGTGGAGGGGAGGCCAATGCCAGCCCGCCCACCTCCGCCGGCTCCAGGCTCTCTTCGATGCCTTCTTTGGACTGTGTTCCCTGGAAAGGCTCAAGGAAGAAATTCTCAGGGCGAGGCCACGCCCCCAAGGGTGGCAAATGCCACAACTGTGCAGCCAGCCAGTGCCAGAGCTGCGGGCGCTCCCACTGACCTTCAGGAAGGTCACTCTGGTCTTCTCAGAGGGGCCTCTGGCAACAATCCCCTCCATTCTCACCTTGGGTACTCTTACTGGCCAACCAGAGCAGCTGGGCCTCACTTTGACCCCACCCCTGGTCTGTTCAGCTAGCCAATGAGAAGGCTGGGGAAATCACATCACCTTATACTGCCCTCATCTGGGGCCAAGGTCTCTTTTCCCCTCATATGGTGCTCAGAGATCTCCTTCCATGGGGAGGAGGAAGGGCCTGCCTTTCTCTCAAGAATTGTCTGGTTTTCTTCACTGACTTTCCAAAGAGGAGTATAGATTTCAGAATTTCAGAACTAGTCCAACAAAGTACCATCAACAAAGATAACCTCTTGCTTTAAGGCAATAGTTCCTGTTAGATGATGATTTGTCTTCTTAACAAGTGTTTGTGAGTGAAATGCATTATCTAGATCTGTTTCAACTTGGCTTCAGGCTTGTGTCTGTGACAAGGTGGCTTTTGTCACCTTGGTGCATGACCTACACCTGGAGCTGGATAGGAGAGGCAGATGTGTGTTCTTTCTGTTGGACCTCTCAGCTTCTGCTACCATCAATCACTGTACCCACCTCTCTAGGATGGGACCTGATAGCTGTATGTTATGGTCATTCCAATCCTTTGGAGGAAGGAGTTTTGGAGGTGGTACTGGGACATTTCTGTTCAACATCTTGACCATTGGTTTGCAGGTCCCTCAGGAATGTCCAATATAAAATTTACTATGTGCATCACACTGCTGGGACAGGCTTTTCTTGGTTTGGGGGATTCAGTACTGCTAGCATGGTGATGACATCCAAGTTCTAAGGCTGCCAGGCTGAAAACTGGAGAGGGTACCTGTAAAACAGGGAACTTCAGTAGGTATTGCTTGTCATGCAACCCCGTTAATAAATAATACCTGCTGAAGGTCACTTATCTACACAACTATTAGAGGTACAAGATGCCTCTCCAGTTTTCACTCTGGCAACCCTACACTCAGCATTTATGTCTCTTTCCCTCTGGTCTCAAATTCTGGGAAAGTCATTTCAACGCTAAACTTGTGTCTACTGTCAGTAATGGCTGGATGAAGCTGAACAAACTGAAACTCCAACCAGACAAGAAAGAGATGTTCTTCATCAATTGAAAGAGTTCTGTAATGACTGAGAGTGCATTTGTAGAGTTGTGCTTGCTCCTGGAGATAGCAGATCTGACTGTGGTGACACACACCTTGATTATATCCTAATTGGGTTACTGTAACACATTCTACGGATGCATTTGGAAAGTATTTGGAAAATTCAGGGGCTTCAAAATGCTGTAGTTAACCACTGCTGGGTTCAGGGAACATATCTCTCTCCAGATCCAACAGCTTTACCGGCTACCAGATGGTTTCTGGACACAGTTCAAATGGTGTGTCATAACTGTCATAAGGTCTTAGATCTAGACAATCTGAAAGATTGTACCTCCCTATATAAAACTAACTAAGTTCTGAAATGGGGTGAGCTTTCTCTTGGTTCCACCCTTTTAACAGGCCTGTATGGTGAGGACATGTGAGGAGGCCTTCTCAGTAGCTGTTGCCAGGCAATGGAAGTAAAAAGCTAGGTTGGCTTCCTTTTCATTCTACTTCTACCAGCGGGCAGAGACCTTACTTAGAGAAGCTTTTGGCCCCGGGTTACCATGGAACGTATTTTAATGGGAGCTCTATACTTTTCCCTTTCAGTTGATATGTTTTAAATAGTTTTTGATTTAGCACTTTATTATTTAATTGCTCTTGAATTATTCTTAACAATGTGGTTGGCTGTATTCTGTTATACCTTGTATTAAATCCTGCACTAGAAGAAAGGCAAGATGTCAAATATTTAAAAACAACAACTGTGGACCAGGTATGAATTTAGTAGTAAAAGCGAAGTACCTTTTACAGAGCAGCCCTAGGCTTCTGTCCTTGTGAGTCTCATTTATCTATCAAGCAAATATTCCAACCTAGCTTTTGAAGCTGGAGAATGCAATCAGTGTTATCAATTGAACTCATCAACTGTCCTGTAAGCAGCTTCTGGTTCTGGAGCCCTGTCCCTCTCTGGCCAGCTTATGAACAATGAATCCTTCTTTAGGGCGTTTGTTGACTTCCCAATGATTTGTCCTAATAAATGAACAGCTAAATGCATAGTCATTCTATTATTTGCATCCTCGTGTTTAGTAATGTGTAATAATACCACATTTTTTTTGGTTCTTCAGTAGGGGCTTGTAAAGCAGAGACTGAACTGGGGAACATTACTTGTTGATAAAGCCGTTTTGGACAGGGATGGGAATCATGTGGTCCTCCAGATGCTGGACTGCAACATCCTGAATCATAGAAGCATAACTTGGAGAGTGGCCCATTTGATTCCAATTGGATTTCACGGTGACTTACAGCCAGGGTCTTAAGGTCTGAACCCAAATCATGATATCTCATTCCTGCCTAAGTAGCCCATTTCATGCCAAGGCAGCCAGTAGCTGTGGCTAAAAATGCATTCCTCTCCATATCAAATATGCCCATCAATTATTTCTGCACTATCTGGGCAGAAGGATCTGCTCTGAAAGATTATTTATTTGGAACAAAAAGTTCTAGGCAGGTTTTTCTGCAATAAAGCTTAGCAACTGTCCACTGGCTAAGAACCTGAGCTTAGATAGAAGAAATCCTGCTTTCAGATCTGGTCTCAGCTGACTTCATTCTCAGCACTGCTGCTTCACTGTGATGTAAATTTGAACTGATTGGAATAAGTAGGAGGTGAAAAAGATGTGTTGGACAGCAGAGTTGCTCATTAACTAAAGATCCTGATTTCATAATGAGGAAAAGGGGAAAAATAGAAAAACTAAAAGAAAACCAATTGCCTTATCAATAATTCACATGCCTTGCCAGTGGTTAAAATTTGTTGTCAATTTTATCACTTGCAACAAATGCTGAGACTGTGTCTAACAGCCCAAGAATACAAACTGTGTGATAAAATCTGGCAGATCTTTAAACCAGTTAAGGGCTATTTATTTACAGCTGGAATTTAAACTCTCCTAAACTAGAAGAAAAACTTAGTGACATGAAATGGGCTTCCAATATAACTGTGGGTCATGGAGAATGTGGGCCATCCAGTAGTCCCCTAGACAGCTTATTTGACTAACAAGTAGCTTTCTGAAATAAAACATAACTCCTACCAGGCCGTTTTGTATCATCCTACCTCCCTCATGAGTTCAGCAACATATTTCACTCCAGATATTTGTGCTAAAATTCCCTCAATCTTTGATCAGTGGAGCTGTCGGAGTGGGGGCTACTGGTAACTGTAATCCACTGCATTTGAACAAGCAGGAGGTAGCTGAAACAGGAAAGATTATTAAATCAGTAATTCCCAAACTTGGGTTCACTAAATATTTTCAAACTTCAGGTTTATCCGCACTACATAATTATAGCACTTTGCTACCACTTTAACTGCCATGACTCCATCCTACTGAATATTAGGATCTGTAATTCTATGAAGTACTTAGAATTATTTAGTCCATTGCCATGAACTACACTTTGTACCCTCTGGTTGAAAGTTCAAGTACTCTACCTTACAAAATTGCAGATGCCAGGATTGCATCAATCAGAGACATGCCAGTTACAGTGAAACCAAACTGCTATACTTGTACAGTATGGATACAGCCTTCAATTCTCAGGGGTCCCAGCCAGTGTAGCCAGAGGTCAGAAGCCATTCCTATGTTCTGCCAATGAATGTCTCTCATACTTATTGACAGAGTGGAGGTGGTCATACCACATCCCCAACATCTAATATCTGAAGTTTCTATGTTCCAGCTTGTAAAGCTACAATCCTACAAACATATAGTTGAAGTAAGTTCCATTAAACTCAATGGTCTAAACCAATTGTTAGTCCCAGCTAGACCAACTGAATCAATGGGAAACTGGCAAATCAACATCCAGGTAAATTCTGTTAATTCAACAGATTTACTCTATTTGGGACTAACAGTTCATTTGGGCACACAGTCTTAGGTCAACATATCTTTGACAGAAATAGCCTCCATCAATACGGAGAAATGCCTGTTGGATGGAAGCAGGCATTGATAGCAAAAAGCAAGCATTGAAACACCCAAATAGGCTTTTGCATGTGGACAGAACCCAGAGGGTATAGAGTTAGATTTTTAAGAGAAATGAGAGATCCTATGGTTTCTAAAGACTGCAACCAAAGTGATCTTGGAAGACTTCAGCCCATTGATCTTCCCATCACACCAGGCATAATAACTTCACATCATTCCCTAATAACATGGCCCTCCAGATATTTTTTATTACATCTCCCATAATCCTTCACTATTGGCCACACTGGCTAGGACTGATGAGAACTGTAGGCCAACAAAATCTGGAGAGAACCATTTTTCCATCCCAACCTAGAATGATCCCCTGATCCTCCCAATATATTAGCTCCAAAAGATGCCTGATCATCTGCAGTGGAACCTGTTTGGAAGTAAGTTAGGCATTTCTTTTAAAAGTGAGTTCAATTAAGATTTCTTCCTCTGAGTACTTGTTTTGGGTCAATAGGAAATTGATTCCAAAAATGAATTCCTCAAATAGGGACACACAAATGTGGGCACATTTTGTGCTGTGTGAGTATGACCTGAACGGGAATGTGACTTGAATAGACAATTGGTGACCTGGTTAGAATTCTCTGGATTTTCTTCCCCCTATATGAGAGAGTTAAAGAAAGAGCAGGGAAAAGAAAGAGAGCTGGTTCCAGGGGAGAGCAGTAAGACATTGGGATCTTAACTACACTATAAGTCCCTTTCACAGTACACAATTAAAGCACTTTGATTCCACTTCAGCTGCCACAACTGCATCCTATGGAATCCAGGGGTATGTAATTTGAGGAGGCGTTAAAGCTCTCTAGTAGAGATTTCTCAATATCTCCTGAAACTGCAGATCCCAGAATTCCATAGGATGCGGCCACAGCAGCTAAAATGGCATGATAATGCTATAATAATGTGAACAAAGAATACATCTGTTGGACTAGAACTTGGAATGGGTGTTGTGTGTGTGTATATATATATATGCATGTGTGTGCATGTGCCTTCAATTTGCCTGTCAGCTTACGGTGACACTATAAATTTCAAGGAATACTCAGAGGTGCCTTTGCCAGTTTCTTCCTACAGTTTCTGGTACTCGTGCATGTATGCCTATTATTTTATTCTTCACTACTACTTTCAGAAATTCCCCCAAGCCAGCCTGGCCAGTGGGGTTCTGGAAATCGTGGTCCCTAAAAGTAATTTTCTCATGCTTTGAGAATTAATGGATATTACTTCCACCATCAATGTGTGCTAGGTGAAAGACACCCCTCCCTCGCTGAACAAACCACGCCGTTCAGTTCTCCCAGCCTATTAAATCTCGATTTGCTGCTCCAAGATCAGTCGAAAAACGCCGTCAGCGAAGGAAGGCGTTGCGTCGCTAAGCGAGACCCGCCACACAAACAAAGGGCGCACGCGGAAGGCCCCGCGCGGGGCAGCTTAGCGCGGAAAGGCCGCCCCGTTCTGCGCGTTCCTCGCCTTGTCCTGCCCGGCAGCCGCGCGGTAAAAATAGGTGGCCTCGGCTCTCGGATGTCGGGTATCAGGGACTCAAGGAGCAGGATCGTCCTCTCCTCCACCCCCCCACCCGCCCCGAGAGAGAACTGAAAAAAGTTTCGGCGAATGAGGATCAGGAATGACCCTGGATCAGCATGAAAATGTATGGAAGCGATTCTCTTCTGATCGCAAGAGAGCATAGGAAAGGATTGCAAAGTGGACCCTCTCGTTGGGAGACGCGGCAAGGAAGGTGTGGGTAGGGGAGTGAGAACAGTGCTTGGAATCGTGACTTTTTTGGACCGCAACTCCGAGAAACCCCAAATAGGGCGGCCGCACTTTAAGTAAACTGATGAACACAGAGATATAGTACTGTATTTTTTTCTTATGTGCCTTCAAGTCAGTTCCAACTTATGGTAACACCATCATAGGGTTCCCATGATGTCCTCGGAAGAGATTTGCCTTTCTTAGGCTGAGAGAGTGTGACTCGCCCAGGGTCCACAAATGGATTTCCATGGAGGAACGGGGATTGGAACTTGCCCTCTCTAACTCAGGCCTTCCCCCTCAACACGTGGACATCGGACATTCGGCCCAACCTCTCTTTACAGGAAGGGTACCCTTCCCCTTCTTCTTCATATTTATTTAAAGAAAAGGCGTACCACCTACCACAACTACTTCCAAGCAAAATCCCACCCCATGTCATATCTCTATTTCGGGTCGCCCCTTACCCATATTATTTATAAGTAAAACCACAAATACTCACTTCCAGGTAAGATCGTACCCACACGCAGAGCCAAAGGTACATTTACACCCAGGCCCTATAAACCCCACACCAACAGAGGGGAACGTCCTGCTTTAGGTTTGGGTTTGTGGTCCATCGCGCGGATCTTCCGTTCTGTTTTTTGCTCATCGAAGGGGAACATGGCTGGTTTCTGCCAAGGGTCGACTAAGTCCACCTTCTCCAAGCCAGATTGGCCTGCTCCCTATAGGGGAGTTTAAGAAATCTCTCCTCTCTCCCACGCGCTGTGACCCCTTTCCTCCCGAGCAGGCCAAGGCCTTGACAGACAGCCTCCTCTTCTGGGATCTGGCTAGCTCAGACCAAACGAGGACAGCGCATCACGTGCAGAGGAGCCGCCTATGTATTTTCGAATCGCTGTCTGCCTCTGGCGACCCCATGCATTTCATAAGGTTTTCTTAGGCAACAAGAATACTCAGAAGTGGTTTTGCTATGGGAAATATAGTCTATACCACCCGGCATTCGTTGGCAGTGACAAGACGCAAAATCCTACTTGGGTCGACCTACCTCTGTCGTGCAGACGCACGGGTAGCGTTCTGTTAAGGTGGGGAAGGACAGAGGAATCCAAACACCACTTCTTCCAAATGCGAGAAATCTGATGAACAGACGAGAGCTGAGGAAGTTACCTTTTCAAACGACAGCTTTCAGAACTCCCAGCCAGCACCAGCGAGGAGTTCTGGAAGCTCTTTGTTGTTATGCGATTCACATCCAGGCTGATTTAATTGCGACTCCATTATAGGGCAAACTTTTTTTCCGAGGAGGTTTGCCATTGTCTTCATCCGAGCTTGAGAGACACTGACGTACCCACTGGATTTCCATGGCCGAGTGGTAATTCGAAACCTGGTCTTACTGAGTCCTTGTCCAACACTCACACTACCAAATCGTTACACACACTGTGTCTCCTGGAAGCTTTTATGCTCAAGTAGCTTCTTCGAGCTCTGAGCGCGGGGCGCTTCTGTTAAATTACTGTGGTTTCCCTCTTCCTGATATGCGCAGTGCGATCCATAACACAGAAAATTCCTCTGAAACATTCCTGGCTGAAGTGCTCCTCAAGTCTCAGCGACTGGTGAACCTGTCAGATGTTCTGACTTTCTTTTAGAGAGTAAAGTGTTTCGAACAGTATGCCTCAGTCACTTGATTCCTGCCCGTATTTATCCAGAAGCAGATACCTTCCAGAAGTCCAGTAATAGCGGCTTGCTCCCTCAGTGTTCACGATTGCGGTCTGCCTTCCCAGCAAGTTTGCTCAGCGCACACATAGAAACTTTCCTGGGAATGACGGCTCAATGGTTGAACAGGGTACAAGCAATCTGGTATCCTTCAGATGTTTTGTACTACAACTCCCATCGACCACCATCGGGATGGCTAATTATCAGAGATATGGGAGCTGTAGTACAGAAACATTTGGTGGGCACCAAGTTGTCCCTCTCCCCAAGCCTCAGTAGTAGATCTTTGTAGTACTGTATATCTGCCTGCGACAGACTTCTGTCTGGAGTAAGCTAGCTCCGAGCTTAAATGGCCCAGGGTGACCTTTTCACACTACATATTTATAGCGCTACGATTCCACTTTGTCTGCAATGCTTCCATTCCATTCCATTCCATTCTATTCTATTCTATGATATCCTGGGATTTGTAGTTTAGGAAGGGGCATTTAGAAATGTCAGGCGGCAAATCCCAAGAAATAACCATGGCTGTTAAAGTGAAAGCATAGCTCTACAACTGTGTAGTGTGAAAGGAAGGCCCATGTTGAAATACCCCTCCAGTTCCCTTCAGGGACTGCAGTTAAGCCAGGCTCTGCACTAGCGCTAGAAGGGCCTTAAAATCAAAGGCCGAAACCCACATGCCCAGCGTGACGGGGAGCGGAAGCCCTCCTGCATTCAATAACGCTTATTTCTGAGCAGCTTGCTTTATAGGATTGCACTGAAAGGTTGTGGTTCAGGGCGTATGGTCTAGGGACGGAGCAAGAGTGATTTCGAACTCTTTTCTGAGGAAAAAACATGCCGTTAAACCGGAGGAGAGGGAAGCCGGCTGGCAAGGACCTTTAGCGCAAAAGCCGTTTTGCAACAACTACGCGTTGGAGTATTCATGACTGAAATCCATGACCGATTCCTAGCCGTTTTCTGAGCCTCTTCTGTCCGAGGCTCCCGGAGCTTTCCATCCGAGGGGAATTCAAGAGGCATCCCTTTGGTTCGAAAGCTCACGCACGGGGTCAACTTGGGTATTAAATGTGTTTATTCATTTATTCAAAGAGAGGAAGGGGGCGGGAGAGGAAAGGTGAAAAAGCACCTTGAGAACAAGGATCAATCTTGATCCATGTTGTTTTAGAAAGTCAACAAACCATTCTGCAGTGAAGTGGCCGATAAAATAATCGCGAGGGCGGCGAGCACGGTTTCGCCTCGAGAACTCGCGAATGTGAAGTCCCATTTTGAAGAGATGGTGAAGCGAGAGGCGAATCTTAAAGTTGACGTCCGGCCTCGCACCCCGAAGGAATGGCTGAACGAGAGGTGCGGGGGCCCTCGCCAACTCTGCTTAGCGTGATCTCAATCGCGGACTCTCGCTCGCCAGCAGTGGCTCCTCGATGCCATTCGCTCCGGGCTTAATCTTTCGCCTTACCTTGCAAACTGCTGGGGCGGTCGCTTCTCGCGATACGACTGGGCGTTAGGCTTGCAAAAGGCGGCGCAGGGTGATTTGTTCGCGATTCTTAAGTACACTTTCTGGCATAACCTTCTCTTCTGCAATAGGTACCTATCAGCGTCCTGTTTGGAAAAGCTTGATTGCTTGCGCCAATCTCTCGATTGCTTGCAGCAGAAGAGCGCAAACGTAGTTTAGGTGCAACAGATACAAAGGGCGGACCTAGATCGACTATGATAGTCTTCACCTACTCTGTAACTTGTAAGAGAGCAGAAGAAAGAGGGCAACCTCTGGCTCACCTGTTTGAGAGAAAGGTCCCTCCCACGCAACGTGGTATAATCTGTACAGCATGTACTAAAAGGAGAAGAACAAATCCGGTACAATCCATCGTTTAGAGAAGGAGCGCAAAAAGGGAATTTGGGGTCCCGTGAGGCGGGCAGGCACCGCTTTCCTCACCCGTGATGTTTGATCAGGATGATGGTTTGCGCTTGGTCATTACTGGCATTGTTAGTGCAACTGTTTATGTTGGAGTACTACAGGAGCAGTTGCTAGTAATTCCACCTTTAGTGTTCCGGTATTGCTGGTGCTTTTTCCGGCTTTATCGCGACAGGTGAACCTGTCATGGGGTTTTCTTGGCAAAGATTTGTTTAAAGCTTCCTGGCAAATTTATTGCCCTCCTCTGGGTCTAAGAGAGGGCGACTTGCCCTAGTTCACCCAGTGAGTTTTCATGACCGAGCAAGGAGTCGAATCTGTGTCTCCCAGATACCTTGTCCAAAGCTCAAACCAATAAGCCATGCTGGTGGGAAGCCATGGGTGTGTTTGCCTTCAAGTCACTTGTGGATTCATGGAGACCCCACGAATTTCACAGGGTTTTCTTATGCAAGGAATACTCAGAGGTGGTTTTGCCAGTTCCTTTCTCTGAAATGTAGACTACAGCGCGTGGTATTCGTTGGTGATCTCCCATCCAAGTACTAACCAGAGCTGACCCTGCTTAGTTTCCAAGATCAGAGGGAATCTGCTGCCCTACCCCTTTGTACACTGTAGTCCTAGACACTTTCATTGGAGGACATCTTATATACCCCTGAAACTTGTGGAATTTACCCCCCACTAAACACGGAAACCCACTAAGTGACCTTGGGCAAGTCACACTCTCTCAGTCTCAGAGGAAGGCAACGACAAGCCTCCTCTGAAGAAATCTTGCCAAGAAACCCCCGTGATAGATTTGTCGTAGGGTTGCCATAACTCAGAAACTACTTGAAGGCACACGACAACAACTACTTTCCTATAGGAGGGAGCGTGGTGTTTGAGTGTTGGACTAGAACCCTGGGAAGCCAGGGTTCGCATCCGCGCTCAGCCATGGAAACTCGTGGTGGGACCTTGGGCAAACCACACTCTCTCAGTCTCAGAGGAAAGCAAAGGGAAACCCCTCCGAACAAACCTTGCCAAGAAACTCCGGTGATAGGTTCGCTTTAGGATCGCCTTAGGTCAGAAGGCAGACAACAACAGCAAAACGCAGACGGAGCATAGGGATGCCGAAAACCCGATCAGCCAAGCTGGAGCGCCCAAGTCCCGTTGAAACAAAACGGCGTTGCGCTCAGAGCTTCCACTGGGGCGCCATTTCCGTTCATCTCAGCAGGACCTAACGCGCAACAACTTCCGGGTGGATTGTGCGCGAAGATTTAACTCCCACTCCGAAATTCTCATTCTCTTTCCCCTCTCAGGTTGGTATAAAATGGAATAGTTTTACATCTTTCCTCTCCCCTCCACCGTTTCGTGGAAGGAGGAGTCGGATCTCCTCTCTCGTTTCTTCCAGGTTCTCTTCTAGTATTTTTCCCCAAAAAGACAATAAGAAGATTTTGAAGTCAGTTGTGAACACGGACACCAATCAATCTATTTTTCATCACAATCCTTTCATTAAATTCGGTTCTTTACCTTTTCTTTCGGGGTTGAGGGGCGGTTCAGACGTGCCGAGTGTTTCTGGGGCTTTCCAGGAACACTCGTAAAGAAGCCTCAATTTAAACATACACACAACCTGGCCCAGTTCTCGCTCTCTCGGAGTAACCACATCTTTGCCCGATGAAGAAGCCAATGAAGGTTCGAAAGCTTGCAACAGCATATTTTATGCTTTGGAGTTGGCCCCAAAAATATATTGCTGTTTGTGGATTTTGTTGTATTTTGTTGCACGGCCAAACAACGGCTACTCCTGATTTTTTTAAAAAAAATTATATCTCTCAGGGTTTGGGCTACTGGAAAGAAGAGCTCAGTTCGCGGCTAGCAATTTCGACAAAGATTTCACAGCTCGTTTTGAACAGATTGGTAGAGGGAGGGTTTGTTATAAATTTGTAAGATTTATTTCTTTTTCAGACGGCTTGACAGGAGAACAGAATCTTTGTTCCAAAAATAACCCAATTTCCCACGAACTTCTAAGGCGGTCTTGGTTCCTCTTGCCTTTGTGCTGTGGGTCAGAGATACCCGAAAACCACCTTAGCAACTGACCCTTTTCTTAAATAAAGTCCTATGAAGTAAGAGAGAGAGGAAAGGCAAAAGGAAACGGGAGACAGTTATATTCACCGCTGTCCCCCGATAAACAAAATAAACACAGGACATTCCAGGGAAAGAAAATGGAAACGAACATTTACTGTATCAGATATCCACTTCCCAGTGAATTTTATTTTTTTTTCTCTCACCACAAGGCTTTGAATTCTGTCGTAGAAGCCGATCTATTTCAAATTACGACAAATCAATTCCCCCCCCCCTTACCGAAACTTCAGCCTGCTGTTATTTTATCGGCATTTACTTCCAAGTCTCAAAACTGACTTTGGAATAAAACGGCCTTAACTTCAGAAGACTGTCATTCTCCTACATTTTTAAAAAGGGGGTAGTGGTTTGGGTATGTCCAGTCCCCCCGCTTTACTTGTAAATCCCGTTGCTTCCAACGGAATACCATTCCAAGGACACCGACCTTCGCAGCGGCGCTGAAACCGGTTTCAGGTTCCGCTTAACTCGGTAAAGCTATATAAGGAATCGAATTTCCGACATACGGTCCCAATTCTGAATCTCTTTTAACGAAGGAGTAAGAACCATCGATTTCAGTGGCGTTTCTTCCTTAAAAAATACTTGGAGGTTTGAGTTTTTAATTTAATACCTAGTGTTCTCCATTTCAAAATAAACTCATAAAAGGAATGGCTGGGATTATATTGTCGTCTCTCCCTCTCAACTATTTTTTCTTTGCATCTTGAAATATCCAAATTACGGGGAAATAACTGTTTTCCGGAGTCTTTCCTTCCTTCTTCTCTGTACTTCTCGCCTAAATCCAGCTAAAGATCGTGGAGACGAGCGTCCCATTGAAATCAAAAGGGTGTCCCTTCGGTGTCATTGATTTCAATAGAACTCAGTCACGACTAACTCAAGCTGGGTTGGAGCCAAAGGCGGTTGAACCCGCTGCCGCTAAAAAGCGTAGCGGAAACCAAGCTGGTTTTAGTCCTGAATTAGTGAAAACCTTCCGAAATTCTACGCTGTTCCCAATCTGCGCTGCGGTAGTTTCGGGGCACGGCAAAGAAGCGATCCGCACCTCTCTTTCCCTCCTCCCTTTTTCTCCCTCTCTCTCCCCCTCCTCCGGCTCTATCCCTACACCCCAAGATCCCCCAACTTGCCTTTTCCTCTGAGGATTTCTCTCTGCCCGTCTAGAAGTGGTTTTAAGGGAAGATGCGACGGCATTGAGTTGATTTGGTTTTTATTAAGTACGGGAGAGCGAGGGGGGGATAAAAGGAGGGGGGAGAAAGGAAGGCCCCAGAAATGAGGAAAGAATTAAGCAGGTAATAAAGAGAAGAAGGGAAGGAAAAGCCGCTGAAAGCTTTCTTCCATGGGAAACCTACCCAGACTCTGCCCAAGGAAGATTTTGGGGATTGTATTGAAAGCAAGGCAGCACAACTGTTCGGGACTTCCGAAAGTAACCTGGCCTGTTGTTAGCAGGAAAAAAGAAAGAGTTACTAGGCTGTCACTAATAACACCCGCTCCCAGGCTCTCTATGTTTGCGTATTTCTTATCCCTACAATCCCTGCCCACTAAAGTGAGTTATAGATGGCCTTCATAACTCCCCAAACAATCGATCACGTGGCTTCCTCCCACCCACCGTAACACTTAGAGGCTGCTCGGGTCCCCCTTTTGGCGACCCACCAAAAGGTTAAGGGAGAAGGAGTAAAAAGTTACAGCCACCCCGTCAGACCAAACCTGGTTACCTAAAATGTCCTAAGGTACTTGAATTTCAGGTAGAAAACAGAAGTCTTATAGTCCTGGGTTGAAATCGATAAGCATTAGGGAGGGGCCAGGCCCCTCCCTAAACTGCAAACCTCAGGATTCCATCGGATGTTGAAAGTGGAATATTAGCACTATAACAGTCCGGTGCGGAAATGGCCACTTTGGCTTTGTTACGCATTAAATCGGCTTAGGCTCCAACTCCCCGTCGGCGACCTGCTTTTTAATATTGTCAAGTTATTAAAGCAGGCTACCTTGTTTCCAACTCGGCTAAACCGAATTTCCTGGATTTAAATCGATTTAAAATATTGTAGAACGAAGTGATGCAGAGAAAAACAGCTTCTTTTCGTCTTAACTGTTTACACAAATCCAGAGCAGTAAGACTATAAGTCCATCTCCTTTCTCAAGGGACAGTATCCCTCCATGAACACACACACACACACACACACACACACACACACACACACAGCAACAGAGTCACTTAAGCATGTCCTAATCTAGACAAACGTCGTTGTCTTTGCAGGTCCCCGTCCCAACCTTGCTCTTCCAGCCTTTCCTCTCCACGTGTCGTAAACGGCCCGTGTTAATTATGAGCCTGAAACTGGACTGACAATTCTCCCCTAGAGAAGACCCATTCATTCCACGGCGATTACACAGG
Source organism: Iguana delicatissima (assembly GCA_948472985.1). Lineage (NCBI taxonomy): Eukaryota > Metazoa > Chordata > Lepidosauria > Squamata > Iguanidae > Iguana > Iguana delicatissima. The sequence continues at coordinate 399,649 of CAOKZL010000187.1, read as the reverse complement.
TTTTGACCCGGCATCCCACACTTGGATTCAACGGGCCTGCTCTCGTTGGGAGCGCCGAATGCATTAAGGCCCTCCCCATTCTTGCTGCGGGTGGCGGCGGCGCTACTATTATCCTTAGCTTCATTGTTATTTCCCTGGAAGGGGTATAAGGGTGGGTTGTTTTTTGGGGTTTGTTTGTTTGTTTTTTCAGGAGGGAAGCCCAGCGCAAAAAGGGTTAAGCATCTTTCTAACCGAGGAGCCGCGGATGCCGTTTGCGTAATATCTTTATTACTGAAAACTTCAAGGTAAAGAGAGAGCGAGGGAAAGAAGGCGCACAATGGAAACCAGATGTGGGCATGGAAAAAAGGAGAGATCAGAAAGGCAGGACGGAGAAAAGGGAGCGTCAAGGGGCGGCAGGAGTTAAAACAGAGGAGGAGGAGCGCCGGGGAGTCTGCCGGACTTCTACGGGGTCCGTCTCAGAAACCCCGGAGGCCTACAAGGGTGCGACGACCAAATGTCTTGCGGAGCGCGAATGGGGGACCCTTTCTGTAGCCCCATGGACTGGCTGTCAAAGTCCCACAAGGCTGGTGGTAAAGCGAGAGCAATCTGTGTGTGTTGGGGGGGCTATCGTTAAGATGACCCCCCCATGCAGTGTGGTTTAGCGGTTTGAGTATTAGACAGGGATCCTGAGAAATCCGGGTTCCAGTCCTCCCTCAGCCCCAGAAACTCCTCGGGTGACCATGGGGAAGTCACGCTCTCTCAGCCTGGGCAATTGTAACCCCGTGAGAGGGTCGCCACAAGTTACAGTCGCTTGATGGCCCATAACAACAGCTACTCCGTTAGCAAACGTTTTTCTCTTGCTTTGTCTGAATTCAAGCTTGCTGGCGATGGAAGGAAGGGAAAAGTGTCCCCATCCTGTTCTAGGAAATGAGATTTCTCAGGCGCCCCATTTTTATGCACCTTAAACCGCTGCAACTCAAGGAAAGGCAGAGAGAGAGAGAGAGAGATTTTCAACTGGCGAAGCCTTTTTCTTGCCGCAGCCTTGAGATGCTAAAAAGAGGGCGAAACCTGTTGAATTTCTACTCCAGCCGTTTGTCAGACCGGGAGCCACTGACAGCGACGCTACCAGAAAACCCCCGGCTGGACCAGTCTTAGAGAGGGGGCTAGACTCTTTCTCTTCTCACTCTCTCTTTGGGGACCTTCTCATTTTCCAGAGAATCAGAACCTGGGAAAGCGACTGGTGGGGGCGGGGGGACTACAAATCCCAAAGCTCTTCCCAGCCCCTGCTGGGAAGGGGATTCTGGGAGTTGTCGTTTAACCAAATCGCCTTCCGGAGCCGTGGTGGTTCAAGGCAGTTGGGAAAGACCGGAAAGGCGGTGGAAGGTGGGCGGGCAAAGGAGGGGGCAGGAAATCCTTCGAAGGTGCGGCCCCGCTGAAGGCCCCGCCGCCGACGGACCAGAGCGAATCCACGGGGTCATCTGCTCCTCACAGAACCCAGCATTCAGCCCTCTAATCACATTAGGGTCATGGGACTGGTCTCCCCCACCATATTGTATCGTGCCGCGGTTTTTAAAAAAATAATAAAAGCTGTTCCTTTAATTAAAGAAAAGCACCCAGCCTCTAACCAGAGTCCCACTTCTTTCCTCCCCCACCCCGCCCGTTCCTCCCTCTCCCTGTACATAGGAATAGGCCCCGGGGCGAAAGCGTGAGTCCTTTGGGGTGTGTGGCTGGAAGAGAGGAGAAGGAAGAAAAAACCGAGGAAGAGAGAGGAGGAGGAGAGGAGGAAGTGGAGAGAAAACAGAGTCCCTCAAGAAGGGCTTACTTCTCTCCCCCACGCTCCCTGGTCCTCGCCTCCTGCTTCCTCCTCGGGTCTTGGATTTGAGGGGAGAGAGAGAGAGACGGGGACTAGGCGAGGGAGGGACCCCCTTCCCAGCCCTCTCGCTGGGGCTTCAGAGGGCGTCGAGGGCGGGGGCACCGGCTAAGCTTTCAAGAACATCTGAATCCTCTTAGTGCTCGCTCGCCGGGCTCTGTGTGTGAGAGAGAGAGAGAGAGTGGGGAGCGGGAAGGGGAGGGAGGGAAGAGCGGGGGGGCGAGAGAGGAAGGGTGGGGGGAGCCATCGCGCGTGGGGGAAGCCCGAGAGAAAGGGTTCCTGGCCGGGCGTGAGGAGGAGGAGGAGGAGGAGGGCCGCGCTGCCTTCGCCGCCGGGGCCTTTTTCACTCCGAGGCCATGAATGCCGAGGGTTGCGTTGCGTTTTGCGACCCAGCTGCCGCCGCCGCCGCCGCCGCCGCCATGGATTCCTTCTACAACGCCGCCTCGTCGCAGGGCAGCGCCGACGGCTCCTCGCCTTTTAGGGCATTTCCCGCCGGCGGCGGAGGCGGCAGCGACAAGTTCAGCCCCGCTTTCCTGGCCGGCAAAGGGCAGAGCTTTGGCGACGGAGGCGGCGGCGGCGGCGGCGGCAGCAATAGCGGCGGCGGCGGCGGCGGCGGCAGCCCCAAGTGCCGGAGTCGCTACAGCCAGCCGGAATGCCAGCAGCCCCTCGACGGCAGCGGCCCCGGACAGCAGCAGCAGCAGCAGCAGCAACAGGCGCTCTCGGCCGCTGCCTTTAACAAGTACCACCCGCAGCCGCCGCCGCCGCCGCCGCCGCCGCCGCTCTACGGGCAGAGGAGCTCTTGCAAAAGCCCGGCCAGCAGCAGCCTCAAGCTCCAGGACGCCGGCGGCCACAACGGAGCCCTCCCGCTCTCCTGCTACGGTGAGTCTCCGGAGCGGCCGAGAAGGGGCTTGGGGAGGGCTGGACGGCCAACCGGGCGCGCTGGGCGAGGCAAAGTCCTCCGGAGAGCCGCGGGGACTGCCTTGAGTGGACTTGGTTGCTTCCATCTCCTCCGCTTTGTCCCGGTTGAGCAACTCCTCCTATAGATCCGGAGTCACTCTGGCGTCACCATTCTGCCGTTTACACTTGGAGGGGAACGTAATTTGGAGTTAGCATTCTGGCTGTTGTTTTCTCCTTTTTTTTCCCCTCTCCCTTTTTTCTAGTGGAGAGGGTTACTAGGGTGAAAGCCTCTGATCATGACTAGGCTGGGAAGGACAGTTCCCCTTAAGAAGAGGGTCAAGTACATGCAAATGCCCCAAATGCCTAGATCCACGCGCGAGTTAAGCCTGACCCCAGCTTCCATGTAAAGAGGCTCAGGTACGTGCACATACCTCCAAACGCCTGGATCCACACGCGAGCTGAGCCGGCGCCTTTTAAGAGCGTGTGGACTTTTGTGAAACGGAGAGTCCGCGAATGGAAATTTGATAGATTTTTAGTACTAATAATAAAAGAAAACAAATGGCTAAATCGGTGACTGGAGAACTGGATGGGTCGACTTCGCCGGCTTGTGGACCGGGCTCGGGAACGTGTTTCTTAGAAAGTTTTCAAGGATTGTAACGGAAGTTGCTTCGAAGTAAGAAACAAGCCGTTCAAACGAAACGGGCTTTCTTCGGGTCTGAGACTGCCCTTGACTTGCTTTCAAAAGCGCCCTTCAAGAGCGCTTGTGGAAGCAAGTCAAGGGCGATCTAGACGCGAAGAACGCCCGCTTCATTTGAACGGCTGGTTCCCAGCCTTAATTTCGTAGCGTTTCTCCTTTTTTGGCTAAGGCCATTTCCGCACTACCCTGTTATAGTGCTATCATTCCACTTTAAACACCCTGTGGAATTCCGAGGCTTGCAGTTTACTGAGGCCCAAGAGCTCTCTGGCTGAGAATTCAAACTGCCCCTCCCTAAACTGCAAACCCCAGGATTCTATAGGATGTTTAAAGTGGAATAGTAGCACTATAACAGTGTGGTGCAGAAATGGCCTAAATGTGCTTTCCCCTCCTCCTCCTCTACCTAAGAAGATTGATTGCCACACAGCCCAAAAATATCCTGGATACCTCCGCCCCGGTTGCCAAGAAACAAGCCTATCGCCCTCCGTTTGCAATGTCTTCGGCCTCATCCATTGCTCACCGCCCCCCCCCCCGGCGTTTCATTAGTTGCAATTAAACCCTGAGCTCCTCGCGTTGGCGGGTTGAATTAATGAAGCGCCTTAACCTGGATTCATCCTCTTTACGAGTGTACGAAGCGATCAAAATGGCAGGGCAAATGTTTGCTTAGAACGCTATTATTGTGGGAGAAGAAATTAACGATCAGGGAAAGTGAAAATAGGATGATCTTTCTGTGTGTGTGTCTCTCGTTCGGGCGCTGCTCCGCGCAAAGTGGAGTCCAGTCAGGGCCCCCGCCAGCATTCTGCTTCTTGGTCTTTACCAACCAAGCTCACTTCGAATTCATTTCTATCTCCTGCACCTTTCCGATGCAGGATCGGAGTTCCAGAAACTGAGATCCTTAAGGCTGGAAAAAAAAGTGGAAGTCACTGTTGGCACATCCAAGAAAGCGTGTTTAAAACTGGCATTCTGACTGACGAGAGACACGATTTTCTTCTCTTTCTTCCCCACATTTTACGTTCAGCAAAATTCGTCCCCAGGAGAGATCGCGGGAAAAGAATCGGATAGCAAAAAGGAAAGCGCGCGCGGGGGGGGGGCGCTTGTCAGTCAAAGTAGTTGGGAGCAAGGATGGACCTGATCCAGCCAAAGCCGATCAATTCGAAGCCTCCCAATCTGCGGTGCTTCAAGTGGCTTAACTTTGCCTGGATCACTGGCCGAGCCGCCGCTTGAACTCATTTCAGCCTTCAAGAAAGCGTTGACTAGCTGGGTTATCCCCGCGAACAGCCCCTTTGAGCTTCATAACCGCCTCCAATCTTTGAGAGGTCGGGACGGACTAATTTAAAATCGTCTCGAGAGCTGAAAAGGACAATCGGTGCATCTCTCGTTCCAAAGTCCGACACTCCACGACTCTGGTCTGGTCCTGCCTCTCTTCGCCAGTGGCTTCTGCTGCTCTGGCTTACGTTTGGAGGACCTTCTCTGGCTCTCCGCCCTCCCCGCTGCCGCCGCGTTTCGCTCCCTTTCTCCTCTCCAGAGGGCACCCTCCTCTTCCCCACCGTACCTTCAAAGACTTCGGAAATTGGGAAGTGTTTTCTGCCTAGAGCAAGAGCGACAGGGCCCGGGGTTACGTTAACAAGCCATCCATCACGGCAAGAGCAAAGAGAGCGCTCCTTTGCTTCCGTGTTGCGCTTTCTCTGTCCTCCCTCCGTCCCTTAGCTAACCAACCTTACTGTTCTCTAGGGTCCGGCGCGGCCTCATTGGGGCCCCGATTCGTTTGTCTGGGTCACCTTCAGGGCCTGTTTTATCTCCTCTGTAGATTAAAGTGGAAAGACGGGACGCAGGCGGTTGCGCAATGGTGCATTTTGCGCAAATCACCCGGCAATAGGCGGTGGGAGGCGTTTGCAGAGGTTGAGGAAAGTCTCAAGAACTCTGTCGGTGAATTTGTTCGTGTGCATCTCCAGACAGGGCGAATGGGGTGGGCGCGTACAGACAAACACGCGCTGTGTTTCCTGCTAGAAACCTAGGCGCTCCCCAGTTAGAACAGTTTGGAGAGAGAAAAGACTGAAGTTCCTTTTCATGAAATACTCGGGCCTAAGAGATTCGAGCGATTTAGTTTTCGTTCCCTCTTGCCTTGAAAATAAATGAGCCCTCTAGACAGATAATCGCACCCACTGAGGGTTCTTGGCTGTGTACAGATCTCTCCCCAATCTACTCAAACCCTGCGGAGTTTCAGGTGAATTGAATTAAATTTACCATAATAAACGCAGGACTCCCAAGACCTTCACCACTTCCATGCGGGCATCCCAAAGAATCTCGGGAAATAAGGGCAGTGGCGGAAATCGCCTTGGCCTTATTATGCAGGACAAATTTCGTGGTGAGCGGGTTTCCTCCGCCAGCCCTCGCTTCGCTCCCCTAGAAACGGAAGCGGCAGCTGTCGAAACATCTTGCGGCGGGCGAAGTCGGAAGAAAGCAAGCCACGCACCGGTGTAACAGGTCCCTGGTGCCACTCTGAGGGAGGGCAGAAAAAATAGGCCCTCGATTGCGTTCTGTCTTTTTTAAGAAATTCTTTTTGTTATCAAAAAGCCTTAACAGCGGAGTCTCTCTGAATTAGGGCCCTGAAACAAAACTCCAGGCGGGCTGGAAAGGGCAAGGTGAAAGCCCCAGAGATCCAGCTTCTTCCGATGCAACTCCGTTTCTTCAAAGGAGGGTTTGTACTGCAGGCGCTGCCCGTTTCACCGACATGGGGCGCCAAGGAAGCTGCGTGACCGAGACGCGCGGCGGAGGCGGAGGAGGAGCGGAAGGCTCGGCGGAGTCGCAGCGCTCGATCCGCCGTCGCTGTCAAATGGCGCTGGCTTCAACCTTTCCGTCCCCTCGGTTTTCCCCATCGGCTCTCTGAGGAATTTCAAGTCCATAAATCCGAGGTTGGGCTGGAAGGACCCTTGTTAAAATATCTTTCCCGACGCGGGCCGTGCGTCTGTTTTAAATAAGGGTTTGCGCGCCGTGGAGCGCGACTAAAAACTCTGCGCTGCATACTGGGAAGCAGCAGTTCTTAGCCCCGAGTCCGAGCTAGGTTCCTTATTACCTTAGAGCTTCCAGACCATATGTTGGGATCCCCGCGATAGCCGTCCAGTCACTCTATTCCGGTTTAGAAATGAACTAGCAGGCTCTGGTAGAAATCACAATAGTTAGAGGAGAGAGGCCCATGCCCGTTAACATGAAGGATCTTGATACCTTGTTGGTGATCTTATTGTTATTTACTCATCAATAATATTTTAATTACTGCCCCATCCCAAATATTTGAAAAATAATGCCTACTGAAGTGCTATTGTCCCTCCTAGGGAAGCCGCTTAGGTAGCGATTGTGATTATGATATCTAAATCCGGTTGTTCACCCCCACTGGATTTATGGTAAGTCCACATTTATGTAAATCCCGTTGATATAATAGGTTCTCTCTAACTGGGACTAACGACTGAATTTAGCTCCGGCTAATAACAAAAAAGTAACCTGCAAGGCTATGTATCTCGGCGCCCTGCAGAAACAAAACAACCCACAAAACGATACAAGGTAGTGGCGTCCCTTCCACTTGCGCCCAGCGGTTTGTTTCTTTTTTAAAAAAATGAGTTTAATAAAGCAAAACAATTAAATACCAGCTGAACTTCCAAGCGTCTTGAAATCAGAACTGTGCTGTCAAAGCAGAGCTCCTTAAGGGCTTGGTAGCGTTCTGTGTGATGTGGCTCAAGGGACAAGGAATTTAACGGGAGGCCTCTGCACTGCGAGGGAAGACATGATCAACTGTAATAAGGAATATAATATTGATAAAAGAATACTTTTCAGTTAGCCTGTAAAAATTTGGCAGTGGAGTGGGGGGTTAGTGACAAACAACAATTCTAAGTAGATGAAATAAGACTGTGCGTCTCTCCAAGATAAATAGATAAGTAGAAGGATAGATGAACAGACAGAGAGATGACTATAGGAGGATAAAACGTCTTGGTCTTTAAAACTCTTTAGTTTTGGGGAACCGAGCCATTGACTTCCAGAGTGCCATTTATTTGTGGAGGGCCCGAGATGGGCCGGCTAAAGGAAGAACTGATTTTTGCACATACAAAAGCGAAATACATTCATACAGGGACCATTACATCCGGAGCATGGCTCAAGCCATCGACCTTGGGCTGAGAGCTGGAAAGTGAACAGCTCCCCATTGCAAAGGGGTTTGCTTCTGGCGTCAAAGCGCGGTTTTCTCTTTTTCGCCCTCCTCCAGCCTTCCTCTTCGCCGCAGCACCGACCACTCCGGGTTAGCCACCGGTGCAACTGGGACCTTTTAACGATAGGCATCGGGAACAGCCGTAATCGACAATAAGCGCTAATAGGTTTGAGGGTCGCTTTGGTTAACCAGAGCGGGCAAGGGGTTGCTTTTGCCAAACCCCAGCAAACTCGTGTTTGCTTCTCCAGGTCTCCACGGACTCCAAGCTGAAAAACTGACTATCTCGCCTTTGAGACTAGGAAAGAGAGAGATTAGTGCGGAGAAGAAAATGTCGAAGAAAAAAATAAGATCGGGGCGAAGAAACCCACAGCCAAGGGGTAAAGCAGCCTCGGAGCTGGGAGATCTCTTCAATGTCTTCATTATTCCCAGGTCCTAAAAATACTGGCTAGACAATAAGGGCCTGCCCAGTTCCTGGGAACTGATGGGACTGGCCACGAGAGGATTTATTTAGGATCGGAATGCCACAGAGGAGGAGGAAGAGAAGGGGGCCTCCTGGAGGGAATGGGTACCTACAGTCTCTGGGAATGACCTTCTGTGACGTTGGTAAAGTCAAAATTCCGCGGCCTACCTACACCCCTCCCGTAGAAAGGCCTCCCTTCTTCTCCACCGAGCTTGCTTTCTACCCAGGGGAGACTTTGCGGGACTTAGGCCTACTGTCTAGAACCAAGCCCGCTTTTACATTATGTTCAAGGCGGTTGGAGGCAATGGGGCTTCCTTCCAAAACGTCAGAGATGCACACCGTAAATCACTTCCGCGTCTTCACTGCGCGCCGGTGTTTTCGCGTCGGGTAGGTCCAAGCTTGAGTCGCGGCTGTTTTTTTATCGGGTGCTTCGTTCCAAATTCACCTGAGGCCTGTCCTTGAGAGAAGCCAGGCGGTGAATGAGGAATGGGCAGCCTTCTCTGCCTTGCGGTTCCCTCCCGAATTCCCTATGTGATCTTCGGCTCTATCCTTAGCTCTGTTGGTTGATCAGTCAATTCGATACTGCTGATCTATACCCCCTTCACCACATTCGGACTTTGTTTTGTTTTATCTAAACCAGAGAAGAGCTACCTTTTAAAAGGTTTCCTCAGTTTGTTTGTTTGTTTGTTTTCAGTCTAATAGTTTCTGCCTTAAGGATCGGATTCTACCTTAAGAATCCGGTTTTTCCCTAGGCCGCTTCCTCCAGTCTTCAATATTTCTGAAACGTCTCCTTCCCTTTACGACACCAAATTCTTGATCACCTGGGGTTAGGGTGCGCCCTGCAGCCGTGACCATTGAGGGAAATGAACCAGTAGCTTTTAATCCTTTCCAGTTTCTACCCTGCCAAAACTCGATGGGCCTGTTGGAAGACTGCAGATCCCCAAAGCGAGAGGAGCCTGGCGGCCAAAGGCTTTCGCCACAGACAAGCGTCCAGATCGGTGAGGGTCCCCTAGCTAGCGCCTTTGGAGAGAGGAACCCAGCTTCCTGTACCTCAGACCCATCCATCCATTTCAACCCGATTCCCCCTGTCTAGAAAGGACCCCTCTATCGTGTTGCCCTTTGGCTTCCTCCCACGGCCACCAAAACGTCTACAACTTAAATCTGTGGAGCAGAGGCCGCCTTTAGCTGCTATTTATCCTGATAGGGAAAGGGGCGCGACGTGGCGGTCTGCGAATCGGGGCCTTTAAAGAAGACAGAGAGAAATGGGGTGGAGGGCCAGAGGGCTGCCAGAACCGTTGTTCATCCAGAGTTAGAAACTGGGAAAGCCTTAACGCAGGGCTGGGCATCGTGGCTCTCACAATGTTGTTGGAATGCAAATCTCAGCAGACCTCGGGACATCGTTGCCAGTTGTAAAGGATGTTGGGAGTTGTAGTCAAGCCTCGTTTAGAGGGCCGCATGGTTCCCATATTTACTTTCACGGCAGAATCCTGTTAGTGCCTATTTGGAGTTGCTTCTCGAGTAATGTTCTCAAGTTTTAGGACGGTAGCCAAGACTGCCCAGCCCTGATCTATTCAAATAGGTCACACTGGCCAAGTGCACTAAGTCCGGTCGTACCTATATATTTACTCAAAAGTAAGTTGGTCTGGTTTCAAATGGGTTTACGCTCAGGTAAGTGTACGTTGTAATTTGGAACGACGTGTAATTACATCTCCATAAACACAAAGAAATGAGAGGAAGTCCAGTTCGGATTAAGGGCTTTCGTTTATTGCAGTCGGATATTATTTAGAGGCAAAGTTAGGGACGCGGAGAGGAATTAGAGAGCAGTTGTGTGTGTCCGCGCGTGCGCCAAGTGAGAAGCGAAGTGATTTTAAGTAGCCCGTGGAAACGGTATCCCGGAGTCAAACTCTATTTGCTTTTGATTCCTGATGAGATATGTATCCGCTAATACCTGTGAATGCGCCTCTCTTCTCTGAATATGACCTTCTTTACTTTCTTCCCTCAAAACCACGGGCTGTGGATTATTTCTCCGCAACACGAAGCGGCAATTAAAATAAAAACAGAAAGCGTAAGAGTAAGGTATATATTTGGGTTAGAGGGAGGAGGGGGAAAACCCCTCTCGAGTGATTTATGGCTGAATGTAATCTGAATTACTATTTCTCCGTCTTGGAGCTGAGATAAATGATATTTCTCTCTACGCCACTCTATTGCCGTCTTGAAATATGGTTTGGAGAGGGAACCGGGGTGTGTTGAGGCGCGCAGGGGGAGGTGGCTCTTTGGAGGCGTGCGAGAGAATGTGCCCTGGGGTGTTTGCTCACCGGATTAAGAGAAAGAAAAACTGCTTTTCCTGGCACAGGAAAATCCTAAAGTGCCAGGGCTGGCAGCTCATAACGACCTGTTTTATTTTAGAGCGAATCACCAGGGCAGTCTCTGAAGCAGCATTGTTGGGCGTGTGGAAAGAGGACATCCATAGGAATCTGAGGCGAGCGGTATTTTTTTCCGGGCAATTTGAAAAATGTCCTGGTGGCGAAGTGAACGTAAGCCATCAGGCAGGGCCGAGGCTGTTTAAAGGAGAACAGAAATCTGTCCTGAGCCCATTTTGGCCTCTTGGAGGCGTACTAGGTTCCCCCGGGCTTGCTTGCTTGCTTTTTCTCCAACCGGCCGCGCTCTAGGTGTGTGGAACTACCGCTCCAGTTATCCCCAGACAGCAGCCAATAAGCCGGAGTGGCTGGGGATGGTGGGAGCCATGGTCATAAGCGTTTGGAAGGAAGAAAGGTTGCTATAATCTGAGTCCTGGTGAGTACAAGGCGTTACTCGTCGTCCTCTCCTCTCCCACAGAGCTGTCCGCTAGCCGGACAAATGTGCAGAAATGAAGAACTACATTGCTGGGAAGCGGAGATCATAGGCATTATTGGACAAGTTCCTTTTTTTTTTTTTTTTTGTACTAGGGCTCCTAAACAGCGCAGTGTGTGTGTAGGTGCTTCAAGTCGCCTGCTGATTTATGGCGACTCCATGAATTTCATAGGGTTTTCTTAGGCATCGAACGCTCAGAGATGGTTTGCCCATTCCTTCCACTGGAATATAGCCTGTAGTGTCTGGTATTCGTTGGGGGTCTCCCATCCAAGTACTAACCAGAGCTGACCCTGTCTAGCTTCCAAAATCAGAGGGGATCTGGGGCCTTTAGGGTATTTAGGCGTAGGCTTCATTGGAAAGTCACCTTTTCCTCCCTTTGGAGACTCTTAGAATCCTCTTCCTGACCACGTTGGCTAGAGGGTTTGGGGAACTGTAGTCCCCAAAAAGTAATATTTCCAGGTTCTGGCCATCACTATCATTTCAAGCAAACTCCCTACTCGCTCCTGCTACCCCTGATTCTTGATTATTGGGTACCAAGATTCCGTACAGTGATATTAGGGATTAAAATGGTTCAGCACGTCAGCCCACAAGAATTGTGCCTGGTCACGCCCCCCAAGAGAATCTAGAAAGTTCATTGGCTAACCTTGGGCCTGATAACTGGCCTCCTGCTGAGTGCATGTAGTGGAACCTGGGTTTTGAGGTTCTCAGCTTCGGAACTTTATAATTAGCAGGCTAATGATATCGGCTGCCAACCCCGCCCCTCTTTCTTTTCCCTCTGAGTCAAGCCTCATTCCTCACAACAACTGATATTTTTGGGGGGTCAACCACATATTGTTGTCACCTGTCCCCAGCCCTGCGGTAAAGTATTTTGAAGGTGCTCTGCTCTTGAATAGACAGTGAAGACCTGTTAGCCTTATAAAAGACCTGTCCCAGGTGGGCATGCAAACCGCTGGAACTTGTGAATAGAGATTTCCCAAATCTCAGACAGACTCACATGATGCTTCACTTGAAGAAGTACTTATGGGAGGGCCGCCCAGGTCTTGCACCGCCCAGGTGAGGTAAACTGTTGTTGCTGTGTTTTTCAAGTCCTTTCAGACTAATGACGACCCTCAGACGAACTTGCCACGGGGTTTTCTGGGGCTGAGAGTGAGGTGCCCAAGATCAGCCGGTGGGTTTCCATGACCGAGCGGGGAATCCAACGCTGCAACCACTACACCACTCTGGCTCTCTGGAGCTGGATTACAACTCCCTTCATCCCCATCCAGCACACTGGATAGATAGGGCGAGACTTGTAGTCTAATTCTGTGTCTGTAGGGTCGATTGGATTTAGTTCTGAGTAAACGCCATGGTCTTACGGTGTAACCTAAATGGCGTGCCTTTCCTTCCACACTCCCGCTGCTGTCCCTTGAGAAGAAGCCCTCCACCTCGGAAGTGAGAGGACAGAAATGTTTCGGTTCGTCTTCTCTCGGGAATTGGCAGTTTCCGACGGTCAAAATGCAATGGATGGTTTCGAGGCTTGCCAGGACTTGGCGTTCGATTTCAGGGTAGCCATTTCCCTCTCATCCTCCTCTCCTTCTAGCCGTTTTTCATGCTCTCCTTGTGGGTCTCTTTGAGCAAAAGTATCAACAAAATATAAGGCTCTGCGCGCGATCCGCGAGAAGTTCCTCTGCGCCGTTAAAGCGTCCCTGCTGAGCCCTCCCCATTTCCCGGAACTCTCGTTTTGCTTTCCAGGAGATCTTGCTCAGAAGCTATGGGAACTTACTGACTTGCCTGACGTTGTTGGACTGCAAATTCCGTCAGCCCTCACCATTAGTTATGATGGCTAGGGCTGATGGAAACTGTAGTCTCAACAGGGGGAGATCTGTGAATTACCTGTTGCTGTCTGAGGCACATGTTGGGTATCTAAAGACGGCAACATGTAAGGCTGTTCTTGTGAAAGGAGAACTTAATGCTGGAGATATTGTTAGAAACGCTCTTTGGCCACTGTCCGTTTTTCTTTACCCTTTTAAGTCCTTCTTAGGAATGGAGCCCGGATTCTAATCTCTTGTGGGCACAACAGTGGTTCTGCATCAGCTGAATCCGGACTCAAGGGGGAAGTTGCCGTACGCATGCCCTGGTTCCTTGTGGCATATCGGTTTAATATCTTTATTAAACTAAGCAAAAGAACATCAAAGTCTCTTCGGAGGTTCCTGATCTCTTCATTAGGCAAGATGTGAAGTGAAGTAGAGGGGAAGGAGGGCGGGTTTGGTCACATCTTGTCTGATGAAGAGATCTTGTTGCATCTACCTTGTTGCAGCAGATGGATGCCGCTTTAGCTGTCAGGCTGCTTCCTGCTGAATCCTGGGATTAGTAGTTTGCGCGGATGCTTAGAATTCTCACCTAGAGGGCTTTGTTGCTCAGTAGAGGGCGTTAGAGGGGTCTCGAAACAAAGTGCCCTCTCCAACTACAAATCCCCGAATTCCATATGATGGATCCACTGCAGCTAATGTAGCATCAAACCCTCTTTAAATGTACTGGCGATCTGTGGTTCTCAATCTTTGGTCCTCCAGAGATTTTTTTTTTAACTTCAACTTCCAGCAGTCCGGTCAGAATGACTCATGAAAAGGAATTCTGGGAGATGAAATCCAAATTGCCCCTGTAGGCAACACTTCTCAGATCTCTTAAGCAGCAGATCTCCTCGCACAGACTTCCTGATAGTTTGGGTTATGATTACTATTATTTATATCCCAGCCTTCCCCTAGCCTGGAGGTTTCGTTTGTTCAAATAAAGGCATTACATTAATACGGATTTTGGCATTTTTTCTTATGATCACAGTTTTTCAATTCTACGTTTAAAGCGGCACAGGTGCGAGTAAAAAAGGGAGGCTAGAATGGGGATGAGTAGTGTGTATTTAACTCCCTCTCAGTGTTGTTGGGCCCCAGCTCCGAGCAGCCCTCGGCAGCTGAGCCAATGATAAAGAAAGCTGGAAGATGGAGTTTAGCATCTGGACGGCTGTAATTTGCCCATCCCTGAGCAAAGGGATAGCATAAGAGGCAAAGAATACTGGATAAGCCATTCTGAGAGCAGGAAAGGAAGGTGGGGCAATCTAGGGTCCTTTCACACGACACGGTTAGAGCATTATGATTCCATTTTAACTACCAGAGCTTTATTCTGTGGATTCCTGAGATTTATTGTTTGGTGAGGGCCTGAGGATTTAGAATCTGAGGGTTCTAAATGACTCTCCCTGAACTGCCGAAGGGTGGTTTGACTGCTGGGCTAGGGGTCCGGAGACCAGGGTGCGATTGCTCCTCGCAAAGGGAAGCCACTGAGTGACCTTGAGCAAAGTCATCCTCTTCCAGCCTCAGAGGAAGACAATGGCAACCTCTGAACAAATCTTTCCAAGAAAATCCTCTCAGGTTCGCTTTAAGGTGACCGTAAGTCGGGAACGACTTCAAGGCGCACAACTGTAACAACAGACGTTTCATCTATCCTCATGGTTTGAAACACCTTCCTCACGAGACTGTTCTAGCGCTATGATTCCACTTTCAACGTCCTAAGGAATCCTGGGGTTTGCTGTTTCGGGAGGCCGGCCCCTCCCGAAACTGCAGACCACAGGGTTCCATAGGATGTTGAAAGTGGAATCATCGCGCTAGAACAGTCTCGTGCGGAAATGAGGCTGGCCGGAAAACTGTTGCCTCTCAGTTAGGGGACAAGTATCAGCTCCATCCCTGGAAACGATTTAAAGCACCCAGATCTCGGTGAGAAGCTAGAGATCATAGTCTCGCGTGGAGTTCTAATCCGCGTGTCCCTGATGTGAAGGATGCGTATGCCATGGACGTGCGTGAGAAGAGGCGTCAAACTTCCTGCCAAATTAATTCTTTTTTTAATTGTAAGTCAGAGAAAAGGACCTCTTATTTATTCGTATATCCCCGCTTTCAACCCGATCTGTCTTCCAGAGGAATGCCGTAAAGAAACCCTAGTCCTCAGTGCGTTATTGCTGGATCACGGATGCCCCACTGGTTTCAAGGCGGGGGAGAAGACTACTGCCCACTCTACTCCCCACACAGTTTGGGATTTCGATTGGCTTATCTGTGCCACAGTGTCATCCAGGTTGCTTTGTGGAGGGTCATAGTAATTATTTGACGGAGATTTATGGCGTCATCTGATGCCCAGGCATAAGTCTCAGAGGAAGCGGACTTATTCTCAGGTAAGCGTGCATAAGACTGCACCCTTACAGCGAAATCCTCAGCGCGTGAGTGGGAAGTAAATCCCCTTGGATTCGGTTGGATTTATTCTCCAATTTGCGCAAGATTCTCGTCTTGGAAAAGTACGGGGTGGGTTTCTCCCACTGAATTTCCTTTTCCTTTGACTCCACATTCCTTTCAACCCACTTTACACTAATGTCAGCTTAGGATAATAGCCCATGCACCTGATGAAGTGGATTCTCCTCCACATTAGTTTGACACCCAATAAACGCGTTGCTTTTTGAGGCACCCCAACACTCTTAGTTGATGTTTTACTGCACCAGATTGAGACTATAGAGCCTAACTATATTCACCTGGGAACGGGCCCAGTGGAGCTTAGTCGGCTTCGACTTATTGCAACCCTACGAATGAGGGACCTCCGAGAACCCGGATCATCAGTAGTCCTGCTCAGGTCTTGAAAACTCAGGACCGCTGTGGCTTCCTTGACTGGGACCATTTCCGCACTAGAGTGCTATAGCGCTATGATTCCCCTTTCAACACTCTATGGAATCCTGGGGTTCCATAGTGCAGAAATGGCCTGTATCGGCATGCATTGTATTATAGCGCTAGATTTCATCTTTAACGCGGATATCTACTCCTCTGGAAGCATAATTGAGAGTAAATGTGGTTGATTCGCATCTTATGTCACAATCCAACATAGAGAGGAGAGCACTGATTTAATCGGGTTTGGAACATGAAATTAACCGCACGCGCGCACACGCACACACACACCTGATGTGAAAACAGTCGTGTAAACAATCACACACAGGCGACAATCTTGTGTTTTGCAGTAGTAAGGGATGCGGAATAAGTATGCCAAGTATATCCGCTCTCACTAAGATCCCCTGGGGAGAAGGCTGAATCTCTGGCCATTTCCGTCCTACACTGTTATAGCGCTATTATTCCGTTTCCAGCATCCTGGGGAATGTTGGGGTTTGAAGTTCATTGAGGCCAAAGAGCTCGCTGGCTGAGAATTCTAAAGGCCCCTCCCTAAATTACAAACCCCACGATTCCATGGGAGGTTGAAAGTGGAATAATAGCACGATAATAATGTAGTGCGGAAATGGCCTATGTTCTCTTCCTGATCGCAGTGCTGAATCGTTTCACGCACACTGGCGGACGGACCTGTGGTTTCCTCGGAGCTAGCTTGATTACCGCATTCTGGATGAGGTCCAGCTGAGATGGGATGTAGAAACGCGACGGAAACTAAGCAGTGCAGACTACAAATGTTGAAACAGAGCTAACCTGTGCTACAAAAGGGCGCCTGTTTTAATAACGGTTGGTTTTCTTATTTTTTTAAAAAAAAAACTTCTTAGCTGGTAAAAATAAGCCCCGCAGGGCAGAGAATGGATGGCATATTGTATTTTGTGTGTGTTTTTTTAATTTGTTCGCCGTTTTGTCTGTTTCTAGTTCTTGTTTTTACGTCGTTCTGAATCGGAAGATTCAGAAATTCGCCCGTGGTCTGAACGTGTGGACCTGCTCTGATACATCCTTGGCTCTTAATGTTGATGATCCGATGACAGAGCCGCTCCAGGGAAAGGCACTGCGCTCCAAGTCTTGGGTCGTAGAAGTTCTGTCTCACGGCTCCCGGTCACACGTGCTGATTCCTATCATGCTGCGGCCACTTGGTGACGGACATACAAGTGTGCCTCCAAAGCGTCCCTTTCAATGGCTTATCAGATAATCAAGTGCCAGATCCTAAACGTGGGAAACTTATTAGATCAATTCTATACACTGTTTGTTTTAGTTGTTATTTGCGCCGAGTCAGTTTCAACCTATGAGAGACCTTCAGGACCTCTGGTCACCAGTAGGCCGACCCATTTCCTCACTAGACTGTTATAGCGCAATGATTCCACTTTCAACATCCTATGGAATTCTGGGGTTTGCAGTTTCGGGAGGGGCCGCTGGCCCCTAGGATGTTGAAAGTGGAATCATCGCGCTATAACAGCCTAGTGCGGAAATGGCCTAAGATCTTGCAACTCAAGGCCTTCCTTGACTGAACCACTCCATGAGTAATATAGTCTCCTGTTTCCCTACATCCTTCCACTCGGCCCAGATTTATCGTCTTTCTCAAGAAGTCCTGTTCTCTCATAATGTCCAAAGTAGGATAGCCTCAGCTTAGTCATTTCCGCATTCAGTGAGAATCCAAGCTTGATGTGCTTTTGGACCGATATGTCTTTTTTATCAGCTTCTGATATTTCACAGTTCTGCTCCAATACCACATTTCACATGAGTTTAATGTTCTTCCTGGCAACTTTCCATAATCATACACAGAAATCTCTAGTGTTATAGCATGGGTGATCCTGACTTTGGTATTTGGTGCGCTCTCTTACACGGGGCTAAATCTCATTGAACTCAGTAGAGCTTATTTCTGAAGAGATTGCACTGTTAGGCTCCCCTCCATTACAGGTGGAATATATTCAGCTGCAGAGTTGAGCCTATTTTTTTTTTCCATGTGCGTGCAGAGCAAACAGAGGAGGAGGAGGAGGAGGGAGACAATAAAGGTTTTTTTTCTGGGGGGCATTTCCGGGAAGACTGTACAGAGACCGTTGCTTCGACACATTATTGAGTTATTGTGTAAAGTCCTGGCTCGTCTGACAAGATCTGGAGATCTCTATCCATCCATCCCTTTATGAAAGGCTGTAACTGGAGAGGGGAGACGAGCGCTTTGGCTCTAAAATAAGAATTCTGCCTCCAATGACGCCCCCTCAGTCTCCAAATTTCTACTCTGCCAGAAAGCGAGACATTGAAAATCATTCACACCTATATTTGCTGTGCTTGTATCCCCTTGATAACTTTACCTGGTCCCTTTCTTTCGATGCCTAAACGGTATGACTAAATACTCAACTAAGTTTTTAAATTATTACTATGTTAGAAATATGGAGACTGAATGGCAGTTTAATGGGAAGGGCAATGCCGTCATTTTGCTCCCCTCCTCGTAGCTGTGCCCCTGACTTTATTTATACCCTGCCTTTGCCCACACTGGGACTCAAGGCGGCTTACACACATTTACATTTTTTCGGTAACCCCTTGAGTCGGTCTGATAAACTTAATACCGACCTCCAAAGGCAGACGTCACGCATTTCCCACCCACACTCCACGCCCGCTGTTCTCGAGGGCAGAGGAGAATCCTGCGTGAAAGGGCTGTGGGTCATCGGTGGGAGCCTGAAGATTTTTAGGACGCTCCCCTCTGAGGAGGCCGAATCCCTCCCCAGCTTAAGGCGGCTCAGCGGTCTCGGATGTGACGGTCAGTAAAGACGAATCAAGGATCGGCTGCGGAGAAAGTGAGAGCCCGTTCTGAACCTCGGGGCGAAGCAGGATCCCATGGGACAGATCCAGAAGAGGCATGCTTAGAGCAAACCTGTTGAAACCAGGCCTGAATCCAGTTGAAGTGGGTACAGAGAGGCTTGAAGGAACAGTAACAGCGGGAGAACGAGCGGGGCTGAAGACCACGGAGAAGGGTGTAATGACCTCTTGCTAATGGTAAAAGAAGGGTCCAAAACGTGAGAATAATCAACAGAAGTGAGAAAGAACGAAAGAGAAGCAGAGCTAGAAGGAGGACGTGGAGAAGAAAGAAGGCACGGTGTGGACCAAAGAAAGGCACTTGTAAAATCCCCTAGATTTTAAACAACAACAACAATAAAATTTATTTATATCCTGCCTCTCCCAACGGATCGAGGCGGTACTATAACAGTATATAAATACATTAAAAGCAATTAAAACATAACCCATCCTCCCCACCCACCAACCCATCTAAACCCCCTAAAACACATTAACTATTAAAAACAACAGTTAAAACAGACGGTTCGGCTCCCTCTCCCCCACTGAAACACATTTGGCTGGGTCCTGGCCGAAAGAGGCGGTGCAGGAAAGGAAAAAGGTGACCA
This sequence comes from Iguana delicatissima, assembly GCA_948472985.1. NCBI lineage: Eukaryota > Metazoa > Chordata > Lepidosauria > Squamata > Iguanidae > Iguana > Iguana delicatissima. The sequence continues at coordinate 380,597 of CAOKZL010000187.1, read as the reverse complement.
CGAGAAGAAACAGAGAAGACACTAGGGCCATTTCCGCACTAGCCTGTTATAGCGCTATGATTCCACTTTCAACATCCTATGGAATCCTGGGATTTGCAGTCTAGTCCTGGGGCTGGCCCCTCCCGAAACTGCAAACCCTAGGATTCCATAGGATGTTGAAATTGTAATCATAGCGCTATAACAGGCTAGTGCGGAAACAGCCTAGGCTCTGATTGGCACCAAGTCTAGAAGAACTGTGAAGTGGTAGAGGATTCCAGATTGTGCCACTGCAGACCGCAGGGAAGAGGGGAGTAGCGTTTTTATCAGCCCCCCCTCTCGTGTACCAAACTCTCTGAAATAAAACCAGAAGAGACTCAAGAGGGGGCGAAATCATGCTGCCTCCCCTTCCTGTTAGCTTTGTACTGACAGAGAGTTTTTTTATGTGGGATATTTTAAAAAGGAAAAGATCCCCCAAAGCCTCCGCCAGCAGTGAGTTGACTGTGCCATCTCACACTGTAACTCACGTGTGGACCAGGCCTGTATCCGATTGCTCGGAAGAAGCCAAAGAACGGGCGGCAGAACCGGCGCCTGGATTCGAATCCGGCCCACCCGCCGCGGGGCTCCTTCTCCCCCACTCCGCCCACCTCTCGACCAGCGCAGAGCGGCTCACGAGGAGGAGGAGGAGGAGGAGGAGGAGGAGGAGAGCTTCCTGGCGCGCCTTCCTTTCGCCTTCGCCGGCCTTCTTGCGCAAGAGGGGTCGCCAGCGCGGCCAGTCAAAGGACTCCGGAGCGGCCCTCCCAGTGAGAGAGGAGGAGGGGGGAAACAGAAAAACAGAAAGCAACTCCGCTGGCTTCAGAAGTTGGCGAGAGGCGCCCGGAGTTTGGAGCGAGTCCCTTCCTCGCCTGGAGGCAGCGCCGGAGCCCTTTCCCGCTGTCCCGGCGCCGGAGCCCGTGAGATCCCTGCGGCACCAAACCCCGAAGCCTCAAAAAGGTAGGACTTCCCCGGTCCAAATCTAGTCCGTTTCGACTCTGAACTTTAGAGAGTCACACAGAGAGAAGCTTTGCTCCTCTTGATGTGGCCTCTTTCTGTTTCAAGCGGTGATGTATGTCAAAGGAGCCAGACTTCCAGACTTCCCTCCCACTTTCCTTTGCGAGTTGGGGTTTTTTCCCTCTTTTTTAAGCAAAAAAATAAAACGGGGTGCGGGGTGGGGTTCGTCTCCTGCATGGCCTGTTTATTCTCCAGTTGTCCCGTTCTGGAATCGACTTTGCGTTCTCAGTGGCTTTCACACTGGAGCCCTGGAAAAGCCGTTGCCGCCAAGTCCCAAACAACAAACAAGCAAGGAGGTAGCAGCAACAGCAGCTGAAAAATCTCTCTCCTTTTTTTTTGGTTAATTCTTTTGTTTTGGATAGCAAGCCACCCACCCACTCCTAAAGCAGATGGAGCAGAGGAGGAACCGCCTGGGTGAAAAGTTTGGGGATGCTTCCCAAATGCGTCTGCTTGGATGAGACGCTCATTCTCAGGGCAACGTCTTGGAGGCAGACGGAGCATATGAAGCGTGGGTGTGTGTAGCTCTCGCTCTCAATCTCTCTGTTATCTGAATCTGCAGGCTGTTTGTTTTGTGCTCTCTTGTTGGAGTGAGCTGTTCAGTGCGGTTGCATGACTAAACCGGCTGAGAGTCATTCACTTGGCCGCCTTTTCTGGGTGACTACACAAAACAAGTTGTGGATCAATGGTGATGTTTTGGCTGAGCTTCTCAGCCTCCCAAGCTAATGCACTCTGGGCCGAAAAGGAGTTGGTTAATTTACAGCCTTTGGGCTCTCAGAGCCTGCAGATTTATTCCTATTTTTCCACACACAGCCATGAGACCATTTCCCCTGGCAGGATGGAAGGGAGCTTTCTCTGCCAAAACTTGGGGCAAAAAAGACTGCCAGTCACATCTCTTTTCCATCACCCTCCCCCAGTGGCAGCCCAAAATATTTGGCTACCTGAAGCAGAACCCATATGGAGTCAGCTACCCTCATCACTAGGATTAACCCTGCAAGGGGAGGGCTGGTTCCTTCTTTCCCTCTACTGTTTGCATTTGCCAGCAGCTTACATGTTTCAATTTCATTATGAAATTGCCAGAAATCCATTCAGATGGCATGAGGGTGTTAAAATTACAGAACAATCCCCACCTATCTACCTAGAATAAGCCTGGTTGCATTCAGTGAATTTACTCCTAGTTAAGTATTACAGTGGAGATAGGAAATGTATAGCCCTCCAGATGTTGCTGAACTGTACCTCCCACAACTCCTGCTGGAAGTTGGTGTCTCACAACATCTGGAGGGCTGCACAGTTTCTATCCCTGTTTTATATGACAGAAATATTAGTCAGTTTTTCATGTAAGGAAGTTCATCTGTGCTCTAAAGTTATGACTGGTTTAAGTGTCATGGAGCTTTTTCACACCACACAATCATATCGATTGCCATGGCTTTGGAATCTGGGGGTTGGTAGTTTGGTGAGGCACTAGGCCTCTGTGTCTGAGGATTCTAAAAGGCTCTCCCTAAATTACAAACCCTAAGATTCCATAGGATGTTGCCATGGCAGTTAAAGTGGGGTCATAGTACTATAGTAGTGTAGTGTAGTGTGAATGGGTCTATGGGTTTAGCGACCTGGGAATCATAATTTGGTCTGAGTGCTACAGATGCTCCATTAGTAGTTCAAGACTCTGTCATGTTGGCAAGCTACCCTGGGAGAGGAAATTATTGCAAGATACATTATTTAGGTATGTCCTATGGCAGTGCTCCCCAGGGTATTTGCTGTGGTGGACTGGCAATTAGTTTTTCCCCAGTGTGCCAGGGACTGGCTCCCAATCTGTGCCGATTCGTTGTAATTTTTCTTTCTTTCATGGCAGTTTGCCAAGGACTGGCAGTCCAGGGACCATCACTGTGAATGGTGCTGCCTGTGATGAAGTTCTGGGGGTGTGGCTATCTGAAGTGCCAATGCAGCCTGGAAGCAGGTTGCTAGCCAACCAGAACAGCACCTCAGAAAAGAAAACCAAACCAGTAATGTGTGGGAGGGGCATATGGTTGAAAGAAAAAGTTAAAGCCAAGTACCTGTGGTATTTTGGATTTCTTCAGTGAGCACCTACCAAGGAGCTAAGGAGTAAAGTCCCTTAGTCAATCAGAGAGTGTGACTGTTTGGGGAGGATTAGTTTTCACTGGAAACCTAGTGAGAGGCAGAAGAGGAATTAAAATCTACTAGGATCTGATCAGAGACTGTGACCTATATTGGGGGTTAAGCCTTTGGTGGGAGTTTAGTCAAATGGTTGTTATATGATAATTGTGCCTTTTATGAAACTCTAAAGATATAATTGAACTGTTTCTGAGCAGGGAATTAATCTAAAAAGTGCACTGAGGAAATGTATCAGCCTTCACCTGCACGTGAAGTCTGACACACTACATCTTAGCAAATGTTACAGTTTGTCTTTGTAAACACTGGCTTGGCTGAGTTGCATACAGTATATAAAGTAACACAGAAAACACACTACCATAAAATTATTAAGTGGTTCTAAATAAATATTGAAAACCCTAATCTTTTTATGCAAATATGGTGTTATAACAGGGGAGGCAGAGCTGTGTGGTAAAAACAGCGTGCATTATCAGATTGGGAACTGCCACGCCAGTCTGGGGGAGAGTAAGGGCCTGTCAGCCTGTCACTCTGCCCTGTGGCACAAGGGAAGGAAAGTGGAGGGACTGGCTGGTGTTTCATGGTCAGCTGTGAACAAACAATGCTATGTTTCAGGACATTACTATATCATTTCATTTGTTGTTTAGGTATTTATTTTATGGCCTGTATTTCTTCAAGCCTAGGACCCATGTAGAAGTGATGTGAGCAGATACACATACTCCAGTGTAATAAATGAGAAGTAGGTGATCAGGACAGAGCACCTAGATGTCCAGTTTGAAATTCCTGATATTTTAACTGGGGATCCAAATTTCTTAGATACTTTATCCAAGTTATCTATTAGCTGTTTACACTGAAGTTTGCATACAGAATGGTTTTCTCATCTCTAAGTAAGTAGTGTTTCACTTAAGTTTAGAATACATTAATAATGTCTCATCTTTTGAACATCTACCTCCATACATAATCTCAAATTGTCCCAACAAATCTGCTGCTGTCCCACTTTTCCAGTTGCTTTTCAGGTGTCTCAGTTTTTGTCACCTCCTCCCACTTTCCCCATTTGTCCTCTGCTTACTTCAGTTGCTTCAGGGTAAGTTCAAAGTGCAAAAGTAGTTTTAACTCAACAGGAGGGAGAGGGGAGGGGAGGGGAGGGGAGGAGGGGCCAAAATCTTGCTCTCCCCAGCAGGCTCAGGCAAAAGCAAACTGCTGTAGCCACTCCTGCCTTGTCTTTCTTTTCTTATCAATAACTTCTGCCGTCTTAACCACACTCTGAGGTTGCTAGGGCCCTAAGGTTGCCAGGTAAAATAAGGGACAGGGCACTTGCACCCTTAAGAGCTGTGTAAAAGAGGGAGTGTAGTCATTTGAGCATTGGACCCAACAATCCTGGAAACCATGGCTCCTTGGCCATTGGGTGACCTTGGGTGTGTCTCATGCACTCTCAGCCCCAGAAAACCCCATGATAGACTTGCCTTAGGATCCCCATAAGTCTGAAATGACTTGAAGGCACACAACAACAATAAAAGAGGGAATTTCTGCAGGTGATGCTTACGTGATTACAGGAGCCTTATCTTACCTGGCAACCCCTCTAGCCACATATGTCCCATTTTTGATCTGTGAACTGTTAGAAGATATGTGGGCATCCTTCAAAAAAAAAAAGACAATTCAGTTTAGATGGTTGGTCAGTTGCTCACAATAATGAACATGATATGATATGATACATGATACATGATGCATGATACATGACATGATACAAAATATGGCATAACACAGCAATAAGGCCGAAATGCAATTTTGGCAAATTAGGCCAAAATGCAAACAATTTCAGCAGAACACTAGCATTTGCCAGCAGAAAACTAGAAAATTAATGCTGAAAACTAGCATTTTCAGCAGAAGACTAGAAAACTGGTACCAGTCAATTACTCTTGTTTGAGTTAGCAATACTTCCAGGATTTTTCTTTTCTTCTTAGTGAACTGTAAATGAAACAACAGAATAGACAAGCCATCATCAATTTCAGATATACTTTGTGTACACAAATATTACTCTGGTGATGCCTGTGTCTCTGTGTTTTATGTTCTATCAATGGATGTTAAAAAATTGAGTTTGGCCAGTATTTTTCAGTAAACCAAACTTATTGCACATTGTCTGGATAAATATAAGGACTGGAACACAGTGATTCATTGCTCTGAATTTTGTGATGGTCTCATCAGCTTAAACATGCATACAAAATTTAGTATTTAATAGAAAATGCATACCATATATATGATTTATGAGAAGATGTTATCAAAGGAAAATGTACACAAATTAAATCTGACTTTCTAAGTATTTACTAAAAATGCAGAAAATGGGTTGGGATGGAATTATGTTCTGCTTTCTTGTAATGGCATTCTACAAAAATGTGAGCGTAAGTTTCAAGCCAGAGTATGGTGGATATACCATGTGAAAAATGAAAATTTTAGCTTACATTGATCCCCATGAAACTTTTTAGTAAAAAAAAGCAGAATAAAATTAGGGCCTTAGATATTTATTATAATTGTTATTTTAGGTACTTTTGTTCTTGCTATGTGCTTTCAGGTCATATTCTACTTATGGCAACCCTAAGACATCATAGGATTTTCTGGGGCTGAGTATGTAATGAGTCCAAGATCACCCAGTGGATTTCCATGGCTGAGTGGGGAATCAGACCCTGGTTTCCAGGGTTGTAGTCCAATACTCAAACCACTAAACCATGCTGACTGTACAAACTTTCTTTAAAATTCTTTCTACTATGGTTTGTCTTCCTATGTGGTAATCTAAATCAAAGCCCCTCAATGAAGTTTCACATATATATGCTGTGGACGTAGTATATCTTGATTTCAGAAAGGTCTTTGACAAAGTTCCCCATGACATTCTTGCAAAGAAGCTAGTAAGATGTAGGCTGGACAGGGCTATTGTCAGGTGGATTTGTAACTGGTTGACTGACCATACCCAAAGGGTGGTCACCAATGGCAGATTCTCATCCTGGAGAGAAGTGACTAGCGGGGTGCCACAAGGTTCTGTCTTGGGCCCAGTGCTGTTCAATATCTTCATTAATGACTTGGATGAAGGAACAGAGGGCACGCTGATCAAATTTGCAGATGACACCAAATTGGGAGGGGTTGCTAATACGCCTGATGACAGGTTCAAAATTCAAAAGGACCTGGACAGATTGGATTGCTGGGCCAAGGCTAACAAAATGAATTTCAACAGAGAGAAATGTAAGGTCCTACACTTAGGCAGAAAAAATGGTATGCAGAAATATAGGATGGGGGACACGTGGCTGGCTAACAGTACGTGTGGAAGTGATCTAGGAGTCTTAATAGACTACAAGCTGAACATGAGTCAGCAGTGTGATGCAGCAGCCAAGAAAGCCAACGCAATTCTTGGTTACATCAGTAGGAGTATGGTGTCTAGATCGAGGGAGGTATTGGTACCACTTTATTCTGCTTTGGTTAGACCTCATCTGGAATACTGTGTCCAGTTCTGGGCACCCCAATTCAAGAAGGACATGGTCAAGCTGGAGCAAGTCCAGAGGAGGGCAACCAAAATGGTGAGGGGCCTGGAAGCCATGCCCTATGAGGACAGACTTAGAGAGCTGGGTATGTTTAGTCTTCAGAAGAGAAGGTTGAGAGGGGACACGATAGCCATGTTTAAATATTTGAAGGGATGTCATGTCGAGGAGGGAGTGGGCTTGTTTTCTCCTGCTCTTGAGACCAGGACAAGGAGCAATGGATACAAGCTGCAGGAGGGGAGATTCCACCTGAACCTCAGGAAGAATTTCCTGATGGTCAGGGCTGTCCGGCAGTGGAATGTGCTGCCACGGAGTGTGGTGGAGTCTCCTTCTTTGGAGATTTTTAAGCAGAGGCTGGATGGCTACTTGTCGGGAGGGCTTTGAGGGTTTTCCTGCATGGCAGGGGGTTGGACTGGATGGCCCTTGTGGTCTCTTCCAACTCTACATTTCTATGATTCTGTGATTCTATATATAACATGGGTAATTATGATTGCTATTGTCAGGATCCCCAATTCTTCCCAACAACCGTTAAGTAGATCACTGATATGCACTAATAAAGCAAAACATACTTAACAACACAATATCCTACCCATACAACCAGCCTCTGCTGTAAGATGTGCAATCAGTGTGTAAGCTGGAAAATGTAAAAAGAAATACCAATTTAACATTAACTCTTAATACAACTTCCTTGATTTTTGATATGAAAGCACTAATACCGGAATGACTCGATTTGTTTCTTACAACCTGAAAACAGTGAGATGGTTGTATGTCATCTACACCAGCACTTTTAAGGCCATTGGATGTGAGAGACTGGCAATTTGTTTTCCCCCATGTAACAAGATCCAGCACTATATTTGTGACTGTTGAGTATAGCTGGTCCTTTCTTTCCTAGAAAATAGTCAGGGACCAGCAGCTAATGGCACAGAGACCATCACCAGTCCAGGAAACACCACTTTGAGTAGCATCAGTCTGTACCATTAGGATTACTGTCTGAAATCATTCATTTTCATGTGCTAGGTGATAGATGATTTAGCACTATCACATTTGTTTAAAGCACAGTGTTAGACTGAACAGGGATGCCAAACTAAATGGCCTCTTAGGGGAACACTTTTAGCATCCTACCTTGATGAGGAGGGGAAAAAAGATAACTTTAAATCAGATTTTTTCAAGCATAATGTCCTCCCTTGCTAAGGGTAATTCCCAAATTAATTTACTGAAATTTATTTACTAGAGAATGTAAAAATAACTGCCAGATATAGAAAGTAACTGCCAGATCTAGAAGAGCATACCTTTGTCATCATCACATCATCATCATTCAGAATTAATCTGCATGTTTATAGAAGAGTGAGCCCCTCTGTTTTCTAATTTCTCAAATAATTTTCATTCATTTACTTTTTTTCCCCAGTGGCCTAACATGGGCATCTCATTGGAAATTCATTATAGGGAATGCAGTATTATACCAGTTGAGCATGTTTTGACTATTTCTTTGGATGTCCAAAGAAACAGTCAGGTATAGTTGCTCATATCAGAATATTAGTTTAATTGGTACATCCACTTGATAGCTTTGCAATGGAGACAGTTTTGTGAAATCTGGAACAAATCAGAAATGTGTAACAGCAAGTGAATTATACTGGCAGTTTGTAACTTTGTTTCATGGCCATATCATATATTTCTTTCTTTGTGGGTCTCGCCAACCAGCAGTAATGCCTTTACATGTTTTTAAGAAAGTTATGCGAAATTGAGATAATCCACTTTCTCCTGTGGAGTAAAATTGAATGCCATACTAGTATCTGACTACTAGGATGAGGGGAGTTTTTTTCCTCTCCCAGCCCTTCAGAGCAGGTTTTGATAATGCATGAGGAGCTTTGAAGAAGAGGGGAGGATTACTGTTCTCCTGGATCTGGACACAAAAGCTGTTGAACTGTTGAATTAATTGACCAAACCTTGGGCTATGTTTCCTTGTATTAGCTAGGCCAGCTTTCAGAGAGGGGTTTATGGGCCCATCCTATTTCATTATGTTCACTATGTTCATTTCACTATGGCCATTTCCGCACTAGACTGTTATAGCGCTATTACTCCACTTACAACATTCTATGGAATCCTGGGGTTTGCAGTTTCGGGAGGGGCCAGCGGGCCCCTCCCGAAACTGCAAACCCCAGGATTCCATAGAATGTTGCAAATGGAATAATAGCGCTATAACAGTCTAGTGTGGAAATGGCCTATGATTACAAAGGAGCTAAATCAGAATGCTTGATTTTAAGATTATTTGCAATCCTATGCAATTTAATGGGTTCAGTATATAAGCATTGCAATCTTGATACTGCTTGCTGTATCAGGATGAGCCATTTAGCCAAATACGATATAGGTTTTGCTATTCACCAAGAGAACCTTCATCTTGGCCTCCTTACTCAGTGTTGATGGAAGCAGGAGAAGATAAGGATGAAAGCTCAGCTCTGAACCATAATTTTGAATTTCTTAGTAGGAGGCTTCCCAGTTTCCCCTGTGCTTGCAAATAACGTGTTGGGATTTAGTGTGATGTTATGCATTAGGAGCGGGCAACTTCTCTCAATTGAAGAGAGGCTGGCTCTCCCAGTATTGAATAAGCACTGCACACTTGTATTGCTGCCAATAGACCTCTGCCACTGAAATTCCTGATGCTGCAGCCTGAAAAATCACCATGCAAGAAACATGGTACGGGGATGGGGAGCAGCACCTTGTTTTCCAGCAGAGTTGCACTCTTGGTAGTCTGTTGGGACCATGATTCTTCCCACATGCCTTGTTTTCCAGAAGAACTGCTGGGATTTTTGTGGCGGGGAAACTTTGGCTACCACAAGGACAGAGGGAACAAATAAATAGCATCTGGCTTATATGTTGTCCTTCCCTGGTGTAGATATATTGCTGAGCTGGGATTTGGAAAGTGAATCCTGTATAGCCTTGGACAAGCTGTCCCTTAGTCAACCTTTCTTCCTACTGTACAATGGCATAGTGGTGAGGGCAAACTCAAAAATGAGTCTGCAGTTTTGCAAAAGCAGACCATCAATTCATGGTTTTTGCAGTGGTTAAACATTGCACATATGATCTCCACAACAACTCTGCCAAGTGGCTGGCAAATTAGAGATGGAAAGGGCAGAAAGAAAGAGGATTGCATACAGCCATTTAGTGAGCCTTTGGATGACATGTGACTTGAATTGGATCAAAATTCACATTCCTAGACTGAAGAACTAGCAGGGAAATAGCAAAGTCAAACAAAAGACTTCTAACATTTTGATGTGCTTGTCAAATTGAATATTTTCTTAACAGTGAAGACATGGCCATTTCCCCTCACTTTCTGCTCTCTGGCTTCATTCATGCAATTACTATCACTTTGATATGACGTGTACACTCTGGATTTAATTCAGAACAGGTACCCAATGATCCATTATGTTTTCTTACAGCAGCACCCCCACCTTTCAGGGTTACAAAGCAGCTACATTGTTTGCATACCTTCTCAGAAGCTCTGGGAACTGTGATTGATTCTCTTTCCTCTGGCACATCCAGCATGGATACAAAAGGAGATGGGATAAACTGGCTGAATCATAAAGTGCTCCAGAATTTAGAGGAAAATAGAGGAGCTGAAGTTGAACAATATGCCACAGACAAGAAGGGAGACTCCTCCTGCAAGATCAAATTGACTGGCCAGGTTGAGACTTTAGTGGGAAAAAACCTTGCATGTTATTCACGACATGTCAGAATGATGAAGCATGCCTTTTCCTGTTCAGGACCTGCCCTGCCATTATGCAGACTAAGATAGCTAGTGAAATAGTTTCCTACAGCAGCAGATGCTGGAGAGATGCAGAGCGATGGCAAGCTGGTGGAAGACTCAGTTGTGTGTGGGTACTACAAAGCCAGCTCTGTACCCACCTCGGTTACCTTGTTGACATCAAATGCAGTGAAGGGTGCTGTCCTACCACCAGAGTTGAAGTGAGTTTCGGTGGCGGGTCTAGCAAGCCTCTGTATGTGGAATTGAGGAGGGAGCATTGCTGTCTTATTCTTTCTTTCTCATTCAGATGTTTTGGTATCTCCTTGTTCCTATTTTCTGTTTATAGCATGCAGAAGTATCTGATTCTAGCAGTTTTATGATGTTGGAAATTCTATGTCATATTCACGTCTGGTCCATATGCTTGTAGAATCAGAGAATCATATGGAAGAGACCACAACAGCCATCAAGTCCAATCCCCTGCCATGCAGGAACTCACACTAAAAGCAACCCCTCCAAATGGCCATCCAGCCTCTGTTTAAAAACTTTTAAAGAGGGTGACTCCATTACATTCCGAGGCAGCATATTCCACTGTTGAATGGCTCTTAGGCCATTTTCACATTACACTGCTATAGTGTTATTATTCCACTTTCAATATCCTGTGGAATTAGTGAGGCCAACGAGCTCTCTGGCTGAGAATTCTAAATGACCCTCCCTAAATTGCAAACCCCAGAATTCCATAGGATGTTGAAACTGGAATAATAGCACTATAAACAGTGTAGTGTGGAAATGGCCTTACTGTCAAGAAGTTTTTCCTGATGTTTAGGTGAAATCTCTTTTACTATAGTTTGAAGCCATTGCTCCATGCCCTAGTCTCTGACGCAGCAGAAAACAAGCTTGCTCCATCTTCAACATGAAATCTCTTGTCCAGGTTTCTCTTGTTCTGTGCCTTCAAATTGTTTTTGACTTAACAGTAGTCACGTGGGGATGGGGGGTTGATGTGGACGGTTTGCCCCTGGTGGCAATTTTTTGGGAGCATCCCACCTCGTAGCCATGCCCCCACGCACTGCGCCCACGCCCCCCCCACACTGAGGCCATGCCCCTGTGCTGTAGCTCCGCCCCCTCCCACCCCCCTCCATACACTCCAAGCTCCGCCAGTGACTTACAGTGTTGCTTAGGCAAACTTATCACAGGTTTTCTTGACCAGATTTGTTCAGAGGAGGTTTGTCTTTGCCTTCCTCTGAGGATGAAAGTGTGTGACTTGCTCAGGGTCACCCAATAGGTTTCTGTGCCTGAGCGAGGATTTGAATCCTCATCTCCAGAGTCATAGTCCAACACCTCTGCTTAATTTCTGTAATTCTAGGAAGAATTTACTCATGTTGCAGCACTTACTGGCAAAGCCAATTGCAATGTTTCATTTCGCTTAACTTTCTCAGATACCTCTAGTACCTGGAGAATGTGTATGTTTCCTTTATCATATGAATGGTCGACTTTGGCATGGGTGTCTGAAGCAAGCAGCACCTGAAGCAGAAGAATGTGTGCGTGCATGCGTGCGTGTGTGTCTGTGTGTGTCTGTCTGTCTGTCTGTCCGTGAGTGAACCTAGCTTTGTTGCTTTCTTGCCTTCCTTTGCTATAGTGCACTGGTGCCTGTACCTAATGGATGCAAAACTATTCCAAGACATGGCAGGTAAAACAGGCATTGTAGCATTCAGCTCTAGCTCCAGATGTTTTGCTTTAGAAACAATGAGTTATGGTGGAGCTTATTAAGATGAGTACTACTGTGTATATATCTATGTACGTATAAAGACATTCATTTTATTATGATTTTAAAACTGTCTTTCCTCTGTAGGGATTCTGGGGCAGTGTACAAGTATATTTAAAATATTAAAGTATTTAAGACTATAACAATCTTCAAATATGACACTGAAGCAAAGCAAGACACTCCATGTTCCTCTTCCTCTTTTTTCTGTCTAATATATAAAAATCAAAGTTTGTTTGTCTGTGTCAGGCAAAGACCTCATATGATTGGCTGCCTAAGAAGATTCCATGGAATCCTGGGGTTTGCAGTTTAGGGAGGGGGCCTTTAGAATTCTCATCCAGAGAGCTCTTCAACTTCAGTCAACTGTCTCTGTCTTGAATAGGCCAGTTGCTATGGAGATGGGGCCTAGCAGCAAGGAGGAGGGCGGTGTATTCCCTCAGGAACCCAACCTCTATATGTTAATAACTCTGAATACAGATTGGATTGGGGAATATAGGGAAAAGTTACAGGTACTGGACAAGACAGTTTGGGGAGTTAGAGACACAAGATCTCAAATCTTTCCAACAAGTATTACCAATGAAAAAATAAAATCCCAGGCAATCCTGGGTGTATACACTAGTTTATTATATAGTACAGTGCTGTCAGGATGCATGGCAGATAATAAGTAAAAAGGGAACTAGTTTCCTGCCTCAAGGAGCTTATACTTTAATACGAAATTGAGCACAGGGGAAGCAGCAGAAGTAGTAGAGGGAAAGGAAAGCATTAGGAAAGAGGAAGAATGTGGAACGTTAAGTTCAATGGACTTAGTCCCAGCTAAGTGAGTATTGGATTACAGTGATAGTTATCTAAAGGATTCAACAATATTAGTTAAACATAAGATAGGTAGACTAGAGACAACTCTGTCAGATGTGTGAAGTGTTGTTTTCAGTTGGTGTGTATGCACACATATACAGATAAAATGAGATATCTGGAAAGTTGCTGGAAAACTTACTTTTCTGCTGGTCATGCCTTCTAGGTGAGGGATGCTGGGACTTTTGGCCCCAAGCATAAGTTTTTGAACCTCTAGAAATTGTAACTTTATTTATATCTGTTGAACAAAAAAAACTTACACCATAATAAAATTGTTAGTCTTTATATCCACTGCAACAGACCTTGCTGTTTTTGTTTCAAGTGCAATCCTATGTACATTTCTTTGGAGTAACTAAATTCTGTGGAATGTAATCAGACCCATTTCCAAGTAAATATGCATACATTTGGGCTGTAAGGCTGGAATCTTCTGCGTGCCCTCCTTGGAATAAATTTCTTTTTCTTCAGTTGGACTTAACCTACAGGTAAAAATGCCAAACATTATTATAGCTTCTCTCTTCGGTCTATTTTATTATCACCAGACTATAGTGAAACAGGCAGAAATGAAGCTTTCTATTTCCATTTATTTGATGGAAAAATAAAATAGATGCCTTTTCATGGTTGTTCCACTAGGACAATGGACAGCACAGCTATTAAAATCTATAGAGGCTCAGTTCCCTAAAACCAAATATCACCTTTCCAGGCAGTATGGGAAGGTAAAGTTGGTTGCTTCTTATCTTTGTTTACAGTTGCATCATACTTGTCTCAATCTTTGAGAAGGAAAAAAAAAGGAAGAGGCATGTTTTTGTGTAAAATTTGGGAGGTGTTGCTCCACTTTCAGAGCTTTGAACTGGATAGGATAGATTTTTGTCAGAAAACAAGATTAGAAACTGAACTGACATCCTTCCCCCACCCCCACCCCCCAAAAATTGCAGACAGGTACACAAACACCTCTTGCCCTCCTTTCTCTTCTGAAGCTCTTGCAAGGGTTTTATCTAGTTGAGAAGGAGGACAAGCGAGCAAGAATTTTCTGTTGGTTTAGCAAATGAACACAGAAACAAAACAGACAACTTCCCTTTTTGCAGATTCTTCCAGCTTTGGATTCTGGGGACAGCTTGAGAATCAGACTCTGCCAAGGCTGGCAGGCTCCCCTTTCTCCATTTCCTGCTGTGAATTCCAGTATCTTTCATCTATTGGAATCTAAAATGTTTATCTCTTCTTCTTCTTCCTTAATTTCATTCTTTCCAGACCCCTGGAGATAGGCATATCTCAAAACAGTTGGGAAAACGGAAATGGGCAGGGAGGGGGTTTGACATGGGTCTTTAAAAAAACTTCAAAGCCATTCCATCTATATACATGCATCCCGAATCCTTCGTTTGTCTGTGCATATGTTTATTATTTCTTGGCACCCCAGTCCTTGATGCGTTCCCTTGGAAATAAGGGATATTTCACACAATACAGTTTTTACAAAAATTTATACAAGTACATCCAGTGGCCTTTCTACCTACTTATAAGGTTTTTGTTTTGTTTTGTTTTGTTTTAATGTGTGAACCAGGCTTCAGCACACAGAGCTGTGTGTTGGAAAGTGGTTACTTTGTCTTTACTAGGGATGGGATGAATCCAGAATTTTCTGAATCCGAATCTGGATCCAAATCTCTGGAAGGTTCTGGGAATCCATTAATCTTGAATCTTTTGTATCCTTTTTTTTAAAAAAAAAGATTGAAAAAGCAAGGGAAAGAAGGATAATCTTGGGCAAGACACACTGTCTCAGCCTTAACTAAAGCCTAGCAAAGGCAAACCTTTGACAAACACACTCTCTAAACCTTAGCTAAAGCCTAGCAATGGCAAACCTCCCTCTGAAGAAATCTGGCCAGGACAATTGTCATAGTTTTGCCTCAGGATCTCCCTACATTGAAAATGACATGAAGGCCCTTTCTACACAGGCAGGAAAATGTGGATTATTAATCCCTCTTTTTCCTGCCTGTGTAAACAGGGCCACATACTACAATACAGAGATAACTCAGGTCAAAACTGGATTTTCTTTTCATAGCTCCTTATGGCATTATGGGGTTTGTAGTCTGATGATGCTCCAGCACACTGCGGCAGAGAAGGCTGTGAAATCTTGTAAAACTACAAACCCTAGAATTGCATCTGAAAGAGCTTGGTAAGGGAGCGATGCAAAGGAATCTTTCAGCTGTTCTTGAAATCTCAAAACTGTACCTTCCAGTCACGTGCTGAACTCAAATATGAAATGTTCAATATAGAATACAATGTTAGAATACAACCCCAGATATAATTTCTGAAATTGTTAGTAAAGGCCATTATTATTCCAAGGGAAAAACTCACCTCCTTGCCATCTCTGTTTGTGTGTCTGGTCTTCCAGGTTTTCAGGCATCCCTGTCTTGAACAAACTATTTGATTGGTGAATTCGAAAGATTCGGTTCACCTATTTTGGCACAGGGATTCAGATTCACAAATCTCGAATCCTTGCCCAGGATTCGATGATTCGTGGATTCAGTTGGCCCATCCCTAGTCTTTACAGAGCCTAATGCAGATAATTGGTACAGCACTAGTGGGCTGGTGATCCTGGACTTCATTGATGTTAGTGTCTCCTTTTCATGGATGTTCTAATTGTCCCACTTGTATAACAACAGGCATAAGATCAGCAGTTCTTGGCTGTTGTACATATCCTCTTGACAAGGTAACCCTACGGGGTTAAAACATTTAATGAGGCCTGAACGTACTCAGAGGCTGCAGAATGCTAACTGAATGGTGGGGATTAAAAAGGGAAAATGTGGGAGGGAATGTTGAGGGAGAAATGAAGAAAGTATTTTACAAGGGGGCAACAGTAACTTACTGGCACAGTGGGCAGGAGCACTCCACATTGCAATGTTTTGTTGTAGGTCCCACTTGTCATTGTTATAATTGCTGTGTAAACAGCCTTCCACACTGCCTGTGATATATTTTCACGCTGTCATATTGGATCTTGTCTTTTCCACCCACCCATTCAAATTCTTTCTGGCACATATACTCAGATAATTGCTCCTGATATGTTTATTTTTCAGTGAACTGTTTAGAAGAAGCATCATAAGTACTCATCCTCCAACCTTGTAATGGATTTCATTATGTGAACAGTGTACTATTAGATTTAGGTCCCTTTTGGATAATCTTAGTGTTTAACTGTCATGCTTATACAATAAAGATAAACCACGTCAGCTGACATGTTCCACCTTCCTCCACTCTGCTTTCCAAGAAGTTCTGGAGATCATACTTTTCACTCTTTTCATGGACAAAAAGAGAGATATCTGATCCCCTCCCCTCTTCCCGGTATCTCAGGTAAATGGAGGGGACAGGGGGAAAGAGTGCTGTTGACAATGGAAGACATGGAAAAAAAGATTATGTCTTTGCCCACATGCATGCCAGCTGATGGGAAGTGAATAGCAGCCAGAAGTTTCAAACTATAAGGTAAAACATCTGGAGTGCCTCAGTTGCTCTTTCCTGCTTCCACTTGCATGGGAAGTTCTCAGTTAAGTTTAAATCTTCTTTCCTTCTGAGATATTTCAGTGTCAGATTTGCTGACTGCCTTCTATGATAGGATAGGAGCCTTACCACTTTGGCCCATATAAGTCACATAAGCAAGGATCTCTCCCACCTACTGCAAGGAGTCCTTTGTGCCTCAGGATGAGTTGCATGTTAGTCAAATGACCTTTAAATAATTGGTCACTTATGCTCTTTGTCTGCATATCTCTTTTCTATGTTGACTGCTTCCAAAGGGGTTCACAGAAAGGAATGAAAACAGGGATGAAGAACAAAAATGCAACAGAAGAACCATTTGTTGCTGTATGTAACATTTGTCTATAAAAAGACCACTCAATGTGGTTTAATAAGTGAATGTGTGTGTATGTGCCTTCAAGTTACCTGTTGAGCCCATGAATTCCATAGGGTTTTCTTAGCCAAGGAGTACTCAGAGGTGACTTTGCCAGTTCCTTCCTCTGAATTATAGCCTACAGCAGTGGTTCTTAACCTGAGGACCGTGGACTCCTGTAGGGCTGTGATGTCCTTACAGGTGGTCTGTGAAGGCTTGAAGAAATGTTATGAGTTTTTACAGTTAGAATTAATGAATAGAAGGAAGGAAACCAGGTAGACAGACACATCGACAGTCATTCATTGATCAAAACGAGCAGGAGAGACTTTTGCCAATGATGGACATCATTTGTACAAACTTTCATTTCATTTCTCAAACTGTTCAAAAGTTATGAAACTGATTTGTTGTGTGAGGTATTACGCAGAGTATAACTTCAACAATTGTTTTTAAAATTCATTGCGTTTGAAGTGTGTATGTGTGTGTGTGTGTGTGTGTGTGTGTGTGTGAGAGAGAGAGAGAGAGAGAGAGAGAGAGAGAGAGAGAGAAGACTTTGTACGTGTCTGTTTGTACCTTTGGATTTTATTGTGAATTTTATCTCTGCACCCTTCTTTGAAATACAAAATGGCATCCTTGATTACCTGCATTCTAGCTTACCTTCTCTGTGTATGTGCCTTTAAGTCACCTGTTGATTTATAACAACCCCTTGAATTCCACAGGGTTTTCTTAAGCAAGAAATACTCAGAGATGGCTTTCCCAGTTTTTTTTAACAATAATAATAAATCTTTATTTGTACAGCCAAAGCCATTACAAAGTATTTCAGATAAAAACAGCATTAAACCAATACAAAAAATAATGTACTTTATGGTTCCATCCATCATCTCTAGTATCTATTTATCCTCACTACTAAGTTCCCTTCTCAAAATTGATGATTTAAAAGCAAAGCAAGCAACTTTATTGGAAATGTGTGGAACAGAATCCCCCAGAAGAAATTTAATTAGAAATGAGCAAGACATATTGGGTATAAGGTCAAGTTCTTTAAACAAGGCCTTTCTTAAGTTTGTGTAAATTGGGCATACCAGTAGATAATGTACTAGATCTTCAACTGTGTTGCTCCCACATGGGCAGACTCTGTCCTCCCTAGGGATATGATGGTACCTTCCATGAACTATTGCTGACTCCATTGAGTTACAATGGAGAGCTGTGAGAGCATATCTGCACTTAAAATTTGTTATACTATTTAAGTATTGAGGATGAGGTGTTTGTATAGGTAATTTGACATACCAGGGAGCACATTTTGACAGACATATGGAAGCACGATCAGCTTGGAAGTCCTTTTTCGAAATGTGTGCTTTCAGATTTCGAGCTGCTTGCTCAAAGTTTAAAGCATCTAAAGACTCCAGTGAGAGACCATAACCCTCCACTAGATGTAGAATCACTTTCCCAATTCCTTCTTCTGAAACCAGGACTGACCCTGCTTAGTTTCCTAGATGAGAGGAGATTTGGTCCGTTTATGGTATTTAGGTCCTAGCTCACCTTAGAATCAATATCATTGAGTGGAAGGGGCCTCATGGGCCATCAGGTCCACCTCGGTTCAATGCAGGATCTTGAGTTAAATCATCCCCAGCAGGCAGCTGTCCAGCCTCTTCCTGGAGACATCTAGAGAGGGAGACTCCACCACCTCTTTAGGTAATTGATTCCATTTCTGAACTGCTCTGATTATCAAGAAGATAGTATAACGTTCATTCAAAATCTATCCTTCTGTAACTTAAAACAATTAGACCTTGTCCTATCCTCTACAATGGCAGAGAACAAATTTCCCCCCTCTTCTCTGAGACAGCCCTAGAGGTATTTAAAGACTGTAATCATATAATCCTTCAGTCCTCTCTTCACCAAGCTGAAGATGCCCAGCTCCTTCAAACTCTCCTCATGTGTTTTGTTCTCCTTACCTCTTATCATCCTTGTTGCTCTTCTCTGAATGCTCTCCAATTTATATATCCTTATTAAAATGAAGTATCATGAACTGAATATGGTACTCCAGATGAGGCCTAACCAATGCAGAACATACTGGGACTATTACATCTCTTGACTTGGAAACTATTTTTCTATCAATGCAGGATAAAATAGCATTCACCTTCTTTGCTAGAGCATCACATTGCTGGCTCATATTCAATTTATGATCAACAATAATCCCAAGGCCCTTTTTGTATGTAGTACTGCTGAGCCATGTATCCCCCATCCTATATCTGTGTGTCTGGATTTTGTGGCTTAAATGTAGAAATTTGCATTTGTCTCTACTGAATTTCATTTTATTAATTTCTGCCCAATTTTTATCTAGGTCCTTTTGAATTCTCTTTTGCTGTCTTCCAATGTGTTAGGCACCCGTCCCAACTTTGCATTATCTGCAAACTTGATAAGGCTTCCCACCATCCTGTCATCTAAGTCATTGGCCACTTCCGCACTAGGTTGTTATAGCCCTATGATTCCACTTTCAACCTCCTATGGAATCCTGGGGTTTGCAGTTTCGGGAGGGGCCAGCCGGTCCCTCCCGAAACTGCAAACCCCAGGATTCCATAGGAGGTTGAAAGTGGAATCATAGGGCTATAACAGCCTAGTGCGGAAGTGGCCATCGATAAAAATATTGAAGAGTAGCTGCCATGGAGCAGAGCCCTGAGGGACTCCACTTGAGACCTCCTTCCAGTTTGAAGTGCAGCCAGTAATGATGACTCTTTGAGCACAGTTTTCCCACCCTTGATGGGTCCGGTTGATGGTATTTCTGTCTATTCCATATTTAATCAGTTTGTCCATCAAAATGTTATAGGGAATCTTATCAAATGCTTTGCTGAAATCCAGATAAATAACATCCACAGCATTTCCATCATCTATTACACTAATGATCTGACCCCCCCAAAAAAACAAAAATAAGATTAGTGTGGTGGGATTTATTCTCGAAAAACCTATGCTGACTCCTATTAATCACTGCATTGTCATCAAGATACTCCCAGACAGACACCTGTATAATCCATCTTAATAATTTTCCTGATGTTGAGGTCAGTCTGATTGTCAGGCTGTATTTTACTGGATCCCTTTTTTTGTCTTCTATTTCTCAAAAATGTGGGCTAGTGGTTCTGCAACTACAACAGCAAGTTCCTTTGGATGCAATTCATCTGCCCCTGCAGATTTGAACTCACTTAGATTAAACTGAGTCCTGACTAATTCCTTGTCAATCTTGATTTGCAATCCAAGGTCTTTACTGATGCATGGAAGTGCATAGTCATATTTTTGGGGGAAAACTGAAGCAAAATAGGTATTGGGCTATTCTGCTTTTTCCTTGTGCTCTGTTAGCATTTTATATCCTTGTCGAATAGTGAGTCTGCAATTTCCTTGATCATTCTCTTCCTGTGAACATATTTGAAAAACCCCTTCTTGCTTGCCTAGCCAGTCTCAGCTTATTTTAAGCTTTAGCTTTCCTTATACTTTTCCTGTAAGCTTGAACTACGCATCTGTATTTTTTCTTGGTGATTCATCCTTCTTTCCATTCTTTATACATGCTCTTTTTAATTTTCACTTCTTCCTCAAGTTTACTGCGCAGCCACATTGTTTTTTTCAGATGTTTCTGATTTTTCTTTTCCCACAGAATAGTTTGCGAGTGTGCTTTTAGCATCTCTTTCTTCATGAAATCCCACCCTTGCTGGATGTCCTTTTTGTTTAGTATCTCTAGCCTTGGGTTTCTATCCAGTATTTCTCTGAGCCTGATAAACTCAGCTTTCCTGAAATCCAGTGCTCATGTTTGACTGCTCTTCTTTGGCCTGTTCCACAATAATGAATTCTAGCATTACATGGTTACTTCCCCTTTGATTTACCCTCAGTTATCATTCATTATTAAAGACAAAATTTTTGTTAGTCGTCAATAATTAATAACACTGATGAGGCAGCAAGGAAAAACCCTGCCAAGATCATGAGTCAAGACTGTGGTGACCAGCAGAGGGTTGCAAGTGGGATCTGAGAAAAAATTAAGAAACACAAGAGAATTGGACAGTGAAACTTGGGCCATTTCTGCATTATACTGTTATAGTGCTATTATTCCACTTTCAACCTCCTATGGAATCCTGGGGTTTGCAATTTAGGGAGGGGCATTTAGATTTCTCAGCCAGAGAGCTCTTTGGCCTCAGTAAACTACAAACCCCAGAATTCCACAGGGTATTGAAAGTGGAATAATAGCATTATAACAGTGTAGTGCAGAAATGGCCTTGGTATGGTTTATGAAGTTCTGCATCATATAATTGTTCTTGTAGTACTATTTTTATTACAAAAAGCATATGTATAAATGGTGGGACACTGTAGTTGGTCTTGTTGTTTTCCGTTGTAGCTGGAAGGTACTATTCACAATCATTTCCTGAAGTGTATTTTGGTGGTTAGTTTTCAGACTAGGAAAGGGTAGGTGTCATATTTTCTTGGAGGCTTTGCTCTGATCCAGACTTTGGAAGAGTTACTTTGGAGACTAAAACTTTAAAAATCTCCTAGCCATCACAGGGCTCTGGCTGTGCCGTCTGGGGCATTCTGGTAGTTCTAGTCCAGCAAAGTTGCACTCCCTGACTTAAAAATCCTGTCCCCTAATTCCACGACTAAAGTTTTTGAAACCCTCCTGCCTAATTTTAAACATACAAGTTTGGACTACAGTGGAAGTAGGAATGCCCCTTCCATCTGCTCAGGATAATTCTCTGTCATTGTATTCCTTCACATCTTCCAAAGATGAAATCTGGCATGGAAAGGCTCTGGAGTTCAACACTGGTAGAACATGGCTCAGATTAAGCTCCAAGTGTCTCATTTCCAACCATATATTTGCTCCAATCCTCTCACAATCATTTCTGAATGTATAAATGTACAGTATAATGTGTGAAGCCCACTCTGTAATCTTTATAATACTCAGTTTTAGTGCTGAGAGGAGATATAGGCTCACTGATCATACAACCAGAAAGTAAAAATGGACCAAAGGACAATGAATGGCAATTCTGTGAATATTACATAGAAGTAAGTCACACCATGTTCAGCTGGGCTTATTTGCAGTGGATGTACATGGATACACCAGAAAACCATCAAATCATAGCAGGCCATTGCTTATTATAATGTGGAAACAAGTATGTGTGGCCAAGTACTTTGGAACAAATTGCATATGACAAGCTCTATGCTACACAAGGAGGCAATGAACTTCCTACCATCCTCAGCAGTACAAACTTGGTGGGGGGGGGGTTCTTTCCTATGCAGTCAAGCATTCACTCCAAACAAAATTTATCTAGCAAGTCATAGCAAGAGAAGGGGTAATTGGTGTATCAGCCTCCTGCTGGCCAGAATTTCTCCTGTGGGGGAAGTTCTCAACACTGTAGGCTGGTAAGGATTCTTATGAAATTGAAGGTTGAAGAAAGAAAGGAATACCCAGCGGAAGAGCAAAACAGACTAGATGGCATAAGATCGTAAATCAAACTGAAATCCTAAATACTTTCAGCTCCAACTATAACACAAATCCGAGCACTTCAGGTTTCTCTGGAGTCATGTCATAAGTGAGAGCTTGGAAGCAGCCAGTTGTCATTTTGACAGCTGAGTTTAACCTAGTTCCTAGGCTTGCCACCCTCGGCCCATTTCAACTATTATTTGGCCTAGATTCCAAGATTTCATTTAAAAACAAAAAACAAGTCTTTAGCACTTGCAGGAGCATACCTGGAGGCAATATGTGTAGTGACTCTTGTATGCAATTGCCTGCCTCCGTCTTTTACTGTGTTTAGCCAACGACTGAAGTTTCACACCTCTGATTGACATTTGTGACTCACCCTCTCTCAATTTTCAATTCCGATTTTGTAGAGTCACAGATTTGGAAGCGACCAGAAGGACTACTGAATACAGCCTCCAGACATGCAGGAATATACAATCAAAGCACTCCCGACAGGTGGCCATCTAGCTTCTATTTAAAAACCTCAGGGTTTTACCTGGGTCAGTGCTGCAACTCTGCAGGCAGGTCTAGTTTTTGCTGCAAAATACAACTGAAGTCTGTTTTGCAGGACTGCACAGAAAGTAATAGAGCCACTTAAGTGAAAGAAGAGGGATACAACAAAGCAGGGTAAAAGCAGCAATACAATAATTCATATTTGAGGTTCCATCAAATCTGTTGTTTTTCATTACCTGCTTGATGCAGTATTATGCATTTTTAGCAAATGTCCAGAAAAAAAAATTAAATTCCATTTTATTTGAGTTAGGGTTCTCCCATTGCCTGATGTGGAAAGAAAAGAGCCGGCTCCATTATTACCACCTACTCCACCTTGCCTCCTATCCCACTGCTGTTCCCGCTACCACTTCCCCCTCACTGAGGCCCTTTCCTCACCTTACCTTCTTCCAGCGCTGGGGTGTGGGGATCGCACGACCAGCCTCCGGTGAGAGGCTCTCGTGTCCAGGGTCCTTCGGCTCCACACGAGCTGCCTGCTCACGTGAAAGCCCCGCCTCTTCCTTCCACAGTGCAGCCTGGGACTTTCCCAGGCTGTGCTGGAGCAGGAAGCACAACCAGCACAGCTCCGTAGTCTCCACATGCCAGGTAAGTGTGCGTGGGGCTCAGGAGCAATGCATGATCGTACACCATTTTTGGCTTTTAGCCAAAAATGAAAAGATGCGCGATCAGTGCCTGCTGGCCCCTAGAGCGCTGCACGATTGTGTGTCGTGCAGATCACTCCTCACAATCACACGTTGCTCCAGGTGCCCTTTGTCATGGAAAATACCATGCGAAAAGGGCCTTTGTTTTGTCTCCTTTTCCTCCTGACCCTTTTCTTCCAGCACCTACTTTTTGATCAGGGAGGACTGATCATGGCTTAACATGTCTCCCTCCCATCCTTTTCTCTTCTCAGTTAGTTTAGAAAGGATCGAACTATTGCCATCGAAGAATAGCCTGATCCTTTCTAAACTAGTAAATGTTCTTCCTGCTGAGAATTCTAAATTTATTTTTTTGCCTGCATTTTTTTTCTTTCAAACTCACCATTCTTAGATGGGCACCTCTGCTATATTGAGAGTAAAGGCTACAGCAGGCCTTTCATTCTAGTTCTAATCTCTCAACAACCATCCCCCCTAACAAGCAGGCAAGCAGGCAGCAGTATGAAGTATAGCAAGTGTGGATGGGAGATGGGGTTGGAGGTGAAGCTGCAGTGGAAGGAAGAATGGCACCAGGACAAGGTGAAGTAAGCAGGGGGAGGGCGGGATGGAAGGGGTAGGAGGTGCAGCAGCCAAGTTCAAGATGCAAGAGAAGGGAAGTACAGTAGGATAAGGTGAGGGGGGAGAGGAAAAGGAGAGTGAGGTGTAGAAGTAGTGGGCTGTAAGAGGCAAGGAAAGAAAGTATGGCAAAATGTGAGGTGAGGAAAAGGAGGGAAGAGAAAGTGAGAGGTGCACCGGTAAGGTGCAAGGAGCAAAAGAGATGAGCATAAGGTGGGAGAAGGTATAAGTGAGGGAGGAATGGTGGCATAAGGTAAGGCAAGGAGGAAAGGGAGGGATAGAGATGCAAGTAGTGAACCTTTGGAAGCAAGGGAGGGCAGTATGGTGCAAATTCAAGGTGAGACAAGGAAAAGAGAAGATAGAAAGAGAGAGAGAGAGAGAGAGGTGCAACCACAAGGCAGGGGGAGGAAGCATTGTGAAGGCACTGAGGTGAGACAGGAGAAAGAAAAAGAGGGACAACAAAGTGTGACAGCAGTGCAAGGCTGCAAGAAGCCAGATGCGTTGGTAGAAGGTGAGGCAATGTGCAAAGGAAGAAGTAATAGTTTGTATGTTTGTCCTTAGTCTCCTCTGCCTTTCCCTCTGTGAACTGGATGGTAGTCATTCTTAAGAGCTTCATGCTACCCTGATTTCTGGGGTCCCTTGGGGGACACCTCAATGTGCTCCACGTGATGGGGAATGGAAACTAGCCAAAGCACGAGCAATAGCAATGCGAGAGGCAGGGTAACCTAGCGAGGTCTTTTTACCCCGTTTTTACGGGGTCAGGCCAAGCCAAAAACCAAACGAAAATGTCTAATAAATGATTTTATTGAATGAAAGTCTCATGCATCAACGCAATCACTCACACACTCGCTCAAGACCTATTAAGATTTGGATAGGGGGAATATTAAAGAGATTGTAGCTGGGGTAATACTGCACCTTTTCCTGAAATCCTTGGTCCAGGAAAAACAGTGAAGAAGTATCGCTCAGCACAGAGAGGGCTGAGGGGATTACTCAGCGGGTGGAGAAATGGTCTGCTGGGATGACCGGAATTGATCCAAAGAACTGCTCAAAAACTGGGACTATTTGTAGGGGTAAAGGTACCTGGAGGGCTAATCCTTTCCCTGGCAGAACAATGGGTGTTGCAACAAAAAAGAAGCTCCACAGTGGTAACTTCCTTTGTGTGATGAGATTACAAGGTGTTGCCAAAGTCTCAGGATCTTCGGCTGCATTGGGTTGTGGTGTGACTCCACGTAAATGGTCCTTGCCTGATAGGATATTTGCTCAATTTGGGGCAAACATGCTAATCCCCTCAAGTCAGCTTCTCAGGGGCTGAGGACCCTTTGTTTATTGTGGGTTTGCACAGCTTGAGGTCTCCTGGGGCTACATGACTGGGGATTTTACTGGCCTGACCTGGTTTTCGATCGTTCAACCGTTGCTGCCTATGTACTCATTCGGGCGACCTCTCAGGCATGTGGAATCATATTTAATATCAAAATTACAGACCCCAGGACAGGGTTTTCCAGTGGAGTAACAATCATGTGGTATTTGTTGGACTGGTACACTTTTGCTATTAGTTTAAAAAAAACTGATGACAAAACCTCCTATAGTGATATAATGAGTGTACTGTAAAAGTGTTTGTGCATGAAAAAATATTGTTGTCATTGTTCTTTCACTACACAAAGAATGTTCATGGCTGCTGTACTCCATTGCTATTAATCTGCCCAACAACCCTCTAAGGTGGATTTCCTGACACTCGTGGTAAATTCCAAATAGGAATTTAAACTTGGGCCTCCCTGTTCCAAGTCCAGCACATTACTCTGTACTAGCTTTCTCAGAAGAATAGTTTCTATAAAAATGGCTGAAACATAGTGGTAGAAAATGCAGGTTTTACTCTGCTAATTGACTTAAAGCATTCAGATCTATGTCTTTTGAGGGTAACAAAAGGTAACTGTTTCAGCTACTGCTGAGAAACGCAAAAGTAAGAAATTAATTCTTAAAGCATTCTTAAAGCTCTAAAAGTAATTGTAATGGTGAACTAGAGGGCGGGAGAGGGAGAGTGTTTGAAAGTAACTTTCCAAGCTCTGGTATCAGTTTGGCTTTCTTTGTTCATATGTGCGTTGTATAGTGCCAATTACTATTTAAGTAGAATAGGTCTTCTGAAGTATTTAATCGTTTCCCAACCCAAGTCATTCTAGATACTAGTTCATTTCATTTCATTTCGGTCAACAGACCATTAAAGATACTAGTTCATTATGCAGTCGAGCGCTTATCTTTTCACTGTTAAGTAGGAAGATCTAAAAATCCAACACTTCTGGGACTCACAGTGCATTTTGAAGAGCAGCTTTTGGTTTTACATATTTTGTCCATGTCCTTTGGGAATATTTTTCTCTTATTTATCTTGACAATGACTGGGTTGTGCATATTCTAGATGAGAACAGATTTAGAGCATCCCCACAACCTTGGATGAGATTTGGGGCATACTCAGTTCATATAGGGAGACACATAAATACAGTTGGACCTCCACATTTGAAGATTTGGCTTTCACCAATTTGATTATTCGCAAGTTTCTCTAACCTCTGCCCCCCTCCCGCCAAAATCCTCAGGTGCCTCTTTTCCAGGGAAACCTTACTTCTTAGCAGCTTCCATCAGGCTGTGCAGTCCTTTAAAAACCTGCCTGTGGTTCTCGTTCTCCTCCACCTCCACCAGCTACCTGGCCAGCTAAGGATGGCTGGATTTCTCAGCACCACAGTCCCTCTTCCAATGCCCTCCACCTGTCCAAGGAAGGAGATAGGCGAGAGAGAAAAAAATAAGGGCCCCATGCCCACAAATCCCCTTTCCTTGACCTGGTTTGGACCTTGGATGTCGGTCCTCTTCCCACAGACATACACATATTTTTATATTTGCAACTTTTCCACCTTTCGGGGGGTCCTGCACCCCTAACCCAGATGAATGTGGAAGGCTGGCTGTAGCACCACCTCCAGGATCAGAGGCAGTACATCCATCAATACCCTTTATGGAGGAAAACAAAGGAGCAGGGTGTAGAAATAGGAGGGCAAATGCCAACTTTACCCCCCAGTAAGAATTCCGTCCTCTCAGTTAAATTTTCCTTCACTCCCTAAATTTCTGTCATTGCAGTTGAGCATTTAGTAATATAGTTAAGGCATCTAATGAAAAGCATAGACTAGAAATCCTGCAAAATCCCTTCACAAAGGTTTTATGAACTTACTAAAGCATTGGAAATGTACAAGGAAGCCTTTCTGTGCATGTACATTTTGTAAACTGCAGGGCTCACCTTTTAATTGTTTGTGAAAACTCGTTATTAACTTTGAGACATGAGCTGACACCATGCAGGGAAGAGGAATTTTAGTAATCTTGGCTTCTGAAAATAGCGCATTTGAAGAATTTTCAGGTGGTGAGTTTGCAGAGAAATCACAGCATGTTAGACTTCATTAACAGTTCAGATCATTATAGCAGGAAAATTGCACAATTTACTTCCAAGCCACTGTTATTTAGTTTGTACAAAACATTTTTTTTCACAGAAATCTCTTTTATACTACAGCCTAAACACTCCTGCCCTCCCATTTTTGTCACTGCCCCCATTTGTGAAAATTATGTACCTACACCCTGCTGGAAGACACTCCTTCAGCATTTGCTTAGCAGGATGCTGGACAAGATGAGTAGTGGTCTGAGTCAGCAGCATTCTTCTTGGGTCTTGGGTTGAGTCATGCTGAAATCAGTGTGTCAGTCTTGATCTCTGTGTTACTTCCAATGTGGAAATCACCATGGATTTTTTTTTAATTTGAAAAACTATAAAATTATTATTGCCCCAGATGACTGTTTGGGTTTCCTATATGTTTTACCCAGCTTGAGCAGAGAAAATTTGAATGGGTGGCTTCTAGTGTTGCTTTGTTAGACATTATTGTCTTGTTGCCTGAAGTAAAATTCTGAAATTCTGAAATACTGGGGAGCAGTTCTTTCTCAGACCTCTGATTCCCCAGAATATTTGGGAAGCTGCTCCTGGTTTAAGTTCCATTAGACCTGTGTTGGAAGGAAATAAATGGTAGGGAAAAGGGAGAGCTCTTCAAAGAGAGAACTCTTCCCCCAAGAGAAGAAATAAGAGGTGTGTGACTGTTGTACCAGCCATTTAGAGCTGTGATTGATGGAACACTTTCAGGTGCTTTGCTGTTCAGATCAGAAGCTGGAACAAGGCTAATGAGTCCCCCATATTGGCAGCTGCTGTTCAGATGGAACGCAGTGCAGTAAGTCACACTGGAAAGACAGAAAGAGGTGGGGCTGGGAACAGGGAAGGAAGGAGGTGGGAGCTGACAGAGGCCGAGAGTTTATTAAACTTCAATTTAACTGCTGCTGAAATATGCTGCTCTAACTCAGGGCACCAAAGGTTAATGGAATCCTGTTTGTAGATGTTTTATGGTGGTCTTCTGGGATACATATAAAGGACTGGGGCATTCTGAGTAATTTAAATAAATATTTGTTTAGACTGTGTCTGAGGGGCACTGCGAGTCATCAAACATCCCCTTTGCGCCCTTTCACTGACTTATTTACACTTATGATGCATCTTATTATCCTACATTTTCTTTTAAACACAAGAAAGCAGGATCATAGGTCTCCCCACATCACATGTAGCCTCATTGACTTGTTGAAGAAAAGAAGAACAATGATCCACACAAGTCAAGTGAGCTATAGGCTACTAAAATAGTGGGTACTTGGCTTAGATGACATAGGGCTGTTTCCAGCTGAAGATTTTTGCTATGGCTTGTATATTCCTGTGTGTTGTAATGGTTAGAGCCTTGGACTGGGATTTGAGAGAGCCAGATTTAAGTTTTCACTGAGTCACAGAACTCACTGAGTGACCACATCTGGGACTTGTGCACTTACTTGTAAATAAAGAGAGGCAGAGACAGAGATGGCAGCTTAATTTTACACTATAGCCATTTCTGCAATGGACTGTTATAGCGCTATGTTTCCACTTTCGACATCCTATGGAATCCTGGGGTTTGCAGTTTCAGGAGGGGCCAGCAGCCCCTCCCAAAACTGCAAACCTCAGGATTCCATAGGATGTTGAAAGTAGAATCATAGCGCTATAACAGTCTAATGTGGAAATGGCCCTTGTGTTTAACCTGGTGTCTATCCTGAACTCCCTTGGTGCATCAGCTCTACTGCACAATTCAAAGTGCTGGTTAAGACGTATAAAGTTCTATATGGCTCAGGTGCAGGCTATTTGGCAAACCATATCTCCCTCTGTGAGCCTGCCTGGGCTCCGAGATCCTCAAGGAAACCAGTCCTCTGAGTCCCACCACCTTAACATGGGAGAGGGCCTTTTCCATGGCTGTTTTTAGATTCTGCAGCTCCCTTCCTAGGGAGGTAAGGCTGACTCCCTCCTTGCTGTCCTTTCTGCTGATGGATGAAGAATTTTTTAACCCAGCAGGAGTTTGGGAATTGATTGTTTTATAAAATTAGTTTTCTGATTTAATGCTGTTTTCTGCTTTTAATCTATGCTTTTAAATTAATGTTTCATGTAGTTTTAATTCTTTAGACAGTTTATTATTTTATTGCAAGTTTTTTGTATGCTTTTAGCTATATATGATTATACTTGTATTTCTTTTTATTCTGTTTGGTGCCTTGAGTCCCACTCTTGGGGAAAAGATGGGATAAAAATAAGGTAACTGACTGATTGGTTTTTAAATCCAAAGTCCTAGAACAGCATATAGCCAGAAATGCCTGAAAAATTGCAGAGGATCTCTGCTTCCTTGCTCTTCTACTCCATTTGGTGGGAGAGATCCTACCTCATATCTGGGAGAACATCTCCTGTTGATGGAATAGGGTAGTTTTGTTGTGGTAACCAGAATATAGAACTCCCTGCTCCAGGCAATGTGACTCACTCCCTCTTTACAACTTTGTGGCTGATTTCTAATTTTTTGTTTGTTTCTGTTTGGTTTGGCAGGCTTTTAGACTGGCTTTGATGAAACGCCTTTGTTCTTTCCCAGAATTGCTTTGTAATTTTGAAATTTCTACTGCTACTTTTTTTTTCCTTTGTGAATGTGCTAGCTGTCTTGAGAGTCTCATTTTGAAATGGGAAAGGTGGGATTGAAAAAAACACTGATAACCAGTTCTAGAGCAGGCTAATGACTCCTTTTGTCCTTCTTTGTTGAATGATGTTCACCATGTTGCACCTCTAGATGTTTTCAGAATTCTTGGAGAACTGCAACCCTGCATTTGTGCACTTGATGTTTGTCCATCATGGCTTGTGAAAATACAGTCACACATGCCCATCTGTTTGTGTGAAGAAGTCAATGTTTCTTTGAGGGAAGGACATCTACAATCCACCCTTCGTATCTGCATCCATGGATTCAACCAATCATGGCTTGAAAATATTTGAAAAAAAAATCTAGAAAGCAAACTTTAATTTTGCTGCACGCTGAGCACTATGCTAATGTGTAGGCATACTCTTTTGTAGCCTGCTGCTTATTCACAGATCCTCAGGCTCTTTTTGGTACTCATTTGAGCTGTTCAGCATTTTACATAAGGGACGCCATTTTACTACATCATTGTATATGATGGGACTTGAGCATCCATAGATTTTGTTATCTATAGAGGGTCCTGGAAGTAAACCGTAGTGCATACTGAGAGCCCACTGTATCTAGAATAGGCAGTGCTATATCCTTTGTTGGGGAAAAAAAAAAGAATTCTTCAGCACTGAATAGTATGATTCAGTTTCAAACATAACTTTTTGGGGCATGATATGGTGGTCATGCAGCTTCAGAGGTAGTTTGGACAGGTTTGAGGAGGAAAACTGCCTTGATTGTGCTGGTGGATGACTTGCCCTGGGAAATAAGATGGAGGGAATGTAACCTTCCCTTGGACCTCTCAGCAGTGACATCAGTTATGGTATCCTTCTGGGCTGTCTTGAATTGATGGGGATTAGCGGTGCTGTGCTGAGCTAGTTTCATTCATTTCTGTTAAATATGATCCAGAGAGTGGTGTTGCTTCTCCCCTTGGCCACCTGGTTTCATAAGTTTCTATCCTGTCCCAATCTATTCGGCATCTACAGGAAGCCAATAGGTAGGGTCATCCCATGATTTGGTCTGTGTGCTCAACCACCTGAAAATAATACCCAGCTACATTTATCATTTACATCTCATCTTAGGGAGGATGTAGAAAGTCTTCAGTGGGGTTGCGTTCTGTCTGAAAGATAATCCCCATGGTCTGAATATGTTTCTTAATTTGGCAATCTTATTAAAAGTGAAGTTAAAGATGAAGTCTTGTTAAAGGTGTCAGTTGTGAGGAGATACCTTTTCCCCGTTTTGGTTGGTTCAACAGCAGCAACCATTCCTGACAAAACTGGGCTTTCCTACAGTCATTAATGACCCAGTTAACTCCAGATTACAATATTGTAAAGTGTAGGGCTGCCCTTGAAAAGTGTCTGGAAACTACAGATGGTGCTAAATGCATCAGCTAGTTTGTTAGCAGGAGTTAGGGCTTTTGATCATGTTATGCCCACTTTAGCTGGGTTGCACTGATTGCTATTTTGTTTCCAGAATCAGTTCAAGATGTTAGTGTTAGTCTCTAGAGCTCTGAATTGCTTGGGATGAGAGCACCTTCAGGGTCAACTTCTTCAGTATGTTCCCTCATATACTCCAATGATCATCTGACACACTACTTCAGATCCCCTAGCTTCATGAAGTTACCCACGTGGTCATAAAGTGTAAAGTCTTTTGGGTGCTTTCACCCTCTTTGTAGAATCCACTGCCAAGAGAGAGTTCTCAAGTCCTGACACTAACCTGTTTTAGATGGAATATTAAGAATGTGACTTTGTAAGAAGGCATTTAGGTTAAAGGATTTAGGCCCTGAGTGTGCTCATAGGCCATTTCCGCACTAGCCTGTTATAGCACTATTATTCCACTTTCAACATCTTACGAAATCCTGGGGTTTGCAGTTTAGGGAGGGGCCTTGAGGCCCCAGGATTTCATGGGATGTTGAAAGTAAAATAATAGCACTATAACAGGCTAGTGTGGAAATGGCCAGAGTCTCTTTGGTCTAACTGCTGTCTTTATTCAGCCACTGCTTGGAGTTTCCTTCCTAGGAAATAGTTGGAATGCAAGCTTGGTGAATAAATATATTGTAACCTTGTGTAATGTACCCTTAAACTGGACTGCTTTGGTCTGGCCCACTTTCTTTTTCCTAGGCCAGGGATAGTACTGGACTGGTTTCAGCTAATAAGTGTTCGCTTATCTACAATCAGGTTCTTCAGACTAGTTACAGATTTGTCATTTAACCTTGGGTAGTTGTTTTTGATTACTCCTGTCTGCAGTTTGGATTTACATGCATTGTTTAAGTCTTTTCTCTAACTGTTGATATAATAATCATTTTAAGCATCTTGATTTAATTTTCAGTAGTTGCTGTTTGCTTCTCAGTATCTATTTAATCCATTTTTAATCTTATATGTGCAGAATATTGTTTGCTCTCGTTTTGTGTTCAGTTTGGGATTTAACTTGTAAGGTCCATAATTGTGTACATTGGTTTGCTGGTTTCCCCCTGAATTCTATTTTGGCAGCCATGATATCTGCATGGTATCTTTAGCTATAATGTAGGAGGAGGTGTCTTAAGTCATTTAGCAGGTGATGTGATGCTCTTAAGTTTGGCATGGGATGAGAACAAAAAGAGAGCAGAAAATTTTGAAAATTGACAATTCAGCAGTATTTTTTTTAAAAAAAATACTGCAGTCCTAAAGCTGTGAATAGTTTCTTGCAGGAGGACTTTGGGGAAACTGTGCAAATTTGGGCAAAGGAAAGATGCACAGGACTCAGAAGTACAGAAGGCAATGACCAGAGCATGGAAAAATTAAGGCCCTTTTCTCATGCCATTTGCCATGTGAAATGGCCACAGGAGCAATGCAGGATCACAAGGACAGCTCCGCATGACATCCTCATGATCACACATCACTCCCATAGTGATCATGCAGCAATTGCGCAGTATACCATTTTGGGTTCTTTGCCAAAAATGATGCACAATTGTACATCCCTCCCATGTCCCTCTTGCACTGACCTTGTGTGCAGAACGTCAGGAAGTGCAGCCATCATGCTTCCTCTGCCAGCGCAGCCTCGGAAAGAACCCAGCTGTGCTGCAGAAGGAAGGGGCATGTCAAGGTCAGAGACCTGGGTGGTGAGCCAGCCTGGAGAAGAGAGTGGGAGAGCCTGCAAAGTCCAGCTGGGAGGAGACAAACAAGCACTTACTCAAGGAAGTTCATTTACCAGAGTGCCAAGCAAAGCCATAGTCAGAGTTCCAAAGCCAAGGGTCCAGAGATCAATTCAAGGTATCAGGAACCGAGTGCTGGGAGCAAGGTACAAACAAGAGGAACACTTGTAAGAAGTTTGCCATAAGCAAAGGGAAGCTTCCAGGCAGGCGGTTATATAGCCCCAGGCACAGGTGTGTCCAGTCACCACTTCTTAGACTTAGCCAAGGAAGCCTCCTTTTGCACAGTCCTCTTGAGTCTCTGCCTTGATTGGGGGCTTATT
Organism: Iguana delicatissima; assembly: GCA_948472985.1. NCBI lineage: Eukaryota > Metazoa > Chordata > Lepidosauria > Squamata > Iguanidae > Iguana > Iguana delicatissima. Next base: position 346,969 of record CAOKZL010000187.1, on the reverse strand, counting down.
GAACTAGGCTCCAGAGCTTTTTCAGAATCGGATCCCTGTTGCTCCAAAGGAGCAGGCACAGAATCGGATCCCTGTTGTCCTAAAGGAATAGGGAGAGGGATGTCTGCGCCTGCTTGGTCCATGGCAGCCGGGGGAGCTCTTGAGCTGCAGGACTCATCTCCAGCCAGAGCCACAGGGACCAACAGCTGCTGCTCTTCATCTCCACCCTGAGCCACAGGGACCAACTGCTGCTGCTCCTCATCAGCAGCTCTGACAGGGGCTTCAGTTATCACAGGGCGGAGCTATCGTGCTTCCTTCCATCCAGCACAGAGCTAGTGCAGAGGGAAGCGCAGGGGACGTGATTCCCTCTTGGAGAAGGCTATTTGTGCGATCCCCACAGCACCAGGTAAGGTGCGAAAAGAGCTTAAATTATCAGTTTGTGTTAGACCTTTGTTAGGGTGTGTGTGGATAATTTGCTAGAGCTATAATCCATTCTGGCTCAGTTCTTTCTATAGATGTTCTAAAAGCTAACAATGAAACAAAGTTTACTCTCAGGTGAGGATGCTTAGGACTGCAGCTTAACTCTCTTGAGCAGAGGGTGAGACATCTCTGGTCTTTGGTGACCATCTGCTGAAATAGTGTGTGTGGTGCCATGTGGTAAACATCTTGCCATATCATACACTGCAGCCTCTAAGGTGTATTTCAAACAGTAAAAAACATATTGTAGGGCAGTTATGTTCCAAATCCCCTCCACCACCAGCACCTACCACCCACAGTGTAACTTCATCTGAAAGAACAAGTTCTTTTGTGGCAATTGAGACTTATTGCAATATAAATGAATACAATATTCAGAAGGCAATCATAGTGGGTGGGGGGACACTCAGGGGCAGATCTGGTAAGCTGCTTGGAAAAGTTACCTTTTGTGATTAAAACTCTCCAAATCCTCCAGCAGGCATGTCTCCCAGAAGTAATTCTTCCAACTGTTGAGACTCTGGTATATGAATAAGAATGTTACAGCAAACATGCTTCTATTTTTGTCTGTAAAATGCTGAAGTGTAGAACTAAGAGTATTTACTCAGCAGTAAGTTCAGTGACCTGCACTCATAAATAAATGTGCATAAGGTTGTTGTCATAACTTCAAAAACCCCACATTATTATTTATCACAGTTTCATGTTAAATGCCACCTGGTGGACATACATGGTAATAAGTCAGTTTCTATCTTCACGATTATTTTTGATTACTTAAGAATTTCATACATATCATTGGCACAACCTCTGTGGATGCAATTTATAAAGCCAAACAGAAATAAAACTATGAATACAGCAAAATTTAGATTTTCTTACAGTAAAGAAACAATATTAAAAGCTTTCCTCTTCATAGTCAGTGTAAAGGAATTGCTTCTAGCCAGTTGGTTTCCACTTATCCCTAAAAATCATCTGCTTGCTTTCAAAATAAAAATACATATGACTCTCCAAGGGTATGTCTAGGTTGTGCCCATTCCTAGAGAGGTCAGATGTGGCTATAGTGACCCATCCCTTGATTGGTACTGCCGTAACACAACTTAAGGCTGCTTTGGAAGCTCTTCAGAAACTTTGGTCGATCCAAAATGGGGCAGCCAGAATGATGACTGGGACCAGTTGCAGGGAACATATAACTCTCTTGTCAAAACAGCTTCATTGCCTTCCGGTTTATTTCGAGGCACAATTCAAAGAGCTAGTTATGACCTATAAAGCACTATATGGCTTTGGGCCAGACTATCTGAAAGATAATTATCTCTGTTTATGAATCTGCCAGAGTTGTAGGATCCTAAAGGGAGGGCTTTCTCGCAGTCCCATCACCATCATAGGCACATTTGGTTGGCCATAAGAAGGGGCCTCCTCAGTGGCTGTTTCCAGGCTGTAGAGCTCCCTTCCATGAGAGGCAAAGCTAGCCCTTCCCCTCTCTTCTTCTTTTGCTAGCAAGCAAAGTCTTTTTTTTATATAAACAGGTATTTAATGATTAATTCATTGCAGAGAATCTTTTAATGGGTGGAAGTTGCTCTGTGTTTTTAACTATTGTTATATTTTATTTGCACTTTTAAAATTCAACAGTGTTTTAATATAATAACTTGTTTGATTGTGTTTCAACTTTTTTATTAGCAGGGGGTTTTGTTTTGTTTTTAGCTTCTCTTATATTAGCCTTTTTGTAAGCTGCTTTAAGTCCCATGCTGGGAGAAAGGCAGCATATTAAATAAATAAATAAATAAATAAATAAATAAATAAATAAATAAATAAATAGGTTTTAAATGCCTCACCATTCTGAACATAGCAGATGATTCAAATTGGGACAAACAAAGATGGTTTTGAACCATCTTGGCCACTTCAAATATCTTACTTATGCATTCTGAATGCAGAGCTTTGTAAAGTTACTTTTTAGATTACAGTTCCCCAAATCCCCACCCATTATGGCCCCAAGATGGTTGTAGGGGTAATAATCTAAAAAGTAGCTTTTCAAAGCTCCTCCATGGCCTTTTGTGCAAATAACTCCCTGTCTGTACTGCAAAACATTTTCACTTTGTTCAGTCCTGTTCAGCTTGATGAAGAGTTCCATGCAGCTTAAAAGTTTACCTATTTCTATTCTAGCCTAAATTAGTTCAACAGAAAAAAAATCATCATGCCTACTTTTATCTCTTAAGATCAACACAGCAGTTTCCATCTGTAGACATCCAGACTCTAAGACAAAAAAGCTGAGCGGTTTTAACAGCATCTGGCTGATGGAGGTGACTGCACAGACACAAGACACATGCTCACCAAAGCCTCATTGCTGCTCAATTCTTTGCATTCCATTCTCTAGCAAACAAGGGCTGTATGTTAAAAGAACAGTAAAAGCTCAACTCTTGTCCACTGTCTCTTCTGCGTCCTCCTTTATGATCCTCCTCCTCTTCCATTTTAAATGCTATACCTCATTTGAAAGACACAAACCAGGCACTTTGGGGTATGTTTGCTTTTAAAAGGGAGGATCTGATTAAGGCTTTTCTGGTCATGCTGCTTGCAATTTAAACATATAATGTTTGACTAGCCATAAGTACCTTGTTCCAAAAAGTTCCTCATGCCCAGGTTTGTGTTGAAAGCCATGGAACCAAATTAATTATGACTTATGTTGGTTCCAACAGGACTTCAACACAACTGTCTTTTACTGGATGAAGTCCAGAATGTCTTAATCTTCTGTATCGTCAGAAATCAAAGCCTCATGCATCCTTTAAAGCAGGTGCCTTAGGAGAGATAGGAATAATGGAAAAAAAATGACTAAAAAAAGCACTCCTGAAAGGGAAAAGCTGCAGTACAGCCACATTGCATCAATGAACTACCAGCGTCAATGGCAACCTTGTACATATGATGAAAGTTTTATTAGCTTGACAAAGAGATCTAGTAGCTCACACTTTCCAGATGCTCCTACATGTTATGATATATCCTCATAAAGATCTGCTCCTGGCAATTTCCTTAATCCCAGAAAAAGGTATACTGTTGCTTCTCCTTTGAACTCCATGCAGTATCCTTTAATGTTTCTTTTGCTCCCTTCTGTATTCAGACGCAATCAGATTTTCAAAAGAACTTTTGTTTCCTTTCAAATGTCATAATAATAGGGGTCATCTTCTCCCCCAACCCCCCCCCATAATACCACCTAACGACTTCAAAGTGGTTCCCTTACAGGCAGATTTTCTAAAGAGTTCAGATGTTGAGTTCTGTCCATTTCTTTCCAGACCATCTGAAAGAGTTCAAAACCTACAACTGATTCAGAATATGGTCACAAGATATGACCACATTATGTCTGTACCTCATCAGTGGCATTGGTTCCAAGTCCATTTCTGGGATGAATTTTATGTGCTGGTTTTAGGCTTTAAGGCTCTGAATGGTTTGGAGCCAAGCTACTTGAAATACAAAATTCTCCTGTATGTCTAGCTACCTAAGCCATAATATTGTCTTCATAAACTCTGCCCTAAATTTTCTTGCCAAATGAAGTGAGGTAGGTTACAGGTAACCATCAGGGAGAAGGTCTTTTTGATGGGAGCACCCTTGTTATAGGCCTTTTCTGCAGGACGACGCTCTCACATGTCCCGTCGCAATCCCGGCCGCACCTCTGCTAGGAAGGGAACGTGTCCTCAGTGCTTCCCTCTGCATCCTACTGGCTGCCTATGGAAGGGAGCACGAGGGATACTCTTCTTCCTTCCCCATTGCAGCTGCCCTTCTTCCTATCCTGCAATGGGGAAGGGAGTGCACAATCACACTTCCAGCCGTTCTGCGTGTCCACCTGCAATGGAAGGCTCACACATTCAGGGGCAATTGATGGAGTTTTTCCATCAATGATATACCCTTCAGTTACACCAGCTTGCAATGCAAGAAGGGAGGGACTGCAATGACAACATGAGGAAGTGTTTTTGCAGTCCTGCTCCTCTCACATCCCCGTGCTGCCGTCCTTTGGAAAGCGGCATAGTATTACAGCCTTTGCAAAAAGGTTCATTTGGTGAACATGAGGCTTTTTGTTCCCCTGTCAGTTTCACAGAATTCATTACACTTTTATCATAGTTTTTAATCATTATAGTTTTTAACTATTATCCTCACAGCAATCACAAAAGTGAGTTAGTCTGCCAGATGATAGCCTAACAGTGCCCAGCAAATCAGGGGATCTGAACCACTGGTGTACTAGTAAATTTTGAAGCGCAGGCCCTCATATAACAATAGCCTCTGTAATGACACCCTCTCCAAAAAATGCAGGCATTTGTGTTGATCTATATTTGAGAACAAAACATTTGAAAGAGTTTCTGTCTCCATAAGAAACAGGTTCTTGGGCTTTTTTGGTTTTTAAATTTAGTGTTATACACTGTACAATGAGTAAGGAAACAGGTAAATCTGAATGGGAAAAGCAATACAGCTATCATAGTAAACATATGATAAAAACAAGACAAGAAGAAAAAAAAGAAGGAAAGAAACACAAGCTTATATCAATGTGCTAAAGTCTTTCATAAACGTTTTTCATAAAGCTAGTAGGTGTTGCCCACTCAAGTCTACACCACCCCAAAAGACCTTGCATTGCAACAGGGATTGGTTATCATAGTACACATGTAGTTGGAAAAATCCATTTTCCCTCCAACTACTATGAAGATCATAGAGAGGACTCAGAGGGAATAATAAAGCCAGAAGGGGGAGGGATTGGCACATTATTTCCTAGTTCCTGCTAATTACAAAATCCTGAAATTTTGTCCCTAAGAGCCCTGGTTTCTTTGCATGTCTGGATTTCAATCCAAGTCTTTTTAATTCTAATTGGACAGTCTAGTCCAGACTTTCTGAACCTGTGACCAATCTACTAGATATGTTGGACTACTGCTTGCATGATCTCCAACTGTTTCATAAACCCTCCTGGTAGGATAATGGGAGTTGCAGTTCATAGAATCTTGGGCATGCCAGTTTTGGGGGAGGCTGCTGTAACCAATGAATATGTAATAGCAAAACATGTACTCTTCTCCTCTAGTGCCTTTTCATGATCTGTTGTAGCTCCTGCTTAATGGCAAACAGATACTTTCCATCATGTAGATACAGATACAGGTTTCTTTTTGTGTAGGTTTCTTTTTAAATATGTGAATTTTAGGTATGTACTTGAAAAAGCTTAAAGGACTAGATCTCTCTTTTTATATGTCTCAGTCTTGGCTTCTGCCTGAATAGCTGTGCTGGGGCTGCATATCAAAAACTAGCCCAGTTAAAATCCCAGCCGATTTATCAAATCAAGTCGGTGGCTTCTTCTCAGCCCAGTCAGTGTGATTGTCAGCAGCAGTGTGGTTTGATTTATTTATTTTGGTCAAACCTGAACCATGTCCTCCTCAACAGTTATGGGCATGAATTGTCCCACATTGTTTCATCCCTAATCTCTTGTTTCATTTCTTAAAAATTACATTAACTTAATAAGTGGTCGCTAGCCAGTATGGTTTAGTGATTTGAGTGTAGGACTATGACCCTGGAGACCAAGGTGCGATTCTTTGCTCAGTCATGTGAACCCACTGGGTGACTTTGGGTGCATCGCACACTCTCAGCTACCAGCAAACTCTGTGATACTGGCCTCTATCCCTAGCTGCTTTTCAATATCAGGTTTTGTCATTCCTTCTCCTGTCATGTACATCAAAAAGCACTTTGGGGTCCCAGGAGTAAATGTTTAGTCTTAGTAGTTCATTTTGTTCCGAGCTGGCTTTATTTTGACAGTGGTACAACATGAACTGAAGCTCGAGGTGGATGTTCAAAGTCGTTTAGCCGGAGCTTCTCAAATTTTGGTCCTCAAGATATTTTGGACCTCAGATCCCAGAATTCTTGACCATCGGTGAAGGTGGCTGGTGTCTCTTTGAGCTGAAATCCAAAATACCAGAGGAACAAAGATTAAGAACCACTGCTTTAGTTCATCCTGCCCCATCCCCAGTGGAGGCTATGACAAGCAAGTCTCATCACAGCGCCTGGATTGACAGCAGTATGCAAACTGGCAGGGAGAGGAGAAGGGAGGAAAAAAACCCTTTAATCAGTGTTTGTAAATAGCTAGTGTGGTTTAGAGTAGGCTGGGTCCTTCTTTTGAAGACGAAACTTCTTATACAAAATGAGTCTCAAACATGCAGGAGTTCTTTGCTCAGTGTGAAGCAAACTCTTGAAAAGAGCAGCATTTTTCCTTTGCCACTTAATTTTTAGAAGTTGGCAGTTGATGAGTTTTCTTTTTTAAAGAAAAATATTAATGTTAAAATATTAAACCCACAATTTTTTTAAAAAAATTAAAACTACATATAAGGGATCTAACACAAACAAATCAATACAACAAATGTACTTACCTATTCTAAACTACAGACATAAAAACTAAGGCCCTTACTGCACAACATTGTCAATCCAGCAAAGCTATATGTTGCTCCAATGCCATCGCATAATGTCATCGCGGACCAGCTGCTGTTGCGTCACTATCCATGAGAAACCCACTCTTTTTCATTACTGGAAAAAATCTGGTAATGGCCCCCCTTTCCCGCCATGATACCATCAGCTGTGGGGGTGTGGTAAGGGCCAAAGTGCTTCCTTCTCCAGGACAGCGCAAGACCTGACCAATCATGTGTCATGGGGCAGGGAAAAGGTAGGGAGAGGGCCTCACCATTGACACTGTACTGTGGAGGGAAGAACCCATCCCTCCATCCACAGACGCTGACAGGGTGTGGTGGAGAACATTCAGGCCCTGATCCCATCACAGAAATGGCAATGCTGGGATCCCACTGGAAGTGCTATTGGGGCATGGTGTGGTAAAGGCCTAACACTAAACTAAACTAAACACAAAAAAACAACTAGTCAGCTTCCAACACTACTTAGGATAGGGTTAGTCTGAATTTTTTTTCTCGTCATTTGTATTAGTTATTAGAGGAAGTAAGATGTAAAGGCAGTTGATGAGTTTTCAAATACAAATAAACAACCACTCTCTTCCTCCTTCACCCCACATCAGTGCATCAAATCTTGGCTTTGCTTTGTCCTGTTGTATGATTTAACTTAATATAGTTTGTTTAAAGAGAGGGAGGGTAGAAGGAGAGGATCAGAGAAAGACAAAGAATCCAAAAGAAACGAGAAAAACAAGATAGTAAATCTTAATTTGTGCCATGTGGTGTGCTCCAACTGTCATGTGTTCAAGGCCTTATTCCATATAAAACTCAAGAAAAGGGTGCCAAATTTTGTTTGAAATTCAATCTCTTATTGTAGTCTAGTGTGAAGTATCTTTTCATAAGCTGCCAATATTAGGAGATTTTGCATCCAATATTGATATTAAAGGTTTTGTTGGATTTCTGATTTTGTAATGTTACACCTTGAGCTGCCAGTGTAACTCTGGCAAATTATCCTTCCTGTCCATCCTTCAAGTCCCAAGAATTGGATTCTTTTTCATTCTGAAAACATTTTACATTTAGGGGACAGCCATCCAGACAGGTTTATGGTTATAGGTACTATTTTTACTTTTAAAACATTCTTTTCTACAACAAAATGGTGCTTATTCCTAAGTTATTGCATCAGGACGGCAGAAACAGCATCCATTTTATTCCTGTAGTCGAGATGGTGCCATTATTTATGCTAAAATGCAGAACGTGCTTAGAGTACTTGTCTTGTTTTAAAATCAGGGTTGGCAAACTATATATACTCTGGATTTGGAAGGGACAGTATTTTTTACTCTTCTGAATTCCCTTTTTTTCAGCTTCTTTTAAAATGTCATGGTTTCTCTCTCCTACTCACATTTCTCTCCTTCATTCTGGTTTACTTCACTTGCAGAAAACTGAATTCAAAATGCAAAAATAATTTGCCATCAATTAACTCTATGGTGGGGCAAAGAGCTGCCCTTCCCTGTAGACGCAGGCAAAAGCAAACTTCTGCAACCTCCCCTAGCTTGTGTGTTCTTCCTTATTAATAGCTTTTGCCATATGGACCACACTCTGGTGTTGCTGGGTCACATATGTCCCAGTTTTCATCTGTGAAATGTTGGAGGATGTGGTATACCACAATTACCATGTCACTTCACATGCAGAGATTTATACAGTAAACCCTGATGTAGAATGTTGGTCTTTATATGTGCATATGTATTGCTTCCCTCCCTCTCTCTCTCTCTCTCTATATATACACATATGTATATGTCTCTGTATACACACATACACAAATACATACATATAAATACACATCCCTGTATGTGTGTGTGTATGTATATGTATATATGGTGTGTGCACAGATAACATTTGATGCATAAACTGCTTAAAAGTTGAAGCTGCCCTAAGTGCTGTCGGCTATGGCATCAAGAACTTGAGCAATACTTCTCTTTCCACTGAAAACAAATGAAATTTAACTTTGGCCAGATTGTGCCTTGTGTGAAGAAAATGTTTGCCTTATATGCTGTTGCCTCCTTAAAGGAGCTCCTCCTTTAAAATGCAGCCACTGACATTGCCAAGAGTGGATAAACTGCATTGATCTGTTACCCCAAAGTGCGAGTGACTCAGGGGTCCACCCACAATGCCAGCACCTCCACATGACAATGAGGAATTAATTAGCTCAAGATTAGGAGGCCTGCAAGAGGGGGGAAACTTAGCAAGATCTTTCCACCAATGTTTACGGGATCATGTAGAAAAGAACCAGCCAGAGAGTTCGCAATGTAAACTAAATGTAAACAAAAAATATTTTTATTGAGAAAATCATATACATACACACACACACACAAGATCCAAACGCACACTCACACAAGGACTAACTGAAGATAAAGGGAGGAAAGTGTGAATAGTGGACTTTTAGGGTTTGGGTGATAATTACCGGTCTGGAGAGAAGCAAAGAAAGCTTTAAAGGTGGCTTAAGTGCCTACCTAAGGATAGTTCTTATTCAAGAATCAGACGAACAGTGTGGCATTCAGGAAGTCCAGAGACTGCATCTGACTGTTCAAATTCTATGTTTTTTATATCTACAATCTACCCTACAGGTATGAGTGTGAATTGCTCTCTTTGTCAAGCGGACAACGGGAGTTGCAGCACAAACAATGAAGTCTGGACAAAGGCGTAATAGCTGTAATGGCTCTGTATTGTGGAGAGTTTGAGTGACAAAACAGGGAAACGTCCAGGTGTGAAGGATCAGGTTTAGAACAATCTCAGTTTGATGGGAACTTCCCCCTTCTGCTCCAAGATGTCCAGTTCTTAGCATAAGCCTATTGTTTATAAAGTTGCCTTGCAATCTGCTTGGCAATGACTTTGGTTTCATCTGGGAGGGGGTGTGGCTGGCCTGCCTTGCAATCTCATGTTTATAATTAGTAATTTGCCTCTTTCCAGCTTGATCTTCCAGTTACCTGTGGTTTCCATTTTATATCAATGCAAATTAATGTAGTGCTAATTAAATAATATAGCCAATTAAACCATATCAATCTTAGGGTGTGTGCAGGGCCATAACAGATTGGATGAGCGAAGGGTCTGAATGACTGCCATTGACAATCAGTTATTGAGTGGGGGGTCAACATATAGGTAAATCCCGTATGTTCAATGGGCCTAATAGTTGGAACTAACGACAGGATCCAGGACAGTGACAGCAGGCACACAGGTCGGGGAAGGCAGTATTTGTTTGCCCACTTCAAGCAGGAGCATGGTTTGGGTCAGCTCTGGGGTTGGAAGGCTCATGGCAGGGAAATGAGATTCCTTCATGTATGAAATTCCAGCGTGCACAGATTGGGGCTAGACTCTTATGTCTCAACTAATCCACCTCAAAGGGCTGTTATAAGAATAAAATGGAATAAAATTCCTGCATGACTCACTCTGACCTTCCCAGAAGAGCAAGATGTAAATGATTTCTGACCATACACAGAGCAGAAGTAGCAGAACTAGCAAACTTCTTGCACTATCCCAAAACTATCTCTGTAACGTGCACCCTAGAAAACAGCCTTTTATCAGCAATGAAACTATTACCTGATTATGACCAAAAAAATAACCACTCTTGCAAGAGACAGCAGTTACCCATAAAGCTGCTCCCTCCCCAATTAAATGAATCATAATATTGCATCCTACCAATACCAATTTGCCTTCATGGTATTTTACACATAATTTCTCACCATGCCACTAGCTCTCAAGAACTTTACATTCTGTAATAAAATCACAGATCTGGTGGGGGTTAATTGGTTGATAGCAATCGCCAAGACCTATCATGAGGGCCTGCTTAAGTGTATATCTATTATCTAGGGTTGTTTGCTTGCAGGCAGCTGAGATCAACATTTGTTGAAAGCTCTTGGCTCATTTTCTATCTCTAGTTTGTTCTGCAGCCAGTCAAGTTAGATCAGTCCAAGAACGATCTTTTCCCCCTCCTTGTGATGTGCACACATGTATTTTCTTCCCTTCTGCAATAATTCTTTCATACCCATCCACAATGAGTTCCCTCCTCTATTGGCAAAAACAAGTGAGCAGACAAGAAAACTATGTGAACAAAAGTTGGCAGATGGCAACCAACCTCCTCTCCAGCTATTGTTCTTCTTGCTTTGGCTGCCAGCTCTGAAGAGACCAGGCATGTGGCTCCAAGTTCAGAAGGAGTCTTCCTGTAAATACTGTTGTACAATTAATGGTTTGGTAGGCAGGACAAATTAAGGAGAGTCATAAACAGGGATAAGGATTTGGAAAATGTTGGTATAATGGTTGCCAGATTGGGGACTTTACAATGTCACTGGGAAATAAATTATTTCTAAAGCTCAAGATTTTGGATGGAAGAAAAAAAATGTTGAAGTTAAGATTCTTGATGAAAGTATCCATTTTATCCTTCTGAGACTTAAGAGAGTACAGGACCCCCATCTCAGAAATGTGCACATTTTATGAGGCTTGAAAGAAGTAAAATATACACCAGGTCATGCATACCTTTTGAAAATGCAAATGGAAAAAAATGCACGCAGTTGAAAAATATGGATAATTAGTAATGTGGAAAAATGTGTCAATGGGAATATGTTCGAGGGGATCTGTATACATTTCTGAATGGGAATTAAAAGCAAAGTCTCACAATTTGATGTAAACAAGGGATATTGAGCTAGAATTGTGGGTGGAATTGCTGAAAACATGATGAAATCAAGACTGCAGCCTGCTCAGGTGTGCTAAAGCTAGGGATAAGAATGTGAGTGTCCAAGTAAGCTCTGCCCTCCAATATTCTCAGTGGCTTCTCCCAGACTCTGGAAGTTCCTTTCTGGAGAAGCTAGACCAGCACCCTGCATGGTATCCTTCCAGAGGCAGACAAAGGCTTATTTTGTTTCAACAGGCCTTTGGGAACTAACAACTCATGGGGAAAGGGTTTTTAATAATGTACAGTATTGACTGTATGTGTTGTTCTATTAATGAATATGTTTTAACTGTGAGGACCACCATGGTCTAATGGTTTAAATGTTGGAGTAGGACTCTGGGAGACCAGGGTAGGAAGCTCCACTCAACTATAGAAACTCATTGGATGACCTTGAGCAAGTCACACTCTCCTCCTCCTAAGAGGAAGGCAATAGCAAACCTCCTCTAAACAAACCAGAAAACCCTATGATAGGGTCACCTTAGGGTGGCCATAACTAAAAATATAGATATACAGTACTCACTGCAGCACTTTGTTACTGTTCCCGTCCTTTTAGGATATGTAATATTAAACTATGTGGGGGGGGGGTTAAATTGAACCAAGATAGTCAGAGATAGTGTAATATTGACTAAAGGAGAAAATATTCTGTTCCATCTGTAAAGCTACAATTCTGTATCCATTTGCCGAATAGGAAGTCCCATTAAATTCACTGGGATATTCTTCTCAGGTGACATACATAGGATTGTGCCATAAGACATTAATTTGTTTACATTTAGGAATTTGAAGAGAATCCCTAATCAAAAATTATGTGATAGAAGAGCCTATGAATCTTAAAGATATTGCTTCATTTGCTTCACGATATGCAAAAGTGAAAAAAAATGCAAAAGTGAGTGGAATCACTGGAAAAGGATTAAAATCTATATTATAATGAATTTAAAACGTTCAAATTTTAAAAAGTTCAAGCAAAATGGATTATATTAATTAAAAGATATACCCTTTGCTAAAAACTTCTATGTATAAAAAAGTACATTTTCAAGAACTAATCAGCTTCTCTTTTGAGGAAGAATCCTCAGATGAATGGGCATACTTGACAGATATATCCAGTAAAAAAGATCCTTTATGGGATCATTTTCTTTTTACAAAGATTACCATCAAAGCAGTCCAGTCACAATCGAATGAGAGTAGACTACTTATGTGCAGATCAGGGGGAGAAAAAGGACTTAGTGGTCAATTTATCCTCAAATGTACTTAACCGTGATGAATATTCTCTTTTAAACCATGGACGTTTATCTGTTCCTGCCCCTGCTTATAAGTCTTTTCAAACTAGAATCAATGTTTTCAAATTGATTAGATCATTGAAACTTTTGTTTTGTTTTGTTTTGTTTTGTTTTTGTATCTCTTCTTTGAGTTCTTCATACAAATTTAGGATAGTCTCTAAATTCTGGTTGTGAACAATCATGACCTTTCTATTTTTGAGGATGTTGTTTTGCAAGATGTTGAAAAATTGGAAAAATCTCTTAAGAGAATTTATCTTGAATGGAGCTTCTCACCATGAAATCATTAGCCTCTAACCAAAATATCGTTGTAAAACCAGCAGATAAGGTGGTGCTATAGCTTTTTTGGACAGGCATCATTATTTTCATGAGGTCTCTTGTTACCTGAGCGACCATTTTAGTTATTTAGCCTGAAAGAGTGACCCTACCAGTTCTATTATATTTGCCATCAAAGTCATGGTACAAGAAGCAATATATTTAGGTTTCATAGACTCTTCTATGACATCATTTTTGATCAGAGATTATCCTCAGATTCATTTGTTTACACCAGTGTTTCCCTGTCAGATTGGTGTATTCATTTTTGTTGTCCTTCAATGTGTATTTACATGCCTGATGACAGAAAGATTTCTTTATATACATAGAGTTTTGGATGCCTTCCTCCTTCTGAAACCCTCATAGCATGTAAATAAATAAGACAACACTGTCTAATCTGGTTACCTTTATATAATCAAATGTAGGATGCGTATTTGGTAATTGAGGACACACTCTGCAGAGGTTTGTAAACTGTCGGTTAATTTCAATTCAACATAACTGCTTTCAGTTTAATATTCTGTAATCAATGGAACACTCTGTGAAAGCCTGTATGATATATATGATATCCCCCTTATCATTTGTTAGGCTCCGTGAAGTCATCTGCTTCAGTAGAGGAAATCACAGGAGAACTAGCAAGACAAATTCACATCCCTGCCAGCATGGAGTCTAATGCTAATCTCCCTTAAGTCATTAAAACAGAATCCCTTTATTTATTTTATTGGTCTCCAGCTGCTTCCTTCCACCTATCGTATATGGCCTAAGCCAAAAGGCCTTGTTTTTATCCTTTCTTAAAGTTCCATGCTTCCTTTCCTCATCCCCTTCTCCTTAACTCCTTATCAGCCCATCTCTTTCCTCCCCTTCTCCTTAACTCCTTATCAGCCCATCTCTTTCCTTATGTATGTATGTGTTTTTTCCCTCCTTTCCCCAGTGGTAGAAATCCAACTCTAATTCGTTTATCTATAGCCTGATGTTTTCTTTCTCTCCTTTTCCTGCTCCCATCCCTGCATACACAGCTAAAGAGAGTTCCTTGGGAGAGACAGAGCTACAGCCAGGCTCGGACCCTGCTGGAATGGATGGCAGTTACCTCAACGTGAAAGAGACTGGAGTGAAGGTATCTCAAGAGAGGGCAAGCAACGACCTTCCAAGCCCAATGGACAAGACTGACTCGGAGAGCAACAAAGGCAAGAAGAGACGAAACCGCACCACCTTCACCAGCTATCAACTGGAAGAGCTGGAAAAGGTCTTTCAGAAGACCCATTACCCAGATGTCTATGCCAGAGAGCAGCTAGCCATGAGGACAGATCTCACTGAGGCACGAGTACAGGTAAGGATGGAAGATTTGGGAGGGCCTTCAGAGGAAACATGTAGCCACCAAGACTTCTATTTCTACATTTATTGCTGCTTATTATATCCCAAATATGTCCCCCATCCCAATGACAATGTAGCAGAGAAGTGGGGACTGTTTAGGACTCTGGATAGGACTGTGACTCCCAGTGACTAACCCTTACCACTAGTGTACTACTGGGGGTAATGACAGCTGCAGTCTGGCGACATCTGGAAGGTCACGTGAATACCATTCCTGATGTTACATCTGGTCTCACATGATTGCTGAACCACATAGCAGCTTCTTGTCTACTTGTTTATGGTCTGTTTTACTCTCCTTACCACTGTTTTTTCAACCAGTAAAAGTCAGATTCCTCTCCCAAGGCTGGTGGGAAAAGAGGTGGTGTCAAAATAATACTAATTGTGGCAATCCTCTGGACAGTCTTTCCCAGCAGCTTCCTATAGCCTGAGGGTGGGTATTACATGAACCTATAAGTGTTGGAGAACTACAAATTCTGGCTGCCTTAGTTGGCATAACCAATGAGAAAGAATGCCAGGAGTTGCAGTTCAATATCTGAAGAGCCACAGCATCCCCACTCTTGCCATACACGTTAAGCAAGAACTGTAACAGGAAAGAAGGCAGTCTATGAACAAATCAGCAACCAGATTCAGTGCATCCCAGCAACATCTTTTTTACTTTTCTGTCACCAAATTAATTTTATTTATTTATATATTTCATTGTCTGCCTTTCTTCCAATGAGCTCAAAAGACAGCATACACAGCTATCGTCCACTTCGCTTTATCCTCAGAACGACCTTGTGAAGTAAGTCAGACCAAGACAGAATGACTGGTCCAAGTGCACCCATTGAGTTTCATGGCTCAGTATGTAGTTGAATTTGGGTTTCCTAGGTGTCATTGTGACACTAACCATTTCATCCCCCTGGCTGTCATAACTGTCACTTCACAGCCATCTACCACACATCACCAAAAATTGGATGAGCCACAGAACTGAAAGGCAGAGATAATGTAACTAGATCTTGGTGGTTTGATCCTATTACATATTTTTTCCTGATGAGAACTAAAAGCAAGAATTGTCCAAAATCCAGCCACAAAGCCAGTTTTATGGGACTGATACAACACTATTCAATGGTGCTTGATTTTCTGCTTCTTAATTTCTCTGGTTTAACATGTGAGTAGTAAGACATCTGAGTAGAAGCCTTGGAACTGAAGAGAACTATCTTCCTTTTGGCAGAAGACCAAGGCAAAAAAGGTGCTGAGTAATTCTGCCTTTTCTCTGTCCCTGCTATAATGTCACAATCTTCTCTATATAGTGGCCGTACCATTTCCTTGTTCTTTCATTTTGCTACAGACATAACCAAAGAAGCCCTTTTTGTTGTTTTTAACCTCTCTAGCAGGCTTGAGCTTGTTCTGCGCATGCTAGAGTTTACTGGGAGACAGCTCCCAATAGCACCAGTTCTTTTTATATTTTAGATTAGAACAGTTGCTTTTATGGACTACAGCTCTGCAGTCCTCCAACAGGGTTTCCACTGGTATGTTGACTTGGAGGTTCTGGGAGACATAGTTATCTGTGGCTGTTGTGTTCATAGATAGTTGTGTTCATAGATGCTTGTTTTATTTTTATTATTTTTACTGTAAAAATATACTGTCCTTTCCTACAGCAAAATCACAGTTATTCCCAAGTAAATGTTCTGAATATCAGGATTGCTTAAGCAAACTCAATTTTTTTCCTGCAGTTCTGATGGTGGTGTGATTTCTTTTTTTTTTTTAATATAATTTTTATTATAGTTCACCATATAAGACATACATTTCTCACTGTACATTTACCAAATTGTTACAGTTATCCTCTACTCCTCTTTGGACTACATAAACTGTTATATCATTGACATACTATCATTATGCATCGCAACAAATTTATCACAATAACAATCCTGCATGGTGGTGTGATTTCAAATGAGTTTCAAATGTAAATCTCACATGATCCAAGTATTTCTCTCTCTTTTTTTAATCATCAGGATTAGCAAATGTGTTTTGTTTTTTCCCCTTCCTCTAAAATCTCACAAACATAGAAACAGTTTTAAATTATGGAAAAGTAGAGAAATGGGGGTAAGGTGAAGAGAAATGTTAGTTGTGTGCTTCTCAACTGAAGTAACGTACACGCCTATCTAAACATGTATGTGCATAACCTAGGAGCACTACTGTTCCAATGTATCTTAAGATAGCTCCTCTCAAAGTTGAATTGCCTCTCAAAGTTGAATTGCCATTATAAAGTACCAGTTGAATGTCAGTGTGACAATTATTGGGCAGCATCCTGGCATAAGCAAGAGTAAGTTAGCCTTGACAATTGCATATATCCTTTCTCTTAGATGTGCAGGTTGCTATTTCCTTCGTCCCTTGCTGTGACCAAAGCCCCACTCTCAGATTTACTGTAGCCCCTCCACCGCCATTCGGTGCCTGGAGAAGAGCAGAAGCATCTGACTATGTCCCCATCGCCAGACACAAAATGATTACATCCGTCAGCAAATCAAAGTGTCATAGAATCTTAGAGTTGGAAGGGGTTGCAAGGGCTATCTGGTCCAACCCAGTGCCATGCAGGAATACACAATTACGGCACTCCAGAAGAAATGCGCATCCAACCTCTTTCTAAAGACCTCCAAATAAGCAGAGTCCATCATCCTGTGGGGTGGCCTATTTCACTGTCAAACAGTTCTTCCTATTAAAAAAAAATAGTCCTCGTAATGTTTAAGTGGAATCTCTTTTCCTGTAATTTTCTTGTGGTCTCTGGAGCAGTAGAACATAAGTTTGCTCCATCTTTTACTTGACATCTTTTCACATATTTAAAGATGACCATCATGTCACCTCTCGGTCTTCTTTTCTCCAAGCTAGAAATGCCCAACTCCCTAAGTCATTCCTCATAAGGCCTGATTTGCAAGCTTTGGACCATCTTGGTTACCATTTGCTTGTCACTGTCCTTGAACTGTGGTGCCCAGAAATGGAGACAGTATTACAGGTGGGGTCTGACCAAAGCAAAATAGATTGGAACTACTGTCTCCCTTGATCTTTTACGTGATCTTTTATGTTCCCATTGGTGCAGCTTAGAATTACATTGGGTTTTTTGGCCACAGCATCACACTGTTGAATCATATTTTGCTTGTGGTCTGCTGAGACCCGTAGATCCTTTTCACAGGTACTGCTTTCAAGTCAAGTATCATCCACTCATATGCATGAGCCAAAGTTTGTACACAAATCTGTGAATTGCTTTACATATTATATTATATTATATTATATTATATTATATTATATTATATTTGTAGGTGTGCATCTGAGATAGGTGTAGATCCAACAATGAAAAGACTAAGTGACCAAACATGTTTTTAATATGAACATACTCATCAGCAAGAAAAGATTTGGCTATAGTCCCATCCTCCCTGTCAAGCATGCAGTCAGTAGCAAATTCAAGTTTGCTGCCCTGTATTATGGTTCTACTACAGCCTGAATGTTTAATTCAAAAAGTCTTTTGATTACTCAGCAAAAATGTCAGTTGTCATACACATCCATTCATGGGAGGGATGGAAACACTTTCTCTCAGTGTCTTTACTTTTCTTCAAATCTCAGCTGCGTTTTCTTTCCATCCTTGTTATGTATCAAGTTGCAAGGCTTTGTGCGGTCTCTTTTGCATGAAAATTCTTTCATATCTTTATGCATTCTTCCAAACATGTACACCCTATTTACATAATATGGCTGAAAGTCTGCATTGCCTAGTGTAATATAGGAATTTTGCAGCCAGAATTCTGTTCTGGATCCCTGCTCACCATCTCCAGGACTCGTGTTTTTGCTGTGATGGCCACCCTGAAAAGCCATTCTGCAACTGGTGGAGAGTAGGGAGGGGCATCAGAGAAGCATCCGGCAATTCCCAGTAGCCAGACACAGACTCATGATGTCTTCCACTGAGATCTGCAGGAGCTTTGGCAGACGTGTCATTGACCTATGTCTGGCTATGAGGCATAGCCAGATACTCCTTTTGATCCACTGTACCCTCCACCAGCCAGGGGATGGATGTTCAGGAGGGCTATCAGAGTGAGCCCTAAGAAGTGGGGGTTTGGTCACGGCAGAAGGTGAAAGCAAATATCAACTTTGAAATGACCAAATTTTTTTCAAAAAGACACACACAGGGTTATGGTGGAGTTACACATGTGCATGTCACAAACAGGATATGGGCTATTATCTAATTTACCCATTCTCTCCCACCAGCTCTTACGTGTGCTCATATTTTTCCAACGACTTGCAGTTAAACCATTCATACTTTAAAATGAGTCCATTGTTTCATGTGCACTTAATTCTTCTAAAACACCCCACAAGGCTTGCAAATATGCGTATTCATGTGGTCAGGCCTGTTTCTTCTTGGAAGGCATTGGAAGAGGTTTAAGATGTCTGCTTTAACTGCAATGTCCAGGAGCAATGAAATGCAATGAGAATTGCTACCAGTCATTCAAACAGATGGTAGGGGGTGTTTGGTCCTCCAGATGTGTTGGATTTCGTCTCCCACAAACCTCAGCTAGCATGCCCAGTGGTAAGGGACTGTGAAAGTTTGTTTGTTTAGTTAATTATTTAATATCTCTCTTTTCTTCCAACATGAGGCCCATTATAGTTCAGAGCATAGTACAGCTTAGCTTACTTACACCTTGAAAACACTGGTTTAAATCAATTATCCTATTAAAAAATGACATTAATTGAAAATAGCATTAATTAAAAAGCACTTAAATTGTAACATTGAGAAGAAAAGTACAGTGTGTACATTGCATTTTTTTTTTAAAAAAAAACACCTTTGCAACAACCAATTAGGGCTTACTCAGGCTGGAAAAAAATTCCAAGAAATATCAAGACTTTCTAATTCTTTTTATTTTGATTTTAGCTGTATAATCATGGCTTTGTATCGAACTCTTTCTTGAAATATTCCTCCATTTCCCTTCCCTCAGTTCCTTCCCTCTCTCCTCCCTTGTATCCTTCTCTCTTCCCCTTCCACTGATCCCATGTCACATCTAGACTCAGGCAATGTTTTAGAAATTTTAACTATTTACAATAAGCCCCTTTTAATTATTATTTAGGAATTATAATCAAAGGCCATTTCTGCACTACACCGTTATAGTGCTCTTATTCCACTTTCAACATCCTATGGAATCCCAGGACTTGCAGTTTAGGGAGCGGCATTTAGAATTCTCAGCCAGAGAGCTCTTTGGCCTCAATAAACGACAAATCCCAGAATTCCACAGGATGTTGAAAATGGAATAACAACACTATAACAGTGAAGTGAGGAAATGGCCAAAGTGCTTAAGTGCTTCAGCACCAATTAAGCATTAGAATTATTTTATTTTGTTGCTAGCATTCCTCTTTCTCTCCTTTGATCTCTGTTGAATCTGGATCCTGAAAAAAAAATTGTTGTGTTTCTCGGTGGCAGCCATCTTAGCTAGTTCCAGTATAATACAGACAGACAGCTATGGAGAGATACATTTCATTTTGGGAAATAAGTAGGTTAATTTAAAATGACCTGGGAAGTGAGAATGTAAAATCCTAATAATGCCAGAAGTTCCCTGGGAATATTTTGAGATGAGCAAAACATCATATAGATCTCTAAAATAAAGTTAGTTTGGACAGGAGCAAAACTTGGGACTTTCAGAAACCTTTTTCTTGTCTGGAGAGGCTCTCAGTCTGCAAAAGTTGGTCAAAAAAGAAAGGTCTTTGCCTGCTGGCAGAAGGAGAACAGAGGAGGGGTTAGCTGAATCTCCTTTGGGAGAGATTTGCACAGTCTGGAAGCAACCACCAAGAAGACCCTCTTATGCATCCTCACCAGACATGCCTGTGACAGTGGTAGGACTGAGAGAAAGTCAACCCCTGTGGACCTGAAAACTCAGGCAGGCTCATAAAGGAAGATAGGCTTTTCAGATAGCCTTGGCCCAAACTGTACGTGGCTCTATAGTTTATAACCTATGGCTGTAGTCCACCTGAAAAGCTAAATGTTCCTCACTCCTGGGGCCCTTTCACAGTACACAGTTATAGCACTACATTCCACTTTAACTGTCATGGCTACATCAACTGCTGGGATTTGTAGTTTATTGAGACATCAGAATTCTTTGGCTGAGAGCTCTAAACACTACTCCCTAAATGGAAAATCCCAAGATTACATAAGATATTGGCAAGGCAGTTACAGAGTGGAACCATAGCATTGTAATTGTGTAGTGCAGAAGGGTCCTGATGTAAACAATACTGGAATAGATTGAGCAATGGTATGACTCAGCACAAATCAGCTGCCTTTGTCCAGATCCCTATGGGTTTGTCTAAGCAGAAGGATACAGCTGAATAGATACTTTCAGTCTCCTTCCTGCCAGTGTTGTGCTGCTGGCTGTATTCACACAACATGGTTCACAGTTGCTTTCCCTCAAATAGTAGTTTTTCTTTGGCAGCCTGTTGCTTTGCATGCTTGCTCATCCCTTCACTCTTCCCTAGAGAACTTTGTTGTTAATAGGAATATTTTCCAACAGCAACCCTATGATGTGGCAGGGTCTTGAAAGCAAGGTGGAAATGTCAAAAATTGCTGTAGCAAAATCTCCGCCTGGGTGAAGAAGATGATGAAAAAAAAAAAGTTGGGAGGAGGGCAAAACAAGAAGTAATATATCTTGATCCCTTTTCTCCCATAAAACCCTGGGAGGCTGTTGGAAGGAGCGGAAAGGCTGAGCTAAGCCTGCAGGAAATTAAACATGAAATGAAAACAAGCTCAAGTTATTCAGCTCTCTCATCCCAGGCTCCAATTTCCCATTCCAGGCCACTGATAAAATGGTGTCCAGTTTCAGTGCTTAGAGATGAATTCTGGCTCTGTTCCTACATTCAAGCAAGCAGTCAGGAGAAGGGCTCATGGCCCTCAGCAAGACATAAGGGAGAAGTGTGGGGTGGGGAGGGAGGGCAAACAGACAAGGCACTTAGGGGAGTGGAAGTTGTGGTGGGAGAAAAGTTATCAAGGGGGTGAACAAGGGACAGAGACTATGAGAAAGAGGCAGGCAAATGAGGTCCGTGTGAAAACTAGCTTAGGTTATTTTAGGAATGAACACTGAATAATGGTTTGTAAGGTCCCCAGAGCATGAAAAAGTTACTTCTCAGATGACAGTTCCCAGAATTCCCCATGCAGTATAGCCACTGCCCATGTTGACAGGAGATTCTGAGATCCACCACTCAAAAAGTAACTTTGCCAAGTTCTTGATTTAGCCCTTCTTCAAATCATTTGTAGTGGGTATTCTATACACCAGGGAAATCCCAGCATTTGGCTAGCATAGGCAGTGGATGCAATTCAGTAACATCTGGAAAGCTGCATGAATCATACTGCTATTATTTAATGACAGTATTAAAAAAATGATGCCACTGATGCACAAGAGTGTAGATTCATCTGGCTGGAACACCCAAGGGTTTGTAGATATACATGCCAATATTCTATTATACATCTGCTAGTTATGGATGCACAGCTAGCATTGCTTGGCACAAACTGTTCCCGGCCGACCTTAAGAGCCAGCGGTCAGATCAAGTGAAGGAGGTCCATTTGGGTTCTGATGGAGATAAAAGGAGGAGGATGTTTCCATCCCCTCCCACCAGAAAGTGAGGTTGGCACAAGGACTTGTGATGGGTGTCCTGGTTCTGATGGTCACAGACTTATTTGTTGGTGGGGGTATGTGGGAATGGAAACGTCATCCCCATTGCATCCTGACCAGAAGCTGAATGGACTTCTTTTGCTTGACCTGACTGCTGGCTCTTACAGTGGGGTGGGGTGGAATTTATGTAGTCTTACAGTAAGATTGTGTAGTCTTACTGAATACAGAGCAATTACAGGTCCATAACTGTAGGGCCATTTCTGCACTAGAGTGTTATAGTGCTATTATTCCACTTTCAACATCCTATGGAATCCTAAGGTTTGCAGTTTAGGGAGGGTCCTTTGAGGCCCCTCCCTAAACTGCAAACCCCAGGATTCCATAGAATGTTGAAAGTGGAATAATAGCGCTATAACAGTCCGGTGCAGAAATAGCCTTGGTTACAAATCCATATCTGCAATACTGAATATCAGACATCATTTTTCAAAAAGAAATTTTAGAAAATCCTAGGAGAGAAAGCCCCTCTAAAATAGTGCCACGAAAAGTGAGCATGTTCAGTGGACCATGGAATGCTCAGTGTCTGTTGAGAGGAAGAAGCAGAAGACTGGAAGGGGATACAATGCTACGGAAAGTGCATGGAAACCTAACAGAAGTCCTCAGCAGGAACCATATGTGTCCTTGCATGATTCCCTCATGCTGTGGCATTTGAAATTTTCAGGTAGCTTGTGCAGACTTCATATGGCTATCAATTTTCACATGCAGAGTTCCCCTGAAGAATAAGAAATGGTGGTTTGGACCTTGCCTTATTAAGTCTGAGTCAAGAGATAATGATCCATAATTATACATGCAAAACCAGAGACATGACAGCTATTTTGGATTATTTATTTGTTGCAATTTTAAAACTCTCTTCTTTATTCTCCTCAGACAAAGATATGAAAAAGTTCCTAGAGTTGCTTATAAAATCAATAGTAAGTTGTCCCTCTCCTTGAATGTGCAATCTGAAAGACATGACAGAAAAGGAGAAGAAATTGGGTGGGAGAAGGTACAAATTAATTCAGACAGGGGACTGAAGCTGAATGCTGTGGAACATTTGTTAGTAATCTAGGTCCTTTCCACATGAGATGGCAGAAACGTCTCATAGCGTTGTAGGAGTGGAGTTTATGGCTGCGTTTTTGCGATGCGGCATTCTGTACCATCCTCCACTTGAGGTGGCAAAGACCGCTTTCTCATTCCACACTACAGCGTTCGTCACCACTCCCCTGCTCCGCCTATAGCCCGCCCCAGCCCATTTCATTGGATCTCTCTCTTAACATCGCAGCTACACGCAGATGCACACTTCCTCAGGCTGTCGCAGCTACACAGTGACTTCACCGTGCAGAAAGGGCCTTAGATGTAATTGAGAGTTTCCAAAACCTGGTACATTTCTTCATAAGCTCTCCATGTCAGTAAAACACTGAGGTGAGAAGAGGGAGAGGTGTTGTTTTGTTACTGAATGGTTTTGGACTTTCCAATAGCAGTGTTTTGAGAGAGGAAAGGGATGCTGAAATAATATAACAATTCTGTCTCTCCGTGAAATTGTCCTTCAGCATCCAAATTTTTAGTATTGCAGAATGAGACGCTAAAAATTGTTCACAACTAGAACTCTTATATTTGCTGTATGCTCATTCCCTGGGTGATGTTGCCTATCTCCTTTCTGTGGATGCTTAAGATGTATTTCTAAATGGTCAAATGAATTTTAAAGTTACTGAAATGCTGGAAATATGGAGACTGAAGGAAGTTTTCATGGGAGGGCAGAATTCTTATTTTGTGGGGGAATGTGCTCATTCCTCCTCCCCGCTATAGCTGCACTACTGACTGATCCACTGTTCAGTGCTCCTTGCTGGTAGTCTTTCTGCCAAGAGCAGGAATATTAAAATGCTTTTGATGGAGTCTCTTGGATCTGGAAGGGCATAGTGTTGGATGTTTTCTTGGAAACTGCTAGGTGTCCAAGTCTTTCTGCCACCTCCACTGTATGCTCCATACATCATCTTTCTGGCGTTACTTTATGTCACTTTGGTACATGTAGATCAGGAAAAAAAATAGTCTTAAACAGGTTTTCATTTATCATAACTCCCAAGCCCCTGCATCTCTCCTGAAATTTTTCTGCTTTCACTACTAGACTCATATGTCTGCTGTTTGTCATTTTCATAACAACTGGCTACAAAAACACAGAATAAGCACATCCCTTCTTGAACTTCTTCCCCTGTGTCCTGTTGCCCAAGGTATTTGAATCTATTAATCTGAAACTTGGCGGAGTTGAATCTTAAAAATGAAAACTGCCGTGGTAAGTTTCATCTAGTTCTGCCAAGAAATAAAGAAATTATTAGCAGATCCAATTTTTCAAATGAAAATTTAGAGATGTCTAGCATATAACTCATAGTACCTAATTATCTGTAATTTTGCATGCTTAATCCCCTCACATGAGTCTAATATGCCAGCAGATTCTATCTAGTTCTGACAAACAGATGAAACATTACAGCCATTTGTTGAAATCCAATAATAATCAATGGGAGGTATGGTGATTTGGTTTTCTGAAGTGGTATTTGGATTTGGACCTGACTGAAACTGGATAGCTTCTGTCTGATCCAAATGAAGCTATTTTCTGAATTGCTGGGCTGAAGTTTGAACCAAATTGTGGCTGAGAGCTTACATCATGGAGAAAGAACCTAAAGCTTCTCCAGGGAGAACTACACTATAGGCAACAATCCTACATCCCTTCAGCATGGCATAAATATTCCATGTGGATTTATGCCACACTGAACCATATGACCTTTCCCCAAACTACTGAAGGACCCTTGAAGCCATCTCACATTGCTATTATGTATTTTCAGAGGCCAGGCAAGCTCAGAGAAACATCTCTCTACATCTTCATAGCCATGTGCACAATGATTGCAGCAGTTTTATGAAAGTTGTATGCCATTCTCATCCCTCAGAAATCTAACATAGAGATATGGAAAAGTAAAAAGCAGTGTGACAACCAGTGTAAAAAGTTACTGCTTCAGGACCATAATGAGTTACAGTAACAGGTAATTTCTCAAATGCTATAATAAGTAATGAGAGGGAATTATTTTTTTCATTCTAGTAGCTTTCCATTTGAATGCTGTACTAGTAATGGCAGATCATGACAGGAGAACTGGATGGCCCATATGGTCTCTTCCAACTCTATGATTCCATGATCTTTCAGTATATAATCTAGAGTTATTTAGAATTTCTTTGCATGCTAATTTAATTGCGATTCCACCCACCAGATAGGCCATTGGCAATGTAACCTTTTATAAAGAGCTCTCCTATTTATTTAAACTTAGACGAATTCCATGTGCTAGATGACATGTGCCAGTTTTTCTGTCAGGACAATTCCTTTTTCTCACCAAGTTCGGGATGATACACAGTTTTCCTTAGGAAAATGGTGCAGGGGGAAAAGTTAAATCCTGCTTCCCCCAGCAACATGGTTCCAGCCTAATTCAACTCTACTACTTCTACAGCTGCTTTTCATAAATCTCAAAGAGATGGGAGATCTGATCATAGACCTCTGTCATCTCATGTAGCCCAGGGATACTGTCACTTCCTGAGTTCTTCCTAAACTCCTGTAACATGTGGAGAACATCCTCGTGTTGTGACATCATGACTGCCTGTGGTTTGCTACAATTATTCCATTCCATATCATTGTTGCTAATGGAGGCAGCAATGTGTTGATGTTATACAATATAATGAAAAACATATCATGAAGAGCAAATTCAACATGGGACTGCTTTTTCCAAGGGCAGGCTCTTTTTACCCATAATATGTGGTACTGCACGAAATAACCTGAAGTAACTGAAGCATCTAAACTATTAAAGTGCTTGACTAATTGCATAGGGAATACTGAAGGAGGAGACATGACATCATTTCACTTTGGTCATCTTGCTGCAACTAAAGAGCTTATCACAAGATACTATTATACCGTAATTACACAGTGTTAGTCCCATCTTTGCCTGGAGCTTATTGCACAAAACTGTGTCTCTTCTGGTGTTATACCATGCTGCACCACTTTTGGGTCATTTGGAAATTGATTCTTTTCCGACTAGAAATAACCTGTGAATGACCTCCTCTCCCACTATGGTGTAGTAATAACTTTGGGTGTGAATGTCTCATTCTGTGTCTTTGTGATATTGGGAATACAGTGCGCTGGTTTCATTCAATCTCCCTTGGAGATTCCCTGGGGTGGAAGTCCCAGACTACTTCTGCTGGTTGGGCTGGGACACTGGGATTCCAAAGAATTCCCAAGAGAACCACTGTACATTGGTGCTCTGTTCTCTGGTATTTATTTATTTTTTACGTTATTCTAAATAACAGACATCCCCCTACTTTTTGTTGACTCATTTTTTTGAAGTTCTACTCTTTTGGTGGTTGCGAATTGTAAACATATACCATTATTTTGATGTGGGGGTTCACTTTTTTGTGAGTTCTTCTTGCCTTCTTCCTGTAGGGAATTAACAGAGGCTTGCTTTGGACTGTGCATGTGCTCTGCTTGCAAACAGAGCAGAGAACAGAAGAAAAGGTGCCAAGCCAAATACAGAGGTTCATATGGGACTGTGTGCTGGGTTCTGCTTTTCAACCTATTCTGCTTGCTGATGGTCTGTGGTCTACTTTCTGTGGTCTCTAACCTACTGGATAAGCAGAAGATGCCTGTATATATTTTTTAACATGGAGAGTAGTGCGATAGTGCACTTTTATATATTCCTATATACTCCTATTAAGAATTAATGCACAGAGAAACCATATGATGCAAGGTTAAAGAGCAATATATAAGAGCAGAAGCAAGCAAATATTGATTTGTAGGGAAAAAAATGGAAGTGGTATGGTGTGTGTTCATCTTCCTCACTAGTGCAAGCAGTCAGATTATTTTGCCACAATAGTGTCATTACCTAATTGTCCAACTGTGCAGTTATGGCTTCCACTTTTTTAAAGTAAAAAACATCAATCTTGGAACAGAAGGCAATGCAAACAGGTGGCGTAAATAATATTGTTGTATTTCATGTGTGAGAAAGCAGTGATGGTGCAAAGTAATGCATTGTCCACCCACTATCTTTTCAAGTAAGAAACAAATGGTTTTCAAGTAGAATGACTACAACAGTAGACTAGTGTGATAAGCACCTAACTTTGTACACTGAGAGAACAGATTAGTATACCTAATAGATTGTACCATTGTGACCTATGATCTTATTCTGTCAGAGGATTAAATATTATAAGCTCTCTATAATTCCCTACAAGTACAGAAAAAGTAACTCTCATGGAAAGACATTACAATTAGAATGACACCTTTCTTCTTTCAATCCAGCCAGCCCTCCTGAGTGAAAAGATAGTCTAACAAATAAATTAGCAGTAACTAGAGAAACCTTTAAAGCCGGGTAGGATTTAATAGAATTGTGACTTACCTAGCTCTGTACCCCATGAATAGCAAAAGTCAAAACACACTTTTCAAAATAAGCTTTTATTTATTTATACATGAGCAGTAGTGCCAGATTCAGATGGGTTAGAAAACCTCTAGTGTCCCCACACCTGAATGCTATTTCTCTGTCCTGCAGCTCCCTTGCCTTCCTTTCTTCTGCCTTCCCTCCTCCTTTTTGATTTCCCACTTTTTTCTCCCTCCAGCCCTGTTTACTCAGCCTTCTCTTCCAGCCTGCCTCTCTGCTGATGAGAGTAGGGCCCTGCAGAAGGAAGCAGAACGTGAAATATGTAGTCCCTGTGGAAAAAATCAGGCCTCTCAGGCCTTCCTCTAGCCTTGTCTCTAGGATGCTTAGTATATAGAGATGGTCCTGCAGGGAACCAGGAGATACCTATTAACTAAATGCAATTAATCCACAAGAAAACAACATCTCCCTGTTGGTCATAAATTTCAGTTGGGTGAAAGAGCTGCAGCCAGATTGTTTAATGGGGCTGGCTACAGGGAGCATACAATTCCTTAACTGCAACATTTCCACTGGCTGCCAGTCCATTTCTGGTCACAATTCAAAATACTGGTTATGATCTGTAAAGCCCCGTATGGGTCAGGTCCAGGGTACCTGAAGAATTCTTCAAGAAACTGGCTGGACTTTATATTTACAGAAAACCCTTCTTTCAGTGCTCTCACCTTCACAGACATGCCTGGTAGGAACATGGGAGAGGATTTTCTTGGCAGCTGTTCTTGTGCTTTGAGGCCCCTTCCCTAAGGAGCTAGGATAGCTCCCTCCTTGCTGTACTATTGTCAACAATTCAAAACTTTTGTGTTTTGAAAGGCTTTTTAAAGAATAGAGTGAGTAGTTATAGTGACTTTTCTCTTTTATGGTCTTGTTTGAAATGGTTTCTATGCACAGTTTAATTGCATTTTAACAATAACTTTTGGTGTGTTTTTATTTATACCTTTGTGGATGGCTTTAACTGTATTTGTTTTAATTTTTCTGAACCATCTTGATTCCCAGTTTGGGGAGAAAGCAGGATATAAATCAAATTGTCATCACCATTATAATGACCTCCTGTTACCCTGATTTCTGAGGGTCCTGTGAGGGACACCTAAATGCTCTCCAAATTACACAAGTTGGGGAAATTAGTCAAAGAGCACAAGTTAGCAATACGAGAGGTAGGGCAACCGAACAAGATCTTCTATCCAGCATCTACGGGGTCAGGTTGAGTCAAGGAGCAAACAGATGTGAAATAATAATTGTTGTGTTTATTAAAATCCAATCAAACAAGTGTATGCAACACACTCACACAGATAACTAGAGAAATAAAGGTTGGAGTTGGATAGAGGGATTTTTAGAGAAAGTTTTTGGTGTGGGAAATACTGCACCTGTCCTGAAGCCCGGCTAGTCTGAAGATAGAGTTCGTGGATATGAAGGTTCTCAATACATGGGACTGAGGGGAAGGCTCGCCAAGCAAAGCGGCAGCAAGGTGGTATGGAAGTCGGGAGCAATCTGAGGAAGCTCTCAAAGTCAGAGGTTCTTTAGGAGAAATTGTGGCCATAGGCTAGTCCATTCTTGGGGAAAACAATGAATTTGGGGCTGGTGACAAAAGCTTTCAAAAGGTCAGAATTTAGCATGATTGAGTTAGGTCCAAATTGTCAATAGGGTAGCCAGTATGCAAACACAGAGTGCTTGACACTTG
The DNA here is from genome assembly GCA_948472985.1 of Iguana delicatissima. Classification (NCBI taxonomy): domain Eukaryota; kingdom Metazoa; phylum Chordata; class Lepidosauria; order Squamata; family Iguanidae; genus Iguana; species Iguana delicatissima. The sequence continues at coordinate 317,703 of CAOKZL010000187.1, read as the reverse complement.
AGTATTCAGCTCGTCAAGCTGCTTGCTCGGGGCAGGGAGTTCTTTGTAGGTAGCGTGCATACATAATGAGGGTACTTGCCTGGAGGTCTCCTGAAGCGGCAGTTTGGCTATTTCTGGCTTGCCTGTATTGTTTTGTAATATTACGGCGATTAGCAACCGAGTCTGTTTGCGTGCTTGTCCAGGGGCCTCGCAAGCATGTGGGAAGAAATGGGTAAGGAAGGCCAAATTATTGATATCAAAATGATATCTGGTGCCCCCCAAGTCTGACTAGAAAGTGCGGTAACAATCCCCCCCCCGAAAATGGGCGACTTGGGGACAATATTGATCATTTTCCAATTAAACATTTCAAAGCAATTTTAGCACTGAATAGGGATCTATAGGCTCAGAGGTAGTATTTCTCCATAGGCAAAGGGAATTTTCAGGGAACATGGAGGGTTTCTATCTTATAAACACATTCCTAACTAAAACCTACACCTGAACACATTCACACAAATAAGCAATAAGCAATTATCAATAGCAAATTGTCCCATCAATAGAGAACTGTCAGCAAATGAGTAATGACGATAGATAGCACAATGCAAAACATTTGAACTTGGAGCAGAGCATGCCTTCTTAATGAGGCACTGCAGGAGCGAGCAAAGCAAAGTGGTGAAAGTTACAATGTATCCAATTTTGCAGACTAGCTAACAAATGAAAGCTAACTATCCGCTGCTTGCATCTTGTGGATCTTGGAGCGAGAAATAATCCATTCGAGAATGCAAAAGTCTTTTGAATCAGATTCTTTGGCAAAAACAGTCTTTATCTCCGTCGGAGGGTGTCTGGATCACACACACCCCATGGTTCCACAGCTGCATCGCAGGGATCGGGCATCTCCATTGACCTGCTCCTGCATGGAGCTGCAATTTTTTCCCTTCACCACCCCCCCATGATACCCGGGGGTGATGGTCAGGTCCGGGGGTCTTCCCAGTTCTCCAGAGCCGTCGACCTGTAGCTATTTTGCAGAAAACTGACAATGTTAGTAGCCAATGTATGGAGAAAATGCAAATTACCGGCTCAGAGCCTAATGGGGGCTCACGCGGAACCCTGAAATTTTGTTTCACTATAACTGAAAAGTCTAAGAGGGAGTGGGGATTTAAATAGCTCCCAAGAATAGAGCTGTATTGGCCTTAGCAGGGTCTATTCATGCAGTGAGGCTGCTGGTTCGGAACCTGCATCCATCCATCAGTCCTTCGGGGCCGGCTCCTGACGATAAGCCATGCCAACCTGACCACGCCTGATTTGATGTTCAAGAAAGAACCCACTTGAAAAGCTGGCTCCTGACACAGGACTGCCCAGTCCATGCCCTCAGCCTTCCTCTTAACAGGATGGGATTCCACACGGTGGATGCTCGCCGAGGTCCCCCCGATCGCTCAGACCCAGAGCTGGACTCCAAGCCTGATGATGTACTAATGAGGGCTTGGGGCTGCTGCAAGTACCGTGTTGGTGGCTCAATGTAGGTTCCAAGTGAGCAACATCCCTACCTCATAAAAAGCTGGACTCTGAGGCAGGCCTGAAGATTGGTCACCTTCGGATAGGCTTTTGAAACCAAGTGGGACTTCACAATCACAACTATTTACAAATTACTAGCCTCGGTGCTTTCAATAAAACCGGCCAGCTTGAAGCTGGAAAATCTGTTTCTTGACCCACAGTGCGAGGCCAATTAAGCATAAGGTGAGTATGACCTGAAATACAACTAATATAATTAAAGGGTGCAAGGTGAAGTGGGCGATCACTTGTCCCGTGGACGACCAACTGAGGGTGTCCCACCAGGATTGTTGTGATGCGGTTTCCAAATCTTCTGATGATTCCATGATTACCTTAGCAGAGTGGTTAACTGTCAAGGCAATCTGGTGAAGGGAGTGCGAAACCTCCAGTACTCTCTGTGCTGGGCGGGTGAGATTCCGTAGCCATGTAGACACAGAGATCTCATCTTCAAGGTGGAATCCGACTAGTTCGGACTCCGTGGGCATGTATCCACTTTCTAAAATATAATCTCTTATCTCCCGCGGAGACAGAAGTTTTTACCACAACAATCCTGTATGTGCTGAGAACAAAAGCAAGGGTTGCCAGCGGTGCCATTGATGCTTACAGTCGCACCACTAGGCAGTACAGTCATATGTGAACATGGAGTTCTTAAACAAAAGCACTTACTATTAATTTGAGTCATCATGTATAATTGACCGGTACTACAATATATACAGAGACATTACTGTAGCTGAAGCTGTCTAGGTTGCGAAAGCACTGTATCCAATGGTGATGAAATAAACAACCAGATAAATCAAAAGATTGTGTACCGTTGGACCAATGGTACATTCGTCGGGGAGGAGAGTGGCGTCGGTGGCTATTAAGGGGAGTCCTAGGTGGGATAATGGATGTAAAATTATCGGATCCAGAATCCTCTCATGTACGACTTCCACTTTGAGAGTTAGGCTCTCCCAGATAGCATGCTGTATTTGTGCCAAAGCAGCAGGGTGTTCCAGAGATTCCGGGTAGCGCTCTCTTAACAGGCTCAGGATCTCAGGATGCATTAATCCCATGAGGCTGGCCTGAATCACCTGAGTGGCAAAGGTGATTATGTTGTTTTTATTGCAAAAGGGGAAGAAATTTACAATCTACAACTATAACTACAACTAAAACAAACTATATACAAAAAGGGGAAACTTTGCCTGAGTGTGTCTCTTCAAGGCAGCTGCCAGCCCATGAAGGGAAGTAAGGCAGTCGCCTCGCTCCTTGGCTGCTGCACAAAGGAAGGGGTTGCCCAGTCTGAGGGCTTTCCCTTCCAGTCCTTGGAATGTGTTTGCTTGTGGGTCTCTGAAATTACTTGCAAGAGTGGCAGTGCCCACTCATGGCTTGAGACCCTTTTGTCCAAATCAAAGTGGAGGCTGGTATCTGATCCAAGTGCCTCCTGAAGTACCGCATTTCGTGGCAGGATGGTGATCAAGACAGAGCCATGGACTGTCTTGGCCCCTCTCAAGATCACCAGAGTAAAAAGGTATCAGGTGCCACTGAATATGAATGTGAGCTGGCACCAGTATAGCTCTGTGGAGGGGAAGGCAGTAGCCACATCTACCTCCGTTTGGTATTTGGGACTCACAGTTATAATTGGTGAAGTCTCCCCTGATGGAATGCAGCAAAGAGGAGTATGTGGTGTCAAGTCAGTGTGTGCCAAGATGAGTGCCTTTGCTAGCGTGTGCTCTGGCTGGGCAGGAGCATTTTGCTGCTTGAATCCCCAGTCCCACAGGAAATTCCCTTGAAAGAGGGCATGGAGAGGGTGGACTCTCTCTGCCAAGGTTTCAAGAAAGTCTCGCGGGAAGCTGCAGGTCTCTAACAGGGGGCTCAGAGCAGGGACAATGGCGAGCTTTGGAAGCTTGGGGCTCGCTTCTCCTTGCAATGTGCTCTTCTCTTCCTGGCTCTCACGTATGCTGGCAGTGTTCTGTGCCTTGTCAGATTCTGTGGGGCTTTCCTCCTGAACCTTAGCCTGGTGCGATCCTTCTCGTTGCTCTGAAAGAACTATGGTCTTGGAGGTGGTTGGATTCACACTTGGGGCTAAGTCAGGGGGAGGTGCAATTTGCCTAGCTCTGGTGTGCCTGGGGCACTTGGGTTTTCTGAAGGGCTTGGATTGGGTCCCCCCCCCACCGTACCCGGTCAAACGGATAACGTCAGGGTGGGCTCACCCTGTCTTCTCAGGTTAGGGAGCAGCACCTTTAGCGCTGTGCCGGAGTCTGCAAGAAGGGTGGCAGGGGTCTTTTCCCTATCAGTCCTAGTGCCTGCCTTCACCCTAGATCTACCCCATTTGTTGGGCTTCAGTCAAGCCACAAACCTTTGGGGGAGATTCTGGGACTGAGGGCACTCCTATCCTGACAGCTCTTAAGTCAGGGTAATATCCAGCTGGAGGAGGACCGCTGGTCACTGCATTCACAGGCTGGCTATTTCCCAGCGGTAGATGCCTGTCTAGGGCATCAAGGAACTCGATCGTGGGTCTCCCATCAAACTGGCTCATGTCCAGCCCGAGGTTCCTCAACATTCCCCAGATCTGTACTCGGTCGGATGAGTAGGTCTGGGCAGTCTGGTCAAAGCCCCCGGATGTCTCCCTGGGAGCATTACTGTCTGGGGCAGGCTTGGGAGCCTGGGGCTGAGGTGTGGAGTTCCCTGCCTTGCTTGGGGGACCTCAGGACTCTCTGGCCTGCCAATGCTCCTGCCTTCCTCTGTAGTCCTGTCTCGGAGGGGAACATGAGTTCCAGTTCCCTCTGGGGACCGAAATCAGGGCTGATTTTCTATGCTGGGAGTGGGGGCCATAATTGGAGTAAGTTGCCTCCTGTATGGGCTCCCAATTCCCAGCTTCTTTCCTGTTTGCTTTTGGAGGGGATTTCAGGGCTCCAGCCTCACAAAGCAGGTCAGTGGCTCTCCGGAGGTTGTCATTAAAATTTTCCTAAGGTGTTGTCTCGGGATCGATGAGCCCCAGGGCTGTTTTAGTTTCATGGTTCAAGCCTCCATAAAGGAGAGTCTTGAATTCCACGTTGTTGAAGTTGTAGCCATCTCGCGCTTCGGGGACCTTCCCTGCTAATATGGCCAGAAGCTGCTTCCATGCCACGTGAGCTTCAGGGTTCTCTCGCAGACCCTGTTGCTCCATGACGTACAGAACGCTAGCGCTCTGCCCGGGCCACAAAATCCTAATCGCCTCCCTCATCCAGTTGTGAGCCTCCAAGCGGACTAGCCCTCGGGCGGCTTTCCAGTGTAGTAAGTTCAGAAGGGGACATGCACAGCCTGGCCAGCTGCGTCAAATCCTGGCTGTTGGCTGTCGGGTGAGAATGGATCACCGCGTTCAGCCACATGATCCCTGTCTGTCTATTGAGGGGGCCAAGCTGATCTGCTATCACCTTGGCCTCAGTGGCTCTCCAGGGGAGCCTCATCTCAATCTCTTGGGTCTCCTGCACCACAGCCCTATCTGCACCTCCCTTTCCTGTGGGGGCAATTCTCTTGGTCATTGACCATGTTTCTACACGCTGGACTGGGACTCGGTGGTCGCTCCAGTCCAGGTTGTGGGGAAGGGTGGCCAAAGCGTCCTCTGGCAGTGGCTCCTCGTGAGCAAACAAGGGGAGAAGTTCAGGGCACACCTCAGAGATCAATACTTTGCAGGTGTGGAGCTGACTCTCCAGCACCTCTATCTGTCTATGGCAGGCTGCGTGACTGACAGCCTCATGCTGCTCTTTCACTTGGCCCACCATAAACTTGGCTGCAGACCTGGCGTGAGCAAGCTCAGCCTCTAAGGCATGAGCCTTCTCCTCCCAAGTCCGAGCCTGCAAGGTGGCAGCACTCAGTTTTTGTGCGGTGACCTGCGCGACGGACGCGAACGTTACCTTGTCCACATGCAGAGCCTCCATCTCGGCATGAAGCCGGGCATTCTCCTTCTCTACCTCTACTAACTTATCTCTGGTCTCAACCAGGGCTTTTTAGGCATCTCAGGCGGTCAGCCAAAGTCCCCAGGTGGCCAAAGAATCCTTTGACAGCCCGAACAGGTTCTTTGACTGGCATGCCTGAGTGTACGCCTCCCTTAATGTGGCAAAGGGATCTGTCGTTTGGAAGCTAGACTCCTTCCAAGGACATTTCCCTTTACTGAGGACCCACTTCTCAAGCTTGCACTTGACCTCCCTCTTGAGCCTAAGATCTTTCACAGCAACCTTACTATTCTCAGACATCTTTAACTACTATACAAAGGACCAGGATCTGGAGGGAAGGGTAGGATCACCGAGACCCCTGGGGGATTCCAGGGGAAACGAATGCTGCGGAACTTCATGAGGGAAGTGGGAACGGAACCTAACTCCAGCCTGCCTAACAAGGGTCACTTTTGTACACCTAAGCCCAGCCTTTCACCTTGACAGCTTAGGGACAAAAGGACAAGGCAACGGTTCAGGGACAGAAAGAGTCACCTAGACTCCAGGGGAAACCTTCATGAGTACTCTGCCTGCCAATGAAGGGGGAAACAAACCCAGTGGAACTTGCAGCGCCGCCTGGCCAAGCAGTTGGGGAAAAGGGGCAAGGAACCAAAACTGAACCATCCCTAACAGTTTTTTGGGTGAGGGGTACCTTCCTACACCTCGGGCTAAACTTTATGAAACCCTATGCTAGGTCGGGAATCACCACCCGCACCTACTTTGCTAGCAGTTGGGACGCACCCGAATTTGAAACAGCCGGGACACATGCGCGCTCTCAATACTACAAACAGGACACACACACGTTTCACACTAAGGACGGGATGCACCTGTGTTCTACTCTGGGGGGGGGATTTCTTCCCTAAGTGCTTTTTTGCCTTGCCACTAGAATGTGGGATGTGTGTGGACTGTTCCTAATGCCCTAGCGCTTCGGATCCCAGCCCACAATAGACCCCAAGTTAGGGATGTGATTCCCAGGACAGCTTGTGCACACCCCTTGTAATCGGACAATGATTCACTGCCCAAGGGCCAGCAGTGACCACGCCGGGATGGCTGACATACACAAGCCAAGCAAGAAAGGGGAGCAGATTTCCAGCCCAGATAGAGTAGCTCCTAGAGCTCGATCACACAGATTTCACACACACACGTGTTCCTGCCTGACAGAGTTCTAGCGACTTGACTGGCCGCTCCCTAAGTCTATACCAGCCTGATTTGAGAAGGTTCGCAACTCCTACTCAAATTAGGGGTACAGGGGTTGCCCGTGTTGTTCCACCACTCTGTTACCCTGATTTCTGGAGGTCCCATGAGGGACACCTAAATGCTTTCCAAATTACACAAGTTGGGGAAATTAGTCAAAGAGCACAAGTTAGCAATATGAGAGGCAGGACAACCGAGCAAGATCTTTTATCCAGCGTCTGCAGGGTCAGGCCGAGTCAAGGAGCAAACAGATGTGAAATAATAATTGTTGTGTTTATTAAAATCCAATCAAACAAGTGTATGCAACACACTCATACAGATAACTAGAGAAATAAAGGTTGGAGTTGGATAGAGGGATTTTTGGGCTAGTCTGGAGCTATGCTGGAGACAGTCAGACACACTGAACTCTCTTTTGTTATATAGCTATTTGTACCCAGTTTCTCAAGATCTCCTGTAGCTAACAATTAAAAACATTTAAGACAGAAATCATTGCATGAAAACAAAACACAGAATGTTAGTGGCAGTGACACTTAAAACCCCATATCCACAAGATAAAACAAAATGTCTAAAAGGCAAATGAAAAGGTGCTGGAAAAAATTAGCACAGTGCCAAGTGAGTGTTCCTTGCAATAACACCCAACAAGACTTAATGCATGTAAGGAAATTGAATGTGTCCATGAAGCCTTATGCCACAGTAAAATTCTTAATCTTTATGTGTCATCAGACTTGTTTCTGCTGCGACTGACTAACATGGCTCCCATTCTTAAAGTAGGGCCAAGCTAGCTTCTTTGTGGGGGAAAATGACCAAGACCACTGAAAAGGTTCTATTTTGGATCACCACCAGACTTACCACAAATAGTAGTAGAGAACAAAGAAGAATCCACCAGACTCTAGGTAGACTTGTATGGGAGTAAGAGGTCTATGTAGGTTTTAAAGGTTGAAACTGGCACTTTGAGTGTGCCTGGAAGTAGATTAGAATCCAGTTCAGTTGCTTGAAGACTGGTGAGATCTTTTCAGCTCAAAATTCTGAACCACTTATACAGTATATACGACTTTATTGGTTTTTAGGAATGCGTGTGTGTGTGTGTATGTATATATATAGTGTCTCATAGAGTGCAGAATCTGTAAGAATATTACTATTGTTATTCTTCTTCTTATGCCTCTTCCACCAGCTTGTGCACTGAAAGTGGCCTACAAAAATTAAAAAGGTTACATGTAAAATCATGTCAGTAAGAACATACAAAATGTTAAAATAGAATTAAGTTAGCAGTAGAATTGATACCATTTTAAAATATAGATACAAAGAAAGACAAGAAAGAAAATAGTATATCATGCTATTAAAAAGCCATGTCAATTTTTTAAAAAAATGTTACCTGCCATCAGAAGGATGCCAAGACAGGACCCAGTTGAATTTCTTTAGAAAGGGCATTCTAAAGGCCAAGAATAGTCGCTGAAAAAGGCCTTTTCTTGGGTTCCTGTTAGACATTTGTGTGAGGGTGATGGAACCAAAAGAAGGCCTTCCCTTGGAAATCTGAAAATGTCAGCTGGCTTGTGTAGGAAAATATAGCCCTTTAACATTTCAAATTGTATTGTGAGGGAAAAAACAGAGTTTATAGCACACTAAAGACTAAGGAATTATAGCACTAACTTTCATGGACTGTCACCCTCTTCATCAGATGCATCAAAAGTTACTGAGAATTTCAGGTCTGTGGTTCTGGGTGAGATTGCAGAGGGTGAGATCAGAGAGAAATTAGATGCAGAAGAGTGTTAGATTACATTAGGAATGCAAAATTACATCAACACACAATTATATTATTAACACAAATGGTTGCTGTTAACACAAACATCTCTGAGTTGAATAAGCCAATTAACACATTTAGAAAGGAGTTCTAAAGGCAAAGAGATTGTTAGGTAGAAAGCTCCAGTCTTAGTGGTGCTATTTCATCCAAAATCTGGCTTTATTTCTCCTCTGTGGGCAAATTCATATTGGATGAAATTGGTTCTATGTGTACTTGAAAGTGTACTGGTGTTTCCCAGCTTTAAATTTCAGTTCACGTGATACACACAAACATCCAAAGTAATCAGGAACAATTCCCACCATCACCAGCAGCTTTTTTCTATGTGTGATTAAAGCAACAAATCAAATTGGTTCAGACGTCAGCTGCTTCTTTGGGGTCATGTGTTTTGCTGTCTTGTGTTCCCTTGCTGTTTTTGTTCCCCTCTCACATTGTTGACATTCTGCCTCACTGGGGAAGTCCTGTCTCTTCTCATTCCTCCAGCACATTTCTGGCCAACATATGCAAGGGCAGCCCTTCATGCCATGGAAGCCATTATGCAGAAGCAGCAACAGCTCTTCATTCTTCCCACTGTAACCCCCTCACTCATTCTCATCCCCCTTCTTTTTTGTTTCTCGGGAAGCAGATCCACAGCGGCAATTAGGCATTTTCACTATTGGGTCCTGAAATCACTGTGTGCCAGTAGAAGACATCTCTCAGTTCTGTGCTTTTCTTTCCATTTGTTGGAGGCGGCAAAGGGGATACCTTCTGGGTATAGGAAGGAATAAGTTCCACTGAAGCCCATGGGACTTCTGAGTAGACTATTGGATTGTTCCTCAAGAAACATTAAAAAATGAGACAGAAGAAGTAAGTGGCCCTTTTTTTCTGTGCCAAAACAGGAATTCTTTTTGCAACTCAGCTGCCCCTCTTCGTTAAGGATATTACAATCCTTTAAGTCCCACAAAAGTCAGTGGGGCTTACTTCTGAGAAGACACATGTTGCCCAGGATCCTGTATTATAGGCTGTGATGCCTAACTTTACATTGACAGACCTATGTGACTGAGATGATGGGCAACTGTGCTAGTGAATAATGCAACAATGCACAAACAAGATGACCCATTGCACAGTGGGAGTTCCTGTTGCACAATGGCACACGTTGTGCCTCAGGACCACTGTGCAGTGCCCATGCTGCTGGCTCTACTTGCACAATGGTGTAGCTACATCCCTGCTCCCTTCCTGGGGATATGAACATTTTGCAACAGCACATTTCAATTTTATGTGACTGTAAGCTGGGATGTAACATTCCAATAGTATGTCAGCCATTGGATTGTATCTAGAGAAGCATTCAAAAATTAGATGGAAATGATTTTTTCTCTGTCCCAAAGCAGTATCCTTTTTGCCCACACGCACACGCACACACACACACATACACACCAGGTGAATTTTCATTCCCCATCTCTCACTCCTACTTCCACTAAGATTAAGGATCTTTCCACACTACACTGTTACAGTACTCTTATTCAACTTTCAACATCCTGTGGAATCCTGGGGTTTGCAATTTAGGAAGGGGCATTTCTCAGATAGCTCTTTGGCCTCAGTAAACTACAAACCCCAGAATTCCACAGGATGTTGAAAGTGGAATAATAGCACTATAGCAGTGTAGTGCAGAAAGGCAAGACTGAAATTGCAACTGGATATGCATTCACCCAGAAGCAAGTCCCACTGAAGTCAACGGAGTTTACTTTTGAGTTATTTAATTGTTCCATATAAAGTTTCAAAAAGCTAAGAGTCAATGACTCCAGAAAACTCTAAGAAGTGGAAAAAGAAGTAAAAAAGTTTTTACTCTAAATAAGAAGAATTATATCAGGCTAGTAAGGCATCATATAGCTTGAACATCATGATGATTTGGAGGGAGCAAGCAGGAGGCAGCATCAGTAGTGGCACCCCCACAGAGTTGTGACACAGGATTATTTATGCTCTTAAACACATCCTTAAACATTTATGCCTTCTGCTTTGAAACAACTGGAACAATTCAGAAACAATTCAAAGAGCACGTGAACGATTAAGGAACATGTGTTGAGGAACAAAGGGAACTTTTCCAAGAAGTAATGTGAGTTGTTACAATGGTTTAAAATGAAAGAGAGCAGCACAAATTTTCAAAACCGTGAGCATTCACTATCAAAAGAAGCATATATCTGTGTATGGATATGCCTCATGACCATTTTTTCCTTTTTAACCAAAAAAGCAAAACAAAAAAACCCTTCCTCCCAATGCAAACAGCGGTGGGAGGGATTTAAGTTACATGTATTCTGAGAAGCATATCTCCTCCTTTCTGTGTGTACGGTGAAGAACTAACAGGCCCATGGATTGTGTACATTCATGCCCTCTTCAACTGTGCCTATTACCCCTCCACACACATACACACACACAAACTTCTACACCCCTCTATCAGGTCTGAAGTACTAAATTTGGAAGGAAGCTATTGTGGAAATTTTTGTGGTAAAGGGTGGGGCCTAGGGAGGAAATCTGAGCTGAGATTTCCCCCTCCATTTGAAGAGTCATTGAAAGCCTCAACTGGGGATTTCTGATTCATCCTTTGGCCTCAGGAACTATAGGATTAAAGCAATTGTGTGAAGAAATCATTATCCTGTGTCTAACTAAGACAACAATTTCTTATCATGTGTTAATTGGTTTACTTAATGCCAGGAGGTTTGTGATATCAGCAAAAGCTTTGTGAAGCCTTAACAGCGTGAACGTCATTGTCAGTCCTTTCTGCATTTAATTTCCCTGCCTGTCTAGAATCTGCATTCAAACCCTGGCCAAGATCTTACATCAAGGAGACAGAGTGCAACTTTACATTTACAGAATTACATGACGGTTGTGCATTAGTGAATTGCAACACTGTGCAATGGAATAAGAAAATGTGAAATACACATTTGCAATGTGCACTGCATTTCTGCACAGGCAATAGCACCACATGCGCAATGACACTGCATGTGCAGCTCTGCTTCTACAGCTCTCGACTGAATATGGACTTCTGCATCAGACAAAAATTTGAAGATGTGTAAGGGAGTGTATATATGCCTGAGTCACTATCACGATGCCAGCCCATATGTTCAGACTACTGTTAAGCCAGAAGGGAAAGGGTACTTGCAAGCATTCAGAGTCTTACTTTCCTAGGAAAGGATGTCAGAATCCAAGCGTAAGGGGAATATGTGATATCCTTATGCTGGCCTTTGAATTCAATGATAGTTGCAGTGGCAGCCAAATCATCAGCTCTTAGCAAAAGAGGTTAGTGGACTGCTTCCAGTCTGATCTAGGAAAACTGATGTAAGTATAGATGAGGCTTCTGTCATGGCACTCTTGGAACGTTGGCATGAGGTTCATGGTGCTATCAAGATATTAAGAAAATTCTGGGAAGCATATGATGATGATGGTGATGATGATGTTTCTAGATCTGGGCACATGCCAAGGCCTATAGTCTTCTGAAACTGTCTTTTCTGGCTAAGGTATTGGGGCACTTTAGTCCAAATTAATAATTTTTCTATGTTCTGAACATATTTGAATTGCTCTGCTTCAGTGCTGAAGTTAGATTATTTATTTATTTAAAATATTTATACCCTGCCTTTTAATCATGAAGATTCCCAGAATGCCTTACAGTTAGTGAGTCTGACAGTTCCCTGCCCACAAGTTTATAATCTCAGTAAGGCATGATACACAAGAAAGAAGTGTTGGGGTAGGAATTAAGTTTCTGACTGTCCTCCTTCCCTCTCAGAGGCCATAGCAATGGCACTTGGAATGTGGAGGGAGGAGGCATCACTCAACACTGGGGCCCAGGCATGATGAGTTGAATTTACCACAGAGCCGAAGCAATGGAGGGATATTTTGGTGGAAATGTACATTACTTCACTTGGCAAGCCAGCTCTATCATGGTGGGGGGAGGGTTTGAACTCATTCTCTTGAGTGGTACTCTGAATTGCTGCCCCAAACTCCTGCTGGGACAGCACAGTTGTTCTCCTGCCTGAGGTAATGGATTCTGTCAGTCAAAACTGTGAGTGCTACTCATTCAAAAATGTAAAACAAAATCTTGTTTCCCTCTCAAACTGACTCAGAGGCCCAGGGTCAGTTTTATTCCTCTGAAGCACTAACCTGTGAGTATGAAAGCTGCTTTGATATTTGTTCTTTTGCACACATTGCTAGCACACAACCCGCCCCCTCCAACTTCTGGAAGTTGTCTGTCAAAGTTTTGGCTTGCCCAAGGGCAACTCCTAGATGCTCTAGAATGCTTAGATGACACACACCATGAATATTCAAGAGCACCCTCATGGTGAGCGCTTAACAAACTGACAGAAAGAAGTGGGCTTGCCATGTATGGGAATGGACACAGGTGTGCAACACATGTTCTGCTTGCACTGTATGGCACTCTTCCTACCTGCTCTCTATTCGTTTCCACCCAGCAGGGTCACCCTTGTGGACTCTCCATCTGCAGATCAAAAGATCTATTGGGCTGGCCAGGTCTGTGACTGGCTGCCAGCTGGACTGCTTATGGGAGGGGGCAATGTCAACCTGGGGTGAAGGCAAAGCAGATGGATGAGGGGGAGAGATACATCCAATCCCACTGTTTAGTGCTATTCTCTCTCCACCTAAGCAGTCAATCACGTCTCAAACATTATGCAGCCCAGTTTGGCTCTTGCTCTGCTTCCCCACGGCATCAAGACACACAGTGTTTGACCTGAAAATCTGTCTGGGGTTCCCTTTAATGGCTTAGGATCCTCAGCTCTTGCACTGGAATGCAGGTCAGACCAAGAAAACCATCCTAACTGAGATGAATATGGCTGGCAGATTCTCAGAACTGATGTTCTTCAAGTCATTTCACATAAATGAGTGAACATCTTGCTCTTGCTGCTGCCCAGATGAGGGGCAAATCATCCCAGAACCACATGGACAAGAAATCTCAAGGTCACTGAAATGACCATGCCAGTCCTTAAAGGGTCCAAATACCCCTGAGGCACTATGTTCTGTCTGATCTTGGAAGCTAAGCACAGTCAGCCCTAGTTGGTACTTGGATGAAAAACTGCCAACAAATACCAAGTGCTGTAGGCTATATTTTTAAAAAAAAGGAACTGACAAACTGACAAACTATCTCTGAGTTTTTCTTGCCTAAGAAAACCGTGTGAAAAATTCATGGGATGCTGGGGCATGTCTATTTACAAGTCAGACACTAAGGAGAGGAGGGAGGGATTGTGATTATAGAAGAGACATAGATGGATGGGGAGGGGAACTGACACCCTCTTACACTGTCCTAATTCTCAAGAGACATAGCAGCTGGGCTGAGGGAGAGGAGACTGCATAAAATTGGTTAAAAACACCAACATGCTAAGCCTTATGTACCAAGACAGTATGTTGCAGTCCCCCTTTTACTGCAAAATCTGCATCACTACCACCATCATCACCATCATTGCCATCGCCATCTTCCAATAATGGGACTCAAGGCAGTTTACACAGAACTAGACCTACCATGTAGGCATTCTACACCTACAAGGTGCACTTTGAAAGTGCCCTTGGACAGGATTCCACTCCAGGATTGTGTCTGTCTATGCACCTTCAAGTCACCTGTTGATTTATAGTGACTCCATGAATTTCCTAGGGTTTTCTTAGGCAAGGAATGCTCAGAGCTGGTTTTGCCAGTTCTTTTCTCTGAAAGGTAGCCTACAGCACCTGATAGGACCTAGTGTCTTTAGGGTATTTAGAAAAGGATCAGGGTTGCCTGGCATAAATCTCTGTGTGTGGAGTTACACATTGACCGTGCTACATACCCGTTGTGTTAGACAGCAACCCTGCATAACCAAGTGTGCAACTGAATAAACAGATAGGCAGTGAAAGATACAACAAAATGGGCATCTGAATGCACAACCAAATACACAACTGAATGTTGATCCCTATGCACAATAGCACTATGTGCACAACTCCACATCCATGTCCTTGAACTGAATGCAGATGTTTTGTCTGTATCAGACAAAACTGTCAGACCACTTCTATAGGAGGAAGTACACATGCATCAGACATCAACAGCCATTGTCTCCTAAGCAACTGTAAACAATGGCCTGAATCCTATCAGTCTTAGTTAAAGTAAACCCATCAAATCAATTGAATTTACTTACATGTTGACTCACTATTCAGCAAATGATTCAATGAGTCTCCTATTAGGATCAACCAACAGGACTTAGGCTGTAGTAGCCAAATTGTAGTTACTCACCATGTATAGGTTTTGTTTTCTTTTATAAATGAGAAACAGTTGAGGAAAAAAGTCCCAACAAATTGGTTGGGGTACCTTTTGACAAAGCAGTAGGCTGATCCTCTTAGGGGGAAATTGAAGGTTTTTTTCCCCATGAGAAGGGACATTGCAATGCTTAATAGGCATATGATTCCAGGCTTCATTAACAAGAGTACAGCATCCAGATCAAGGGAATTAGTAGCACTACACTATTCAGCTTTGATCAGACTCACCTAAAATATTCTGTTCGAGATCCCTCCCTAAACTGCAAACTCCAGGACTCCATAGGATACTGAAAGTGGAATAATAGCACTATAACAGTCTTGTGCAGAAACTGCCAATATCTACTTTAAAGTTATGTCAATATCTGTGGTCATTGTTTTTCTTTTCTTAATGTTCAGTTCTAAACCTGTCTTTGCACTTTCCTTCTCAACTTTCTTTAGTAATCATTTCAAGTCTTTGCTGTTTTCTGCTAGTAGCCTGGTGTCATCTGTATATCTTAAACTGTTGGTGTTCCTTCCTCCAGTTTTCATGCCTGCTTCCTCCAAGTCTACTCCTGCTTTGCATGTGATATATTAAACATACAAGTTAAACAGGGTGATAAAATGCAGCCTTGCTAATTGAAAACTGTTCCTTTCCCTCATATTCTGTTCTAATGGTAGCATCAGATTACGCATCAGTATAATCAGATATTGTAGCGCACCAATTTCTTTAAAAGCCAGCCATATTTCTTCAAAAGCTACACAATCCAAGGCTTTATTTTAATTTATAAAGCACAAGCTGATTTTCTTCTTAATTTTTGTGCGTGCTCCATTATCCAACATATGTTTGCAACAGGATCCCTCATACCTCTTCCTTCCTTGAAGTCAGCTTGGACATCCAGCATTTCTTGCTTCATATATGGTATAAGTCTTTGTTGTAGAATTTTGAGCATCATTTTGCTTGCACAGGAGAGTAATGCAATGGTCTTGTGGTTACTGCAATCCTTGTTGTCCCATTTTTGGGGGTTTGGAATTTGAGTGGTTCAAATCTGTGTGTCATTGGGTTTTTTTTTTTTCCACATGTGCTAAGTTCAGCTTCCATTTCATTATCTAAAACTGTAAGTTTCTCTTCATATGGATCTTCCTTGAATGAATCTGTCATCCTTTCATCTCTTTTATATAGTTCTTCAGTGTATTGTTTCCATTATCTTTTTATTTTTAGTTGGTCATGTAATGTGTTCCCCTGCTGGTCATATACCATTCCCACTCTTGGTTTAAATTTCCTTTTGTTTTCACAGATTTTGTGGAAGAGGCCTCTTGTTCTTCATTTTTGTTGTCCTCTTCTATTTCTCTGCATTGATTATTATAGTTGTTGTCGTCCCTGTCCACAAGTTACTGAACAGTTGCATCCAGGGTTTTAACCCTATTTCTGCCACCTATTTTTGCTTCTTGTCTGTCCTTAACAGCCAAAAGAGCTTCTTCTCTCATCCAGTGAGGTTTTTCTTTCTTTTTGGCAACAGATAGTGTCTTTTTCATTCCCCTGTGACAACAGGCCAGCTTCAATACATAGTTCTTCTGGCTTCCAGTCAATAAGGCTTAATAGTGTAAACCTAGTTTTTACATTACCTTTAAATTATCTGGGGAAGTTCTTCAGGTTGTATTTTGGCGCAGTGGTTAGTTTAATGTTCTTCTTTAGTTTTATTCTAATTTTTGCTATTAGTAGTTCATGATCTGTGCCACAACATGCTCCTGCTATTGTTTTTGCAGAGAGAGTGGAGTTTCTCCATTTTCTGATTTCTGTATTGGCCAGCAGGTGATATCCATGTATACAGTTGCCTGTTTGGTTGCCTGAAGAATATGTTTGTGATGAACAAACAGTTGGCCCCAAAGAATTCAGTCAGTCACTGTCTGGCTTCATTTCTTGATCCTAGGTCAAATTTTCCTACAATCTTTGGTTCTGTTCTGCTTCCTACTTTTGCATTCCAACTGCCAATGATTAACAAGAAGTCCTGTTTTGGTGCATGATCAATTTCTCCTGGACTCCAGCACAGAATCTTTCAAGTTCTTCTTCTTCTTCTATCTCTGTAATTGGAGCATAAACTTGGGTAATAGTTCTATTAACGGTTTTCCCCTGAAGTCTAATTGATATTATTTGGTCAGACTTTGATTACTTTTACTACGTTTCTCCTTACTATAAGTGCCACCTCATTTCTTCTTGGATTTTCATTTCCTGAGTAAAACACTGTGAAATTATCTGACTCAAAATGTCCCATTTCCGTCCACTTTAGCTTGCTCACCCTAAGTATGGCAATGTTTATATGTTCCATTTCTTGTTTTACTATATCTAGCTTCCCCTGATTCATACTTCTCACATTCCATGTTCCTATAATATGTATTGTGCAGCTTCAGACTTTCCTTTTACTTCTGAGGATACCAACAGCTGCACATCCTTTTAGCTTGAGTTCAGTTGTGTCCTTAGCCACAGTGTTAATTGTACTTGTCCTCTGCTCTTCCTCCTTAGCTTGTCAAGTGCCCCCCAACATGGGAGTGTCATCTTTTGGCACTACCTCTTGTTTCATTTTGGATTGTCTCATCGTCAGGTTTTCATGGTAAAAGACATTCAAACATGCTATGATAACCGTCTTTAAATATCTGAATGGATGTCATGCAGAAGTTGGAGAGAGCTTGCTTTCTGTTGTTCCAGAGAGTAGAACACAAACAAATTACAAGAAAAGAGATTCCAGCTAAATATTAGGAAGAACGTCTTGATAGTAAGAGCTGTTTGAGAGTGGAATAGACTGCCTAAGACATTGCTGAAATCCCTTGTTTCTAAATAGAGACTGGATGGACATCTTTTGGGGTGCTTTGGTTATGTATTCCTGCATGGCAGGGGGCTGGATTCAGTGGCCCTTGCAGTCCCTTTCAACTCCATAATTCTATGATATTAAACTACAACTACATCTGCATTGGAATTCTTATAGGGGTTAGAAGACAGCTCACAACTCAGTGCATTTTTTCTTTGGGTTTATTTGTGCTGATGTATGTGGGTTTAATCTGTGGCAGAATATAAATACAGTCTTACAAATACATGAAGGGGATATGCTAGCAAACCACTGTAGGCTGACCAGTTCAGCTGGCAGCTTGTTTTCAATAACTGTGCCCCTACTAACTGTGATTTTCAATCCCTTCTCTCTAATTTTACTGAGAGAAATCTATTCAGATGGTAGATTATGTCAGTGGTGGAAATAACGTTACCGAGACTGAAACAGCCAAAAAATGTCTGTAAACAACTGGAAGGGCAGCCAGGAAGGACACATCTTCACTTCTGTTTATGACAATGACAGCTGCAACAACCCAGTTAAGGCCCTCTAAAGCTCCATAGGACCCACAGTCCAGTGTTCCCCTTTTCCAGAGCATGTCCACCTCTGGACTAGGTGGTGTCAAACACAGCTGAAACAGGGCATAAAGTTTACCTGTAAGGATAATAGGTTTGAATATGAAGAGGCGCTTATTCAGTACAGACACAGTGGCCCAAACACAACTATTATTCCTGACAAAAGTTGACCAGTAATTGGTGGGAGCTCGACAAGCCAGTTCTAATATAGGTTCTGTTGATTCAATAGGTCTAGTCTAGGTGCAACTGAAACCTGGATTTAGACAAAAACAAAGTCTTTCAGATATTGCTGGACTGCAGGGTTCCTCATCACTGGTTATGCTGACTAGGGCTGATGGGAGCTGCAGGACAATAACGTCTGGAGGGGTGTGTTTTGCCCACTTTTGATTTAGGCCATTATTTCCAGATTTATTTAATAGTTGCATAAAGCAAAGGCCATAGTAAAAAGATGAAATACATAATATAGATTAGCAAAATTAGCTATTTAACCACTGTGAGAATGCATTAAGGGGCAGAAATAATGGCAACTGATCATAATTGTAGCTTAGAATTAGTTAGTTTGGTATTCCTTTTGACAATTTAGCTTTTTAAGGCCAATATGTTATCATGACAATATCAGTGTTTTCTTGGGAAAGATTCTTGAATTTCATGGTACCCCAAGAAAAAGAGTATTTGAGGAGATAGCAAGCAAGGTTGCTGAACAGCAGGTGATGCCCAGGTCTGACCCTTTTTAATCAGGCTTAGTTGTTTGTGTCTAAAAATTTTACCTTATATGTGGTATACAAATTGTGCCCTAGCCTGCAGCATATAAGTATCTGGACTCATATGGCTGATCCTCAGGGCTGAATGTTATTTACTTCATTGATTGACTCAATTATGGTTTCAGGAAATCTTCAGTTTTAAAACTCTAACCTTGTAAAACTATTCCTGTCTTCACCAGTCAGCTCTAACACCCACTGGATCTATTCAGTATCATCACTAGTGATGGAATGGAAATTCATCAGTTTTCCAATTGGGGTTGATCCCTTGAGAAACTCATGCATGGAAGGTTTTGTTTTGGCTTTTGGTTCCCAGCACAATAGAAACTGCATAGTTTTTGAGAACCATGTAAGAATTTGAGAAGCTGCTCAGCTTTGCAGTAAAAACCTCTACAGACAGTGTTTCTGCTTGACACAGAAAACTGTGCAGCTTTCTGAGGAAAAAAAGACCCTCATTTAATTACAGAGTTTTTATTATATACTTGGGAAAGGTGCACAAAATGCAAAACTAAATGGCATTCTATGCCCATTGCAAGCAATATGGTGAAAGGGCCAACATTGTGGGTGCAGCCTTTGCCAGTTTAAAAGTTGTACTAAAGTGGCAAGTCAGAGATCAGACCTCAGTTTGAAAAAAAGATTTTCTTTATTATTTCTTCATGCTAGCAAGTTGCACCGGTTTGGAATCATTCCCAAAGAAAACCGGCCCCGCCTCTTAGATTGTCCAAGCCTTTACACATTTCAACAAGCGTGTCATACATGCAGTGTTTTTCCCATACAATGAACAATGAGCTGTTCTGCTGCGTGCCTAGAAATGTTTCAACTTTTTGCACTGTTTCTACTTCAAAGAGAAAGCAAGATTACAAGTCAGCATTTACAGAGTTCTATTGTTTTCATCAAGCACAGAGAAAGATTGCATCTGCCAAGTCAATTTTCTGCTTTTTTCCCACTCCTTGTGGTCATCAGACCCGACCCAAAACTGCACATCCACTTCAGTACAACCCAGATGTTAATGCAACAGAAATTGAAACTCAAACAACTGAAGCTGCAGCCACATGTGATTTTGTTGTGCAACATTGCTAGATCTTATGCAACATTTTGTGGTGTAACATTGCTGTGTTTTCATACAGGAAACAGCAATGTTGCACAACAAAAATTTTGCACAAAATCTGGTAATGTATAAAAAAAAGTGGCATATGGGGGTGGTTGGTTTTTTGGTGCAACATTGCTGTTTTCTGCACAAAATATTTGTTGTGGAACATTGCTGTTTCCTTTGTAAAAAAAAAAAAAAAGTTGCTTTAAACAAGACACACGGCTGCCTGGGAAGTTTTGTTTTGCATAAACCAAAGGGGGAAGTTGCGTAGATTCTGGAAAATCAGACAGTTCTCTGGCCAATCTGTGCAGCTTTCCTGTCATTGTGGGGAAAACCCTTCCCAACTGTCTTGAAGCTACAGGACAAAAACACTTTCATTTTTCTCAACATCTGTGGGGATCTGGGAAAAGATTTACCATCCCTAATCATCACTCATGTTCATGTATCTAATAGTTTTGGCCTACAAAAGCTAGATATCATTTTTCATACTCACTTTGCTTGTGTCCAAAATGTCATTTTCACTTCATATGATACTTCAGGTCTCTCTTAGCATTCAAGTGGAAAAAGTCCTGATGTTCCTATCCACTCTTGCCAGAGGATAGTATTCTCCCCCCCCCAAAAAAACCTCCCCTATGTGCCGAGGTGACTTTTGAGATAACATCTTTTTTCCTGCCAGTGTGAAAACGCAGTTAAGGGAACATCCACAGACATCATAGACGCTACCAGGCCATACTCTCCAACTATCCCAATTTCACAGTCCTGATTAATTCTGTGTGACCCCACTTTTTCAGCTGCTTTTCAGATGTCCCAGTTCCTCTCTTCTCCTCCCACTTCTACCCTTTGACCTTAACTTACTTCAGTTACTGCACCGTGAGTTCAAAGTACAAGACTGGCCTGTACGCAGTTAATTCAATAGAGAAAGAGGAGAGGAAGGGCAGAATCTTGCTCTTCCTGGTAGGTTCAGGCAAAAGCAAACTGCTGCAGTCCCTCCAAGCTTGTCTGTTCTTCCTTATTTATAACTCTTGCCATCTTGACTACACTAAGATGTTGCTTGGCTGCATAAGTTCCACTTTTCATCTGTGCAATGTTGGAGGATATGCCACACATGCCTCTGCCAGGTGTATGATAAAATGAATTGGGACAGCTGCACCCAGAAAAGGGAGTTGAAATGTCCCACATCCCACGTCCACATTGTATTCAATTTAATTAATTACTATCTCTCTTTTCTCTCACATGGGACCCCAAGCAGTTCATATGTTAAAACATTTTAAAAATTTAATATAATTAAAACAATGTGTGATATAACTTTTTTTAAAAAAAAATTATTTTATATTTTTTTAAACCTAATTTTCTCCTATATGGGAGCCAAAGCAGTTGACACCATACATTAAAACAATACAGCTAAAACTAATAATAAAAAAATTTTTTTTAATTAATCACAATCCACTTGAAAATATTAATTTAAACCTGTTAAAAGTACATTGAAACCTACTTGTTGCATTACCTCCAACCAGTTAAAAGTCAAAGGCCTGATTACATAAGATACTCTTTGCCTACCAGCGAAAAGAGGGGCGAATGGTAGGACAAACAAGCCTCGTTTGGAAGCCAATTCCATAGCCTGGAAATAGTCACTGCAAAGGCTCTCTCTCGAGTCCTCACCTGGGAAACACAGTCTTTCAGATAGACTTGACCTAAGCTGTATAGGGCTTTATAGATCATAACCAGCACTTTGAATTCTGTCCAAAAAGGGACTGGTAGCCAGGATGTTGTTTCAACATGGGAACTGTATGACCTCTATAACCAGCCCTGGTTAGCAGTCTAGCTGCAGTATTTTGGACTTGCTGAAATTTCCAAAGTCAACCTATGTAGAGAGTGTTACAGGATGTAATCAAGATCTAACATCTGGACTGTAGCTTGTACACTTCTGGCCACTGCCAAAACCTGAACTTCCAGGCTTGGAGTTGATTCCAAGAGTTCTGTCCAAGCTGCAAACCTGGGATTTCAAGGGGACTTTAATCACATCCAGCACAGGCTGCATTTCTGTTCCTGTTCCTTGATCTGCCTTTCAACTGACTTGGAACATCTCTGATTAAGTTTCAATCTGTTCATGCTCATCCACTCTGTTACAAACAAGACACTGGTTTAGTACTGAAACAGTTTCTTTGGAGTTACATGGAAAGGAGAGATAAGATTGGGTGTCATCATTGTACTGGTGAAACTAAACCTGAAATCCCCAGGCAACCTCTCCAGATGATGTTAATGTTAAACAGCATGTTGGACAGAACTGAACCCCAAATGACACCACAGATGAATGACAATGGTATCAAACAGGAGTTCCTCAGCACTACTTTCTGAGTGCACTCCTTCTGGAAGAACTGAAGCCACTGTAAAACAGTAGTTCCAAGTCTCATCCTAGAAAGGTAGCCCAGAAAGATACAAAGGCTAATGTATCAAAAGCCACTGTGATGTCCAGCAGAGCCAACAGAAATATGCTTTCCCTGTCTAGTTCCCATCATAGCTCATCCACCAAGGTGACTAAAGCTGTTTCTGTTCCATAACCAGGTCTGAAGCCAGAATGAAATGGACCTAGATAATCTGTTTCATCCAGATTATCTGGAGCTGAGAGGCTACAACACACTCCAGGACCTTGTCCCTCAAAAAAAGAATATTGAAGATTGGTCAGTAATTGGAACATTCAGGAAGGATTTTCCCGCCAATAATGGCCTCACTATTGCCTCTTTTAAATAGGATGGAATCTTGCCTTGCTGCAGCAAGGCACTAACCATTCCCTCTTCTCGTTCAACCTGTCCCCCTCTGCCTGCTTTAAAGGGGCAGGAAGGGTGAGGATCCAATGGTCTTGCCTCTCCATTGATCCTGTCCACATCTTCAGGCTACACAACTGCATTGATGACCTTAGTCTTTTCCCCATTTCAGAGATTAACCAGGGCTTTGGCAGGATCACCTGCCATGGCAACAGGAAATTTCCCAAGTGCCATCAAGACTCCATCTAGATCTAAAGTCTCCTAGGATAAATCATCTTAATCAGCCTCACACCTATGCAGAGGATCTGAATCCCAATGAATCTAAACCCAATCAGGAAGTGATCCATGACAATAGAAGTGTCCATGACAACAGAAATACAGAAGGTTCTTTCATACACAAATACCAGAATCCAGCCCAGCACGGAAATCTAAATCCATGGGTGGCACCAGCTATTACTTGGGACAGACCTAGATCATGGAGGGCATGAAAGCCTGAGCTGCTCCTGTCAGAGTGGTCTCAGCATTCATTGAAGTCCTGTAGCACAACAAGCTGGGAGGATTCCAACACCACCAAAGAAACCAACACTGCCAGTTCAGGAAGGGAGACAGTTGAGCGGCCTGGCAAATGGGACACCAATAGAATCCCTATTCTGTCCCAGCCTCCCACCTCCAACTGTGCACATGCAAACCCAGTGGACCTGGTGAGGAAAACTGAATTCTGTCAGACCATTGCAATTTCCCCTTCCCACCTTGCAAGCTTCACATGCTGCAGTACAGAGAATCCAGGTGGACAGAACTAGAGAGACTAAGACCCCTACTTTCATCCAGCAACATCTCTGTAAAGCAGGCCAGGTTGGCATATTCATCCAGGATCACATCCCAGATGGTTTTCCATTTACTCACCTGGCATGGAGCAGCAGCATTTTCAGCCCATGCCAAAGTTATGAAAGCTATGTGAAGTAGGAAACAGTTTGGAGCATAACTGTCTCTCCATGACAAATCTACCTCTATCCAGTACTGTACCTCTGGCTGATCCCTGGTCCCTTGTTTGTCCTCCCCTGCTCTCTGTATGAGGCATTGTATCTGCTGGCAGGCCAAGTTGTTAAAGACCAAAGAACCTCCCACAGCCTTTCCAACAGGAGGACTGACCCTCACTCTTACAAGTTTGAAGCTCCATTTAAACTTTAAAGGAGCTGTTCAAGGCTCTCTTGAAGAAAGTCGGACTCCTTTAAAATCTGCAATAAAACTCAGAATGTAGTCACTGCACCACATGAAAGCCACCAGTCATACCTGGTACACAGAGTTTTCACCCTTCCTGCAGTATGAGGATCTGGTGTGTGTGAGGGAGGGAGGGAGGGAGGGAGGGATGGGGGAGAAAGTTATCCAGCCTGTAACACAGAGATCCTCATGTAAGGAACTCCTCATGGAAAGATCCGCAGAGATCCTCATGACAAGACTGCTGGAATGGATATCTCTATTGTAGTCATTGGGAAATAAATGGTGAGCCTTCTCCTCCCTCTCCCTGCTCAAAGATCTTGGTATTACTGGTATCATCACCTTCATCTTCACCTTCATCATCATCTCACTTATTTCCCACCTTTCCCCTGAAACTAGGGCCATTTCTGCACTATACTGTTACAGTGTTTATTATTCCACTTTCAACATCCTATTGAATTTTGGGGTTTGCGTTTAGTGAGGGGCCTTTAGAATTCTCAGCCAGATTGCTCTTTGGCCTCAGTTAACTACAAACTCTAGAATTCCACAGAATGTTGAAAATGGAACAATAACACTATAACAGTGCAGGGTGGAAATGGCCTAGAACTCAAGGCAGATTGCAAGATTAAAATGAAGACAGAAACACACTCACACACATACACAGGCATAAGTAAGAACATGCAAAATGCTATAGAAGTAAAACCATTTAAAATCAATCTACTGTATTTTAAAAGGCAACAGATAAAAATCATTAGAAGAGCACACTATTAAAAGCTTTTGCAATCAGTGCCTAAAAGCCTGCTGGAACAGAAAAGTTTCCACCTTCCAGTGGGAAGACAGCAAAGACAGAGCCATCTTGGACTTCCTATTTAGTTCTTTCCTTCCTGGTAGCAGCAGCTGGGAAAGAGAAAGTGGTATGTATTGTTTGGAAACCAGTGGTGGCTGTGGGGAGGCAGAATGTGGCGAGTCAGGGTACTCAGCTGGGAATATGCTTAAGGCTGGACATCTGTTGCAAAGCAAAAACTCCAGACACCCTAAATCAGTCAATGAATTAACAAACTAGTGGTGGCTATTAGAGGGTGCATTATGGTCTGTGTGTGCGTTTCTTCAGTATTACCACTTAGAAGTAGATTCATTGTCCATCTTTGATAATGTGTCATGTGACTTTCTCGCATTGCGATGTTGCAGCATTTCCACTCTTCTTCAGAGGAATATTATTAACCTTTACCAGAGCTCAACAGATATGCTTTCCTAGGTGAAACCTCAATATTGTCTCAAAACTGTAATGTATTAGGGCTGACAAATTCATTATTAATTATTTCCAACCTCTATGCCTCAACCAATTATTCTGTCTTTCAAGTTGTTTACTTCCTTCTCCATGGGAAAAGAATTGTTTGCCTGAAGTTCTAAAAGTCTTAACGATACTCTCCAGCTCCTTTGTTGCCTGATGAGTCTCTTCTCATTCTTATTTCCTTAGGTGTGGTTTCAGAACAGACGGGCAAAATGGAGGAAACGGGAGCGGTTTGGTCAAATGCAACAGGTTCGCACCCACTTCTCCACAGCCTACGAGTTGCCCTTGCTAACTAGAGCAGAGAACTATGCCCAGGTGAGTGTTTGCCCCAGTGTCCTTGTGCTTCAACTCCTGACAGAGTCTGTACTTTACACCAAGCAAGATACAGTTGAATGACACGAGCAATGCAAGGTTTAATGAATGGATGTTCTGTTGCATTAATTTCCCCTTTTGTAACCATTAGGGAATATAATCTTGAATTTCAGAAACAGGCAGAAGTATATGCAGCCCATCGTCCCAGCAGAGGAGTTTCATCCTATGGAATGAACCTCCTCCCTCTTTTTGACCACAGGGATATGTATACTGGGGTGGAAATCATGAAGCTCTCTAGATGTTGGAGTGCAAGACCCATCAGTATTACCCAGTCTAGATTATGGTAAGGGATACTGGAAGGACATGATTCCCACCATCTGTCATTCTATGTGCATTACTTGGGGGAAAGTCCCACTGAACTGAGTGAGCACTACTTCAGAGTAAGTGTACATATGAACAGAAGGTATGACTTCACCTTTGTTGCCACACAACCAGTAGCCCACCTTGATGAATCATCTGTTAAAGATTTTACTGAATGACTGACAGGTGAAAATGAAGTCTGCCCACAGAATGTACCCTCCTATCCATTCTCTTCTAGAATGGCAGCTGTCATCCTCCTTGAACATCATTCATGGTGTCTGGGACTAACAGGATATAGAACCTAGCCACATCTAGAAGACTATATGTTTTCCATCGCTACTTTAGCTGCCTAAATTGTGTGCGGTTTTCTGGGGAACTCTGGACTTCCTGAAACATTTATCCAGGTTCTTTCCTGAAAAGACTAGTGATGGTAGAGAAGTTTGAATAAAACATGGGAGATTTTTGAAAGACAGCTTTGCCATCAGTCTGAATGTCCTCACAGAACTTGGAAACACAAGTTCTGGCTAGAGCTTTCTAGGAGCAGTAGTTCAAGGTCTCCTTCCCCCTGCAATGTGCTACCAGAGGACAATGATAGAAGTGTTCTAGACAGCAGTGAGCCCAGCACCATTGGCCAGGGAGCTGTGTGAACTAAACATGCATCCTGTGACATTCATTGGCATCCTCAGCAATGCACAAGGTTAATGCACAAGTAAAGGCTACCTTAATGGGACGTTATGCAAACCAGTGCTCTAACCTCTGCTGCACTCATAGTACTTGCCACAGACAAAATGGTTACCTGAAATTTCCAACAGATGTATGGAGGCTTTCAGTATAAATATATGCCTATATCTTTCTCTATGAACAACTTGGGCATAGGGGATGACACAGGGACATATTCTACATCAGTGCTACTCAAAGTGGTGGTCTGTGAACCAGTGAGTTTCTAGTAAACTGCGCAAATGCAGTAATGGTAGCAGTGCCTGGCGTACTGGGGAAAAAATATGCCACATCTGATACCTTGAGAAGCCCTGCTTTATGTGGTCCTCTGGCAAGTGTCACTCATGTGCCAATCCTGATGCAAAGTTCTAAATATGATTCTAAATATGGCAGTCATTCATGTTAATTTTGGCATTATGAGTTTTCTTGGTTTGAGGGTCCAAGCTTTTCTCACTTCCCAGTCTTACAGTCTTGCCTGCCATACTACCTGCCAGGCCTGTGCAATCTGCCAAGGGTAAAAGGTCAGCAGCATAGCCAGAGTAAATGGTGGTGAAGGCTGTGGAATGCAGGCTGTTTGGAGATGTGCCTTTTCCTACTATCCATCTGGATCCTCTCCTGTTGCATTCTTTCGTCTCACATTCCCCCCATCAAACCTCCCTCCTCCTCACCTTTCAAAAGGCCTCCTGCTGCTGCTGCTGTTAAAGAAGGCCATCCATTCTTTTATCTTTGATAGGATCATTTGGGCTTTTGGCTTCTTAGATGATATGTTTGGTGAGTAGGATTTGTCATTGTGAAAAAATTGCTTTTCTCTTTTCCACCATGAGCAAAATAAGGCACAGGAGGGGGGAGGCTTAGAACTACAGTGTGTATTCATATCTAGAACACCCTAAACTGCAACCTCTGGTTTCATCTTTTCAGGGATGATAAAAATTACCTTTTTGGACTACAGTTCCCCAAATCCGGCAGCCAAAGTGAGCAGTAATCTCTAAAAGGAATCTCAGATTATTTCTGAGCTTGGAAATGTCATTTTTTTGGTCTCAGAATCTCCCAGCTAGAATTGCCATTAGGCATGCAGGATAGTGGGTTTTGGGAGTTATGGCCCCAAAAAATAACTTCTGGAAGATACTAGAAACAGAGCTCTTCCCTCTTCCCCAGTCCAATTTATCTAGATTAGAAATATGGGTTACCCTTGACAGGCTGACAATCCTGGGTTAGACAAGCAATGTGCCTGTTTGATTAGAAGGCTGACTTTTCTTGGGGTTCTCACATATTCTTGGAGTTCTCACAATCATGCCTTTCACTGCTGAATCACTGAAAATCATTCTGGTCGAGCTTTTCCAGATTACTACTTATCTACTCTGAAAGGAGCTGCTCAACTTGAGTTGGTGCCTGCCATGCTTATGCTACTGTCCAGGACTGCTTCTGTGACTCTTGTCTTCTCCACATTTCTTGTGCCAGCCTAATCCATCCCCTTCCAAATGTGCCTTGCGTCTCTTGGAAGCCTCCAGAAGCAGCCATTTAAGTGAATAGCCTAGGATCCCTTTACTTTTAAATAGGTAGCTAGATCACTACTTCTTTCCATTAATGTTAAAAAAAATACTTGTTTTCCACAACCAGAAGTTCACTTCCAGACATTTTCATTTATTCATAGTTTTTTGGGGACAGGGGTGAGCATTTTTGCCAGCCCATGCAGCCCCAAAGAGTCTCCTTGGCATGAAAATTGGCCCCTGGACTTGCTGCAGTTGCCTCTACCACATGTTATGGGGAAAACATGGCAGTCTTGTTCTTTGTAATATAAATGTAGACTATTGTCAATCAATATGAACCAATTAACAGTGATTTGAATGTAGGGTTGTTTGTTCCTTTGCTTTCTTTGTTTTGTTTTTTTAACAATTTTTTTAACACAAGATGATTAGCATAAAAGTAAAAGTGAAAAAATACACCAAAAAAAGCTTACATTACTATTTCTCTCCAGATCCTTTATCATCATATACTTATTCAACATATTGTATATCATATTGCTTATATATTTTTGTTACATGTATCTAAATCTCATTCTTATTATACTCATTCTTATTATAATAATTTCTTTCTTAACTCCTCCCTTTTCAACTATATTTAACCTGTTGCTATTACTAAATATGACCTTATTCCTAACCATATTAATACTAACCTTAACCTTAAATGTGAACTCTAATCCTAAATGTGGACCCGTCCCCAGAGCCAATTGTATTTCAACTTGCTCCACGTTCCAAAATTGTAATTCTTCTTGTGGAGGTATGACACTTCCCTCTTTTAATAAAATCTTTTCCACAAATATCTTCCATATTGCTTTAAAATCATCCCCTTTCATTATTCCTTTTCTAACCTTAATTTGACATGTTAATTTATCATTAATCTCAATTTCCACACTTCTTTATACCAATCCTTTATTTGAAAATCTTATTGAACTTTCCATTTTCTTGATATAATTAACCTTGCTGCAGTTAATAAATTTGTAATTAAATCCTTCATTGCCTGGGTACAATTAACTTTATCAAATATAGATAATAATGCTATACCTGGACATATTTGTAAATCAATTCCTGTTATCTCTTTTATCTCTTTAAACACCATTTGCCAAAATTTCTGTACACCTTCCCAATTCTACCACATATGGATATTGTTCCTCTGCTTTCTATCAGTCCAGTAGATGAAACACTGAGCATGTGAAACCTGGCATGGGATGGTCACTTGCGTTCCAAACAGGGCTTCTCTCCCTTTTATCAGTATTGCACTTTCTTCTTGCATTGCGGAGAAATCACCCAAGTTTTAAGAACTGATATTTCTCAAATGGCAGGACCATGGTACTTTCTCATATCTTGAATATAGTAATAGACATAATGACTGACTTGATATTGATGGGCTCAGACTGTCCTAACTGTGGTCACTGTACATCATCATTGCCATCATAATCATGATTATCATTGCAGTTATCAGCATTTTTACTCCACTTCTCAGCCAAAAAGTCTCCCAGAACAGATGGCAGAAGTATAAAAACATGTCATTCCTAGCCCTCAGATTTATAATCTAAAACACTACACAGAAAAGGAAAGGGAGATCAAGAGAAAGAAGGAAAAAAGCAAACACAGGCATCAGTTTTTAAAATACATTGTTGTTGGTATGTGCTGTTAACTAATTTTCTACTTAGAGTGACTCTGTGAATAAAAGATCTCCAAGACATCCTGTTATTAACAGCACTGCTAAGGTCTTGCAAACTCCAGGCCATGACCTTTATTAAGGCAATTCACCTATAGTGCAGTCTGTCTCTTTTCCTGCTGCCTTTTACGTTCCCCAACATTGTCATCTTTTCCAATGAGTCATATGCCCAGGTGGCACAATGGCTAAATGCTGGTACCGCAGCCACAAGATTGTGAGTTCAATCTTGCCGGGCTCCAGATTGACTCAGCCTCCCATCCTTCCACAGATCAGTAAAATGAGTACCCAGCTTGTTAGGGGCGATTAGCCAATACATTGTAAACTGCTTAGAGAGCACTTACCTGATAAGCATTATAGAAATACACTTGAGGACTATATCTCCTAATGATATATCCAAAGTATGGTAGCCCCAGTTGATTCATTCTGGCTTCTAGTGAGAATTCAAATCTGATTTATTTTAGGATCCCTCTATGTGTCTTTGGGTAGCTGAAGATATTTGTAGAATTCTCTTGTAGCCCAATATTTGAAATGTGTTGATTTTTTTTTTCCTGTCAGCTTTCTTCACTGTGTATCTTTCACATCTATATGTAGATGTCACAAATACTATGGCCAGGATGATTCTGATATGTGTTTAGACTTGAGAGTCATATCCAGTTTCTTCATAGCTACCATTCCAAGCCTTAGTCTTCTGATTTCTTGACTACTGACACTATTTGATTAATGACTGAGCTAAGAAATAGAAAATCTTTAATGACGTTGATGTCTTCGTCATTTCATTTTGCATTTCTTGCTTTACATATAATAACAGTTTTTGTTTTATAATCTTGAGCATCTTTTTGGGAGAGTAATGTAAAGATCTGTTGATTACTGCATTGCCTCATGTCTCCTTCCTTTTGCTTTCTTTTGGAATATATGGTGAGCATTTCCAGTCCATGGGACATTGTTTTCTACTCCATATTTTTGGCAGATTTTTGAAAACTTTGAATAGATTCTCTCTCGATAGTCCAAAACAGTTCTTTCTTGGGTGCACACCATAATGTGGCAAGAAGTTTGAGAGTGTCAGAGAAGCTGAAAGAAATACTTTCAACAGGCTAGAGTAAGAGTCCACACTCCTTATAGGGTCACCCAAACTGGAAAGCTCAAAACCAGAATAAGACTCATCCATCCTCTTCAGGAAGGTAATGGCTGCATTAGCAGAAGGGAACTGATGGTTCCAATGGCAAGTGGAAGTGGAGAAGCTCTGGAAGAAAAGCTTCATGGCAGCAACAGGAGTGGAAGGTGCTGCTGTCAGAGATCTCTTAATAGACAATGGCAGTGGCATCTTAGTTAACTCTTGTTAGTACTATGCAGTAGAAGGCACTGGTACAGCTCTTCTGAATGCTTTATTCCTTGAAAACCTTATGAGGAGACAGTCTTACAGTTCTGATATGACCAGTTGGGATGGAAGCAGTTCAGGTTGCGTAATGGAATAACTATTGCTAAGTACAGTTAAGTGACAGTTAAGAGAGAGCCAAGGACACCTGGTCATGAAGCAGAGCCCATTGTTAAATGTCAGCTAAATTTGGCACCTGTCATTGCTTGATGGCTCTTATTCCAAAATCTGCAGCCTTGGTGGACCCATAAATACACACCTGTTGGTTTCAATGTGACTATAGCATACTCTGTACTTCAGAAATTTTGATTTGGCAGGTCCTTGATTTCCTTGTCATTAAAACCATGAACCTCTAAGTGCTTTTGCACATTACACTTAAAAGAGCTTATGAATCTCTTGTACACTCAAATAACAGTTGTGAATATTATTAATGCAAGATACAAAATCAAGAACCAAATTTGAATCAAATATACATTCTGACTGCTTAAGGTTTTTGCATTCAGGTGAAAGATGCAAGAAATGCAAACAACAAACTCTTGTAGATTAAAATACCTGGCTTACTCTGATAGCGGCTGCTGATGACAAGGATGAAAGGCATTGGGCCATGAAGCAAGTGTGAAGATTTTCATGGAGTAGTTTTAAAGAAACAAAAAGCTAGAAAGAAAAAGAACATAAATGGCCATGAACACAAAGATAGGCCTTGGTCCTAATCTAATTGCTAGTCCCAACTGGAGTGGAGTCATTGAATCAGTTGCTGAATGGTGAGCTGACACATATGTACACCCCATTAATTCCATGGGTTTACCCTACTTAAGGGTTTAGCAGTTGGATTTAGGCTAGGGTGAAAATTGTATGACTCTTTAAATGTAGTTGAACACTAGCTCTCCTGCCTAGGGCTGTTGGGAGTTGCAGTCCAACCACATCTGGAGGGATGTACAATTTCTACATCTGGGCCCTTTCATGCTAACACAATTATGACATTTTGATTCCACTTCAACAGCCAAGGCAACACCCTGTGGAATCCTAGGATTTGTAGTTTGGTGAGGCACTAGAGTTTTCTGCCTGAGAATTCTAAATGTCCCTCCCTCAATTGCAAATCCCAGGATTCCACAGGATGGAACTATGGCAGTTTAAGTGGAATCACAGAGCTATAGCTGTGTAATGTGAAAGAGCCCCATTGATTTAGGCCAACACATATACAAAAAATATTTGATTACCAGGGTGAGTTGATCTGCCCTCCATCTGCTCAGTATGTACACTTTGCTTAGTGCTCCCAGGACAAGCCAAAGTGACCTAACTGGTGTCTTCCCATTCTTCCGTCTCCCCCACCCTAATCTCAGATCCAGAATCCATCCTGGATTGGCAACAATGGTGCTGCCTCCCCTGTGCCTGCCTGTGTAGTGCCCTGTGACTCAGTGCCTGCCTGCATGTCTCCTCATGCTCATCCTCACACAACCGGAGGAGTCTCGGAATTCCTGAGCGTCTCAGGTCCTGCCACCCATGTGGGGCAGACTCACATGGGCAGCCTCTTTGGTGGCGCAGGCATCAGCCCTGGCATCAACGGGTACGAGCTGAATGGTGAGCCCGACCGCAAGTCCTCCAGCATTGCGGCCCTGCGGATGAAAGCCAAGGAGCACAGCGCTGCCATCTCATGGGCGACATGACAGGGCTGCAGCCGGTGCCCTCAAGACACTTGACAGAGCAAATTGGGATGGTCCAACCGATCCATCCACTCTTGGACTTGAGGCAGCCAGTGCTCCTCCTCAGAGATCTGAATGCAGCACTTTTAGCTACCTTGGGTGTAACCGCATTGAGAATATTACCATATTTGGAGTGTTTTAACCATAGGGGGACTTCTTTTGTTCCCTACACAAGAACAGACACATGGAAGGAAATAGCACCAGACAAATTTGTGTTTTTTGTTCACATGGCATGTTTCCCTTATAGTGACATTCTCCCAATTGCATACCAGGGATGCTTCCAGATAAGGTCTGTATCATGCAATCACCCTAAAAATTAATGGAATTAATGCAAACAGTCCAGAAGATGTTATCTTCCATTTGTAACACTCTAGTATTTTCCCATAGCTTCTCCCATCTATTTTGCTTACCACAGAAAAGGAGAGAAAGACAATATAGCCATCTAAGAACCCAGGGATCCTAGAACTGTTATGAAGGTGGGAATCCCCTCAACATTTACAGGCAGATTGTTATTTGCAGGGGAATGGCAAATTGCTTTTTCCATCTGTTATCAATAAAACATCCTTATATATGAAAACTCTTATAAGCACAATAGGTACATAGAGGTGCCCTCCATGCATAGAATGTAGGCTACTCCAAAATAAGAGTACATAGAATAGATTGCAGGCAGCCTTATTATTCCTGGGAGGGCTCAATGACAATTGCTGCCTAACTATTTCTTAGAGCTTGTTCATTGGTATACTTCTGATTGATGGTGCCTGAGGAGAGTCAACTAAACAGGAGACTTGGTGGTCCAATATTTCCAGATTATTTAAGATGGAGGAGGAATCAACCTCCCTTGCCTTGTCTTAGGGGACTCTAGCCCCACTGTCACCCCATTCCAGTGTCCTGCAACACCCAAAATAGTCCTTTGATTGTGTAATACCAAGAGCTGATTATGTGGACATGCCTCCAAATTTCTGTCTCTAAAAATGATAATTTTCATATCACAAGTTCTGGTTGATTGGTTCCCATGTCAATTATTTCCATTCCCATGTAGTCTAATGACACAGATATGTTTGTGATGCCCAGCAACAGCAGAATATGGTTGCTATCATGGTAGTTGGCTAGTACCAGAGTGGATCAGTGTGTACGTTGTATGTAAGGTATGCTAACTCAGCACACAAGATACCAGGCAACTGTGCAGTAGAAACAGCCAGCTACAACCTAGAGTTAGCCTCACGTTTTAATGTCCCACAGAATTGAGTGAAAGATATAGCAGCTGATTCATCTTTCATTTCTCTCCTTTCCTGAAATCTATCCTCCTCCAGCCTGCTGTAATAAACAGGACTCCAGGGGTGCCCACATGACAATCAAGGCTTGAACACATGGTAAAAGAAACAGACTGTGTCATTTCCTGAGTCAGTAGAGATTACAAAGGTAAAGGAGAATGTCCATGTTGCAGGTTGACAGTCCTGCTTTTTTCATCCAGTTGACAAAACAAAGACTAGCAGGATGGCACAATCCAAAGTAGCAAATTTTGTGGAATCTCTTGTTCCTTCTTACCAGTTTCTTGCTACAGCTCTCCTTGCTGCCACAGCACACACTGGCCAAGACGCTATACACTTTTGGCACAGAGTAAATATACTCCAATGTAGTTAATGCTTGATTCCAATGCTAGTTAATGCTTGATTTTGCAATGGGTACTACAGCCCTGAGCTCACCCATTATGGAGTAGCCATTTAGCTCCCAGCCAAGTCTAAATTCAGGAAGAGGGTTCCATATGCATTTGTGGAATGACTGACTGTGTTAAATTTAGGCCTATACTTAGGCAATCTCTGAGAAAGCTCAATCACATATGCAACTATTTTTACACTAGGACAGTTCCCCAGCAACAGAACAGCCACTGAGTTAGTGTTGTATTATTAAATCAGCTGTAGGAGATTCTGCAGTCCATTATATGCAGCTTAACAAGTTTGAATAAAGAACAAAGCTGAGAGAAAGCCATGGGCAATAAAAGAGGACGGCATTGTCCCATTTTCTTGTACACATCGTATACTTAGCTCTAAAAAGGCCAAAGCACACAATATCTTTCTGTATTATTATCTCATGCAAAGCTTCTGGCTAGTAAGAGAAGACCTCTGCCATTTCCAGAACAAAATATCTTTAAATAAATAAAGTAGAGGTATACCACCACTGCCAGCAACCCAGCTCAAAACACACTGGTGTCTCCTTCAAACTGTTCATTCTGGAAACACAGGTTCCTCCCAAATGAATGGAGGCTGCCAGAGTTCTTTCCTGGAGGGGGAAAAAAAAACCAAGCTGGGGCTAGATGGATATTCCTTTGCTTTCAGCGCAGAGCTTTTAGAAGACACACACCAGCTACTTGTCATTCCCATTCAACAAGATGATGGCAATTTCCTAGCTGCTCATGCTGCCTTCTTTATAGATGGATCAAAAGGGGATTTGGTGCAAGCATGTCCAACTTGGACAACTTATAACAATGTTTGGGTTTTGTAGCTTTTCTTAAGCACAGATCCAGATCCAGCAGAGGAGAGATTGAGAGCACTTTGACCTACCCATCTGTTTTTTAAGAAGTGTTTACTGGATTGGCAACTACTAGTCTCCTTCTATCTATGAACAGCTGCTTTGTAAGTCACATAGATTTCACATCGAATTCACATAGACATAGGTCACAGCAAGAGCGAAACTGGACCCAGTCATGTCTGGAGGTTGAGGGAGCTGCAAGTGGGAGTTCCTACTACAGATGCAAGCATAACCTGCTGTCTATTTCACATGTGGCTAAAGACATTTACACTTCAGCAATATGGAAAGGGAAAGATGCAGCAGGGAAGGCAAACAGAGGGACAAACTTGCAGCAAGGTTTCTGCCGTTCAGTGAACCTGAATCCCCAGGGGGGAAAACTCAGCAGAGGAACTGAATGGAAAAGCTAAAAGAAGGGAAAATGGGAAGCTTCCTATTTTCTGAGACAGAGGCAGAAGAAGAAGGGGAGGGACATATACTCCCCCCCTCCATGCCTATTTCCAGTGTCATATCCTTAGGAGCACCTGTGCTTCTGATCAGCTCACATTTAACATTGTGCTAACAAGTGGGCCTGTGATACATTGAACAGAAAGGCCAATAGACCTTTTCCTGTGGGGCTGAACATATGATTCCTGTTGCTTGCTTGTACCATGAAGCCCATGCACTATTTATGCATGCCTGTGACAATTGCACAACCCTATTTTACAACAGTCCTTGCCACAATGGACAATGCTAGCTGCGGAGCATAATAGTTTTCCTACCACCATAATAAAAGTTAAGCACCTTTTAAGCACCACTGCTTTCTGTGGAAGTGCTCAGCTCAGCATTGAACAGTTTTGTTTGGCTCAAGTTGTAATATAAGTCAAAGTCAGGGGAAATGCAGCACCTGACTGATAAAAGTGCTACCTTCAGAGAAGACACCTGAGTTTCCCCACAATGAATGTGTAACAGTCTTGCATCTGTTGTTCTCTCTATGTTAATTCTTGGGGGAAAAGGTTGTTGCTCGCTCACCCGCCTATCCCTTTTAAGTTACAAAATCAAAGTCTAACCTTCTCTTCTCAGGCAGTGAAATCCTAACACCCATGAATGGACATTGCTGAGGTGTAAAATAAAAATGAAAGGGTTACCTTGGAGCGTGATAGCTAGAATTTCATACAAGAAATAAAATGTGTGTGTGTGTGTGTGTGTGTGTGTGTCAGTGCATAAGTAATATTATCCATGCCTAACCATGTTTTTGTGTTCCTAAGCGTGCATATTTAGAAGAATACATTTTGTGTGTACTGACCATGAAAGTATGTTTACTGTATAAGCAGCTAAGTTTGCCATCTCTTGGGCTGAGGAGGGGATTATTAATGCCAGCCAAGTATCAGCACTGTCCATACATTCTGTCCAATGTGCTTTCCTCATTTACTTAGAAGGCACTGATTAGTGTTTACTTTTTTTCATGCTTCCTTCTCAGCTCTCAATGCCAAACTGGTAACCCCTTAAGCCAGTGGTTCTCAACCTGTGGGTCCCCAGATGTTCTGGACTTCAGCTCCCAGAAGCCCTGAGCATTGACCATAGTGGCTGGGGCTTCTGGGAGCTGAAGTCCAGAAACATCTGGGGACCCACAGGTTGAGAACCACTGCCTTAAGCTATCACGTGCTTGCACCCTGAATTTTTAGAAGTACATTGCTGTATGACTAAAACAGACAGTATGATTTTGCTTTAGAATATCTAAACAGCAGTGCAAATTGGCTACACTGTACATGCAGTTGTGTACAGTGGGGATTTCCTGGCGGCGGGGGGATGTTTGAAAAAGCAAAGTGCAAAAACGTATTCAAAGTGGATTCTGCAGAAGATTAGACTCTGCCAATGTCTGTTTGTCATACTCTAAGGTTGGTTCCAAAACAACATTGTGTTTCAATGGGTCAGTGTCTGTTTACATCTATGAACAACAATATACTTCAGAAGAGGTTTCAGGACGGTTGTGGTAGTATTCTGTCCCATGTACTGAGCCTATTAATAGCACAAAGGAATTATGTATAAGGTTCTTTGAAGAGCAAACTCATCCCAGAGATAGAATTGGATGGACATTGTGTCCCAAAGAAGAGCTGATGATGGTTTTGACAAAAAGCAACAGCTCTCTGTTGAGCCTTCCTCCCTATTTTCCCTAACAGGCAGGCTGGCATATAAATTAGGCTGCCTTCCCTTCACATCACTGGCTGACACTGCAGGAGGGAGACATGATGTTGGTAAGATTGCTATAGGAAGAGGATGGAAAATTCAAAACAGGTGTGCCATGCTACTAGAAGCCAGGTGTCAAACAAAGGCAAAAGCCTTATCTGAAGGTGGCAGAACATGAAAGCTCTACTCTCACACTTATGTGGAGATCCAGACACCAGAAGGGTTAGGGTAAAGGTGGCCAGCTAGGGAGAGGGAGGGCAAAGATGGTTTAAAAGAATTTTCCTGATGCACCACTGTGGGAAATGAGCAGCCACTCAAGTCAGGCAGAGCTGCACCTGGGTACCATCTGGCAGTCATGGTGCGGGCTGGCAAAACTGTTGCATATGGAAGTACTGGTAATTGTGCATGTAAAAGCCCCTAGTTTGCTATCATAAAGGCAGAAGAGAATTTAGACCACAGTTTATGTTCTGTCATAATTTCTACCACATAAATAAATGAAATAGTTTGAATGCATCCTGAAGAAGAGATCTCCAGTGATACAGCTCAGCATATTAACTGGTCCTCTCTTGACATTGCATAGCATTGGTGCTGTTTTAGTGTGCCTAATAAAGATATTAACATGGTATGGGTTTGGACTTTCTCTTACAAGCATCATGGCCAGCCCTGCTTTTACACTGAATACAAATAGCATATTTCACATTCTCCTTCAATAACATTCATTTCTGACCAGAATAATACAGAATGGGCTAGATGCCCATTTCCCCATTTCTGGGGGCACAATGTTCCTCTACCTTTTCAGGGTGGTGCTGGGATGGCTGTTCCGTGCCTCAGAGTGCACCAGGATTTCACAGTATGTTGTAAAACATTTTGAAAACAAACAACAGTGAAAAAAGGTAGTTTCCTGGAAATGGTTTGAAAAAATAATCAAGCAGACCCAGCCGCTCTGGGCTCTGTTTATTTTGCTGCTTTGACTGACACAGCAAAAAAGCAAACATTCAGAATTAAAAAACTGAGCCCAAACAGGAACCAGGGCAAAGTTAAGCTGAGCAGATGAAAGCTTTTTTGACTGCTTTCAACTTCATGGATGGTATTGTGGGGAAAACAACGTCTGACCCTTTCCCCCTGTACTGACCCTTAACAGCAAATTTGAGGTAATGTATTACCCAGCCCTCCTTCCATAGATAGTGCTAGGACTTTTATACTACTGATGTTGAAGGACAGTTTTCAATGTGTAATAATATATCCGTTTTTGGGTGTGCAGTGTTTGAGAGCAAGAGTGGGAGAAAGATTGCAAGAAAACAAACCTCAGTCAATATTATTGTTGTAAAATATTATAACCTTGTATAAATGCAATGTTTTCCCTTTAGCTTTATGGCCTGGGGCAGAATATATTAAAATATGCGTTCAAAAATGTTGAAAAACAAAACAATGGAGTGGTGTGGGGGGGAATGCATAAAAATGGCTGTGTGAGGTTGTGCCATACAATTTTACTGCCTATACAGATATGTATTGCAAATTCATTACATTGTAATATTAAAAAAAAAGAACAAACCGCTTTGCATCTCGTTTTTCATTTATTTATTTATTTTTTGTCATTGTGCTGGAAATAAAGTATTTCATTCATCTTTTCCCATGGAGGTGAAATTTCTTAATGCTGCAAACAAAAATTAAACACAGGGAAAGTTGCTGGAAAAGAAGCAATAAACCGATAATGCTCCCAGAGCACAAGCAAAGGAGAACCAAATAAATATTAATATTATTGTTCTTTCTTGCAATAAACTGTCTCTTCTCTCAACTGAAATCTGTCTTATTTTGTTCCTGACTCATGACAGATGAAATGTGATCGCAGGGGGGCCTCCAAAATCTCACGTTAATTGAAGTTGGCAAAAAATACTAACAGTGCCCTTTTGAACTGCTGACACAGAGCAGAATGGATTAAACAAGGCTAGATTAACAACAGGTGGCAGCTTGCAGGCCTGCTGCCTCTAAAGAGCCTCAGCAACCAAGAAACAGTGGAGAGAGCATCCTGCAGGCAAAGTGGGAGCCAGCCAATGGGTTGCTGAGACAGGCTGCTGGCAGACCTGATCACAGAAAAGACCCCTTCCGAAACAGGGGGAAGCCACGAAATTAGAGGAAGACTGTGAGAGGGCACTGGAGTTCACTGGTTGGTATTACTAGACTGGGTTTGGGATCTCCAGGAAACTTTGAGGAGACACAAGTGTGTGATCGGAGCACAAAAGTAATCTGGGTTTCTGCTTGCTGGCTGGCTGCTTGAAAAATTACATGAATAACCAATGTTGACATTTGTTTTCTTTTAGGTTTCCTTGATGAAGTCATCATAGCTCCAATCTAAGCTGTGTACAAATAGTTGTGCCTGACAAGAATCTATACTGCAAATGGGACAGTTCAGCCAGCCACATGTACAGTATAAATTCTGATAAATACAGATTTCCTTTGCTGGATTGAAGTATGCACTCATATCACTCAAGAATTGAAAATAACAGCTAGGTGGCAATTTCATTGTCCAGAAGGAGGAAGAGGCAACAAGGAGATCAATTGTTTTAGATTTAATTCTGGTCAACAGAGATTAAATGGTCAACAGGATGGCAGTAGTGGGATTCCTGGGTGCCAGTGACCATGTCCTCTTTTGTCATATAGAGAAAATAGGACCCCAAATGTAATCAGACTCTGGACTTAGAGAAAGATGATTTGAATGATCTTAGACAAATATTGAGTGATATCTTACGGTCAGAAATGCTCAAAAAGACAGGAATTCATGCTGCATGGTAGTTTCTTAAAGGTAAGGTCCTGAAGGCACAGTTGCAAACAATTCCAATGAGGGAGAGATGTGGGAGGTGTCTAAAGAAACCAGGATAGATGTACACAAAACTTACAGATGAGCTGAGATTCAAAAGAGACATGTACAAGAAATGGAGGAAGGGGGAAATCATCAAAGAAAAATACAAAAGAATAGCCAATATCTTTAGGGGGAAAGTCAGAAAAGCAAAAGGTCAAATTGAGCTTAGGTTTAATCTAGACAGGCTAAAAATAATAAAAAGGGGAAGTGGTGATGATGGTGGTTTTGTTTGGAACAAGAGGAAGAACAACGAAACAGTAAGACCACAGCATAAATAAGATGGCAAAGTGCTAACAAGACAAGACAGAATGCAGAATCGTTCAACGCCATCCTTACCTCAGTCTTCTCTCAAAAGGGAAAGTGTGCTCTAACTGGTGAAAATAGAAAAAATTCTCCAGTAAAAGAGGACTGCAGCCCAAAATGAGTAAAGGGGTTATAAAGGAATCCTTAGCTTCTCTAAATGAATCGAAGTCACAAAGACTGGAGTAAATGTGTGCAAGAATACTAAAGAAACCTACAGATGTAATTTAAGAGATAGCATGGATCACTTCTGAAAACTCTTGGAGAACAGGAGAGGTCCAAGAAGATTGGAAGAGAGCAAATATTGTCTCCATATTCAAAATGGGGGGGGCCTGAACAACTATCAGCCAGTCAGTTTGATGGTGACTCCAGGAAAGATTCTAAAACAGATCCTTAAGGAGCTAGTCTGTGCACCCTTAGGGAAAAAAAATGCTGTAATTTCTAAGAATGAAAATGGAATTCTCAAAAACAAGTCAGGCCAAGCTAATCATCTCTCTCTCTCTCTCTCTCTCTCTCTTTTTGTATCGATTTTATAGAGTTACAAGTTCTTTGTTAGATCAGGAAGATCTGGTGGATGTAGCATGTCTTGATTTCAGTAAGGTTTAGGACAAGGTTCCCCCATCATATATTAGATACATTGCTTCCATTAGGTGGATTTGTAATTGGTTGATAAATTGGAGTGCTGACCAATGCTTTATCTTCATCCTGGAAAGAAGTCACTAGTGGGGTGCCTAAAGTTTCTGTCTAAGGCTTAGTATTAGTTCAACATCTTTATAAATGACTTTGATGAGGGAATAAAAGGCATGCTTATCCAATTTGCAGCTGACACCAGATCTGAGGGAAGGGCAAAATTACTGTTCCTATGGAGGCTTTAAAAAAACTACTGCAGAAGCACAATAGCTACAAAAATTACCCTGGGTGGGTCACAGGCAGTCCACTCCAGTGCTAGGCACTTATTTCAAAGCCAAAGAAAAAGGTGTTTGACAAATCAGTCCAGAAAATCCAATATACCCTTTCCCATAGTCTTTATAGTTATATTGGAATGTCAGTGGTGGTGGTGCTGAGAGGGCCTGGAATCATTCCAGATTTTAATATAATACATTAATCAGTTTTAATGAGAGGCTGAATCATGTTGCATCATCCTGCAAGCTAGAGAAGAGGATGAGCGGCAGCTTAAAAATATAGAAAACCACTCATTAAAATCCAAAAGAGCAGCTAAAATAGATATTTAGTCACTCAAAAGACACACACACACACACAGACACCGCTTCCCCACATCCTGGCCAGTGAAATAGTTAGTCCATGCCCTCAAACTGCCCCCATTTGACAGATGACAGTCCCAGTTAATCTTCTGCCATTCCACTTTTTCAGATGGTTTTAAAATGTACCAGTTTCTCTCTGTGTCTCCCACTTTCCCGCTTTGTTTCTAGCTTATTTCAGTTGCTGCAAACTGAATTCAAAGCACAATAGCAGTTGGCACTCTATTAGCCAGGGGCAGAGGAGAGGAGAGAGGTGGAATCTTGCCCTCCCAGTAGGCTCAGGCAAAACCAAACTGCTGCAACCTCTCTTCCTCATTAATAACTTTTGACATCCTGACAACACTTTGCTACTGCTTGACCTCACACTTCTTCGCCTGTGAAATGCTGGAGTGTATGCTTGTGCAGTGCTTTCTGTATCAGGCCCTGCATGCCACCAACAGTCTAAAGACAACCCATGTTAAACCAATGTTAAATTACGTATTTCGTCCATCTTTGGCCAGTAACAGCTTTTCTGGTGAATGGTGGTTCCAAGGTCTTGTATTGGGGTCTTTCCCAGTTCTGCCACCTGTCCTCCTTTGGTTGGAGAAGCAGTGAATTGAATCTAGGGCCGTCTGCTTACTGAGTCTGTGTTCTTCCAGCCTTCTATATTCCATCCTTCTCTAAAAAGAGAGGAAATTATATAACTACAGAGCAGCCAATACAAGTGGGTCTCTAAATGCTTTTCACTGTATTAGCAATGTGATACTAAAGGATGGTAGAATTAAGTGAGCATTCTTGATTCATCTTGGAGATCACAAGTACCAAGGAGAAGGCATCTGTCTCTGCAGCATTTTGGGCCCAGACTTTTTAGGCTTTTACAGTTCAAGCTCAGCTTCAAAGGAAGCAAACATCTGGCATTTGGAGTGGGTAGCCCCTGAATTTACTCAGGATCACATAACAGATTTTCTGAAACACATGCTCATCACCTTCTGCCCTCATGATAGTCGGCTGAGGTTACTAAACTGTATAAGCTTTATCAGTGGTATAACAAGCTGCTGTGCTTTCAATATACTGCCCAGCCTAGGGGTTTTGGAAAGAATCCATTCCACTTAACCTGGCTGTCTCTCCAGTTTCCTGAAAGCCTAAAGAAGTTAGTACCCTGGGTTTTGTATAATATGCCTCTGAGCAATTGTTAGACAAATTTTACTGCTTTTGCTACTGACACAATTTTAAAAAGCCCTTCAAATCTGACAGGTAACTAATGAACGAGGGCCCACTCAGCATACATGGCACCAGAGTGTACACGCTGAGGGAGGAAGAGGTAGAGAAAGGTCTGGTGACCAGTCCCATAGCAAAACTCTATGTATGATAGCTGTCTCTCCAGCCAGTAACACATTCAACCTTGTGTAGAGGATCTCTGTGTACATATCTTCTTATATGTGTAAAGTCCCTGCTTGGGGAAGCGTGGCCCTGAATTGCCACAGTTAGTCCACATGGAGAGCTTGGAAAAGTTACGTTTTTGGACTATATGGCACCAGCCAGGCTGACTGGTGGATATTGGGAACTGAAATCCGAAAAGTGAGAGTTTTACGTTTTTCCTGCATGTCTCCACATGCCCCCTCAAGCATTCAGGGAACATATGGGGAGAGGTTATCTGAAGCCTCCTGTGATTCCAGAAGGTGACATGGTGGGTGTGGGAATCAACAAATAGTTGTACAAAATAAAAAGGAAACCCCAGAGGCTTCTGAGTTATTAGTTCACCTCCTGCAGGAGCTGGCCAGGCTGAGACACTGAGTACAGAGTGCAAACACTTCACAAACAGATGTCGACTTTTTCTGTTGAAGAATGAGCATTGTTTAATGGCCTGAACCTATTTAGGTGTGAAACTTCATCTTGGCAAAATAATGTTTAATACACTACTAGCTCAATTTTTTTGTTATGTTTAAAAAAATGTTTTCCTTTTCAAAGATGAGTAGGCTAATCTTTTAATAATACAGACCAATCGTAGCTGCTACACATATGAGAATGTGGCAGAGGCATCTCTTTATGGCCATATGGAGACCATGTGTCAAGGTGTTGCATTTAATCCAGGACAAATAAGAGTTTGTTGGTTTGTATCCTCCACTTTCCACTTACAGCTAGGCACATATCTATAAACTGAAAGCTACTGATGAGACAGACAGATGCATATCCTTGGCCTTTTTGTGCCCTCATAGGCTCTGTATTTCTAAAGATATTATTTAGAAGCAACATGGGTGTTTTAAAAGGATAGGTGTTGCTTTCTACATACCTGGGCCCTTCTCCACAGATGCACTGCCTCAAAGCAAAAGACGTTGTGTGAAAAAAGTTACCATAAACAAAGGTAGCAAAAGAAAGAGGACTATCTATAAACAGACAATCTCTTTCATATCTTCAGACAGATATTAATAAATAAATGTAAACACACACATATATTATAATGGCTAGATACTGGGTATTCTTCTAACTGCTTTCTATATTGTATTGCATCTTCAAGTCATTTCTGAATATTGGGAACCTTAAGGTGAGCCTGAGAGCCAGTGTAGTGTGATTTGAGAGCTGAACTACAACTATGAGGACCAGGGTTACATCCCCATTTGCCCATAGAAACCCACTGGGTGACCTTAGGCAAATCCTACTCTCTCAGCCTCAGAGGAAGGCAACAAATTTTTACCAAGAATCTTCCAACAAAACTTGCCAAGGAACCCCCGTGATAGGTTTGGTGTCATCATAAGTTGGAAATGATTTGAAGGCACACAACAAGATGAACCTATCACAGTGTTTTTATTCAAAAGGAATTTGCCATTACCTTCTTCTGAGGCTGAGAGAACATGATTTTTCCAAGGTCACTCTGTGTTTTCAGGGCCAAGAGGATTTAAACTCAGGTCTCTAACAGTCCTAATCCA
The DNA here is from genome assembly GCA_948472985.1 of Iguana delicatissima. Lineage (NCBI taxonomy): Eukaryota > Metazoa > Chordata > Lepidosauria > Squamata > Iguanidae > Iguana > Iguana delicatissima. The sequence continues at coordinate 272,832 of CAOKZL010000187.1, read as the reverse complement.
ACACTCAAACTTCCATACCACTCTGGCTCTTGCTTTCTACACAACAATTAAAATAGTAATTCAGAATTTTACATAAATAAAAGAAAAGATCTTTGGCTTTATACCTTTAGAAGTCACAGAAGTATGTGCACATCAACACTCATAAGCTGCTGTTACCTCTTCCTCCTCCTCATTGCTTACAGAATTTTCCTGTTTGTTTCCATTCTGCTAATTTGCACTCAAAGATGCAGTTTCAGATGTAGTTCTAAATAGCAAAGGCTTTTTGAAAAGGTCTTGATGATGTGGTCTCTTTTTAAAATACATATCCAACTATTGACATATGAAACTGTTAAACTACTGCATTTACAAAAGTGACATAAGATGCAATATTTCTTGAATGCAAATGGTAACCAGAAACTAGTTATGAACCCTTTCAGTTACATAGATTCTGCTTTAACTGCCACGGCTGCATCCAATGGAATCCTGAGCTTTGTAGTAAGGTGAGGCACTAGAGCTCTCTGGCCGAGAACTGGTGTTGTAACTGAGCAAAATGAACTGGGTGGATGTGCATTTCAAGTGTAAATACACAAAAGGATGCCTGATTATCCTGGTACAGCAGTATTTCAGGGTCTGTCCCTCAAGCAGAAAATAATTCCGGTTTGTTAATCAAACGCACAGGTTTTGCAGAACCTCCTATCATCTGGCTTCCTCCTCAAACATACATCCAAAAACATTCCTTATGCTTTTGTTTGTTACTAAAGTGGCATTAAGATCCTACAGGGTTTCATTCAAACATTAGTAACAGCCGCTGTCATAGCTCTAATGTATCAACTACTACAGATTTACCTAACTACCAAAATCTAGAGAAGCTTCTTACAGAGGTTAGGCAAGGAATGAGTTAAGAATTTTCTTCCTTCCCCAAGTAAACTGACAATCAAGGCAAAGGAGGATAAAGTCAAGGACATTTGGAGAGGAATTACTGGAACCAACTCCGGAAAATGAAGCTGGCAAACAGGGGGCCTCTCTCCATTCAGCATCCCTCCTCAGCAATTCTGCTGGAATTTCTGCTGGGAATACCTATCAGGGCTGTGCTGCGTTTCCTCCAGTGGATTATGCCTCAGCCACCACCATCACTGCTCCATTTCAACTAATTGTCTCAGATGTTGCCATTCGTTATCCCCTTAATGAGAAACACAACTTTCCTTCACAGCCACCGCCACAAGAACCTGGCAGGCAGTGGAGCCCTGAAGATCAGCAGATGCAGGACTGTAAAACAGTGGTTTGTTCTCAACTGAAATTACACAGAAAGGGCAAGTGATTCCAAACAGCTTCAAACCTGACGGAGGCTGAGAGCAAGCAACATTCACACCAGTAATAAATATTGACAGGCTGGTGGCTTTGGTGCTGGGTTACCTAGTGCTCCAGGCAAACAGTGTTTGCCATGAAGGACAGCCATCTTGGTTCAGATGTTTTCCTGTGAGTTTGGTAGCACTCAAGTCTCTCATGGATTTAGTTCCATCCTCAGTAGAACATTACTGGCCTACTACCTGTTTCAAGTGTGATTCAGAACAACTGAGATGAACACCCAAAGTATGTGTAGCCATAAATCTCAGCTTGCAAGAAAACTGAACCGCCTCAACATGAAACCCACAAATGTGCCTTTGGAAACATTCCCCCGTAAGTTCCAAGCCATGCAAGGGAAGCCAACACATTTGCAGGATCCGTACAGACTATTCAGTTTTCACACAGACTGTAAAATGATTTAGGTTTTTATGCACACATTGGTTTGTGGGTTTATGCATATATTTTGGGTATTTGTTGCGGTACTTTGGTTTAATCTTACACAATTTAATCTGGAACATGGCTGGAAGGGGAAGAGGTAAGCATAGTCACCCAACATGATATGTTCAACAGCATAATTGCATTTCCCCTCCCACTCATGCAGCTCTACTTAATTAATATAACAAAAATATGGAGACACAGCTACACAAAGTAAGTATAACATGCTGCTTGAAACTCATCTTAATGTTATGTGGTGAGAAGATTGTGTTGCCCTGAGGTATTATTACTGGGTGAATATAGATTAAGAAAATGGAGTGGTGGTGAATTTTTCCTGCACTTCCAGTTGTCAGACGTACTGTTTGTATGCCCAAACAGGATGGAAAAAGTTCTGAAGTCTGAGTCACTGTGGAGTGCCTTCTTGCTCACCCACAAGCCATTTTATATATTTTATCTTTTCCAAAATTTCCAATTTAAACATGAGATACAGCAGTCCCCCTCCTAAATATATTGCCAGAAAAAGAATTAAAAATAAAAATAAAAATCAAGCAATGCCTTCAGCATCATTGTGGCCGCAAGGAGTACATGTGAAATTTCCTCCTCCACCGTTTTCAGGACCAGAAGAGTCCTATTTAAAAACACCCCACCCCAACCCAGGGCATACAAATGTCCAGGATGGTCAGAAAACATAGTGAAGTTGCTCCTCAGTGGCATAGGCATGGGGGGCAAGGGGGGCGATGCACCCTTGGCAGTATTTGGGGGGGCACCACCGCTTGCTGGCCCCCCCATGCTGTCACCCCCCCCCATGCTGTCACGTTGCCCATCTGCACCATCACCTCTCCTCGTGTGCCATAGCCCCATCTCCACACCTCCACCTCCACCCTGCTTGAGCCAAGCTACACCACTGTTGCCCCCTACGGCCCCTAGTGTGCAGAGTGAGCTTTTTGATGTTAATAATCAAAAAGGGGATTAGATAAATCAAAATTACCATCATTTCAGGCCCCTGCAGTTGCCCACTCTTGGCATACACCAACTATGAGAATCTTTCAAACAAGCTTTTTTTTTACTAGTGGTAAGGCAACTACACTTACTGTGTATCACTGTGTTTATCACTTTTTGAAACTGGGTGCTAATTCATATTTCTGCAAGTCCAACAATTGCAACTTAATCAATTTTTTTAATGTTTATACTTCTATTTAAGCTTTTATAGTTTCAATAAAGACTTATTGAGAGGAAGATGAGAAATAAATGAGATGATGATTGATGATGATGACACCCAGTATCTGGGGAAACATGTCAAGATATTTCTGCATTCACATGTTGAACTTGTTACAGTGATCAGTGTACTAATATACAACTAGCACTGAAAAAAGAATAACAGAAAACATCTTTGATCTTTCCCTAAATGACAGTGGGATTCACTAGAACAAAAATTAGCTCTTTTTGATAAGAGCCCTCAACTGCATTCTTCTTTACTATGTGTATCACGAGTTAAGGTTATATGTTCTCATATTTGCATCCAGTAGTATCTTTGCAAAATCTAGAAGAAACTTGTTGTTGTGTGCCTTCATTTCTGGCTTATGGTGACTCTAATGTGAACCTATCACAGGTTTTCTCCACAGAATTTATTCAGAAGGGGGTTGCCTTTGCCGCCTTCTGAGGCTGACTCTGACTTGTCCAGGGTCACTCGGTGGGTTTCCATGGCTGGGCAGGAATTCAAAACCTGGTTTCCCAGTGTCCTAGTCTAACACTTAAAATCACTACGCCACACTGGCTTGGAGGAACTCTACTTGCTCCTTAATCTGTGAACTACTGAATACAATATACCTTGGGACATAATTTATAATTGGCACAATATTGTTGATGAAGATTGTGAATCTCTGTACAAATTTCAGTGTGGATATTGAGTTGAATCTCAGTTGTTAATCCAATTGAGAGTAAACCCATTCAGTTGTTAAATAGTGAATCACACCAGCAAATCCAATTGTTTCAGTAGCTCTACTTCAGTTGCAACTAACAGTAGGATTTAGACCATTATGTCTTTGCCCCCCCCTTTAAAAGATTAATTTAAAGAAGCTTCACACATACTTTATCTATAACTGAAACAGAATGAATGTAGGCTTAGGATGGCACCTAGTTTTCTTTTAAAATAATTTCCCTATCAAAAATCTTCCTTGATACATCAAAGGGAGTGAGAAAACTGTAGTAATCAATAGTCGAGAAAGTATACTGAGTCAGCTACTTCACTTTTACAAATGTTATATTTATGTGTTTATTTTAAGAAAATGATTTCACACACATAGATGTTGATAGACATGGTCCTTGGACAACAGTCAGGTTTTTATTTTTACAAAACAGTTTGCAGTATAAAAGTACTGTGAAATGTTTTAGGACAATTATTTCAGAACATTTTGTTGTTTAAAGACTTCTGCTTTAAGAGGACATTCACTGATGCTTATTCACATTAGCAAAGACTAATAAGAGCGTGCTCATTCAATTTAAATTCTTCTGGACTCTAGATGGATAGAGGTGGATGTTTCAGATTAGTTTTTGCTGTTCTCACATACCACAGTGGCAAATCTGAGTTTGTCAGTATTGCAACCATTCATAGTTCCTGACAAGAGTACAAACAAGTTTGCTGCTCTAATGTTTTACACTTGTTTGCTGTATGTTTCAAATACCCCAGGTGCACATCTAAAAGCAGCACGTGCAAAATGGTGCCGAGCCACCGGATTCCATTTGCCAACCAGAATTCCCTTTGCTGAAAATTTGGCAGTTTATCCTCAAGTCTAGAAATGAGTAGATGTGAATTACACATTCAATTATGTATACTTTGGCTCTAGGAAAGATACAAATGTCGTAAAGATCAGGTTTGGGACACATTTTAGTTAATACTATATTGGCATAATGATTCCTCTGGAAATAAAGGACAATCACACACAGGATTTTTTTCTCAGTTCAAAGCAAACTGAATTGTATGGGATTGTGCCCATAACTATGCTGATGCCTGCTAGTCCAAATGCCAGATGGTGCAGTAGTTGGGGTAAGCATGCATAGCAAATTTCACAACGACATAGAAGAAATGTACCAATCGGAACAGCCTTGTGACATTTTGTACAGCAGTGATTTTCTTCCTACCAGCTTTGTGATTAACTGCACAATCAAAGTGTGTAGAAAGAAGGTTCAGCTGACACTGGAAAAATACAAAGAGAGGAACAAGATAGACAACAGAGTTTGAAACGTAAAAGAAATTTAGGTGAGCAGTGTTGAGGGTAAAGAAACAAGAACTACGAAAGATAACTAAGTGCAGACACAAGCTGAGCAGAAATACAAACTAACCTTAGAGGCATCTGATTGAACCAGGACTTTAAAAGAATCACATATTCAGGGCTATACAACACTGATGCATACAAAGAAAATTTTAAGGACTAATGTACTGTATTCCTAAGGACTGCAAAAGCATATAGAACCGTAAGCTTAGTGTCAATTGACCAGAGTGTCCCTTAACAACAAAATAGAACATTACGTATTAAGATAACAGGGGCCTCCTTTGACAAATAACAACCTCCCCACTCAGGTTGTCATTCAGAATGTGAAAAGCAGCTCATCTTTTCTGCTGGCAGCCTCTCCATATAACACCACAATGTTATCAAATACAAGAGAGTTATATGGCAGAAGCAGCTGAGATAAGAATTTTGGAGTACGGAGGACTCTGAGTAAGGGAAAGCCCTCTGCTCATTCTTTCACTCAGAAAAGATTCAAAATTGGTTGTAATGACATGTATCAGTGAAACCAGCTTCTAGTACAGAAACCATGCAGTATACTTTTCAGCCAAAACTGCAGCAAAAGATGTAACATAAAGACATCTTAAGGGGAAAAAATGTAATCAAACACTTTCATAAAACACAAGACAGTCTGCTTTGTAAACAATTCCCTGAGAATTTTAAATTAGAACATCCCATTGAAGCTAGTGTTCTATCAGTGGCAAGAACACTTTTACCAAGATGCTCCAGATACGGATCAAGTATTTCTTGTCTCTGGCCTGAAGTCTGTGATTTTATCAATTTGTCTCGTTCAGTCTCAAGTGAAGAAAATGATTAAAATTCCTAGTATGTTCCACATTGTTTATAAAATTAGTAGCAAATGAATTGAACAGACTATAGACTGAGTAACCTCTGACAACAGAAGCTGCCTGGGTATCAGAAACAGTAATTTCCTATAATCAATTCTACTGAAATAGAATAATTCTGGTACAAAGAAGAAACCTTTTTCTTCCCGTAGACATGATTCAGTTTATTTAGTAAGAAAATATTTTTGTTATTCCACTTAAAAGACAGGGAAAAAACTCTTCATAAGAAATAAACATTGTTTCTTTATATTTTTGGTGTAAGGTAGCTCCTGCTGTGCTGGTCAAAGGAAGAAAGCTGTAACTCTACATATCTACCTGATGAAGTGTTTTGGATAATCCAGAAGCTTACATGTTCATATCTCCGGCCACCTCATATAGTGTTGTATCACCTAAACTATTTTACATGTGCTATTCCCAATTCATGGTAAACCATTTTTAAAGGGTGTGATGGGACAGTGAATTTTGAAATTTAAGAGCATGGCTCTCACATCATCCCCAGCACATGTTCTTCAAAGTTTCAAGTTTACTTTACCATCAATCACTTACTCAATGGGGTTTTAGTTATCTTGTGGCGCTGAATTCTAAACAGGAAATCATGGTAATAGTCAGAAGATAAAAAGATTAGAATAGTTTATTTCTATTACCTATCAGTGTATCACACATATACCCAATCCAAGTGAGTGACAGAAACTTCCTTCAGAAATGTCTTTCAGAGTCTGCACACCATCATTATTTTTTAGAAAAAGAAATCTGAAGTATGAATACTACTTCTTTACATATACTAATCAGGTGTATCTGAACTGAAACAGATTCCACCATGATAAAGAAATGAGACCAAAATGTCATCCCAAGATTGAAAATTCCACTACAGTACTAAATGTGTGGTCATCTAATAGTGGTTAACTGTGCAGTCCTCTCTTCTATGACGATGACAGAAAACAAGAAATGAACAAGTCAATTTAATAAAGGAAATACTAGGGTGCTACTTTATAGTACTCCAAATGGTACCTTTGTTTATAATCAGAACATGAATCCAACAAATGCCACAATGCCTTTTTCTAACATTTTTGAACAAAAAGTTGGCAGATCTGTAATAAAGTGAATACCTCAGGGGACGCAAGTAAATCAATTGTGAACAGAAGAGGCAAATGAGTTCTGTGCAGAAAAGGGAACAGAGTGAAAAGAAGTTAGTGTACTGAATGGTTGTGTATTGTATATGCCTGTATCTGTCTGCATGTAATTTCTATGGAACAAATAGCTGTCTGCCATTCAGTAGACCCAAACAGAAAGATAGCACTGTTTGTTTTGATACTGTACAGAGGCTGCTGTTTTGCCCTGTTTTGAAGAGTCTTGTTCTTTGTAGAAAAAGCTTGAGTCATACCAGGAGCGGAGCATTTATCTCTGTAAATTCTCTTTGTAACACACCCTGGTCTCTAAAACTTGATGCTTTTCTTATCATCAATCCTGTTTATATACTGGAGCCCAATGTCCAATTCTGATGACAGCTATTCTTTACAAGCTTCCAATGTTAGGGAAGCTCTTCAGTTTTTCAGGGAAGTCATCTTTGTACAAGACGGGATCTGCCCGGTGCTCCACCACTTTCAGAGGCATAGTTCCAAAGACAGAAGCAAACTTGTTAATGCATTCAGACCTATGAAAAGAAATAGTGCACTGATTAGTAACATAATAGTTTCACTGTAAATTTAACTATCAGCTCCTTAGCAGCTAGCTCACAGTAACTAGATGTTTCCTCAAAAGCTACCAGTGAACAGAAGTCAAATTACATAGAAGCAGTAAGTCTGATGATGCCTTAAAATCCAGGGGCACAAGTTTTTGTAAGCTACAGCCTATTTTGTCAGAGGTAGCAAACAGGAGGTGGAGCCTCACACCATACAGGACTTGGCAGAGAAGTGAACTTCTCTGATTGAAGTTTTTAATCACAGAGAAGAGAAGGGAGATGCTGTCAGCTGCACATGTGCACAGAGAGGTCAAAGCTTCCCTTGTCCCTCCCCACCAGAATTCCAGGCATTCTTAAAGCAATGTACATGCTGTAAACTAGGGTGGATTAGCTGCCAACATATCTCTTAAAGAGCGACTGTCAGGTCAAATTTGGCTCAGCACAGAGCTTGCAAAAATAAGCATGTAGGAAAACCAAAGGTCTTTTTTAAAAAAAATAAAAAAAATAAAAACCCATTGGCAAAAGGGCTCCCTTCCCCTCTCATAAAATAAGCAAGCATTTTCTTTATGGTGTCTACAGCACTGATTGTTCTTGAGAGCTTAAAAGACAACATTTCTCAAAAAACCAAAACCTGAAACTGACTGATTTATTTTCATTGCCCAAGCTAAGTGAAATAAAGCATCATTTAAAAAAAAGTGTTAGATGCTCACTCTCTCATTTCCTGCTTCACAAGACACAAGAGTGTTAAAATAAAGAATGCAATAGATTTCTTTTACAAATATAATTGTCAGAACTCTGTTTCCTAGTAGTAAGTAAACCTAGCTGGATGTTTGGCATATTATATATTTAAATAGAGCCAAGGCTATGATTTCTCCCTTTTTAAATTAATTTTTAAAAAAATACTTAATATACTTATAAAAATAGTAGAATTTACTACATGGACTGATGCTTGCAACAGTTTTAGTATACATTTGTTTATGTCATGTTCCATGCACCCTCCACTTCCTCTACATAGGGAAGGGAGTCCACCCTTTCCCTAGCACATTTCAGCAATCAATGTCAGATAGCTGAGATAGTGTCATGATATAAGACATTTTAAGCAAGGACTGGGATGATGATAGAAACAGCAAAAAACAAACAAACAAACAAAAAAACTATGGAAAAGTGGCCCATAGATTGAGAGAGCAAAAACAGTTGTTATGAAAGTCGTTTAGAGAATGATCCAGGAACCCTTTCAGTTCTCTTCTAGGTTAAAACTCAGTATCTATAGGCATGGAAGATTTAATTAGCAAGCATTAGAACTAAAAAGCCAAGTCTCCAAAATCAGCCAACCCTTTGTTCTACATCTGCAAAATGAACATGAAAATATACAGTAAGAAGTGAGTCCTAACATTAGCATGCGTTTTAATATCCTGTGTGAAATGAACTTCAACTCGCTCTCCTCCTTGGGGAGGGCAGGTATCTGCATGAGAAAAGCTATTGATATAAATGGTAATGTGGCATCCTGTAAACCAAGTGGATATTAAAGCCAAATGTGCCTTCTACCCTTAAGGCATGGCACATCTGGATCAAAGATGAAGCATCAACACAAGCTGATAAGGGAAACAGTGCTGCACTGCTGAAGACAGAACAGGTACATCCACCCACATTTGCTCCCTCCTCACACACAGAAGACAATTCACATTTCCATCTTCATATAAATGAAGATGGCATATAAATGTAATGGCGAAGTGGAGCCAATAAGGTACAGTTTTACGATTTTCCATACCTGAAGATTTGAAAAACTAGACATAAGATCTCAGTGAGGGACAACTAAGAGGGATTCTGCCCTTTGATGTTCTGGCATAATGATATTAGCTTGAAAATGAAGAATATTCAGAAACTAATTCTCCCTGCCCCCCATCCCTCAAATTCAGTATGGTTTAGTAGTTCAATATGACTGCCAGGCAGGCGAAGTTACTGCTACGTCCTATCTTTTAGAGTTAAAACAGCCTAATTAGAATATGAAAATCTTGCTTTTGGCGGGGGGGGGGCTTCATGATGTAGTTTCTGAGACCCCTTGTTGTAGAAATAGGATAAGGTTTATTTCACATTTAAAGTCTGCAAGGAATCCACCACTTCCCTTTGGAAAATATTCTATAGCATAAGATGTCAAGATTAAAGACCGCTTCCTGATAGCTTTTCCTGAATTTAATCCCCTTATTTCACATTATATATCCTTATGCCACCCAAAATAGCTTATCGCCATGCTTGGTGTTTACACTTCCAAATACCTGAAGACTTATACTTATTTAGCTATTTCTTATCCAGGCTATATATACTTTACTTAATCTCATCTCATAAATCAAGCTTTCCTGCAGCCTGTGACAGTATCCATTCCAGCGATGCCTAACCACTCAGTTAAACTTGAACTTGGAAAGAACACAAAAAAGAAAACAAAATTCTCAATGTAATATTGCAGGAAAGGAAGAGCAGATATATAACATTGACTGTGCCCTTCAAGCAGTGACCCACAAGACATTTGACCTGATTCTCCCTTCTGCATAAAACTACAGAGCTCTGAAACAGGCTAAAAGTTCCATACATGATGTTGTTACCCTGACTTCTGGGGGTCCCGTGGGGGACACCTTGATTTGCTCCAAGTTGTAAAGGTTGGGGAAATTAGCAGAGCACTGGCTATAGTGAACGAGGGACAGGGTAACCCAGCAGGATCTTTCACCCAACTTTTACGGGGTCAGGCCAAACCAAAAAGCCAGACTAATGTATTGAATAAATGGATTTTATTGAATGAAAATATTCTCACACACCAACACACTCACTCACTCATGCACACAAGGCCTATTGAGAAGGGAAAGAGATGAAAAATGGATAGGGGGTATAGCAAGGGATTGTAGAGGCGGTGATACTGCACCTATCCTGAAGTCTTTGGTCAAGGAAGCAGCAAGACGAATGCTGGTCAGCAAAAAGACAGCTGAGGGGATAACTCAACTAAAAGAGTGCTGGTCTGCTAGCGTGGCAGGGAGTGCTCCAAAGAGACTCTCAAAACTAGGACTACATGTAAGACAGAATGTACCTCAAGGGCAGATCCTCTCCCAGGGAAAACAACGGTCACAGCAAAGGAAGGAATGCCAAACAATGGCAACTTGGTTTGCATGATGGGTCTATGCTGTGTTGCAAATGTTTCAGGGTTTTGGTTGTAAAGGGTTGCAGTGTAAATTTATGTACATGGACCTCACCTTGTAGGATTTTTCCAAAGTTACTGTTGCTCAACCTGGGGAAAACACACTAATACCCTCCAGTTGGCTCCTTTTGGCTGAGGACCCTTTGTCTTTGTGGATTTGCACAGCTTGAGGTATCCTTGGGTTACATCACTGGGGATTTTACTGGCCTGACCTAATTCTCGGTCGTTCGACCTCTTTGCCTAAGTGCCCATCCAGGCAACCTCTCTGGCATGGTGGGCATATCTGATACCTAATTTATAGTCTCTGGGATAGGATATATTTGTGGGGTAACAATGTCATTTGTTTTCGGGCACACATAACAGTACTCTGCAACAGGATGCTCCTTTCCTGCAAACATATATTTAAAAATATAGTTCATGCTTTTTGTTTTTCTGGACTATATGGACATGATAGAGACACAATAGGTCCCACTTTAGGAGCAAGGTGGCATGACGCATGATGAACTTGCCTTAATGCCACAGACTAAGCACCACTAAATCCTATTTCAGAAGGGAGTAAGATAAGCTTTCAACATTCAAGCACAACACGCATATAGGAGATATAGAAAGGGGCATGTAGAAGTGTGTGAACTGTGTCTTGATAGTTATTAGCACTATTTGACTTCTGGATTAATGCTTTCATAATAAAATATATTAACATGGTCCGTACTTCCAAAGTGCTATTTTGGTCATCAGGGCTTGGATAATTCGTTCTCCATTTTATTCCAATGTACTCGTGATTTTATTTCTGATGTTCTCTCAGTCAAATAAGGTCATTCACTTTAATTTATTTGAAGTAATTATTATTTCAAAACATCCAGACTGTGAATGTATCACCCACATGTGTGGAAGTATTTACAAAAAACAGAACTACTGAGTTTTGAGATTTTCAACTGATGTCATGACCAACTCTTGTGTCAAAACTTCTGTGACATATTAAATTTAAATAACAATACTTCTGAATTAGGATTGTCAAAACATGGCCCTAGATCCACAGTGACCCCAAAAGCTGTTTTCTGTAATCCCTGCCCCTCCAACTCCACAGGCTACCCTTAATCTGACCAAACTCCTCAAGGTAAAGGGCTCTCCATCAAGCCACCAGGCATGACAATTCACCCCAATCTACTGCTTAACATTAAAGTTACCCATTTTTCGAAACCAGAACTGGACTTCCAGCCACTGCTGATTTTTTCAGGGGTGGGTGGGAAGTAGTCCTTGCAGAAACTTGAGAGCCCAAAGGGCAGGAAATTATCCCTTGGAACCCAGTGCCATTGTAAATACGAGCAATGAATAATTTGATGGTAACTGAATAGAAACTAAAGATTGATTAGAGGGAACTGCAAAGGGAGAAGATGAGCACTCACCTTTCCACCATGTGTGTCTGGTCTAGAGATAACCCATCAATGGCTGTGCATTCTGGACATTTGAATTTCTTTCTGGGGGTCACCTGTGCAAAGTCAACCCGATAACAACATTGTTAATAATGCAGACTTTAATCCCCTTGCTCAGACAAGCAGGACCTTGCACATATTTGATGTGTAAGTCAAACGCGAGAAGGCAAAACATCTATGCCATTTAGTTCCATCTGGCCTAGATGACTGCAAAGCTTGCAATGGCCCAATAAAAAAAAAGGCTTGGAGGGGTTTCGCCTTCTGTAAGTGGAAAGCAGTGGTGATGACAAGCTCCTTAATTCCTGTTTAATGACTGTTTTCTCACTGCCAAGGTCCCTGTATAAACACCATTTGTTCTTGCAGCCATAAGAGCGATGAAATATAGCTTCCCATACTTCACCGTAACCTTAATCCAACAGACACACTTTGCTCACTTAATAGCTGACTGGCAAACTCTGTGAGGCTCTCCCAACTGCACTGAGGTGCCAAATTACTCTACAGTGCCCCTGCACAGTTCAGCAACTCTCACAGCAAATACACATGCTTTATCTTCTAAAACTTTTCTAGGAAACACAACCACTGGTCTAGGTAAATGATGATGGACAGGCAGGAAAGCAGGCTTTGCTAATTGAAGTAATGCCTGGAGGCTTCTAAATCTCATTCTGAGTTGACACACTTTGAAAAGAGCAGACAAAGTGAACATCCAGGCCAAAAAAAAAAAAAATTGTTGAAACATGTCAAGAAATTAATTCAGGGATGAAAGTTCATTTAAAAACTGATCTTTCAATTAACTTCTTGCAATTAACATTCCTCTAAATGAGCTGTTGCAGTTGAGATAGACAGAGAGGGAACAGGTTGGGGGTTTTTTCCCTCCTTTTAATTACGTTAAGTAAATGTGCTCTCTCACATGTTTATCTGATTTGAATGATCACAGCCCAACAGAGCATACATGATTTATTACCCCAACAGCTTACAAATTTCAATGGAATGGGATCTTTGTTAAGTATGTGGGACTATTGCAAAATGGAATGAGAAGATAGATACACAAATATACTTAGCTGTATTGAGCACACTTTTAACAATTTATGGTACTACAATGTTATCTAGTCAAAGACAACCTCACCTTAATGACTGCTTTCCCTGTAACATTGGCAACTAGAAAATTCATAGCAATGTCTTCACAATTCATATGAGCATCCACCCAGTTCTTGATGTCCCCTGGCATTTTGTATGTGTACAAGTAGTTAAAATACTGCAAAATGGAGAAAAGCATTGAAAGAGGTTTGTGAACATATATAAGCAGCTGCAGGCTTCTTAAATGGTCAGAAATAAAAAAAATATAAACAAGGCATCTTAAAATGGAATGGGAGTGATAGCCATAATCTACAGGGTATTTCTTCAGAGTACAACTCAATGAAAGCAATGGAATTGTGCATAAAAGTTATCTTTAAAAAATTACCCCGTGTTCTATTATCAACTGCTTTTCGAGTGGTGTTCAGCAATTCAAAATAATTCAGAAATGCTTTGCTGAGTTCAATGGGGCGTATTCCACCATAAGTAGTGTCATTTTAAATCTTGCTGTTCACTGCTTTTACTGTGATCTTTACTATATTATTGTCCTCACTGTTTATGGTGTTGTCTGTAGTTTATGGCTTGTTTGCGCTGTATGGTACTATTCAGTTTTTTTTATGAATTGGCTCTGAATATGCTAGTAGAAGGGTTGGACAGATCATACTATTACGAATAAAGAACACAATAATATGCAAAGCAGCAATTAAAACCAAAACATAAATCCAAATGCAGTTGATTTTAAAAAAAAAAAATTTTACGTTGTTACTGGAAAGGTAAACTAGATGCTAGGTAAGCTTTTCTAAGGATAGCATTGAAAAGAGCATACTGGATCAGCAAGCTGAAAAGCAGAGAATTTCCAATCAGAGGTTAGAAAAGACATCTGCCCAAATCCCCCAGCCACATGACTGCTGGATACACTGGCTACGAGGATTCTCTGAGCTACAGTTAAAAAAAGAAACTGTTCCAAGATCTGCTAAACACGCTGTCTCTGGGGACACCACCTACCTAACTTTAGAAGGTGGGACATCTGGAAAAAGGCCTGCAAGGATGAAAATACCTCATGGACAGTTACAGGGAAGCAGATTGCTCTTCACTGATGTAGAGCTTTGAAAGTTCAATATTTATTCTGCCCGTGTTCTTTTTGATATAATTTTCACTGCATAACAGATGTATCTAGTTTATCATGTGCAGGATCTAGACCTATGCCATTACTTATTTGCACCCTTAGAGCAAGCTCTATCAGATATGTGGTCTTAAAACAAGAGAGAAAATGTACTCATTCAGTAAATTGCAATCTTGAGCTTACTTGGATAAACTACACAAATAAATAAACCAGCATCACATTTCTTCCCCATTTCACATGTTTCACTATAAATATTTCTGGAAAATTCTGAGCACTGTAAAAGTACAAGTGAATAGACCACACAGCTAGTTCAACATATCATGGAAGATCTAGATTTCTACTACTCAAATACAGGCTCCCATGGCAAATGTCTTCTAAAACTGAGGACTAAATCATTTTCAGGCCCACCTAGAGCAAACCCACTCAATCAATGGCAATTTAGTAACACGACACTTAAGGAAGCTTCACTGAATCAACAGATTCTCTATAGCTGGGACTAACAACTGGTTTTAGTTCAGAGAACAGTCATCATAGCCACATATTCTTAACAGATCAGTCTATAATTATCAAGATATTAAGAATGTGATGAGAGAAGCAGGAAGGTACTTTATGTCTGACATGCTGTGGGGAAATTATTCTCTGGAATTTTATCAAAAAGCTGTATCAACAGAATGCAGTCTTTTCTCCATCACTTCTATCTTTTGCAAGAAATACAACATTAATGCTACTTGCTAAGTCGCCCTGAGATTTTTGGATAAATGGCAGGATACAAATATTTTAATAAATAAAATAAATGTCTCTATTGCACTATGAAGTTCCCATCATCCGCTGCTGATATATAAGACTTTCTTACTTAGCTACATGAGAGTGTAAAGCCTCTACTTTGGATTTATGTCACAGGTCTTTAAAGTCATATACCTTACCTTGTGGTAAAATGCTGCCCCCGTCAGCACCATTGAAACTTCATTAGTCCATTCTGACTCATATTTCCATTTATTGGTTTCATGGTCCCACAAGTGCAGGCGACCAGGATATCCAACTAATCTATCAGGAAACTCTCTCCACACCTACAGAGGACAATCAGGATGTTACAATATAGCGGCATCTACTCTAAAATGCAGCAATTTGATTGAACAGGATTGTAATTTTTTTTAAAAAAAATAATCTTAACAAGAGACAAATACATTATTAGAGAGCATGGACAGTATAAGTCAGTGTACAAGAGTTCTGCATTCTGCAGATAACAGAGGTACAAATCCAAGTTCCCTTAAGCTCTCCCAGCAACAGGCTTGGGTTGTACATACTCCATTAAGTCATCTTAGCAATTGTTGTCTCCCTTTGAAAAGCAGATCTGCAAGCCCAAAAGAGGTCCTGCCCGTAAGGGAATGATGTGCTCTCTATGCTGGTGTGTCACACACTATCACAGAAATTTGTTATCTTCTCGTTTGTTATGACAACAGGTCACTGCCCCATAGGCAAGTCTGAGTTACCCCTCTGTGCATTTAACAGTGGTGCTAGGACTGGCTGCTACATGATATTCTGTTGCCATTGCAATGGCTGGTCAGGATCCATCTAAATACACCTGTTCATGGAAGAAGCTCTGTCAGCCAATCCAGGAAGAAATTGTTTCCCTTGCCCCACAGCAAGATGCTTCCCCCCATGATCTGTGCTACTGCTCTGAAGGATTTTCCCATCTTCAGAACAGACTGATGGCATGTGAATATTGGAGGGGAGATGGAAACCACTTCCTTCTGAATCCAGCTTCCATCTCTAGAGGTACCCAACTAGGTTTTTGCCTTTAACTTTCTTTTTTTCCATCAGTCTGTTGGCTTTCCCTGCACATATAGTCAAATTACAACTTTCCCCTTCCTTATGTCTCACATAGAATATACTAGGCATTAGTTCTTGCTCTGAGAACAGTTTAGCATATATCTAAGCATGGGCACAGGATGTCAGGAAATTTCTAAAAAGCCATTGTGCTCTGCATTTGACACCAAGACCCACTTGAAAATACCTGGGTGTTAACACTAATTATTATACTAATGCCCATCTGATTTAACAAAGAAACCAAAAAGAATCCTAGCATCCTTGTATCATTCCTACTTTCTATTTCTTTTTAAACAGGCTTTCATGTAAGCCAGAAGGCCTCACTGAGTAACTTGTTTTTAATGGAATATTGTTTTAGGTTTTTTATGATTTTATAGGTTTTTAATATTTCTACGGTTTTATATGTTTTTAATGTTCTTACACTGTTTTATTGTTCTGGTGTTTTAATTTCATCGATGGAAGCCACCTTGGATCCCATGCTGGGAGAAAGGCGGCATACAAATATAATAAATAAACACTCATATGGGGGTGGGCAGACACCCCTGCATCAATGTGAAAGTCTGTCTGGTCCTTCATGGAACAGATTCTGCATATTAAGATTTTAATCATAATGTGAAATGAAACATATTATCAACTCTGAGTATGATTTGTCTTACTCATAGTCATTTTTAAAGACTCAAAAGACAATCCTTTAGTGAAAATACAGCTTGTCTAAATCTAGCCCAAATTTAAAGTTTCAAGGAAGTATATTATTCTTAGTGTTCTGAAGATAACAATGTTTTTGCTGCAGAGGAAAATAAGCAGGACACTGTCACATATAGATTGCTAAAGCATATTTCATCACTTATAGTGCAGGCTGTCAAAAGAAGAACTCCAGAAGGATTTTTCCAAGCCAGGGAAGGGATCTTGAAGTGGTAAATGCAGTTCAATGCAAGCAAGTTTAAACTGCTGCAGATTATCCAGATTAGGGCAACAATTCCCTGCTTCACATGCACATTGACTTCAGAGTTGGACATGACCAACTCTGGGGGCTGGAGTTGTGAATTAAAACACTGAGTTAGTATGCAGCAGCTGTGAAGGCAAAAGGCAAATTCCATGACAAAGGTCATTAGGAAATGAATTACAAATGTCATAATGCCTTTTACAGATCTATGGAATGACTATTGGTACTGGATACCAATCTAGTCGACATACCTTTAAAAGAGAGCTGGAAAAGGTGAAGAAAAGGCACCTTTCCAATGAGGAAAGACATCTGTCTCTCTAGCTCAGAAGAAAGGTGAAAGAGGAAGAATGAAAGAAGTGTATGCAATTACATATGAGGTGAAGAAAGTAGATAGGGGGGAAAAAAAATCTCCTTCATAACATTAGACCTGGGGCCATCTAATGAAGTTAAAGGGCAGAAAATTCCAGACAGATAAAGGGCAGCACTTCTTCACACGCTACGTAGTTAACATATGGAATACTGCAAGGGGAGCAGAAAAATTCATGGGAGACAAGGCTACATGTGGTAAGCAGTATGGCTGTTGTATATCAACCCCAGTCAGAAGCAGTATATTTCTGAATACATGAGCAAGAGCTTACAGTGGCACTAATGTCTTGATTGTGAGCTTCCCAAAGGTATTTAGCCGCTATTCAGCCACTAAGAATCCTGTATTAAATAGATCTTGCATTTGATCCAACATGGCTGTTCTTACATTCTAACATTTATGTGAAGAAGATGAGTGTGCCATCTTCACACATGGTGAAAACTATTTTGTTTTCCTGCATCTATGTAGGAAGATAATCATGGGGATAGTGTTTCTTCATGCATATTTTAAATGCCTCATCTAAAAATGTAATCTCACACAAACACAAGAGTTTGAAAATGTATAAAGTACATTTTCAGGGCTTTTATTGGGTACAGTGCACTGTTGAATGTGGCTTGATGGCAAATCCAAGTTGGTTACTAAATAATGCTTGAACAGTCCTTGAACATATGCCTGCATGCCAACACCAGCAAAGTAGTAAAGATTCTTTAGGCAGACTATCATCTTTATGAGATGTCTAGAAAACTGTCTCTTAAACAATTTAGATGCTGCTTTCCTCTCCTTTGCAAAATGTTTACTCCAAAGAATGGCCTAAATCTAAAAATGGTGGAACAGAAATCAATTCCCTCCTTCCTGAAGCTCTTAGCACTACTGAAACCTGCCTCCAGAGAATTTCAGAGCCTTTTGAAGCAGGATTTTTGGGTGCAGTAGAGAGGGGGAACTGCCCCCCATTCCGTGGATGGATGTAGTTTCATAAACAGATGTATCCCCACTGGATCCTGGCCGAAAGGATCATAAAATTGTCTTTCCTGACAACCTATGTCATTTTCACCATTTCTTTTTAGCTACCATATGTTCCGCTGAACCACTTCAGGTTTAAAATAACAATTTTTCATTACATTCTGTGACAGATAACGAGTTTGCAGTGGGTGAAAAATATTCTAATAATATGGCTATCTCAAACAATCAGTCTTCATAAAGGATGCATAGATACAAACAAGTATTTTACATACAATGCTCACTTTCAAAAATGAAGAAAAAATATTTGCAGACCTATAAAAATAATTCTGATTTTAATGTTTAGATGAGTTGAACACCTTTTTTAAAAGGTTAACATGTTTTATATGGAGAAGCATAAACAAAATAACAGCAGTTTTCATACAAAATACATTTCTAACAGGTACAGCCTAAGTCACATCTGGGTATAAATGAGAGTCAACAGAGATTTTCCATGTCTATCATTAAACAGGGCTTAAGTATATCTTTATGCTTTATATGTTTCAGTGTTCCTTACTGGGTGCTCTCATGGAGCTGTCACTATGATTTCTTTGCCCTTGCCTTCTTCCTGCCACCTGGATACAATCAGGATGCTACTTCTATCACTTCATTACTTTACCAGTGAGGATCAGATCAAATCACAAGCTGACAGAAACAGGGACAAATAATCATTTATGGATTCTATATCCTGTTAGCTGCATTATTCAATGAACATTTTCCAAGGGGCTTTCAGTGAGCAGCAAGGCTGCAGAGGTCCAAGAATTCAAATGATCTTTGGATATTTCTGGGATCCAGAAGAAATAAGGGAGCAACCTCCACCACAGTGCAGTCTGCAAAGCTAGAAGGGAGGAAGAAAAACTTTCTAGACCCAGTTTTCAGGTAGTGCAGACTGCTGAAGGGGGGAGCAGAGAGAAATACTGTTGTGATTTAGCACACTGACACACTCATAGCTATACACACACAGGTTTTTAAAACATCAAGCAGGTGCAAAAAGACAAGCTTGTCTGGGATCCCAGAAGGATGTAGTTAATCACATATTTATTACAATGACTGACATTAAAGTTTTAAAGTAGTGCAGCCCCTTGGCTACAGACTGTGTCCTTTGATTGACATCGGAGCAGCTGAAGAAGGGGGAAGCCAAAATGTTTTCCTTTTTAAATACTGGTTCTGTTAGACACTGTATATAAACAGACACACTCTCCCATGTTATGAACAGTTTAAATAATTTGAGAAAATGAACCTAAGCTGCAAAATAAAAATAACACTATCTTTATTTGGAAAATTGAATGGTTTTGTTTCCATGTGTCCCATCTCTGGTCATAACATGAGACTCTAGGGATGATGTGACAGCTATGTCCGTTAGGTGTGTACAAGTGTTTATACCAAACACTGAAAAGCACGAAGAGAAGTTGTGCATGTGTAAGCATACAGTGGACATCTAGTTTCACAGGCATTATGCCAATAAATACCAGTTGCTGGGGAGGGACCATATTTAAGTGATGGAGCCCATGCTTTGCATGCGTGAAGTCTCAGGATTGCATAACCGGCATTTCCAGTTAAAAGGATCAGGTAGCTTTGAGTACAGGACTGCTGCCAGTTACAGAAGATAACACTGGGTAGATGGACACATAGTCTGACCTGGTATCAGTCAGTTGCCTAAAAGCAGAAGAGAGTTCTTAGAGCCCACCTGTGGGCTTTCCAGAGGCATGACTTTCAATGCTGAAGACAACTGGATGCTGCTCCTGTAGCAGATATTTTTTATTGATCTTGTTTATTTATCTCCTGACCTGGGACTCAAGGCAGCTTACAAAAATTAAACAAATATACCTAAAAAAAAAAATCCACACCATACAAAAGTTAAAATATAATTATTTGAAAGGTGAACTACTAATCCTCGAGGCTTCCAGGAATGGCAATTCAGACTTTTTTTTTCTGGTTACAAAAGGGGGACTCTGGAGAGACCAAAGAGTACACTTTGCCTACCCTAAGCTTATACTGAATTTTCCAGATAATACTTCAGTTACTTCCTGCATTTTCTCTAACAATACTTTTCATTTATTACAATCTAGCTGACATCCTAATAATTCAACGAAGACTGTTCTAACCAAAACACTTAAAAATGTACCAGGTCTCAAGACTCTTATTTCATATTTTTGCCTCTCAATTTCCATCCTTATCTAATTAGAACATTTGTTCCTTACAATTCAAGTTTTCATAGCGCAAATAACGCTTGGCTCATTCTTATATTTCAAATAACTTTTTAGGGTTTATTTTGCGGCTCTTCTCTAATCCACTATCTTTCTGTGATGGCATTGCTTCCCTAGCCTTTATTCAGAATAGGAAATGGAATGCAAAATGGGGAGCTACTCTAATCCCACATCTCTGTGGTGTCCTGTCCTATTGTTTGGCATTGGCCACTCTGCATGTGTGACTTCTTGCATCTAGCAATGAGAAGAGAAAAAAGTAATGCCGTAACAGCAGACCTTACACTATAGTAAGTGTGGAAATAATGCAGACCTCTAGATGTTGTTGGGCTTTAACCCCCAACATTCTTCACCACTGATTAGGCTACCAAGGATTGCAGTACAGTAATATATGCAGAATCTTATGATTCCCAAAACCAGTATTAAAGCGAGGTCAGGATGGATACCAAGGGACAAAATGAAAAGCTCAATAAGATGGAGGAGGAGGTTGAAAAGGATAGGTACAAGAGAATGAAAATGGGATAGTTAGGAAAAAGAAGAAAAAACTATGGTAGGAGATTGGAAACAAGCAGATTCAATTTGAAAGGCCATGTCAACTGTTTAACATAATTCAAGAGATTAATAACAGGAAAAGAACAAACAAAACAAAGCCACCACCCCTCTTGTCCTCACTACATGCATTAGAAACCTGTTGTTTGGATTAAAAAGTCATATCACCCTGGCCGTAGAAGTGAAGGATCTCTTGAAAATGGAAGGAGAGAAAGCATTTGGGCAGTGATATTATAACAAATGTTCCAATGTTTTGCATAGTACATGTGATTATGCAGTTTTCAATAATTTGATTAATATATTGTATTTAACTTAAAGGACTCTAAATAGGTTTGTAATATTGCTAGTATGTTGACTTATCTATAATTCAAAATTATCTCTGCCATGTGGCAGTCCACACATCTTGAAGCACCCAAAATATACCTGCATTCTACACTGAAGGAGAAAAAATGAAAAAATTCTGAAAGGCAAATGGTCCTTCTTTCTTTCATAAGGCAGAATGCATATGAATTGTACTTAGCTTTTTCTATAGAAATAGAAAGCTTAATTGTTCTGCCTTGAAAGGCAAAAGATGCAGGCTCCATTCAAGCATCATATTCCTGATTTTTAAACCATAATTTCAAGATTAGGAATGAAGTGTCAGGATGGAGTCACAAAGGGTGAGGCAGGTAGGTGTAGCTGTAGCAATGTATTACCAACTAGTCGCCAGATAAACACATAAGCATGTACTCCTAGAGTATGAGTACAACATATTCTTTCATAGCCATTTAAGAAAAACTCTTCAATGGAAAAATTGGAATAATATGGAAAACAGCTGTGGTTCATAAAGGCCATGGTGCTTATTTTATTACTGTGGCAGAAGAATCGCAAACTCCCTGAATGTCAAAGAGCATTAGAACGAGGTAAAGAAGACAACAGCAGTAGTCAAACATTTTCCGTATTTAGCTAACATACTTGGGTTTTGTATAACGCCTGACTTATTTTTCTATGAATATACACAAAGTGAGCCAAGTTAAATCTTACACAGCAAGCCGAGAAATCTTGAAACTCATCCTCTACAAACACTTAGCTTTAATTATTACTGTGCAAGCCACTTTAAGGACTAAAAAATCTCTGCATAAGAAACTGGCTTTAACAAGACGGACAGAACCTTCCTAACTGGGGGTGGGAAGCACAGCAGTAGATTATCTACCATTTCCAAAATGGGCTGGCTTACACTAGCTGGGGCAGGAAGCATATACAAGAAGCTGCTCCATTTGTTGGTTTTGTATTTTAACCCCCTCCCCATTTTCACAGGTTTCAAGAGACAGAAGAAAATTAACTACATCAACCCCAGGATGGCTTGCTGAGGGGGATCTCATGGGCCACTCATGGAATGAAGGGACTTTAGATACTGGGGATCCAAGGCTACCTCTAATCATTTTGAAACAGAACATTCTGTTTCAGGGCCTATTGCCACCAGCAAGTTTGAGTCAGCAGACAAGCTCCTCTCCACTGGCAGGGAGGCACCTCCCCCTCTTAACCTCTTTTACCAATGGATCTGGGAGTTACGACTGCTTTCGCATCCCTATTTTTCAGAAGTACATGGAGCCAGAAAGCCTGTATGTAGCATACAACCGTAGCTTGGTAACTCCAAAACTGTAATGGGTAAATGGTCTCAGAGGCCTTAACTGTTACTAAAATTATAATTTTGGAAACATTTTAACTCTAGATTTTTTTAAAGAAAGGCCAACTCAAGATTAAATAGTGGTAGCTTTCAGAGTCTTGAACGCTCAGGCTGTAAAACCTAGTTTAGCAGAGGACTGGTTTGGCCTTCCTTCATTTTTAGAAATTATGATCAGCTGAATATATGTTACATTTCTTTGCTCTTTTCCTTTTATCTTTCTTGTAAAAGGAACAGAAACAGCTGATGAATGGGTAGAAATGCTGTATAGTCCTAACTATTTAAGAGTAAAGTACAGTACCTGTCAGTATTTCTGTCAACACAATGCTGAAAAGTTGTCCTCTTACCTATGATAACACTTAAAGATTTCAAGTCACACACAGGCACAGATATGCCTATGCCTTATTAAATTAAATAGCACATAGGGACTATATTGCTCTTGCTTCAGTAGTTTTGCAGCATGCAATAAATCATTAGAGACCCTAATAGTTCACTTTTAACAAGTAAAAAATGTCTGACACTTTGAGTGTTACTTTAATTTTTATGGCTGAAAGTGTACAGAGATCAAAGTACCTCCTTCTTTTCTTCTTCTTCTTCTTTTTTTTTTCATAAAAGAGCCTAATCGATATAGCCAGACAAGCCTGGGCTGCTACAGAGTTCAGCCACATGCTTAAAAACAAGGTCTGGAGTATAAGAAGGGGAAAACCGTTAACCAACATCACGTTTCCAAACGTTTCTCTTGACTGGAGCAACACTTAAAAAAGAAATCCTCCCGGTAACATTATATGCTGCTACTGTTCCCTCAGAATTCCCCTGCAAACCACTCAGAAATGCAACAGATATTTTTCTGATGAAATACATAAACAGATAAATAAATTACCACAGGTCGAGGACAAGTTTAACATCTGGTAGCCAGCTCAGGCCTGTCAAGCAAGTCAAAGACACTCTGGCCCAGGGAAGATTGATCTGCAGCCGCTGATTTGTGGGATGAAGGTAAGGAGCTGCAATCATATACTTCCCGTTATGCTTTCTTATAAAGAAAATTCCACTCCCCATCCCCACAAAATAGCTGCCACACTACTGTCTGAACCAACTTTTTTCTTTTAAACATCCCCCCCCAACACACACCTATTAATCCTCATTCCAATTATCAGGATCTTGCATCCACTCAGATCAGTTTTATTAGACTTTTTAAAATTCCAAATGTATGGTACTGCTCTAGATTACAGAATTATTTTATAAATGGAGGGTAATGATGATGATAATGATGGTGATAATGATGGTTTCAAAAACAGCTTTTACAAGTCTCAGATGTACTTGCCAAAACAGAAAAAAAATTCTCTCCAAATGGCACCAAGTTCACACGAAGACTATCCAGGCTGTTATGTGGGCAGTTCCACAATCCAAGCATCTGGTCGACACAAGTCAGGCAAAATAAGTGAAAAGAATTCAGAAGTTCAAGTGTGGGGGTGGGAGTTGCAGATCCCTAATTCGGCAGCAGAGTCCTTGAGAAAGTCAAGCTATGCTACACCAATAAACATCTATATTGCACTGTATATAAAAATAGCAGTACATGTTTGATAGGGTTTACTCTACTTGCAACACATCTTTACTTTTAAAATGAAATATCAGCACAGGCATAATTTACAATAGCAAGAACAAAGACTACTTCCTTGAAAACATATACATGCTTTCACTGAATTTCACACACATACATTTTATATGAGAACACGATGGGTCTCCTCTGGATGGCTTCAAAAAGAGGTTAGACAGTTACCTGCCTGTTGGGGATGCTCTAGTTGGAGGTCCTGCATTTGGGTGGGGGGAATGCACTTGATAGCCTGTGAGGCCCCTTCTGAGTCTATGACTAGTTGAAACTTCCAGATGGTTGGTGCACATGGAAAGTTATCTTAATAAATGGGCAAACTGATTTGAAAGCATGAGTATCCTTAGGTACGTGGGCTCCAAGCTACGAAAGTCTCAGCACCTTGTACTGCACTCAGCAATGCAAGAGCAGCCAGTGAAATTCTTTAAACACTGGCATAATATCTTCAAAATCATCAGTCACCATTAGCAAAGGCAAACCCAACACACTGGTCAATTTGAGAGATCTCTCTCACCAGAAGATTCTGCAGCTGGTGAACCAATCTTAGCTGACAAAAGCTATCTGTTGCCACAGAGCCTAGCCAGGCCTCAGTGACAAAGCTGGAATTACCAGACTGTGAAAGAAGCACTGTTAAACCACACACACTGTGGGTATGAGCCATATCAGGAGAAGCTCTTATGGATCAGTTCTGACTACTACAAACTATAAGTTGCATTTTCACCTGTCTTGTTTTCCACTGCAAATCTAGGTGATTCTGGCACATGTCTACACTCCTGTTTCATTGTTACAATTCCTGGCTGGCAGCACTTTAATCTCCCATCTGGATGTTCCCTGGGAACAAGAAAACACAAGCTTTGTTGCCCATGTAACTGTTAATCCTCATGGGAGAATTTCCCCATCTGGAGACACATATGGTATTATTAATCTTTTTCCTCCACATATACTGTATTAGTGCTTAGGGTCAGTATGTCAACTGTCGAGGCTAAACCATGTAACTTCAACTGACTCAAAGTCTCTGGAAAAAAAAGACTTAAGAGAATAGCTTTTCTATTGTTTGCACACCTGTTTCTCTTTTCTAATTAGTCATTATTCCTCTAATTCAGAATTTAGGTCATCTTTTTCCCATCTCTGAACGCTCTAAAACCCCTCTCTTTACTACTTCTCAAACACTGTGCAAGCCTCAAGAAAAAAAAAAAAGATCAAATAGATGCCCAATTCTGCTAGACTCCATCTTGATGATCTCTTCCCTCAGCTATAACCTCCTTTTTGCTGCCTTCTCATACCTCTCCCACTCTCAACTTCTGGGATGCATACTCCATGAGTGTGGACCTTCTGTGCTACTATGAAGGTAGTTCCACAATACTGTATGCTGATTGCCTGTGGTTTCTCCAATATCTTTTTTTGTTCTCATTCATTCTACCCACAAAAACCAAGTTTCTGAAACCTCTTCCTTTTGTATTTTTCTTTTGCATGCTTTCAGCCACAATATTTATGTTCACTATACCAAAATGTATAAAGACAACACCATTTCAACCCAGTCCTGTAGTTATAAGAGATTCTTCTTGCATTCCTGGTGAGATCATGAGTCACTTCTTGGTTGCTGGCTCACCCTCTTTGATTAACGATGTTCAGTTTGTTTTTCCGCCTCCCTCTCTCCTCTCTTCTATCTTGCCATTCACCCAAAATGGGGCTCAAGGTGTCAACTGGCCTGATCTGTAGTTGAGAGGTGCTTACTTATCCAGGAGAGCCTCAGAAAATTTCAGTGGCTCAATGTGGCTTTTTATCAGTTTTGGCTAATATAACACCTGAGATCTTACCTGCATGGAATCAGCCTGGAATCAGCTTATGGAACCATCTTTAAAGAACTTGACCAATTTGGTTTAAATTACCTGAAACATGGCCATCTCTCATATATGTGTGTGCATGTGCCTTCAAGTCACCTGTCATACGGTTTTCTTAGGCAAGGAATACTCAGAGGTGGTTTTGGCAGTTCCTTCTTCTGAAATAATAACCTACAGTATTTGTTGATGGTCTCTCATCCAAGTACTAACCAGGGGTCACCTTAGCTTAGCTTAGCTTAGCTTCCAAGATCAGACAGGATCTGGTACCTTCACGGTACTTAGGCCCCTCTCACATATACACCAACCCAAGCCTTAAAATCTTCAATGCTGTATTCTCTGTGCTCTAAGAAATCCTACCAAACAAGATAAAGACATGTGGCCACTAGGTGGTCTTTCTTGTGATGCACCTCAGTAGTCTCCTACAGAGACTAGTCTGGCTCCAATCTGTATGGATTTCAGCACTCAAAGTGAAGACCTTTTCATTTACCCAAGCCTTTAAAATGATTGTTCTTCGGTTCAAAACCTGTATTTTCATTGTCATTGCTTTCACTGTATTTTATTATTGCATTTATTTGTAAACTGTCTAGATCTGAAAACCTCAGAGGCCCTTCTCTAGGAAACTCCATAAACTAAAGTACTGTACTCTCACCTGTAGAACAGTTGATTACAGGTTTTGTGAAATGCTATCCCTGGGAAGCACCTAGCACCTAGAAGCGCTTAGTTTGTTGTCTTTTGGGGGGAAAAAACTTTCTATTTTCCTATTTGCTTATTTAGCAACAGCACAAATAATATCATCACTCTTTGCTTATGAGCAATATTGAATCTTTATGCTGCAACATGTGGTATGTCTTTATTCTTAGTATTGTTAGTGCCATATAGACTCATGTGAGTTGATCTCATGTATAAACTGAGGTGAAGTTTTGCAACCAAAACTATAGATTTTGATATGACCCATGGATACTTATCATACAAACACATAGACCTGGAACTCCCACAAATAAGTTAGCAAGAATATAAATACAGCTTGTCATCTTTCACAGTACTGCCTAACAACCCCATCTTCTATGCTATCTGGTATACACTTCCTTGAAAGTCTTGTTTATGGGGTGAGGAAGGACCAAACTCTTCTATCCATGAGTTAAGACAGTGAATGGATCATGGATGTATGTAAATGACAAAAGGAAAAAATTTTCTGCAAATCCACATAATTGATAGACTAATTGCTATTGTTTTACTTAGATTATGTGTCATATTATTGCTTGAAGGATATGAATATTTTAACTGACAATTCTTCTGCAGAAGCATTTGCTCCATCATCTTATATAGCATAGGAATCAGGAGCCATCTTACCTCATAACCAAACTGCAGCTCATCTGAGGTCAGCATGATTATGTCATCATCAATTGCCAACACTGCTTCTGTTTCAATTTCATCATATGGGAAGAAGCGATTACTCAGTTTGTTTTCTGTGGTCCGTACAACCTTTAATGGAACTCGAACTTTAGGCCAAACACCTTCTGTGAAGAATCAAAAAATCAGAAAGATTTCACTTGCATTTGTTCTGTTCCCTCATCTCTCTAAATCAAGGACTTGTGTGGGAAAGTAGGAAAATTCCCAATGAATTCAGAGGATCTTCCAACATTTAGACACTAAAAGTAAGTGAAACATGGTAGTTATTTAACAGGATGAACAGAAGCCCAACGTAGCATTAAAAGGTACAAAAAGAGAAATCTGCGTATAGGTGTTACTTGAAGTATACAGGGAGATGGAAGGCAAGTGGTAGCAATGGAATTTGTTTTAAACAGGGAAAATATGGAAAGAAAATTTACTCATCTAAAAAAGAGGAATTTAAAATAAAAGTAATCTAATTATGCTGGGGATAAAAATCTAGAAAAGCCAAAATGGTCATTCCTTTTGATGTAGAAGAACTGAAATGTTATCCCATCTAACAGATTTCAGTGTCTCAGTGTTTGGGTGAATGTCTGGAACATGTGGGAAGCATGTACAAATCTGATCAGTCCCATAAATAAGAAACCCATATTAAAAAGGAAAATAAAAACAATCCTCCCCTCCTCTCATGTTTCCAGAACTGAAAGCCAGAACCACCCAAACTTAACAGAAAGAGATTCCACAGTTGCTTGCAAAGAGAAGGCAAGGTGAATTGCACTGTGGTAGGTGACCTACCTAAAACTAAATGTATGTTTGGAATGGTCTGATTTAAAACTTAAGTTATGTGGCTACATTCACTTCTGGGAGACCGTTCTAGGATATCTCACTGATTTCCTCAAAAGTGCAGGGATTTATACCAAATTAGGATGGTATTTTGGAATGGTCTTATTCAAAATATAGGCAATGTGGCAATATCCCTTTTTTTGGCGGAGGGGATGTCCCTGGCAGGGCACATAATCAATTTCCTCAAAACTCACTGGACAGATTCACAAAAAAATTGGAGGGTAGGTTTGGGAAGGTCTTTGTAGATAGGTGAAATCTACTTTAAGGGCAACCAAGATGGGGTGCCAAAGATACTAACTCAAGCAGTTTTAGTAGTAGAACAATAATATCAACAAAATCCAGCAAGATCAATCAGAAGCAGATTATCAAAGAAAACACAGCAAAATTAATTTCTGACATGCTTAACACACAAATCACTCAATTACAGACTTTCAGCGAGAAACTTCAGAGTTTCTGACAGACATTAGAGAATGAGCATTCATCCTGATCTATTTCAAATGTTCAGGTGTGTTAAAACCAATTCAAGGCTAAACTTCCATATTTATGAAAAATACTAAACACCTACCTTTGTTCTGTCTCATTCATGTAGCTATAAACATTAGGTCTACTTGTTAGGTTAATTTGACACACTGCTTGTTTATTTTTTCTTCATATTTTTATTGTTTACAGTCTCTTTTAAATGTTTTCTCCTTACGTATACTTCATTGTTATTCAATGTTTCCTGTTCCTTGCTTACTTGCTTGATAACCATTAAATGTTCATATGTTTATGGGTGCTAATCTGGATAGAAGATCCTGATGGAAATTAAACAATGGATTAGATCCCTTTCTAGCTTTGTAATCCTATGATTATGTTTGTAAGATTTTTTTTAAAAAAAAGATAGATAAAAAATGGAATGTACTTTGAAGATAAGGATCATAATATTATACTTTTTTTGCAAACGCAAATACAATTAGCAGATGCATTTGAAAGAATATTAGCCACAAAAATACACTGTACAGATTAGTAGTATTATTTGAATCTAATAAGGGACCAATAAAGACAGCAACACAGGCATTAGAATAAGATGATATTAGAATATAATGCTGTTTTAAATATGAAGAATGCCACAAATCAAGGCAATCACATCCCCATATGTCTAATAAATACTAATAAAAGAAAGATTTCCATTATATTCAGTGAAAGCAGCAGTCGCAGAATTTACCTATGTCCTTAGAAGTATAGGAGGAAGAATAGATCAACATGAGCCTATGTAACTTGCAGCCTAGATTGCAAGGTAGGAGTTGTTGTTTTTTAAAGTCTCTAAGAATGTGGATCCCTTTTCACAATATGATTTTATCTGTGCTAATATACATGAACGTAAGAGACGACCATGAAAAACTTCACACTCTGCAAACATCTATGTAGGAATCTTCCACCATTCAGCTTACCAATTCATACATACACAAAGAAGATGTATTATGCGTACATGAATCATCCTGAAAAAAAAAATGGATAGAAACAGTGTAGTTGGCTGTCCAAATTCACTAAGGGAGAGTCTTGATTTTGTAGTTGATACAGAATAATCCTAAAGAGCATATAAAGTTCTGTACACTTCAGACGCTGGCATCCAAACATAATACCTGAGACAGCTTCCTTAGGAAAACTATACCCTTTTCCAAACCACACTAAACAACTATGAAAAGAGTTTACTTTGGAGTGATTTTAAGAAAGGCAGAACTGGCCTGAGTGACTAAAAGAACAAAAAAATAAAGAATGAGAGGATCTGGAAATATAACCAAATGAAACCACTTCAGTTTCCTATACCAAGGTGGCCCTGAAAGACTACAAAAATTAATGGGGTCTTAATTCAGTGGGAGGCACATGCTTTGCACATGTAACATAATGCTTACTCCTACTCCTACGCCTTTGTTGTTTGTTACATGCCTCAAAATTGGATCCCACTTATGGAAACTCTATCCTGGGGTTTTTCTTTTATTCAGAGACAGTTTGTCACTGCTTTCCTCTAAGGTTGAGAGAGTGTGATTTTTGATGGCTGAGTGGGACTTGAACTCTGGCCTCTTGGAGTCCAAGTCCAGCATTCATACCACTGCACTGTGCTGGCTAATGCTATTAGGAAAGTATATAAGGGAGGAGGGGAAACAATACAAGCAGGGGCAATGACTTGATTGGATGAAGGTGTGCCTCCAGTATTGCATCATGTTGCATCTCCCCTAAAGATCACATGTACAGTTGCTTTGAAGATAAATTGAAGATGAATTTTCAATAAACAGTACTCTGTCAATGCCAAAGAACAGGAACAAGCTGTGTTAACACGTTCAGGACATTACCTAAATATCAGTGAGGTATTATTCCCCACTAAGATATAATTCCTCAATAAGGTGCAACTGAAGCAGCAAGTAATTCTTAGCCGCAGAAGACAATATTTAGGAATGGAAAAAATTAACTTTGTGAAAACTGGAATCTACTCTGCGTAATTTTCTTGAATGTTTAATGTTAATGAAAAGTACAGAATAAGATGGGAGAACTGTAACAGAATTTCTGTTTCCACAAATATTCTTAGTAGCAGACATTTAGACCACAATATTTATTTTAGTAAATGCAGACTAAGTGAAAAACATCAGTTTCTCCTATAACATCTCAAAGCTTCCAACAAGACTATTTTTGAAAATTAATATCCTATATCCAAAGTCATATGAATTCAACTGAGCTACTGCTGAGTTGACAAGTTTTCCTTATGTACTAAATATGTTCCTAGTGACTGCAAATGTCTTGTTTACATGTACACAGTCAATGGTCCCCAAACATTTTTTCAGATTTTACATGATGTTTAAAATGGTTACTTACAAAGTATTTTAATATGCTTATGATATGAGTTTCTCAGGGGCAAGCAAATGACTATAATTTGTTCAGCACTCAAAACCACATCACAAATATTACCTACGCAGAAATGACCTGTGTACATGGACTGCATGTGTTGCATATAGCCCATGCATATTAAACATGCAAATATGACCCTCCAAACCATGATACGCTAAATTGAAAATGATTGTTTTCCCTCTCTTTTGTGTTACATATGAGGATATCTCAAGAACTTGAATCACTTCTCAGCCTTTTGGCTAAGATCAAGTGTAAGAACTTGAACAGAGCACCTACAAATGTGGTGGCCTTTATTCTGATGCTTCAGAGCAGGATTGGGGTACTAAGGGGACTGCATACAGTCTGCTGTGAGCAGGGAAAAGGGGGCTGTGCTTGACCCATCAAATGCAGAACTAAAGAAAGTTATTCCTGGGACCACAATTTGCCACACTGACTCAGGAATTCTAGGAATTTTAATGTAAAAGCAACTTTTCCAAGTACTAGCCTGGTAAATGGTATTTACCTTTCTAGGTTCACCACTAACTTACCTTTGGTCAGGGGTAAAGAAAAGGAGAGGACAGGTTTGTTCTATAGTGTAACATCTTTTATGCTGCAGCATCCTTGGAAAGGAAAGATCCTCATGTACATGGTTCTCCCTAATAAAAGGACCCTCGGGCCCTCCTCCACTTTCCCTCTGCCCAAATGCAAATTAATGGAAAGTCTGGAACAGCAGAAAGAGGGGCCAGCACCAGAGTAAATGCTTGATGCATGTTTATTTTGAATGCAAACAGATCCCTGGGTGCTCTGGGAAAAGCTGGAGATGCTCATGAATACCTAGCTACATTGGTGCCTGTACAAACTGATTGTCATAAGGTTGCTTTGTAAGCTTAGCTGACAAACCCACTTCAAAACCAACTTGGTTACAGAAAGAAAAAGGATAAAGCAGTGTTGATGCCAATTAAATGTAACATCATGGTTAATATAGGGGAAAAGGCAGTCTACACAGGGAGGGGTTAGGAATATGCTTTCACAATGCCTTGTAGTGTTTCATTATTTGCAGTTTTAGTTTGTGCCACCTTGAATACATTTTGGTGTAGAAAGGAAGAATGGAATAAATAAAATTTAATAAATGAATAAATTAGAAGACTCACTCCCAGTTTGCAAGCCATGGTTCTACAGAAGCCAATATTAAGTTACACATCAGGTCCATAATCCAAGATAGAAAAGTACCAATTTAACTTTCATATTGTTTCCCTCTTGCAACAGGTAGGTTAAGAGAGAGGGCCAGTCTCCCTGTAAGGAGAGAATGCTTAAGTTTTATGAAGTGCTTGATATTCCTGTTTATGTACAAGTATGCCAGTTTAGCAAGAGAACAGCAAGGCATTGCTGAAATGCCTCCCAATGCCCCCATCAATGCAAACTACATGTTTCTCCTTCTCACAAACATCCTAGTAACAGTTACATCCCAGTGGCACTTTCCAGTGCCATCCACAATGCATTGCCTTCCCAGGGACTAGGAAAACAATAGAAAATAAGAGAAATTACGCTATTTTTCCCCCTGTATGGGTCAGCCTCAGAGGAAGGCAAAGGTAAACCTCCTCCAAACAAATCTTGCTGAGAAAATCTTGTGATAAGCTTGCCTTAGGGTCACCATAAGACAGAAGTGACTTCAAGGCACACAACAACAATAGCATTTTTAGTATTTTAGTTTGAGGTATAACTGATCTTAGGATATCTCTAGCTTTCTAGTTTATGCACAGCTGCATAGCATATTGGATCTTACTGCTGTAGGGATACATTACAGAGCTCAACTGTGCCTTACTGCTGACATGTTTATAGAGCTTATTTCTAAACTGGTGGCTGGGAGAAGAAAATTCTCTAAACATGCTCATGTAATTTTCCTTTACAAGAAGAGTCTGTAGGTTGTTTAAGAGTATCACAACACACATATTCTCTTTCTTGTGCTGTTAGTAACTGAAAGAACCAGAACTACAGACTTCTTGTACCAAATAGTTGCAAATTATGTTCAATAAAATTGCTCATTGTTTGTCGTGTTTTAAAATAAAACTGAAAAGATGAACCTCTGAAATATCCTAAAAGGGCTTTAACCACATTTTAAAAACATTTTTACTTCTTTTCCTTAACTTTTTTATAAGCTGCATAATATTTTTATTATACCACTGAATCACAAATTGAGCAGTGATAATATGTAAAGAGAGAATTCCATTTACAAAGTTATTATGGTTCCAGAAAGGAAGAAGTGAGATGGAAGTGGTGGGATAAGCTAAGTGCCTTTATATCTATCACAGAAGAAACTAAAAATCAGTAGCCATGTTCAGTTTTGAATTTACTATACATCATCAAAAGTGAAATTTACCTTATACGTTCTCATCCTAGTTGCCATCCACATACCAATATAACTTGTTCAGATAATGGAATCTACACCTGACTCTGCTCAAAGAATGAAATGTGTTCCTTATACAGGAATGGGCAGGATATCCTGCATTTGATATTCAACCAGGTTAAGGGTCCCAGCTTTACTATAACCAATTAAAAGA
Organism: Iguana delicatissima; assembly: GCA_948472985.1. Classification (NCBI taxonomy): domain Eukaryota; kingdom Metazoa; phylum Chordata; class Lepidosauria; order Squamata; family Iguanidae; genus Iguana; species Iguana delicatissima. The sequence continues at coordinate 238,820 of CAOKZL010000187.1, read as the reverse complement.
GAATAGTCATAAAACTGCAGATACTACCATAAGGTAATAAACTAGACCTTATCGTTGACAGCGGTGTACATTACTAACTTCAAACTCATTCCTTGTCCTAATCCATCAGAAACTTCCTGGCTTTAATAGGCTATAAATGGCAGAAGCTTTGAAGTCCGAGGATTAGGAACCGTAATAGACAGTCTGAATGAAAGACTTAGTGAAGCCGAGTTCTGCTGTCCTACTAAAGAGCTAGGTAGAATGAACTGTATGCATTTGAATTAAAACAAATTAAATTAAGCCTCTCAACAGCGGACCAGGAGATTCCACAAGCTATCCAAGTGTTAAAAATACATAGATGAAGGGGGTAGCTAGCGGTCACATACAAAAGTTATTAGAATATATACCTATTAGAAGGAAAAGCCAGATAAACATCTCAGTAAGGAAGTAAACTTATGACCTTCAGGGCCCAATTATTTTTCACATCAGTGACTTAAGATGTTAATAGTATATAAACCAAGAAAAGATTATACTACAAATTGTTATAATGAACAGAGTTGTTGAATAATATTTGACAACAATAATTTTTCTGGCAACCAGTATGGTTTCATCCAAACCTCAGGATTAAAAAAATGAACACACAATGTGGTATGTACCTGAAAGATGGCAGGAAGACACTTGAGGTTAAGACCTTTAATGTACAGTTCATTTATACATTTTATAACACGGCTTCAGCTACACAATTTGAATACCTTTTTTTTTTAACAAACAGATTGTGTAGAATTGGAAAGAACATTCTAGAAATAACAAGCAAGTTACAGTTAGTTCCCTCTTTTCCAGTAATACTAAGTGTGAAACTATATTCCAATATGATTGTAATGAAATAGCTTCACTCATTTTGCAATACAGTATAACCAAAAGATTTATTTTTTCCAGTAACTGACAACTGTGCTGTCACTATAAAGAATAAGAGAAGAAAGATCATGTGATTCTTGAGAACTTGTGCTGTGTCTCATGTTCTCATGTTGTTGAACGAGGAGGAGGAGGAGGCAGAGGAGGAAGAGGAGGAGAATGGTTGAAAAGAGTGCTGCCAGGTAAAGAGGGAAGAAGGCGAAGACTACAAAACATCAGTTCATGGAGACAAGAGAAAAGATCTGGAGGAGATGGCTTCAGGAAGCATCTGGTTCCTTCCAATCCTTGTGCTTCTGAGGTGCTGTAGTCAAGACAGAGAGAAACTTGGATAGAGGATGGGGGGAGGGATTTCCTTAACTCCACAAAGGGAAGGGGAAGAGGCTAAGAGGCAAAAATGAGAGGGGCTGACTTCTACTATGAACCATCAATACTCTGAGATTCCCTGAATCCCAGCAACAGTGGATGCAAGAGGGCTCCTTAATGGGTGGCTGGGGAGATGATGACAAAATGTGATAGGGTTCAACAGGCCTATTTGAATCCAACTGCCTTGCAGTCTAAGCCTAGGAATGTGAGGTGGACTGTGACCTGGGATAGCCATCTCTCCCTTCTTTTCCCCATCTCAGCATTATGCTTGTCATATCTTTAATAACTGCAGATCAAAAAGTGAAGAATCTCTCCCTTTCTTCAGGTCTTCATGTTTGGCAACATTATCCTGTGCAAATGCTAGCTGTTACTATGGCTGTTGCTCAAGTCCAGGGAAGTTCTTACCACTCATTCTTTATATCTGAGGTTGAAATGGGATCCAGGATAGAAATGTGAAGGACAAATTATGTTGTATTCAGCCTTTTTGATTTAGGAGGAGAGCTTACATTTAGATAGAGTAACCTGAAACAGACTGTCCTTCTCTGGTTTAAAATAGAAAAAAAATAGATAAGGCAAATATTGCACAAATTATTGGCTGGTCAGAACACTTGCCTTGACTTCTTCTTTATATTTTAAAAAAATTAAGTTCACAGATAAGCAGGTGGATTTGAGGTTTTCTTTCCAGACCCTTTATTATTCTGACGCAACAGTGCTATTCTTGGGTCTCTATATACCCCTTCTTTTATAATCCTTAGACTATTTTTAAAATCTAGACCTGAACTAAGTGTAGAAGAGACATAAATGTGGAATATTGAGGAAGATATTCCATGCAGAGCACAGATCCATTTAGGAAATCATACCTATTTAGCAATTAATTTCACCACTAGGTGGTTTCTTAAGTGTAAAGAGCTACAGGAATCTTTGTACATTGTAGTTCGTATTATTTCACAAGAGATTTACTAGAATTATTATACACTGCCTTACTTTTCTTATTGAAGGTAATGATGCACCAGGTGCCAACCAGGTGGAAACTTAGACATGGTTTGAAACGGACAGCTATACATGTACAAGTGAAGTCTGGTAGTCTGACTTTATATTTATGATCAAGGAGGAGAGAAAAGTTTTAGTACACTACAATTAACAGTCTGCCAGCAATAAAAAAAAAGTGAGCGCAGCAATTGCACTATCATTGAGGAAACTGGCCCTTCAAGGCAATTGGAAGTGCAAAGAAAGAAGAAATGGTAAGGGCAACTGAAAGTGCAAGAAAGGCAAGGAGATATAGTCATTCTGATGAGTCAAATGCATGGCAATAACACCTCTCCCATTAAAATACTGAAGCAGAAGCAGAAGACAACCCTTCTGCTTTCTGTGAAATTTAAGATCTGCACAGCAGAGCTTTCTCAATCCATCACCTTTGCAGGTAAGTTTGGTGAGGACACGGGTGAGAGCCTTCTCTGTGGTTGAGCTATGAGACATCCTTCCATAGTGAGTCTGTTTGGCCCCTTCCCTGTACTCTTTCCGTTAGCAGGTGAAGACCTTTTTGTTATGTAGGCCTTTGAGTTTTAAATTATACAGCAGTAGTGTGTGTTGACCCACCAATAATAATAATAATAATAATAAAATTTATTTCTATCCCGCCTCTCCCAAATGGATCGAGGCGGCATTACAAAACATATAAATATTAAAATATCAAATGCAGCCCACCCTCCCCACTCACCAACCCTACCATCCCCCCAACACACCAACTATTAAAACAGATTAAAATAAATTAAAACTAAAAGTTAAAAACAAAACAATTAAAAACAATTAAAAACAAAGGGACAATTGATGAGAGGCAGTGGAACACTAGTCTGGGAAGGCCTGTCGGAAGAGAACAGTCTTGACTGCTTTTTTAAAGCAGTCAAGACTGGTAATGTGCCGGGTCTCCTCCGGCAGGCCATTCCATAACCTGGGAGCGACTGAAGAAAAGGTCCTCTGGGTAACCGCAGCCAACCTAGTTCTGATTGGCTGCAGTAGATTCCTCCCAGAGGACCTTAAGGTGCGGGGCGGATTATATGGGAGAAGGCGATCCCGCAAGTAGGCTGGCCCCAAGCCATGAAGGGCTTTAAAGGTAAAAACCAACACCTTGTACTGTGCCCGGAAACTAATAGGCAGCCAGTGTAAAGACTTCAATATAGGTGTTATGTGGTCAGTTTTAGATCTTCCGGTGACCAACCTGGCTGCCATATTCTGAATTAATTGAAGTTTCCGGACTAAGCACATGGGTAGCCCTATGTAGAGCGCATTGCAGAAGTCAAGCCGTGAAGTTACCAGCGCATGTACCACTGTTTTTAGGTGTTCCAAGTCCAGGAAGGGGCGCAGCTGGCGTATCAGCCGAAGCTGATAGCAGGCGCTCCTGGCTGCCGCATCAATTTGAGCTGTCATCTGAAGCGCTGAGTCCAAGAGCACCCCCAAGCTGCGGACACAGTCTTTCAGGGGAAGTGTGACCCCGTCTAGAACTGGTTGACAAACCTCCATACCTGGGCTAGGGCCCTTGACCGCAAGTACCTCTGTCTTCTATGCAGGCTATGCTGACAGAAGCACTGCTGCTGGTAGGGTTTCCCATATCAGACAGGCTTTTCTTGAGCAGCCAGATGAAATGTGCCAAGCAGCTACTGGGCAGCAGTAGCAGTGGCAAGTGACACTGGCAGAGGCTCTCTCAGAGACAGCAGTGGCACCATAGCTAATTCCTGCTTGTACTGAGAGATGAAGGCACAGTAAACTGCCTTTTGAATATCTTTTACCACAAAGACCCTGTGATGAGACAATCCAAAATGGAACAAGAGATAGTGCCAGAAGATGACACTCCCATGTCAGATGGCATTCAACGAACTACTGGGGTACAGCCGAAGACAAGTATGAGCAATACTGTGGCTAATGATCAACCGAACTCAATCCAAAATGACATTCAGCTTCTGACATGCTCAGAAGTGAAAGGAAAGTCTGAAGCTGCACAACACACATTACAGGAACATGGAATGTGATGACCATGTATCAGGAGGAGCTAGACATAGTAAAACAGGAAACGAAACATATAAACATTCCAATACTTTGGGTGAGCAAGTTAAAAGGGACAGGAATGGGACATTTTGAGTCAGACCATTATACGGAGTTTTACTCAGGAAATGAAAATCTAAGAAGAAATGAGGTGGTATTAATAGTGAGATTAGCAAAAGCTGTCAAAGGATGTAACACAAAGTCTGATCGAATAATATCAATAAGACTTCAGAAAAACTGATTGATAAAACCATAATCCAAGTTTATGCTCCAACTACAGAGGCAGAAGAAGAAATTGAAAGATTCTACGCTGGAATCTAGGGGAAATTGATCACATACCAGAACAGGTCTTCCTGTTAATCACGGGTGACTGGAATGCAAATGTATGAAACAGAGCAGAACCAAAGACTGTAGGAAAATTTGGCATAGGATCAAGAAATGAAGTGGGAGACCAAAGGACTGCATTTTGCATGGCCAACAGTTTGTTCATTGCAAAGACATTCTTCAAGCAACCCAAGAAGTAAAGCAAAATGACGTTCAAAATTTTACAACAAAGACTTTTACCATTATATAATGAAGTGTACCAAAGAATTTCAGAAGAAAATCAGTCTTTGCTTTATAGATTATAGCAAAGCCTTTGACAATGTAGATCACTAAAAACTATGGGTGTGCCTCAACATTTGTTCATCCTGATGCACAACCAGTATTCAGGACATCAGGACAGGATAAGGAGAAACGGAATGGTTTCCAATTGATAAGGGGTCAGGCAAGGTTGCTTTTTATCACCATGACTGTTTAAATGGTATGCTGAACATATCATATAGAAAGCAGAATTAAATTCAGGGGAACAAGAAATGAATACTGGAGGAAGGAATATCAGCAATTAAAAATACGCAGATGATACCAGACTGTATGTGCCTTCAAGTTGTTTCTGATTCATGGCAACCCCAAGACAAAGCTATCATAGGGTTTTCTGGGGCTAAGAGTGTGTGACGTGAGAGAATCAAACTCTGGTCTTAAGAGTCACAATACAATGCTCAAACCACTACACAATGCACCAGATTACTCGCAGAAATAGCAAAGACTTGGAAAAATTAGTGAAGAAAGTCAAGGCAGAAATGCAAAGGCAGGTTTACAGTTGAGCATGAAGAAAAGAAAAATAATGACCACACATGATTTATGTAACTTTAAAGCAGACAATGAAAGCATTGAAAAAGCTGAAGGTTTTCCATACCTTGGCTCAGCCATTAATCAAAATGGAGATTGCATTCAAGAAATCAGAAGACAAGGACTTGAAAACAGCTATAAAGGCACTAGACAAGATTCTGAACTGTAAAGACATATCATTGACTACTAAAGCTAGGATTGTTCATGCCATCATATTTCGAATTCTATTTATGGTTGTGAAAGCTGGACAGTGAAGAAAGCTGACAGGAAGAAAATCAACTTATTTAAAATGTGGTACTGGTGAAGAGTTCTACAGATACTGCTAGCTGCTAAAAAGACAAATAAATGGGTCCCAGAGCAAACCAGACCTGAATTCTTCTTAGAAGCCAAGATGACTAAACTGAAACTGTCATCCTCTGGACATATCATGAGAAGACATGACTCACTAGAAAGAACAATAATGCTGGTAAGATAGAAGGCAAAAGGAAAAGAAGAAGAATGCAGTACTGATGGATATACTCAGTCAAGGAAGCCATGGCCCTGAATCTGCAAGACCTGAGCAAGGCTGTTGATGATGATTAGGTAAATCTCTCATTCATCTCCCTCATTCACTGCTTCAGCCTGATGACACTCAACAACAAGTGTGTGTGAAGTGGTGTGCTGTATTTTATTTTTTTAAATCCTTTAACAGTAATTATTTTAAATGTGTTTTCAACTATTTTATCCATGGTTTTTAATAATATTGTTACTTAATTCTTTTGGAACTTTAGTAAAATAATACTGAAATTTTACCTTGTTTTAAATTTCTGGAAGTTGCCTTAGATCCCATCCTGTGAGAAAGGTGGAACAATATTTAAATAAATAAATAACTCCAAAGAAGTGGGGATCTGGCAGGAGTGGCTGTCAACCCTATGTTATAAATGTAAAAAGATATTCCTTGCCAGACAAACTCTTTGAGGAACCGGTTATTTAAACCAGTGCCTCTCAGGCTATCTGATGTAGAGGACAGACAACTAGGGTCCCCCCCCGCAAATGAGCCAAGGACCAGCATTATATTTGTTCCAACTGGGTACAACTGTTTCTTTATTTCCTGGAAACTCTCCGGGGACTAGCAGCTAACAGCTGAAGGACTGCCACAGGTCCATGGATCACCATTTGAGTAGCACTGCTTTAAGGAAAGTTTAAATTTAAAGCAGTTTCAGAACAGCATTTAAAGGGTGAATGTTCAAAGTATTAAAAATATTATTCTCCATTTTGTCTGAATATTGCTGCCTGAGTAGGTAGATGGGAATACTGAATTGCTGTTGTTGCAATTTCTATTTGCAATTTCTATTATGTATGCTTGTGAACATTTTCGATGTTGTCCTATTATAGTTAGAGGTGTTTAGAATCACAGACCAGTTGTTTGTAGCATTCAGGCAAGTTTAAAAAAAATTAAAATACCTATTTCAGCTATTTTTTAATAACACAAAGAGTTACTGTTAAAATTGTAACTATAACAGTAAGTAATTTCTTTTTTAATACAATGTTTCAAACTCTGAGATACTATGTCATGATTTATATACACACAGAATAGTGTACAAAGAACAGAGTAAAACGTCAATCCAAACGTATCTGGGATAAAAAGAACTAAATAGCCAGATAAAAACATTAAAATTAAAATTAAACATCTACAACCATTTAAACACACAGCCAAACAAAAACAATTTAACTTGGTGCTAGCAGAATATCCTTCACGTATACATTCCAGAGTTCAAAACAATGAACAGCAGCTATAAGAGAAAAACAGCATAACGGGTATTCCCCTCCCCTGGTAGCTTAAGGGGTTTAAAACTCTGTAAAAATAAGTGAAATGCCTGTCTCTGAAATGACATCATTTAGATGCTGCTACAGAACCCATCAGCCCCACTCCTGGCTCCACATGGCCACTGGTAAGGGTATAGGTAGTTTACATGCAAAACATTTGGAGGCCTGACCCTGCCCTAAGAGATTTGAAGGTAAGCACTATTGCTCTGAACTGAGTTCAGAAATAGAACAAGAGTCAGTGGAGCTGTTCCGAACACTGACAAATGATAATCCTAATGCAAGTTGATAAAACCATGGGGCTGTCATCTTTCCCATACTCCAGAAACAATATTACAGCATAAGAGAAAAGATACAGGAGAAAGCCTTTTCAGTAGCTGCTTCCAGGCTGTCGGACTACCTCCCATGGAAGGTTTGCTTGCCACCCTCCTCTTGCAATCCAAGATTTCATTTCCCTAATATTTTCCCCCTCATCCTAATAGGAGATGAAAAATGGTGGGGTAAGGCACCCAGTCCCAACAGTGCTCCCTCTTTCATAATGGTCATCTGGCTGACCATGGCAGTTTGTGCCCAAGCCAGGCCTGAAATTAGACCAACATTTACCTAACTTCACAGGGCTTCTTTAGCTAGTAACAATAATGTCTCTATTTGCCCATGCCAATACTGAGGTATTTTTTAAAAAAATGTTTTTAAATTATGTTATATTTTTAAAAATTGTATTATACATGCTTTTAATCGTAACCGCTTACAGATTTTATTATTATAAAGTGGCATATAAATACTTATGTTGATGTTTATAATAAAAAAATAGCATCTGGATTCAGATAATCTTGTTCCACTCATAATGACTGGAGCTCTCTAGCAATCACCTGCCAAGGAACAGGATTTTCACAATGCTAGGTATTAATTTCTATTAGGACTACTAAAGATTTATAAAAATAGCACACGAAGTGGTCAATAATGGTTGCAATACTAAGAGTTCAGAAAAGCTTTCTTTAAGAGTGCACCACTGCTTCTTCTAGTGTGGGCAGAATTCCTCTAAGCAATTTATCATGCACTGAATCTAGCCTTTAGTATCCTTTGGCTAGATATCACAAGCCAAAAGGGGCAAATATAACTTCATGTCATAACTGAAACTAACTTCAGAATACTGGACCAGATGATATTCCAGATACCTCCCCAAATCATGCTGCAGAATTTGTACCATCCAGCCTGAGGTGAGTCATGAACCATGTTCTCTCTGAAGTGTCTTAGCCAATATGTCACAGTCCGCCTCTTTTACATCACTAAGCAGGTCATGTTTTGGAGAATTTCTCAAAAGACAACTAGATTTGGTAATCTCTCCCTCCCTGATTTGGTGGCATAATTTCTCTGTAGATACTAATTAGTAGATATTAATTAATTTCTAAGCCCAGCCAACATGCAGACAAAGCAAAGGATATTTAAAAGAAATACCTGCTGTTATATTCAAGAGAGATATATGTAAAGAAATGATGTTACTTTTCAAACTGCCCCTATACATTTGGGACACTTTCTCTTTTACCCCCCACCAAATCTAGCTTTTTAGGTTTTGTAAACAGAAGTCACATTTTTCTGTTTAGTTGCAGGGTTGTACCACAAGCCCTTAGAACAGAGGCAGCTATAAATCCAGAGTGAATCCTGTAATTGTAACTTACTTTTCCAGCTTCATATTAAACAGTGAATGCAAACTATGGATTTAAAATTTTGAGAGTGCAATATCTACCACTTGTTTTTAGAGCAGCCAGATAAAACTCAGAAATAACTCAGCTAGAAGCTAGGTTTGCAACTTCTATCAGCCTAGAGCAAGAAGATAAACAAATAAGCAATTTGTCTGAGGGTACTTAATACAACATTCTGTAGGTAAAGCAGTAGCTTAATGAGATATATGAAATGTATTATTTAAATTTCATGAAAAATTATTTTGTTTAACTGTAAACTATTTTGAGTTTTTTTTTTATTTTACAAGAATGATGAAATAAGTACTGAAGGTCCTGAATGGTGCTCAGAAAAGCAATGGGCACTGATACACAAGAGCTGCTCATGAGACAGAGACTAGCTGTATAAATAAACTGGTCAGTATTTCATGACTGGTCTGGCAGGGAAGAAAAACTTCCATTGGCAAATACATCTGTGGCTGGTGTGGAGTTAAGAGCAGCATCTATTAAATTTAAGTGCATATTTTCCTTTTATAGTAATATTTCACAACTTGCCAAGTGATCTAGTTTGCAATTTTGAAAATCTGATCATGGAAGATGTATAACTAGTATAAGAAGACTGGAAAACAGAAATAGTTGTATGAATTACATTACCAAATACACCAGTTGACTGAAATGATTCCATAAAATATTCATTTATAAACAAATTAAACTAATCAATTTATACATTAATACAACCCACACCCTCTCAAACCCTGGGCACTAAAAACAAACAAACATGAAATTGTACATTAACTTCTGGAAGGAAGTAGTTTTGCCTAATTTGGAGTCAACCACATAGCCACACCAACTAGAGATAATGGGAGGTGTAACTATAACACATCTAGACTTCAGTAGAATTCTAAAGGAAATAGAATTCCCTAAAGGCCGGAGAATCACATTCACAAATAAGATCTCCCCAACGGCTCTTCCTGTTCAAAACCTGCTACTTTGGAAGTACAGTCACTCCTCTACATTTTCTAGGGTTAGGGGCACAGGACCCTCATGAAAGTAGAAAAATTGTGAATAACTCCAGGCCCTCCCAAACCACATGCAACACATCATATAATATAATCACAACAGAATCATAGAATCATAGAAATGTAGAGTTGGAAGAGACCACACATTCAATATTCAACCCACTATGTATAATCACCATATTCAACCCACTGTGGATTCCTTAGAGGCATCAGGGTTCCTTCACAAGGCAGAAGTGAGTGTTTGGTGGGGCTTACTGCCGCCTCTACTGCTGCCCCACATCATTTTTAGTAGGGACTTGCAAGCCTCATTTGCAGTTTCTCAGTCTCACAAGGCTTGCAGTACCTATTAAAAATGGCACAAGGGGACAGCAGAGGTGACAGCAAATAATCCATGAATCATCAAATTTGCAAAAATGAAACCCACAAATGTGGAGGGCTGACTGTACAGCTAAAAGTGACCCCAGGTTTATCATTTATTAATTTTATTTATATTCCACCTTTCTTCCAAAATGGCATATCCGATTCTAAGCTGTTAAGAGACTCATACACCTTACCTTCTGGTGGAACTTTATTCTGGTTGTTCCAAACTACTAACAACTTGGAGAGGCTTGGCACCTTTGAGACTTCAGTGATGACTCGAAAGAGACTCTCCACCCGATCATAGGTCAAGACGATAGCAGTGAAGCCTTGTGATTGCGGTGGGATCAATGGAAGAAAGAGTGGATTGCTTACACTGCTCCATTTCTATAAAAGGGAAGATGAGAAGTCAAACTATGGACACTTTGAGGTACAATAGAAAAGAAGACAGGGTGCCATTTGCATAGTTAGAATCAGATCACACCACTTTTAAAAACATCTTAATTTGGAGCGGGGGAAGAGTTTAAAAGCATGTTTTGTGACTGGAAACCAATCTCTGTTAAACATACATTGTATTTATTTTCCTGTCTTAAGTTAACTGCCAAGTGTGTTCATGTATGTTGGACGTAACATAGAAAGAAAGATCAGAAGGAAGGTACATTAGAGGGTTTCATGAGCTGACTTCCTTGGCTTGAGTCTTCTCTACATCCCTCTTTCCAAAAGGCAGCTTAGATTTTATATTAAGTCAGACTAGGACAACAAACAGAAAACCACCCCGCTCCCACAATTTCTGGACGGAAGTGCAGTAAAGAGAAGCAAATTTATAAATCTGACACAAAATGGGCACAAATATAAAGGAAAACTACTATATATTCAACGCAGAAGCATAAAAAGCTAGTTTAAACAAAAATAGTTCTGCTGTATGGCTTTTAACAGACTGCTATTTAAGCATTAAAAATAAAATATTAAGAGAGGCAAAGATGAAATTCAAAGTTATTCCTTCCACCTTTATTTTGACAAGAATACCCCCTAAACACTTTTTAAAGACATGTTTTCAAATACTGTCAATTTAAGGACTCTAATTAATTTGACACAGCCACATATAATGGGGTACATGGGACTGTAAAATGGAATAAAGGAGGCTTTTCTAAATATAACTTTTCCATGTCCAGGCACTGTTAACAGAAAAATTTAATAATTTGATAATTTAACAACAACAACAACAGAGCAGATAAATCAATGAGATTCCTAGAGAAAGTTTAAACTTTAGTCCTATCAAGCAAACTAGGGACAGAAACACAGTTCCTTAACTTAACCTTTGTGTAGTATGTCCTCCAAACTTCTCTAAATAGCCGTACTTTAAACTTTAAAATTACCTTCTAGAATATGGTGAGAATGGGTTTCTTTTCATCATGTTAGAATCACAACTGAAAACACCCTAGACATCTGAAACCTATAATATTTTAACAGTAAGAACCAAATTCTTGAATTAAGCTTAAGAACGAATATGAGAGCAGTGTAGATGAAACAAAAATAAAATAAACTCTGTCTATGATACCCCAAGCAAGTGCTTTGTTACAGCATTTTGAATAAACTAAAATATCAGAAAACTATACAAGCAAAGCTCATTGTACAGCATAGTCCAGTCACACAATCACCAACACATGACTATATCTACATTTTCCAGAAAGGAAGATATATTTGCAAAAGCAATAAAAAAATAAGCCAGTAAATTGTTTTAGAAACTTTAGTATCACAGTTCAGCAAGTAATGGCATTTTCAAAACATATTCCTCATAGTTCCCAGACAAACATTACAGGGGTGCACTGTCTTTTTTGAGATGTTAAGTTTCAATGGCAAACTAGATTGCCTATTTGGAAGTAAATTTGCCAGTTAAAACAATTAGTTGTTGAGTAGGACTGCCCAAAAATTGTTTGGGGTTCTTTAGACAATTAATAAATTTGTGCATCACAAATATAGTAAAGGGAGAAATGTTGGATGGAAATAAGTAACAAAAGGTTCCTTAGATGCAGCAAACAAGCAGTGTAACTTACTGCAAATCGCACTCCTGTAGCTCTGGCACCGATGTGCCATAATTCACTTCATAGTTATTAGAGACGGGCCAAGTCCCCTGGCTGCCCTACTACTGAGCTGAATACCTTTGCCTCTGAAATGAGCCATATCATGAAGGCATCATTTTACTTACTGTGATTGTGATAGAAATTTTTGTCAATGTATTCCACAGTTTCTCTTAAACAAATTTCTAAATAAAGAGACCTGAATATCTCAGTAACAAGACTGAAAATATAGACAGATGTTCCATTTCATCAGATGATACTGTATTCATACTGTATGTTTTAGATGTTCTCCTCAAAGACAGAAAATCTATGAAACCTCTTTTATATCACATAGGTTCATTATTTCTTATGGTGATAGTAAAGAACGGCTGAGCTAGGTGAAAGAGAATGTTCTACTGCCATGACATCCAACAGTGAACCCCACAAAATCATCCTCCCTCATTTGAGAATAACATTTCAAAAGGGCATTTAGACATTGCTGAAGCACCATTAAGAGCCAGCCCCCTGCTGACTGCCTGAAAAGTGTGTCTACAGTCTGAGACCTCTTGACCTCACTTTCGGCAGGAAATTGGGCAAATTCAAACTTCCATGATTTACTTATGTCTTTTAGACTTTTGTTAGAGAAAGGCAAACAATGCAGGTAATCGACTCAACACAAGTCTAATTAAATACCTATTATGGATGCAAAGCATGAAATAGATAGTAAAATGAGAAACAGTCTTCCCAATAATGGAAAATGCAACAACAAACATTTGCTTCGGTCACATCAGTTCTCTACTAGACACTTGACTGAATGCTCGTTTTCACCTCCCCACCAAAGCAATTGGTACCAATGGCATAATCATCCATCACTATCTTTGACAAAGTGCTGATGTTCAGCTATGGCTAAAGCAATCCTACCCAACTCCCCCTTTTCTCAGCCCTCAACCAGCTAATATTCATGACAAAAGTCACAGTAATTAATCCAAGATTGAGATGTTAACTATTGTGAATCAGTTTTATGCACAAGCCGTATCAGATTGCAAGTGTCAACTTTGCAACAGCGATCTCACATTGCTTGCTCTGACATTCTTGGCTGTTTGACAGCGGTCTGGTCTGCTTTCCGCAGACAGCAGTAGAAGCCAAAGCAATGGAATCCAGAACCTGGGAGACTGGGAAACTGTTCTCACTTTGGTGAAACTTTTTTCAAAAGAAACATTTCCCTATGAAGCAACTGTTTTGTGTGAGACTGCCATCAGTCAAAAAGAAACCCCCTTTTAAAATTTCCATTTGCTAAGAGAGAATCTTTTTCCTTTGCTCCAGACTAACAAAAAAAATCCTTTTTTCCCTGTAACTTGATGTAACACAAGTCTATTTTAAGAATCAATACAGGAAGAGTGAAAGTATCAAAAAAGATGTAGAATTTTCTTCTCTAGAGATAGTTAGCACTGCATCTGATCCCACAGAGAAGACAGTATCAGTCACAGAGGGGGAAAAACCCTCTTATTTTCTGACAATCAAGTGAGAGTGCAATGTGGTGTATTTCCCAAAATCTACTATATAAAAGTCAATGTTTGTGAGTGAGTGTATCTGTTTGTCTGCATGAGGCAGGCACAGACCTCATATGATTGGCTGCGTCAGGCGAGAAGACCTCATACGATTGTCTGACTGTGAAGATCCTATGAATCCTGGAGTTGGCAGTTCAGGGAGGGGCCTTCAGAATTCTCAGCCAGAGACCTCTGAATAGGCCACTTGCTATGGAGACGAGGTCTAGCAGCAAGTCCCCTCATGAACCCAACCTCTATGTTAACAACTCTGAATACAGACTGGATTGGGGAATCTGGGCAAAAGTTACAGGTACTGAACAACACAGTTTGGGGAGTTAGAGACACAGGATCTCAAATCTGTGTATTTCAAGCACATTTAACTCCTAAGGTAAGGTAAGGTAATTCCTAAAGTATTTCTAACAAGTGCTACCCATGACAAAATGAAGTCCCAGGTAATGACAGGTAAATACGCTAGTATGTTTATAAACACACTATTTGTTTATTAATACACAGGAAAATAATTATCCAGGAAGTTTTAAAAAGGATCTGCAGGAACTAGCAAACAAAAACAAGGAAGGTGGAGAAAGCCTCCTAGACATGCAAAAGACTTAGTTAGACTGGTACTTGCTTATCCATTTATCTGCAGGCAGTCTTTATGGTCAAGTGTAACAGATTTGTTCTATCTAGAGTAGACCCATTGAAATCAATGGGATTTAACTCAGTTATCAACAAGTCTCATTCAATTTAAGGGGTTGTAGCCCTGTATCAGAAAGTCCAAGTTCAGCCAAAACCAGCAATTGGAGAAAAAGTCTTCTGGATTATTCACAACAAAGTAAAAACTGAGCCAAGGTACAGAGCTCTTCAATGCATTGTTTTTGCTTCCTGCTATCCATTTATCTAAACAATTTTTGATCTACCTAACACAAATTATTTTGTAATTTGGACTAAAATCTTGATCATGATTAAAAAAAAAATATTTGATTTGTCAAACTAACTTGTAACAGGTAGCAAACATATACTTCCCTACACAGCCACTAGCTGTAATATACCACTGTTAGCAAACAGCAAGATTAGATCCTAACTAAATTTATTGATTTTATTGTTTGTTTATGTATTTGGTTTGGCATTGATATCTACGGTCTAAACATTTTAATTTTCCTTTTGAAGAGCTCTGGGTATGCTCCATTAGATCAGAGTAAGACATGTTCACAAGGGGACCACGCTAATTTCCATGCTAGACCAAACAATAGAAAATAAACAATTTGTTAGGATCAGTGCAGCAGCTAAGTTCAAAAGAAAAACTGTGCAAATAAATTGCTGCTCTATCAGGTATGACAAGCTATTCAGATGTACGGTCTGGTTGCATTTTTATCTCAAAAAAGCAGATGCACTGTAAGTGCACTTCAAATGCTTTAAGTGATATGTGGAAGTGTCAGTGTTCTGAAAGCAAACTGCTCAATACATTTTTTAAGTTAAAGCACTCTGGAATACATATGGGTCAAAAAGAACTTTTCTTCTACCAAAGCATATGTAGCATGTGAGGCATTAAGAGAACACTGTTTTACCTTGCCATACTTCTTCAATGATGCAGGTCATCAAATTTTTACCTGAAAACTTCTTCCAAAACCCGATATTTTCCAAAGTAACAGTCAGGCTGCTTTTTTTTTCATGTCTTTTCTCAGGCCACAGCTAACAGAATATGTAAGCATAATAGCATTGTAATTGTATCTATCACCCTGATATTTAAACTAATAAGATCCAAAAGATTTGGATGGCATGGATATCTATGTTATGATAGATCTACAGTGAATAAAAAGTTTAAAAACCATTGCATCCGAAAGACATTGTTGAAGGTTTGGTCAAAAATAAAGCAAAAATTTTATACAAAATTACCAATATGGACCTCACCACAAGAAGCTTATAAAATCGCCCCAACAAAACAAGGAAATTTACTAACATATCAAGAGTTATTGAAATGGGAAGGTGACAAACCAAGAATGTGTACAGAAGAAGAATTAAAGGCTGAAGGGGAAGAACTAAATGGTTTCCATGGAGACAACTTAGAGAAAGATTTAGAATGAACCAAAAACTATATGTATTTGAGAGAAAAGAGAATGAATTAGATGTAATTAGATGAAAGACAACCAAAAGAAAAGAATTTCCAAATTTTGTAAATTATTGCTGAAAACAGAAATGGAATCAGAAGTAGTCAAAGATACAATGGTTAGATGGACACAGAATTTGGGACATTCAATTGAATTAGAAACTTGGGAAAGAGTGTGGAAAATAGATATAAAATTTACCCCAAACTTAAATTTAAGAGAAAACTTATATAAAATGTTTTACAGATGGTACATGACTCCAGAAAGATTACAAAAAATAACAAAAAATGGGAACTCAAATTGTTGGAAGTGTGATGAAAAGACAGGGTCTTTTTTCCATAAGTGTTGGACATGTAAGATAGCAAAAAAAAACTGGAAGGGGGTACATGACGAAATCCAAAGAATTTGTAAGCTGAATTTTGAAATGAAACCGGAGCTTTCTTTGTTAAATATGCTAGGGCAACAAAGAGAAATAAGAAGTCATCAGAAGATATAATTATATTTAATAACTGCGGCAAGGTTGACATATGCGCAGCACTGGAAAGAAAAGAAGCATATTGATACAGAAGAATGGAAGTTAAAAGTTCTGGATATGATAGAGATGGAAAAGTTAGCATTTTCTTTGAAGAATAAATCTATTCAGAACTTTGAGAAAGAATGGAGAAGAGTATTGGATTGGGTAAGGATATAAATGTATAAGAAATCAAAGAAGAAATAATATAACTATTCTTTTCTCTGTAAGATGGAAATTATGTTTGTAATGGAATGGAAATGAGCAATTTCAACTGGAAGATCTCAGCACGGAAGTGTGGGGGGGTATTTTCAAGACAAACTTTCAATAAAAATTATACAAAAAAAAATAATAAGATCCATGCATTTAGGTAGGAGGGGAAGTATCTCAAGCCCCTTCCTGTGAGACAAGCAACATCATTTTCAAAAAATGAAATCAGCGTGTCAGAGAGAGAATATTTGATATGGGCAAAAAAGAATACACTGCAAGCTACAGAAGTTGGGTATGGCTAGGTAAAAATGGCTGCTGCTAGATGAGAGAGAGAGAGAGAGATTGAGATTATATTTGGCTGCTGTAGAAGGAAAGATGGAAAGCAAGGCACACTTAAGGATTTACCCTTTTTATTATTTATTTGTTTGTAATTTATAATCTGTTCTCCCCTGAGAGATCACAGCAACATGCATATTGACTCAAAACAGTCATCCATCAAACAGGTTGACAGAAGTAGGCCTGCTTAGCAATGGCAGAAGAATTGAATAACATGCTATGAGACCATTCTCTGTATTAGCCACTATCCTTCTTTAACATATACACAAGCCATTATTTGAACTATTATCTGTAATTTCATTTAGAAGAGGCCCCTTTTCCTGTCTCACAGCAAGGCTAGTCTCTGGCAATCATTCATACTAAGTAAGTACATTTATTGCTTGCACACAGTGATTCTCTCAGTGATTATTAAAACAAACACTGGTTACAATATAATTTACGAGAGCCATATTCACAATCCAATGGCACCATGAAAAAGAGAACCAATCATTTTGCACAGCAGTGTTTAAAAGCAGAATTAGTAGAACTCCCCAAATGTGAAAACTGACAAACATGAGTACTCCCTTGACACTTCATACACTGTAGAAGTACACCAACAAATTGTTTTTAAAATTCTCTGTTCAAAAAAGAGCAACCAGAAGGTGTCCTGAATCAAATTGTAGGGCTGGATATTCCAACATCATTTTCAATGCAAATTGTTTTATAATTCCTCTGCTTATAATTTCACTCTGTCTCAATGGTAAACACTACTTTAACCATATCATGATTCAAACAAATACAGACGAGAGGTTTTTTTGGGTTGTTGTTTTTTTGTTTTGTTTTTTGCAATTCAGCCAGCATTGTTATTTTTCTGATCATCTAGGCTACTCTGGCTGACAGAAAGGGCATATCTTTTTAAAATGTTCACATATTAACTTGCAAATATATTCATTCCACAATTTATGCAGTCAGCTGAAATCAAAAAGAAGTCAAAGAAGCTACCAGGCTGTAAGATTAAACTAATTTAAAACAAACAAACAAAATGTAAGATAAAACTGGTCTATCATGCTTAGGTCCTGAGGCACAAGAAGAAAGGCCCTCCATCCATCCCAACTACCACAGTCCTGCC
Organism: Iguana delicatissima; assembly: GCA_948472985.1. Lineage (NCBI taxonomy): Eukaryota > Metazoa > Chordata > Lepidosauria > Squamata > Iguanidae > Iguana > Iguana delicatissima. Next base: position 220,637 of record CAOKZL010000187.1, on the reverse strand, counting down.
CTCGGAGAAGGAGGAGAGGCAGGCACAGCTCCATCACACCTAAGCCCGGAAGCAGCTAAAAGGCTCTCCTCTCATTCGCCCCAACTGCCACTGCTGCAGCCTCAGAAGAAGAGAGGGAGAGGAAGCACAGCTCCATCGTGCCCAGGCCAGAAGCAGATGAAAGGCCCTCCTTCTATCCCAACTGTCACTAATGTGGCCTTGGAAGGAGAGAAGAAAAGGCAGTACCTGTTGGACTTAATCCCCTCCCACACAGCCATCCTCTTCATCTCATGTCTGGATTAGACTTAAACCTCAGGGAAGGGAACTGTTTTGTTCTTCTTTTACTTCTAACAGGGCAGGTAACTCTTTTGTTGTTCTTCTACTTGTAAAGCACCATATATAGTGATGGTGCTAAACAAACAAACAAATAAAATATAGGAAGGAGAATAGAGCTATTTCCAATTAAATGAACATTCACCACATTCTTCTACAAAAAATACAGAAATACATTATTCTTGTTTTCCAAGGAAAACAAATGCAATGACAAGGACATGTTGCTTATCTGTAACTGGTATTCCTTAAGTGGTCATCTGTGCGTTCACACTCATGGATCTAAGTGTAATATGCACAGGCACAGACCCATGAATGTGAAGTACGGAGACCAAAGTAGAACAAGTAGTCATGGTAACTTTCAACAAAAACCAAACAAACAAACAAACAAAAAATCTGCGAGCACCTTAAAGACGAGTCTGAAAAAAAATAAAATTGTGAATGGGACATATACCGGTGTACCTACCAGAGATCTGGGGAAGCAACCATCAAGTCTCTTCTCCCAGCTACAAAACAACAACTGGATGCTGTCTAAGTACTTTTGCCTTCCAGTAACCTTTAAATGGTTGGAAGAGTGCCTTGCAGTGCTGAGAATCTGCCTTCAGCATGGGCAGAAGGGGTGGCCCGCGGCAACTGTGGAGACAGAGTATTACATTCTGTCCATACAAGATAGGACGTCAGTGAAGACGGACTGGAGTGCAGAAAAGCTGGCACCAGATAAACATGTTAAGCTATGATCCTCATGGAAGACACAGACATGATGACATAGCTATGATCCATCTCCCAATCTGACTTCCCAAGAACTCACCTTAAAACCCAGGAAATGACTAGTGGTATTGTCAGGATATTAGATATTGTGATAATGTAAATATGAATAAAATATGAATAAAATAACATAACATAGATAATACAATATAAATATTAAAAGGTGGTGAAGAACAAGATTGAGAAGGTCGACGGATTATTGAAGCAAAAACTACAATAAGCTGAATGAACATGAACATTATGGTATTAAATATTTGTGTAAATAGAAATGGCGGGGTCCCTCACCTTTGTGGGAGGGAGGTGTCATTTGAGAAACGTTAAAATATCACAGAATGGGAACTAGAGGAGGTTAAGGAAGTCTCGATTAGGTACAGGGAGAACTTAAAAGGATGAATTTTTCAATTAAGAAATGTGGAATTGATATATGTTCTCTCGTATGTTTGGAAAACTTTATGGTAATTCAATCTTTTTTAAACTGAAAATGTTATGTTAAGACGGTTTAAATTTCATGTAATGCTTTGGAAGGATGTAATTTTAAGGATTTGTGTTTTAAATAAATAAATAAATAATAATTTAAAAAAACAACAACCAGGTTGATGCACCAGTCAAAGGAGTTCTACAGAGCTGGAGAGCAGACACTGAAGGAGGATGCATCCACCCTACTCCTGCTAGTGAGTCATGATGTGATGAGCAGCAGCAGCAGGAACCTCACATATATTCCAGCAATATTTACAAGAACATAAGTCTAATTTATGACCTCCAAGACGCCAAATCTAACTTAGGATATTGTAATTAATGAACAAGATCATAGCCACCAGTCTTCAAAATTTTGATAAAACACTTTGTTTCAGTTGTTGTTGTTTTTCAAAAAAATGAGTTTTTTAAATCTAATTCTATTTTATTACTTGAATGGGAGAATACAGAGGCATATACCAAAAGTCAGTGGTCACAGTTGCTCCAAAACGCATTAACATGCACAAGGTCACCGCAAGCAATTCCTGGCACAAACTGAAGAGGCAAGAGACCAGTGCTTGTGGTTCAATACAATTAGCAAAGTTGCACATACAGTCAGGATTCTGACTAATTTGCTCACAAAACCCATAGGCAAGGCAAGCAGGAGGCAGATTTGGATTGACTCAGATCTCTGGATGATCTGCAGTAGACAGAAAGGCTTTATGGCTTTTATTGTTAATGGTTGTCAAGCCCACTTTGACTTAGGGAGATTCCATGAACGAGAGACCTCCAAGTCACCCTGTTATCAATAGTCTTGCTCAGGTTTTGAAAACTCAGGGCTGTAGCTTCCCAGTTTGAGTCTGCATGACTAGATTGCAGCCTACCTCTAATGCCTTCCATTTTGCCAAGCATCACTGTCTTTTCTAGCAAATCACGTCTTCTCATTATATGTCCAATGTATGAGAGTCTCAACTTAAGTCACTCTAGCTTCTAGGGAGAGCTCAGGCTTGATTTGCTCTAGGACCCATTTCTTTGTCTTGTTGGCAGTTCATGGTATCTGCAGAACTCTCCTCAAGCAACATATTTCAAATGAGTTGATCTTCTTCCTCTCAGGTTTCTTCACTGTCCAGCTTTCACAAATCAGAATACCATGGCATGGGCAAGTCTTTTTTTTTTTTTTTTGGTATTTAATGACATATCATTATACCTGAAAATATTATCTGGTTCATTCACAGCTTCGCTCCTTAGTCTTTTTCTGATTTCTTGACTGCAGACTCCATTTTGAGTGATGACTGAAGCAAACTATAGAAAATCTTTAAGTATTTTGATGCACTTATCATCTACTTTTAGGTTACGAAAGTCATCTATGGTCATTGCTTTTATTTTCTTAATATTCATGTACAACCCTGCCTTTTGCACTCTCTTCCTTAATTTTTATCAGTGGTCATCCTATCTGCTAAGTAATATGGTATCATCTGTATATCTTAAATCAATAATTTTCCTTCTTCCAATTTCCATACCTCCTTCCTCTAAGTCTAATTCCTTTTTCCATATGACATGTTCTGCATATAAATTAAACAGACATGGTGACAGGATGCACTCTTGTCTGACACCCTTGCCAATGGGAGATGATTCTGTTTCTTCACATTCTGTCCTACCTGTAGCTTCTTTTCCAGAGTACAGGTTACACACAATAACAAACAATTCCTGTGGCACTCTCATTTCTCATAAGAGTACATTCATTTTGACACCTGCATGCAATCTGCTAAAGTGCATTTCCTTCTTATAGCAGTAACTTAGTAACTGGAAAACTTAAGTCTACCTAGAAATGTTCTATTTTTTACTCTTGCTTTATACAATTTTTGAAAAAGCCATTTAAACCATCATTTTAATAAAAAATGAGTGATATTAATAGTGCAAGAAGTTAATATAATTTCCTCTTGGGAATGCAGGTTATTTAAAAAACAACTTAAGTAAAATCAATAGTTTCTGTTAATTAACAAAATAAAAAACAGCATATCATTCTGAGAGACTCCCTTTTTAAAGATGCTAAACATATTAAATTTAAGAAAAATATAAATCTACTTACAATTACTGGAGGATCATTCCACTCTTCATATGATGCGGCAGCATATGGGTATATCCTGTCATTGATAATTTTGAGGGTGGCCAGAGCAATTGCTTTCATTGATTGAAAATAAGCTTCCCAGAACCATCGTGCCTGCAAAGAGTAACAAATAACATTTTCATTTCACATTTGTGTCAGAGAATAAATCTCAAATATCTTATTCATTTCTCACTGCCTCCAAAGAGATAAGCAGGAACAAAGTATACACACTATAATTAGGATAACAGCTGAGGTGGGGAGGGGAGCAGGAAAGTAGAACCTATTTTCTCTCATAGGCTATAGTCCCTTAGGGTAATCTGTTGGAGAGCACATGCTGAGAGACATTCCCTTCACTTTCTCTGCCCTCTTCACTTTCTCATACCTTCCTCTCTAACCTCACTCTTTCATTCTGTCTGCCTCTCTGTCCCCCATCCTTCCTTCCTTCTTGCTCAGTACAGTGGCAGGGAAGGGACAAATCACTCCTGCCAGAAATCTAAGACCATCTACAGAAGCCTTAGACCAAGCCCAAGGCAGCAGTCCTAGGTTCTAGGTGCAAAGGCTCATCCTGAGCACAACTTTTTACTTTTTCCCCTTTAAGTGAACAACCACCACTCACTTTTATGTCAAAAACAAGGGACTGCAATAGGGGATCAGTGGGATCTTCCAGATAGGTCAAACATACCAATATTTGCTGCTGCGTATCCCATATTGTTTGTAAGGATCCAAATGACATTTGTCAAGCATGCAATGGTTCAGACTATTTCTACTCTTTTGGCACAGTATTCCAAATATTCTGTTTCTTCTTGAAAAGTAAGGGTTTTTCTGTAACCAGTACATTCAGTTATCATGTGAATTATGACAATCAAAGTAGGTCTGTCCAATCCCTCACTCTCTTCTTATTTTCAAGATGTTTTGATCCTTCTCATTTCCCTTTTCCCACGCCTTCCATGTCTCTTTTTAACGTTTTAGATTTTAAAAAAACCTCCTGGAAGATATAAAACTTAAAAATATATATTTAAAATAATACATCTAGGGGCTTTGTGGTGGGTTGGACACATCCACATCTACATCAAAACCCATGTCACAAGCAAGCTGCTCACAGATGAACGGAAAAATGCCACCTTTCTATTAAAGTTTTGTTGTATTTTTGTTTAAAAAAAAGGATGGATGGGTAGGGAAGTGATACGAAGCAACGTTAAATGATGCAATACAAATCAGTATAATCACCAATACAAATCAGTACAATCACCAAGAGTGAACACTGCTTTTCAATTCTGACATATTAGTTTAAACTCCAAAAGAGTGATAATCTCTGCAAAGAGATTCAGTAAACCCTACTGGGTCATAGACACTTTGCTTCTTATGCAGCCAAGTGTGGGATGTCTTGATTTATTTACTTATTTAACATTGAAGTATTAATATATCACCCTTCATTCCAGGATGGTGCACATAAATATCAACAGCAACAATAATAAATATGGTAATTAAAAAAACCCAGCAGAAAAAACAACAGTCTCTAGGCACGATTTTTAAAAATTCTAGAAATGTAAAGTCCTGGGAAAAGGAAAAGAGTTTTGTCTGCTGCTTAGAAAATAGCAGTATCATTATTAGGCAACCTTTCCTGGGGACAGCATTCCACAGATTGGCTGTATAGTTAACCAAGCCCTCTGATTATTACACTTGCTTTCTACTCATGCATCTGTAATATTAAACAGTAACTAAGAATGATTTCGGTTGCAAGTTAATAGTTGCATGGGAACAAGTCACACTGAATTTATGGACCTATGTGACACGAGCTATATATAACAGCAAGATGTTCCATTGCTTTCCACTAGCAACTGTCCAGAGCAGGCAATTTTTATTCTAGCCCTTAATAAACCATACAAACAAGAATTGTAGGTATGCTTAAATGTTGATACAATCTCTTTTAAAAGTTTGCAACCTGGCAGTTCGTGTCACAAAATAAAAATTACCACAATCCCATTTCTGAATTCAAAGCACAAAGATCTAAGTTGATGAAACATTCTTTTGTTATCATTACATTTTAATCCACTGCCAATTTTCACTGAGTTAACCAAGAAAAATCAGTAATCTGTAGCTTTCTTCTAATACAAAACAGCGACAAACAGAAACTGTAAGGGCTCAGACCCAAATTGATTCTGAAAACTACACAACCCCAAAGGAAACGTGCTTGCCAATAAGCATACCTCGAGCGGTCTGGCCTTACAGAAGTTATTTTTTCAACTTAATTGTTTCAGCAGGGATCTCCAACACATTTAAGTGTCCAGAAAGCACTTAATTTTAAAGATCTCCCCAAGGCCCAGTGTCAGCCAAAAGGAGTATGTGTGTGCATGTGACAGCAAGCAAGCAATGTTCTTCCCCTTCATTATACTGGCTGAGTATGCATACTTGCAGATAAAAAAAAAGCATACAGTCCACAGCTCACCAAGTGATTCTTAAATTTACTGGCCTTACTTTCTAACTGAGAAGAAAAAAACAGCATCACAAACACAACTGTGCTGTAATAACAGAGTTAATACAACTGGGGAACACCATGTTCTTGGAGATATAGTCTTCTCTCTACATTCGCAGGTTTGACCTTCACAAATTTGATTATTTGCAAGGTACATGCGTGCTTCCCCTTAATTCTCCTCCTCCCATTCCTTTGCCTGGGCTTTCCTTTCCTGGCCTGGACAAAAGGTAAGGGAATGGGAGGGAGCACAATGTGTGCGGAGAAGGAAGGTGAGTGTGTGGCTCCCCCATTCCCTTGCATTTTGCCCATGCACAGAGAAGGCAGGCAGCCATGGACAAAAGGCATGGAAATGGAGGTAGGACACATCCGTGCCTCCTTCCCCTTCCCTTCTCTTTTACCTGGGCATGGAGAAGGAACACAGACATGCTTGGGCAAAAGGCAAAGGAATGGGGGAAGTAAGTATGCACACCTCCCCCATGTCTCCCTCCCTTGCCTTTTACCCAGGTGCAGAGAAGGAAGGCACATGCACTAGGGAAAGGTCAGGGGAATGGGAGAGGAAAGCCCCAAAAGGGAATAGGAGGGGAAGTGTGGGTGGAGTTATTCGTAGTTTTTCCACTTTTGTGAAGTTTCTGTGCCCCAAACCCTTGTGAAAGTGGAGGGGCCATTGTACAAATTGGTGAATAAAATAAGGTTAAGAAGTTGTAGTATGCTGCTTGAAACTGCTTTATTATTCAACTCACTCAATTAAAATGATTGCTGTTCTCTGCAGTGTACTGTGAATGCAGCTTGCTCCCACTGTATCTTAACTAAAATATAAACCATTGTCATTATCATAATCATTTAAAAAGTGTGACCCTCAAACACTTTTGCAGCCCTGAAAATAGCCCTCAATTGCACTCTAGTTACGCACTGGCTACAGGTATACCTCAGTTAATGGAGTTGAGGTATTCCTGGGTATTACTGCAACACAAAATTTGGTACCAAAGGTAGAAATAACATGAAAAGAATAGACATAGCTTCTTATACCACAAAAAAGAAGAGCAGTTCAACATAGTTCAGCAAGCTTTTTATCCAAAGCTAACAAAATGCACGCGTGAAATGAAAAGCATAGGTCAAGCGAGCCTTGCAAGGTAAATAGAAATATTTTGAACCTTCCAGAGACTGCCTGAAAGCTTCTTCAAAAATGCATCTTTCACAAGCCTCTACTTTTCATCTGATTTCCATTTTAGTGGCCAAACTTACAGATCCATGCCTCTTTAACATGCTGGGGGTAGCTGGTGAAGAGGCTTATCTGCTGCTCACTTTTCTCTCTATTTTGCTGCCCACTTGCTCAGTAAAGAATTCTCAATGCAGTTACTGTTTGCCTTTTCTGATGTAAGCAGACATACACAGCTATGTTAGAATCAGCTAGAATAGAAGTCCACCTTTTCCTAGCTCAGGTTTTCTTCACTGCATTGCTTATTGCTTTAAACTGAAACATACATGTGTTTCTCCAGCCTTGCTACATCATTTTCGCCATGCTGATGCTGCTAAGAAAGTCTGTTCATCTAGAAAGAGGATGAAGAGGAAAGGGGGTGGTCGGCAGGTCGAAAAAAAGTTTGTAAAAAGGAGCTTCTTTATCAGAGACTTTGTTAAATATCCCTATATAAACCTTTTAACTCCAACAACAGGCACCTTCCAATTTCCATGCATCTTGTTCATCTAACGATAGCACCAAAAATAACTGTATTTTCACATGACAAATAATGGAGAAATTTGGGGTGGAGAACAGAAGGAAGGAATTTACATTTACAGTCTATATGCAATTACTAATTTTAAAAAATGAACCTCATGAGTATTTTATACAATGCAACCCTTTCTTCTGAATTCAGTTTCTTTAAAACATAGCATCCAAAATTTACTGGGGGGTTGCAAATCTCCAAACAGAAGTTTTCAGGGCTCAGGGCTCCGTTCCTACCTTGTTTGTTTTTCCAGAAAATAAACTGATTAACATGACCAGTCAGTCATCCAGCTGTATCCAGCACAGAACATAACTAAGCACAGCAGGAAATTCTTCTACTTAATAAGAGATGTGCCTTCCTTAATTCATCAAGGGAAGCTTTGCTTTTTTTGTTCTGCCAGTGCATATCATTTTTAAAAAAGCTAGACTAAAAGGAAACACAGCTCATGGCTATTTTCAGATAGCACAACTTTATCTAGCTTGTGCAGTTTGGGAAAAAGAAAACTATGGGCTGATTTTAGGTATGTAATCAATTGCTGTTCAATACACCGTCTCACCTGTCTCATGCTGAAACTGTATTCACCAGAATACCTGGAACTCTGTGCTTTGCTTGTTTTCCCCAGAACAGGGTGAGAAATCTATTATTCTCCAGAGTTTCTAGACTATAATTCCCACAACCCCTGACTGCTCACCATGCTAGATATGGCTGGTAAGAGTTGGAATGCAGCAACATCTGGAGGGCTATGAATTCCCCATTCCCATCCCAGAGTTGTAGGACATTTCTCTAAAAGGGCTTGGGGACTGCAACTCTCGTGGGACTAAAGTGCACCAGCTTGCCTCTGATACCAGATACTACCAAAGACCTGCCATAGCACAACCTCTCTAGCATTTTATAAATCAGGCAAAACATCTTTGTTTAAATGCATTTTTAGGCAGTTATTCCACACACAATTAAACTCATCAATAGATAGCACTGACTTCTTCAACAACTGCAAATGTACTGCTGAACTGCTTTGTGAATGGATGTATTAACCATTATTTGCATGGGAGGCTGTTCATATGATCAGAAATTATTGCAAAATCAAGGACAAAAATAAACGAATAAACATGGTCACAACCAATGGTCATAACTGAAACAGAGAACAAGCAGGAATAGTAAAGCTTGTTTGCCTATCAATATAAATACGTATTCCTTGTGCTAATAAAAGATGCATAACACAACAGTCTTCTGGTCCAGACCTTTCAAATCTGGTATTTAACTAATTACAGGCACACCTCAGTTGAAAAAGCAGGTGTGCTCTGGGGTATTACTTCTTTAACAGAAAATCTGGTAGAGAGGCAGAAATAACATCAAAAGAATAGGGATATATTGTTACACCACAAAAAGGAGGAGCACTTCAGCAATTTTCAGAAAACTTTTATACCAAAACCAGGAATTTGCATGTGTGAAGTAAGCCTTACAAAAGTAAAAAGAAACATTTGAATTTCCTCAAATGTTCATGAAAGCTTCTTCCAAAAGACACCTAGGGATGATTTTTCTTCTCTTTTCACCAGCCTCTACTTTTCTTATTTCATTTTTCACGGCCAAACTTATAGATCTATGTTTTTGTTTTTATTTTTAATGTGGTAGAGCCAGGGAAGAAAGAGTATCTGTTTTCACCCTTTGTGTTTTGCTGTCCATGTATGAATAAGAGATTCTGGAGGTAGCTGCTGTTTATCTTTCCTATTGCAGGGAGGCACACACAGCGACAGTAGGATTAGCTAGAGGAGAATCCCATTTCTCCCAGCTCAAGTTTTAGTGCAGTGTGTCAGTGTCAGGCGGCGGCTTAAGCAGAAAATAGAGGCAGGAGCCGAGTACTCAACGACAAGGATTGGCCTGGAACAGAAAGCACAGGATGCAGATTCCCCGGATGGAAGGTGATTGTTGCCCCGTGCCCAACCTCCCCCAGCATCTGTCTTAAGTACATAGTCTTTAGCCCAGCTGGGGCTGATCAAACGTCCGTTGGCCCAGCTCACAGCTGGAGGCCCTCAGACTTCAAGCGCTTCTCTCGCAGCTGCCTTAATCTGCGAACCACCTCCTTCTCCAGCCGCCTCTGGAGGAACGTGGGGGGAGGGTCTGCAGCAAACTCTGGGCTGGAGTCAGGAACAGCAGCTTCCGTCGAGACCGAAGCACTGGTCTCATCTGCTGCAGGTACTGGCTCGGGGACAGCTGTGGGGTCGCTGGCAGGCCCCTCCCTTGCCTCTGCAGGAGCCCCCTCTCCCTCCCAGGGATCCACCCCCAGGTGGGGGTCCCAGTCTAACTCCGAGTCCTCGTCTGAGTGAGCAGCATGCTCAGCCTGGCTCACAACATCATGCTCAGCCTGGCTCACGACACAGTATTTACTGTAGATACGCTGCTGCAACCTGACACCAAAAGTCTATTCTTCTCAAGCCCTTCTTCACCATCCTCCTAGTGCTGATTCTGCTAAAAAAGAAAAAAAATCTTTCTTCTAGAGAAAGGATAATGAAGACAACACTGACTAGGGGACCTGTTTGATTGCTCTGTCTGTTGTCTAGCTGCTAACTGTTGATGGGCAACTTCGAGGCCTCTTTGTACAGTTTTTTCTTTAAAAAAAATTGATCTTTAAGACTGGTGTGGACTGCGCAGACCTTCAAAGAGAATATGCCTTCCAACAGAGAAGTGTCTTCGGTGAAACAGGCTCGGTGGCCACAATGGGACACTGTCAAGCTATTGTGATTAGTCAGAAACATCTCCTGTTGCCACCAAAATACTCATTAGAAATAACATTTGCATAGTTTGTATCAGAAACACAATACCAATGTCGTTAGAAATGCCCCAACGTGCTGTGCTAATGACAAATGTCTAATTTAGAATGATAAAATTAATACTGGATAAGTTGTGTGAAAAAGAAAAATTTACAGAAACAGATTACCCAACAGATTACACTCAGTTAATGGTAAGCTTTTGTTTCTATCAATCACCTAAGCTAAAGTTCTATTCAGAAAAGAAAAAAAGTCAGCCAAGAGCAAGGGAGAAGGAACTTGGAAGAAAGCAATAAAAGTTAACTGCCTAACCTAACAGTCAGGCGCCATGGTGTTGTAAGATTTTGCCCCATTTCAAAAGTCAAGTGTTCCCAGAGTGCCACACTTCACACAGTTTATGAGGTTCTGAAGTGCTACCATTTTAATGTGGGGAGAAGTTACTTTAATGGCTTTCCTTTTGGAAAAGGGTTATAGAAAACCCATATACTGCTTGCTGCCATCAGGTCACATAGACAAGAGTTTGCTATTGTAACAGAACCACAGCTTTCCCAGATTTTATATTGGCCTTTGTCCTTTACTAAGTTTTATTCTTTGCAAATGCCCCAAATGCCCTACTTCAGTTTCAGGATGAGGATTTTCATGAGTTACTCTTAAAAAAAAAAATCAACATCCCTTCTATGGTTAATACCACAACCGTGCCTAAAGTTAAGAACCAACACAAAATGAACATTGACATCTAAATTGCTGACTAAAAACTTGTACCAAGCCATTTGAATACAAGTCTCACAGATTTCAAGTTATTGTATCTGTTTAGTTACGATTCAAGATTACTGCATTTGTTTAGATAGGATAAAGGAATTAATTCATTTAAACAGTATTTTCTTCTATTACCAAACAAGATCTCAATTGTAATTCATTACATCAGATGTGGAATTTAATTTTTAACTTTCTGCAAAAATTAAAAGTCTGGAACCTAACTTTTTGAATCTTTACTTCTAGAAATTCTAAGATGTTCCTAGAGTTTGAAACATTAGCTAACAAGACCTAATTAAGTTTCATTAATTACAGAGAGCCTAACATTTTAATTGGTTTGTACTGATGACAGTGGGAAGATACTTTAATTTGTTAATGTTTATGTTTTATCATTTGTTAATGGAAAAATCTTGGATAGCACCACTTGTTCACTTCCATAGTCACCTCTCACTTCTGGCCCATGTATAAAGCTTACAAAGTAAATCCATAATTTCCCTATCAGTAGGCTATCATAATCTCCTTCCTCCTCCTCCCCTACCTATGTGTTCCTCCATTCCTTCCCACATACCCTGCCAAAACAATGGCTGAAAGCAGACTGTCCTCCTTCATTTTCTGTCTTTTAGAAATGATGGCTGTGATTGCTCCTCTGTCCTCCTCCATGGAGAGAATAGGATGGGGAAGCACAAGCTAAGAGACTTCTCCATACCCAGGCTTACTAGGTAGGAAGACAGGAGAGCAAAGCAAAACAATCCAGCACTACATATGTGAATTCATCTTCACCATACTTGCAAGCATTAGGACATAAAACTCAAGAAAATGTAGGCTAGTTAAGTTATAAGAAGAGGAAGTTTGGTTAGTCCACATTAGCCATAAATTAAGCATATTAACATAAACACACTGCAAATAACATGCTGTTAATCCAAAGTTCTGGTTGATCTACATTTTAGAAGTATTGAAGGATTCTCAAATTAGTTTGGTAATATTTATTCTTCCATATTACTCAGTTGTGTCAAGCTGGTATCATCCAAATTATCCCTCCCCCCACACACACACACCTGGTTTAATCATAAGGCATAGTCAGCAACCAAACTATGACCAAGATTCTGTGTCAGCGGATGTAGCAATAAGGATGAGTCTCCATCATCCTAGCTACTTCTGCCAATGCTACTTCCCCAAAAGGCCAGACTAAAAGGGTTCTGCAGATTGGGACTATAGCACTCTCACAGTCATGGGGTATATCGGGACCAGCAGTTGATGCAAGACTCTAAAGGGTCTCTACAGATGCCTGTCTTACAACATCCCATGACTAGAAAAATGCTGCAGTCATCATTTCCTAGCGCTCCAAACTGCAGCGTCCCGGAAAACTGTCAGATGGGGCACTGCCTGGCATAAGAGACATGTTTTGGGCATCATATTAAGTTACTGTTAGCTGTAAACATGAATACTAAATATTACAAGATCATAAGGGCATCTTACAGTCTTGCAACTATTGGACAGAGTACCAATCTAGTTGTTGTTGTTTTTTTAACGTAATAAAGATACTGCACCAAGATACCTTACATTGGTTTTGGGACATTCACCCTCTTACCCATTTTTTTTAAATGTCTCTCAGTTATGCTGACCATGGATTTTACAAAGGTCAGATACACATATTATACCGTTTAAATGTCATCCTTCTGATGCTCAATGCCCACTGGGCTTAAGAAAAGAACAAAAATGGGTGCCCCACTATTTACAAAATGGTCCTCATTTTTGCAACACATAGGGGACCCATTTTCTGGGGGTGTGGTGCGAAGGGATAAGTGACATGGAGAAAACATTCCACTCTCAAGTGACAACTGCCACTTCAGAAAGAAGTCCTTGCAAGATCTCTTCCAACCCTGCTTAGGATGGGAGTTGTGTAAAGAGACCAACACAGGGCAATTTTTACTGTTGGGGAACATTGCTGTTTCAAAGAGAACCCCACCAGGTGGAGAAAGGAAAGATGAAAGAAAGAGAAGCATGGAAGCTAAATGCATATGATATAATGGTGGGCTAGGCATATACGATAATATGAGCTGCCTGTATGGTTCCCCCCTCCTCCCCCAAACACCCCATGAAAATTCATTGCCTAGGTCAACTTGAGAAATTCAACTCTCATTTCATCCATAAGTAGAATGTTGATGAAAAGTTTTCAGAAAATACATGTAAGTGAGCCTGCTAATGTTTTCTGTTTTGTGTTAGGACTTTCCAAAGGCATGGGTTTAATGCTCTATACAATTTCTGTTCCACTTAAAAAGCTACTGGAAAAGAAAAATGGATGCATGTAAAGAATGTGCACACAAGCCTCTTCAGGTCCCAGGCAGCTCATAAACAGCCCTTTTCTGCTGAAGTCCACTATGTGCAATACTGTCTGAGAACAGAGCTCGGAAGCATAAGACATACTTGAGGCAAATCTGTGACCACACAGAATCATGAGTGGGAAAAGAAGGTAAGCATGAGGAATTTTTATTCTCTCTTAAAATACAAACACATATGACTATTTCATATGGTTCATCTTGCCTGTGGGCCTGCTATAAAGGAAATCTTCTGTTAGAATATATTTCAGCAGCAAATGCATCAACCTCACTCCCCAATTCATTTTACATTATCAATGAAAAAATCTCAATTTATCATATAGGCACATTTAATAACCAATGCCAACTGTGTATATTCTATACTCAGCTGAGGCACAAAACACATCATGGGAAGTGTCTGACAGTCACCTACTGAAATGGTTAGATGATAGTTGAACTTTAAAAAATGAAGGAAGATGCTTTTCATACATCAAAGAATTAATTTCAATTTATTCAGCTGCTGTTAGTTCTTACTTTCTGGGGAAATTTACTACATGATACTAGTCTTGGGAGTACATATACATCCTCAGCTTGTTGATGAAGTAACAGTTCAATGACAATATAATGTGTTTATTTGTACATAGCATCTCCCTGAAGATGCAACTAAAAAAATATAACCTTGTAGCTACACACTGCACGGTTAGGCAATACCATATTCAAAATAAGCACAGTACAGCACAGCTAACTTGTTACTTTGTCAGATACCGTGGGAGAAGAGCACATGAAAGCCTGAGATATATATACCCAGAGTGAGAGGTGGCATTTCCCCAAAGTAATGAGTGAAAGTATACTTTCTGTTTTCATAGGGATGCAGAATCTTTGGCTTTCCAGACATTAAAGTCTACAATCACCTCTAGCCTTACCCCGCCTGGCCAATGGTAGGGATCCTAAGAGCTGTAGCAGAAAACATATTGAAGTACACCTACATGCCAAGAAAATTACTAGATATGCTTTTTTGAAAGTAACTTCAAGGTGCTGAGAAGTAAATCAATATGTAACTTGTTACAACCCTCACCTTATTACTATCGATGTTTAATATTTATTTGCTGCTTATTTTTAGTACATTGGTACATTATTTGTTACTTTAGGAAGGCAGGATTGACAATCTGGAAAATCTGCTCAAAATGCCTAACTTAAAAAAACAACTTGGAAAAGTTATTTTTTTCTATCAAAAATGTTTCTATAGTTCTCATTTACGTATGTTACTTATGTTAATTTTACTTATGCCCTTGTTTTTAAAAAATAAGAGGTCATCCTTAACTTGGAACTCATTACTGCCAAGCTCAAAGTTCCCCACCATGGCTTACAGTATGATTTGTTGGCTTACTGCATAGGTGTGTGTATGTGTCTTCAAGTCACCTGTCAATATCCAGCAACCCCATGAATTTCATAGGGTTTTCTTAAGTAAAGAATATCTCCTTCTTCTGAGATATAATCTATAGCACTTGGTATTCACTGACAGTCTTCCATCCAAGTACAAACCAGAGCTGATCCTACTTAGCTTAGCTTCCAGGAAAAGATCTGGTACCTTCAGGGTATTTAGACCCCATGGACCACTGCATACACTGGGTTAATTTGATGGACTGTAAATTTGACATAATATGCCCCATTCATTTAATGGGTCTACTGCAGTTAAGATTAACATCGGATTTAGTCCATTGTAGTTTTAAATTAAATACAAGGTACGTTGAAAAGGAGACTGATATCACTGCTGTGCCCTGCTTGTGAACTCCCCTATGGATCTCACTTTGTCCCAGTTAGAGAATGCTAAGGTCAATGTACATCAGTCTGAACCCACATGGCAGTTTTTATGGTCTTTAAACTCCAAGGCTACTTAAAAGGACTACTGCCAGCATGTTTGGTAAGTTTACATACCAGACAATGATACTCCAGATTTTATAAGAATGTGAATTAGGAATGCTTGAGGTTTTTATTGCAGTTTAATATGAATCTGATCTGAAAACAAAATGACTGTAGTAAACAAAAGTGATTACCCTGATTTGTTTCATAGTTTCAAATTCACAAAGAGCACCAGGGTCATAGTTCAAAATCCTTGTCTGACCCACCAATTATTGCCCACTTGGGAGCTGCTGTCTATAGGGTCTCCATTTTATTGTTGTAAGTTACTGACATCACAAATACAGCTCCCAGTAGTGAGATAAAAAAGGGAAGGTAAAGGTTTGTTGGGGGGGTTGTTTGATTGTTTGTAGTAGTTCAATTCCACTAAGATTTCTGTCCTGCAAGACTTACTGATCCTTATTCTACATTCAAATGTTATTACTTTCCAAAACAGGTAAGCCACTTATTTTAATGAAACATGAAAAAAATGGACTTTAGATATGCTTCCTAGTTTCAGACTTTTGCACACTTACAAGTGTTCTGTGTCCTTGTGCAATTCTATGGCTGGTAAATATTTGTGGAAGGACACACACAGATAGTTGCATGGTTGGAAATATTTAAAATGGGAGACAAACAGCTTACATGTATATTCACTTTTAGTGGATGTGAAGGTGATATTTTTCCCTCTATTGAGCTTTTATATCAAATTAGCCTGTATATTCTGGAAGGTCTAGTTTTCCTGATGAGGAAGGTAGAGAAGGAGAAGGGGAAAAAGTACATACTAGCATTACAAAATGTGCATGTACATATATCTCCATGGCAAATATTAGCTCACCAGCCAAAGCTGATCCAGTGGAAGATATAGGCAACAGGTGAAGAAGAGAAGAAGCCACTGAGCTTAACAGGAACATTTCAGCAATCTATTACGTCATCTGGGAGGGAGCAGCTGCCCAAGTAGAACAACGTCTGCCCTCATAACACCAAGAACTTACTTGGTTCCCGGACACTACTCATGAAAACACACAACCTATGAGATGTTCTTACCTAATGAAAGACAACAGCAACCGCTGTATCCACAGCACTGTTGTCTTTATAAGGACAATTTCAGATGTGCTTGGAAAACGCACATTTGAAGGAATATTATTTTCTCAGACAAAACCGCTGATCCCACAGCATGTTGTCTTTATAAGGACAATTTCAGATGTGCTTGGAAAACCACATTTAAAAGAAGGAAGGTATTATTTTCTCTCCTCCTCTTTCAGTTATAGTCTAGTGCATCAACATTCATGTAAGCTAAAATAAACCAGTTAGTTTCAAAAGGTGTTGGTATTCCTTCACCTCCTCTTTCTCCAGTTTCTACTTGATTGGAATTGCCCCACATACTGTTCTAAACAGAAAAGCCCTCTTTCCTATCATCCTCAGTGTTTCACAGTTTCAAAGCTACAGACAATGGTTATGGCCACTATGTAAACAATTTCACTCATTACTAAATCCTGAAAAATTTTTTTGAAGTCTAGACACAGGCAAGAGGGATGGACAGCTGTGTCACTTTGCAGGAACCCACAGATTCCATATGATGGGTGCAGTGAGAGGATGAGTGTTATCTCCTTCCTCTGCCAAGCCACTCACTTGCCTGTATGGATTTCCACGCAGGGGTCAACATTTGTTTCTTTTCACCAATGGCTATCAAGGTAAGCTCATAAATACAAAGCTAGCTTAGAACAGAGCTTGAAAACTTTATTTTTGGGACCACTGACTCAGGTACTCCCCCAGCCAGCATGGCAAGAGACAGTGACATTATTCTAAAGAAAGGAGAAAAACACCATGCTTCTCAGGTAAAATTGCATTAAGTCCCACAGAAAACATAAGTGTCCAGAACAATAAAAAGCAGCCAGTCAGAGAAAAATCTGTAATATGCTTCAGAGAAGAATAAGGACAGCCAGAAGAGTTCATCAGGACTTTTTTTTTTTACAATGCTTGTAACTAAATGTTCTATGAATCCAAAATTTGCTATCATCCAGAGCCTCCTATAGTTACTTCACAACATTAGAATGGTTTGCCTAAGGATGGGCAGAACAAAAAAACATGTTATGCTATATGGTATGTCCTAATGCAATATGACTGCCAACTGAATAAAGGTGGAAAAGGTTCAGCTACATTTTTTGACAAGTGACAGACAGCTCCTGAAACAGAAAGCAATAGGTTTCAAGTCTCGGGGGTATCACTTTCAAATATGTCAATGTTCTAAGGATGGATCAGTTTTCCCTGCTGTAGGCATCCTGCTGAGAGGTGAAGTCCCAAGAAAAACACAGAAATCCGACAGCAAGCCTTTGAGGTGGCAGGAACTGAGAGAGGTTCAAAGACAAGGCTGGTCAGTGGGTAGCACCTCCAAGCACCACGGAGGTTAGAGGTTAGTAAAGCAGGAGCCACTGTCCAATAAAACAGTGTTTAGAGAACCCACTTGGCAGATAAATTGAGGATCTGTTTACACCTTTCCCAGCTTTTGGAGTTACACACTGATGCTTCCCACTGTGATTTGGTACAATGTCCCCTAGCATCTCTCTTGGTTGGCAGCTGCCCTGGGTCTAGACCTGGCCAGCTTAAAACATGGCTGGAAACTTTAATCAGTAGAATCACAAACAAACAAATAAAATCTGTTCATTGTCACGACATCAGTGTTTCTTCAAATTTCTCATTACTGCTATACTAAGAACAAGAGACTGGAAAATTTCATTTCCTTGAGTACAAATGTTACCCACAACAAAAGCCCAGTACCAATTTTACACATTAACACAGCCAGATTTCCCTTTCTGCAGACAAAGCATTCTTGGTACCGGAAAGCCGTCATTCCTCCTAGATCATACAACAGATGACTTCATCTTCACAAGGACCCCGGTTTCACATAACTCAAAGATACCTTTGTAGGCTTCCTCAACTTGGTGCCCTCCACATGCCTTGGACTTCAACTCCTAGAATTCCACAGCACAGCTGACTGGGGGATTCTGAGAACTGTAGTCTAACTGCAGTCTAGAGAGAACAATGATGAAATGTCACCCAGTGGCAGGGTGACTGCCCTCCTCTAAAAGGGTGGCAGCCCCATCATCTGCTCCATAACAAACATGGACAGCAGGAGTGAGCGTTTGCTGCAAGCTTTTAGACCTGCCACCTTAGTTTTATTTGTTTCTCTTCACATGTCCAGGTCCGTCTTCCATCTGTGGTGGTGGGTTATAGGTCCTTACAAGGTAAATATGATAGCTAATGCTGTTCCTTACAAATCCAACCACTTCCCAGCTCTCTTCCTGGTAGGTTCTTATTCATACTTCTTTCTCTTTAAGTGATCCCTTCTCCAGCCTTAGTATATGCACAGTCCACGCCATGAATAAAAGCTTGTCCCATCTCACTGCATATTCCAGGTCAGGCCTGACAGCCCTGTGTAGAGGCCTCTTGTGTGATAAGTGAGGAGAGGCACAGGATGGCCAGCCTCATCCTTATGTTGTCTTTGTTAAATCCTCCTAATCTCCTAATCCTCCTAATCTTCAAGGACACTGGTCTCCTTACTGTGCAACCTCTCTCTCTCTGTGACAGCTATACCACTCATACCTCATTTCCTTGCATCTACATCTTTTCTTCCCTGTCTCAGCTGGCTTCCAGTACCCTTATCTGACCTTTTTAAAAATCCTTCTCTTTCCATCTCCATCTGGCCTCTTCCTCTGTACTCTCCTTCTCTAACTTTATATCCTCCTTATGTCCATTTTCAGCACTGTTCTTTCCACTTCCTTCTCCTTCCACCTTTTTAAATCTTTTGTTCTACTCCTTCTCTCACCAACCCTATCATCATCACTGCAGTGTCTCCTGTGTCTCAAATGACATTGAAGACTTGTGGCACCCATCAAAGACCTCATTTCCAAGCACAACCATCTCCATGGCAAGTCTCATCCTTGTGCTGGAGATTGCTTTCATGCCACTGTAGACACCCTGCTTGCTCTACCACAAAGTCTTAAGATCCAATGTAAGAATCTCGCTCTGACAATTTGAACTTGTTTAAAAACACAAACACAGAGAAGATAAAGGGATCTAGTCCGCCTCAAAATCAGAACCATTGTTCTGGAAATCCTAACTACACTGTGAATGATGACAGTACTTACTGAAAGACAAGCATTTTTCACACACTCAAAGACACTGTTTCACCTCTTCCAGGACAAATGCCTGGCACTGCAATAGGACAAAGTTTGAATCCTGGGAAGCTTAGGCTTCAATCAGAAGGCTCAAATTAACTCTCACAGCACAGCATTGATAATCTGTTGCAGAAAATGAAGAGTTCTATAGTGCTTTAAACCCTAACAGAGCTCCAGTATAAGTTTCCCTGGACTAGAGTCAGGAAAGCTGAGTAGAAAGCTGAAAGACCTTGGTGCACAAGTACCTTTTCAAAACCAGTTCTTCCTGTAGGAGGTCATGTCCACGGACTCCACTTTCAGGAAGAGAGACTTCTGGTGAGAGAGAGGTTAAAGCTAACAACAGTTGGTAAGAATGTGTTTGCTAGCAGCCTGGTACATACAATCAGGAGGACTTTAAAGTAAATCCTGCAGGACAAAGTGAGAGTATTTTGGAGGACAAGACTGTATCAACTACTGTACACAATAGCATCAATGATGCAGAGGAAACTAGAGTAGTGGTACATAAATCTATGAATTGGCATGAAAAACAGCAAAGAAGCAGATGAAGGGGAATATCACTATACTAACATGCAGAGCATGAAAAATAAACAAGGTTAACACAGGAAGTCAAAAAACGATTTACTAACATTACTGAAATCTGGTGGGATGAAACTCACAACTGGAAAGTATGCAAACAGACTCTGAAGCACCTTTGAGACTTACTGCGAGAAAGATGAGACTAAGAGAATGAAGTAGACTTAAGTCTATGAAAACTTATGCTACAAACTTCTTTCTTGTAGTCTCAAAGGTGCAGTAAGATCCCTTTGCACACTCATCTAATACAGCTTTGCCTTTCAATTTTACCAGACTGGAAAGTAGTAACTGAACCATCTAACTAGGGATGGGCCAACCGAATCCTCGGCAAGGATTCGAGCTTCAGGGATCCGAATTCCCCCACCAAAATAGCCAAACAAAATCTTTCAAATCCTGCCCAGGGCCAGAGGGAGAAGGTCGCACAGAGCATGATCTCGCACTCCCTGCTCTCCTCCTGCCCAC
Source organism: Iguana delicatissima (assembly GCA_948472985.1). Taxonomy (NCBI): domain Eukaryota; kingdom Metazoa; phylum Chordata; class Lepidosauria; order Squamata; family Iguanidae; genus Iguana; species Iguana delicatissima. The sequence goes on along the minus strand of CAOKZL010000187.1, from coordinate 199,870 downwards.
TGCAGGCCTGATCCTGCCTGGGGCGGGTGGCAGAAGGTGGTGGGGAGAGTGACCTCACACTCCTCACTCTTCTCCTGCCCACTGCAGGCCTGATTCTGCCCGGGAGGGGGCAGCAGAAGGCGGTGAGGAGAGCAATCTTGTGCCCCCCGCTCTTCTTCTGCCCATCGCTGGCCTGATCCTACCCAGGGACGGTGGCAGAAGGTGGTGGGGAGATGTGCATTCTAGACTTTAAGGAAGAAAATTCCAATAAGCTTAAGAAAATATTAGGTGAGATCCTATGGTCAGAAAAACTTAAAGAGAAGGGAGTTTATGGTTTTGTAAAACTCCTATCCAGCTAGAAGTTCAATTGGAAACAATTCCAGGGGGAAAGCAAAATGGGAAGTGCCTACAGAAACTGGTGCAGAGGCATAAGGAACTTTCAGATAAGTTGAAATTTAAAAGGAATATGTATATAAAAAGGAGCATGTGTAAGAAATACAAGAATGAAACAACTAAGGAACAATGGAAATAAATAGCCAGTATTTGTAGGGGAAAGATAACAAAGAATCAAATTTACAAGAGAGGTTTACATGAGGGCTAAGAGAAGTTTAATAGCAGCAGCAGTAGTAATAATAATATAATGATAGCACTCAAGAAAATAATAATAATTATAATTATAATAATGAAAATGTTTGAATCAGGCTAAGATCACCTTGAATAATAACTACTACTACAACAACGGCACTCATGAAAATAATAACCATCGTTGTTGTTGTTGTTACTATTATTCAAGATGATCTCAGCCTAGTTTAAGCATTTCCAAAAGCTCATTTGGAATTTCCAGTACTTTTGTGGCATCTGGCTTGATCAGGTCAAAAGAGGTAGAGGGACTAGGCAGAATGGAGCTACTGTCCAGCAAAGCAGACAACTGGAGGGGTTGTATATGTAGCCCAGCTGGTGTCACTGTAGGGGTGAGGAGGTCCAACTTCCCACTGCTTTTTAATTCTACTATCAAGATAACACTTTCTGTGACACCGGCTATTTTGGGGGCAGCAGAGATGTGGTTTTCTGTGCTGGTGCATACAGATGCAGAAGGTTGGGTATGGCTGGGAACAGTGTTACCCTAAGCGATGGCGGACATTGTTGTCCATCCATAAGCCAACTTCTCTTTAGAATTTTCAACCATACTTTTCTTTTCCTGAATTTTCTATGGATATTGAAGATCGCATTACAGATTGTCTTTCTGGTATTTCTTCACGGATGCTTCATCATCATCTCAAACTTAACCTGGCAAAAACAGAATTATTGGTTATTAATAAATTCACTTTATGAAAATTGCATATCTTGTAGGAGGGCTGGTAGAGTATGGTAACAGCAGATTGTTCTTGGAAGTGAGCAACAGATAGCCTCTAAGGCTTAGATGACGTGACTGACTGACAGTAAATAAGGTCTGCGGGAAGAGGGACAGGAAGTACAACCAGAGGAGAACTCCAGGCATCTTTATTGATTAGCAGCCTTGAATCCCATGATGGGAGAAAGACGGAATAAATAAATAATAAATAAGCTGGCAAGCAGGACATCATCTGGACCACTTATGCTTTTCAGATGTATCTGCTACCTGTTCTGGTAACTTAAGCCTCCAGCGACAGGAACTTCTAGACTGGTGGGACTCAATTAGCTGGCAGTGCATTGGCTGGGAAGTATTTGCAGAGGCCCTCATAGACTAACTGGGTGTTCTGTACATCATCCATAACATGGTTGATGCTTTGCTGCACTCACATCTTCTGCTGCTACAGCTCCTGCTCCTGCTGCACCAGAGCCTCAATCTATGCCTTTGGCTCAATCAGGTGGGCAATTTTGCAGATATTGCAGCAAAAGCCTACGCTTTTCTACTAAGTACTTTTCTTAGACTTGATCAACCCAATGCCTACAAACACAACTATGATGTCATAAATCCACCATTTCTGCCATACAGCCAGGGTACCTGCTACTAACTTGAGGTCAACCATGCAATCCGCTAATCTTCAGGACTTCAGAAGTAATATTCTAAAGTGGATGTCATTCAGCCCTTTATGGATGCAGTCACTCCTGAAGCAATTTATTAATGAACCCAAACTCCATTAGCCAAGGCAAATTTTAATCACATCTATCATGGTTCACCTTAATTTTCAGTTCTCTCTTTCAGGAATTCCCTCACCATCCTGGTTATCCTCCTCCACACACATTCCAGTTAATCAATATTCTTTGCAAAACCTGGTGCTAATAATTATACAAACGCGGACACGACTACAGCACCACCCCAGGAGTGCCTTACCAGTACATTATAGTCTATGGAGTATACTCTACAGAGGTATCCCCTCCCTCTCTCAGGGAAAACTGGCTTCAGTTTTGTTTTGTTTTAAAAAATAATTTAGTGAATGTCAAAGATTCTTCTGCTTCCTTTACTAGTCCTCACAAGCAGCCAGAGGGTCTCCACTACCCACCTCCCTTTCCCTTGTTGCCTGATTCAAAGATCTCTCTCAAGAGAAACAGGAGAGCTTCTACTTCATACATTTGATAAGATGGAAAAATGTCCTGGACTGACATTTACAAAGGAAGAATTCTAGAGAGACAGTCTGGGGGGATTAAAGTGGGGTTAGGCTCTCAAGTCACACAATCTAAAATACTGCAAATGGCAGATGGATAAAAGTTCTTTCCAATGTGATAATGACTCTAAAAAGCCCTAAGACAGAAGCTGTTTTCCTTCATGGGGAAGGTGGCTAGCTGCAAGTCAAATATACCCATTAAAAGTCTGCTAAAAACCTAGCATTTTCTCATAGATATTCCTTTCATAATCTTTTATTATCCTGTACATTCTCATTTTCTTCCAATCAACCAAACACAAACTGTAGCTTGAATGTAGGTAAAAACTGCATTTATACACTGAAGGAGAAGTTAGCATGCACCTATCTTGGACATATTTCCCTCCAGCCAGTATCTCCTTGCTTCTCAAAATCCATCTGATACAGACTTCTCTCCCTCATTTAAAAATGAGAAGTTTCACATGATTCCACACATTGCCTAGACCCTATAATAGCTTATATAGCTGTCAGTGAACTGATAAGAGCCAAAATTACTCCACAGAGTACTCTTTAAAGAAGAGCCCAAAGCAGCACATTAAATTATACGGGGAAAGGGTCACAGAAACCACTCACTCATGCTGTTTTAATGCGGCATTAAAAAGAAATAAATTATTTACTCTTGCAAACGTCTGATGTGACCTGGAGACTAAAGCCCACTTTGAGGTCAGAGTTGAGAATAAAAGTAAAAATGCTGCCACTGTAGTGCCAGAGATGTGTTTCTCTTCAATAAAGAGGTCAGACAGCACCAATCCCACCCTTTCATTTGGTATTAAGGGGGATTGGCATAATAGAAATCTCTGAGGTTGTTACTTGATTAAGCCCAGAGATTCTTTGCTTGTTTTATATCTTTCTTAAGAGACACACAGACAAGTAAGGGGGTTAATCTGCATTGGACAAAATCCATTAGGTGTATCTCCTAAACAAGTTCCATTAGAACGAATGGACCTTGTGTAAAGACCAACTCTTAGGTAATTATTATTTTCCTCAGTCCTGGATAAGACTGCTGACTGCACCTACCATATACTATTTCCATCAAAGAACATATTAAAGCCAAATACGGGAATTAAAAAGAACTTTGACAGCTGTTGCTGCTACCAACAAGAAGAAAACCAGCTCCTTAGTTTAAGGACCAGTGTCCTTTTAACCACCTCAATTTCAGACTCTCTTATACGATTCGAGGTGTTTAAAATGCAACACTGTTTTCCTTCACCTGCTTTCAAGGATTAGGTTTGCATCCGAGGACCTAAAACTCGCTCTGTCACCAACAGAACAAGAACTACTCCCTCTTCAACAAAACCATCTTAAATACAGTAATCTCCACAGATTACTCCATAGTACGAGATCCAAAGTTAAAAGGAAACAAAGAGTATCACTATTCAGCCCTTACTGTTTTCAGCTTTTGTGCTATCATTGATACAACCCCACACATTTTCCCACCTGACCTCTTTTATGCCACATGTCTCCATGATTCTCCTCTCTGCTGCCTCTTTCCTACGGTCTATTTTTCCTTTCAGTATTTCCACAAGTGGAAACTCATATTCTTTCCTGGGTCTCTCAGGTCCTCCTCTCTTTTCCCTTTACACACTGTTGTCACAGGATGGATGCTATATTTCACATGTATATTTTGCCAATTTCAAGCCCTGAAGAGGAGAACAGAGCATCACTAAATATGAAAGTGACTGTGCAATGGTTTAAAAATAATGCAGACAAAATGTTCAGTAAAATAATGTGCCCAAGTAAAAGGGCATGAAGGAGTAAAACATGGGGCTAAAACAAAAATGAAAGATAATGAAAACAATTAAGACAAAACAATTATTTAGTACAGCTGAGACCTATACTAAATAAGTGATTTACAAGATCCAGAGAGCTGTAACCTTGACAGAAACCCAACAGAGGAACCCTGCAAAAGAGAGGGAAGAAAACAAGTACAGCGTTTTGTCATGCTTGAAGGCAGAGAGCCAAAAATTTGTGAGTCAGTGGTGTGTGATATTTTGTCTATCAAGGAGCAGTATGTTTACTGGTACAAAAAATATGAACTAAGCTTTGTGAGCTCTATAAAAGAGAGAGAAATCAGTAAAACAGGGCCTGTCTCTGTGCTGAAAAGGATGGTCTGTGTGACCATGCAAAAAACATAAACGCTGCTTTGCTAAAGACAATCCCTAGAATGAGCGAGACCACTATATTTTGATTAAGGATGGTGTTGTCAGGGCATTCAGAATGTGAGTGAAGTGTGTCTGAGAAAGTTTTTCTGGTGGACAGAAAGATGAGGTAATCTGCCCTTGGCAAGGTTTGGGTTTCAAACAAAGTATTGCAGACCACTGTATATACGCTTCCTTGTAAGTTTGAGGATGTTTCTTATGAAAGATAATTGCCTAAGACCATGTAACATCTATTTAAGAAAGACTACATGAAGTCTATGACATGAAACACAGGCCTAGACTGAGACTCTACTACCAGCACGCAGAAGCCAGGTACCATGCCTACGGGATGAAATATCTTCCCAAGAAATGCAGGAATGTATACTACTGCTTTGTAGATGAATAAACAGCATAAAAAGATATAAGGCAAGTCATTCTCCCACTATAAATTTCCTAAAATTACAGTCCTTAAGTATACACAAGAGGATTGTTGATGCTAATTTGCCTATCTGGACAATACTGTTGTTCATGAGATTGAAGGATAGGTATCAGAGGATGGGGCAGTAGCTGACTAGAAGTCACTCCTGATAAGATACAGAGTAGCTGACAGTTCCTTGGAATAAAAGAGGCAGGAATGAGAAGTCATGCCCATTTCAATGTTGCATGGCAACCTCACAAATTCATGGCTTCAGCACCTTCCAGAAGGGAATTAACTATTTACAGTTAGCCCTCTACATTTGCTAGGGTTAGAGGCACAGGATCCCTGCAAAATTAGAAAAAATGCCAATATCAAAATGTTTCTGTGTGTGTGTGTGTGCGTGTGTGTGTATCTGTGATTACTGATTTGCTACACTTTCTGGCAATTTCACCTCAATAAAATTCACAATTAATATTGAGGAAAATGTTTCAGTGTATTAAATCATCAGAAATTATAAGATTTGCTAGTGTGAGTGTTTCTCTCTCCCTCTCACACACGTTAAGGAAAACAGTCACCTCAGGAGAACACAGATTAGAATTGTATGCAATACACCACACAGCTTTGATGGATAGCAAGCTAATCTGTGCGATTTCTTTGGGAAGACAGGAGAGAAAGAGAAAGAAAATCTTCTGGAGCCCAAGTCGATGCAGAAGAGCTGGGTTTACAGAGCAGAATAAGGGCTGACACTGGGAAAGAAGAATGGATAAGGAAATAAAATGCGTCTTGGAATGAAATGGGGCTGAGGGCAATGATTTGTTTGCACAGCAGGAGATCAAAACTCCCAACAATCTAGGTTTCTTTCAGAACACCAGGACTTTCAGGCCTGAAAAGGAAGTGAATTCTCCCTACAAGCCAATATGGGGAAGAAAAGTGCTAGTCTTTCAGGGATGTGTGTCACAAGGATGCACTGTGACTTCAGCAACTTCTCCTTTACTGATTATATTCTGCACTGGTTTCTATGGTATATTACCATACAGTACACAGTCCTGCATAATATTATTTGGGATGAACTGCCATGAACCCATTGTAATCTTTCTAACACAAGGTTATACAAATGAATGAATAAGTTAAAAGTTTGCCTCAAACCCAACCATTTCTTTTTATCTTGGTTTCTTCTTCTCTCCTTCTTCCTTCCCATTCTGCTTTTTATCTTCCCTTCTCATCATCATCCTTCATCCTACTCACTCCTTTTTAATTATTCAGTTACAAAAAGATGGGAACACAGAAGGGTAGATTGTTAGATACATAATCATTAAAACGGTAGATGTTACATTCTGTATTTGGGATCCCTGGCTTCTGCTTGTACTCTGCCATTGATCTTTGCAGATCTCATTTCTTGATTGGGAAATGGGAACAGAAAGGATGAGCAATTCAGTTGTGCAGAAAAATATTCTGCATATGCTCAGAGACTCATGAAAATTTTAGATTAACAATTCTTCACTCTCAATTCACTGATCAATCTTTGTAGCTATTCACCCACTGCTGTACTTGCAGTAGATCAGTGGCCTGTAAATGAAGTAAGTCAACCCTTATTAATTTCAAGCAAAATGTGAAGAGAATGAAGTGCACATGTTGGTTGTGGTGGAAAGAAAAGAGAAATGCAGATGAGTGATGAACTGAATGGAACAGGTTGTAAGATGAGATCCCATGCTCTAGGAAGACAACTTTAAAAGGAAAAAAATTGTCTGCAGAAGCCCACAACAAACTCTTCGAAGTAATAACAGACTATTATATAAGACAGAATGCAGGCCTGTGACTCTATCATCATCCCCCTCTTTTCTCCTATATGATTTTTAACATTTTTGCCTGATGAAGATGCCAGTGAAGCTTCAAAAACCTGCATGATACATCTTCTGAATTTTGGCTGGCCAATAAAAGTATGGCCGTCTGTGGATTCTGTCATAGAATCATAGAAATGTAAAGTTGGAAGAGACCACACGGGCCATCCAGTCCAACCCCCTGCTATGCAGGAACACCCTCAAAGCATTCCCAACAGATGGCCATCCAGCCTCTGCTTAAAAACCTCCAAGGAAGGAGACTCCACTACACTCCGAGGCAGCATATTCCACTACCGGACAGCCCTGACCGTCAGGAAGTTCTTTCTGAGGTTGAAGTGGAATCTCCTTTCCTGCAGCTTGAATCCATTGTTCCTTGTCCTAGTCTCTGGAGAAGCAGAAAACAAGCCCTCTCCTTCCTCTACATGGCATCCCTTCAAATATTTAAACATAGCTATCATGTCCCCTCTTAACCTTCTCTTCTGCAGACTAAACATACCCAGCTCTCTAAGTCTATCCTCATAGGGCATGGCTTCCAGCCTCTCACCATTTTGGTCGCCCTTCTCTGGACTTCCTCCAGCTTGACCATGTCCTTCTTGAATTGGGGTGCCCAGAACTGGACACAGTATTCAAGATGAGGTCTAACCAAAGCAGAGTAGAGTGGTACCAGTACCTCCCTCGATCTAGACACCATACTCCTGTTGATGCAGCCGAGAATTGCACTGGCTTTCTTGGCTGCCGCATCACACTGCTGACTCATGTTCAGCTTGTGGTCTATGAAGACTCCTAGATCCCTTTCACATGTACTGCTATCCAGCCACGTGTCCCCCATCCTATATTTCTGTATTCCATTTTTTCTACCTAAGTGTAGGACCTTACACTTCTCTCTGTTGAATTTCATTTTGTTAGCCTTGGCCCAGCTCTCCAATCTATCCAGGTCATTTTGAATTTTGATCCTGTCCTCTGGCGTATTAGCAACCCCTCCCAATTTGGTTCATCTGCAAATTTGATGAGCATGCCCTCTATTCCTTCATCCAAGTCGTTGATAAAGATATTGAACAGCACTGGGCCCAGGACAGAACCCTGTGGCACCCCGCTGGTCACTTCTCTCCAGGATGAAAAGCAGCCATTCGTGTTCACTCTTTGGGTCGGTCAACCAATTACAAATCCAACTAACAGTAGCCCTGTCCAGCCCGCATTTTACTAGTTTATTTGCAAGAATGTCATGGGGAACTTTGTCAAAGGCCTTACTGAAATCGACGTATGCTACATCCACAGCATTCCCTTCATCGGTCGGTAAAATGAGTACCCAGCTTGTTGGGGGCAATTAGCTAAAAATACGTTGTAAACCACTTAGATAACACTTAGTTGATAGGCGGTAAAGAAATAAATGCTATTGCTATCTATCCAGCTAGTAACTCATGTCATATTTTGCTGTATAGCTAACATGGTTATCCTTGGGTATGTTTCCTAGATTTAAAGATACTAAATTTTACTGCAGAGGAATAGAAAAGAGCAATGGACTAGGACTTAATTATTTGAGGGGTTTTTTTAAACCCCAACAAAAGTAAAACTACTTTACTGGGCCAAAAATTGGCAAGTTTTATCTACACAGAACGTAAAGGTTTTTCTAGATGTTAACAGGAAAGAGATTCCTTGAGAAATTCAATGTTCTCTGTTGAACAAACAAGCGGTTAGCTTTGCAAAGAACAGGGACAGCCAGATCTTAAAGGAAGTTACTTTTCTGTTGCTAGTGGAGCTGAAATATTATCATCTGTCTTTTATTGCTGTTTGTCCCAGTCCATACATGGCCAAGAAGGGGAACGCCCTCTGATTATACTGATATCCCTCAATACCATCTTGACTGACAACAGAATAACACCTGAGACAAACTGGGGGCCAGTACTTCTGAGTACATCACTCTTCTCCTACATGATCTTTAACATCTTTGTCTGATGAAGATGCTATTGAGCTTGGAAAACTTCCATGACGCATTTTCTGCATTTTAGTTGCCCCCCAAAAAATATCATTCATTTGTGGATTTTGGATTTTGTTGTATTGCACTGTAGGGCCAGCATGGCTACCTCACAAACATGTTTCCTAAGTTAATAGTGCCAACCTCCATGCTATTCTTTCTAAATCTCATTCTCTTGTCAAATGCTAATATTTCACTTAAAGTGTTGACTGGTGTTAACATAACCAATCGAACTATTTTTACTTATTAGTGCTTAAGCAATAAATTAATTTTCAAATTTCTAATATTCAACATTATCAAATTAGTGTTGCAAGATCTGATTTTTCCTCTGAAATCATCCCTGCCTCAATTTCCTTCTAAATCAATACTTACTATTAATTCTGTTTAAAAGCCTTGTCTTTCCCCCACCACCCCCATATTCAGCCTGTAGTCTGTTGTCTCATTCCTTCTTCCCTGCCCCAGCAACAAAGAGCCCTGTCACACTACACAATTATAGCATTATGATTCCACACTAACTGTCATAGCTGCATTCTATGAAATCCTGTTTGTTGTTTGTAGTTTGGAGAGGCATTAGAGTTCTCTGGCCGAAAATTCTAAATACCTCTCCCTAAACTGTATATTTCAGGATTTCATAGTCACTTACCATGACAGTTGAAGTGGAATCACTGCACTGTAATTATGTCATATGAAAAGGTCCAAAGTCCCTGCTTCATTTTTTGGTTGTCTGTTGTCTTAATGACTGATATTTTCTCCTCTCTTGTCTTCCATTAGTCTCTAAGCACTGTGCTCTCTGAATCATTGAACTCAGAAGGTTGTTTTACACAGATTTTCATAATTCTCTTGCACAACTTTCATCTTTCATTCCTATGAAGCTCACAAGATGACTCTGAGACAGCAACTATCTCTCTGTACAACCCACATCACAAGGCTGCTGGGAGGTTAACAAAAAGGGTGGGGAGATAATCAAGCTCCTTGGAGGAAGGACAGGATAAAAATCAAGCACTTAGCTCTGCTACTTATACATACATCCACAGCATTTGTTTCTCAACATGAATACTCTGAGAATTCCTGTTCTGTTGTAATGCAGAAATTTTAAAGACAGAATGAAGAGATGTGCTGTACTGTACTGTAAATGATAGTATGCTATATACACAGAAAAGGCTATCTGTAAACTTACAACTTGTATTAGTTCCTGCTTTCAAGCTCCATGTGCATGTAATGCAAGTCAGGATGAGATGGAGATGATGGCTTACAGTTTTGTTTTCTTTTAAGAAATCAGGCTGGCAACAGATTTCCTTAGGCAGACGGGGGTGGTCTCAGAAATCCATGTGTTCAGCCAGCTTGCCATCACTTTCTTAAGTTCAATTGGCTCATGTCTCTTCCAAGTGGCAAGTCTGCTGGGGTTAAATAAAGCCAGAAGAAACCTCTGGTTTCTGTAAAATGAAAGGAGGGGCTCCCAGCAAAAAACAAAACAAAAAACAGAGACACATAACACTCTCCAAGAACACATGGCCACCATATTTTTATTCTTTTAAGGCATAACTGCAAAGGATTAAGCATGAACACAAATCAGTTGGCAGTCAGAGATGTGTCAAAATTTCAGGTGGGTTTGGGGCTTTGTTTAGCCTAGTTGATTATGAAAAGTAGAGATTGCTAGACCTGCCCAAGGTCTTACTGCAAGTCACAGAAAGCAGATGAAAAAGAGGAGAAGAAAACTCAAATCTCCCGATCCCTAGATTTTGATCAAACCACAAAATTCCACAGCATCTCTGGTTTATATATCATGTGTTTTTCTGCCGGCTCTATAACGTAAGGTCATATTGCACAGAGTTTGCCTATACAATATCCAAGCACTTTTCCTGGGGGCTAAAGTAACACATGAGCATATATTGAACACCCATCTTAACAGAGATGATTTAATTCCAATATAGTATGGAATGCATTTTCCTCACAGCAGCAGAAACTCACAAAGAATTTTTTTTTTATACTTTCCCATATTGCAAATCTTATGCTATTTCCTGTTTAAACAATTTTTCTTACTGGGGCCATGATAGAGGTGCTCTAGTATAGCTCTAATTACAGCAGTCTAAAATGATAAGATGTTTCAATCAAAAACTATGAATGCCAAGGTATCAGAAAACTATTTCAGTTTTATAGCACATCATGCACTTTTAATATGCAACCAGCATAAATTTCAATAAAACTGGTCAATGAACTACCAAGAGAACATTCAAGCTGTTACAGTTCATAGTGACAGCAAACATCACTTTAGTTTTAGTGATCCCTCACTTAGTAAGCAATATTAATATACAACTAAGCTTTTTTAACACTACTTTACTCTACTCTGTATGATTATGTGTGCAGCACAGATGTTATAAAAGGGCATGCAAAAATATCTTTCCATGTATTTTTATGCACTGAGGTGCAGACGATCAGCAAACAGCCCTTAGCAATCAAATATCTGCCTAGGCTTGGAATATCAATGACATTTTCAAACACAAAAGGATGTGCCATGATATAGTAAGTTCAATTTTCTCAAACACAAATATATTTGCTTTTCCTCCATTCTTCCAGGGTGCTTCTCATCTAAATTATTCAAATCTATAAAATATCTATAAAACATTTCCATAAATTAATGAACTACATTTATTATATGCATACAACAATACGTAGGTGCCTCTTCTCTGGAGTTCACCCAGGTTTCACATCTGCAGCAGTGTTAATCCAAGTATGTTACTCTGCAATTATATTTGTATAGACAATCATTTACAAACTTAGGACTCAAACTGTACAGATCTCTGACTAGAAATACACAGTCAAGAATTATTCATCATAAAGGGCAGTATAAAGAAGTGAAAGCAAACATGTGTGTGCACATGCAAACATGCACACTACCTATTTGACACAGCTTTCAAGGTTATAATTTTAAGACCAGGAAGGAAAAGAGATATTTGCAAATAGGCAGCACATCACAACTAACAAATTACAAATCAACTACTGTAAAAGTGGACAAAGTTACGGATCAATACCACAACCCAAGGTGTATATATACTGGGAGATTAAAGCATCTAGGAATTGATATATCAGACTAATACACACTTTGTTCACCCAGCATCCGATAATTTCCACACAACATTAAGTGACAGCAGCTAATTGTCTCCTAACACCAGTTTCTCATCCAGTTTCTCCATATGTACCAGAAACGTAAGAAGCACAATACCCCGCTCCCACCCAATAATAAATGTTATAAAACTGAAGATAATATCTGTGAAGAATATAGTGGAAGAACAATAAATACCACCCATCCCCAAGCTAAGTTATACTAAGACTAAGAGTAAGTCTGCCGAGTCTGGAACCTGTCAACAAAGGTCCCTACATACATTGCACTGATTGTTTTTCTGGACTGAAAAAACACCAGGGGAGCAGATCAAACAGCATATGGACACTGTGATCCAAGCACAAGTAGCAAAGTCTATACAAAATTGCTGTGGAAATACAAGGAAGGTTATTATTTTTTCAAATCCACAGAGGAGAGCAGGAAGGGCAACAGCTAAAAATATTTTGCTCATGAAGAACAAGACTTCTAGTTCTGTAACTCTTGTGATGTAGCATGAAATAAGGAGATTTTCTTATCAGAAAGGTAGGTAAAGGGTAGTCTGCAGGCGCATGTGGCCACCAGACAAGCCCACCACAAAGCTCTCTCCCTCAGAATTGGGGGCATACATCTGCTGCTCCTGGAAGCCTTCAAGATCAGCAATTTTGCACAACTCCCCAAAGATTTCTCAAGCCCTGCCTCAAGCTCTTAAACTCAAAATTAGAATTGGACTTCTGTTTTTGCTTGTGGTTTGTTTGTTCTTGCATTTTGTGGTAAACATTGCTTATCTTTCATCCTGGTGGGAGAATGAACCAAACTCGCTCATCCCTGTCTTTCACCTTTATCCAAAAACATGAAAGCCACACTGCTGAACATTCACAATTCCAAACATCATTCATGCAGTAAGGTAGTGAGTACACAGGACATGGAAAGACAGCTGAGATATCAGTGGCTGTGCTTCAAGCTGGAAGGAAGTCTCAAACAGACTGCTGCAGAGTTTTGTCCTGGAAGCAATGTTGTTCAATATTTTTATCAATGATTTAGATGATGGGTGGAAGGAATCCTTAGCAAATCTGTGGATGATACAAAATTGGGAGGGGTAGCTAACACACTGGAAGACAGAGACAGAATTCAAAAGGACCTTGATAAACTAGAAAACTGGGCTGAAATTATTCCAAAGAAATTCAGCAGAGGCAAACACAAATTCTATATTTAGGCCACACAAACCAAATTCACAAGTATGGGACAAGGGTTACATGTTCAGCAGTGCTACATGTGAAAAGGACTTAGGGATTATTGTTGATCATACTGTATATACTCATGTGTAAGTCTAGAAATCTTGGTCAAAAATTTGACCCCCAAAACCTGGACTGACCTATCCATGTGTCAGTGTACTGCACCTTAAATCAAAAAATGGAACCATCTTTTCTCTGAGTAGAGTGATAAAAAGGAAGAGCTTAGTCTGTCCCAGGAGAACCTAAAAGAAGCACTGACCTGATGCTTTAGCATTGAGCAGGGAGTTGGACTCAATGGTCCATAAGGCCGCTTCCAGTTCTGTGATTCTATGACTCTAAGACTCTGTTTCCCAACAGCAAATTTATACTGTAAAAGTCCTCCTCCCATCAATTAGTAGTCAGGGAAGGTCCACAGCATCTCTGCCATATCCTTCCATCACTGCAGAAGCAAACGCAGAAATCTGCTTCTGCATACACAACACTGATACAAGCTACGCAACAGTTTTGTTAAGATAAATCTGAGCATGATAGAGCTCAGTACATCTACACACAGTCCTTTAACTGTTACTTCACTTCTCTCTCAGCACAAAGGAGTCAGTTGCCACAGTTAACCCTAACCAAGTCAGGATTTTGATTCCAACTTTAACTGTAACTTGTTTGACGCCATTAACCATAGTTCCCTGTTTGGATGTCATAGAACTTTTGGTTAACTGTGGCTTCCTGGTTTGTACACTGTTCATGAAAAGTCACTGTGTGTGAGCCCACAGATAAGCAGTAACAAACATCACTGAAAATAAAAGAAGGGTATATAGAACTGTTAATATGAAGAAACTGAGCAAGTGAAATGTTTAAGGAAAATAAAAGGCGGGGGATTAATGATGAAGTAAATTAGTGTTAAATGCTGATGTATGGTTTTTCCATCAAGCTATAACTGGCCTTTTAAAAAAAAATCCTCTATAATAATCCTGAAAATAGCTAAGAAGGAGGGGATACAAACATTTATTGCAGAAAATCAAATCACAAAGTGAACAAATGTTAGTGAGTGAACTACCTTCCAACTTAAGAAGCTTTCCACAGTTTCTCCAACCTCACCAAAACACTCATCTGTAGATTTATTATCTTGGCCTCTTGTCATACACATGCAATATATTGGCTTTTGAATAGCCTCAGGCTTAGAATTCTCTCAGCATTTTTTACTCAAAACAATCCTCGAAGCATTCATAAAATGATAGATTTATTTAAACCTTGATACCTGCGTAGCACCACAGAACTGTGTCTCTTTTAAACAATCAATGAAAAGGAATGAGAGAGAATGAAAATCTGCAAAATCAGTGTGCCAGAGGATACCAGCAATATCTTCTCACCTTTACCCTAGTCCCTCTAAATTAGATAGAAAACAAGTGCTCTTCTAATCTTCATTTCAAGAGCCATCTTTAACCCATCACTTCATTGTGAAATAATTCCACGGCTGAGAAGGAGAAGGAGGAGGAGGAGGAGGAGGAGGAGAGGAGGGGGAGGGGGAAGGGGGAAGCAGCAGCAGCAGCAAGGAAACAGCTGTTGAACAGGTGGTAAGCTTTTAAAGCCAAACTAAGAATGTGACCCATGAATAAGTGCAGTTCCATCTAGACTGAAAATTATTTTTTGAATATGTACTTCACACACTTTTACACTGTGTCACTGGAGATTCCATAGATGCTTCCATATGAAAATCCGATAATAAATAGGCTGACAATAAAGGAAATGTGTGTAAGATAGCCACTGATAAGGTATGCTGATGGCTCTATTATGGGCTTGTTTGTTTGCACAAGAATATTACTTCTACTACTAGAACTGATAGAGAAAAATCCCCCTCTCCCAGTGTTTTATAAAAACCAAAAATTAGATGTTGGTTTTATCAAATTTTGCTTAGAATGTGAAATTTCCAGCCCTGATCAACATTTCTAGGTATCTGGGGCCACAATCGACCCCAAAAAGGTACCAAAATACCTCTCCTATGGTAGACTATCTCGTACCATACAAAATCAATGAATCTTCTGTTATGCGATGTTTCTAACTCCTCTCTTTCTTTAAAACACTGAACTAAATTTCCCCATTATTCAAAAGAGAATATTTACTTATTTAATAAAATAAACAAAGAGACGATTTCACTGAAACATATATAGATTAACAATTGTGACGTTAAAATGATGCAATCAAAGTTATACTGATTTAGGTCATTGTAGAAGCTGCTCACCATTAGAATATATAAACTATGGAAGCTGTGAAATCTCATTATTTCAAAATTTCACAGAACAGCCAAATATACACTTTTAGGGGTTCCACAGATCTGAGAGGTACTAAGTTGGAAACAAGGAACTGGAAAATTGATTAGATGAACCAATGGAGTGTTTTCAACTCTGCAATTCCAGAACACTGGTAGATGTGGCTTTAATTCTGTCCTTCTGTATTTGCCAAAATGTTGCATCCTTCATCAACTTAATGGAGAAAAGGGAAAATACCTATAAATGCAATTCCAAATCTATATGCATTTCTGTGTATTATTGTAGCTAGTTTAGATTATAATTTAGACTCTGGTAACATCTGTCACAAGCACAATATTAAAGTTACTTAGCCTGTTGAAACATGAGCTGTTCCACTTGTTGCAAGAATCAATAACGCTAATCTGAATTTTAACAAGCATGGATATCAGATCACATTTATAAAAGTTTCACAGCAACATCACATTCCCTCTACCATGCTAAATGGTTAATTGAAAGGTAACATTTCCACGTCTATTGGTTAATTCACCCATGTTGTCTCCAACTAGCAAAAATCAGAATGAAGCAAGGGAACAGAGACCTCTTCTGGCTGTTCATTTTATTTGCAGTGTCTCAGGGAAAAAAAAACTTTTAACTGAATCATGTGAGCAAATTTAAGTATGTAATCTTATTACCTCGAACATGATCCAAGTGTACACCAGAGTTTCCAGGACTTAGGCAGCAAAACTCTTACCAGTTCACAAATCTAGACTCCAAATTAGTTATAAATGTCCCCCCATACTTATCCTTAAATCCACATACTTCAGTATCATCTCTATACTTCTCATTACATTCCCCAAGAAGACCACTTCTTAGAATCTCGAAGGAATAAATTAACTCCTCATTTAAAGTGTACATTAAAACCATTTGTGGCCTCCAAAATTAAGGACACATTGGAAACTCTTCATTTAAAAAGAAAACTAAATCCATTCCTAGTGTTTACAATTATGAAGAAATGGTAAAAATTCAACTGCAATGTGCTTAGAAAACACAGCATCCAGGCTTTCAAACTGGCAATTTTTTTTTTGAAGTAATGATCTCATGTTTAAAAATCCTCACATGCTTTGTCACTCAATTCTCAAGGTCAAGTCTCCCGTGTCATACTGCATCTACCACTCATTTACCCCATGCATTTCTTCATTCATATATCAACACAAAAGTGCTCCTAGAATAGCCTTCCTCTTCTCTCACTTTAATATGCACAATCAAATTGTGTCACAATTAAAGTTATTTTTATATATGAACATGCACATGATACACAGAGAAGTAAGTGCCTCACTACTTCATAAATGTGGATAAAATGATTTTAAAACTATTACATTATTGATTAATATCTCCTATATTCTTAAATGCATCTAAGATGCCTGTTCATAAAGGCTAAGTTCATAAGAGATATTTTTTGTTTAGACATTTCTGTACTGTCCAACCATGCTGAGTCTCAGTAATCATTCAAAATTCCACAGGCAAATAAGATGCAATGACCAAAGGTCCAACTCTTTAGTTCTTCAAAGAACCTTTATACAGTTCTTCCTTGAAGCCCTTCTTGCTGTGACTTCGCTTATCACTTCCAGCAACTAAAGATCAAATACATCTTTTTTCATTTATTACAGCAAACGGCCAGCAGACAAATACATCTTAACTGTAAAGTTAAAAGCAAGTCCTAATCATTTGTGCAGATGCAATTGTTACCAGTATCATTTAAGATGCAGACAGTAATTTCATTTTACAAGGTAAGCAACGTTGATCCAAACTAAAATGTAAAATTAAGTTCTAATAACTCTAGTGTATCTACTTCACACAATTCATTCAGCAGCATGCTACCACCAGCATCTCCTCTGAACTACTTAAAATCTATAATATAGAAACATGCAGAAAATTATTAGTTCCATCCTAACATGTCAACTCAAGATATATAAACTTGAGCTTTCACTTAATGGATCTACTATACCTGTCTTTGCATCTCCTCAATCTGTCGCTGGGGTATGCTTTGAAGAATGCTGTACATCTCAGACATCTTTTCTTCAGGTATAACTACAGAAGCTCTAATTGCAAAAGTGTTGAAAGGAAAATAGAGATAATTTTAGAAAATGGTAGAGATGAACACTAAATTAATCTACATGTACTGGCAATCTCTCCATGATCACCACATACTTAAAAGAAAAGGAAGTGTGGCATGGATCCAAAGCTTGCTTCCCATGAATGGAAGGGCCCTATTCATTTTAAGGCACTTTAGTTCAACAGTGGATTCATACAGATGATTTTTGCTGATTTCTCCCTTCTCCTGAAAAACAGCTGTGAAGTCAGAAGAGCCCCCAGCATGCCATGAAAGATGGTGTCAGAGGATGTGTGGGTCATGGAATTGGCAGTTTGTTCCCCTCATCGTCATCCAGAGTGTCCAAAGTAAAGCTTCATTCAGTAAGTATTCCAACTAGTGGGAAAAATTTGCGGATCCAACTCAGTCTTCTCCATTCACAGTTAATTAATCAACTAAAATGGGAAAACTTTTTTCCTGGAGCAAAATTGATGAGCTCAAGGAGAAACAGAACATGTGAAAAAGAATATGTAGGGAAAGGCTGATCCAGTCAAATATTATACTTGTTCCTCCCAAATACACTACTTAAATATAAAACTGTATATATACCCTGCATGTACACCAGTGGGGTTCAGCCTACACAATTATCTTAATTGCAATATTTCACACAGTGTCAGTGCTCATACCTCTTCCAGTCCAGAACTTCAGAGAAGGGTAGAATGTAAGAATCAGCAATGACAACAGGGACGCAACCAGCCTGAAGTACATCACTCAATACAGCTTGTCCCAAGCGGGCTCCCCGCAGAACAACACAGAATGTGGCTTCCTATGAACAAACAGCATCAATATAAACATAGTAAGAAAAACTGCTTTCTACATTCTCGCAGCCTAGGAAAATGTAGCTGCATCATTCTTGATTCTGTTTTTTCATAAAACCTATCTGCAATATATATACCTATTACTACAACTACTATACTACACTAACACACAAATTACTGACTGCCTCACAATAAGACTTCCTATTGTGGTATGTTGAAACCTGCACGGGGAACGGGATATCATTCCACCCAATTTTCCTAAAAGCTGCAATGTTGACAGGGCACATATCCTGTTAGATTCTGAATTAAATTTCACTCTGTTTCTTTTTTTCTTTTAGCAATAGATGAGAAGCTTTAGATTTTAAAATCTAAAACTATATCCTGGCAAACTTAGTGAAGCAATTGTGTGAACTTCCAAATGTTATTTGGTTTGCAGAGATCCTCCCACTGAGGTACAGAAGAGGAACCTTCAGTACCAAAGTGTCAAACATATATACCTTCCTGGACCATATATCTAGACACTTTTGAAAACAGCTTGAAGCACCAATGTGCATGTGTTTGGGGTTGCCAATTTACTGGTCAGAATTAGAAGACTTTTCAGTGATAAAAATAGTGCTCCCAATTAAATAGACAGTGTTGTAAAGACAGGAAATGAATGCCCGATATTACTCCTTCAGTTGTGATAACATGGTAGAAGCATCCCTTGCCTCTTCCAGGATTACATCAGCTGTGACATAGCATTATCTTAAAATTAAAAAAAAAAAAAGAACAGAGAGGATTTTTCTTTCAATATTTATTTCATTCATATGCAAAATTACACAGACGGAATAGATCAATCAACTAAAATTGACAGGATTAAGTAATTAAGATTTGCTTAAAAACTGCCTTAATCCTGTGACCCCAGACCTAATCCTGTGACCCCAGTTTTCCTAATGTGCATATATAGATACTTAAATTCACACGAACATCCACACAAAGGAGTCTGGCAGGGATTCAGCCTTACTGGAAAGGATACTACCATAGAGGCAGAAAATGTATGTCCCAGATAAAAGGCTCAATTACTCTAGGGAGGAAAGTAAATTAGGGCTTTTTATAATGCAGCAGCCACCAGTCCTTTTTGCCTGTTTTAAGAAGGTCCAGCAATACAGTGAAAACTAAGTGCCATATGGCATAATTCTGAACTGCTACTGGAGAAAATAAGGGAGCTCTAGATTGATATTTCAAATTTTGCCCTGGATTGCAATAGTTGATCAGCTGTGGAACCACTTTCTATTCTTGCAAGACTTCTTGGGGGACCTATAGCTATACCACAAGACACCAACTCCTTTGAATAAATCAATACAAAAAGTAACAAAGTACTGCAGGCCCCTGTGAGAGATTGGTTCCAGGACCCTTCATAGATCCAAAAAATTGCACATGCTCAAGTCACAAGGCAAGACTTATACAGTAAGCTCGTACAGGTAATACAAATGGTGTAGGGCAGCCACAGAGATGATGGCAAGCCTGAAAAATGCGATGTGCCTGGCAACCAGGGCTTGCCACCACCTCTGCAGCTGCCCTAGTGCATTTTTAATACCTATACAAGCTTACCGTATAAGCCTCACCTCACGACTTGAGCACACATGATTTTTTGTCTCCGCAAAGCGTCATGGAATCAATCCCTTGCAGATATGGTAGGTCCAGTGTAAGTGTTCACACTGTGGCTGGGCGATTGAAGACACTGCAGAACACCTATTATGATAGTACATGGGCAACTTTGTTGATAACCGTCTGTGTGCCTATACTCTCTCAAGAAGGCGGATGTTTTGTTTCATAGAAAACGCAGAACCTTTGTGTGGAATAAGCTCCCCCATTTTCAGCTTTCAATTTGGCTTAAACACTCTTGTTTGTTTAAAGGGTCAAAGCATGAAGAAATCACTCGAGCATCCTGCATAGACAGTGCCAAAGCAAATCTAATTCTGACATGTGGAACAAATTACACAATGAAATGGATTTGCCTCTACCGGCAGGCTTCTGTGGTTTTATCACAACTGGTTTTCAGGACTGTGTGTCTCACAGTGTTATTTTGCCCTACAAAAGTAAAAAGCAGCAAGCCACTGCTACAAGAACTATAAAGGACTGAAATGAGGAGAACCTGTGAGAGAAGAGAAAAAAAACAAGGGAGCAGATCTGGTCTCCACTTACTTTATTTGCAACAAAAAGGCTATACTACCCTTCATCCACAAAAGTGTATTCCAGCGTGGTTTACAAGGAGAACACACCAACAGTAAAATATTCCAAAACTAAGAAGGACCTAGCATTCTATCTGTGTAACATTTTTCTTCTTTTCCATATACTGCACTTGGTCTGTTCCCCTCCAAATGCTATTCTTCCTTAATGGCAACTTGTCACCAAAATAGATACTTATGTATAAATTGACCCTCCACTGACAAAGCCTGTTTAAGGCTCAACAAGTAAAGCACCTCTCTTCCAAATAACTTGTAATCCACTAGGTCTGCTTCCCTTGACATCACAGTATTAAATTACATAAGTGTACAATGCTATGAAATGCAACTTAAAGAACAAAATACCAGAAGTGTAATTTATCAGGTTTATGGAGCAGCAGGAGAAAAGATCTAGTTTTGCAAGGGATAAGGGTAAAAAAGTGGGATTTAAGAGAAGAAAATATCCACACATGGATACACATGCTCATCTACCCAACTAACCATTTTCCTGTCTAGACAAAAGTTACTATAAATACATCTCCTCACATCATCACTGTTATCAGCCAGACATTCCAAAGGAAGATGTAGGGTTCTGTGAAGGAAAGTATTTTAACTGTCTCTGCACAACAGCTATAAGACTTTTCTTCTTCTTTTTTCTTTTTAAAACAGACACAAAATTCTTGTCAACTGCTACTATAAAACAACTCAGCCTCCTTGTGACGAAGCAAAAAACAAACAGAAAAAAGTTTGTATTACGAAAGAAAAAATTCAGTCTATTCCTTTAGAAAACTTTTAATATCATTCTTACACAACAACAGAGGTTTTCATTCTGCTTCAAAATGCCACTGGAGAAACCTTTACCTCTCATGCAGAAACCCAGAAACTGGAGATTTGGTAAAATATGAGATAGTTAGAAGCAGAAGGGCCAACTTATCCCCAAATCTAGTCCCCCCACATACACTACTGAAATTTGGCAGGAAACCACAAAAGTCCTTTAAAAGAGGCAAGAAATAATTGTTTTAAAGAGTTTCTTCCAGAATGTCAATAGCAAACACCCCTTATACCTTTATAGCAAGGATTTTCCTCTTGCTTTGAAGGAGCTTTCTCAGCTTGCTGCCAAAATTTAACAGTGCTTTTTGCCAATGAATTTAAGTGGCAGTTTAGGGGAGGGCTGTGAGCTAGAAAGACAACCTTGGGGGGTTGCATGCAGCCTGTATTTGCCTACCCTTGCTGTATATGGTGGAGCACAACATAGATGTATTAGGTTTTATTTTCTTTGCCTGAAGAAAAAGGCATCTCAAGTTGTTCACAGATTATCATAGTACACATATGAAATCTAATTTCAATTTTTTAAAAATTAAAACAGATTTGAAATTAATTTGTCAAGAAAGCAAAGCTATTTACCTGTAGCACTATGTCTGTGCAACTCAAAATGCAAACATACATACCTGCCAAAACCTTCACTAATTAGTAATTTTTTAAAAATTAAGAACTAAAAATCCTACAGTAGCGCTCAGTCCAAAGGTGAATAAACACAGTGACACAAAGGGCATTGCTACTGCAAGATTCTTTCACCTGCAAAATCTCCCAGTATGAACAGACTATGCCATGTTAGAAGGAAGGATGGTAGTATTTGAATGGACAAAACTCATCTCCAGTAACACTGGAGAAAGAACTAATACTGAAATAAGATTGTTGTGTCATATATTTCCATAAGTAGAGTAAACAACAATGTAAATATATACTACTGAAGAGAGATGGAATAAATCCAGTTTCAATTAAGGAGTTTTTCTGGAATTTATGCTTCATACATATTCTAAGGAGGTGCTGAAAAAGCAGGTGGCTGCAGCCGAAGCATCTGGAAATGACTCTTCTTCCCAGTTATATCCTTAAAAAAAAACTAGCTGACATATGGATATTTTAATTAATATTCTAACTTTCTGCCTTTATTTTTTTTATTCATTTTTGCTCTGCCTTTGCTTGTGTATCACCCACAGTGTATAAAATTGCTGCTATTAGGTCTAAGCACTTGGAACAGGAAAGACAAGAACAGAAATAAAAGTTTCCTCAGTTTAACTCAAAAGCTTTCTAGATGAATTATGCAAGTACGCTTATTAGCAAGGACTCAAACTTCACTTTGTTGTTATTTGCTTTAAGAATCTCTTCAAACCTTATCACAAATTGCTTCTAAAACTAACTGGCTATCTAATGGCTCTTCCTCATGTTGCCTCCAGCTGCTGGATATGCAATTGTAAGTCAAAACATACTTACACTGATCGACTGATTGATTGATTGACTGAAGCATTCAGCCTAGTCATAGCCCTTTGACTACACAAAGCCAGAGACAAATAAGTTGCATGCTGTACTCCCTGTAGAACCAGAATCAGGCAGCAGGTATTCAGGCAGCTACTGCCAAAGAAGCCAGAGGGAACCACCCATCTGCTTTGCAAGGCGATAAACCTGGCTGCCTGCTTTGACTGTGGGAATCAGCACATGGAAGGGAGAAGAACACTCTCACCTCCACCACCCCAAGAAAGAAGTCTGCTACCTGCCTGCCTGCCTGCTTGAGGCTCTGCATATCTCCTGGTGGGCTGCCTGCTCTAGACATCTGCACTCCCTGCAGAATCAGGGCCCATATATTCAGAGAGCTACTCTCTAACAAGCCAGAGGACCACCTGTCTGCTTTGCAAGGGGATAAAACCTGGGTGCCTGTTTCAGCAGGCCCCTCACTGGTGGAGCCATTCCTTTGTGGGGCACTGCTTTCAGAGTAAAGCAAGACAAAGTCCAATCCCTTTGTCTGGGAGGGGGAAGAGCACATTTCTTGAATTTGAAGCTGTGTTCTTTTCTCAAAAACAACCTTCCTGCCAGTGAAAAAAATGCGTTACACTGAGAGCACAGGAGGGCAAGTAGGGGGAGGTATGGTGTGGGGAGATATGCTGTGGAGAGAAGTCCTATTATCATGGTAGAAGGGAGAACCACAGGATGTTGGTTATCCCCAAACTCTACCCACTTCAAATAGTATAGATAACCTTGGCAACAGGCCCCCTGGGCTGAAAATGCTGCTCCTCAATGCCAAGTCAGTAAATGGAAAAACACCCTTGATCCAGGACCTGATCCTGGATGAGAATGCTGATGCAGCTTTTATTACAAAGACCTGGTCAGATGAAGCTGTGGGGTAACTCTCCCTGCTTTGTCCACCTGGGTTCTCTTTGTAGCAGCCAAGGCCAAAGGGGTGGGGAGGGAAAGTTGCAGCAGTCTGTCAGGATACTGTCTCCCTCTCATGCTGTCCACAGTCTGCTGGGTCTGAGTGTGTATATTCAAAGGTCAGGACAAATCGGAGATTCTGTTGGTGGACCACCCACACTGCTGCTTAACAGTCCCCCTTCCTGAGCTAGCTGAGTTGGTCTTGGTGCTGGTGCTGCAGTCCCTTTGGCTTGTTATACTGAGGGACTTCAACATCCATGTGAAGAGATCATTCTATCAGGAGCAGCTCAGGTCATCACCATGACAACCATGGATCTATCTCAAGTAGTAGCTGGTAGCATACTCTGGACTTAATTTTCTGTGCTGGGTGGGATGATGGCAATCTGGCTATGGAGGAGGAACTTCCATGGTTCCATTGTCATGAACTAATCATGGCCTGGTGAGGTTTAGACTCACTGGGAATTGGAGCCTCTGTAAGGTGGGGGGGCGGTCCACCCCAAGAGACATATGGACCAAGCTGGGCTCCTGACAGAGCTTAGGGAGTTCCCAGTTGACTTGGGAGTGATCCTGCTGAAGCCCTGGGTGATCTCTGGAACAGGGAAAGGGGCAGGGTTTTGGATACAATTGCCCCTGAACATCCTTCCCTATGAAGTAGAGCCAAGTGAGCTCCCTGGTTCACTAGGGAGCTGGCAGTGATGAAACGAGTGGAACAGAGACTAAAGCAATGATGGTGGAAGACTCAGAGTTTGTTTGAACATAAACTAGGGCTCACTGGAATCCCTATAATGTGGTGATGGTGACAGTGAAGAAAGAAGGAGGATATCACAAGAATATCCCTTGATACTCATGAAAGCCAGTATTGTTTAGTATATTGGAAACCCATATACAGATTGCTTCTCCACCATGAAGCTCACTAGATGACTTTAGATCAGTTTCTCTCTCTTAACCTAACTTATCTAGGATTGTTGTGAGGGTGCAGTATGAACACACTGAATGCCATCCTGAACTCTCAAAAAGGCACAGAGAAAACTAATTCATGTAACATATAGTATTTATTTTCTTAATGACTTAAAAAAGTGACATATGACATTGTATAAAGAGCCATCCTGGAACACACACAATCCTGCTCACAGGATACCACTGCCAGAAGTGAGGGCAGGAAAAAGGATGATTCTGATAAATCTTCCTTCTTGCTGCAGCTCTCCTGTGTCATCTAAAAATCTGTTTTGAACAGCTGGAGAATGGCATGAGAGACCGGGGAAGAACAAAAAACAGATAAAAATCACCCTTCCTCCTTTTGATTCTAGCAGGAATCTCCACTGGATCTCACTGCCTTCCACTAATGCAGAGGTGAGGAAAGCATGACCAGTAGGCCACTTTTGTTCCCAGGGTCCTCAATTACCTAGGAGTTTGGGGGAGCAATTTTGTCATATTTCACAGATCTCTTGGGCCATTTTAGGCTCAGGAGACGCTTTTTTTCCTCAAAAGGAAGTGACCTAGAAGCTGGCTTTCAAGTAATTTTGTATTGAAAAAGGCCTCACCAGGCCCAAAATTGAGAAAAAAAATGGCAAAATTCACCGACTGTCCCCAGGAGGCATCAAGGGACATTTTTTAAAAAATTGGAATTGGAGGCAGCCCAGAAAAGTCTCCTGGGGCCCAGTGCAGCTCCCTGCATCCCAAGAATTGCCTACCCATTCACTAATGGAAAGAATCTTTCTCTTCATAGAAAAGTAATTCTGGATCCATATGAGTATGTATACCTCAATGAAAGGCCACATTTTAAAAATACTATCATGTAATCAATCAAACAAAAAACAACAAAAGTAACAAACCCTACCTGGAGCACCTGAGGATAATCAAAGATCTGATTCTTGTAGCAACGTTTACGAATAAGAGGTATTCCCTCTGAGAGGTTTGTACATTTGTCTAGGATTAGCACAGATTCTGCATTCTCTGCTTGAAGAGTTTCCAATTCAGAACGGTATTCAGGATGAAGAGCCATTTGAGAAGACAGAAGGAAGTACCTGCGGGGACTAAAGAGAACAACAATGGGAAACAGTAAATCCAGCAGTCTTCCTGTCAGGTATTCTAGCATATGTTTTGATTTATGCTGCTATATGGTTTAGGCTTCGTAGACTTACAGAAGTATTCCTAAGCATTTTCCCTTCTTTAGAATCCTAGAGAGTTAACAACAGTTTAATAGTTGGAAGCAATCACACATTGGCAAAGTAAAGTAGAATTCTGAAGGGATTTGCAAATGTGTTAGACAAGTAACCAGCACTAGATTCTGGCATACAAATGAGATACACATTTGTGAGTTATAAGATACAGTAGATGCAATGAATTCCACCATGATCTACCAGTGTGTACTTCTGCATATTTACTTATGTCTGCACAATGAATTCAGTGAGACTTACTCACAGGTAAATGTGTACTAACTGCTATCTAAGGCAATAAAAATTAATCATGTTTTGGAAGCATGTTCTACTGAAGTAAGTAGGAATTCATTTCCAATAAACACTGTTAAGATACACTTTAAGTACTGATTGTAAAGCACCAGAATTATGCGCATTTTGCCAAGAATCCCGGTTTCACACTAAAAAGGATTTCCTCTTAAACTAAATGTATGCATTATTCCTTTATTTGGCTTGATGCCAGTTTGTCCCAAGTGCTACCTGTAAAATATTATGTGGCAATACATGTAAGAGAAGCTATTTTGCTCCTGATGTCTGCTGCTGAAATATCCAATTTGCTTAGCAATACAGTAGATGGACAGGAAATGTTCCATAACTTAAGATTACCCTCTGTAGATCAAAGGCATTCCATCTATGACATAACTTTTCTGAAAAACATATCGCTTTTGCAAACAAAAAGTTAACGTTAAGAACTTCTAATGGGATCCCCTCATTAGAATCCAGATTTGCATGAATGTGGGCATCATTTTGGTACCAAGTTAGAAGCCTGGTTGTCCACCAAGCGCTTGGGAATTAATAATCATTCCTTGGTTTTGGCCTACTAGTTTTGGAATCTGGATTTTGTTTTCAAATTGTTTTATTGATTGTTTCCCACTCTAAGAACTTCTGATATAGCAAAAAAAATAATAAAAAAAAATTAAAAGTTTACTGTAATGACTTAAAAACTCTCCAAGACTTATTTAGATACGTGATGAATTGCCAATCCATTACCAGTACAGGTAACAAAATAATACAACTGTTGTTAAGAAGCAACACCAGGTTTAAGTTAGGTTTTCATGTATTTAAAAGTAATGTGTGCAAAAATTCTGTAGATTAAACTAAAACAAAATGCATCTTTTACAGCCAGCACTTAGCTCCTCATTGTATGTGGAGTGAGGAGAGATTGCTTTCCCTGATGCATGTCTTGGTTCACTTGAGTCATCTGGAGCCATTTGTTCAACAGATACTCTGTCTGCTGAGCATCTGCTTTACGATCCTCAAGAACTGGCAAGTTAATGTGGGGAAAACAGCTACTGCGGAGATAATCCTGCCTTTGAACATATGAAACTGCCTTGAACTAAGCCAGATAATTAGTCCATCTAGCATAGTATGTTCTACACTGACTGCAAAAGATCTCAAGTATTTTCCATACCTATATTGTCTCTTAATAGTTGACTGTTGTTCAAATTTACAACTCAGTAACAGAAATGAATACAAACATCACTTTCTGTTCTATTTAATGTTCTGACAGAAATGTTAAGACAATATGTAAGTTATATTATCAGAATTTCTGTTCACCTACTTAACATTAGTAGTCCTGGTTTTATGATTCCATATATTTATAATAAAAATTAAACTCATTGCAGATCTCCAAAATGAATAATAGTGAAAACATGTATCAGCACAGCTGTAGGTAAGTGCTAGAAATGCCAAAGGTCTGAGCTAAGCGGTATATGATTGAAGCCATTCTTTAAGGGGAGAAAAATCTGTCAAATTTAGCTACAAATAAAGGGGGAGGGGGAGAAAGAGAGACCAATTTCTAACTCAGAGCCAAAGAGCTATAATGCACAATTGCAAGCAGATCAGAATTTTCAGTATCTTCTCTTACATACACCACTTTCAGGACAAAGGGCTAAATCCAATGTTAGTCCTATCTAGAGCAGATCTATAGAAATAAAAGGAAATTGTTTATAACTAACTTAAATCCAACTGATTTCAATGGATCTACTCTTGGTAGAACTAAAATTGGATTTAGTCCTCAAAGTTCCATTAAAGAATACTGTTGTCTATGCTGGACCTTTGCAGAGAAAGGAGTGTATCTAAAACAGATGAAATCGTGGCCTTATGTTATATTCAAGGATTTCTTGTTGGCCATGCAGCAAAATACAACAAAATCCAAAATACACATCATGGTGATAATTTTATTAAGCCAATCAAAAGACGCACAATACACTATACTAGCTTTCAAAGCTCACGGGTTTCTTCATCAGGCAAAGTTGTCAAATACCATACCAGAGAAGAAGTGGCACCACTGGACCTGCAGTCTGTTTGAGATGTTTGCTTAAGTTGGTGTTTAAGGCAGCCTAGAGGGAGGGTTGATGCAGGAAGAGATTCAGGAAGGTTCTTGGCTATGATATGACTAAGGACAAAAGTTCATGATGGATAGGACCTTTTTAAAAGTGAAATACTGAAGGCACAATTTCAAACAATTCCAATGAGGAGAAAACATGGGAGGTGTCTAAAGAAACTGGGATGGGAGTTTAAAGAACTTTCAACTGCACTAAGATTTAAAATGGACTTGTACAAAATAGAAATGGAAAACAGGGGAAACCACCAAAGGGGAATTCAATTAGCCAGTACATGCAGAAAAGCTAAAGCATATAATGAGCTCATGCTTGCTAGCGAGGTTGAAATGAATAAAAAGCGTTTTGTTTTTGTTATGTCCATGGAAAAAAGAAGAAGAAGGAAATGCTAGGGCCACTACGTGGAAAAAATGGTGAAATGCTAACAGGGGATAGAGAAAAGGCAGAACTACTTAACATCTTCTTTGCCTCAGTCTTACCCCCAAAGGAAAACAGTGCTCAATCCAGGGAAAACAGAATAGATGATGGAGTAAGGGAAATGCAGCACAGCATAGGTAAAGAGATAGCACAGGAATACCTCGCTACTCTAAATGAATTCAAGTCTTCAAGGCCAGATGAATTACATTCAAGGGTCTCAAAAGAACTGGCAGAAGTCATTTCAGAACCATTGGCAATAGTCTTTGAGAATTCCTGGAGAATGGGAGAAGTCCCAAAAGACTGGAGGAGGACAAACATTGCCCTTGTCTTCAAAAACAGGAAAAAAGAATATCCAAACAATTACTGCCCAGTCAGCCTGACATCAATACTGGACAGATTCTAGAGCAGATCACTAAACAGGCAGTCTGTAAGCACCAGAAAGAAATCCCATGATCACTAAAAGTCAACATAGGAGTCTCAAAAACAAGTGATGCCAGACTAATTTTTTTTTGATTGAGTGACAAACTTGGTAGATGAAGGAAATGCTGTGAATGCAGCATATCTTGATTTCAGTAAGGCCTTTGAGAAGGCCCCTCATAATATTCTTACAAACAAGCTAGTAAATGTGAGCCAGACAATGTTATTGTTCGGTGGATTTGTAATTGGTTGACCAACTGTACTCAAAGCGCATGGCTCCTCTTTATCTTGGAAAGAAGTGACTAGTGGTGTGCCACATTGTGATGTCCTGGGCCCAGGGCTATTCAACATCTTTATCAATGACTTGAATGAGAGAACAGAGGACATGCTTATCAAACTTGCAGATGACACAAAGTTAGGAGGGATAGCTAATACACCAGAGAACAGGATCAGAATTCAAAATAATCTTAACAGATTAGAAAGCTCGGCCAAAACTAATAAAAGAAATTTCAAAGAGAGAAAAGTAACATACTACATTTATGCAGAAAGAATGAAAGACATAGAAACAGGATGGGTGACACCTGGCTTGACCACAATACATGTGAAAGAGATATAGGAATCTTAGTAGGCCACAAGCTGAACATGAATCAATAGTGTAATATGGCAGCTAAAAAAGCCAGTGCAATTCTAAGCGTCCATAGCAGTACAGAGACCAGGTGAAGGGAAGTAATAGAACCACTCTATTAAAGGCCTGGAAACCATTATCCTATGAGGAATGGCTTAGGGATTTGGGTATGATTAGTCTGCCGAAGAAAAAGTTATGAAGTGACATGATAGCCATGTTTAACTATCTACAGGGATGAAATGTGGAGGATCGAGCAAGCTTGTTTTCTGATGCTCTGCAGACTAGGACATGGACCAATGGCTTCAAACTACAGGAAAAGAGATTCCACCAGATTAGGAAGAACTTCCTGATGGCAAGAGCGACTGTGGAGTAAGCTGCATCAGAGTGTGGTGGAATCTCCTTTTATGGAGGTTTTTAAACAAAAGCTGGATGGCCATATAGTCAAGAGCATTTTTTTTTATTCCTCCCTGGCAGGAAGTTGGACTCAATGGCCCTTCTGGTCTCTTCCAACTCTAGATAAGCAGCAAAAGCCAGGTAACAAGATTTGAACCTTCATTAGCACAACAAAGTAACCTCATTTGAGACTTAGGCTGTCTCTGTCCTGGGTGAGGCTGCAGGTCACTTTTTAGACAGAGTACAGTAAGTTACTCAAGAAGCCTTTGCAATGTCACATCTGGAAACAAGTTGTGGGCTTATGTTGAGTCTTTTAAAGAAACAACAACAGACCAGCGGATGGCACTCTGCACCTATGGCATCTCACCCACAGCTTGCTATTTATTAGGATAATCATACACTGTGGAGGCTACTGTGGAGTTTATAGCAATATAAGTGCCAACAAATTAGCCCCAAGCAATACAAATCAATACAGGGTAACTGAATACAAAATTGACACAAACCATCCAAAACATGGACTTGGATGATTCATGCACACACACCCTTTGGTTCCAAAGTTTTAAAGCCTTTTTGTTTTTCTGGACAAGAATCTTTAAATAAAGAGGAAAGGTATCAATAATGAGGACATTGCCCATAGAGAATTAACCTCTCTTCTTGTAGTTATGCATGATACATCATGTTAAGGGGGCTGCCAAATTATGCCTTTAACTCCACCAACCACATAACATGGCTACTCGTGGCTCTGGTTCTGTGGAGTAATGTGAACATTTGAGATGGGGTAGCTATCACAACAAATCTTTAGACACAGACACTTCATTGAATTTTGGACCCAGGGAACCAAGGGAGGCATCCAGACACACAGAACTACATGCAAAGCCAAATGAGACATCCACAGTAATGTGTGGGCAGCAAGAACACAATAAGCTGCAAAATGTAGGGGACAGGGTTAAAAGATGCAATCCTGTAACTTTTCAACACATTTTACCCCTTTACAACATGAATGGGGCTTACATATGGAAAAAGGTTACTCAAGATACAAAAATGAGAAGGCTATTCTAAGAAGTCGATATTCATATTTAGCATCAAATGAATCAACGCAGATGCTCATTAAACTAGAATACTCTCCTGTTGTCTCAGGAATTTTTCAGGACATTTCCCATGTCTATGTACTCTATTTCCTGATCAATACCATTCTATTCAATTTTCATTTCATGTTTCCTCTAAACAGTCCAGAATTCAACAAGGAAAAAAGACTGAAAATTAGGCATTCTTATTGGTTATATACGTATGTAAGTTTGGAATCGTCAGAAATCAGGGTGATAAAGAAAACAGAATCTAGGGATGCATAAGACAGGATTAGATAATAATTTTTGTACACAGATGATCGAGAACCAAGGAGTATTTATTAGACTTTTAAAGCTCTGATTGTTAATGTTTCCTAGCAAACTTGATTGGTAAGGGGAAACATCATTTATTGTTCAGGAATCATAACAGAAAGAAAAGACAAAATTCTTTTATCAATTCATTGCGGACTTGGGTTTACTGTCATGTTTACAGAACAGTTTGCTAACAGATACTGTGCAGCCACATTTCATTTGTCCAGCTCTTAGTAATTAGAAAAGCACAGATACTAGCAGAATTTTACCTGTTCACGCCTGTTTATGGTCTTACTGACTGATGTCTGATGTTCTAAACCATTCCTGGCAAAGACAGTTGTACTGTATCATTCCACTCACTGTCAGCTTACCCTGGTCCTTTATTTGGCAACTGCACCTCTGCAGACAGTGGACTGTAAACAGGAATACTGACATCATATCCTTGCCGGTAGGTCCATGTAGAAAAACCACCTCCTGCCAATAGAGCTCTGAACATTAAAAAAAAATCTGTTAAAACCACCTTTACCCAAGCAACACATTTAGATAATCTGAGGCAGGGTGCACTGAGAAGATTCTGTAGAATTAGAAACATATTGATTAAAAAATAATATATAAAACAAATTCAATCTGAATCTCCTAACTAGGAAATCCAGACATTTGCTCTTATAAGGATTTCTCTGTCCACTTTAAGCTACTCTGAGTGATTCAGAAATGGAAAGCCTGATATTAACACTTTAATAAGTAAATCTACTCTATAAAAGTCAATGCCTGTCTGTGTGTTAATCTGTTTGTCTGCATCAGGCAGGCAAAGACCTCATAGGATTGGCTGAGTGAGGCGAGAAGACTTCATATGATTGGCTGGCTGTGAAGATTCTATGGAATCCTGGGGTTGGCAGTTCAGGGAGGGGCCTTTAGAATTCTCAGCTGCAGAGCTCTTGGGCCTAGCTGGTTGCTATGGAGACAAGGCCTACCATAAATAAGGATGCCAGAAAACATTTGGGAAGCATATGTGAGAGAAATTAAAGTGACATACACAACATAGCCCATTTCCACACTACACTGTCATGTGCTATTATTCCACTTTCAACACCCTGTGGAATCCTGGGATTTGTAGTTTAAGGAGGGGCATTTAAGAATTCTCAGCCAGAGAGCTCTTTGGCCTCAGTAAACCAGAAACTCCAGATTCCACAGGATGTTGAAAGTGGAATAATAGCACTACAATAGTGTAGTGCAGAAATGGCCATAGTTACAAGGTCATCTTGCCTCACACAGTAGGTTGGATGGATTCCATATGTGAGGAATCTTAAAAGTTGAAATTCAAAACAAAAAATGCTTCCATTGCACAAATTCAACAGAAAGATGGGGGAGGAGCCAGTACATCAATGTCACCAGAGGACAAGATTGGACTGGATTGGATTGGGAACTATGGGGAAAAGTTACAGGTACTGGAATAGGCCAGTTGCTATGAAGACAATGCCTAGCAGCAAGGAAGAGGATAGTATATTCCCTCAGGAACCCAATCTCCAAATGTTAACAACTCCGAATAAAGATTGGATTGGGGAATATGGGGGAAATTTACAAGTACAGAAATAGGCCAGTTGCTATGGTCATGAGGCCTAGCAGCAAGGAGGGGGATAGTGTACTCCTTCAGGAACCCAAACTGTGTATGTAAATAACTCTGAATCCAGATTGCATTGGGAAACATGGAGCAAAGTCACAGGAAATGGAGAAGACAGTTTGCTGAGTTCTTAAGAGGAAAATTAAAACCCTAGGCAATGCCAGGTAAATACAATAGTGCTTAATAAGAAAGGCTGTGCTCAGTCCACCTTCCGCAAACAGAAATGAGCACGTGCCTGATGAATCCCAGGTTCATCTTTAACTGGGAACATCCTAAACACAATCTACACACCCAGACCCCCAAAAAACATGTTCAGAGAGATAGGGACAGCTCTGCATTACTGAGGGCCTTTTCGCAAGATACTCATTTAATTAAAGACTGAATAATAAGCATATAAACAGGGCCTGAGAATCAAACTGTAAAACAGTTCTTGAGGAGAAAGAAATGAGAAACTTTCTTTATACACACAGTTGTGTCACCTCATACATTTCATATACAGGACCTGACACTCTTATTCTACCAAGCAGCCTTGAAATCTTAAACAGGTAATGCTCTTCTCCCTTTGATTTCTCTGAGCTTATACCTTGAGCTGCATTTAGCAGTATGTCTACATTTACAACCAATGAATTTTTTTTACAAGCCCCTGATCATAGTTACATTTCAATTTTAGCATGAAATCAACCTTATTTTCTAGTGTGTCTACCAAAGCTTTCCAATGTCCAGCTCTACAGGAATGGTGGAAGCTTCTTTCAGTGAAACAAGCAAAGTACATGAGAGTTGTGTGTGTTGCTGTTAATGTGGATCATGCTTCTCAAAACTTGATCCACCTTAAGAACAAGGTGTGTGGCCGCTATCCACTGTGTTGTTATGTACAAAAGCAGCACTGACTGGTTAAAAGTGATTACAAGTGCATTATTTGGCTAAAAACAGTGATTCTGGTGTTCTTATTTGGCATTAACAGAGGTCAGGTACAGCCTACTGAGTTTGGGGGAAGGCCCAGTGTCGTCCCCCACTGGAAGATGTTGCTCAACCCTGCTTTAGGTTTCAAAAACTGATAGCACAGAATGAATATACGATAGCCTGACAAATAACCCTCCATTATACCAGGACACATGCAATATCATTTTCTTATCTGTTAAATATCTTTGAGAATAAAATAGGCATAGCATACATGTTTGCAGTATTTCTTAGTTACAATTAAACTGCCTTCTTGCTCCTTAAAAAAAAATGTTCAGGAGACAGTGTCCTTGTTGCCACATCACTGCAAGTGACCAGACCACACAATAAACGTTTCACATTATGGAGTCTTGGATACAGTTAAATTTTTTATGTAGTTGAATTGGCTCTGTCTTTCTTTATGGCAGATAACATATACTTTACTTTTATATTTCTGTAGATATATCAGTCTTCAATTAACTTTACACTACAGAAATATGTAAATATATATTTTTAAAAAAAAATCACTTAGGGACTTATTGGATAATAACTGAACACAATCCATTCCTTCATGAAGGCATATATTGAGATGTTCCTGAACAGCAGCAGCATTTGTTGGGCTGGATCTTGAATCTGTCCCCTTATGGAGACAAGCACACCTTCCATTTACAGGAGGTTTTTCATCCAGTGAAGAAATCCCACCAGTGGAATGGAGGGCATAGCAATCTTTTTTTATTTCTCCTCCCTCGGTAGTAAGCAAATCCTTCCCACGTACTCCAAAAGTCTGCGAGACTGTTGGACATAGAAAGGGAGAAGATGTTGCTGAAACCTACAACAGAAGGGGGGGAACCCACAAATACTGCATTCACCTTCATTTCTGCGACTGAAACCTCTGCTCCAGCAATGTTCCTACAGATGGAAGGGAAGATGGATACAACCCATTATCTCTAGCAACCTTGATAAACACAGCTAGCAATCATTCTGCTTCTAGCTAGCAATCTGTTCAATTTCATTCAGTTACACATGTGGAATTTTCATTACAGGCATTATAACATATCAGTCATGGTATGTGGCTGTTCACTGCATTAGCTAGCTACTGAATTAGCTGTGAGGTAACTCCTCAGACTGATTATTCCAGTGCTCAAGAAGGCAGGGATACAGAGCTTTTCTCTTTCACATGATCACTAATCATAATGCAGTCCTTCCTTCATATGTATACAATTTGCTCAGCCAACAAAATCAAAGAATTGCTTTGTATGAAAGTGGAGAAGTTTCTTCTGCTTATTTTGAGCACAGAACTTTAGGAGCAGGTGCTTAATTTTGGAATGGAAACACAATTAGTAACACATGTAGGCTGCAAAGTGTTTCAAGAATTACAGATGAAACAAACTGTTATAACAAACTGACATTTCAAGACTGTCTTATTAGAAAAGGAGAAGAATGTCCAACTATACCAGTGTAGGACATCTGCAGCACAATAAGCTGCTTAGGTACCAGATGATGGAAGTGTTGGGTGAATTTTCAATCTTAAAACCAAAAGTGATTATTTTGCATAATTTTCCATTTATTTTCACTGGTGTGCAGCATAACACTACAGAACAGTGCTGTGACTCTTCAAGTCTCACATTCCAAATTTCAGAGGTGTGGGACAAGAAAAATTGGATTTAGCTTACATGCTAGTTCTCCTGCACTTTTAAACCTTACTTCCCCTTCCTAATTAAAAAATAGTAACCAGGTTGTTCTAATTTACATCTCGTAAACAACATAACAACACTTCATTAACCTTAAGGAAACAGGTGTCTATCTATCTAAGTAACCCACAGGGAGAAAACACCCAGTTAAGAAACTCAACTTGGATTTTTATTTCTAGCAAAAGAATCAAGAAGTTAACTCTTAGATGCCTGAAAACAAACAAGTCTTTCAATTTCCCTGAAACAAGACAAATGTATTATTACTTCCTCAACTTCCTTTTGTGTCAGTCCTAAGATTTCTTAATTCATGCTCATTCCTTATCCTAGAAAGAATGTCATTTTATTTTGTTGATCTCCCTAAAAACTCTCCTGTTAATTTAAGCTAACTTCCCCTAAGTTGGTGCCTTTCTGATGGTAAGCCCTGAACATGCTGCCTTCTACAGCCCAGTGTTCAGAATAGCAGAGAAACAATATACATAGGACCCACTTCTAGGGAAGCAAATACTTTATGAAGCTCTAACAAATTATCTCAGGGCAGCTCAGAGATAGCCAACAACAACTGCTGCTTCAACATTCTTTTTTATAATGTATTCTGGAGACCTGGTTCAATCCTCCCCATGCCATGGAACCCCACTTGGTAATCTTGATTAAGTCACACTCTTTCAGCCTCCAAGGAAGGCAAAGGCAAATCTTGCCTCTGAACAAACGTTGCCAAGAAAACACTGCAATAAGTTCACCTTAGGGTTACCTTAAGTTGGAAATGACTTGAGGGTACACAACAACAACAACAACAACAACAACAACAACAACAACAACAGGAGAGAGAGAGAGAGAGAGAGAGAATAGCTTGTCTCTCTTCTCACACTACACACAGACATTGCAATCCAATGACCACTGTTTTACACATGAGTCTCTGATAGTGATGTTTACAGTTCCACATTTTTACATAAGATCAAGGCATTAATATTAAGAGTGAATCCTACACTAGCAAAGTTCTGAGTGAGCACCTCCACAGACTTTTAGTTAAAATCCAGCTTCTTTAGAAAGACAGAGAACTAGTATTTTTCTTTTTGTCTAGAATAGTGGGAACCCAATAATGAAATACTGCCCCACTGACTAACTCACGCTTGATTCTTGACTTTTAAAACCATAGCAGATACTGCTTATTTTCTTTATTGCTCTTGGTGTTGCTGTTTACTATTCAACAATTATCAAACCTTTGGTCAAATTCTTATGACCAATCACATTCAAGAAATTATGTAAAACTAATCTAGTAAAGATTTATAAAAACATTAAAGAAGTGAAGAAGACGGACAAAATGATTTCTTCACCTGCTTCATATTAGGGATCTCATATAAAAACATCAGATTTCAGGATCATCCACTGAAACTGATTGGCAATCAGTTCATGTCCAAAAAGAGAAGTACAGTCAGCCCTCCAAATTTGCAGATTTCACTTTTGCGGATTTGATTATTCAGAGATTATTTGCTGTAGCCTCTGCTGCCTCCCTATGTCATTTTTAATAGGGACTGCAAGCCTCGTGAGACTGAGAAACTGTGAACGAGGCTTTTAAGTCTCTATTAAAAATGGCGTGGGGCAGCAGGGGAGGTGGCAGTAAGCCCCAACAGCCACCCACTTCTGCCTTGTGAAGGAACCCTAAAGCCTCAAAGAAATTGACAGTGTGGTTTTGTGTATTAAATATGGTTTGGGAGAGCACAGAGCTATTCACTTTTCTTCACTTTTACAGAGGTCCTGTGTCCCTAACCCTTGCGAATGTGGAGGGATGACTGTACTTGTCTGCACATTTTGTATTTAACTCACAGAATAAATGCCCCCAAAATGTACTAATGACTAAAAATTTATACAGTTCAAATAAACTTACTACCACAAGCACAAAAATGGTACATCCATCTTCCAGTTCTTCAATTACTTATTTACTTGCTCTGTTTGTATCTTCCTTTTTAAACAATCTTCAAAAAGGAATATTTGATTACCAGATGTATGAAACAAACACCCTGAGAATATTAACTGCATCATGCCTTGCTCATCCCAGGAAAATTTGGCTTCCCACGGTTGAAGACAGGGAGATGGATTAGACATATCTTTGGCTTGATCAACCACAGGAATTATGTTCTCTCTCTTAGGAAGACTATTTATAATTTTTTTTTAAAGAAAACATTTAAAAGACTATAGGTTGCTGTGGGTTTTCTGGGCTTTGAGGCCATGTTCTATTAGAATCATAAAATCATAGAAATGTAGAGTTGGAAGAGACCACATGGGCCATCCAGTCCAACCCCCTGCTATGCAGGAACACCCTCAAAGCATTCCCAACAGATGGCCATCAGCCTCTGCTTAAAAACCTCCAAGGAAGGACACTCCGCTACACTCCGAGGCAGCATATTCCACTGCCGGACAGCCCTGACTGTCAGGAAGTTCTTTCTGAGGTTGAAGTGGAATCTCCTTTCCTGCAGCTTGAATCCATTGCTCCTTGTCCTGGTCTCTGGAGCAGCAGAAAACAAGCCCTCTCTTTCCTCTACATGGCATCCCTTCAAATATTTAAACATAGCTATCATGTCCCCTCTTAACCTTCTCTTCTGCAGACTAAACATACCCAGTTTTCTAAGTCTATCCTCATAGGGCATGTCTTCCAGGCCTTTCACCATTTTGGTCGCCCTTCTCTGGACTTGCTCCAGCTTGACATGTCCTTCTTGAATTGGGGTGCCCAGAACTGGACACAGTATTCAAGATGAGGTCTAACCAAAGCAGAGTAGAGTGGTACCAGTACCTCCCTCGATCTAGACACCATACTCCTATTGATGCAGCCGAGAATTGCATTGGCTTTCTTGGCTGCCGCATCACACTGCTGACTCATGTTCAGCTTGTGGTCTATTAAGACTCCTAGATCCCTTTCACACGTACTGCTATCCAGCCACTTGTTCCCCATCCTATATTTCTGTATTCCATTTTTTCTACCTAAGTGTAGAACCTTACACTTCTCTCTGTTGAATTTCATTTTGTTAGCCTTGGCCCAGCTAATTAGTATTAGTAAGTATTAAAATTAGTATTAAAATTAGTATTTTCTCTCGACATTTTGCCTGCATCTGTGGCTGGCATCTTCAGAGGATCTGGTGGCATGGAAGAAACCTAACCAACAATTGGGCCACACAGTTTACAGAAAACCTATACGTACTGACAGATATCTACACAAAAACTCCAACCATCACCCAAGACAAAAAAGGAGCACAACAAAAACTCTGGTAGACCGTGCAAAAAGAATCTGTGAACCCTACCTCCTGAAAGACAAACTGGACCATCTAAACTGGGCTCTACAGGCCAATGGTTACTCCGGTTCAAACATCAGAAGAGCCTCAAGACCCAGAAAAAACCACAGCAGTGAAAATAAGCCGCCAACCAAAGGGAATGTGTTTTTACCATACTTCAAAGGGGTCACTGACTGCATAGGGAAACGGATGAAGAAACATAACCTCCAAACAATCTACAGACCGACCAAGAAAATTCAACAAATGCTACATTCAGCAAAGGACAAGAGGGATCCTCTAACTTCTGCTGGAGTTTACCGCATACCTTGCAGCTGTGGGCAGGCCTATATAGGGACTACAAAACGCAGCGTCCAAACAAGAATCAAAGAACATGAAAGACACTGCAGACTGATCCACTCAGAAAAATCAGCAGTAGTAGAACACGTCATAAATCAACCTGGACACAGAATGCTTTTTGAAAGCACAGAAATTCTGGACCATTCTGACAACTACTATGTCAGACTACACAGGGAGGCCACTGAAATCCATAAACATATGGACAATTTCAACAGGAAAGAAGAAACTCGGAAAGTAAACAAGATTTGGCTACCAGTACTGAAGAACACTAAAATCAAGACTCAAAAATATGCCAGTGAACACCACCCAAACTCTGCAGGTCCCTCTACAAGAAACAATACAATGGATGGCTATTGTAATTGACGCACTGTAGTACATATCCCCTGACTAACAATACAACCCTGGGGGATATCCCATTTAGGCCATCACACAGGCCAACTGTAACACATGCAAATTGCTGCTCCCTCCCACCTGAGGACTACACAGGTATATATACTCTGCCTCACTTCCATGCCACCAGATCCTCTGAAGATGCCAGCCACAGACGCAGGCGAAACGTCAGGAGAAAATACTAATACAACACGGCCTCAAAGCCCAGAAAACCCACAACAACCTATGGATTCCAGCTCTGAAAGCCTTTGACTTTACATTTTACATTTACTAATAATGTTTGACTGCCCTCTACAGGCCAGGTACATCTCAGATCTATACAGGTTCGGAGCATTTCTACAAGAAAGGCCACTTCAGAGTTAATTTATAGCTAAGGGCTAGAAAGGGGGGCATTTGTTCTTTTACAGTGGCCCCTCCCTTACCATAACTTCTGTGCACATGAATGTGAGTTTTGCAAAGCGTCATGTGCCATTATAGTCAATGGATGCAGTAGATGCATGCCCACACTGCTGCAGGCATGAACAGGTTGCATCCATTGACTATAATGGTATGATGCTTCATGTCTTTTGTTTACATGGGATTTCTTGGAAAAACTCCCACATATATGTACTTTTAAATTTCTTGTGCAAACAAAGTCAGCTATTTTCTACCTTGCACTTAATTTCCCCTTCTAAAACATACACAATCTTTTTTAAGTAGAAAATTCAACAACTACTACTGAAACAAATACACTGCTTCATAGTTGAAACTCTACAGGCCTCTAAAATAGTGAGGCTAAATGCAATGGTCCCTGGACTGGAGCTAATGGGCTGCTGCTCCTTTGCAAGTTTCCAGGAAAGAAACTCCTATAGCCAAGTGGTACAAATGTGACACCCGGCCTTGGCACCCTGGAAAAAAAAAAACTACCAGCCCCCCACATCAGATAACCTGAGACACATTGCTTTAAAGAACCTTCTCGTATGCACAGTGGAATTTGAGTGCAATATAGATCTTAGTCACTTAGTGAACACAATGGCAAAATTTCCACTATTTTAACTAAGAAGAGTTGCCTTTCTCAGCTTAAATTCAGTGTTACTTTGGCACTACAATACCAGTGCAACAGAACTGTGCACTGACCCCAAATGACTTGGAAATGGGCCCTGGAATTTTCTAGTGCTGCAAGGTTTTGTGGTGCATAGAAGGACCACTGTGAAGGAGGGAGATAGCCTTCCTGGAAATCCACAGACA
The DNA here is from genome assembly GCA_948472985.1 of Iguana delicatissima. NCBI lineage: Eukaryota > Metazoa > Chordata > Lepidosauria > Squamata > Iguanidae > Iguana > Iguana delicatissima. Next base: position 158,776 of record CAOKZL010000187.1, on the reverse strand, counting down.
TATGTGATTCTGTTGCAGATATACTCTCTTGGATCCTGGATTTCCTTTTCTTTCACTGTAAACACACCCAGATATTAAAAGGTAACAAGAGACAAACTAGAAACTTATTTTTGAGTACCAGTAAATTTAAACAAAAATCTACATTTTAATTTTCAGTAGAATGAAGCCTTTGGTACCACCTATAAATCAGAGTTAACTTGTTAAAAGTTTTGCAGAATAATATTATTAGAAAACAGCATGGAGAAATTTAAATACTGCCTTAAATGCAAAGTATATTTTCCTTTCTTAAATCTGTGAACAGCCAAGTCCACAAAATGTCAGGAAGATAAGTGTTCTCCTCACTGGCTGAGTGACCAAGACCCTAGAATATGAACTTGGGATACACAGAAATTCTAAACTTAATTTCTTTACTGGCATGTTATAGACTGGAGTGAGAAACTTCAGTTGGTCTCAGGCCAAGCTTCTGCTGCTGGGACCCTGCAAGGATTAATCCTCCAAACCCAGAAAAAAATCACCCATTTTTTCCAAGAAAAAGAGTGTCCTGGGGGAATCTGGGGTCAAAGGCCACACGTGGCCAGCAAGCTGCACTTTACCTCAAAGCAGCAGCAGCAAAAAGAAATTGCCTACCTGTCCCTTGGAACATCTAGCGCTGTGTTGTAGTCAGGTGCTCCTCCAGGCAACATGTTGAACAAGAGGTGATTGGTCCCTCGATCCCAGCTGAGAAAGAAAGAAAATCAGAGGGAAAAATCTGAGCACTAACAAGAACCAGAGCTTTAGGGGTAAGGAGACATGTAAAGCACAGTTTCCTGGGGAGAAACTAAATTGTCACCAACTCTGCTAAAATAGAACAACTCTCAGAAAAATAAAATAAGCAAACAATTATAAATTAGCCATAGATGCTGTCATTCCCATTATGCTAACATTCTAGAATATGATTTTTGGCTGCCATAGCTTCACTTTTTGCCAAGATATCTGTACATGGCTGAAAACAGGGTTGGTTTAAAATGGAGCTGGCATGCCTGATAATTTTTTCCACCTAATCATCACTAGGCTGGTAACATTGTGGTCAATATTAAACCTAAGAGCTCCCTACTATATCAAAAGCTGCAATGATAAATTCATCTTCTTAAGTCTCCAATCCTTGATCTCCTATTTTAATTCTAGTATTCATAATAAAGGTTTCTAAAGGTACCGGGAGAGCTGTGCCAAAGCCTGAGCTGTTTCCTTGATACGGAGAGTGTTCTGATTCAGCACATCAATAGACGGCACAAAAAGGCAGGCACGGTTGACATCATCTGTGTAGAAATCACTGTCAGAGATAGCGGTTAACAGTTCATTGTATTCTCTGGAAATGGTATGGCTGACTGGCATGCCATATTCATCCACATACTTCTTTAGGGAGTAAATATAGACCTTGATCTTATTTTTGGGGTTGAATCCACAGCGGTAAACATCAAAACATGTATGCATCCTGCAACTGAGGTCTCCGCGCTCTGGGATGGCACTGTCCGCAGGAATCTTGACTACAGGTACATCATGAATGCTACGTTTTTCAACTGTCCATTCATTAGAAGACTCTATGGAGTGTGGCCAGAACTGAAACATGCCTGTGGCAATAAGTCCCAGCAGCACAATGGAAAAGAGAGCAATATAGTAGATGCGGTGTTTGGTCTTCATTCTTGGGATAAGGGCTGGACCCCGGGTGTTATATTTGACTGACGCGCACATAATGGAATAAGCCAACTTCCTCACTGGCTTCTGAGGAACAGAATATATGCAAAACAAGATTAAAACTAGAAATAACATTGTGCATGTTGTTAAAATGCTATAATAAATTCAGCTATGGTAGGAAAAATTACTTGTTCCATATATTTAAATTTTCTACCATAGCTGGGGTTTTTTCAACAAAAAGCAGATCACGTTCTTCAACCCATAATGGCTTCAAAATAACTGTTACATTTTTAGCTGCAATGGTTTGCATCAGCATTTCCAATACACCAGTTTGTCACAAAGAACTTCTGTTTTGGTTTAGCAATTTGCCACAACTATCCTCCACCCTGCACTTCAATTCTACAGATGACACTTACAAATATTTATTCCTTATTCCCTGGGAGAAACTAAACTGTCAACAGCACATTTATGTTGTGCTTAGACCACTACAAGTAATTCACACACATTTTCTCAATACTCCTATAATTACCCCATGTGGTACATTAGTATTATATTCTGCATATAGCAGATGAAGGTCTGATTTCACTTCTTAGACAGAGGACTACTGGCTACAAATGGGCTGTGCCTCACAAAGACTGGGAAGAATGTCTTTAGTAGTAGCATGGCAAGTCTTATCAAGAGGGCTTTAAACTAAATCCTTGAGTGCTTGGAGATGATAGCTCAAACATCAGCCCAAGGGCAAGTTCTAAACACAAAGCTGTGAACTCTAGAGGGTACGCTGAGGGAAAGAATGCAATCAACAGAAAAACTGACAGTGAGAATAAGTGAGAACAAACAAAGCTTCAAATGTCTGTACAACAATGCACAGATTTGGGAAACAAATAAGATGAGCTTGCAGTCCAAGTGCAGGAAGGTAAAAGTAACTTCATAGGCATAGCAGATGTGGGATAACTCCTATGTTTGAAATACTACAATTGATATGTTTAACCTATTCAAAAAGAACAGATATGGCAGAAAAGGAAGGGGTATTATATGTCAAAGACAAATCCAGTTGTACAGAAATTCATGAGAACAATCAGAATGAACTAGTTGAGAGCATATGGGTAAAAATGAATGGAAAAAGAAATAAACATTGTGGTAGGAGTTCACTCAAGGCCATGAAACCAAGAATAATAATGTTGGATAATGTTTTTCAGGAAAAAACCTCAGAAATCTCAAAGATGCAAAAAGTAGTAGTGATGGGTGACTTCAAATGTCCTGACATCTGCTGGGAGACTAATTCCGCTAAGCATAGATTGTCCAACAAATTCCTGAGGTGCCTTGCAGATAATTTCCTATTTCAAAAGGTAGACAGAGGAATAACAAGACTGGCAATCATGTCACTGAGGAGTGGCATGAATGCACTCATGTACCTCAAGGAATGTCACAGGGAGGAGGAGGCAGGTCTATTTGCTACCTAGAGGATAGAAGCAGGTCTAATGGTTCTAGGTTACAGGGTCTTCTTCTTTTGATATCTTCAAGAAGAGGATGGACAGCTACCTTTTCCCTCCAGTTCCTAAAGCAATCTCAGAAACCACTTTTCAGGGTTTTTTTTTAAGTTATTATGTGAAAACATCCACCTACCAATAAAAGACTCAACAAGCATCTAGCTGATACATATTACATCTCTAGCCCTGCTCAGATATATAGAATGAATTGCCCTGCCTTCCACTGCTTAGGTCAGAAAGCATTCCACAGCAAAGTCTGAGAGGGAGTTCTATTCATGTTGATTAAATATGAACTCAACTTGCAATCCTAGACCCTGCTGTGTCAGCTAGGATCATGGAATTTTAATCGCTAAAATAATGTCAGCAAATACTATAGTAAATATCACATCATTTTAATGAAACAAATCCCTCCTTTTCTCTTTATTTTATACATGCAAAGACACAATGATGTTCTCACTGAAATGCCCATCTATGACAAATCACTGATTTGCTAAGGAAAATATTTTACATCTCAGACTGCAGTACAGCTATCATCCCATGGAATTATTTATTCATCTTTACACACAGGATTACTCAACTGTGAAACCTTTAATACCAAAGAAAAATGTTTTAAAATAATGAGGTTTTTTTTAAAGGCCTGTAATTTGCATTCTTAAAAGAATTATTTGGGATTATAGAAACAGCACATTACAGAGACAGCATTACTGGACTCTCTGAAAAATCAGAACTATATAACTTAGTAACAGGAATTTAACAAATTGCAATTAAATGGCCATCTAAAGAAAACTGCAAATTCTAGAACATTTTCCCTCCCAAATGCTCAGTCATTTAACCATAACTCAATAAACAGGACAAAAAGTGGACTGATACAAACCCAAGAACAAAACTGAATATAGCAATAGTGCTGAAGAACACTAATAATAACACTCTAATGTGGGAAATGTCTCACCAGATTAGTAGTCAAGGTTGTGAAAGAAACTATTATTAACATTAAAAAGTGCTTGCATAGTTTAAAAAGATTATCTGAATACTAGCAGATGTTTAAATATTCTGTGTAGTTCCTGTAATGATGTCTCTCCTAAGTTCAAACTGTTTTCCTAAGTTCATTTGCTCTGTTTCAGTGATGATATCCAGAGTTTCCAGCACTGGACAACTGCATCCAGAATGTGTACATGAGCTGGTTTCACTACTGGCTCTGGAAGTACAGTACTGTCAGCCTAGCTCATGCTCAGGGTGGAGGTAGGATTGGAAAGACAGAAAAGACTAGACTCGGAGGGAAAAACTATATTGTGATTATTATACCCTTACAAGAAGAGTCAATTGGCAAAAAAAATCCCTTCTTCTTTGTCAAGCAAGGATGTTTTTTAAAACAGCATGCACAGGAAAACAGGATGAGGAGTAACAAAGTTAGAGTCACATAGAATGTAGTTTTTAAGCACTACACACACACACAGGAGTCTGCAAATTATCAGAGCAGGTTCATCAAGCCACACCCGCAAAGAAAAAAACCTTGATTCAATATATGAAACATACATTTCACTGGCACTGATAACAGAGTGAATGTGTTGATTAACAGCTGGGCAACCTAGCACATATTGGCATGAACATGCATCATCCTACTGCAGGGGTGCGCAGAAAGTAGCTCTGGATTTAATAAGTTAGTGGATTTTTGCACAGGAGGACACGAGTTCCATTTAATTCTACTACTCAAAGTCTGCCCTCAGAATTCTTCGGTTTTAAATTTGTGTGTTTTTCATTGGGTTTCAACTGAATGAAAAGACAAATGGCCTCTGCTGTGTCTGAAGTCTCTGTCCTACCATCTCTGCCTTGCTTGAGTATATGGGTTATCTATGGATCGAGGCTTAACACACACCAAGACACACATCATTTAAGCCAGTGGTTCTCAACCTGTGGGTCCCCAGATGTTTGTGGACTTCAGCTCCCAGAAGCCCCAGCCACTATGGTCAATGCTCAGGGCTTCTGGGAGCTGAAGTCCAAAAATATCTGGGGACCCACAGGTTGAGAACCACTGGTTTAAGCTCAATGGCTTTCTCTCAGTGAAGGGAACAGCAGACTGACAACAACTGACACACTCAAAACCCAGATCCATCCATTTCCATTCTCCTCAACATCTTAAAAGAAGCACTAAATAAGATATGGGGACTGAGGACCATATTCGAGACCAACACCTAACAAGTGGTGTTTCATTTCATTTCGTTTTATTTTACTACGGTCAACAGACCATCAAAACAAGTGGTGTTGTCAGAATGGAAATCGGAGAGGCTCCTGTACCCATAATGATTGTGTAGAAAAAGAAATTTCAGCAGCTATTGCTTGTTACCTGGTGTCACGACAAGCGACAGCTGCTAAAATCCTCTTTCCTACATAATCGTTACTGGTACAGGAGCCTCTCCAATTTTCATGCAGGCAATCTATGGCCATTTCCACACTACACTGTTACAGTGCTATTATTTCACTTTCAACATCCTGTGGAGTTTTGGGGTTTGCAGTTTAGCGAAGGCCATTTAGAATTCTCAGCCAAAGAGCTCTTTGGCCTCAGTAAACTACAAACCCCAGAATTCCACAGGAGGTTGAAAGTGGAATAACAGCACTGTAACAGTGTAGTGCAGAAATGGCCTATGTCCCAAGCGAAGAGGCAAGCGAAGTACCCTCTCGATGAGAAGCACACGCGCGCAGGCAACGCCGCTCCCCGCAAGAGAGGGCGGATAAATCTCTCGAGGGGGAGAAAGAGGGGCTGAAGCTCTCTCCGCCTCCGCTCGCCTGGATCTTCGGAGCCACGCGTGGCCGCCCGAGCCCAACGCAGGGGATGCTTCCACCCTGCCAACCTGACCACTCACCCGGTCGCCCGAGAGGGAAGACCTCGGCGGGAGCTGGCCGGGCAACACTCTCCGCTCCCTGCTCAGGCGCCACGCCGGCTACGTCCCGGGACGAACTGGGCTCTTCATGGGCGCCCTCCACGCTCACGGCCCGCCCGCCTTCGCCAGCCCGGGCCGACGCTTCCGGCTTCCGTATAGCGGAGACGTCACGTCCGGTGCGCCCGAGTCCCTAGCGAGAGGCTGAGGCTTCTCGGCTCGCTCCGGCGCGTCTCCCGTTGCGGGGGGCGGTTGGTTCGTGTTCCGTCGGAGGGAGCTGGTGGTTGTTCTGAGGGTTCTTTTTTTCTGGGCGCGCGCCTAAGGCCAAAGTGAAGCGAACAACAACTGGGAGAGCGGCGGTTTGAGTTTCCCCAGTCTGCAGCGAGGGGGACGGGGAGGGGGAGGGGGAGGGGGAGGGCTGTCTTTCTGCCCTGCGTGGGCGCTTCAGTCATTTGGGCAACAGAACTTGGCCTGTAGGCGTGGGTAGAAAGAAAATCGGCGTCTACTAGTAAATCTGTGGTTCGTAGTAGATCACCAAGGGTCACTGCTGGTTTAACAAGGATAAAAACGACCCTGCCGCACTGCAGTTATACTTCAGGGTTTCTGTTGTGTGCTTTCAGGTGGTTTCCGACTTACGGCTGCACAAGGGCAAACCTATCACGGGGTTTTCTGGGGCTGAGAGTGTGTGACGTTTCCAGGATCACCCATTGCGTTTCCAGGGCTGAGCGGGGAACTGAATCCTGGTCTCTAGGGTAGTAGTACAATGCTCAAACTACTACACCTCGCTGGCTCTCTACTGATGTAAATTTTCAAAGAAATAGCAGTGTTCCTTTGTTTCAGTATAGAAAGAAGGAAACCAAAATGAGACTTCTGGTCCTTTGAAGACTCACACAATTATTATATAAGTTCTTGTGGACTGCAGCCCACTGAAATGGAGAAAGCTTGGGATGAAAGCAGAGGTAGGATTTGGAATGGAATGGCTATTCAGTTCATTCAAAATAATGACTGGACTAAGAGCTACTTAATACTAAAATTATTACTCATTTATTTTCAGTAGGGTCTGGTTAGTGAGTTTTGAGTGCTAATGAAAAACAAAGTAGAATTCACAACCTGCACGTCTGCCCACCCCAACGTACTTGATCAATTGTAAGATCAGCCTTGTTTGTATGAATATAGATTTCCAGTCTTAGGCCCTTTCCACATGATGACAGCATCCCGGCACGGAGATGCAAGAGGAGCAGCACTGCAACAACACTTCTGTATGCTGTCAGCATGGTCCCCCCCTTCTTGCGTCACCAGCCAACACAGTTGCAGGCTGTATCATTGACAGAGAAACTCTGTCAATGACCCCCAATTACACAAGCTTTCCATTGTAGCCGGCCATGCAGAAGGACTGGAAGTTCAGTCTGTACGCTTCTTCCCATACTGCAGCATGGGAAGAAAGCTGGCTGCACTCCAGAAAGATGGAGCATGTCCCTTGCACTCCGTTCTGCAGGAAGCCAGTTATGTGTGGAGAGAAACATTGGGAACATGCTCCCATTCCAGCACAGGCGCTGCAGGGATTGTGATTGGATGACGCAGGAGAGCGTCATCATGCAGAAAAGGCCCTAGTTGGAGGTGGGTGGTATATATGCTTGGGGAGATGGTGTTTCGTCAGTTCTGGAATGGATCATTGGCCTGTTCTGTAGCAGTCATATTGTTTCAGGATATTCATAGCTCCAGTATTGTCACTGAAGTTTCAAGTGGCCTTATAGTGGCACACAATTGCTGAAATGCTGACTGTAGTGAGATTGGGTTTGCTTCAGGTCGGTTATGAGTGGTGTAGTAGCTTTCAAGTTGTATTACTGCAATATATTGTTCGAAGACAACACAGAAACTTTGATTAGTTCAGAATGTCTCAATAATGCTTCCTGCAGTGTAGGCCAAGAAAAGTAGATAAGCTGATACTCAATAGGAAGATTGAGACAGTTAGGATAAGACTATAAAAGTAAGAATAAGACTATAAAAGTAAACTGTGCAGTACAGTACTCCCCCCTTACCAGTGTTTCACTTTCCAAAGTTTCAGTTACCTGTGGTCAGCTGCTTTCCTCACAGACTTACTCTTCCTCCTTCCCACCTTTTGCCTCAATCTGTCCGCTAGCATCTGGGCAACGACACCTATGTCACTTACTCTGGGTCCTGCCACCTGCACTTTGCCTGCCAGCCCACCCCACCCCCACCCCCACCCCCACCCCACCCCACCCCACATGAAATGGCTCTGGTGTCACTGTAAATAGCCCTCTAGCTTTGCAGGGACCATAGAGAAGCTTCATGCTATCTGGTAGAATGAAGACTCTCTTTGGTCTCTATGAAACTAGCGGGCTACTTCTGGTGACGGTATAGGGTTTAGCACTATCCACAGTTTCAGGCATCCATGGGTGGTCTTGGAACATGTCTCCAGCAGATAAGAAGTGTGTGTGCTGCTGTGCACTTGACAATGGCATTATGTACCGTACAGTACATTCTCCATCATCAGTAGTAGTCTGAGCTGCATAGGTTGTGCAGATACTTCCAGATGTCACCTGGGAGCTTTATATACCTATCTCAGAATTACCACTAAAATCAGTTCTGGAGTTTGTAGTTTGTCAAGGCAATAGGGCTCTTGGGTTGAGAATTCTAAGTACCCCTCTCTAAATGGCAAGTCGCAGGATTCCATAGGATGGACCATGGCAGTTAAAGTGGAATGATAGTGCTGCAATTATGTAGTATGAAAACTCCAGATGAAAACTTTATCATGATTGAAATAATTGTCATTCTGTCAGCAGCAAAGAAGTACCTATACAAGTATCAAAGCACCATGCAAGGCAATCCGTTACTGGATATTAGTGGTAAGGAAAAGGAGGGTCTGTAAGGACAGAGGGCACACTCCAGAGCCTAGACAGCCACATGCTGCAATTTTAGCTCTTCCAGAGGGACACAGCAGCCCATCATAAGCAATTTGGTGGACTGGAAGTGATGCTTTGTTGCAGTCTAAGGAAAACACCTATCTTGGGAATGAAACACCTTGGAATGGCTTAATCTAGGCCAAACTAGTCTTTTCCACCAGCTGGATTATATAGTTTTTCAAGCAAAATTTTGGAGTTGTGGGAATAGAAGGATAGTGGGGGGATTGTTGGGTGTCCAGAGGAGTCTCAGAGGATATCTCACCCCTCATTTAGGATGATTTACAATAATATGTTTGTGTTGAGTGGGTACATAACCATAACCAATTGAAAATTATATCAATATGCCACTAAAGGACTGCTCATTGTTTTAATCGTTTGCCATATGCCCATTTGCGTGTGCCCAAATAAAGTTCCTTGTGCACATGTGCGCCTGTGCAAAAACATTGTAGGCTTTGTCTCATTTTTACAATCATAAACTATGTTGAGTTACCCAAAAGTATAAAAGTTTTATAATAAAAAAAAATTAGATTCTTGTTTTCAGTTAGTTGCACTCACTATCTTCCATCCTCTTCAACACTATTTAACATATGTCACTTCCCATATGCCTTTCCTCAGTTCACCATTTCCTGGCACCCTAGACTGCTCTCAGCCCCAAGTGGGCAAAGCTGGTCAGTCACTTGGTGCTTTGCAGTAGTTTAACTATCATTTCTGATTCCTATTTGTTAGCAAGGGATAACATCCAATGTTGCACGAGCAGACTTCTGCCCTCATCCTTGAACCTCTGCATCCCCATCCTTCCACTGTGAGGCGTCCACAGCCCTTCCAGAACAGATTTTGAAGAGGCTGCCAGAGGCCAGGCAAATCTGTTTGAGCAGTAGTGGCCATCTAGCTAGTGGACAGAGAATTTGGTATTTTACTCTGTTTAGCTTCATACTTGTACTGTTGAGCTGAAGAAAGTTTGGGATAACCAGGTTGATTGATTGGTTGATTGATTGATTGGTAGATTGATTGATTGTGGATGGGCTGTTTGTTTCAAGCTGCAGTTGGTAGACTTTAGGATTCTTGTAAATTAAAAAAAGGAAGAAAATGACCTTGCAAGCCTGATATCTCCCATCCACTCTAAGGAAATATTTTTGAGATTTCATTGGAACTGATATGACTGGGATGGTCCCTCTGGTGACCAAGTATTTATGAAGACAACTACTTGAAGTATACACATGGTCACTGGTTTTACTCTGGGCTTGACTATATATCAGGGATAGCCCAAGTGCAACCCTAGGGACTCATAAGGTCACCAAAGTGCTTTTTGTGGCTGCTGACCATCATGCAATTTCTTCAGACTGTCCTATTCTGTAAAACAAGAAAATGAATTGCTGCTCTTGGAATCTTCTAGGATTGCTCTTTACTGTTTAACATTCTGAAAAAAGTTTTTCAAAAACAAATGGGCTTCTGACCATTTGGGGTTTTGTTAATTTCATGTTTTGACAGCCTGTACAGCTCCCAACTGCACCAAGAGCCATTCAAATGGCCTCTGGAGCTACCAGAGGTGCTCATCTCTAACATGAAGTGCATAGTTGGGAGGCAACAATTCTGCATATGTGCCTTGAAATAGCAATAGTTACGTGCAGATATATTCCACTGGTTTCCAGAGGACCTCAGTGCTTCTATCACAGTGACTAGATGGTACATCTACATTTCAAAATTGATTTTGTAATATTTATAGGATACTCAATAACATTATTTTTGGATAAGTTTGTAATATCTGGCCCCTACTCAAAATGTAGTGGTTGCTTACAGTGTTTGTCAGTGTTTGCTCTGGCATGATATTCGACACTAGAGGGCAGTGCTGTTCTATTTAAAGTTTTAAATTATGGGATGAATCCAGAATTTTCCGAATCTAGATCTGAATCCCTGGAAGGTTCTGGGAATCCATGAGTCTCTTGAATCTGTCGAATCCTTTTTTTAAAAAAGAGTTTAAAAAGCAAGGGAAAGAAGGATAATCTTGGGCAAGACACACTCTCTCAGCCTTAGCAAAAGCCTAGGCAAAGGCAAATCTCCCTCTGAAGAACTCTGGCCAAGACAATTGTCATAGTTTTGCCTCAGGATCTCCCCAGATTAAAAATGACATGAAAGTCCTTTCTACATAAGAAGGAAAATGTGGATTAATCCCCCATTTTCCTGCCTGTGTAAACAGGACCACATACTAGAGTACAGAGATAATCCAGGTCAAAACTGGCTTTTCTTTGCATAGCTCCTTCTAGCATCCTCGGGTTTGTAGTTTGCTGATACACCAGTGCACTTTGGCAGAGAAGGCTGTGACACCTTGTAAAACTTCAAACCCCAGATTTGTGTATGAAAGAGGTTTGCAAGGGAGCTACGCAAAGGAGTGTTTTAGCTATCCTTGAAATCTCAGGCCTGTAGCTTCCAGTCAAGTTCTGAACTTAAATATTAAATGTTCAATTTAAATATGTTAGAATGCAACTCCAGCTGTAATTTCTGAAATTGTTAGCAAAGGCCATTATTACTCCAAGGGAAAAACTCACCTACTTACTATCTTGCCTTGTATGTCTGGTCTCCCAGGTTTTCAGGAGTCCCAGTCTCCAACAATCTATTTGGTTGGCGGATTTGAAAGATTCGGTTTGCCTATTTTGACACAGGGATTCAGATTCAGGAATCTCAAATCCTTACCCAGGATTCAAGGATTCGGTTGGCCCATCCCTAGTTAAAATCCAAAATTTGACAGTGCCTTCATTAAGATGCCACAAAAGTGGGCAAGTTTTCAGGTTCTCCAGATGCTTCATCAGGGTATAAAAGCAGAGAATCAGGGGGGCACAAAAGTTCAAAATGTAATAATGTTACTAATAAAGTTATTGTTCAATTCCAGATTTACATCTCATTCATTTATTTATTTATTAGCCAACCTTTTCCCCAGTGCAAGACTAAAAGTGGCTTACAATATAGATAAAAAAGAATGTTAAAATAAATTTTAATAGTTAAAAGCAGAAAACAATTAATGTATCAAAACACTACTGAATTAAGAAGTTTAAAAGCATTTAAAAATCAAAAGGATGAAAAAAAAGTAAAGCACTCTTCATTAAAACAAATCCTCAGCAAATTAGTTTGTGGTCAAAAGCCTCTAAAGAGAACAACATGGCTTTATAAATGGGTTAGAGGAGAAACATAGCAGCTAAAGACAACATTACATAATGCTTCCCCATTTAATCAATTAATTGGTTAGATTAGCCATTTAAAAGCTTTTTGCAAAAGTGTTTTTGATGAATCAGACAGATTGTCCCAAAAGGAAAACAGTGCTCTAAGTAGTGAAAATAGAACAATTCATACAGTGCGGAGGCTACAGCCCAGAATAAGTAAAGAGGTAGTAAAGCCACTGTGGTGTAGTGGTTGGAATGTAGTACTATAACTCTGGAGATCAGGGTTCGATTCCCGACTCAGCCACTGAAACTCACTGAGTGACCCTGGGTATAGCACATACTCTCAGCCCCAGAAAACCCCATGATTGGTTCACCTTACAGTCAGAAATGACTTGAAGGCACGCAATAACAACAAAGCAATTCCTAGCTATTCTAAATGCATTCAAGTCTCCAGGGTCTGATGAGCTGCGTTCAAGAGTATTGAAAGAACTTGTGGCTATAATCTCAGAGCCACTGTGAATAACCTTTGAGAATCCTTAGAGAATCAGAACCACTTCTTCAAAAATGGCAAAAAAGAGGACCCAAGCGACTACTGACCGTTCAGTTTGACAGCAATACCGGAAAGATTCTAGAAGGGAGGTTGTGGTGATGGACGGGGGCATCCTACAGTTAGATTTTCTTCCTCCTCCTCGGAATGTTTATTTAGGTATGATCACACATTGATGGTGCAATTGTATATCCTCTGCTCATTAGCCCGTTAGAGATCTCAGACCTTCCGAAGAGGCCCTTTTCTCTGTCCCACCACATTCTCAGGTGGGAACAAGCAATTGAGTCTTGTCAGTTGCTGCTCCCAGACTTTGGAACTCCCTCTCTAGGGAGGCCTGGCTGGCTTCATCTTTGGTGTCCTTCCACTGGCAACTTAAAATATTGTTATGTTAGGTTTTTAGAAATTGACTGGGATGGAGTTTTAATGATGTGCTGTGCTGTTTTATGGTTTGTATTTTCTCTTTTAATGAATTTTAATCTTTTAAGCTTCATTAAATTGTTTAATTGTCTTTTAAATAACTTTTATATTTATACTTTTATTGAAGTTTTTGTATAGTTTTTAATCTGTGTTGTTTTTAAACATGTTGTAAACCACTTTGAGTCCCATTATTGGGAGAAAGGCGGGATATAAATGAATCATCTTCATCACAATTATTACCATCACCATCATCATCATCACCAGATGGAAGTCCCACTAAATTCAACTCGGCTTACTTTCAGATAATCTGTATAGGACTGCAGCCTAAGTGCCTTGTTTTACTCAGACTTCAGAACAGAAGGACTTTTCTAATATGATGCCTCTGAAAATTGTGTATGTACTTTAAAAATAAATCTTTTTATTATGCAGATATGATTGTTAATTAAGAGTTGATTGTTAATTTAATTCAGCAAAACTTATTTTAATTGTTTTAACCAAGGTTTACTTAACTTAGAAGGGACCTCTATACCATTGAAACAAAACATGAATGAGATGAAATTTTTTAAAAAAATCTTTTCAGAATTTTTTTTTTAAGCTCTAAGTCTGGAATTAGTGACCAATATGGTTCTCTTGGTATCTATTTGTAACACTTGTGGTGCCGGGACTGCAGGAACAGCACTGAGAATTTGTACAATATAGCCAAATGCAAATGAAACAAAAGTAAATTGTGCCATATGCACATGTAAATAAAGGATTTTTTGTTCTGCATAATTAATTTTACATCTAAAATTGAAATATTCCTGTCTCAGTAAACTTTTGGAGGAAATTGGTAATTGATAATAAATAGTAATTGGTAATAAAAGACAAGTCTTTAATGAAACAATCACTGTTATTATGCGCCTTCTAGTCGAGTCTGACTTATGGTGACCCTCAGGGTTTTTCTTGGCAAGATTTATTCAGAGGAGGCTTTCCACTGCTTTCCTCTAAAGCTGAGAGAGAGTAGCTTGTCGAAGGTCATCCAGAAGGCTTCCATTACTGAGCAGGAATTTGAACCCTGGTCAGCCAGAGTTCTGATTCAACATTCAAACCACTATACCGTTCCTAAAGAAGAACAATTTATAACTGCAGAAAATTAAACTCAGACTGATCTAAGGTTGTTACTTGTCATTTTAATTCATTTTTTAAAAAATGCACAGAGTGCCTTTGTAGTCTTCACTATCTTGGATCAACCATCATGTTTGTGAAGTACATAGTAACTATTCCCATGTTTATGCTTCAGTGCCCAATAGCAGATTTATGGAATGCACATGGCTCTTGCTATGGGATTGCCTTTATGCAACATTACCAGAGGTCCATAATTGACCATGGACTTTTGTGCTTAACATACCTTCTGTCATGTACAGATACATAAATGGTGAGAACTTATTTACAATATCCTGATCACGTGGAATTAAGAATCCCTAGGCCCATTGCACTCAATGGTTTTAAACACAACCAAGGCTTTAGAGGATCAGACTTCAGTGTGGTGTGCTCTAATCTGGGACTAAGCTCCGCTAAACTGAGTGGCAGTCACTTGTGAACTATTACGGGATTGAGATGTCAGAAAGAAATACTCAGAGGTGAGTTTTCCATTTTCTTCCTCTGCAATATAGCCTACAGCTACTAATCAGGGCTGATCCTGCTTAGCTTCCAAGATCAGACAGGATCTGGTGCCTTTAGGATATTTAGGAACATAAGTTCTTACTCTCAGGTAAACAGGTGATAGTGCATAGTATAAAATAGTGAATTGTTTTAGATAATTGAAAAATTAGTATTTTTTAGCAGGTGAACTTAAGATATGAGGAAATGAGTATGTGCCTTCAAGAAAGATGATGGGTGTTACAGTATAACTAAGGGAACAGCAGAGGTGGAAAATCTGCCTTGCAACAGGATGTAGGGAAGAGATAAAGAGACACCAGAGCCTGAACTGGGAGAGCTTAGATAAGAGCACAGACTTTTAGGACAGGAGGGAGAAAAGTTATGTGAAGGTTAGTAAAATAGCTGTGTCAGGCTTACTATGTACAAGTTCCAGGAATCCAAATGTGTATTTTTTTTTTGAGAGGACAAAGGGAATATAAATTTCAAATGGAGAACGTGTTCAGTACTGACTTAATTTTTACAGGGAACACAAACCCTAAAAGTCAATCCAATTGTACAATTGACATTTTTAACTAATTTTTAATTGACAAATAGTCTTCTTACTCTATTCAATCTCTCTGAGTTGTTTTTCACTGGCTTTATAAACTCAGAGACAGGCAGATTTGCGGTAACACATGCATAGGACTGTGTAACTCTTGATTGCTCTGTATGGGTATCTCATTGCTTTCTTCCCAAGCACACTTAAAGAAAAGCAAAAGCCATTTTCCTAGGAAACTGCACATTTACACAGACATTTCAAACAAGTGGAAATGCTCATCTTAACCTTATGTCCTGCTATTTTAGGGAGCCTGCTTCCACTGACTGTCCTGATGTGGATGATGAGATTACTCATTGCATACTAGGGCTGGTCATGGCTCTGCATTTGTATAACATTGCATCAGCTCTGGAATAAGATGTTTGTGACTAAGAGGTCTAAGCTAAATGTCTATAGTATATAGGTCATCATGACAGCAGAACTTGCCTATGCCTTGAAATGTAGACAATGCTATATGTAGCTGCCATCAGTAAGTTGATCTCTTCCATGTGCTGGCTCTCCCAGGCTACGTGATGAAGTAGCAAGAAGAACAGTTCCTAGGGTTCACATCCCAAATATCAAATAACTGGTGCTTAAATTATTCCAATAAGAATGTCCATAGATAAGTGGGACAATGGATTGGTGGAAATGAGAGAGTGGTATGGATGCAGACTTCAGTGCAAAAACAAGGTGTTTCAGATTTCCCCTTTTATTCTTAATTTGATATCTAGTTAATTAGGAATCACCACAACATTGAAACTTTGGGCTGGAGCTGGAATTACTAATGCTTTGACTAGCCCTCTGAAATCTATTCAGTGATGATGTGTTGGACGCATGACTAAGTCTGTTACAATTTATTTTATTAAAATATTTACACCCTGACCTATAACCAAAAGATCCCAAGGCAGAGGATGATGTAATCAATTTAAACTTTGTAAAACAATTTGAAATTTAAAAGAATAGAAAATATTTTATATTCTAGAGCAGCTGTTCACAACCTTTTCACTGGAAGGTACCTATGAAATAACTTTTAGGTCTCAAGAAACCCCTGTGTAAAATTATTATGTATACTGCTAATGTATATTTTCCAGTCACACGCTCTTGCCAAACCCCTAATAACCTCTTGCAGAACCTGAGGCTTCCAGGGAGCCTGGTTGAGAAGCACTGGTCTAGAGATATATTATACTGTTGTTGTTGTTTGCCTTCTGACTTATTGTGACCCTCAGGCATACCTATCAGGATATTTTCTTGTAAAACACTGCCTTCATCTGAGACTGAGAAAGTGTGATTGCCAAAGGTCACTCAGTGGCTTTCCATGATTAAGAAGGGATTTAAACCCTGTTTTCCACCATTATACTTGGAGTAGATCACTCCGGCTCCCATATTCAACTTTACAACAAATGAAAACAAGATGAAACCATTAGAACTATGCACATGCACAAATTGGGCCCCAAAGGCTTTAGTTTTAATTTTCTGCTGCTAATGTTGTCCCCAGTCATACCTCTAAAAAGGGTGTTCCACAACCAGGGTGTCCAACAGAGGAGACCTTTTCCATATCCTCATACAGTGTATTGCCCCTGCTAGTGAGGCACAAAAGAATAGCTCTCCAGCAAACTTTAGTCCTTGGGCAGGAATATAGAGGAAAAGTCACTCCTTTGAGTATTGAAGTTTCATGTGGTCGAGGTGTTCAAATGTTAACACCTGCACTTTGAATTAGGACCAGAAATGTATTGGCAACCAGTGCAATTCCTTTAAGGCTGTAGTTATATAGGTTTTATATGAAGTTCCAATCAGCCGTCTAGCTTCTGTATTTTGCACTCACTGCAGCTTTCAGGTCACCTTCAAGGACAGACCCGTAAAGAATGCATTGCAGTAGTCTAATGTGTTTTTAAATGTTTTTGTATTTTGTATTGCTTTAATTGGATTTTCATTTGTTCATTGCCTTGGGGGCCTTTCTGGGCTCAGAGGTAATACAGAAATACTTTAAATAAATAAATAAAATGCTAGTGCATGAACTACTGTGGCTACATTAACCCTAAATTATTCTTGTCCAAGAAAGGCTGTAGCTAACAGACCAGTCAAAGCCAGAACCAGACAGTCTGAGCCACAGTCAGCCTAGACTGCCTGTCACAGAGTTGGATCTAGAAGTATTCTCAAGCTGTATACTTGCTCCTTCAAGCGGAGTGCAATCTCATCCAGGGCAGGTTGCTTTCCCAGTTACCAGAACAGAGAGCTACCAATTCACACTGCCTCCATCTTATCAGGATTCAATTTCAATTTATTGGCTCTCATTCAGTCCATTACAGCATGTAGGCACCAGTTCAGCATCTGCACAATGCCATCTCACTTGGTTGACAGAAGAAATCTAGATCCAATCCACATATATGTGATGTAAATACAGTTGGCTGTCCACATTTGCTAGGGCTCAGGACCCCCACAAAAGTGGAAAAACAATATCAAAACACTTGTGTGTCTGTGGGAAGGGGACAAAGGCATACTGGGGAGAGTGAGCACCCAGGATCCAAACCAGATCAGGGAAAGAAGAGTGAAAAGGGATGGGTTGGCATGGTGGTCTTATACTTCCTCTCTCTTGCTCATCTCCTTCCTTGGGTATGTGGGAGGATCAGAGGAGGATTCATGGTGCTGAGTTCAGGGTGCAAGGTATCCTTAGCTGGCCAGGCAGTGGCTGGAGGAGGAGGCAGATCAGAGGCAGGTTTTTAAAGAGCTGTGCAGCTTGATCAGAGCCACTGAGAGGTAAGGTTCCCCTGGAAAAGAGGGACTTGAGGTGAGGAGGCAGGGGTTGGAAAAACTCACAAATAATCAAATATATGACTATTAAACCTGCAAGTGTGGTGGGCCAATTGTAGTCAGTTTAATAGGCTGCCAGCCAACCGTCAATGTTGTTCCTTGAACAGCAGCAGCTTGATGGAAAGATACATAGTGATTGTTTACCTCCATGCTACGTAAAGCTTCTGCTGCTGGTTTCTGAAGATCTATCTGGTATTAAAACATACAACAAGCCATGCAACCCCCCCTCCCCGCTCTCTCTTTCATGAACAGTTGGCTACTGTTGACAGCAAGAGATAAGGATGCCTACACTCTTAATTCCATTCAAACAGGAGGGGTTCAGATCCATAAATGCATTAGTGGATGGGCTGCTGTGTTTGTGAGTCTCTGACATGGGCCTTCCAAATGTCACCACAGGAGCAGATACAGTTGCTGGAAGCAAACGCCTGCCCTACCTGCCGTTCAGCAGAATAATCTGTGCAGTGGGGAATGGCTGTGTGCAGAAATCTGATTCCATGTGAAATGTGCCCACTTGTAGGCATCTGTAAGTTTCCATTGATAAAACACATAGTGTGACACTATTTTATTAATACCAAAGAACAAAGGATGCATCATGAATTGAGTGTTTTCTCTTCTTGAATGAGGAGGCACTCATCTGTGGGAACAGTGACTAGATGTCATGAAGCCCTCCAGGGGAAGAGCTTTGTCACGTGGCCAGTCTATGTGTTGTTGCAAAGCAGAGGTGGGTGCTGCAACCTCAGGAACATGTCATGCTGAGACCCATTTAATGCCCGCAAGCCTGTTTCCTTGTGATTTTCTCTGCTTTTTCAGAACTAATATGTCTGATCCATCACAAAGGCAACATTTGATAACTGAATTTCAATCCTATTAGATAAAACAGGAAATTTTCACTGGGAGGGAGAGATCTATAACCAAATCAGGAAAGAATTCTGTAAAAAAAAAAATTGTTCTTCCTGGCCTTAGTTTTGTGGAAATAGGAACATATATCATTGTGCAGAGGTTTCCTTGGCTCTGCGGAAAAACCAGCAAGGGATCTTGTTTGTATTCCAGTGGTGTAGCTAAGGCAGACAGATCTCCAGCAACCCAGTCTATTTTTAGACTCCAACTTGCCATTTATATCCTGCAAAATTATTCATCAGCTCCAGGGTGACAAGCTATTAATTTGTATAAATACGTCAGAACAGGGTTTTTTCCCCACCCTTTTGCGTTCATGTGCAGTACAAAGGAGGTAAGGGATTGGTTTCAAATCACAAATCGTCTGCAGCTTGCAGCCAGTTTCTCTTCAGCCATTCATTCATATTCTCCATGCAACAGCTTACTGGCTGTCATTTGTTCCTTGTTATTACACAGAGCTGAAACTGCAGGGGAAGGCAGAATAGCAACAGGGCTTAGCTGGGATTCCTTAGCTGGCTATCTTTAGTGATGCTAGATCGGTGATGACAGGATATTGTACAGCGAGACAGAGAAGAAAGTTAGCACCTTGTCTGTTCCACTGAAGTGATGTATAATTAGGATTCAGATTACTGGAGAAAACTATGGTGTTCTCAGGAATTCTCTCATAGCATGCTAGCCTTGACTTACGTTGCCCCGAAGAAAGAAATAAACATTATACTGTCAAGAAAAGTATAATGGTAAACTAAAAATGAATATAAATATTAGATTTCTGATGTGGTACAGCTCTCTCCCAAGGGAGTCCTACAAAGAAATATTCCTATTAACTTGGGGATCAAAAATGAATTTAGGGCATATCCATATTGATTTAAAAATCCCAGATTTTGCTCCTGTTCTTTCTGATTTTATACTGTGTTAAAACAAACTGACCAGGAGAGCTGGCATAAAAAATCTTCAATCATACTGGGAGCTGACAGAAAATATTCTGGGATAAACAAAATGTGTATTGATCTCCAAAATAAAATAGGAAAGAATAGAAACAAAATCTGGGACTTTTTAATCTTCTTAATCAGTCTGGACACAGCCTAATTTTACAGAGGCAGGAAGATTTTAGCACTGGGATGCTTCTGAATGTACTCCCTGATGTATTCTCTGAGGGGGCACAGCCCTATGGGAAGCTTATACTCAGTCATAAATAACACACCTCTATTGGCTATAGGATCTTAGAGGAAACAAAAGAAAATAAATCGGGCACTGGGAATCATGTTACAACATACCATGTATCTTGTCAAATGCTAATTTAATTTTACAAAACTAGTACATGTATGAGCCATTGTCATTCACATGTACATTGTGTCAGCTTCCTCAAACTGGCACTGGATTACAAATCCTTTCATCCCCAACTAACGTAACATACCAGTTCTGTCTGGAGATTATGGAATTTTCACCCAATATGTCTGGAGGGCACCAAATTGGTCTGAGATTTGGTCCATGTCAGTCATGAAGAACATGTAATACATAAAAATATTGGGTCTTTTTTTTTTCCTGTTAACCTCAATGACACCCAATGTATATGAGGGCAGCTGAATTAGCTTGACCCAGGTCTCATAGCTGTAGGTGTAAAAATGCCTGATCAACTCTGTTCAGCTTTTTCTGCTACTGAGAATGCAATAAAAAAACCTGATTAATGAAAGGCTGTTGTCATGGTTACTCATAGTATTCCTCTTTAATCCATCACAGCTTTTCTGTATTTGAGTGTTTGTTCAAAAAGGAAAAGGTCATGAGGAGGTTGTGCCTAGAATAGCTAAGCCCTCGTGCATGTATCTCTGCACATTCAGAATCTAGTGGAGAACAGCAGGGAATACACAGAGCAGCTAAAAATAGCACTTGCTTCCAGTGATTATCCAGTATATTTTTGTTATGCTTGGTTTTGCTTTTGTCCTTTACTATGAATAAATGTCCCTAGCTAGCTGAGGACAAAAAGTAAACTCTTTTTAACAAGAAACTGCAGAAAGATCTGGACCTGAGAAGATGGGGAAATGCCATTTTGTGTTGTTGTTTTATACAGCCTACTCTCACTGTGCTTCACAGTTAAAAGACAACTCTCTACTCTCTGTACAGATGTGTAACTCACTAAAGCCACATACAACTTACTTGAAAAATATGCTGGGTAAAAAAACACAGAGAGCTACTAAGCCCCTAGGAAGTTGCACATTTCATAGTTCATAGAATGTATTTTAACTTTGTGGACCAGAACTTAACTGGTCAAAGCATGAACTCACCTTAGGATAGGACAAGAGATAGAACACTGTGTCTAACTGTTACACCATGCCCATCTTTCCTTTACAGATGCGCTATAGGATGCACAGTCTTCCAGATGTTGGACTTCCATTCCCATCCACCTTAAGCAGTACAGCCAATAGTGAGGGGAGTTGTGGTCCATCAACATCTGCATGGTGACACATTCTCCTGCTGCACAATAATATTTGACTTGGAATAGGTTGATAACTAAGTATTCCCCCCCAACACAATTTTGTGAAGTGTACCTATCCTTATTTTCAGAAGAACTGGGAGAAGAAGCAGTAGCACAAGGTCCAGCACAAAGAGGAGACAGCGGGCAGCAGTGAGGGGAGAGCCAGATGCCTTCTCCTTCACTTTAACGTTATACCCTACTTAAGACACCTTGAGGGGCAGTATGTGGTTTGAGTGTTGGACTATAACCCTGGAGAACAGGCTTTGATTCCCTGCTCAGCCATGGAAACCCACTGGGTGACCTTGGGCACATCATTCATTCTCAGCCCCAGAAAACCCCATGATAGGTTCACCTTAGGGTTGCATAAGTCAGAAACAACTTGAAGGCACACAACAAGACAGCTTAGATGTCATTAGCTATCATGCAGCAAAATATAAAATGGGAATCCTTCTATACTGCTGGGCCTGTTTCACTGGGATTTTTCATGTGCCTACTTTACATATCTAAACTTGTATGTAAAGATGTACACAACTGCTGTTAAATCAGTTTGTGCAGCCAAATGCTTGTGTGTGATCTTCCTCATTAATAACTTTTGCCATCTTGCCACACTCTAATATTGCTTGACCACATTTGCCCTGGTTTTCATCTGTCAAATGATGTATGATATGTCATATACTATCTCTCATAGCATGCAACATAATTTACAGCACTGTAAATTAAACAGTGTCACACTGTGTCACACAGGAATTTCTGACATCTCTCAGTCCCTCTTGTTTTCTGCTTGCTCTGCATTTGCAATGCAGATGATATTAGTTAATATGATAGGGGTGTTAAGTATGGGGCATACTGCATCAGTCCTTATAGTTGGAGTTGATGACCTTCAAGTCAGTACTGCAAATGCAACCTTCCAGAGATATGTCACTTGGAGCACAAGAGCAAAAGGGACAGCAATTAATGTCCTTTTTTGGAAAAAAAGGCAAAAACAATCAAAATATGTAGGCTGACCCACAAGAGATAATGGTTAATATAAGGATTAATGCACAAGACCACATTTGAGAGAGATGTTTAATTTTTGAAATCCCACATGAACATATCCTGGAAAATAATTTCAGCAGCAGCAAGCAGCGCTCATCAGAATTTTGTTAACTTGACAAATCACCACTTAATTCTATTTTTATTTGTGTAAGTTACAATACAAGGTGTACATATGATTTGAACAAATGCAGTAATTAAAAGTTCAGAGAGAAAATTTCACAAAAGAAATGAGAAGTCTTTTTCTCCCTAAGGGCCAAAATAATTCTAGACAAGCATATGCGAGGCACATGCAGGGGACAGGGTCCAATTGTTGAAATGTGGTTCCAAAGTATGAACTACTTGAAACATGGAAAGAAATGTGAAGGGCCAGGAAAAAAAATGGAAAAATTTAGAGTGGGAAAGTACCCCCGCCCCGCTTTGCTTTTCCCCCAAAGACTTTATTTTCCAGGGAAAAAAATTAAAAAATGAATTATGGAATATTTTGTTTTAGAATGATAAATATTTAAGACAAGATGTTCATACATCTACTCCTCCTATATTATTTCTAAAAAACATGTAGCAGGTATACTTTTATGTAAGACAACATACAATATTTCACATAATTGCATTTCCTAGCTTTTGGTCTTCTTTCCTCAGTTCCTTTTATGTGAATTAATGCTTTATATCTCCTGAAACTATGGGAGACTTTAGGAGACCAAATAACAGCCAGAATCCTGTTGAGCAGTTACCAGTTTTTAGGGGCTATGTAAGGATTGTGAAAGTCCCCCTATCCACACTTACTGGGCAGCAGCTGCTATGATCAATGGAAGTCAGTTTTCCTATAGCTTGGGAAACAGCTGACGTTCCCAAATCAACTCTTCGTGTAAATCAACTCCAGCTTTGGGTTGGAGGGTGGGTGAGATTGTTACAGACGTTCTGCTTCTAAAGGGGGTAAAAACATCAGTTAGCAGCTTCCCAAGCAAAATGAGAACAGACCCCTGTCAATCTCAGCAGCTGCTTCCTGATAAGTGGGGATTGGGGGGACTGGGATGCCTCAAGGGCTAGTCCCCCTCCCCAGTATCTTCAGGTTTTGCCACCAAAAACACAAGAAAAGCGGAAGGCTGCTGAATGACACATTTAGGAAGATGCTTTCAAGTGGCCTCTAGAAAATTTAAAAGGCTTTTGTTTATGGAAGGCTTGTCTGACCTGGTCGTTTCTTTTCATGTTAGTAAATGTTAGTACTGAAAAAAAGAACGTTGAACTGCTTTCCTCTTTCTTTTTTGGTGGTATCGGAACCTATCCTTATTCTTTCCACGCTATTCTTTCCATCAACTTCATTAACTTTAATACTGTGCACCTTCATGGAGAGAGGGAGAGAGAGCTATCCTCCCACTGTGTATAATTTTGCAGTGGGATTTCAGGGCTTCCACACCTTCCTTCTTCCAAAGGACACACACCAGCTTCTTAGGAAGAAGACCAGCTGGTTTTTTTGGATGCAAAGACAACTGAGGTCAAGAGCCTATCTTTACAGCTAACTCGTAGCAACCATCTTTAGCACTACACAAGGAATTACTAGTTCCTCCACCAGGAGGTAGAGTGCCACTCCTCCTCCCTGTTACCACTGTAATTAGGCTGCAGTATGATTGTGAGAGTTCAAACTGGACAGAAATGTAACTAGCTATCCACAGTGTTCTTTTTAAAAGTTGGTGGCAGAGAAATCATATTTTCTGAGATGGCGAAACAGCAATGGAAAGACTGCATCTGCACTGATGAAGCCACCTTTTTCACTAGTATGAAAAAATTTTGTGGTACATTTCAGACTATCAGATTGACTGACTAATTTATTTCAGCATGGCTTTTTATTATAATACACCTTCTTATATGCATGGAGCAAATTGGTCTTCTTGCTGTTATTTTGGGCCTTCAAGTAATTTTCAGCTTACGGAAACCCTAAGACAATCCTATCACAGGCAACAAAGGCAAGATTTGTTCAGAGTGGTTTTGCCTTCTTCTGAGGCTGAGAGAGTGTGACTTCTGCAAAGTCCTCCAATGAGTTTACATGGTGGAACAGGGATATGAACTCTAGTCTCCAGAGTCATAGGCCATTTCCGCACAAGCCCATTATAGCGCTGTTATTCCACTTTCAACATCCTATGGAATCCTGAGGTTTGCAGTTTAGAGGCCACTCCCTAAACTGCAAACCCCAGGTTCCATAGGATGTTGAAAGTGGAATAATAGTGCTATAACAGGCTAGTGCAGAAATGGCCATAGTCCAATACTCGAACCATTACATCACGCTGACTCCTCACAACATTCTAGCCTCAAGTATATATTCATATGGTTAACTAAGCATTTGCTCCATGCTTTACCTGAATTAGATCCTTAGGCATTTTTTTATTATATTATACAATTATCTTGAAGAAAACAAACAGGGCTTTTTAAAAAGTAAAGAAGTCTTGGTCTATACAGGAACTGAATCTATGGCTTTGGCATTATTGGCATCGCTCTCTGAAGCAGGGGTTTCCCCAGTGGCCCTTGAAAATGCCAAAAATTATGAGGTGTTGCCCTAAATTGATGACAGATTGGTGTGATCTCCTGGCAATGACTGACAGACCTGCCAGTGTGAAAACTGGAGAGAGTCCTGTACCTTAATAATTGCAGAAACAAGGGGAATTCAGAAGGTATTGCTTGTCGTACAAGCAGCTAACAAGCAGCACCTGCTGAAATTCTCTCTTCTGTACAGCCATTACAGGTACAGGAGCCATCTCCAGTTTGCACTATGATAACCGTAGTTACTGATAGGATTTTATATTGACATTTAATTTATTTGGAACTTGCTAACTTTTGCCACAATTATTTCCTTGTAGCAGAGTTCCATAATTTAAGCCATCCTCAAATGAGGTATGGACACTTGTTCTGAAGGTCCCATGATGTAGCCTCCCCATTTTAGTAAAGGGTTGCTGATCCACAAGCTTTAAGTGAAGGAGCCTTTAAATTATTCCTCCTTCTCATGCTTCTCACAGTATTCTAATACTGTTTTCTTGTTTCTCCACCCCTGCTTCTTTCACGCTTCCACCTGGAACCTATCCCCCAGCAGTGCCTGTTTACTTCATCCCGCCTTCCTTCTAGTGACACTGGGTGTGCGACAGCACTTCAGCCCACAGAAAAGTGAGCTCAGTTCTACTGGTAGGACACCATTTGAAAAACACTGCTTTACATCAGCAGAGCTGCTAAACAAAACCAGACTTTGCATTCTTCTCCTAGGCCCCCCGTCTTGAAGGTGTTGCTAGGCAACACAGGTTCATACTGAGCCCATATGGCATCATACCTTACGACCTCCACAGGATAAAATGGGATGAAAATTGCATTTTAATAAAACTACATACCTGTTGCATCAGTTACCAGGCTAGGGTATGCATTAGATGTTCTTGTTCACCTAACACACACATGCATAAAATAACCCCCTCCCAGGTGGTAGAAACAGAACAACTTGCTGAAAAAGTCTAATCCCAGCAAATTCTGTAAGATCAGAGTGACAGAACTTACATTTGTGGCCCTTCACACTATCCAATTAGAGCATTTTTATTATACTTTAATTGCCATAGTCCTATGCATTGTGGGATTTACAGTTATATGTGGTACGTATTTACGGTGGGATTTACAGTTTCATGAAGTACGTAGAAGAGTCTTTGCTAGAGAGCTCTACCACACCCCAAACTACAAATCCCAAGATTCTATGATGGCAGCCATGGCGGTTAAAGAAACTGTAATGCAGTCAACATTTAAACTCCTGTAAATACGTGGTTTCTGCCTCAAAATCTGCCTGAATGATGCTCAGATCTACTTCTCCTATGCTGCCAGGTGACTGAGGCATTTTTAAGGGAAGGTGTAGCACCTCCTATCCCCAATTTATGGGAACTGCACAACGCAGTTTATCTGTTTCATCCCTAAATTAGGGCCTACTATAGACTTATAATCATTTCAAATGAAGAACTAAATGGTCAGTTCTAGCCTTCTCTTTCCCAATATTTTCAAATGTGTCATTTATACTTACATTTGAGAAAAAAACAAAACAAAAATAGTGAGGCATGGATTAAAGTTACAGTCTGGTGAGAAAAGTTATGAGTTTATTATTAGAAGATCAACATACTCATTTTCATTTCAAACAACGTGGAGCAAGGATTTGAATCAACAGAGAGAGGAAGGGGACTGAAGCTGGAAATTGAGTAGTATTTTGAGATTTAACTAGTGAAAATTAAAGAATCGGTTAAGAACAATTTGCCAATAGTATTATATACCACACAGACTGAAAAACAATACATTCTAATCTAAGTTATTCTAATTTGCATTGCCTTCTTGGAAATCTTTCCAAATGCCACAAGTTACCTGATTGGTTCAAAGAAAATCTGAAAAACATTTTTATCAGTTAACCTGAAATATTTCATAAAGACTCAACAAGATCCACAAAAAAATAAATTAACAGAAAAATGGTCTCCTTCCACAAATTTTGGGAATAATAACTATCATGGTAGAGTTCTACCATTTCATTTTCTCCATTTTCATTCTGATCAATTTTAAGATTTCTGTACTTTAACATGTCCCTCAATGGTGTAAATCCAATTGCTAATCCCAGGTAGAGCATACTCATCAAATCAATGGAGGTTACACCAGTGTTGACGTAGCAAGTTCCCATTAGTGGGATTTAGGCCAATGTAATTTCAGTAAAACATAATTTCTGGGTTTCTCTTCAGCCTCTCCAACAACCATGTACATCAGGAAACACCCTTCGTAAAATGACTGTACCATCACAGATCTACAAATGGCCATCATGACTCAAGACATAGTATAGCTCAAAAGTCAGTCTTTGAACAGGAAGTGGATGACCTTCAGTTCCACCACAGATAAGATACCCAAACTAACAGCAACATTTCAAGAGGTAAGACCTCTTGAAATGTTGAAGACCACCACTTGTCATCTCTAGGACTCTTGCATTCTTTAGGACAGCATTGAAATAATTCAGAAATATTGATCTTCATTCACTAAGATTTCAGTTGTTTCTAGGATAATGCAGACGTAACATTTCTTTAAAGAATCAGGAAGGGACTGCAAGATGCTATATTCCACTCCCCACTTTATGGGGATTCTCTTGCCTTAAACATGATTAATTATGTCAGCCTGAACATTTAGAAGAGCTAACACTAAGCAGAACTTCCTTCAAATCCAACCAGGAAGTGAGCCATAGTTATAGTTAACCATGGTTATTGTCATTGCAATAGTAAGAACTAATCCATGGATAATGTCACTACACTTAGGCAGAAAAAAACGAATGTACTAATATAGGATGGGGGATACATGGCTGGATAACCGTATGTGTGAAAGGGATCTAGGAGTCTTAGTAGATCACAAGCTGAACATAAGTCAGCAGCGTGATGCGGCAGCCAAGAAACCCAACGCGATTCTTGGTTGCATCAATAGGAGTATGGTGTCTAGATCAAGGGAGGTAATGGTACCAGTCTAATCTGCTTTAGTGAGACCTCATTTGGAATACTGTGTCCAGTTCTGGGCACCTCAATTCAAGGATATCAACAAGCTGGAATATGTCCAGAGGAGGATGACCAAAATGGAGAAGGGTCTGGAAGCCATGCCCTATCAGTAGTGGCTTAGGGAGCTTAGTATGTTTAAACTGCAGAAGAAAAGGTTAAAAGGGGACGTGATAGCTATGTTTAAATATGTGAATGGATGCCATGTCGATGAGGGAGTGGGCTTGCTTTCTGCTGCTCCAGGGACTAGGACAAGGAGCAATGGATTCAAGCTGCAGGAAAGGAGATTCCACCTGAACCTTAAGAAGAACTTCCTGACATTCAGAGCTGTACAGCAGTGAAATATGCTGCCTCAAAGGGTGGTGGAATCTCTTTGGAGGTTTTCAAGCAGAGGCTGGATAGCCATCTGTTGGGAGTGCTTTAATGTGGGTTCCTGCATGACAGGGGGTTGGACTGGATGGCCCCTGTAGTCTCTTCCAGTTCTATGATTCTACATCATAATTGTTCAGATCTAGAGGGCAGGGAGACAATTCATGTTTGAGAGGAAAAATGCTAGAGGGAGAATGCCTGAGCCTATGGTCCCTTATTCATAGCTCAGAGGCAGGAAGTATTACTTCCGTACTGATCTTTGGAATACTGGAATTTAGTAACACACACATACATACACACATTCACTCATGGGAATACATGACTGACATACAAGTATTCTTTACCCGTACTAGAATATCTAGGCTTGTGTCCATTTAAAACCTGTATCTAAATTCTGTATTAAAGTGACTTGTTGATGAACTGCTCAAGCTAGGTTATTGGTAATTCAATTTCATTCCAGGTCATAGAGAATGCTTTAAAAAGTTCTTTAGCCTTTTCCATAAAAAGAAAAAAAAACTTTCTCCCAGGAAAGGATGAAACCTGAAACAGCACAAACATCAACACTATCTCTCTCCACATGTGAGCTTAATTATTAGAAACAAATATATAAAACACAGTTCAAGAGGTGGAAATAGAATAAAAGTTTCCCCTTTGTAGCTGGCCCCAATCCAGCACAATCTTGAAAGAAGGGCCAAGGAAGGAGAATTACAAAATGGTTCCCTACAACACTTGTTATAGAAAATAGAACATTACATCAGTCAAACCAGCAAGAACCTCCAGTGACAGTCCCCGCACAAAATGCACTTGAGGTCTCTATTGTTTCCCCACTAACTTGCTGAAAACATCATACACCTCTGGTTTCTCCTGTGCAAACTGCTCCACTGTGTTCTTTTGCAGCCAGTCAGATGACCGCATTTGCTGTTGCAAAAGGCCAATAAGATCACCCAGATTGGAGTTACCACTGGAGACTGGCTCTTGGTGATGGGACACGAAGATCACTTCATCTGTACTGTCTGCTTTGCCTTCTGAGTCAGACTGGCAGGATTGGTCTTTACCTTCATTCAGCATTTCACGTTCGCATTCTTCCAGTACCTCGCGGACTCTCTGCATGCCTGGTGGATAAGGGGGACAGAACAAAACTTGATTGCAATGAGTAGCTAAAGTGCTGAACCTGCCAGGAGGAGACAACATCAAAAGAACAAATTGTTACAACCCAATGGAGAAGCTGCAGCTCACCATTTTCTGGCTTGTGCGAAATTCCTGTTCACGTTCTGAGGAATAATGTAATCCAAACCCTCCTGAGTCGGTCCCATATTCTGCATATTTACTGTAACATATTATATATGGGTCTGTTTCTGAAAAAGTATTAACTTCTACTGGTACAGAATACAGACTATTGCTTGAGTCCATGAACACAAGCAAAATGTACAGGACAGCTTTGAGTTTGCGTAACTAGGCTTAGAAGTTTCACCAGCTGTATTCAAGAACATCAAAGAAAACAGCTGCACACCTTGGCAACTGCCTTGACCAAAGAAGCATTGGACTTCCAGCACCTTATAAACTGTAACATTTCTAATTAGCGTGTGCTAACATTCTATTTGATAGCTAATCATAACAATTCCTTTCCCAGCCTATTTGTCACCATCCTGTTTTCCCATTCAGCTTGCTAACAGTTTAATCCTGCAGCCAAGTCTGTCTGCCTGCACTTGTACCCTTATCACAGTCCATTACGAAAACATTCCCTCCTTCCCAGTACACTGTTTCTCAGCCAATCCCATCATTCCTTCACAGCACAGTAAAGCCCAATAAAGCATCAAAGCAAGGTGGCGGCCTAAAAGTATGGCAGGGACAGCAAAGCCTACCTGACAACAAGACACCAATATTCAAAGATTTCCAGTGAGTTTCTGTACTCAGTTCAAAATTCTGTTTTTGATCTGGGCCAAGCTATCTAAAAGGACATCCTTCCCTCACATAAACATGCCCATTAATTATGACATTTTAATTATCTTTCTCTGGATGCTCTGTCCTTAGATATTAGGGTATATGGCTACTGAAGAAACGGCCTTTTCAGTGTTGGTACTCAAGTTATGGAACTGCCTTCCTAGATTCTCTCTCCTGCCTTTCTCTGGCTAACTTTTAGGCACTAGATGAAGTCTATCTGCTTTTTCCAGACTTTTAGGAGTAACAGAGATCCTTTATATTGTCTTATGTACCATCTGTATTTTGGGCTTTTAATTGTTGGCTCTCTTTTTTAAAAACTTTTTCACATTTTCTATTGTTTATTGAGAAGTGTTGGGATAGTAGCTTTTTTAAATATTGTAAATTGCCTCTCAGCCATCTGGCAGAAAATAAGAAAGAGTTCCTACAAATGGAATAAGAAAATGGATTCCAAAGTATTTCAGTGAAGTGGTCCCATCACCTGGCAAGAATACAAGAGGCATCCTCAAAGTGATTTTGAGATAACATGGAAGATATTTCCTCAAATGTTTTCACTTTCCCTAAAAGTCACCTTGGTTGCTCTTCTCTGCAACTCATTGAGTGGGCCGACAGATACTGCAAGTGCAGCTGTGCCACAGATTCATAAATATGCATTACAATACTCTTTGAACCCCTAATATAATACAGTCCGTGGTTTCTTCTGGTAATATGTTTGCCTAACGGCTTTTTAGTTTTTTTCTAAAACATTACTGAGCTGCTGGAGACTTTCTCTTTCTCTTTGCATGTCCTCTGGACATACAACAAGGGTGTATCCATATGATGGATGTAATGCCTGCATTGTATAATGGTGGCCATAATCCATGGCCTCCAGGTGGAAGCAAACATAGGAAGCCACAGAAAATGAGAGATAGTTTGATAGGTAGTCCATGATATAGTTATGGTCAATGCAGGAGGTGGGGAGGGGATAGTAGAATGCAGAGTGACCATGGACTTAGAATCATAGAATCATAGAGTTGGAAGAGACCACAGGGGCCATCCAGTCCAACCCCCTGCCATGTAGGAACACATATCAAAGCACTTCCAACTGATGGCCATCCAGCCTCTGTTTAAAAACCTCTCAAGAATAAGACCCCACCACGCTCCGAGGCAGCAAATTCCACTGCCAGACAGCTCTGAATGTCAGGAAGTTCTTCCTGAGGTCCAGGTGGAATCTCCTTTCCTGCAGCTCGAATTCATTGTTCCTTGTCCTAGTTCCTGGAGCAGCAAAAAACAACCCTGCTCGCTCCTCGACATGACAACTCTTCAATTATTTAAACATGGCTACCATGTCCCCTCTTAACCTTGTCTTCTGCAGACTAAACATACCCAACTCCCTAAGCCACTCCTCATAGGGGAGACTTGTTAATTCCCTCTCCATCCCACAAGAACTTTGGTATAAGTCAAGTGAAAGACATACAAGAATGGATAAAACTTATTTTTGAACCAGAAGTCTCTCCTGTCTCACATCTTTACACCTGTTCTCATCTGATAGGTAAATGTCTTGGGAATCAATTTGGAAATGTGTGCCCTTTGAAGCACTATGAGCTGGGGCCCAACTGGAACAAGATAATTGTGGTGACTACCCTCCAAAACCAAGATAATTTTAATTTCAAATCTTATGATCCAAAATATTCACAATCTGCCAATCTGTTTAGACATATGCAGTTCTGATGGCTAAACTTTCCACTTCATATCCAGGCTCTAGAAGTAATACAAGCCAGCTAACATGTCTAAAATATTTTTAACAGAATCAAAAGAACAACTACTACGAGTCTTATCCTATGAGCCAAGTGAGCATCCTAGAAAATGATGCCGTGTTAACTTACTATGATAGTCTACATTTGCCAAAGTTCTAATCATGTTTCCTCACAGATGTCTGCAAATGAATTGTTTTAGAATTTTTCAGTCCAATCATGCTTATGCATAATTGAAAGGACAAACTCCGCCAAATTTAATGTGATTTAATCCCTCTTTACTTCATTTAACTTTCTGGTTTCAACAAGGAAGATAAAAACAGAAAGCAAAAAGCAAGCATGGTAAAGGGAATGAGGAAACAATAGTAGGTTCACCTGTGAACCCACTCTGCTGAACATAGCCTACACTATGCTTGACTCTCATCCTGGAGCCTAGTTACCAAAAATACAGAGATGACAAAGAAAGGAAAGTTTTCGGAAATTTCAGTTGCTACAATTGGAAACTGCAGCCAGAATGTTAGCTGGGACTGGTTATAGAGAGCGTACAACTTCCTTGCTAAAACACCTCCACTGCTGCTGGTCTGTTTCTGGGTACAATGACTGGATATGACCTGGCTTAGGTCTAGGCTATCTGACAGACTGTATCTCCCCATATTTGCCTGCCTGAGCCCAGAGATCTCCAGGAGAGTATCTTCTTTTAGTCCCAGACATGATAACAGAACACACATGCCTTCTCAGTGGCTGCCCCTAGGCTCTGAAACTCCCTGCCTAGAACAGCTCCCATTTCCTGCCCTCTCATCACCACGAAAATAATTTTTTATTCCAACTGCCTTTTGAGAACTGAGATTTTTTTAACGGAAGGGTTTTTAAAAATGTGCTATACTGCTTTAACTGTACAGTTTTAAACTTGCTTTTTACTATTTTAATTGATCATTTTATTTTTATTTTTAATGTTGATAACAGTTCAACTTTATTTTAACGCTGACATTTTGTATTTTTGAACTATGCTGTATTTGTTCTGATTTGTAAGTCACCCTGAGTTTTGTTTTGGTGGGCAAAAAAGGGTATTAATAATGACGATGACACTACTAACAATACACTACTGTGGGGGGAGGTGTTCAGTTGAAAATAAAACAACAACATGAGGAGGACGAAGACCACCACAGTGCAGTAGCTGAGAAACTTTGGGGATCCTTCAAAGAGGACTCATACTCTGAAAAGCCACTGCCAATCAGTGTAGATCGGAATGGGCGATTAACAGTAGGGATTGCATACAAACCTTGGTATATCTCCCCACAAGGCTTACAAAACTTTTGTTTTTTAAATTAAAGCGTTTACATTTTAAAGCGTTTAGGAAACATGGTGTTGGTCCCAGGAGGAGCCTTTTTAAAAGGATGTTTACTTCCAGTTTACTAGAATGGCTCCTCTTGGACCTACAGCAGTGTAATGTTGTGCAAAACACAGCAAAATCCCTAGAGAGTGCAAGGGCATTCTGAGTATAACTTTAAAAAAATTAAAACTTTTTTTAATAATTAAAAAATTGGGTGAAGAAGGGATCCTTTGAGGGCCTCAAAAACAGCTGGGAGTGTCTGTATGCTGCCCATACTCTCTGCTTTCCCCACCACTGGTGTAGTATATGGTGACAGTGATAGCTAAATGGACCAATGGTCAGCTGTATCAGGCTATAATACCTGACAGACAGGTTACGTTTGGTTCATAAGTTTCCAGAGGGAGGAGAATAGCACTGACCTAGCTGCAGCCGATGCATCTTGTCAGCAAAGATGATGCGGAACCAGCCAGGCTCACTGCACTCAAATCCTTTTCCATGAGACAGCAGGACCTTATTATCCAAGAAGCGCCTCCAGAGTAGCATTTCTTCTTCAAAGGTTCCTCTCCGCAGGTACTGAAATGCATTGGCGTGAAAATCAATGATCAACAAATACTTTATAAGGAGAAGTGATATTCAGATGCTCTCAACTGCAGGAAGAAACTGAAGACCTATGACCCTCAGTATGGAAAGCAGAGAGTGAGTTATCAAGGCTTTCTTGGCAGACTTTGTTCAGAGGGGGTTTGCCCTTGACTTCCTCTGAGGCTGAGAGAGTATGACTCGCCCATAGTAATCCACTGGGTTTCTATGACTGATTGGGGGATTCAAGTCCAACATTCAAACCACTACACCATGCTGGCTCTTGTTAACAACTTATCATACTTTCCACATCTAATTCCTGTCTGACCTCATGGTTTTCATATCCCTCTAATCACGTAAACTGTACACATCCCTGAAACTCTGAGATTTTATATATATGAGGAAACAGAGTATAATCCATAAAACCTCATGCTATGATAAAACTATGAATCTTATTGATGCCACATGACTCTTTGCTGTTTGAGACCCTCTGCTATCTATGGAAGCTCTCCATCCAATTTTAAATCCTGGAAAATCAATGTTCAAAATGTTACAACATCTCTACAGGTTGAGTATCCCTCATCCAAAAATCTGAACTGCTCCTAAATCTGAAACTTTTGAACAGCAGAACCAAGTCTTCTACCTATAGGAAACAGGAAGAATTATGGAGGCTGACTTGAGACTGCTCACAGTGTAACTTCTCTCAGTTGGCTTGGCACATTTTTTTCCCTCTCAGCTCACCTTGCAAGCAGCACATATGGTCCCAAGCAAGCTGAGAGAGGGAAAAAGGCACAAAGCCAACTAAGAAACTTTGCAAGCAGCGTGTGAAATCCCAAGTGAGCCTCCATAATTCCCTCATGTTCCCAACAGGAAGAAGTCAAGAGGTGAAGAATTAATAAAAGAGCAGACCCTACGTTGAAAGAATGATATATAAACTCATTATGCATATGTAAATATTTGAAAATCTGAAAAAATCTGAAGTCTTAAACACCTCTGGTCCTAAGCATTTCAGATAACGGATACTCAACCTGTAGAAAGAGAGCAGTCTTCTTAAATTTGCCTTCCTTGTATAGAAGACAATAACAAACCTGCTTCTGCTCCTCATAATACCTCAACAGAGCTTGGAAGAGAACACCGTCTAATTGTTGTAACAGCCAAGTAAATCTTCATGTTATGATGAAGTGCGCTGCACAGTTTACTGCGTAGCATCATTTGCGAGGTGGAGCAGGGGTGTGCAAGAATGGTGGCCCTTCCAGCCTCCTGCCAGCCATTTCCAGAGGGCCTGGTGGAGATTCCTCAGATGCCCGGGAGGCAGCGGCCAATCAGAGCGCACCTCCCGCATTCTGATTGGCTGCTGTGGACAGGTGGATGGCCATAGGGGATAGCCTCCCCTGCGACTGCGTAGGCAACTGGCAGTGGGCATCCAGGCTGCTTCCCGCCCTCCCTCCCTTTGTAATGTAATTGGCTGTCTGGTTTGTTTCTTTTGTTCCATTTGTGGTTGTGTATCTGTCTTTGTTGCATTTGTTCTGTTGATTCTCTGTCACAGCTTATTGGTGTCACATGGGTCTTGGATCCAGCTTGGTTGAGGCCAATGGCCTTTGGGCAAGGTTCATCGGCTCCTTGCAGTTTGGGAGGGGGTGCAAGGCAGCAGTGAGCGTGTCTGGCTCGGGGGGGACATGCCTTGCTTGCACCTCCTGGTGGCAGGGGGTTCAGGCAGTAGGATCCCCCTGCTGGCCATTTGGGATTCCAGCACCGGGTCAGAAGCTTGGGTACATCGGCCAGCAACGGGCTGATCGATGCAGGGATCCAGGCCCATGTTTTGGCCAACCCATTGTATGCTGTAGTCAATAAAGTTGTGGCCCTTGTTTCCCAGTTTTGGTGTGCTGTTTCATTCTGTAGCCTCATCGCCCCTACACACTCAAGTATACCCATGACATAGAGCTTGGAAAAGGTACTATTGACATTAACATTTCCCAGAATACCACAGCTGGAACTGCTATTGCTTTGAATACCAGATGCTCCGTGCAAACAACAGATGAGCCCTGTTGCCTTTTTATCATACTTGCTAAAACCATCTGGCTTCCCACTACTGAAAAGAATGATGGGCCAGCAGGTCTCCTCTAATGACTACTAACCTTTCGGAAGTCAATCCACACAAAGAAGCCTGCGTTGCGATTGAGGAAGGGAACTCCAAGGGTCTTCAGCTCATCCGTCACAAAAGTGTGGGCAGCTTTCAGCCTGTCGTGGTTGGTCCGTAAGAACACTTGGTTGATCCAGTCTAGCCAAGAGGAGAAGACACTTACGGTAGGTTCAAACATGTACACTTCCTAACTTTGTTTCTTGTTGACTTCGTAGCTAAATGTGTGAAATGACTCCGTTGAAAAAGGTTTCAGGCAACAAAATACAAGGGCCATACTGAAAGTAATATCTGCATGCCATTTTCTCTGAAACTATTAATCCAAATGTGATGCTATTACAGCACCAGACAGAGTAATTCTTACTGAATTATTGACATAATTTCTGTATGTCCAGGTATTGCATAACCACACATATGAAGCAGGACAAAGAGCAGTCATTGAGTTCTTGACCAAAGAAAGATGTACTGCTGCAGACATCCACAGATGGCTCAAAAATATATATGGTGAGGCAAAAACTGATGAGAGTAATGTGTGAAGATGGGTGAAAAAGTTTAAAGAAGGCAAAATCAGTGTTGAGGACAAACCACAAAGTACCAAAGGAAACCAGTACAGGGCCGACAACATGATGTGCAGACTGGCATATGACTGTCCAAGAGATTGTTGAGGAACTTGGCTATGGTCACAGTGCTGCCAAGCAGATTATCCATGAACTCAGATACAGGAAAATGTATGTCAATCAATAGGTGATTTGAAAGAAAAGTGCATTTCCAACTTTGGCAGAATTTGAAACCAACAAGGACACCTTTTTTGGGAATGTTTGCACTGGCGATGAAACCTGGGCATACCTGTATGACCCAGTGACCAAGAATCAGTCCAAGGAATGGCAGCACTCCATCTCCCCTAGACCAAATAAATTCAAAAGCTAGTGCTTGGTAAAGATTATGGTGAATGTCTTCTGGGATGACAAGGGGGTGATTTGGCTTGATTTCCTTGAACATGGGATAACAATGAACAGCAATTACTACATTGCATCTTTCCAAAAACTTCAAGAAGCCAGGTATAAAAAAAGGACCATAGAAAATACTGACTGCAATCCAGTTACACCACAACAATGCATGACCTCACACTTTAGCAACATCACAGGTTCTTGTACAAATGGGATGATCAATGGTGCCATATCCACCTTACAGCCCTGATCTGGTGACTTCAGACTTTCATTTGTTCAGTTGGATGAAGAAATGCCTCTGGGGGGCAGCACTTCAATGATGTAGGCAAGGTGGAAGATGCTATCAGACACTGGACCAGGGAGTTCCCAAAAGAGTTTTTCCGAAGTGGATTTGATGAGCAGGTTCAAAGGTGATGCAAGAGCATCACCACTGGTGGGGACTACTTTGAACATTACCATGTTGTAGGCAAAGAATTACTTTACACATGTATGTAGCTGCATATTCTTCATTTGGTTTATAAAGAGGTTATCATGTAACAGGCATTTCTCTCATATCAAAGCCAGAATCATCCAGGTCACAGTATTTCTGACTTCTATGCATGGTTGTGAAGCTGGACAGTGAAGGAGGCTGACAGGAAGAAAATAAACTCATTTGTAGTGTGGTGCTGGAGGAGAGTTCTACAGATAGCATGGACTACGAAAAAGACAAATTAATGAGTCTAAGAGCAAAGCTAGTCTTATTTTTCACTAGAAGTAAAGATGACTAAAGTAAGGCATATATCAGGAGATGGCGAGAATCACTGGATAAGAAGATAATGCTTGGTGAAGTGGAAAGTAGTAGAAAAAGAGGGAGACTGCACTACACGTGGATTGACTCAATCGAGGAAGCCACATCCCTGAGTTTGCAAGTCCTGAGAAGAGCTGTAGATGACCTGGGCTGTTGGAGGTTTCTCAAGTCAAAGTCAGCTTGATGGCAAATAACAACAAAGGCAATGGGCACATTCTACCAGTTGTATCTGATCTGTGACAATCCACTTGCATAGACAAACCATCCTGGATAATCATGGAGCAAGGGATGTACAGGTATGAACCAGCCAACGGATAAGAAATTCATCAAGAATTTCCATTCATATTTCCACATTCATATTTTATCTGGTTTAGGTATACACAAAGAGATGTAATGTACAAAGACAGCCTTTAAAAAGTGCTCTTCATGCACATTTGACTTTACCCTGGTATAACACAGAGGGTTCTCTCCATCCATTCACTGAACACAAGGAGAATGAGAGCAAGGCTGCCCTTGCTGGACTTGTCACAAGTATCAGTACACTAGTTGGTAGTACTCTTGTGGTATCCACGCCTTTTGCAAGGAAGTCTGAAAGGCATCCCTGACCAAGTGCAGTTCAGTTCCAGGCTGTGGACCTTACCGCACTACACTGTTAATAGTGCTATTATTCCACATTCCACATCCTATGGAATCCTGGGGTTTGCAGTTTAGAGAGGGGCATTTAGAATTCTCTGGCAGAGAGCTCTTTGGATTCAGTAAACTACAAATCCCAGAATTCCACAGGATGTTGAAAGTAGAATAATAGCTCTATAACAGTGTAGTGCAGAAAGGCCCTGTGTTGCAGCCATATATGGAAAAGGAGTCCTTTCATATATTCAAGTGAATGCAAAAAAGTTGGGAATAGGGCCTAGAGCATGAACCTGCTTCCCTCTTCAAGCATTTGTGTGCATATGGGCAGGATTTAATGAACAGAACCATTTTATACCTGAATGCAGCATTACCTCCTTTTTAAATTTTAAATTTACAGTTCTGCTAAATTTCCAATCATCCTCAATATATATACTGAGATTCCAGAGGCATGGCATTTAACCTTTTTTTGGGGTCATGGATCCCTTTGGGAATCTCAGGAAAACTACAGACCCTTTCTCCAGAAAAATGTATTTACAATTTTTCCCCCCGAAAGGAATAGGAAGGAAATCAAGCAAAAACCAGTTTTACTGCACCTGCTTCATAGATTTTTATGAAACTCTTCCAGGGGCCTTCTTAGGTTCCATGTAATATACATTAAGAACCACTGTGTTCTGGAGAGTGGCAGTTTTAGCAAAGGTCACCTTTCAGGAAGAACAGAATACTGACAGTCCCGTGACAATCCTGCGTCTCACCTCTGTCTCTGAGTAGCTGTGCAATTTTGTACTGGACAGGCCCACAAATCCCATGGAAGTAACACAAGGAACCAACAGCACTGGTGACATCTTGATTCAGTGTATACAGGGCTCCAAACCGAATCCCAGAAATAGCAAAATCCTGCCAGTGTGGAGTAGAACAAATAATCATACATTATAACATGAATACATCTTTTGATCCAACGATTATTTTGCTACTCTTTTTCTTGTACCACCTCAACATGAGGAAACAGCACTCACCTTGGTAGTTCCCCACATCACATGGGTCCTCTGTGGATCAGGTAATCTGCACGTAAGGAAAACAAAAACAGTAATTTCATTTTTTTTGTATTGATTTTTATAAATAAAAATTATGTATATAAAATAGGACAAAAATAGCAATAAGAATATAACAAGAGAAATATACACACACACACACACACACACCAGAAAGGAGAAAGAAAAACAAAAACAAAAACAAAAACAGACATATCACAGGAAAAAAAACAATTAACTCGACAGGTTCTCATTTCAAATATACCTCTCATGTAAATTAGTCTGATCTTTATCCTAAAAGAGATATCTTCCTTTAGTTCCATAAAAGCTCAGATGTACCAACTTATTCAAATATTTACTCAAATCTCTTAAATGATATATCTTCGCAGTATCCCCAATTTAAGTCCAGTTCTGTAAAACTCTCTATTGCTAGGTTTCCTCATCTGTTTCTTAAATAACAGATTAAAGGGTCCCATGGTTTTCTAAAAGAGTCCATCAATGTTCCTCTTACTAAAGCAGTTAATTTATCCATTATAGCCATATCTAGAAGCGTGATTAACCAATCTTCCTCATTAGGTATATCGGGTTGTTTCCAATTCTTAGCATATATAATTCTAGTCACAGTAGTTATATAAAATAACAGTTTCCCATATATTTTTTTTCTATTTTCTCATCCATTATACCCAACAGATATCATTCTGGTTCCATTTGTAATTTTATGACCAGAATTTTCTCTGTCAGCAAATGAATTGTTTTCCAGTATCTTTTGGCTTTAGAACAATTCCACCACATATGGTAGAATGTTCCTTTTTCTTCTTTGCATTTCCAGCATTTATTATCGACGTTTTTATACATTCTTGCCAATCTATCAGGGAGTAAGTACCATCTTAAATACATTTTGTAAACATATATTTGTAATTTCATTCTTAATCTCCAGTGGGCATTATACGCTCACTGTGCTCTTTAAAAAAATAATAAAATATCATTTTAGAAGCCCAAATAATTTGACGTTTGTTGTATAAATACAGAAAAGCCCAAGTAGCCTAGGGATGGCAAAGAAATATTTAACATTTTTCTCCCTGTGGAACAGTCCTTCCAGCTGCTATGCCAACCAGTATGGTTTTAGAGTTAGAGGGTTGAACTGAGATGTGGGAGATTCAGGTCCCCACTGAGCCATAAAACTAACCAGCAAACTTTGAAGTGGTCACTCTTTCTCAGCCTGACCTACCTTACAGGAATGTTGTGAGGATAAAGTGTGGAGGAAGAGAGTCATGCACACCACCTTAAACTTACTGGGGGAAATGTGATGTGCAGCAGTGTTAAGTAACAATAATGTAATATTTGCAT
The DNA here is from genome assembly GCA_948472985.1 of Iguana delicatissima. Lineage (NCBI taxonomy): Eukaryota > Metazoa > Chordata > Lepidosauria > Squamata > Iguanidae > Iguana > Iguana delicatissima. Next base: position 117,945 of record CAOKZL010000187.1, on the reverse strand, counting down.
TACAATGAAAGCTGCCATTGAAAATACAAACAGCAGTCTTCTTTCTTTAAAAGAAGCAGGACCACAGCAGACAGAGAAAGACTTAAACTTCTCACCCACCCCATCCCCACTGCTGCCCCACTACTGTTTACATGTATGGAGAGTCTAATTTGGCTCTCAGAGGGTCTTGTGACACACACACACAAGTTCACAGGCTGCACTGTTTTCACACAAGGGTGAGAAGAGTGCAGACCTTTACATGGGTGTTGAACTGCAACTCCCAGCATTCCTCACAACTGGCTGGGCTGATGGGATCTATAGCCCAGTGATATCTGGAAGGCTACATAGTTGCCACCCCTGTTCAACATGGGATGGGAAGCTCTTGAAACAAACACCATGTATTGCAAACAAATGTAAAGGTTAATTCAATAGTCTTCTTCTCCTCTAAGGATCCAAAAAACTATTCTTGTAAAGCGATGAGAAGTGGTGTTAGAAACCCATGTTTTGAAATCCCTGGATATTCTAGTGGAAAAGTTCAGGAAGCATTTTATTCCCAAATTACAAGGGAACGTATCACATTAGCTCCCACAAAAGCTGCCATTTTGTGACCTGAGAGGGCCTTGCACAGCTTTGAAAAGCAGTCTTTGCCAGAATGAGGTTTACTCAGTGTTGCTTCTTTTTTCACCAAACTTTACATTATTGGCAACTGTCATAAATGGATTCCTAAAGCACTGAAACTGGCTTTACCTCTCCATTTCTAGCACACTATGGAACATGGCAGAATCATCAAAGACTGATAGCATGTAGATCTCATCCACAATCACATGTAATTCATGCCTAGAATAGAAGACAATAAGAGAGAGGAAACAATTTCAGCAATGGTTAGTGAGATTACTGGATACCTGGAAACACAAATATGGAGCTGTATGGGAAAATAATTCCCAAATCAAAGAGCAAGAAAGAGGCTAAAGGATCATATCTGTCAGCTACAGCCTCTCATTACAGGAAAACCTCTACAGACATCAAGTTTCCCTGATAAATAATTTCTTTCCTCTGACACATTTATCAAATCAGAAGGCAGTTCTGGTCTAATTCTCCCTTGAATAGCTAGTTCCTCCTACAAAGAAAACAATATCACAATCTACTGGAATGGAAACCAGCAATTCAACCCCACTTTTGCTCCTCCAGTTCAATCACTCTTAGACACATGGAGGTTTCCTTCACATTTTTCCTTGCTGCCTTTTATATCAAGAACTCCCCTCCTGAATATGTTTGGTGTTCCCTTTCTACTTCCTTCAAATCTCCCCCCTCCCCGCCCCTGTTCAACTAAGGGCACAGTGCTCTGTTGATTTTATTCTTATTTGGACAGTTTTTTCCAGAATGTGATGCTGGGGTACTATGGTTGTGCTCCCACTGTGACTGTGCTATTGTTGTTCACCATGATGTTCACTCTCTGTCTAAAACTACTCAATGAGGCAATGCTTAGTTCTGAGAGTAGGGGCTTATCATATTCAACAGTAGCTGGAGTCCATAAAATCAATGAAGACTATTCAACCAATTATAAAGCCAGTGAGATGCATTGGTTGGGCGTGGAGGGCAAAGTGTAGTCCTTTAGATGTTGCTGAATGGTAACTTGCACCAATTTTCACAATTGCCTATGCTGTTAAGTGCTAATGGAAGTTGCAGCCCTAACAGGAAAGATTTCTAGAGATTTTCTCTGTCCAGGATATGAAACTTTTACTTTTAATTATATCAGTCCAACTAAGTTATTTGTACTGCACCAAAATATTCCAACAGAGAGCCAGTATGGTATAGTAGCTTGAGTGTTGGATTAAACTCTGGAAGATGAGAGTAGGGTTTAAATTCCTGCTTCAACCGTGGAAATCCACCGGCTGACCTTGAACAAGCCATGCTCTCTCAGCTTCAGAGGAAGGCAACGGCAAATAGATTCACTCTAAGGTTGTCTAAGTAAATGCATACAACACACATGTATACTCCAAACAGATAAGCCTGGAAAAAGTATTTGCTCCATCTGATTGTCAAACCAGAAATTTCAGCAATCAAGCTTCTGAGATTTCATACCTTTTGGCAAATTCCAAGTAGTCATGTAACTCTGAGAGAGAATAGATGTCCCCCAAGGGATTCTGTGGATTCAGAAGAATTAAACCCTTAATCTTGATCCCCTAGAATCAAAAAGAAAGAAAGAAAGAAAGAAAGAAAGAAAGAAAGAAAGAAAGAAAGAAAGAAAGAAAATCAAAATATTTTAAAAAATTATTCACACAAAACTCAAGGCTCAAACATAATGCACAGCCTGTCACGAAACCTCTTTATCCTGGGGGAGTTCAGTCTGTAAAATGTAGTAGCCCTCTGTAACTGGAAACAGTGAAAAGTATTGTGGCCTCTTAAAGAGCAATAGATTTATTATAGCACACATTTCTGTAGACCACAGCCCACATCATCAGACATAAAGAGTGTTATCTTATAACTTACATGCTCTGTGTGTATGTATATATCCATATATACACACATACATAACTGGATGGAGAGGAAATTATAAACAGTGAAGCCAGAAGGAAGAAAAATGCAGAAAAGTGAGGTAATGCTAATTCCTTATTAAAAATAACCACCTACAAAATGGACAATTGTCAAGTGAATGAATCATTCCAGCTGTGTTTTGTGGAAGTAGACTCAACAACTGTAAGATCTCTCAAGCTCACCTCAGACTGTGCATCTTGAAAAGCCTTTCTGAGCTTATCCACAGTGAGCTGGAATGGACGGGTGCATGTGGCAGTGACCTGGAACATTACCAAACAATACAGTGAATGATTCCCCATGACAGTTTTCCTGAACCAAACAAGAACTACTGCTGTTTCACACTGGAAGAAGCCCAGCCATGGGTCTGCATATTTGTATAAAATCAATTCCTTACATATCAATGTGGCCTAGATCCTTTTTAACATCCAACAAACATCTATGGTAGTGGTTGATAAGCTTCTTATCAAAGAGACACAGAAGCATAATTTCTGTCTTATCCCAGAAACTAAAGAAACTTGGGACGAGATCCTATACATGGCACAGGGTACTATATTAATTCCACACATGGAACTACGCTACAGCTGGCCATTCAAAACCTCCTGGACATACCATTGAGGTGCTGCAGCCCCCTTCCCATGGCCACTTCATGGATGGTAGAGATGGTGGGGGGAACAGAGATGGTGATGGGAACAGAGAAGTGTCTAGCTATGTCTGTGTGGCCAGATGCAGAATAATTACATCATTCACTGAGGTATGGAGAGATCCTCTGAGGCCTCAGCAAATGAAGTAATCATTTTGCATCTGACCAAAGGGACCTAGCAAGCCACTCCTCTGATCCTCCTTGCTCTCCAACAGCCACAAAATGGCCGGGGGGGGGCTGCAGCAGTTCAGTGGTCTATGGAGGGGTTGGTCACTGCAGAGGGTGAAAGGGAATATTAATCTTTGCAACAACTAAAAAAAAGACATACAGAAGTGTTAGGTGAATTTACATCTGTGTATGCCGTTAACAGGATGCTAGCTCTTGCATGCAATACTTCCTCTAACATCATTTACTAGCAGTTTCAGCAACACATCTACAATATTCCCCATGACAGGAACTCCCAACATCTGTAGAATCCCAAGTCCCACGATTTATAGCCAGAGGATTATACAATGTGGTAACTACCCACTCTCCTCTTACCTTACTGTCTAAATAGACATGGACTAGCTTGATATTCCCATACAAAAACATACTTTGGGTGATGCCTCCATAGAAAGGGGAGGGAATCAAGAATGCTTCTGAAAACAAAAGAATAAAGCAAGTTAACCAGTGCCGCAGGAGAGCCCACATTTTTCACTGAATCCAATTTCAGACTGGAGACCAGTTTTTGATCTACATGCAAGAACACTACAAAATTAGCAATATGAAATAAGGGTGAAGAGCAAACAGAGAGATTTTGGGAACCGCTGAGAGACAATTCAGTGAGCCAATCGGTAATCCAATCGGCACATACGTCTAAAAACCAATAAGGGAATCATCTTCTCCAATGGGCACTCTAGACATACTTTAAATGTGGTGAGAGAGGATACATTACTCAGTATCACCCACTTACTCCTTGTATCTTTAGAGCAGTGGTTCTCAACCTGTGGGTCCCCAGATGTTTTTTGGACTTCAGCTCCCAGAAGCCCCAGCCACTATGGTCAATGCTCAGGGCTTCTGGGAGCTGAAGTCCAAAAACATCTGGGGACCCACAGGTTGAGAACCACTGCTTTAGAGGAAAGGACATGTGTATATCCCCGTAAGGAGATGAGCATTCATCCTAAGGATGAGGAAAACGTACCTTGTGCTCCCCTTGGACATGATCCAAAAATGTGTTGCAAAAGGCAAGAATATCTCTCTGGTGCTTCCTTGCCTATTATTTTTGGAGATGAACACTTCAAGTGTTCTAAAAATTTGTACTGAAGACCCATATCCAGCTTCAAAGAAATCTAAGTAAACATAAGCTCCTTCCCTATCTTTCCAGCACTTACTGGATCAAATATCACCAAATTTTAACACAAATTTTAACCCTAGCAAATTTGCTTGAGTTTCTATTGTTATACAATCCAATAGAGCCATTCCTGCAACCCACACTTCACAAAACCCCAGGCCCTGTAGACACTTATACATTGATATCACAGAATTAATGGATATCAACATGTTTCACAAAAAGGGTAGGCAACGTCATCATCCCAGCAGAGCAACTTGTTGCTCCCAGTCCAGGATGCATGCCATCACATGATGTTGTTGCAGGCCCACTGCTGTCGCATCCCCATCCACTGCTGTCACACCCTTTTTCATTACTGGAAAAAATTTGGTACTGGCCCTCTTTCCTGCCAGGATTGTGTCAGTTGCAGGCATGCTGTAAGGGCCAAAGTGCTTGATAGCGCTCCCTTCTACAGCACAGTGCAGGAAGTGGTGGGGAAAGGGATTCGCCATTGACACTGTATGTGGAAGGAAGAACAGTGTGCCTGACACTACCCATCCTCCGGTAGCTGACTGGGTGCAGCGGGGAGCATTCAGGCCCCAATCCCATCCCGGCAATGGCAATGCCAGGATCCCACCACAATAATGTGCTATTGGGCCATAGTGCAGTAAGGGCCATATATGTACAAGCCCAAAGGGCTGAGAACACAGAGTATGAGAATAAAGAACAATACAACGTATACAGATTTCTAATAATAAAGGTATTATCTTAATATATATTTTGGTATTATTCTTACAGTCAATATGGATACTTTTTTTTTAATATACCTATGGCAGATTAAAACAGGGACTGTTTAGTGGACGTACAGCATGGTGTAGTGGTCTGAGTGTTGGGCTATGACTCCGAAGGCCAGGGTTTGAATCCCTGCTCAGGCATCAAACTCACTGGGTGATCTTGAGCAAGTCACAGCCTCAGAGGAAGGCAAGAACAAACACCCTCTGAAGAAATCTTGCCAAGAAAACCCTGTGACAGGTTTACCTTGGGGTTGCCAGAAGTCAGGAATGACTTGAAAGCATACAGCAGCAGCAGCAGCAACAACGAACAATCTTGTATCACACAAGCAAAAATGCATGACAAACCTTGAGAGAAATGCTATTATAAGTACGAAAATCTTCATCACTGTTGACTGCAAAGTCCATCCTTTGTTGTCAGCTAATACATTTATGTGTCAAATTGTTCAAGCAATTTCACTTACCCCCTGGATCACAGAGAACGGTTGCCAAAGAAGAAAACAGAGAGCCACAGCCATTTTGCACAATCACCTGCAGAAGACATGTTGGGCCAAATGTTATTCCCAGTAAGAAAAAAGGACAGAGCCAGATACTCTACCAGCACGGCTATGTGGCTTCTATCTCTCCATTCCCAAATTCAAGCAGGCTAGTACCATTTGTGGGATGCAGGTTAATAACTTCTGAGGGTTGGCTTACAAATCTGGTTTAGAGTTAGAAAGAATTTTAAAAAGAAACCAAAGCATTTAATCAAAGTATCCTAAAAACAGCCATTAAACATCACAAATGAATAACATATCTCAGAGATATCTATTTCAGCATCAACATAATGTAACTTAGTTAGTTAGGGCATGAACTTCATACCCCCTCATTATTTTTTACATGGTGACAATATGGAGTGAGACATAGCAAGAGTAAACGCAGATGAATATATAAATTTAAACACAGCATCCTCCCAATGCTCACAATTGTCAATATAAGGGCTACAAAATGGCTTTTCAGTGTTTGGTATGACAAATAGCCATCTTTAGAAAAAACTATTCACAGTGAACTCCAATACTTTACTGGGGGGGACAAACAAACTAGAAAGAAAGTTGACCTACATTTTCTGCTTTGAGAGGCGCAGGTGCCTTACAGTAATAGGTCAAAAATCGAGCCACTTCCTCTCGCAAGCTGAAAGAGATAAAACAGCATGGAATTAGTTTTTGCAAGATTTGGCTCCCCTCTAGAGCTGTACGATAGAAGATCCCAAAGGTTTTGTGCTAAACAACACCATTTCTGCACCAAGCAGAAAACCTGCTCACTGTCTTTTAATAGCTGCTACTAGGCTACCTAGTCAGCCAAAGCCAGAAAGTGTGCTTTTGTCAATATAAGGCATATTTACTTAGAAGTCAGTGGGAGGAAAGAAAGGGCAGTTAGAAGGGCCTGCAACAGCTGCTCTCATGGCAATATTCCCCCCAACTACTTGAGAGACTTGCATACTATCCACCCTCCCTTCTCCTGCTCCTCCATCCCATACCCTTCACCCCAGGCTGATAAGTGTGTATGCAAAGGAACATGCAAACAGGTGAGTCTACCCATCCCACCAGCACGGCTACTCTTTGTGTTTGGAGTACCTAGAGATATTCATGGTTTTACTACTGAAAGGGGAGGGCCAACTGTATTTATAGTGCTTATAGTGTTTGTGGCATCTGCAATGTTCCATGGTACTTAGTAGCAATAATTATAGTATTTTCTAACAATGCCTCAAAGTAAAGTCACATTCTGCTGAGTTTTATCTAGAATAAATGACATTAAACTGAAAATTAAAGAAAGGAACAAACTGATGTAACTCCATTTTTGAATGTAGCATCCAAATAACATGTCGGAAAAATAATTCTTTCACATCCTACCAGCTTAGCTCACTGCTTAGAGTACACTCCACAAAGACCAAGCTCAGGTTGACGCACCTTTTGGCTTGGTGCCCAAGCCTTTGGTTTGCTTACCTTTTGGCTTGCTTACCCCTATAGCTGGTGCTGGACAAAAATACATTATGTTCTTGCCTGCACCAGTTCAAACTGTGAGTTGAGCGCTTCCTCAGTAGCTACATATTTCTTTCAAACCGTTTCTACTCCATCCATCTTCTACTTATTCTATTGATATTTTGCATTTTCCCAAGAGGGAAATTAGACTGAGAGGTAGTGGCTGGCCAAAGTCGTCCAAACAGCTTTATGGCTACTTGAGGTTGTGAAGGTGGTTCTCTCTCCCAAACTAACATTGTAACCACTGTATCAGTCCAGCTCTCTAATTTCTAACAAATGTATTGTTATAGCCAGGCTTTTTAAAAGATACCTTTTGGAGCTTCAGCACCAAAATTCCCCACAGCTTTGTTATGTAGGGAATTCTACTCATTATCTGAAATTCTAATCATTCTCATTATTTAAGTTCTGGTCTTTCTTTCTTTTGTGCTTTAACAAAATTGCCACACTCATCCCTTATTCTTGTTCTTTTTCATTTTACCACCTGAAGCCTTGAAGAAAAAGGCCTCAGTTTATACCACCCCCATTTAACACTTCAGATTTACAATCTTTCTCAGGAAATATATAAATAAATGAAAATCTCACTCATAATGCATAGCTCTGCCAGTGTCCCTTTGCAATTGAGTGAGGAGGGTGAGGCATGAGAGTGATGAGAGTGCACTGGAGTTTTGGCATAAGAATAGGTGACTTCACTGGGTTTCTTTTACCTGCCTGGGTTGGGGAAGTTTGGGGGGGGTAGCAACTGCAGTCTTGGCATTTCCAGAAGAAAGAGGTTTCCTTTGACTTCTTAGAAGGGAATGTGTGAGGAGAAGAAAGAAATTAGAATCTTGGGAGTTTTAGTGTAACTGGAGGTAAGGGTTTCTTCTGCCTGCTTAGATGGAGGAGTTGGGATAGGAAAAGAGCAAAAGGGTAATGGTAACAATGCTGAAACAAGTAATGCTGCTAAGCACACTGCAGTAAAAATTACAAAGAACCTTCTGGCATCATAAAGCCTGTGTATCATCCAGGACTAAGTGGTAAGAGAGAAATCTGTGGGCATTTTGTAAAGGACTTTTGGGAGAGGGGGCTTTTTTTTAGTGCAGTTGGTTACTGTACAGGAGATGTGCAACCTCTTCTGCTGTGCCTTCTGCAACTGCTGCAGAAGATCCAGCAGGATATGTCTGTCCCTCTCTCTCTCCTGATGTGCTCTCTCCACTTGGGAAGCCTGCTGGAGAAGACAAAGCAGAACAATGTCCTTACCATTAGCTCTCTGTCTGTGTACTCTTCTGAAGAGGAACTATTGTCTAATGGCAAAAAAGCTCACTCCAGTTAAGCCCTCTGAGATCAGAAATTGCTGCTTCTTCTGATCCTTTTGGAGGGCATCTGCACATGTCTGTAGCCAGGAAAAGGGGAGCTCTGATGTTTTATACTTTAAATCTCTTTAAAATTGGGAATGGGTTGTATAAAATTGCTAATCAAGGTTCAAATCCTATGGAAATCTACTGGGTGATCTTGAGCAAGTCCCACTCTCTCAGCCTATGAGGAAGGCAATGGCAAACCTTCTCTGAATTAATCTTGCTAAGCAAACCTTAGGAAAGGGCCACCATAAGTCAGAATTAACTTGAAAGTATATTAACAACAGTACCCTCCATTCTATTTCCCCACCATGTTGGTTTTCCAACCATTCCCCCACCCAAAAGATACTAACTATTCTGAGCATGTCCAATCTTCACTTGGCTATTTTTGGGTTCCCATTCATCAAATCCTGAAAGGAGGGGTGGTCATTAACTTGTACTTCTGAGAACTTTGAGGTTCCTTCAAGCCAGGTGACAGCTCTCTCTTGGGTAGTCCTGTTTTGGCTTTATCAAGCCCAGGGCTTAGATATAGATTATTAAACAGATGAACTATTTTGACAAAATTTCTGATACTCAAACACTCCATATGTCAACCTTTAATGGTCAATTATTTTCTCACGTGTCATAATTTAGTAAACCCTGTCATCCTCTTTATACTCTGTGTGTGTTTTCTTTCCAAATTATTCATACACCACTGCCACCATAATCAGTCACATTTCCTTTGTCACTTCTAGTACTGCTATCAATCTAGTACTGCTATCAATCTCCACCCATTAATTTTAATTTTTAAAGGTATTTCAGCAACAATGATAATAATAATAATTCTCCTTATCTAATTTACATAGACGGAGTAAAAAGGATGAACACATTCACAAAAGTTCAGGGCACAGCATACTTACAACATGTGGCCCTTCCAGTCCGGATACTGTAGCAATGGAGGCTCCATGACATTCATGTCACTTTGTGTTAACTACCAACAATGAGAAGAAGAGGAAATAGTCACTAAGGAAGTCCTTAGAAATGGAAAGCTAAGCATGAGCCAACAAAACCTAACACTTAGGTTAACATTTCCCGGTTTTAGCTGGATTGTATTCTTCTTACATATTCTTCGAAAGGCACAAATGTAATCCTAGCCCCCAAACAATCACAATTTTATCTCCATCATCAAGCCCTCTGTAGCATTTCACTTCATAGGAACAAGAATATCACCACAAATGGCAAGTTATGGCAACATTAAATTTGCATGATACCCAGTGGAAGGACGCCCCACATCAAGCACCCACCGTTTGAAATTTGAAGCAAATCCCATTCATTTAAAGAAAATCTACTAGGATAACAAAAATAATCTTGCCTTTCTATAAGGAATTCTAGGTTACGATTAAGTATTATTCTTGGGAGATGTAACTGATTAGCTTTACAATGCCTTTCACGCTACAATTTAATTATTCTGAAGTCCAGTACATTTCAGCTATTAGTCCCCAAATGTTCGAAACTTCAGCTTCCAGAACCCCTGACCACTAGCTATGTTGGCTGGGGACCTCTGGGAACTGAAGTTCAAAATAGCTGGAAGGTCAATCATTGAGAACCACTGCTACTGTGAGCTCTGACCTTGATACAGGAGGTGGAAAATGTCTATCTAGAGATGCGTGCTGCTCTTTTTTAAAGGAGGTAGTTACCAAGCCTCCTGTCTCAATCCTCCACTATTTCCTTTGCCTATTGTTTTCTCTGTTTGCTCTAGGAAAAGCTGAAAACATACTTACTACAGGAGAAGAGGGAAAGAGTAGAGATATAGGGAAGGAAACAGGGCAGGAAGTTGTCCCACAGTTTTAACAGAGATATAGTACGTGTGAAAGGGATCTAGGAGTCTTAATAGACTACAAGCTGAACATGAGTCAGCAGTGTGATGCAGCAGCCAAGAAAGCCAACGCAATTCTTAGTTGCATCAATAGGAGTATGGCGTCTAGATCGAGGGAGGTATTGGTACCACTTTATTCTGCATTGGTTAGACGTCATCTTGAATACTGTGTCCAATTCTGGGCACCCCAATTCAAGAAGGATATGGATAAGCTGGAGCAGGTCCAGAGGAGGGCAACCAAAATGGTGAGGGGCCTGGAAGCCATGCCCTATGAGGACAGACTTAGAGAGCTGGGTATGTTTAGTCTGCAGAAGAGAAGGTTGAGAGGGGACATATAGCCATGTTTAAATATTTGAAGGGATGTCATGTCGAGGAGGGAGTGGGCTTGTTTTCTCCTGCTCTTGAGACCAGGACAAGGAGCAATGGATGCAAGCTGCAGGAGGGGAGATTCCGCCTGAACCTCAGGAGGAATTTCCTGACGGTCAGGGCTGTCCGGCAGTGGAATGTGCTGCCACGGAGTGTGGTGGAGTCTCCTTCGTTGGAGGTTTTTAAGTGGAGGCTGGATGGCCACTTGTCGGGAGTGCTTTGTGGGTTTTCCTGCATGGCAGAGGGGAGGACTGGATGGCCCTTGTAGTCTCTTCCAACTCTACATTTCTATGATTCTATGATTCTATAGTGGATCAATGAGTTGACAGCAACCAATTATAGAAAGATGCCATTTTTTCCCCACCAAACCAAAACATGGGGCAAGTTCATAAGCTACTCAAGCAGAAGAGAAAAAGACCAACTAGTGTCAAAATTAAAATGTGAATGAACATCAAACCAAGCTTTATCTGGAAATGCATTTAAAATGTTCTTACCCGTTTGGACATCAAATCAAAGCAAAGTTTATTCTCGCTGGTGCCAAAATTAATGATGCCCTGGAGACAGACACAGAGGTTTTTTGAAAGCAAACAATCCATTTCTGCACATATATGTCTTCAACATTAGCTGGCCTCCCACAATGCTATCTCAAAAATCATGTTCCACAGAAAAAGAGTTAAGCATTCTTATAAATATGCTCTGTGTGAACTGGAGGATTTTTTAATTTTTTATAATCCTCTAGTTCAGAGCAGATTCTCAGCAATGGGAGTAGAAATAAAACAAAGAGTTCTACCATAACATACAGCCAGGCCTTTCTGGACTAGCACTGTCATGAGGCCAGCTACCCAGAGACACAAAGATAAGTCAACTGTGGCACAAGTTTTAAGAAGAGCCTATGTAATGGTGACTTTGCTGGGGAAGCAGTGCATGTTAGGCCCCTCTTGAGTATTCCTTACAATTACAGCCAAAACCAATATTAATTTAATTATGTGGTTAGCAACAATGTATGGTGTTAGTCTTGATTTTCAGGACTGCACTGTGCAGGGAGGAGAGAATTATATCATTCACTCTCCAGACACAATCTGGGCAAAAATCATTCCTCTCAATTGTCACAGTTAGTAGAGGATGGGGAGAAGCTCCCAGCTGCACCAATTAGAATTATATTGTAATTGTAACTGTTATAGAGGGGAGGGAATTTGAGGTCCCAATGAAAATAAGTCCGCCCCCTGCTTACTATTATTTTTAAAAGAAATGGTTGCTAACCATATATACCAGGGAACTAAGAAGAAATGTTTTTGTCAAGGCATTCTTTTTTAAATCTCCACAAACCCACTTTTTCCCATGGAGCTTTTCATCTAATCCCTTGCAGCTCAAAAGTATACAAATTTCCTTGGAACTGCATGGCATCAAGTTAAAAAAGGCTCACTCCCAAGCGAGTTTATACCTTAGAACACAGCCGACACCAGGTCAACAGAAGCTGAGATGAACCCAAATTCTTCCCAGGTATCCGCAAATTTTACTTAGGGCTATCATTAACTTGGCCTAACTTTGTGCCAGCATACTAGCTGTGTCTGGGGGCTGTTTGGATCTGGTATATCTTTTCTCTCTCACTCCACCTTCCCCACGTTTTTCCCTTTTCCTGACTGATTTTAGTCTGTAGAGTGATTGTGCTGGCAAGTCTTTCTGCTTGCTGAACTCTGAGATCAGGATGTTTATGCTGACAGAAGGCCAGTTTAGCTGGCACAAGAGGCTTCTGCCTGTTCCTAACCCGCTACAGCTAGCATATCTCTGAGCTAGGAGATTTCAACCTCTGCCCATTTCAACCTCTGCCCCAACCAATGCCTCACAACTGCATTTCCCTTCCTTCCATGCCAAACAGCAACATTCAATCAAATGTTTAAATGTAGTTGCCTGGTAGCAGAGACCTGTCCCTTTTTGTTGCTTCCTAAATCAGTGTGCAAATAATAAATAATATGACTGATCAACAAAATGATAACTATTATTTCAGACATGTAACAAAAACACTTTCACTCACATTGGGATTTTTGTCTTCATCATACTTGTCAGCATGATAGGCACTATAACCCTCTTCTGCTGAGCCCCAGCAGATGTTAGCAATGTTGCCTCGGACAGAGAGGTAGGGGCTGCTTTGGAAATCACTGGGGCTGCAGAAACTGTATACACTCGTTGTCCTGCCCAAAGCGGGTCGTCCTAGCTGTGAGGTCTGTCCTTCTTCCTGTACCTGTTCTCCTACTCCTGTGCTTTCCGAAAATGTTTGACTAAGCTCCATACCCTGAGGCTGTCCACTTGCAGAAGAGCCATTATTGCTCTGTTTTAAGATGCTGAGCATCTGGGCAAAGACATTGAACATGCGGAATTCATGGTCCCGTTCCAATTCAAAACGACGCTGCTCCAGTTGTATCCGCCGCTCCTCCACCTCCAGGTCACGCTGGAGTCGATGTTCCTCCATTTGCAGAAAGCGTTCCTCCATTTCCCGCTGTGCAGTCAGGGTCTTCAGCAAGAGCGCATCCAGAGGATCCCTCAGCCGTTGGGCCTTCCGCTTCTTCCGCAAGTGGTGCAAAGTGGAAAAACCAGGCCGGGGCCCTAGACTTTGGATCCGGGAGGAAGAAGCCATGTTGGGCTCACTGAAACCTAAAAGTAGACAGAAAAAGAAACCATCTATAGCAATTAATTTCAGTCATCTTAGATTTCTTGGCAAAGGTCAGACTTTGCATGCCTGACCTGCTGCCCTCCTTCATCCAGACCTGCCCATAGTATAATTAGAAAGCAAATCCATTTGTCCATTAGCATATACCAAGAAATGTGGTCTTTTTTGTTAACTGTATCTATCAGAAAGCAAAAAAACTGTACAGGCACACAGATGCAATTCACCCACCATTCTGCCTACAAAAACTACAGGGTATGATTTCCAAGTAGAAAAGGAGATAACGCATCTGACGAAATGGGTTTATAGCCACAATAGCTCATGCTGAAACAAGAACCAGTTAGTCTTAAATGTGCTGCCACTTTTCTTGTTTTCTCCCCTTCCTTTCCTCCTTTTTATGCTACAGGATATGATGTGTACCTCTCAAATGGATTTATTGTTTTTGGCCAATTTGCAAAATGGCAGCCCTTCCACACATTATTCAGTACAGAGACTAGTTGCAGGAGCTAAGCCATGAAGGGTCTTCAGACACTCAGAGATATTACAGTCCCAGCCACCCTGCAGTTACAAATAATGGATCATGTGGTAGCTTATTCTTTTTTACTGACTTGCTATAAATATTATAAATATAAATGCTATAAATATTAGAGAATCAAAAGTAATGGACAAGTTGGAAAAAAAAAGGAAAAAAAGGATTGATACTTGCTGTTTAAATTGACAGTAGGTAGTGCCTTTAACATGAGAGTCAATATGGTGTAGTGGTTTGAGTGTTGGATTATGACTCTGGAAACTGAGATAATTTCTGCACTATAGCGCTATTTTTCCACTTGCAACATCCTATGGAATCCTGAGGTTTGCGGTTTAGTCTAGTGCAGAAACGGCCCAGGGTTCAAATCCCCACTCAGCCATGGAAACCCACTGGGTGACTTTAGGCAAGTTATACTCTTCTCTCAGTCTCAAAGGGATGCAAAGGCAAACCTCACTCTGAACAAATCTTGCCAGGAAAATCCTGTGATAGGTTTGCCTTAGTGTCACAATAAGTCAGAAATTACTTGAAGGCACACAACAACAACAAAAACAACAATGTGTCTTTGAGATATTTCTCACCTTTGCTTTGCAGGTAAAAATGTAAGTGGGAGCTATGTGCAGTTTAGAGATTTTCTGCATAGTTCTTTATAACAACCATTTATACCTAAACTTTTTCTTATAATTTGAGGAACAAATATTGTTTTGACAAATATTGCTATGTTCCTGATTTGAATATAAAGTGAAACCATGCTACATTGTGTAAAAACTGGATATTTTAATTTTAACTTGACCTAATTTAAGTTGATCTCAAGACCAAAAGACTGGCCACCAAGTGATGAAATGGTCATAGCAACTATGAATGACTGTACAGACTCCATCAGTGAAAGTCCTCCTACAGCAAATTTTTTTTAAAAAATAACAAATCTTTAAGATAATGTAAACAGGGGCATTAATTTTCCTGCCATACCTGTTTCAAACAATTACATATAACCAAAAGTTCACTTTTAGATATTCTGGTTTTACCACTCTCTCTTACAGATTCTGATACCAGTAAGGCCTGAAATAAACTAAAAATCTAAGCTGATACATCTTTTCAAGCTAAAGAACTGCACATCTTCCAACTGTCTTGATTTGGCAGGAACACTCCCAATTAATCCTCTGTCCTTCCACTTTTTCAGCTATCTTGCAAATGTCCTAGTTTTCCCTTTCTCTTCTCCCTTTCCCCACAGCTTACTTCACTTGCTGCAGATTGACTTTAAAGTACAAAGACAGTTTTCACTCAGTTAAATCAGCAGAATTCTACCCTTCCGAGTAGCTCAGGCAAAAGCAAATTGCTCCAGCCCCTTTGGCCTGTGTGTTCTTCCTCATTATTAACTTTTGCCAGCACGACCATATTCTGATATTGGTCACCACATGTTTCCCTGTTTTTCTACGTAAAATTTTGAAAGGTGAACCTAGTCAGAGTCTAGCCTATGTTAGATTGGGTGAGAAGTAATCTGCAGAGAAGGTTAC
Organism: Iguana delicatissima; assembly: GCA_948472985.1. Taxonomy (NCBI): domain Eukaryota; kingdom Metazoa; phylum Chordata; class Lepidosauria; order Squamata; family Iguanidae; genus Iguana; species Iguana delicatissima. The sequence goes on along the minus strand of CAOKZL010000187.1, from coordinate 102,422 downwards.
TATATAATTTGAAAAGAATCCTCTCCCATTATTGTTATCTCTATGGCTGAAACAGAAGGCAAGCCTGTCTTAGCTTATGTTTTACATGGTACTTTTTACTACACTTTGCCCCACATGTTACTATGAGCAGAATTCCGGGTAAACAGAACAGCAGGAAAGGATGGGAACAGGCAAGAGAAGCAACGGGGCTTCCATTTCAACATGGGAACCATCAGATTACAACCTGCCAAGTAAACTGGTTTGGCAAACTAAATGTGCTTTTCTGTTCTCTGTTTGCAGAATAAACCAGCAGGTTCAGGAAAATATATCAGCTTGTAGCTCCAGGGCTGAACCATGGGAAATGTTGGCTTGTACCAAGTCCCAGGTACACCCATCATCTGCTACTGGTAACATCTCTGCCCACCAGGCCTCCAGCCAGCACAAAAAATTTTGTCCCTTTTTGTTGCACTCACCACACACAGGGTCAAAAACCATGCTTTTGCTGTGTGAGTTGACAACTGGTAAAAATTTGTTTTAGGGATGAGAACTGTGTGGCCCTCCAGATATAGTGCTGCTGAGGGTTGAACTTCAGCATCTGGAAGGCTGCATAATTTCCTCTGCTGGCTTGCTATCTTAAACCATCATAAGGCAAGCTATAGTCCAGAAAAATTCATGTCACAACAAATGTGTTAGCCTTTCAGGTACCAGAGGATGTCTTAGTGGCTTTTGCTTCAACAGGCAAGCAGGGCTATTATTCCTTGGAAAAAATGCAATTAGTGGTGGTAAGTTCCTTCCTGAGAAATTCTAACCACTGGCTGCAAGAGGCTGGAAGCCAAACACAGATCTGCTTCTATGCAAAAGCAGGGATGTGGAGTGAAGCAATTTCTGGAGTCAAGATGGGGTAAGACGAACAGAACCCTTAATATTCTCCCTTCCCCTCATTAGGGTAAGGGTGGTACCTCAGTGAGATGTGTAAACTTTGCCCTACTCGAAAACTGAGAAGAGGCTGTTTAAGCTGGGGAATCCAACTGCTGTGGACTACGCTTCCCAGAACCCCAGCTAGCCTAGCCAGTGGCCATGCTGGCTAAGGAATTCTAGGAGCTGTAGTGCCCAGAAGTCAAGTGACTTTTTCCAAGCTCATTGGCATAAGGTGAGGAGGCAGTCCTACCTGAAGGTGAGGCACTGGTCTCAATGGGGACCTCCACCCTGGAGATGGGGGAGTCATTCTGGGACCTTTCCATCAAAGCCCTCTCTATCTCCTGCTCCTCAGCCGAGCCCCCCGGCTGGTAGGTGAGGGATGGCGGAGGCTCAGGCGTCAAGCACTGGTCCTCTGAATCCACCTCCTCGCATTTGATCTCCATCAGCTCCGGGGGCTGGGAGGGTGGAAACACCAGAGCAGAAGAAGGGCCCAAGTGGCGATGGCGGCGGTAGGTCTCCACCGCACTGGCCGGGAGCACTTGGGGGCCCATCGTGCCGCCGCCGCCGCCGCCGTAGGCGAGGGCAGGCCGGCCGGCCAGGACCCGATCCATCACCTCGTAGAACTTCCACGCCCGGCCCCCGCGCGGGGGCGCCTTGTTGTTGTCCTTGATCCGCCGGTACTCCAGCTTCATCTTCTTGATCTTCTCCCGGCACTGGTCGCCCGTGCGGTGGATGCCCTTCTCGCGCAGGACCTCGGCGATCCGGTTGAAGACGTGCTGGTTCCGCAGGCAGCTCTCCAGCTCCGCCTGCACCGACTCGTCCGCCCACAGATGCAGGAGCTCCACCACCTCCGGGTCCGACCAGTTGCTGCCCCGCTCGTACTTTTTCCCTCGGAAATCCATCCTGACCTTTCGCAAACTCCCTTCCGCCCAGCCGCCGTCGCGAAGGCTCCAGAGCCCTCGAGAGCCTCCGCCCGCACCCCAAAACAGGGCAGGAAAGGGGGCGCCAATGAGAGACTGCAAAGAGCGCGACGAAAAAGGGCGGATCGTGCTTGAACCCGCTTAGAACGGGTCGGACCCGGTTCAGCGTATGCGTGCTACCGCCGGAGCTTCGCGCTCTACCCCGGGGCCTGTGCGTAGGGCGCTGGGACGGGCATCCCTCACCCTCCCCGCTTCGGCTACGAAGGGCTCCGCGCCGACAGGACCGGTTTGTCACGGCTCGGCACGGTTGCGCCCGCTAAATATACATATATTAAGCTATACACGGATAGGTAAAGCCGGCTCTAGAGGGATGGAGAGGGGACCAAAGCCAGCCTGTTCACATCCGGTGTGATGGCACATGCGTGCTGTCTTTTATTCCGGGATAACTTTGGCCCGCGCCAATCACACGGTCGGCAAGCCCGGCCGAGCTACGCTGGGCCGGGCTAAACAAAGCGGAGGCGCGCGAAAGCCTTCGGGGGCGGGGCCTGGGGAAGCCCCGCCCCCGCGCGCTGGGCTCCGGCTCGCCGCTCGCCGCTCGCCGCATCGGGAGGAGGTGGGGGCGCGTCCCGAAAAGCCAGGCTGGGGCGTCGGAGCGGGACTGCCCGCTCCCCTCGACGGCTGGAGGGTGTCCCACGCGCCCTGCCCCCTCGGGCCCGCGGGGACTGTACCCAGCCGCGACTAGGGAGCCTCCAGTGAAATCCACAGAAGAAACTGGAGAGAAATGCCTCGAGATGCTGAAAGGGTGCTTCCAGAAAAAAAGCCCAACGCGAATACGGAGCCGGAGGGCGTGGGGCTTCCCCCCCCCCCTTTTACTAATAAAAACGAACATCTTTTTAGCATCTTGAGACGAGTCTTCAGTTTCTTCTGTGAAACTGGCTTTCGTCTTTCAGTGACGGAAAAATGTGATTTTTCTGAGATGACAGTGCTCTCTAGAAAGAAGCGCAGACTCATAGGATCAGAGCTGAAGGAGACCGCAAGGGACGCGGAGTCCAAACCTCCTGCCGGGCGGGAATGCGCGATCAATGCATTCCGGACAGCTGGGCATCCAGCCTCTGTTTAAAAATCTCCAAAGAAACAGGCTCCGCCACACTCCGAGGCAGAGTATTCCATTGTGGACCTGCTCTTGAAGTTCTCAATGTTTAGGTGGAATCTCTTTTCAGGAAAAGAGATTCAGCACTTTTTTTTTTAATTTTCAGCACCTTTTTTATTTTTGCACAAGCTTTCATGGACGTAAACCCATTTCTTTGGGTGCAGTACAGAGTGATAATGAATGCCTAGGCGTATAAAGCATAGAAAGAAGTATACAGCACAATCCTATGTGTATCTTCTCAGTCTTTGCATTTTTCAGGCTGGACATTGAATTGTTTTATGTAAAATCTCCCATACTTTGTTGGGGAGCTGATGACAATTCTGGCTAGTATGGATAGACAGATACTCTATTTTCTTCAGTAGGGGGGGGCATGAAAAAGGGAAGCCTAGTGGTTTGAGCATTGGACTGACTCTGGAGATGAGAGTTTGAATCCTTGCTTGGACACAGAAACCCACTGGGTGACCTTGGACAAGTCACAATCTCTCAGCCTCAGAGGCACTGTGGTAGGTTTGCCTTAGAGTTACTATGGATCAAAAACAACTTGAAAGCACACAACAACAACAACAACAACGACAACGATCTGAGTATGGGGGAAGGCCTTCCCTCTGCAACGGTAATTCTCCCCCAATCCAGGATACTTACTATAGGATGTCGGAAGCTTGAACAGGTCAGTTTCCTCTCTGCCTTTGTTCTCCATTTTGCCTTCTTATTTGATCTTATTTTCAGTTCACAGACAAACTCTCCGTGCTTCCAGCTGCTCTCAGTCACAGACTTGTGCACTGACTCATACCCTAGAATCACAGTTGGAAGGACCCCAAGGGTGAATTAATTCAAACCTTGTTCAGTCCATCTTTGTCAAAGCACCCTTATCAGGTGACCATCAAATCTATCTTTAAAAACATCCAACCAAGGAGAGTTGACCAGCTTTCAAGATAATCTGTTCTTATGCAGATTATAAACAGAGCGATTAAATGTTGAAACAGGAGGACCACACCGCTCTCTTTGCCCCTGAGATCACATCTTTGGCTAGCCTTGCCCAGGAGAATGCGGTAGATGTTAGTGAAGCATGCAGACAGAAACAGAAGTGTATTCTATATCCTACTTCTTGCTGTGTGCCTTCAGGTCATTTCTAACTTATGGTGACCCTAAGGTGAATATATAATGGGGTTTTCTTGGCAAGATTTGGTCAGAGGGTCTTTGCCTTCCTCTGAGGCTGAGAGGGTATGACTTACCCACGGTCACCCAGTGGGTTTCCTTGGACAAGTGGGGGTTCATTTTTTTTCTTCAAAGTATTAAAACTTCTTTATTGCAGGTTTTTGGGAGTTAATAAATTTGGGATTTTAGAACAGAAGCAAAGCTTTACTGTGTTTCTGAAATAAAGTTCTTTCTAGCGCTATCGAAACAAATCTTAGCAAATGAGCTGCAGGACATTATATGATGCATATTACATTGTTTCATGTCATGTTCTCCAAAAATTGTTATTTGAGACTGTACACAAATTTAAGTATGTGCCTTCTACATACAACCAACCTGAGTTTCAAAGACCCTGTGACTTCCGTTTATTTTTGTGGGAGAAAGGCAGATTTAAAAGCTCCTTAGCCTGTAAAGAATGAAGATTATTAACAGGACAAACTAGTTACCTTCTAAGGGCCTTTCTGCACTACACTGTTACAGTGCAATTATTTCACTTTCAACATCCTGTGGATTCCAGGGATTTCCAGATTAGGGAGGGGTATTTAGAATTCTCAGCCAGAGAGCTCTTTGGCTTCAGTAAACTACAAACCCCAGAATTCCACAGGATGTTGAAAGTGGAATAATAGCACTATAGCGGTGTAGTAAGGAAAGGCCCTAAGAAAGAACACAGTTCCAGGAAAATATCACTGAGAAAGCACAATGTAACATGAGCTATACTGCCCCAAATCCACAAGCGGTAACACTGCCATTGGGTACATTTTAACAAAACAAAACAAAAAAAATGCTTGATTTATAGAGACATTATAAAGAAATTTTTGCTCATTCACATAGAGCAATGAGATCTTTACACCCCTGGCATCATGGATTACCCAATATGGTCCATCACCAGCCATCAAGCCAAAGAAGAGGTCAGCAATCAGTGAAGCTTTGCTGCCTTTGCGAATATATCCTACAACACTTCCAAGAGCCACAATTGCAGCATAACCAAAGGCAAGCCACTCCATACTCGTGATGCAAACTCTATTTTTTCCAAGGTGACTGGGGCAATGGCACTTTTTCATTTTCCTGAAGGCTCCACCTCAATCCCACCCTCTTGTTTCCTCCTTTGCCAGTAGAGATTCAAACACTGGTCTCCTGAGTCATAGTACAATACTCATACTAAGACCATTTCTGCGCTAGCCTGTTATAGTGCTATTATTCTGCAAACCCCAGGATTCCATAGGATGTTGAAAGTAGACTAATAGCACTGTAACACGCTACAGCGGAAATGACCTAAGTGATTATTAAAACTGAAGTTGAAGATTGAGAAACAGAAATAGAACATTTCATTTTTTAATTTAGGGAAACATATACCCTCTATGCCCTTTCCCCTATGAAACAGTGCCCCATTAAAACCCTGGGGGGAAAAGAGATATTGTAGAAGACAAAAGTATCAGTGGCAACATTAAAAACATCAAGGCATGTCTCTGTATGTATGTGCTTAAACATAGTAGAGAAAAACTAAAAAATGAAGGGTTCAGCCCAACATCCCATGAGAGAAAACTCCTCAACCAGGGTGCAGCTAGACTGGAAATGGTTATTACTGCATCAGTTATGAGGCTTTAACATCAGGTGCACGAATTACATGATCATTCAGATGTTGTTAGACTATCAGTCCCAGGGTTCCTCACAATTGGCTATGCTAGCTATGGCTGATGGGACTTGCAGTCCAAACACATCTGGAAAACTGTATGATTCTCACTCTGTTCTATATTTTCCTCAGCTGTAAGTTTCTGTTAAGTCCCTTTATAAGTGCTTGAAGACATGGACTATGTTCTTTCTCTACAGAGAGTGTTCAAAAGAGCTTGAAAAAGTTAATCTTTCAGACAACAACTCTCAGAATTCCCCAGACAGTGATAAAGATGGCTAGGGCATTCTGGGAGTTGTAGAGTAAAAAGTAACTTCTATAAGCTCTCTAGGAGAGTAGAGATTTGTCTGAGGTTGGTTGTGATGTGTATTCATTAAAGTTGTTTCCAACTTATGGAGACCCTAAGACATACCTATCAAGAGGTTTTCTGGGGCTGAGAGTATGTGACACACCCAAAGTTACCCAGTGGGTTTCCATGGCCAAGCAGGGAATTGAACCCTGGTCTCCAAGGTCATAATCCAATGCTCAAACCAGTACATCATGCTGTAGTCTAAAAAGTAACTTTTCCAAGTTCTGTAGGAGAGTCAGGATTTGTCTGAGGTACTGCATGTATAAACAGATGTCCTCACTTGAGAAAGATTTAGCAACTTGTCCCTTTGACTTGACGGAATGTCTCACGGCACCTGAAAACTTGCAAAGGTTAGTGAAAACCAAATGATCATCTTCTTACGCCCCTCCATACTCTGTTTGAAAGGAGCAGCTGTTATGAGAGAAATTTGCCAACAGATGGTGCTAAATCTCCATGTCCCGCAAAACGAGCCAAACATGCATTGAACTTGCAACCTAATTTGGACTTTCAGTGAGACTTCACCAAACAGAACATACCAGGCTGTTGAGCTGGGAGCATGAGGAACACATTCAAGCCAAGAGGTCTTGGCAGGGTCAAGACTTTGGTCATCACTGGTTTGGATGTCTTGTTTTTCTGTTCCCAGAGAAAGATTTATGGATGTTTTTCCCCATAAGGGTGATTTCGATAAAGAACAGGGGGTGTGATTGCCCTATCCAATTAGCTCTTTAAAAAAAAATTATTGGAGAAAATATCTGTGGATTAGCTTGTGAGGTCTTCTTAGTAGATTCTACATATACAGACATAATACACACACATATTCCATAATCAAAACCTGCCAGTTTAGTATCAGAATTAAGTCTATTTCATGTTGGCAAAAGCCTTAAGAAGAGAATTGCCCTGTGCTCGACAGTGATGTTATGCAATGTGCTTGCTTATAACTTTCTTTCCATGCAGGCATCCACACTTTGGATTTGGTTGTGCAGGCCCACATCCAGACAGGAAGGATTGAGTACACTGCAGAGGCTACCAGTAAAGATACTTCATGTTGTCCTATTCCTAAATGGTTTCATGAAGTGCTTGAGCTTTACTGGAGTGCTTAAGAAATCCTCCTCTGAGGGGATCCATGCCTGTTTGTTCCTTGAATCAGAACTTGGCAGCATGATTTCAACAGCAGTAGTTTTTTTTTTCCTCCAATGCAGTAGGACTGAAAACAGTACTGCTGCTAATGGCTTGCAAGACAAAAACTCAGAACACAGGATTTCATCCCCACAAAGTATAGTTCAAGTGGAATGCGCCCCAGTCTAAAACTCTAGATCTTCTCCTCAATTTTTACACAATTTCAATTGCCACTAGTTGGTACTCCAATCCTTATAAGTATGAACTCAGCCACAGTACTGTAATGAATTCTTAAATCAGTAGCAGACTCAAATCAGAGGTAAGTGCTGGGAGGCACATAAATGACGGCAACCTTTGCACCAAGCCTGGTAGGTTCCAGCAATCACACTGACTAGTTACTTAATGCAGTAGGTAAACACAGAAGGTTGCAGCTTCCAAGAGTATGGCACCAAAGGACTGGATGTGTTAAACCTAACAAAACATGCTTGCCCATTCAGAAGTATGCAGCTTCAGCAATTATGTTGCACTTTCTTTTTATAGGACTTTCCCCAAAGAGTCAGCTTATACAGCAATAATCCCAAAGTTATTTTTATTTCCAAAATCTGGATAGTGATCATCTATTCTACCATTCACCCCTGGGTCTTTAAAAGGCCCCACAGACTCAGGCAGGAATTCTGTTAATGCATGACGTGTAACAGGATTGTGCCAGGAACTGTACTTTCTACACACTTGGGGTAAGGAAGTAAAACCAGTCCTCCCTTACACAAGGAGTTCCCTCGTCATCTGGAGTGCAACAAACTGGAGCAGCACTCCAACACAGCTTCCTTACAACCCAGCATGGCCACTGAAACTTCGCCTAAAATACCGCCATGGAGCTTTTTGCCACTAAAAGGCATTGAGCAGGATCTCAGCCTCAAATTGAAGTCCTTTCTTTCTCTACATATAGTCATCTTTTTCTTTCCATTTGTGAAACCTTCTTTTGAAAATCAGAGATTCAGATCACAGCCAAGAAAAGGAGTCTGAAGATTCTACTGTTCCACTACAATACTTATACAAGAGTGCTGTTGGCTTTCTAGCTAATGAAGTAAAGCCCCTTTCTTTTGGCCTTCAGAAGCAGCAGTAGGAAATTCACAAGAGGGATCACTGGTGAGGTAATTCTGAAGGGGGAGTGGAAGACTGGGAAGATCACAGCACAGAGAGTGAATGAAAGGCACCAGGTGGAGCAAAGTGTGCTCCCCTGCATTGTGATCCCAATCTGTCTAGTCTAAACTTGTGAGGTCAGTTTCTGAAACTAAAGGAATTAGTGTTAGAAACCATTAGATTCATTCTGTAATCTCACTTGTGCCCAGTGATCCAGAGGCAAACCTAAGGCCCAAATACTTTGCTATATTTTTGTCTTTCTCCATACTATAATTGTAGGCATATCTTATTTAACAAAGCTTCTGAAAAAGAAACTCTTTTTTAGAAAATCATCTTATATCCATCTATCTCCCCCTTCCTTCTTGTCCTCTGTCTTTCTGGAGTTTCTTTTAGCAGTATCAGCACTGAGAGAAGGGTGAAGGAAGCTTGCAGAAACATAGACTTTCTATGTTGGGTTGCAGCAGGGTGTCTGAAGTAAATGGTACATAAACACAGCTTAAGCTAGGATAGAGCTGAATTCTGTGTAGCTGAGCCTACTCTAGCCATATGTACCAGTTTACAACTGGCGAAGTGAACAATAACTGCCTCCAGAACTCCTTACTGAGTGTGCATAAACAGCAAAAATAGAGAGGAAATGGGGAAGAGGACAAGTCTCCCTCACAGCAGGGTTCAAAAAGCATGTATCTAGAAATCTGGCAGCCAAAGTAGAAATCATGACAAAAGTGAAGGCTGCAGAACGAAAAAAAAAATCCCTATATGCATTTTAGAAGAAGCTTTCCATTGGTCTCTAGAAGGTTTCAAATGTTTTGGTTTAATGTATGCAAGACCTACCTCACCTGGTTGTTTCATTTCACATGCATGTTGTTAGTTTTGAATAAAAAATTTGCTGAAACTTGTAGAACTGCTCTTCTTTTTAGTAGTGCAGGAACTTATGCTGTCCATGTTACTTTTGCCTCTGGTACCAAATCTTCTGTTAAAGAAATACTGCCAAGAACACATCTGTTTCATTAACCAAAGCATATCTCTATTTGTTGATTGTTCACGACGTCCACTGTAAAATCAGTGAATTTCAAAGAAAATAATAAAAACATTCAAAATTTGAAATCCCATTTAAGATTTTTATTTATGCCCAGGACTTTTCAAAACCTGATGCTAGCGGGTCAGGAAAAGAAGGAAGACTCCTTCAAAGTTGCTCGGGGAAGTGAAGCAGCCTGATTATGAGGGTAAAACAAGAAAGCACTTGTTTTTCCAGCTCAGTCAGGCTCCAGGCTGCTCCAGTTACCAGCACTCTCCCCGTTTCCTTCTGCCTGCCACATCAATTTACTGTCTTGCTTTGCTCCCCTTGCCTCACCTACTCACCTGTGATTCTATGGCTGTACCAGACAGCTACTGGGAACAGTGCAGAAGCACCCACTATCTGAGCAACAGGTCTCTGAAGTCTCCTCCTAGCCTATGGGAAGTCAGGGAGGGTGGGGAGTGGGAAACAAGTCTTCCTCAAATCCCTCCTCTTCACACAACCCAAAGCTACCCCAGGCCTGAGGTGCTCACTCATCCACCTGGCCTGAAGTCACCCACCAGCGATCCTGGTTATACCCCCATCCTGATATCTTTAAACACCTCCCGTTTTTAACTCCAGTGAGACAGTAGAGTAGGAGGTGTCTAACAAAACCAGAGTGAATGTACAAACAACGTTCTGATGAGCTGAGATTTAAAAGAGACATGTGTAAGAAATAGAAAAAGGAGGAAACAGTCAAAGAGGAATAAAAACAAATAACCAGTACTTGTATAGGGAAGATCAGAAAAGCTAAAGTTCAGAATGAGCTCAGGCCTAAAAAATAATGAGAGATCTTTTACTACTCTCAGATCAAGAAGAAGAAAAACAAGGAAATTGTAGGGCCACTGAGTAGATGGTGGAATGCTAACAGGGACACAGAAACAGCTGAATTATTTAATACCTTCTTTGCCTTAGTCTTCTCCCAAAAGCAAATCAGTGTTCTAAGTGGTAAAATTAGAAGAAATGGTTCAGTAAGGGGACTTCACCACATTAGATGAATTCAAATCTCCAAGCCTGGATTAACTGCATCCAAGAGTACTAAAGGAACTTCCAAGTATAATCCTGGAGCCACTGTTAATATCTTTCAGAATTTTTAGAGGAAAGGCAAGTTCCTAGTAGATTAGAGGAAAGCAATTACTGGCCAGTCAGCCTGATGGCAATATTAGGAAAGGTTCTCTTTAACAGTCAGTCTATGCACACTTAGAATGAAATCCTATGATTACTGAGAGCATAGGTTTTATAAAAACAAGTCATGCCAAACTACTCTTATCTCTTTTTCTGACAGAGTTACAAACTTGATAGATTAGGGGAGTACCATGGATGCAGTGTATTGTGATTTCAGTAAGGCTTTTGATATGGCCTCCCCTGATACTCTTGCAGGTCAGCTGGTGAACTGTGGGCCAAACAGTGCTACTATTAGATGGATGTCCAACTGAGCAATCAAACCCAGAGAGCGCTCACCAGTGGCTGCTCTTCGCCGTGGAGAGAACTGACTAGTGGGGTGCCTCAGAATCCAGATATAGGCCTGGTGTTGTTCAAGATTTTATAAGTGACTTAGATTATCAAAAATGCTTATCAAATTTGTAAATGACACCAAATTGGGGTGGGGAATACCAAATACCCAAGAAAATTGGATCACAAGTCAAAACGTCCTTGACAAATTGGAGAGCTGGGCCACAACTAACAAAATGACATTCAAAAGGCATAAATATAGGGTACTATATTTGGGCAGGAAAAATGAAACATAAAAATATAGAATGGCTTGAAAACAGTAGATGTGAAAAGGCTCTAGGGGTGTTAGTAAACCAACAATAGGGTTGCCAGGTGTCTGTTATAAAGAGATATCTCTTATTTTAGTGCGCCAGAATGTTCCTCCCCCATAGAGTTGGCAGGTGTCACTTATTACAAGGGATGTTCATACTGAGGGTTGGAAAGTGCTTCCTTTTATACCGACTGAATGAGATGCCAAAAATCCTGTATTTTGGAGTGTGAGCCCTTTATAAGGAAAGAAATGAGTGCTTCATGTAAATTATGAATGTAGACAATATGTTAGTTTTATAAATAAACAGGTTAACTAAAATCAATACTTAATTTGGTATTTAGGTAGAACACAAATTTGTTAATAGCTACTTCCTGACTGTCAACACGTCAGTCATGTACTTTAGTACTTTAGTACTATTTTGAAAACTCTAGTCAACAGTGCAATTCTAGGCTGCATCTGTAGAAGCATAGTGTCCCAGCCAAAAAAAGTAATAGTGCTACTCTATTTGGCTTTGATCAGACCTCATCTGGAATACTGTGTCCATTCTGGGCACCACAATTCAAGAAGGATATTGTCATGTAGAAAAGGGAACAAACTTGTTTTCCACTGAATTTGAAACCAATGGATTCAAATTCAAGAAAACATTCTGTCTAAATATTAGAAAGTACTTCTTTATTGTAAGAACTATTGGAAGAGTGGAAAAAATAAACTCAAACCTTTCTGAAAAAGTACAATGTAGTTACAGAACTAGCGAAAGCTAAAGTTGTCTACATTATTTATTTTAAAAATAAATAATGTCATATGTCTTTAGAAAGTTTGCAGCTTTAGAAAGTATGTAGAAAGTCGTGTCAAAAGCTTACCTGCTTGATTTTCATACCCAGTCTGCTGTTAATGATACAGAAGCTGAACTTGTAGAAGAAGGTTGACAAGAGAACTGTCCTTTGGAGAAACGGTGATGTCCTAGATTTTTAGGACTGGATCTTAGAAAGTCCCCAAATGCTTCCTCTATTTTAACTTCATTCAAAATAAGACAGTGGGATGGTGGAGGTTTATATGTATTTCAGGGATTGTGTGAAACTGCTGCTAAGCCTACGGAGATCTCTTTCTTAGATCTGCGATTCTAGTGCATCAGTCTGGCCTTAATACCTTACTGGGAGAGGAGTTTGTTTTCATGTCCTGTGGATTTTGCTACTAAACCACAGTAAACATTGTATTTCCCTTGTGGTGATTCACTTGTATATGTGAGTTACTGATTGTTGTAAGATTCAACAGCATTTGAAAGATAAACAGTAAATGACTACAGCAAAAGTTCCAGTTCTCCCCAAATGTGATCATTTAATTAGGGGGCATGCTTTGAAATCAATAGAAAAAGTTAGTTTTGACTTCTTGTGGACTGAGGCTGGAAGTGATCCATCCCTTTACAGATGAATTAGCTGGTTAGGATTACCAAGAGACTGCCAATTGGGCAAAAGAAAGAAACCCTGCCCATCTACTGTGCCTTTAAACAAAGATTAGATTTTCAGGAAATTGGTACAGAAAACTTTTTTACAGCAGAAAGTTAAGCATTATCACCTGCTATAACAATGCATCTAAGGGAATTGCCTTCAGAAGTACTGGGCTGGTCTCTTGGGATCTTCTGCAGCAGTCTTACAGAGCTGATTAGGAGACCATTGCTATTCTGGCAGTCCAATGAGCACAAGTAGAATGGAAAGTGAAAAGCCTAGAAGTAAGTTCCTGCCAGAACTCAACTCTTTAAACTGGCTTCATTTTGATCATCTGTAGGGAGTATTGGGCTCCCCTACACTGCTAAGGGTTGCAGTTCTCAGAACACATTAGTACTCCAACAGAGAAATCAATGGCCTTTGTAGAACTAGATTTCTGAACTGCCCTTTGGCCTTCTCTGTTGAAATACTCAGACATTGCCATCTATTATGCATGACAATTACATGAAGCAGAGATATAAATGATGCCATCAGTTAATACAAATTAATCTTCTGTCAAAAACTAGCAGTAATCGCAGCATGTGAGAAGCTAGCAAGATATTTGATAGCTATCTCTTTGAAAGGTAAACCATTAAATTGCTTTGGTGGATATAATGGAATCGCATGCATCACTCTTTATTAATAAAACCACATTCACACATAAACATTTTTTTCTTGCCACACATCAATAATTACATATCTGCACAAATGTTCTGAAAGAACCTTTCTTGAAGCTAAATAGGGGCTCATTTTATTTTATTTTCCTATTCTTGACAATCCCCCAATAAGCACTGAAAATTAAGAACAGCTTGCTGTACCAAAGCTGGAGGGGAAAAAAACTTCATTCAGCAGTTCAGTTCTGTAGGAGAGCCCAAGAAAAAGATAAAAAGAAATGGGCTAGAAACTTCCTTAACCTGACATGATTTCTTTCAACTGCACTGCAGTATTTATGATAGCTGGATCTTCTTGCAGAACTAGTGCCATTATGTCTAGAGGTGTAAGTAGTGCAACCACTGTGGTAGATTAAAATAAGCATGCTCTAGCAACTTGCTTTTCTGGAATGATTGTCCTGTTTTTAGAAACATACAGGTCCTTTGATTTTCCACTTAGAATTCCAAAAACAGAAGAATTAGAGCTGGAAAAGTCACCATTGCTGTCCAATGAGATAATTATAGCCTTCCAGTAATGGTTTAAATAGCCCCAAAAATCCCTCTAGGGATGCAATAATGCTGTAAAATCAGAAATACTCCAATCTATAACAGATTATTAAGACCTAATGATGTTTTCAGGGAAAAGAGACAGTACAACCACACTTCACTTTGTGTTCAACCAGTAGCCCAGCATATTTCTTCAAAATCCCATTTATGTACTGCAAAACCTCATGAGATTCCCATCATTTTCCATGGAAAGCTATTTTAAAAGTAAATTGATCTGACTTCACTTGTACTATCATGTTCCAGTCTTAAGATGGCTTAGACTCTGAAGAGAAGAAATAGGCTGAAAGAGTAACTATTGACTATGCTATACTTTACCGAGGAGATCCTATGAAATATTTCCTCATAGATTACTACATTTTACATTTAAAAGCACTCAGGGGATCCAAATTACTCTTGGGACCCGGCACTGGGGAAGCAGTGAATATTTGTGTCTCACCTTTTCTCCAGTAAAATGAAGGTGGTATAGATGTTCACACAACAATTCACAATTCACAATTCACACAACACAATTCACACAACACTGAGGCCCTTTCCACACGGGGGGAAGAACACGGGGTAGGACGACCTCACCTGGAGGTCGTCCCCACTGTGGGGTGTGCTAGGGCGGTTAGAAAGTGGAGTTTCCCCACCTCGAATCGCCCTCACGCGGCCACGGGGGTGGGACCGCATGTTTTATAAAGACCACATTTCATATGGTCTTTATGAAACACGTATGCGCTAGCCCATCGCAGCGCCCTGTGGGGAATTGCAGGGGCGCGCAAGAGCGTCCCTGCAGAGCTGCCTGGGGGCGGGCTTCTGGCTGGTATGCTTCTCTGATTGGCGGAGAGCCGCCGGAAGCCGCCAGATGCCATTTTGGGCGCCGCCAGATGCCGCCGGGCACCACCGGGCACCGCCGGACGCCGCCACCGTGTAGAGCGGCAAACACGCGCCATGCTCCCCGCGGCGATGGAGCAACCCGGATAAAGGTAAGCTCCATTTCTGTGTGCACCGCCCCGTTTCCCTGCGTTTCACACCCCCCCTTGTGGAAAGGGCCTAAGATAATGGCCATTTCTGCGCTACACTGTTATAGTGCTATTATTCCACAACCATCAAATCAGCTACTGTCCCAAGCTACACTATCAAAATGACTATAGTAAGCAGCATAATTGCTAGAAAATGGCAACTCCACAACCTCCCCTCCCCAAGCTACAGTATAACATTGAGTTTCTGTGGTTGCAGCAACTTTGGTGGGAAAAGGAGAAATAAGAAACCTTTGAAGTGTTGCAGGTAGGGTCAGTGCAGCCCCACATACCAAGACATCGCCTATGTGTACATGAAGAATTAAGCTATGAGTAAAGCAGGATTAGACTTGGAGGAATAAGGCATGAACATTAGAGGAAGGAACACCACCATTTTGAGATATGTGGATGATACCATATTACTAACAGAAAACAGCAAAGACTTGGAATGACTATTGAAGAAAATCAAGGCAGAAAGTGCAAAAGCAGGTTTGCAGTTGAACATTAAGAAAATAAAAAATAATGGCCACAGGTGATTTACATAAACTCAAAGTAGACAATGGAAACATTGAAATAGTTCAAGATTTCCATACCTTGGCTCATTCATTAAGCAGAATGGCAACTGCAGTCAAAAAATCAAAAGAAGACTAGGACTTGAAAGAACTAGACAAGATCCTGAAGTTTAAAGATATATCATTGACAACTAAAGTTAGGATTGTCCATACTATTGTATTTTTAATTTCTCTATATGAACGGTGAAGAAGGCTGACAGGAAGAACATTAATTCGCTTGAAACGTGGTGGTGGAGAAAAATTCTGTGGATGCCTGGGTCTGCTAAAAAGACAAATGAATGGGTCCTAGAGCAAATCAAGCCTGAACTCTCCCTAGAAGCCAAGATGACTAAACTGAGGCTGTCATACTTTGGACATATCACAAGAAGACATGACTCACTAGAAAAGACGATAACACTTGGGTTAAGTAGAAGGCAGAAAGAAAAGAGGAAGACCACATTACAGATAGATAGACTCAATCAAGGAAGACATGTTCCTGAATTTGGAAGACCTGAGCAGAGCAGTTGATGATAGGGTGAGTCGGAAGTCTCTCATCCATAGGGTTACCATAAGACAAAGTGGACTTGAAGACAGTTAACAACAATCTTTTGTATTTTTAACAGAGATTCCTGAAAAACATAGATCTGCTAAGTCCTTTTGTTGATGCTGGCCTCCATTTGGACAAGTGATGGTCTGAAAAGCCATTTCTTAACAAGTCTCCTTTATGAAGCCAGAGTGCAGCTTGATTTTCTGTTGCAAATTGACTTGCATGCTGATCATAAGTGAGGAGAACTTTTTCTAGCTATGTCTAGTGTTCTTTTCCTAAAGAATAAGGAATCTCGACTCCATGATTGACTGTAAAATGAGATTGTCACTGACAAACAACTTGAGCTGGTCAAAGACAGGCAAGTACTACCCAAAAGCTGCCAAAGGCATCATATGACATCCTTTTTTGCACAACTGTATTGGTGGTTGCTTTTTGTTTCTGTACTCAGCTCACATTTGGCATTTAAACTCTAAATAACCACAATATCTTAAGGAAGAACTGTTTCCATGCATGTTCCCTTCATGCTTCTGCAGAAATCTTACTGACTGTTTACTTACTGAGTGACAGAGACTTCAAGACTTCTAGATAATCAAAGCTCAGTCTTGGGCCTGCTTAGCTTGATTCTTTGCATCCTTCTTTTGTAATTACCTTCTGGCCTGTTTTGCAAGGTTTCGCAACCTATATTAGGATATTGCTCCACTATCGTGATTCTGACTCCAGTCTTTTCAGTTCTAACTTTAGGCAGGCTTCTGAAAACTGACTTGCTGATTAGAAAGGGGCTTTTCATGGGTGAATGCTATACATTTATGCTAATTTGCTTTGAAACTGCCTTTAACTCAGTGTTTCTTCATAGTATAATTTCTTCAATTGAGTTGTAATATTTTGTGTGTTGTTGTTGTTGTTGTGTGTCTTCAAGTCATTTCCAACTCATGGAGGCCCTAAGATATCCTATCATGGGGTTTTCTTGGCAAGATTTGTTCAAAGGAGGTTTGCCTTTGCCTTCCTCTGAGGTTAAGAGAGTGTGACTTGTCTAAGTCACCTACTGGGTTTCCATGATTAAGTGGAGATTCAAACCCTGGTCTCCAGAGTCATACTCCAATGCTCAAGCCACTACACCACACTAGTTCTCTGTAGATATCTGTACCTTATATTTCTGTGTATGTTGCTGTTGTGTGCCTTCAAGTCATTTCTGAATTATGGCAACCATAAGATGAACCTATCGTAGGGTTTTCTGGGGCTGAGAGTGTGTGACATATCCAGGATCACCCATGGCCAAGCAGAGAATCAAACCTTGGTCTCCAGGGTTGTAGTCCTGTGCTCAAACCACTACACCATGCTGGTTCAATATGAGTATATATCTATACCTTATTTAATCCCATATGCATATGTTCAGTTCTTATGATCTTCTGGGGGAGGAGCTGTTTGGGAGGAACTGCCCTGAGGATGTATCCAGGTTGTACAATTATAGCAGTTTGATACCAGTTTATCTATCATTGCTCCATCCTGTGGAATCCTGGAATTTTAGTCTGGCAAGATTCTTAGAAGTCTTTACTTCATTCCCCTGAACTACAACATGATAGTGCTCTGGCAGTGAATTCTAAGTACCTCACAAAACTGCAAATTTCAGGATTACAGTGGATGGACTACAGCAGTTAAAAGTGTTGTCAAAGAGCTATAAATTTGTAATATAGATCTCCCCAGATCAGTTTGGGGAGAAAGGTAAGCTATGAATCAAATAAATAAATAAATAAATAAATAGATGTTGTAATGTTGTTTTATTTTGTTTTACTGCAAGTATATTTTTTATTCTGACATTGCAAGTATAATTTTTATTCTGAAGGTTTTTATTCTGACAAACAATTGGCAGGAACATTTTTTTCCAAGAGTCTCACAACCTGATCAGGAGGGGTTTAAACTGAGTTATATGGTGGAAGGAGACAGTATTCTTGAAGGCAGAAGTTTATTGAGTGCTGGAAGTAATATCCCCAATGTTCTAGGGAGAACTGGGTGAATAGTACAAGAACTCAAAAATGAGAGAGGAAAAAACTTACAAGCAGCTAGGAAGAATTAACCATG
The DNA here is from genome assembly GCA_948472985.1 of Iguana delicatissima. Classification (NCBI taxonomy): domain Eukaryota; kingdom Metazoa; phylum Chordata; class Lepidosauria; order Squamata; family Iguanidae; genus Iguana; species Iguana delicatissima. The sequence goes on along the minus strand of CAOKZL010000187.1, from coordinate 84,343 downwards.
GTCTTAGATGTCTTTACATTCATGCAGTGCATGGGAATAAACAAGTTGAACTTGAACTCTTAACACAGCAAAGCTAACGCAATATAATAGGCATCATTGAAAGCTGGTAGGATGAGTCTCATGATCGGAATGTGGCAATAAAAGGGTACAACCTATTTCAAAGAAATAGACCAAACAGGAAAGAAGGTGGAATCACACTATATGTCAAAAATGTTTACACTTGTGAAGAGATCCATGACTTATATCCTGGAAGCCAGGTTGAGAGCGTCGGGATAAAAATTAAGAGGGAAAGAAATAACCATGATGTCAATGTGGGGGATCTGCTATAGACTCCCTAGCCAGGCTGAAGGTTTGGATGATGCCTTCCTAGAACAGATGACCAAGCATTCAGAAAGGAGAGATGTAGTAATAATGAGAGATTTTAACTATCCTGATATATGTTGGAAGTCAAAGTCTGCCAAGAGTATCAGGACAGCAAATCCCTCAGTTTCCTGCAGACAATTTCATTGTTCAGAACTTGGAAGAGGCAACAAGGGGATCAGCTATTTTAGATCTGATCCTAACCAACACCAATGACTTGGTTAATGTTGAGGGGTGGGGAGAGGCAGGATCCCTAGATGGAAGTTATACAGTGGGAAAAGGAAACCAAGAGCAGTAGGACATGCATTCCAGACTTTAAGAAAGCTGATTTCAGTAAACTTAAGGAAATAGTGGATGTTTCTTAAAAGTGAGATTGAAGGCACAGTTTCAAACAATTCCAATGAGAAGAAAACATGGGAAGTGTCTAAAGAAAATGGGATAGATGTCTAAAAAAACTTTCAGCTGAGCTAAGATTTAAAGGGGACATGTACAAGAAATGGAAAAAAGGAGAATGACCAAAGAATTCAAACAAATAGTTGGCACTTGTAGGGAAAAAGTCAGAAAAGCTAAAGCATAGAGGCATGCTAATGCTTGCTAGAGAGGTTAAAAACAATAAAAAAGTTTTTTTTTAATTATGTCTATAATAAAAGGAAGAATGAGGAAACGGTAGAACCTTTGTGTGGAGAGGATGGTGAAATAGTAACAAGGAACAGAGAAAAGGCAGAACAATGGAACACCTCCTTTGCCTGAGTCTTCCCCCAAAAGGAAAACAGTGCTCAATCTGGGGAAAATGAAACAGATAATACAGTAGGGGACATGCAGCACAGTACAGGTAAAGAGGTACTAGGTATACCTGAAGAGAATTCAAGTCTCCAGGGCTAGAGGAACTACATCCAAAGGTATTAAAAGAACTGTCAAGAATAATCTCAGAATCACTGGCAATCATCTTTGGGAATTCCTGGAGAACAGGAGAAGTTTCAGCAGATTGGAGAAGGGCAAATGTTATTTCCATATTTTAAAAGGGAAGAGAAGAGGACCAAAACAATTACTGCCCAGTCAGCCTGGCATCAATACCAGGAAAAATTGTGGAGCAGATCATTAGACAGTCAGTAAGCACTTGAAAAGGAATGCCATGATCACTAAACGTCAACATGGGTTTTTCAAAAGCAAGTCATGCCAGACTAATCTTATCTCTCCCTCTGTTTTTGTTCTTAAATAAAGTCACTATCTTGGTAGATGAAAGGAATGCTGTGGATATAGCATATCTTGACTTCAGTAAGGCCTTTGTCAAGGTTCCCCGTTATATTCTTGTAAACAAGCTAGTAAAATGAGGACTTCTACAATGCTACTGTTAGGTGGATTTGTAATCGGTTGACTGACTGGATCCAAAGGGCGCTCACCAATGGCTCCTCTTCATCCTGGAGAGAAGTGACTAGTGGGGTGCTACAGGATTCTGATTTGGGCCCGTGGCTACTGAACATCTTTATCAATGATTTGGATGATGGAATAGGAAGCATGCTCATCAAATTTGCATAGGAGACCAAGCCAATACCCTGGAGAACAGGATCAGAATTCAAAATGATTTTAGCATATTAGAAAACTGAGTCAGAACTAACACAATTAATTTCAAAGGGAGAAATGTAATGTACTACACTTAGGCAGAAAAAAATGAAAGGCAAAGATATAGGATGAGTGATAGCTGGCTTGACCAAGTACATGTCAAAGAAATGTAAGAGTCTTAGCAGACCATAAGCTGAACATGAGTCAACAGTGTGATAGGCAGCTAAAAAAGCGAATGTAATTCTGCGCTGCATCCATAGGAGTATAGAGTCTAGGTTAAAGGAAGTAGTAGTACCACTCTATTCTGCTTTGGTCAAACCTCATGTGGAATACTATGTCCAGTTCTGGGCACCACAATTCAAGAAGGATATTGATAAGCTGGAATGTCTCCAGAGAGGGAGACCAAAATGAAACCATGCCCTATGAGAAGCAGCTTAGGGAGTTGTTTAGCCTTGAGTAGAGACAGTTAAAAGGTGACATGATAGCCATATTTAAATATTTGAGGGATGCCATATGGAGGATAGAGCATGCCTGTTTTCTACTCCTCCAGAGATGAGGACATGAAGCCATGGCTTCAAACTTCAGGAAAAGAGATTCCATCTAAACATCTGGAAAAACTTCCTGATGGTAAGAGCAGTTCCACAGTGGAAAATGTTGCCTGAGAGTGTGGTGGAATCTCCCTCTTTGGAGTTTTTTGGTGGTGTTTTTTTTTTAACAGGCTGGATGGCCATCTGTTGGGAATGTTTTGATTGTGTATTCCTGCATGGAAGGGGGTTAGATTCGATGGCCCTTGTGGTCTCTTCCAGCTCTATGATTATATGATTCTAATTTTTTTAAGAACCTGTTTTCAAGTTTGTAATGTCAGGTAGAAGGAATGAATAAATATCTTCACAACAACACTGAGAGATACTGGGCTGAAATGTAGTGACTTAGCGTAACTCACCTGGTTGGATGAATGTGGATTTGAACATAGCCTGCCCAGTCTAAATCAGATTATTTTAAAAGAAAAAATAATCTGTAAACTAATCACAAATACAGCAGCAGGTCTGAAACTGTATTGTTTCTGTCAAATTTGAAGTGCTATTACAGGAAGAAAACTACCACAATTATCTGACATCAGGCAAATAGATTACAGATAAAATTACATATAATGGACTGACTAGTGCAACATCTGAATTCAAACTGATTGAAAACGCATGCCATCATTTATTTTTATGTCTCAATCATTAAAATTATGCCTCATAAATCAGGTCACAGTACTAGAGATGCTAATCTGAACACAACATGAAACTATGAGCAGGGAAAGTAAAATACAAATCCTCTGATTCATGCAACCAAGACTACCAAAGGCATAGATCATTACCTGACTGGTTTACAATCACAATGACAGCACCCATACAGCTTTTGTATCAATATACCTTTTCATCCAGTTTCAATATAAGACAATGTCAACTTTATAAGCTGCGTATAGTCGAAATACATTTGAAATATATTTGACATGCTTCTCAACAGAGACTGGGAAAAATGCACTGGGACACAGAGAAATGGGTAGAAAGATTAACAAGGCAATGGAAGCTTTCCTATACTTGCTACACATGGTTGTGCAGGATTAGTTTCAGCTGCTGAAGCTGGAGGATGTGGCCAAGTGCTTGACCCATCTTGGGCCAAGTGCTTGACCCATTCTTGACTATCATGGTTATGAACACTGAGCTGGAGGACTTTTCTTGGGAAAGTCCAAAAGGTGAATAATGCCTTCTTGTGAGAGCAAGTGGGTGGTTGTGTATCTGTTCCTTATGGCTCCTTGAAGTATGTGATTCTGTGTCTGATCTTTATGATACGTTTAATGAAACTCTGGTGTCTGCTCCTTATGAACACTTCCTGGAACATGAAGGAACTTATATGATTCTTTGGCTACGTCTAGATTAGGGACGCTGGCACACTCCTCTGTGAAATCTGCTGGTACTAAAGAAAATGTGTTCTAAAGGGGCAGCATCCCTGCAATGCCAAACTGTTTTTCCTCAAAAGAATCTGTGGCTGGATGGGAAGGATCCACTGGCCATCAATATTCACAGAGATATTTATATATACTGTATACCTTTGGGGGAAAAGGTGTTACTTTTCAAATAATGGGTGATGACGAAAGAGATGGAAATGAAAGAGAAGGGAGAAGAAGTGATTTTGTATTCACATGTTTTATAGAAAAAAATTGTATTATTTTCTCCAAAATCCACCAATCTGGAAAAAAAAAAGGAAGAGTACTCCATAGATGACAGAACACAAGAACTGCTGAAACACATGCAGGGTGGATTGTGTTTGATTCATACATGGCTAGTTGAGACAGACAACTTTTAACACTACCGATCAAAAGACATAGTGCAGTTATTCTGTATTTTCCTCCTTAAACAACATTTTATGGGAGGGGGGAAATGAAAGAAGCAGTCATAAAACAAGGGAGGTTACAAAAAAAATAAGGCAGAATGGCTGCATGATCAAAGCCTTACCTGAAAGCACTTTTCCTCCCCAGCCTGCCTTGTCTTTTCCTCTAGCAGAAACGAATTGATCTTAAAATTGCCATTGCATACTCACATTTGTAATGTAAATCACAGGGAAAAGAACATTCTGTCTTCCCCCACTTTAATCTTACCTGCCCAGTATCTTATGTATAATAGCAATGTGCTGGTAGCCAGTTGTTGAAACTGTGTGTGAAGATCTTTAGCACATTTCCTGTGATTATTTCTTTGGAAGCACAGTATCTTTTGCTCCTTTTCAAACCAGCAAAAGTTTGGAAAAGATTGTATGAAAAAGATCAGTGCAAAGTTCATGCCCAAATTGCTTACATAACAGAAATAGAGACGACTTCTCTCATAACTGGAAATTCACTGTTTCTGTCAGGCAGGCAAGCATCTGAGAAAAAGATCAATAACTAGCTCAAGTGTTCCAGCTGAAGCGATAATCACAGAGGAGGCTTGTAAGGGAATGTGGAAGCAAATGTTTGCAACACAATTTGTCTTTCTGGTAAGACCACAGCCAGGAGCTTTCAGTTGGTGCATGAACAGCATTTTTACGACATCGAGACAACTTGCAATGACTCAAAAGGAATTAGAATTAGAAAGATCACAAAGGGTGGTATCCAAACAATATTCCTCTGCAGACAAAAGATATCCATCCTTGCAACAGGATAGAAAGTGATTTTTTCCCCAGCAATTTCCCCTCTCTCCTGTGAACTTCCTGATTTCCAGAGCACATTCTGGGAGCCCTCTGGAAAAGACTAGGGTGGGGCCCCCAAGGTGAAATCAACAGCAACAGCAACAACACCCCCCCCCTTTGTACTGCTTTCTGTACGCACTGGTACTCTACATGATACTTCCATATAGAATCAATCCTCAACTCAGGGCAATCATGGAATTATTTATGAACACAAATACTGCTAATATTTATTTGATGTCAACAATGTGGGAAGCATATAGTCCATTTGCCAGCCTATTTGTCCATCTAACTCAATACTGTTTACACTAGACTGGTATTAGCAATTCAGCATTTTGCACAGGATTGTGGTTTTTCTCATTGGCTATTTCCGCATGAGACTGTTATAGCGCTATTGTTGCAGGAGCCAGAGAACACAGAGACCACAGAGCAAGAAAAAGAGTAATTTATTACGCGCGGGCTTTTGGTTGGATGTTTCCAAAAGACCAAAAGCCCCGAATTCAAGTTTCACAGCTCTTTTATAGACAAAGTTCACAGCATACACAAAGATCACAGGCATATCTCGGTCCGACCCTCCAGGGTCACAAATACCACATGCTCTTACTAGCTAATTACCCCCGCACTCAGACCCCGGAAAGTGCTTATCTACAATCTACAATTACCGCTGCCAGTCAGTAAGCAAACAAGACCTTTTTACCCTTCTTAAATTTTTCTCCGTTCCTCTGACCTAAGCCCCCAGCTTCTACTTTATTTCTAATTTATTATTTCTAATTCATACCTATATCACTATGATTCCACTTTCAACATCCTATGGAATCCTGGGTTTGCAGTTTCGGGAGGGGCCACCCCCTCTCAAAACTGCAAACCCCAGGATCCATAGGATGTTGAAAGTGGAATCACAGCGCTATAACAGTCTCATGCGGAAATGGCCTTAGTTCCACCTGGAGAGATCAGGAGCTGAATGTGGTCCTTTCTGCAATCAAAGCATGCGTTCTACCCCTGCAGTCATCCTCTGCCCATTAGCAGGTACTGCAGGATGAGCAGTTCCTCCCTCTAGGCTTCTAAAATAGTTTTGAGGAAAGGGAGGTACAGAAGGCAAAAGAAACTGAGAAGAGATGATGGATTGGGGGAGGGGTAGGATAAAAGAAAAAAAATACATTAAAAGCATGAGAGAAGAAGCAGATTTTTAAGAGGTAGTGAGTCTGGAAACACTGTAGTTATATTCTGCTACAAGAGCAATAATTGTAGGTCAACCATCTCCTAACATTAGGGATGTGTGCCTCACAGTCTGCCCTGCAGTCTCTGGGTCTCTTCCAGATAAGTCTGCAGACATATGACTTCTGGTAATATAGCTCCTCAGGTTTTGTGGGGTTCTGCCAGTTGCTCTTGCCCCTACCTCTACTTGTTAATGGCTTTTGAGGGGCTGTTGTACCAATCTCTTGGATCTGCACTAGGGACTTCCAAAGGTTCTTTAAAAAAAAGAAAAAGCTTGATGAAGTTGTTCTATGATTTGAAGGGCAAATTTCCCCCTCTCAGCAATTTAAAAAATATTTAGAGCTACAGTGCACATGTGCTATTTCACTGATGAACTATAGCACTACAACTTATTGTTTCAACATGTTTCGGAATTGTTCTAGTATTTCTCAGAATCAGAATCAGGGTTAGATTGGATGGCTCTTCTAGCAATATGATTCTACAGCATTCTACAGATTCTAAAGCTTATGGAAGATCCTTGGTACAGATCTAAGAAACTGCAGCCCCCTAAAAGAATGGAAAAGAGTGTGCTAATGCAAAACAAGTGGTGGTAGAGTCAACAGCAACTAGCAAAACCCAAAGAGCTATATTGTGAGATCTAATGCTTTTTTAGACCATTCTGGAAGAACCATTAGCTTGCATGTTGTGCTGAGATGGTGTTGAGGAAGATCCTACAAACTATCAAAGTAGGCTCATCCTGCGGCCACACCCTCCAATAGCCTTGAGTTCTCTGAGAACAACAAGAGCAATAAAAAAAGAGCAATTAAATTTGGTTCTCCGCTTGAATATGCAAAAAAAAAAAAAACACCCTGAGAAATCAAGTCAGTCTCCATCCAGCCTAGTGCTCATAGGCCCCTTTGTAGGAGGAGAGCTATGAATTTCTGAGAAGGTCTCTATATTGTCAGAGCTGGAGACAAACAGAGGAACTGGAACAGGCAAAACATGTCTAGAGGAGCCAAACTGGGCAGCTTTACCTTTGGTTGGAGGGAATAAACCATGAGACAACTAAGCCCAAGCTTAAAATGGTATAAACTCTTCTTCCTCCAGTATCAGTGCTGAGCAACCAAGTTTGGTATTCCTTGACTCATAAAAATTCATGGGCTCCCATGTTGGCCATAAGGCAAATATCTTCATCAGCACAACCAAAAAAGGCACAAAATTCTCTGTGCAAGTTTTCAAAGCACACATACTTCTTTGCCAAGCAAATATAGTAAATAAAGGATGCAGATGTATTGGGGAGGGATCTATAGACTACCGAAGCTGGCTCTCCAGGCCGACTTCCAATGGCCCTGAAATCACTGGGAACAACAGAGGCAATAAAAGAAAAGCAGTAAAATGTGCTTCTCCATTTGAAAATATCAAAAAGTGCAAGCATTCCTCTGGTTTCACCTAGCAAGTGATGGCCCGTTTGTCTCTTGAGCAGCTTCTTCAGATATGTAACAATTCCATTTAGTGACAAATACACTAAAGATCCAGTCTGAACTTAGAAGCTAAATCAGCCCTGCTTAATAATTGCATGGGAGAAAACCAATAAATACTAGTCACTATTATTCTTTTGTTTTGTTTTCACTGTTAGAAATAGAGCAAAATGCACAAGTGATTTTCTGCTTCATGAGTCACAATAACTTGGTTGCTGTGGGTACAACTTACCTTGACTTGGGTCTGGTTAGGGTGTCATTGCTCTTCTCAAGTAGCAAAATCTTTTAGTCTGATCCATGTTATAGGCCTGAATACTTTTGGTGGTCCCAAAAAAGAGCAGACCCATTGAATCAAATGTTGATGGTGAGTCATGTAAATCTCACTAATTCAATGGGTCTATTCTACCTGGGACTTAAATAAGATTTAGGTTTCAAATATTAATAGTAGAAGGGAAGAATTGTTTCCAGTTATTTTGAAGACTGCGTGAGTAGGCAGTGTCCCAACATGCATGAAGGAGGCTACGACACTGGATAATTATAGGCCAGTCTCCAAACTTCTATTTTGGGGCAAGGTACTAGAGTGGATAGTGACTTCTCAGCTCCAGGGGTTCTTGGATGAGGGAGATTATCTAGATCCATTTCAGTCTGGTTTCAGGCCTTGTTATGGGATGGAAACGGTCTTGGTCACCTTGGGGAATAACCTGCACTTGCAAATGGACAGGAGGAGTGTGTCCCTTTTGGTTCTGCTGGACCTCTCAGCAACTTTAGATACTATTAACCATAGGATCCTTCTGGGTGACCTTACTGGGAATGTGGCCTGGAGGAACTCTTCTACGGTGGCCCGATTCTTTCCTGGAAGGGTGCTCTCAAGGAGTGATGCTGGAGGATTCCTGTTCAACTCCTTGGCCATTGGCACATGGTGTCCCTCAAGATTTTCTCTTATACTCCTCCATCATCATCATCATCATCATCACCATCATCTTTAGTTATACCCCACTTTTTTCACATGTTGAGACTCAGAGCAGCCTACAAATATTAAAAAGGCAGTTTGTGTTTAATGTCTACATGAAACTGCTGGGAGAGGTTGTCCAGAGTTTTGGAAGTCAGGTGTCACCAGTAAGCTGATGATACACAGTTCTATTACATTTTTGCACCTAATTCCAAGAAAGCTGTTGCTGTGCTAAACTAGTGTCTGACAGCTGTAATGGACTGTATGAGGACAAAAAACCAGAAGCTTAATCCAAACAAAACAGAGATGCTTCTGGTCAGTTGAAAGACAACTCTAGGAATAAGGAGTCAGAAGTTAGAAGGGGTTACACTCCCCCTGAAAAACAGGTGCACAGTACTCTTGGATTCAGCAGTGACCAGATATCTGCACAGTTAAAACTGGTGTATCCACTATACCTGTTCTGGGGGAAATATGACCTTGCCATGGCAACAAATGCCTTGCTTACATCCTATTAGCATTACTGTAGCGTGTGCTACATGGGATTACCTTTGAAAAGTACTCAGAAAGTTCATCAGCCAGATTGTTAATTGGGGTTAGCTACAGGGAGCATGCAACTCCTTTGTTGCAACAGCTCCACAGGCTGCTGGTTCATTTCCAGGCACATTTCAAAGTGCTGGCGATAACCTATAAAGCCCTACAGGGACTGAGTCCAGGCTATATAAGATGATCAGAAGTCTAAGATCATCCGGAGAGGCCCTTCTCTCTGTCCCACCATCTTCTTAGGCTCATCTGGTGGTAACAAGGGAAAAGGCCTTCTTGGCGGCTGCTCCCAGACTTTGGAACTCTTTCTGTAGGGAGGCCAGGATGGCTCTGTTCTTGGTCTCCTTCTGCCACCAAGTTAAAACATTTTTAATGCTCTGTGATACTGTTTATGTGACAGAGACAGACAGACAGACAGACAGACAGACAGATTGGAGAGAATGTATATATAGAGGCAGAGACAGAATTTTAATGTTTTTTGGTTTTATCAATTGTCAAATTGTTTTTAAAATAACTTATATTTATGTTTTAATTTAGGTTTTTGTAGAACTTTAATCTGTATTGTTTTTAAATATGTTGTTAATCATCTGGAGTCTCATTATTGAGAGAAAGGTGAGATACAAATGAATATTATTATGAATAGCAATTACAAACTGTACCTACTCTTCAGGTGACATCAGTATCTCCATTATGTTTTTCAAACCCAACAGCAGTACCTAACATGCTATTCATTTTCAAATGCTCATTTAAGATTACTCTCCTGTCTGCAGAACAGATCACTGGCCTTTCAAAATACCAGTCAGACCCAAGTAGCAATTATCTGTTTGAGACTATCCCCATCCAGTTTTAAACAAAATTATCTTCTGAAGTATCTCATCCAGAAAGAAAGATTGATTAGATGTGTCTGGTTGCTTGGATCCAACAAGAAAACAGAACAATTCCATCACTTACTTGGCACCTGGATTAGCAAAGCATCTGGACTGGTAAAATAGACAGCACAAGCTGTCCTTATGCCTCATCCTTTTGCCTTGTTGTGTCAACATTCATCATCCAGAAAATTTAATTCACCAAGGAAAATGAAGAGAGAAAACCAGTACTCTGCTGACATGTCTCCCTAAAAGCTAGCCAAACTGAAATATATGGAGGACCCTGCTAGTTGTATCCATGAGCTGTCATGGGAAAAAACTCAGGTGCTTGTCTGATTAAATGATCAAGGCTGAATGGCTAGCTTTAAACAATCAAAAATTATATAAACAAAAGTATACAGGAGGGCGAGGAATTACAAACATGTGAGAAGGTGCAGAGCCAGTGACCTCCTCTGTGCAAACATCATTATCCAAAAAGTAGCATGTTGGGCAGCTACCCAGGCCAATTATTTTTCCATTCTAGAACCACACATCTGATTTTTACCACCATTCAACACCCCTTATATGCAGGCCTTAGATTCACGGCTTCATTTAAAAAGAGCTTGGAAAAATATCCATACTGGCTAAGAATTATAGTCTTAAAAAGCTAACTTCTAAAGCTTTGAATTTAACAAAAGCTACTTAAAAATCTTAGAATTCTGATCCTTTGATGTAATTGGATTGGATGTGCTCTAATGCCACCATAGAAACTGAGGCCATTTCTGCACTACACTGTTATAGTGCTATTATTTCAGCTTCAACATCCTATGGAATCCTGGGGTTTGCAATTTAGGAAGGGACACTTAGAATTCTCAGCCAGAGAACTCTTTGGCCTCAGGAAACTACAAACCCCAGAATTCCACAGGACCTTAAAAGTGGAATAATAGCACTATAACAGTGTCTTGAAGAAATGGGCTGAGTGAGCAAAGAGGTGTCACAGTATCTCTCTTGACTCTAGAGCTGTTAAACAAGAGAGCAGAAATGGGTAGCACACTCGAAGCAATTCTACAGTAGCACAGACAAATACACCCATAGAAACAGATGAAAGTGCCTTATTCCATATCTGAAGATTTGCCCATGTAGCCCAATACAGGCTACTTTAAATGGCAGCAGCAATCCACGTTCTTGAATCACATCTCTTCCCCATCATCTTACTACCTACTCATGTAAACTAGCAAGTCCGGGCACTGAACTTGGAATCTTCAGCGTGTGAATGATGTTCTCATGACCTGTGGAAGCCAGGCTGCCCCCATCCCTTTTGAGTTTCCAGTGGACAGCTAAGGCTGTGTTTTCTCACTTGGATTTTGGCCTTTCAAATTAGAGTTAGCTGCTCTGTTTTAACTTTCTGTGGTTTCAAATTAAATTTAAATTGATTTTATGGAGTGGTCTTTAGTCTATATTTATACATGTATTAATGTTTTAAATGTTTTTGTTTATTATACATCATCTCGGGGGCCCTGATGGGTTGAAAGGCAATATATGAATGCTATAAATTAAATTAGAAGGGGCCACAGTCCCTGACATCACTGAGTTCTTCTTAGTGAAAGTATTGCATTGAGAGTTTTCTTCTTCTCACCTTTGCTTTCCTTGCCCTTGCATAGGGGAGAAGAAGAGAGGCAAAGCACTCTCAACTGGCACTTGTAGGTACTGACTGAGACCCACAGGCTGTGTTCCTCCTTGTTGTGCAGAGAAGTTTGCTCAGCTAGTGCTTGCAAACACCTGGAATAACCCCTCCGCTGGTATATTTAGACCAGAGGTAGGAATTGTGCACTCTCTTGATGTTGTTGAACTACAGCTCCCATGGCTAGTACAGGAATGCTGGGAGAATCTGGAAGGGCATGAGATTCCCAATCCTGATTTAGATACCTGGAGTGATTAAGTGATAAGATTGATAATTCACCCATCAACTATTATCCATGACCTTAGTGTCAAAATATTGATGCTACGAACTTACCACACTGTGCTTTCCAGATAGGAGCCAACCCAGCGTACTTCAGATTTATTGGACTACCCCTGCCACAACATCTAGGCAGTACAACCAGTGACAGGGAGTTGAAGTTCAAAGTATCTAAAAGGTTGTTTGTAGAAGACTGATGCAATGTCATGTTCCTTACATATGAAGTGGGAAGCACTGGTTTGGAATTTCACATTTAGCAAGTGCATGGGCAACACTGTAGTGGGACTCAACCACTTCTAAGTGCTGATGGGGACTCGCGTGATTGCATCACACACATACCCATGTTTTAAAAGTATCTGGCACATTGAAAGCTAGATATCCAGCAGAAGAACTCAGTCTATTTGGCCTTCTTCCTTACACAGACTAGAAGGCTAGGAAAAAACTAGGGAAGAACTTCTCTCTTAAAAAAAAAAACTTAATGCTTTTGTTAATTTTGTTAAGTTAACAAACAGCTGAAAAAAGAAAATATACTGCTATGTTACTATAAAACAAACAAACAAACAAACAAGCAACCAACCCCACTCCAATTCAATTAGAGCAGAAGAATTGCTCAAGAGTTAAAATTAGCGAAGAAGAGCAACAAAAAGCCAGCTTAAATGCTTTTGCACAGCTCTGGCATGTACCTATCTGACAAGAACATCTAGCGGGTTACAAAATGAACTTATGTCAGGAATGCAGTGCTATTGCAAAACAAACAAATACTGTTTGAGGCTGTGAAGACAGCAATGTCTTCATAAAAGAAGAAATAATAATACTTCTGCATTAATTTATTACATAAATACATACATGTATTCCTTATATACTGCTTAATATAAGCAGTTTATACACCCAATATTATAAAAACTACCACAGCAAAAATACATATATAATATGATTCAAAATGTGTGTCATCGTAAATGTACCTTCAAGTCACCTGTCAACTTATGGCAATCCCATGAATTTCATAAGGTTTTCTTAGGCCAGGAATAGTCGGTTTTGGCATTTCAAAAGAAAAAAAAGTAGTATGACCAATTTTACACACTGGGGCAACTTGCGTAAATTGGTATGTTTTCAGAAGAGATTTAACACTCATCACATTGTCTGTCTCTCCAGCTGCAATACTTTAGACCTCAGCAGGCAGACTTTGTCCTTTCATGTTGAGTCCTTTGTTTGAGAAAGATATCAGCATTTTGAAGAAGACAGCAATCAAGAGGCAGAAGGGATCTGAGAGACGATGGAAAGGTTCAAGGATCTATCAACATCTGGCCCAACATAAGAACATCACCATCGTATATCAAAGAACCACATTTGTGATATCTGCTCACAGCTTTATATTATCTGCAATTAACAATATGACTTGCAGTATCGTAGATAGATGGCTGGGTGTTATCTCTTGCTTCTCAAGGCAAAATCCTGAATTTTAGGGTACTTCCCAAGCAAGGCTTCTACTTTGCACTCAGCTTCCCTCTCTTTGACCTCAGTAAACTACAAGCCCCAGAATTCCACAGGATGTTAAAAGTGGAATAACAGCACTATAAGAGTGTAGGGCAGAAAGGCCCTTGGTGTACTAGCTTTCAGACTGAGGAAAAGATGCTTTAAACCATGTTTTCCTGGAGAAGAAATTTTGACTTGGAAAGATTATGTTTCACGATTTTGGTGCCTTTTTGGTTGGACTCGCTTGTATGAGAGGATTTTCCAGTCCAACACACAAAAGAATGGGACTTTCTCCTCCCTGCAGTCTAACAGGTGAGCTGGCAACTTAAGGTAACCTAAATTACATTTTCTGTTTCTAAGTAACACAACCTCACTGCTTTCTTCTAAATATTTATCTGTGAGGGCTAGCACTGTCAGACCTAGGAATGCTTCAAGATGGAAGAGGGAAATGAAGCTGTCTGGAGCTAGGCCCAGCATTTTTCTGGTGAATTAGTTCCAAATGAAACATTTACAGACATAAATAAGGTATTAGGGCATTGAGAGAAAGAGCCAGATTTATCGTCTCTGCTACATCCAGCTGAGTCTAAAACTCAAAAATTACAAAGAGAGCAATTTTAAAAATAAATACAGACAAAACAAAGCAAGGAGGTTTCAGGCTCCACCTTCAGCCCTCAAGAAAGATGGATGTGAAGCACTGGGCAGAAACATGCTACCTTTTATGGGGAAAAATTCTACTGCATTTGAGCTTGTTGGAAAACACTTTTTGTGAAAAAAATAAATAAATACATTAGGCCTTAACCCCATTGTGAGCCAACTGAGAGAGACCTCTGGCTGCAGATTATCACAGCAGCGATTTTCCATCTTCAACACAAAGCCACAACAATGTGTGGAGAGGTCCAAAACAAGAACATTAAAATTTAGTTGTGGGAGGGGTAACAAATAACAAAATGAGAGAGAGAGAGAGAGATGCAGTAAGTTTAAGAACAGTTTGAAGGCACACTGCTTCATCTTCCCAGTGCTGAGGATTCATACTGAGATGGCTGACAAAGTAGAAGCTGTAAGAATTTTTTTTATGTAGTTTGAACAAGACTGCATACCTCTGATTAATCAGTTTAAATTCTGGAAAAGAACAAAAATAATTATTCATTCAAGCAATGTTCTGCTTGGGTGGAAAGTTAACACTTTCTTATTTTGTGTGATGCTTTGTGTTCATGTTCTTCTACCAGCCTGACCATTGAAGTGCCTTGTGCATCTATGGCCCTTTCCACACCGGGGAGGGCGTGAAACACGGGGAAACGAGGCGGCGCACACGGGAACGGAGCTTACCTCGATCCGTCGCCGCGGGGAGCAGCGTGTGTTTGCCGCTCTACACGGCGGCGGTGGCCAGCGGCGCCCAAAATGGCGGCTGGCGGCTTCCGGTGGCTCTCCACCAATCAGAGAAGCGCGCCAGCCAGAAGCCCGGCCCCGGGCAGCTCTGCAGGGACGCGCTTGCATGCCCCTGCAACTCCCCATGGGGTGCTGCGACGGGCTAGTGCGCACGTGTTTCATAAAGACCACATGAAATGTGGTCTTTATAAAACACACGGTGCCACCCCGCGACCGCGCGAGGGTGGTTTGAGGTGGGGAAACTCCAGATTTCTAACCGCCCTAGCGCACGCCACGGTGTAGACGACCTCCGGGTGAGGTCGTCCTACCCGTGTTACCCGTGTTTTTCCCCCGTTTGGAAAGGGCCTAGGTGGCTTTATACTCTCTTTCCTGCTTTAGTTCTGCTTATCTCCAGACCTGGAAGAAGAATGGTGGCCTTGCCTAAACTTTTTATCTTTTGTCTTAAATGCTTTTAATATCTTGCAGATCCTGAATCTGTGGGCCTTTCCACACGACACTGTTATAGTGCTGTTATTCCACTTTCAACATCCTGTGGAATCCTGGGGTTTGGAGTTTAGGTAAGGGCATTTAGAATTTTCAGCCAGGTAGCTCTTTGGCCACAGTAAACTACAAACCCCAGTATTCCACAGGATGTTAAAAGTAGAAAAATAGCACTATAACAGTGTAGCGTGGAAATGGCCTGAGTGAGCAAAAAGGTGTCACAATACCTCTGTTGACTCCAGAGCTGTTAAACAAGAGAATTGAGGTGGGCAGCACACTCACAGCAATTTTACAGTAGAACAGGATGCTAAAAGTGGAATAATAGCACTATAACAGTGTAATGTGGAAAGGCCCTGCATATTCTCTGAGAATCAGTTCCTATGTGCAGAAAGCAGCAGAACAACTCAGACTTCCATGGTTGGATGAAACCTTTCCAAGCATGTTTGCTTTACAAGTGTGATCACCCAGCCTTAATTTGGAACCTCTGGAAAATTAGTCATTATCAGTTTGTTCTCCTTTCTTCCATAGTACTCAAAGAAGTTTACAACAGATTCGAAAGTGATTTTCTGTTGAGACAACTGACAGGACCAAAACTGCAACCCCTGGGTCAGCATCCAGCACTGGGTTCAGCATATAGGAATTATACTTTTTGAGCTCTTATCACTAGAGAGCTAGTGTGATGTAGTGGTTTGAGTGCTGGACTACAACTGTAGAGATGAGGGTTTAGATCCTCACTCAACTATGGAAACCCAGTGGGTGACCTTGGGCTGGTTACACTCTTTCAGCCTCAAAGGAAAGCAAAGGCAAACTCCGTTTGAACAAATCTTGGCAAGAAAACCCCATGATAGGTTCTCCTTCAGTCAGAAACGCCTTCAAGGCACACAATCATTTTTACACCCCCACCGAAGATACTGACAAACGATGTTTTCTAAAATAAACAATCAGTACAATACCAAAGATTAAAAACATGGACAAAACCACAAAGACTCCCTTAAGTCCAAAACTTCCTCATACCTTCCAAAATCTGGATATGTCAATGAACAGCTCATTATTCTCAATTAAAGATGCAGCCAGTGACCACAAGTTTCTTATGTGGTGTACGAGGGTAGAAAAGTTGAGGTCGTTGGAGTATATACTGTTCCCAATGAGGGCCCCAGGCCCCAGTTCATTGCATATTTTGCTCCAGAACGAGAGAGCAGCAAATGGGAATTAGGGATGCAAAACTTTGTTCATTTCATTGTTGGAGGCTAAAATGTGTAACGGAACAGTTTTTCCCCCACTGCCCAAACATACGAAATACTCTGTGCACTTTTCAAACACTGCTGCCTGATCAGGAAAAAATAAATCTAACCCAGAAATGCACATGGGGTCTTTTGAACAGGAAACATGTTTAGAAAACATTCTCTGATTTTCTACATTGGTCACTTAATGAGATATGCATGAATAAATTATGTCACCTGAACATCAACCCCCAGCCCCCTGCTTAAAAGCCAGCAACCAGATTGGGCAAAGGATGTCTGTTCAATGGCCAGTTGGGGCACAAAGAGGATGGCATTTCCAGACTCCTCAGCAAGCAAGGCCATGACTAGGACTTGCAACATGGGTCTCCTTCTGAATGTCACACCATCATTTACTGGCAGGAGAGGGTTGGAAATGTTATCCTACTTGTGACCCAAATGGCAACAGAACAGATCTCCTTCACCTTATCTGGCTGCTGGCTCTCAAGGTCACTGGGAGACATTTATGTAGTTTTACTGAATACAGTGCAGTCATAGATCCATAATTCTAGATGATGAATCTGTAATTGCAACATTGAATGCCAGCCAAAATTTTTGTACAGGAAATAGCAATTTTTGTGCAGAAATCATGCTTCCTTCATAGAAAATTCTGCTTCTTGCAGAAAAATATTTTCAAAAAAACCATGTATGTCTGCACAGTTAAATTTCTCTGAAAGAAAGCCCGAAGAATGAAGAATTCCTTCCTTAATGAGGTTCCTTGGTATTGAGACACCCTTGTTTCATCAGCACTCTGATTAATATTAACAAAGATTCTTCTCATCCATGGGTGAAATTTGGGTGCCAAATCAGCTAGTGGCAAGAAAAGGGCTCCTATCTTTGAAGCTTTAAGGTAAGGAGAACTGCAAAGCCAGATTTGAGCTGACTGTCCAAAAAACTTCCATTCTCAGTTAAGCAATTTCAGGCAGGAAAGCTGAGCACAGCTGTCTGTGAGTTCAGCCAATAGGAATTAGACTACTGCATAGGGCAGTGGTTCTCAACCTGTGGGTCCCCAGATGTTTGCGGACTTCAGCTCCCAGAAGCCCCAGCCACTATGGTCAATGCTCAGGGCTTCTAGGAGCTGAAGTCCACAAGCATCTGGGGACCCACAGGTTGAGAACCACTGGCATAGGGGATCTCAGTTAACACCAAAGCTTAATGAATTTCTGTCTTACATGTTCACACCAGGATTGTTTAAGACCTGCAGCTACAAGACCTGCAACTACAAAATCTAGCAATAGCCACACAGATCCACCATCTTCTGTCCCAAGCTTATGAGCTTGCCTGCTTGAAGGCATATATTATACTATTCACAAAACTTTCCCAGGGCAAACAGAAAGGTGAACAACTAAAATACTACCAAAGTCTGTCATAAGATGTTTTGTTTTGTTTCAAACAAATTAAAAAGTCTGACCAAATAAAAATCTTTGCCTGGTGCTAAAATGACACCAAAGTAGGTACAAGATAAATTTTCTTTCATAAAAGAACCACCACCAGTGTCTGGGTAATCACACTGACAAACATCTCAAAAGAGGAGGAGAACCATGACAAAAGCCTCTGTTGAAGATCTTAGCATACTGGCTGCTGATGTAGAGACAACTGGTCCTTCAGATACTCTGGTCTCAAACTGTGAAGTCTGACCATGAAGAAGGCAAAAAGCTCTTAAAGAATTATTTATAGCTTTTCCAGAGAACCTTATAGCACAGGGATAGGCAACTGTCAGGAGATAGGGAGCTACAGTGGTGCTTCCAGAGGAGCTCAGAGGGTTGCGTTCCTCTGCCTCCTAGGGGGCATGAGGGCTAATTTCACCCCTTTGGGGCCCTTGCTGAGCCATTTTAGGGCCAAGAGAGGACTTAATTTTTTTCCCAGGAAGAAATTACAGAGAAGTCAACTTGGGGAAAAAACTCCAGAAATACTTGGCTCCTAGGTGGGTCTCGGGGTCCACAAAAAATGATCCTGGGAAGCCACATGCAGCCCATAGGCAGCAATTTCACCACTTCTGCAGTAGGATGTTGAATGGAAAGACATGCAAATGAATGACAATACAGTGTTCAAAACATGTTCAAATGGATCCTGACTCTCTCATCCCTTTGCACTATATCGACTGTGCCAGATGGGCAGCACGCTTTTAAGCTACATGGATTACAGCAGGGATGGGCTCCTATCTGAGGTTTGGGGGCAGCACTTGCTCTTCAAGAGACCTCAAAGGACTGATGCATCTTATACCATAACCCCCCATCTATCTATCTATCTATCTATCTATCTATCTATCTATCTATCTATCTATCTACCTATTTTTGTTTAATTTTTTTTAACTCAATGTGCCCCTGCTGCACCCTCAAGGTACAGAGGCAGGAATCATGTAGTCCTCCAGATGTTCCTGAAAAGGAACTCTCAGCATTCCTCACTGTTGTCCAGAGCTGACAGCTGGATAACACTTATGGGACTTGCAGTCCAACAAAATTTGTATGGCAGAATGATTCTAAGCCTGGTTGTAGGGAGTGCAGTGTGCAACTGGGAATGTTTTTGGACCTCCTCAGTTGTTTTAGGCCCAGAAGAGGCCTTTCTTGAAGCAGGAAGATAACCAGAAATCCAGGGCATGCTACATAGTTTTGCTCCAGAGATCCATGTACCACATGCTGATTGTAGGAGTAGCCATGCTGGCCATCAGACAAAATCCAAAGCACCTATTTATTAGGCCAGCCACAAGATACAAAGACATTACACTTCCTTTCAAAATTAAAAATAGCAGTTAGGCTATTGGAGTCACAAAAGGTCTGCATCTTTGGTTTGGGATGTTAACAGACAGACCAGTCTTGCTGTAACATCCAAAACTAAAGATGCAAATCTGCAACCTTTTGAGACTCTAACAGCTTCACTTTTCTTTCCCCTATATGATGATTTTTAAAACCATCTTTTCCTGATGAAGAAGCCAGTGAGTTTCAAAAGTTAGTGTAATATTTTTGCACCTTGTAGTAACCTAATAAAGGTATCACCAGTGTGGATTTTGGATTTTGATCATATGCTGGTTGTGAGGCATGTTGATTCTGTGTGCCCTTGTTGCCATTTGTGAGAGTCCAAGTAATAGGAAGGACTCTCTAAATTGTCTTCAATGGAAGTAGAATAGTTGTGCATTAAAGAAAGTAAAACAGTGAAGCTTTTGTTTGGAATTCTAAGGCACGGATTGGGCCTCTCTCTCCCCAAATGCCAAGATTACTCAGATGAATTAGTTTGGGAGCAAGCTGGAGATTATGCACTAATGAAAAGCATGAGCCTACATCTGCCTCTGGAAAGTGAACTGAGGAAGGTGTTGTTGACAGAGGGGATGAAGAGTGAGTTACAACAGAGATGGAGAAATTACCAAAAATCTTGGCGCAGCTGCAGTAACAAAAGCAGGAGCCAGATGTAGAGCGTGTAAAAGGAAGAAAGGATGAGAACTGAAAGTGATTCTGACTGAGGCATCAGGGAACTGACGTCAATGGAATTATTCCACTGCCCTTCCATACATATCAACTAGTTTGTAAAGTTCCTCTTCAGAACCAGTTTCTTCAGTTCTGGTAATATCAAATGTATCAGTGGACAAAAGTCTACAAAAGTCTACCTCTAATATGTCCTGATGAGCCACTTAATGATCTGGGGAAAGGTAGAAATGAGGATTTAGGAATACTCTAATAGAGAAATGTGTCAAATAGTTTCTCTTAAGTTGTTTTTCCTGTAAGTTAATTTTATCCCATTTCTGCATCAGTTTACATGGGGCTCATTTTTAAAAGTTCATATGATTTCGCATTTTCTGTGTATTTCTCCTAATGTCTTTGTCATTTTTGCTAGCAATTTCTCCCCAAATAATGCATTTTTGTAGGTTATGTTCATTAATAAATACATTTTGGGTTGCCTTTCTTCCCATATATGCATTTTGTGTGCATTTAAATTAGAGAACTGAATCACAAAATTTGAAGAATTGCAAATATTGAATGAAAACCATTCCTGGCTTCTGTATTGGTTTGGAAGATGCAGATTAGATTATATCATTTCTAACTGTAGACCAAACAAAATTTCTCCCCCACAACTAGTGCCTGCATATATTTGCTTCTTTCAAGCACAGCATGCTGTTGGCTGTCAAGCTGACACGTTGCTTAAACCCAGCCGACTTGAAATGCTCAGATCAATATGTCCGTCCTCTTAGAACCAAGAGAAACCACTGCCACACTACATTTCTTGTTCATGTGATTGTTGCTTCATATCAGTCCTATGATTTCCCCCCAAAAAACCATGAATACAACCATCAGCTAGATGCAACAAAGATACATTGTCTTCAACCACTTCCCAGCAACTTGAGATACCAATGAGATACCATGGGTACACATCTGTCAGTTACATGTAGATATCTTTAAATAAGAGGGAAATGAAAATTCATAGATTTATCCATGCCTGTAAAAAAACAGGGCTGTGTTGAGGCCTCTTCAGACAGCAGAAACTGTGTGAAACGATTTACTGTGCTATTTGGTTATTTTTATCATGTCTCCCCTTTTTATTGTTTCTATCAGCCCATGATAATCGTCAGACTCAATTTTTTTTAAAAAAAAAATTTTCATATGGAAAATAAGAACCTTTGCATGAAAATCCAAACTTCTTGGACACAGTTGGCTTGACTTACATTGTGTGGATTTTTTTTAAATGGAAGGATCCAGGATACAACTTACAAAGTTGTTGATGATAGCCTATGTTGATGATAGCCTATGTTGTTTATACCGCAAGCTTTCAATTCAGTGTTTTCAGCCTGAGTACCCTGGAGTCTAGCTAGAACTAGAGATTCATTCTTATAAACATTAGCAATGACGAAGGAAATTCTCATCCATTGGCACTTACCAGCTTCAATGAATGCAGCTTGAATGCAGTAAGTACTACAATGAGAAGAGCTAGAGATTCCCTGAAGATGGGCTCCAGCTATTTACATCTTTTAAAAATTGCGTTCCTCAATTTAGCATACACAGCTTGGAGTCAGGTGGCTTTGCCCCACTCCCAGGTGGCAGGGGAATCACACAATGGCTTCCACCTTGTGGAATCCCACATCTGCATATCCTGGATGGATACCCAGCAGATAGGCTGGTTGGCTGGTGATTATCAGTCAGTAGGCAAGTTGACTGATACTTTGATCCAGGTCCATGCTGAGGGCCAAGCCTTTCATATAAGTGACCAAAAAAGTTGTGGCCTGTTCTATTCCAACATAGGTTATCTGTTTGTGGTTAATTGGTAAGCACAGCCATGTTGCTGCTGAACCCACAATAAATCTGGATCAGCACTCCTGATCTTTGCAAAAGCTCAGGGCAGTCAACAATCTACATAAAAACTCACCAATACAGACAGCAATTACGAATATCTGAAATAATCAATCACAAATGTATACTGAATACAATAGGAGAGATGCAAACAAGCTGCAGTAGAAAACAAATCAAGTAGTATGGATCACAGCATTCCATGCACAACTGCAAATTAGTTATGGAGATGCCCTCTGGAAGATTAGTGCATATATCCCCAGGATAAAATGCATAATACAATACTCTAATAAAATGTGAATGACTGCAAGAAAAGTAGAACAGTTTCTAAGAAAGAAATATAGGCTGTTACAACAAGCAAGCAGGAAATGTACACAAGAAAGAGATAGTATAGAAAAGTTCTTTATAGTTCTCTCACTTTGGACAGAAATGCTAAACAAAAACATGAGAATATTGCAAAAAAAAAAAAAAGAGGAATAAGCACTGAAAGAAATTGTACCCATTTTTATTTTGCTGAAGGACCTTAAACTAAGGCAAATCCACTGAGTTGTTCATGTTAACTATCAAACAGATTAATCTCTGACCAGATGGCCACTCTACAAATAATTATTTCACAAAAAACACATTCAGTAAAACACAAGATGATTTATTTCAAAGGAAGGACTGCCATGACTTAGGTCAGGTGGAGTATCTCATAGTAGGAAGAGATGGGGTGATATTAAGACATGAGATTTTTCCAGCTGCAAGCCCACAAATAGTCAAAGAGGAAGTCCAAGATAACAGCTGGTCCCTGTGTGCCTCAGACCCTGGGATTCTGGCCATTGGGTTAGAAGACTCAAACAGAGGAAGAGCCATGCCCCTCCTGCATCGATCTCTAACTCTGTTCTTCTTCTCACTTTTTAGTCAAGACGGCATTGCAAAAGTATTTCCCTTGCTAGCCTGTGCAGTGGTTAAAATACCCCCTCCCCCTTTTTAACACTCATTCCAGATTGTTCCTTTAGCAGAACATGCCTATATTTTATTGTTAGAACTATTTGGAAATATGAGAGATTGTAATGTGGATCTATCTAGCAATGTAATCAAATTGGCAAAGCAGAAGTTGAACAACCACCAGTGCCATGCCTACCCATCCACAGAAAGAGAAAAAGAGAAAGAAAGAGAAAAAAGGAGGGGGAATAACCTATTCTTTGTAAAATATATAAGTGGTTTTACTTACAAATTACTTGCTCATAATCCAACAGACAGTCTGAGAAGACAGAGAGAGAAAGAGAAGAGAAAGTAAATAGTTGTACGTTAAAATGATGCAATAAGGAAGTACATGTAGTAAAAGCAAATAAACAGGAAGTCTGCATACAAGTAATCTAGCACTTACTGAGTACAGGCCTGCAAAGATTGCTAACTCTAACAAGTCCCCATATGTTGTCCCATCAGCTCCCATAATTTCCTAAGGGAGCTAGGTTAATGGGAGTTGCAGTCTAACAACATCTGAAGGGCCACATATTCTAGATTGGGTTTTTTTTAATTTTATTAAAATTTTCAATAAAAAACAATAAAAAAAACCCTCTCCACTTCCAGACATCAGTTTTCCCTGTTGAATCTGAGTTTAACATTTCATTCCATGTAAACATTCAGTTCCATACATTGTCTCTATTTTACAACAATCATAAACTATTGCTTTTAACTTATATTTTACTATTTACATTTTATCTTTTATCACTTCATTTTATCTTCCTTCTTTCTCACAGCCTTCTTTCTTTTCCCCTATTTCATTCTTTTATCCAGTTCAATACTTCTTGCCATTCTTTTTCAAAGCCCTGGATTGGCTTATTTTTAAGTGAAAAAATTAGCTTTTCTGTTGCTACCATATCCAGGACTTTGAATTTCCATTCTCTTATATCAATATAGTTTCCTTCTTTCCAATGTTGAGCATAAGTCAATCTTGCTGCAGTTATTATATATATAACAATGTCTTTTGATGAAATCTTATTTCTCTTTGTTGCCCTAACATATTCAACAAATAAAGTTCTGGCTTCATTTCAAAATTAAAACCATACATTCTTTGAATTTCATCATGTATTTCTTTCCAAAACTTTTTTGCTATTTTGCAGGTCCACCACATATGAAAAAAGATCCCTCTTTCTCATCACATCTCCAGCATTTTCCATTCCCATTTCCTGTTATTTTTTTTTCAGTTTTACAGGCGTCACATACCATCTATATAACAGTTTATAAAAATTTTCTCTTAAATTCAAACTTGGTGTAAATTTTATGTCTGTCTTCCATGTCCTCACCCATGTGTCCAACTCAATTGGATGGCCTATATTTTGAGTCCATCTAACCATGTTATTTTTAACAATTTCTGGTTCCATCTCTCTTTATAACAATATTTTATAAAATCTAGAAATTCTCTTTTCTGGTCCCCTTTCATCAATACATCCAATTCATTTTCATTTCTTTCAAACCCATATAATTTTTCATCCATTTTAAATCTCTCTTTTATTTGTCTCCATGGGAACCAGTTAATTTCATGGCCTTGCTCTTTTAATTCCTCTTCTGTACTTGTTCTTAACTTTGTACCATCCTTTTTTAATAGCTCTTGATACGTCAATAGTTTTCCCTGTTTTGTTGGAGCAATATTAAATGCTTCTTGGGATGAGGTCCACATCAGAAGTCCTCTATAAAATTTATGTTTTATTTGTATCCACACTTTCAATAGAGACTTTTGGGTACAATGATTGTTAAAGTCTTTATTCGCCTTAACTTTGTCGTAACATAAGTATCCATGCCAACCAGATCTGTTTCCTGTTCCTTCAACTTCTTTTATTGTTGTATTTTCCACTTGAATCCAGTCTTTAATTGTTTCTAAGCAGCATCCTTGATAATATATTTTCAGCTATGCCACATTAAAAACCTCCTCTCCCCTTTGCATCTAGTAAAGTTTTAAATCTTATTCTTGGTTTTTCACCTTTCCAGATAAACTTCCTTAGCCTTTTTTCCCATTCTTTAAAGATCTTTTCTTCTCCTATTATTGGCAAATTTTGGAACAGGAACAATAGCTTAGGCAATAGAGACATTTTAAAAGCATTTATTCTTCCTAAAAGAGATAAATTTATATTTGTCCATTTGTCCATTTTGCTTTGAATCTCCTTCAATGTCTTCAAGTAATTGTTGTCAAATAATTCTTGATTTTTATTTGTTATATTTATTCCTAAATATTTTATTTTTCTTATTATTTGATATCCTGATCTCTTTTCCAAATTTTCTTGTTCTTTTTTTGATATATTTAATGTCATCATCTTCGCCTTTTCTTTATTTATCTTATATCCTGCTATTTGTCCATATTTTTGCAAGATTTCCTTCAACCTCTGTTTTAAATCTTGTGCTTCCTCAAGAAATATTATTACATCATCTGCAAAGGCTTTGTACATAATCTCCTTCCTTTTTGTTTTTAACCCTTTTATTTGGGGATCTTCATTTATTGCCAGCAATAATACCTCTAAAACTGCTATAAATAATAACAGTGATAACAAGCATCCTTGCCATACCCCTTTCTTTATTTCAAAGCTTTGCGTTTTATCTCCATATATTCTAGTTTTATGTTAGAAGGAGGGTGTCTCTGTGTGTGCATGTGTGTGTGAGAGAGAGTCACCATGTTTTGTTAAGTCTTCTCTAATAGATTCTACTTACACTGCTTGAGGAAGAATTTTTAAAGTCAAGATGCTAAGGAGAAAAAAATGTTAGAAAAGAAAAAAAAATCTTGGAAACAAAGGACTTCAGAATCCATCTGCAAGGCCTCCTTACACAGTTTACACAAAACACTCAAGCGCAAAGCTACATTCAGAGATGGAGTGGGCTTTCCACATTGGATCCATGAGCCAGAAGAACACCTGGAATAACTCATTACTTCAACACAGGCTTCATCATCAACATTATGCTGAGGAGAGCATCAGAGGCTGCATCAGGTCAATGGAACTTGTGATGTCAAGTCTGATAAATATTGTTGCTAACTAAAGATTTTTAAAAAATGACACCGAAAAAAGGGTAAATTACTATTATGGCTTTGTTTACAATTCCATTAAAAGGTTCTTTTGCCTTGATTCAACCCTTTAAGAGTTTACATGTTCAAAGGATAAACAAAATGACAAATTAAAGCAAGGAATACAGAAAGGAAGACTCTCTCATGCCTCTATCAGTAGAACTGTGCAAAACGAAAAGGGACAAGACAGAAGAGTCTCAAACAAATATACACGCTTTCAGGGATTGGCGCTTCAGCACAGAGAACCCCAGCTCTTCAGGTCTCTTGTTTTGCTCTAGGTGGCATCTATTAGCAGTGTCTGTCAAAAGGACAAGAATGAACATCTTTTTGGTACCTTCCGCATTGCTACCAACCAGACATAATGATGGTTTAGCTAACGGGGAGCAATACCTTGGTTTTATTCCACAACAGAACTGTGTTTTTGGTAATTTCTTACTTTTGAACATGTGAAACAGCAATGTTCACCTGATGTCTTCAAACTCAACATTGACTATAAAGCACTGAAAAACAAAACAGTAACAATTGACTTTTAAAGGAGAATAATTGCTTAAATAAATAATTATTGGGAAGTTGCTATGGAGCTTTAGAGACCCTGGATTTTCTTGGTCTCTGAAGAGGTGATGTAATGCCCAATCTACTCTGACTGGCTTCTGGCCCCGAATAGATATATACTCTTCTCTTCCTCCACTGGTTTTCTAGCACTGAGGCCTTCTGAGCTTGCCTCTTAAAGAAGCAGCAAAGAATACCTTACATCTCCAAGCAGAAGGGCATTCTAGGACAGCTTTAAAGTGGCGATTACAGTGTGAAGAGAGAATATTAGTGAGGTGTTGTTCTTATCTATAAACATAGATAAGTCATTTCAAATCCTTTCTGACTTATGGACACCCTAAGATGAACATTTCATAGGATTTTCTGGGGATTAAGTGTGTGTGACGTGGGTTTCCGTGGCCAGGCAGAGAATCAAACCTTAGTCTCTAGGGTTGTAGTCTAACACTGAAACCACTACACCACGCTGGTTCTCAACGGGCACCCTTAGCACTCCACAACAGTCAGCCAAGATATCTGACTGCAAAACATTGGGATTCCCAAATATTAGTTCAAGTACATCTGTGGTAAAGCATATTGATTCAGTAACTATAGATTAAACAAATCTAATCAGAGGAGGACCATTTCAATCATGTTGGATGTTAATGCTAGTGCATGTCAAAATGCTTGTGGTGAGAATCCATCAGCATCTGCAAGATTCAGCTCAGGTGCAGCTCATTTCACACACATGCAACCATCAAAAGATCTATGCATGCCAATGGATTCTTAAAGCCCAGCTCAGCCTTCCACATGCTGGTACCTTCAAAATATTTTGCACTATATCCTCTGTTGACATGACCAATGGTCAGGGATCATGGAAGTTGAAGTCAAAGTACTTGAAGAACACCAGGTTGTAGAAGGCTGTCTAGCTGATGCAATTGTACATCAGTACTTGGGGACTTCTTGCTGTAGCACCATAGCATTATTGAATGTCACAGGTGAAGTAAAATTTTATGTTACCTCTCCTTCTCATGTAGTTCTTTTCCTCGTCTCCCACCTGCCTACTTATCTGTCTCAATTGGAAAATAAAACCTCCCAGAGTTGTCTTTTTCCTGCTCAAGTGACAAAGAACATCTCTCTCAGAAGTATGATTGCTTTGGGCTTGGGAAAGCTATAGCAGGAAATGGACCTGCATCATACCGCGCAAGGCAAGCAGGCACACAGTTCTGCTGCATGTAAGAACAGGAAGACCAAGGAAGGGGCAGAATCGAAAGAAAGCACAAACGAACGAAAGAAAGAAAGAACAAGCATGGGGGAAGAAGACTTGAAAATACATTGCTAAACACATTTTCAAGATGAGAACAAAACTGTCAAAATAGTGCTGTAATAGCAGTGCAAAGATGTATAATTTTCTCCTTCATCCCTGTTAATATGTACTGCACAGCACAGATGTTTCTAGATTGGCCACTTGCCAGTACAGTTTAATTGAGATAACATCCTGGATCAGGGATACCAATTTGGAAGGAACTGATGTGCTTGGTAATTAAAATGCAGCTTCAGGACTATATTCCTTCTATGGCAGGAAGAATCGGCTCCTTCCATCTTTCATTATGTTACAGTGGGATAAGGGAACCATGTTTGGGTTTCTTTTCAGATAAATAAAACAATGAATCCAGGTATCAGACAAAGATAAAGGCTGCAGGGACAAACAGAAGCTTAACTTTCAAGTTGTGTTCTGAAGAAGATTCTGTAGCTCAGACCCTGAGTAGTTAATTTCTTGGTGCCTACAGTCAATTAGATGGAAATAAAAGATGAGGAGGGGATGGAAAACAATGAAATCACGTTTTTGAGGTTGACTACAAGAAATAGGAAGTGAGGGCTGATGGTTTTTTTTGTTGAGAAGGGCTTTTTAGGATAACAACCTTAAGGATGATAAGTTGCCCTTTTGGAGATCTGATGTGGGGCAGGATGCTTTTCTGTTCCTCTTTCTGAGCTTCTGGCCGTTCCTGCACTAGACTGTTATAGCGTATCATTCCACTTTCAACATCATATGGATCCTGGGGTTTGCAGGTTGTGGGGAGGGGGCTCAAAGGCCCCTCCCTAAACTGCAAACCCTAGGATTCTATAGGATGTTGAAACTGGAATAATAGCACTGTAATAATGTAGTGAGGAAATGACCTCTCTTTTATTTGTTTGTTTTAAATGAGGGATGGAAAAAGTGCAGCCTGTGGGATGCCTGTGGCCCTAGCCTCATTCTGCTTCCCCCAGGAGACTTCTCCAAAGGCTCAGGATCCCTGGATTTATTATATTGTAGCTGTTGTTTTGTTTTCTTTTTGTCCAATTGCCTCTCCGTGCAAAATTGCTCCCAGACATAGTGATTTTACTTCCCACTCCCCTCTGACCCCCCCCAACCCAGTTGAAAATGGACTCAAACTGGAAGTGATGATATGTCACTTCCAGTTTGGGGAAAAATGCACCTTGCAGCCTATTGTGGATGCACAGGGTATATAAACCAGCCCTCTACCCTGGCCTAATTTCTCCCTCATTTTGCATCCCATCTTTCCTTCCAGAATGGTGTTGAGGATGGTTGTTTTTAAAGTTATGCCTTCATTCATCTTTAGCCTGTACGTTGGTCAGTAAACACAAAGATTGCAAAATGCTACATGTTCCCAACTATACGTTTCCAAATGAAACCGAACCAAGATAAGAACTGCATCTGTGGAGCTTGTCAGCATTTGGAAAAATGGGCAGCAGGTAACAATTGAACTCTCAGCCAAGAGCTAGGAAAAACTACTTTTTTGGACTTTAGATCCCCAAATACCCCAAAAATCATGACTATGGGTTATACTGACTACAGATTTTGGGAGGTACACTCCAATAAAAGTAATTCTAGACTCCTCTGCAGTGCTATCCATTTCTCTCAAGTTCCAACAAGATACAAATTAAATAGTGGATGGAGATTGGTGTTCTTATTAGCATTCCGCTCTACTTCTTAAAGCTAATACACTTTACTTTTCTCAATCCATTTAAGGGTTACTGGAACAAGCAGGCAAAAAAAAACAAAACAAAAAATATATACACACAAAAATACTGTGCATGTTCCCTGGAAACCAGACAGGCACAGTGACCCATGTCTCCCTGAAACTGGCAAGAGGAAAGATTCTATAAATACTATTGGAGGGGGAAAGATAAAAGGACAGAACAGGGAGAAACAGCGTCAGGGGGTCTTTGTGTGGAGTGCCAGAACCTCTACAAATCAAGCCACACCAGGTTTTTCAATGTCCTCTCTCAATACTGGAATTGGTAGGAAAAGCTTGTGCTTGGCTGGCCAGCTGTCTGACGCAGAGGCTTGCAACACATTTACTGTAAAGGCCCCTGCTTCTTCAAGGCCAATCTGTGTTGTTTTTGTTTGAGTTAAGTTTTTTTTAATTCTTTCTCAAATATGCAGATAAGGTCATGGGAAGTGTTGCTCAGCCTGGTTCCAAAGGCATACACCAGCATGGAGTCTACATATAAAACAAAGACTAGGAGAACACTAGGGGGAAAAAAAGTAACAAGAAGGAATCTCTCATTCACTAAGAAGAGGGACTGTAGCTAAACCAGACTTAGTTTTAATAACCCTTCTGCCTTCTTAAACAGCTCAGTTGTGAGACTTTTCCTTCAGGACTGGCCGAAAGCATAGATATTACCAGGCAAAGGAATCAATAACAAGATGATATGCATGACTTGTAACAGTCATGTATGCTGAAAGTACAGACATCTATGTATTTGCATCCATATGCACATGCACTATGAAGCAACATCCATTGTACAACTCCACATATACAATCCATGTACAACTCCAACATAATCCAATTCCATATATATACAACTCCTCCGTTCTTACATATCGCACACAGGCTGGAAACCTTCTCAGTTCTCATGGGTCCCAGTTTGTGGAACTCCTTGTCACATGAGGTCTATCTGCCCCCCTGACTTTTTTTTGAAAGTTCTTTAAGGCTTTGGGCTTGCTGTCTTGAATTGATTTTAAACTGCTCTCCTGTATGAGATATTTTCATGTGAACAACTTATTTCTAAATTTTGTATTGGTTTACTTCATTTCATTTTTATTTACTCATTTTTATGAAATAGCTATTTTAATTTCATTTAACCTGCCCCGGATGTTACTATTCCACCAGAATGGTAGGATATATACTACCTTAATCATAGAATCATAGAAATGTAGAGTTGGAAGAGACCACACAGGCCATCCAGTCCAACCCCCTGCCATGCAGGAACACCCTCAAAGCACTCCCGACAGATGGCCATCCAGCCTCTGCTTAAAAACCTCCAAAGAAGGAGTCTCCACTACACTCCGAGGCAGCATATTCCACTGCCGGACAGCCCTGACCGTCAGGAAGTTCTTCCTGAGGTTCAGGTGGAATCTCCTTTCCTGCAGCTTGAATCCATTGCTCCTTGTCCTGGTCTCTGGAGCAGCAGAAAACAAGCCCTCTCCCTCCTCTACATGGCATCCCTTCAGATATTTAAACATGGCTATCATGTCCCCTCTTAACCTTCTCTTCTGCAGACTAAACATACCCAGCTCTCTAAGTCTATCCTCATAGGGCACGGCTTCCAGGCCCCTCACCAGTTTGGTCACCCTCTTGCTCCAGCTTGACCATGTCTTTCTTGAATTGGGGTGCCCAGAACTGGACACAGTATTCAAGATGAGGTCTAACCAAAGCAGAGTAGAGTGGTACCAGTACCTCCCTTGATCTAGACACCATATTCCTATTGATGCAGCCAAGAATTGCATTGGCTTTCTTGGCTGCCGCATCACACTGCTGACTCATGTTCTAGATCCCTTTCGCACATACTGCTATCCAGCCACATGTCCCCCATCCTATATTTCTGTATTGTATTTTTTTCTACCTAAATGTAGGACCTTACACTTCTCTCTGTTGGATTTTTTTAGCCGTGGCCCAGCTCTCCAATCTGTCCAGGTCATTCTGAATTTTGATTCTGTCCTCTGGCATATTAGCAACCCCTCCCAATTTGGTGTCATCTGCAAATTTGAATAATAAATAAATAAATAGATAAGACTATGATCACATACACTCCTGAGAATAAGACCTACTGAATACAGTAAGATTTACTCTTGAGTAGAGATAGAAAGAAAATTCAAAAATGTTTGGAAGTGTTTTTAAAAACCCATGTTTCTCCAGGTTGAGAAACCCCAACAAGAAGAATCTTGGACCAATGAGAACCTTCACAGTGTGGGATTTATTCTGTACAAATTTAAATGTGGTTGCGTTGCACAGAAAACAACATTTGATGCATAGGGAACAGCATTTTCTTCATATTATTATTTTCTGTGCAGCAAATGCCCTTTCCTGTGCAGAAAATACAGTCATTTGGGAATTAATCTGTGCAAAATTTGTACATGGCTATTTTGTACATGAACATTTTCTGCACAGGAAACAAAGATATGATCTTCTGCACAAAAAAATGATGCTTTCAGCATAAAACAACCACACATGAACTTTGTGCAGACTAAGCCCCAAATTGTGAATAGCTTTGAAAACTACACAGTTTTTGAAGATTTTTCTCGCAGCAGGAAGACAAATGCTAAAATTACTTGTTGCTTCCCTCAAGAAGAAAAATTAGTGAAGAATTACATCCTTCCTCCAGATTAACATGTGTGGGTGGCTTCTCTCTTGGAAACTTGTTTGTTGACATAACATACAATTGTCACAATAAAGAGGGGTTTCTTCCCATTTCTATCATTTGGGTAAATGAGAAAAGCCATCTTTGCTTCTTTCCACACCAAGCTACAAACACAAAAATCTGCCTTATACAGTAGAAGTTGAAACAGAAATAGAAGGTGAAGAGTAGAAGCGCTGGCTGGGAGTGAAAGAGCGAAAATCATATGTGAGGAAGCTACCATATTTGCCAGCATATAAGACACACTGGCTTATAAGACACACCCCATTTTCAAAAGTTTTTTTTGGGGGGGGGAATTAGTACCAGTACGTCTTATATGCCAGTGAGGCTTCCCTCCACCCTCCTTCCCTTCCATTTTGCCTTGGTGGGAGTTCTTCCTGTTACCTCACTGGTAAACCCTGTCCCAGGGTCTACAATTTTGATATTAAAATATGATTCAACATGCCTGAGAGGTCACCTGGATGAGCATGTAGGCAGCAACGGTCAAACGATCGAAAACCAGGTCAGGCCAGTACAATCCCCCATCACGTAGCCCCAGGAGACCTCAAGCTGTGCAAGCCCACAGTAGACAAAGGATCCTCAGCCACTAAGGAGCCAACTTGAGGGGATTAGTGTATTTTCCCCCAAGCTGAGCTCTGATAGCAATAAAATCCTATCAGGCAAGGACCCTCTACATAAATTCACACCACAACCCAATATAACTGAAGATCCTGAAACTTTGGCAGCACCTCGTAATCTCATCATGCAGAAGGAGTTGCCATTGTGGAGCTTCTTTTCCATTGCAACACCCTTTGTTCTTCCCGGGAGAGGATTTGCCCTCAAGGTACTTTTTCCCCTCCAAATATCCTGATATTTGTTGGCAGTCAAACTCTGCCAAGACCGCAAGGTCCAACAGCTTGCCTTGCCTTGCAGACAATTTCATGATCCAGAAGGTGGAAGAGGCGACAAGGGGATTGGCTATTTTAGATCTGATCCTGACGAACAGGGATGACCTAGTTGATGAGGTGGAGGTGGTGGGATCCTTAGGAGGGAGTGACCATGCTCTTTTGGAGCTTGACATCCAGTGGGAAGGAGAAGCCAAGTGTAGCCAGACACACATCCTAAACTTTAAGAAAGCTGATTTCTCTAAACTTAGGAAGTTACTTGCTGAAATCCTGGGGACAAGAATACTAAAAGAGAAAGGAGTGCATGACGGACGGGAGTTTCTTAAAAGTGATTCTGAAGGCACAATTGAAAACTGTGCCAATAAGGAGGAAAAATGGCAGGTGTCTAAAGAAACCAGAATGGTTGACTGAAGAACTCTCAGCTGAGCTAAGTGTTAAAAGAAACATGTACAGGAAATGGAAGAATGGTGAAACCACCAAAGGGGAATTCAAGCAAATAGCCAGGAGATGTAGGGAGAAAGTCAGAGAAGCTAAAACGCAGAATGAACTCAGGCTTACCAGAGACATCAAAAACAATAAAAAGGGCTTTTTCAGATATGTCGGCAGGAAAAGGAAAAACAAAGAAATGATAGGATCACTACGTGGAGAAGGTGACCAATTACTAACGGGGGGGGGGGGGGGGAGAAGGCAGAACTACTTAATACCTTCTTTGCCTCAGTTTTCTCCTAAAAGGATAGAAGTACCCAACCTGGGGCGCGGGGAGCAGGTGAGGAAGTGGGGGAAATGCAGCACAGAATAAGTAGAAAAGTAGTACAGGAATATCTGGCTAAACTAGATGAATTCAAGTCCCCAGGGCCAGATGAACTACATCCAAGGATATTAAAAGAACTGGCAGAAGTAATTTCTGAACCACTTCCAATAATCTTTCAGAATTCTTGGAGAACAGGAGAAGTCCCAGCAGACTGGAGGAGGGCAAATGTCATCCCCATCTTCAAGAAGGAGAAAAAAGAGGACCCTAATAATTATCGCCCGGTAAGCTTGACATCAATTCCAAGAAAGTTCCTAGAGCAGATCATTAAACAGTCAGTTTGTAATTACTTAGAACGCAATGCCATAAACACTAAAAGCCAGCATGGATTTCTCAGAAATAAGACATGCCAGACGAATCTTACCTCTTTTTATGATAGGGTTACAAGCTTGATAGACAAAGAGAATGCTGTAGATGTAGCATATCTTGACTTCAGTAAGGCCTTTGACAAAGTTCCCCATGACATTCTTGCAAAGAAGCTAGTAAAATGCAGGCTGGACAGGGCTGCTATTAGGTGGATTTGTAATTGGTTGACTGACCGCACCCAAAGGGTGATCACCAATGGCTGCTTTTCATCCTGGAGAGAAGTGACTAGTGGGGTGCCTCAGGGTTCTGTCCTGGGCCCAGTGCTATTCAACATCTTCATCAATGATTTGGATGAAGGGGTGGAGGGCATGCTGATCAAATTTGCAGATGATACCAAACTGGGAGGGGTTGCTAACACACCAGAGGATAGGATCAAATTTCAATACGACCTTGACAGATTGGAGAGCTGGGCCAAAGCTAACAAAATGAATTTCAACAGAGAGAAATGTAGGGTCCTGCACTTGCGCAGAAAAAAATGAAAGTCACAAGTACAGGACGGGGAACGTGTGGCTGGATAGCGGTATGTGTGAAAAGGATCTAGGAGTCTTGGTAGATCACAAGCTGAACATGAGTCAGCAGTGTGACGCAGCAACCAAGAAAGCCAACACAATTCCTGGTTGCATCCAATTCTTGGTTGTGTCTAGATAGAGGGAGGTAATGATACCACTCTATTCTGCACTGGTTAGGCCTCATTTGGAATACTGTGTCCCGTTCTGGGCACCTCAGTTCAAGAAGGATGTCGACAAGCTGGAATGTGTCAGAGGAGGGCGACCAAAATGGTGAAGGGTCTGGAAGCCATGCCCTATGAAGAATGCCTTAGGGAGCTGGATGTGTTTAGTCTGCTGAAGAGAAGGTTAAGAGGGGACATGATAGCCACGGTTAAATATTTGAAGGCATGTCATGTAGAGGAGGGAGCAGGCTTATTCTCTACCACTCCAGAGACTAGGACAAGGAGCAATGGATTCAAGCTGCAGGAAAGGAGATTCCACCTGAACTTCAGGAAGAACTTCCTGACAGAGCTGTCTGGCAGTGGAATATGCTACCTCGGAGTGTGGTTGAGTCTCCTTCTTTGGAGGTTTTTAAGCAGAGGCTGGATGGCCATCTGTTGGGAATGCTTTGATGGGTGTTGGGGGTTGGACTCGATGGCCCCTGGGGTCTCTTCCAACTCTATGATTCTATGATTCTATGTAATAGTCCCAGTTTTTGAGCATTTCTTTGGATCACTCCTGGTCATACCAGCAGACTGTTTCTCCATCAGTCGAGTAATGCTCTCAGTCCTCTCCGTGCTGAGCTACACTTCTTCGCTGTTTTTCCTGGACCAAGGACTTCAGGAAAAGGTGCAGTATTACCCCAGCTACAATCCCTTCACTATTTCCCCTATCTAGTTTCCTCTCTTTTGCTTCTTAATAGGTCTTGAGTGAGTGTGTGAGTGATTGAGTTGGTGTGTGAGACTTTCATTCAATAAAATCATTTATTAGACATCTTTGTTTGGTTTTTGGCTTGGCTTGACCCTGTAAAAATTGGGTAAAAAGACCCCGCTAGGTTACCCTGCCTCTTGCATTGCTATTGCTCATGCTCTGGTTAGCTTCTATTCCCTATCACGTGGAGCACATTAAGGCATCCCCCACGGGACCCCAGAAATCAGAGTAACATCCCCACTGAGGCAAAATTCATAGGAAAGAAAGGGGCAGCTCTAGGGAAGCTTTGAGCAAACACTCCTTTCAACCCCCCCCCCCAGATGAAAAGCTTTGAAAACTACACAGGGTGAAAGCAGCACTCACATGAGACTTCCTTAGACCTCTCCCTTCCTTTCCTATGCATAAGAAAGGGAGGTGGAGGTCTAGGGGGGCAAAAGCAGCGCTCATGTGAAGCTTCCCTAGACCTCCCCCTCCCTTTTCTATGCAAGATGCATAGGAAAGGGAGGGGAGGTCTAGAGAGTGAAAGGAGCACTCACGTGAGGTTTTCCCTGCTCCCCCTTCCCTTCCATTTTGCCTCAGCAGTAGTTCTCTGCAGCAGGACAAAATGCCAGGGTATAAGACGCACCAGTGTATAAGATTTTCAAAGGTTATTTTTTGGGGGGAAATGTGTACTTTTAAGGGGGAAATACAGTACTTTTAAGATGTTCAAGCACTGGAGAGGTAATTAATATTGAAAGAAATTATTGACATCAGCCTTCCTTCTGTCCATGTAGGGTCAGCATTGTGCATGCATCCTGAAAAGATCTGACTCCTTCATGATGGTTCCAAGAAGAACAATCAATGACAGCTGTCACAACAAAAAAGCAGAACTTTCAAATTCTCTTGGATACTTAAGTTCTTCTCATACACTTCACAAGACTGCATGATAAAGTCATACTAATCCACTCTTGTCAGATAGCAGTATATTTTCTTTTGCGCTGTTAGCAATATCGTAGATCAGGTTCCTACATTTCAGGGCCTCATTCATTTCATTTCTTTGGTCCTCAGTGGAAGGAGGAGAGTGCTGCCTTGAAAGGAATGTGCATATATGTTTATCACATTTGTTAGAATTGACCTTTTTTAACTGAATGACATATTATGTGCCATCTGGTTGATGTTTCATGTATCATGCTTACTGACATCTACCTCCTGTGACATCACAAGAAGTCATCTGTATAGCTTAGGTTTGGCCCTGAAATCCCAGGGCCTGGGACAGTCCAGTCCCAAGTCAGAGACACAGCTTTGAACTCTGATGAACTCTGTTCATTTGTAATTATTTTAGTTATTGTTATTGGCATCATTATGTATTTTGTTGTTCCATTACTCAGCTATAAGCTGGTCTTGAAGTTTTACTGAAAGACAGAACAAACAACAACACTAAGTGAAGAAGTAAACTATAGCAAAGGAAGAGTCTGTCCATCCAGAAAGAAAGATTGGATCCAGTGTTTAGTGTAATTAGTGGTTCTTAATCCAGGGTCTGCAGACTCCCAGGGAGCTGCAGTGTCCTCACAGGTGGTCTGCGGAGGCTTGAAGAAATGTTATGAGCTTTTACAGGTAAAATAGGAAGGCAGGCAGGCAGACAGGCAAACAAATGGCCATACATTGATCTAAGATAGCAGGATTCTTTTGCTGGTGACAGACATCATTTGTACAAAGCTTCATTACAATATCTCAAGCCATTCAAAAGTTATGAAACTGATAGCAAAAAATATACTCAGCAGTTTCTACTTCTCCATGAAGTGAGAACGTGCAAGTGAATGATGCTGAATGAAAGCATGTGACATTTCTTGCTACCACACATACAGCCAGAAGCCTGGTGGTCCATGGCAACAAAAAATATTTAAAGGCTGTCCATGGTAAAGAAAAGGTTAAGAATCACTAGTGTAAGAAATGTCTCATGTACGCTATG
Organism: Iguana delicatissima; assembly: GCA_948472985.1. Classification (NCBI taxonomy): domain Eukaryota; kingdom Metazoa; phylum Chordata; class Lepidosauria; order Squamata; family Iguanidae; genus Iguana; species Iguana delicatissima. Next base: position 46,682 of record CAOKZL010000187.1, on the reverse strand, counting down.
ATGTTTTTAGTTATTTATGTCTTCATGAAAGAATTTCTAAACCCACCATTCATAAAGTGGTATACAAAATTCGAGCATAAAATGTAATAAAACCATCAAATTAAAAATACACTTTTTCCCCTTAAAAGTGAGTGGTACAAATTAAACCTAAGCAAAGCAGACAATAAAATGCAGACAGACATAATAACGTCTTATGAGCTGCTGTTGCTTTTTAAAAATAGGGCCTGACAAAGATGAAGCCATACAAATTTCTAGAGAAAAGAAATTCCATAGGTGCAAGGCCATGGCCGAAAAAAACTTGTCTATGTTATCTGTCATCAACCAGTCAGAGAGCAGGACCTCAAAGACATTGATTTTAATACCAGAACAGCCTTGTCAGGGCACAGGGCATTCTTCAAAAAGCTGCTCCTAACTGTTTACGGCTTTGGGAAAAAAAAATCTAAACCAGAACTTTAAACCCTGATTGGCATGCTGGATTCACATCACTTTGTAAATAGAAGGAAGCAAATGAACAAGACAGTTGCAAGACTAGAAAAATGGTGATGGTGATGGTGATGATGATGATGATGATGATGATGGTTTTTAACTTCACAGACCTCTAGTTTGAACCAAGCTTAATAGGACAGTGTGCCTAGGATTCTCATTTTATGTTTCCATGAACCACTTATCTATAAAAAGAAGTACTGCATGCAGAGCTTCTTCATTTCTAGAGCCCTCTACTAAAATCTCACAACAGACAATCTGTGAAAAAAGATTCAGGAAGTGCATCTTCATATATTGCATAATTAAAACTGGAGCAGGAAAGTTGTTTTTTTAAAAAGAAACTGTTATCAGCACTTGTAAAGACAACTTATTAAGTCAGATTGGTAGTTATGTTGTTATTCATTTATTCCCAGGGGTATTCATCTAAAAGATTAAGAACATGGTCTGAATTTTATAAGTAACCTCCCAATAACCTCAGGATGCTTCCCAAAATAAGGAGTAAAATTGGGACAGTAACATTGGTAGTAATTAAGTTAATTTCAAAAAGATAATCATTGCTTCTCAATACTTCCCAAAATAACGTTCTAGAGTAGGGTGGGCAAAATCTGGTTTGTGAGCCAGATGTGGCCCTTAGATATGTTTTGTGGCCCCCAGGTAAAAAAATTGCCCCACAATTACCACAAGTACCATATAGAGAAATAAGGATCAATTTTGTCATGATTTTATTGGGGACCCAAAGCTGTTTTAGGCCCAGGAGGCTCCATTTTTAAATCAAACAGTGAGTGATTCAGAAACGACACATAGATAGTGGTGCTTCCTGTTGTAAAAACAGCATTTCCTAGGTGTAAAATGTCCTAGAGTGTGGCCCTCCAAGACATCCTGACAGGCCAATGCTATCTCCTAATCCTGACTGTTGACCATTCCTGTGTTAGAAGTAATACAATTATTTACTTCCAAGCATATGTTGGAGACAGTCCTAAACTAATATCTCTGGGTAAGTGTTTAACACATTCACGCCCACATGTTTGCAGATTTACCACCCTCTTCCAAAGGTAAGAGTGACCTGTAGAAGTTTCTGTCTCTTCTTTGGTCTTCAATCAAGAATTGAATCTGTACTGATCCTCAGGTCCTTTTCACACCTTACCTTTTCATGGAGGTGGGGGGCGGCACTCGCACGAGAAGCCTCAGCAGGAACACTGCCGCTTCCCTGCTGCTTCAGTTCTGCAGCACCTTCCTGGTCGTGCGAGCGCCACGCAAACGCCCCGCCCTTCCTACCACAGCACAACCTGGGAATTGCAGGCTAGCGCTGAGGCAGGAAGCACGACCGGCCCGGCTCCCGACGCACCGCACACCAGGGAAGTGCACATGGGCCCCGGGAGCATTGCGCGACTGCACACCATTTTCGGCTTTAAGCCGCATCAGGGCCTTGAGCATCGCGTAAATGGGAGTGTGTCATGCAGACCGCTCCTCCCATTTATATGACGCGCAAGGGGCCCTCTCGCTTTAGAAACGCCGTGCAAAAAGGGCCTCAATCTGACCTTTTTTTCCCTGATGGACAGGGGAGATCCTAATGTTGAATGTGTTAAAGTGCCCAGTTCATAGAAATGTGGCTAGTATTTATGTTGATTTGCATAGATTTTCTTTACTGATAAACAAATATTATTTTGTTCTGTGCGTCCTTTTGTGTCTCCTGAATTACTTTTTTTTTAAAATGTTTTTGTTGATGTTTTATAAGACACAAGTGAACAAACATAAAAAATAACTAGGCACGGATTATTAGACCACAAGAAAGAATAAAAAATGAAGGATCAATAATAACACATGTATACTATACATAAAAAAGTAAAACAAGTACATACAAAAAATGCATATTACAAATAGCCTAATTACATGTAATATATAAAAAAGGAATTTCCCCCTATAATGAAGTAACAGCCTTATTTAATTATAAAAAAGGATAGATTTTAACCTCTCCAATGTTAAAAGGAAAGGGAGAAACAGTAATTAGCAATAACCACAATAACATTAACCTTATACATTGTCATTCTTAACAATAGAAAAACTAACAATTGCTAATTTAACCTTATAATGATTATTATCTGTTATATTTATTATAGTTTGTACTATTTTATACATTAATAGTAATAACATCTCTTTCCCAATTGCCAGAGCTCCATCAGGCATGAAATTTATTTCAAAAGAAAACTGCACTTTTCTTTTTCTCTCATCCATCCAGCATGTAAATGTCCAAGAAATTCCAACATCTCACAAATCAACATACAGTAGTATCAATAATATGAAAAAAGTTAAAGAAATAACAGTTGTTAGAGCATTAATTTCATTGATTTACTTATCCCTTTATAACCACAAAAGAAAGAAATCACCCCCATTCGGTTTATACACAGAAAAGTATTAGTAAATTAACAGTTGAAACCACATGTGCTATTTTTTTTTACTTTGAAGAAAATCCATAAATATATCCCAGACCTTACAGAATTTACTATTCGTCTTATTTTTTTAATCTGTAAATTAGTTTGTCCATCTCTGCAATTTCCATTACTCTTTCCAACCATTCTTCCACAATGGGAATGGTGAACATTTTCCAATGCCTGGCAAGAACTATTCTGGCTGCTACAATCAAATGCTATGCTAATTTTCCAGTTTGACAATCCTTATTTCTATCACATCTCAGAATACCCAGCAGAAAAAATTCAGGTGTTAAATTGATTTTTATCTTCGGGATCTTCTGCATGCTAGATCAAATTGCAAACCAGAATTTTTTAACTCTGTCACATATCCACCACATGTAGAAGAAAGAGACAAGCTGTGTACTACACTTCCAACATTGATTCTTTACATCTTTATACATTGTAGGTAATCTGCTAGGTGAGAGGTACCATCTAGACATAATTTCTAATGCATTTACTTGCAAAGTGTAGGACCTCAAGTAAGTCCTGTTACATTTCCACATTTTCTCCCAATCTTCCATCAAAATGTTATGGACTACTATGACTTACCTTTTTTTGTTGGTTGCTACAATTGGAGTCTGGCTTTGCTCTTGTTTTGTTGTCCTATTATAAGGCAGCTCCAATGCTCACTTAAGCCATGCAAAAAGTATTTTCAGCAACTTTATTCATGATCATTGCCTGCATAAACATAAAACCATCTATTATACTGTGAAAATCATTATTGTAGAATGTGCTTATATTTTTGCAATATTTAACAGAAAAGTACATCCCTAGATCAGTAAGGGGGAAAAAAGAAACACCTTCTAATTCATTTCTAATTCATTTCCTGCTTGGAGTTCCTGCTGTTAGAAGAAGAAACAGAGTAAAATATAGTCAAACTTATAGTGCCTATCGCTGAAACTCAATCCAAAACAAAAAGATGCAACAAGACAGATGCTTCCTGAGCTTCAAAGTGATTTATTTATAGACTTTATGTTCAATATATAAATGTACATATCACTGAATGGGCAAAAGAGAGAATCAAATACCATTTGTATTTTAATACCTCTGAATAGCTGCCGTATTCCAATGGAAAGAGAGATTGTAGCACCTTTGAGACTCAGAGAGAGAGGTCTGTAGCATAAGTTTTCATAGATTGAGTTTACTTTGTCTGATGCACTTGATGAAGTAGACTCAGCCTACAAAAACTTATGCTACAAATTTCTTTCTCTCAGTCTCAAAGGTGCTACAACATCCCTTTGCATACTCATCTAGACTAACATGGCAAAGTCTTTGAAATATACCAGTGACAGTTATGTTTTGTTACAAATCTACAAAAGATGTCTTTGATTTTAAGAGCCGATGCTGTGGTTGTGTCCCTGACTGAACTTCCGCTCAGCATCCACAGAAGTGTAAGATTTAGCTGTGGTAATTCATGGTGAGAGAAGGGCATTCTAAACAGCTCAAATTGCTTAAATGCTTCGAAGCTGTCTTCCTGGAAAATTCACTAAAATAGGAGATTGCAAAGAGGTCAGCAGTCCATCATGCTGTGGGGAGTTCAGATTTCAGAGATGAAAACAGGGCCAGATTCAGGCAGTTGAGGCCTGTAGCAATTCCATAGCCAGAGTCCTCCCTTTTTGTGTGTGTCTGAGCTTTGCCCTTGGCTTTGCACTGCAGTGAGCCACTATCCTGGAACTACCTAAGGTCTCTCTCAAAAGCAGAAACTGGGACTTAGGCTTTGGAATTCTTAGTATTTTCTGCTAGCTAGGAACCAGCCTATAAAATGTTGGAACCAAAAAGGTATCAACACTTGTACAGAGTAATTACTGAAAGGGAGCTCTGCAAAGCATGCCTGCCCTTTTGTTTCACCTCTCCACTTATTTCTTTGAGCTATGTTCTCCAGTCTTTTTTTCATTTAAAAGTTAGTCCTTTGTCGCCCTTTGTCTAGGAAGAGACCATCCATTAGACTCCTGCCTCAGGATGGTTTACACTCACTCATGCGAGCCAGCTATTAAGGCTTCTTTTACCAAAAGTTAAGGAACTTTCTTTTTTTATCTGTCTCTTTTCCTATCCAAGATAGATTTCTTGAAACAATAAAAGTAAGTTTTTCCTTTCTTACCTGTTAAGAACATCTTGCATATTTTTCTCCTGTTATTACTAAAGTTCACATTGCACTGGCCATGCTGCACTCTGCTTGACACAGACACCAAATATCCCTGCTTAGTAGGATGATCATCACCCTCCTTAGGGTGACTTAAAATAAATACAATAAAAGAAAAATGCAGACAATAATAAAGGCCAAGGTAAAAAGGCCTATAAAAATGTAACATAAACGCTATAGTCGACGTTAAAAGGCTTGAGAAAATCTGAAAACCTTGTCAGCCATTTGAAAAAATACAAGCATAGGCACTAACTGAGCCATCTTGAGGACACCATTTCTCAACCAAAGTGTCACAGCCTAAAAGGACACCTCTGTTATCACTACCAGAACACGGGACTGCCTCCAAAGATACTCAGTGAATAACTGAAGTAGCGTTCAATTTACAATAACTACTATTTGGAAAGACACTTAAGAAATGAATGTGTATTTCACGTGCTTGAAGTACAGTCTATATATTCAGTGAAAGCACTGAAAAGGGTAAACCTTTCCCTTTTCTGACCCCAAGGGAGAGGTGGGTACATGCTGAGAGTCAAAAGGCCATACCACCAGGACCACTTCTGGTTACTGTTAGGCATTCTTTTTTGCCAGGGTTTGGAGTTTTTTTTCAGGGCGTGGTGGTGACGTTAGAATTTATGGGTGAAACACTATGCACATTGGGGCTACTTTCAACAAAAATGTGTTTTTTCAGCCAAGTGTCAGGGGGCTGGGGTCAGGGGGCTGGGGTCAGGGTTTCAACAAGAAACTGCCAACCGCGTCTGCATGTAGCCTACAAGACACACAACTTCTACCCTTCTTTAGGGATAATTTCTTCATTACAGAAGAAAATTTGGCACTTGGATTAGCCTGACTATATGCAGTGAGATTCCAATAGTGAGGAATCTTCATGATTTTCACTGGTGGGATGAGAGGAAACAGATACATTTCAGAAACAAACCAGAAATGGCCACAGGCTTCTGCACACATAAGCTCTTTCTGCATGGACATGGTATCCCAGTATGGGGACATGAGTGGAGAGCTACCATGATGAGGCTTCTGCAAGACACCATCATGGTCTCATCCTCTTGCGTTGCAAGCCAGCATGATCACAGGATAAATCACTGATGGATTTTCTGCATCAATGACCCAATCGTGTGACGCTCCCATACTTACTTCCTAGAAGGGTCAGAAGTGTAGTGGGGGTGCTTCCTGCCCTAGTGCAGCATGGGAAAGAACCCAGTGTGCTGCAAAAGGAAGAGATGTGTCCCTTGTGCTCCCTTTGCAGGGAGCTGGTCCAGTATGGAGGGGAGCGTTCCTATCACACTCCCTTCCCACCAAAGGGACTGTTGGGATTTCAACCGCAGGGTGATGCAATAAGGTAAACTGTGGAAAGGGCCATACTCAGAACAGGAATAAGTCCACTGAAATCAATGTGATGGCCATTCAGAAGACTAGGCTCCTGATCTCTTATAGTTGTAACAAACAGAATTAACACCACTTTCTCTAAATACTTAGGTGAGTTTCATACCATACAGTTATAGCACTTTGATTCCACTTAAACTGCCTTGGTTGCATCCTACAGAATTCTGGGATTTGCAGTTTTGGGAAGCACTAGACCTCACTGTCAACAAATTCAAAATGCTTCACAAAACTATCAATTCCAGGATTCTGTAGGATGGTCCATGGCAGTTAAAGAGCTATTCAAATGCAATAATTGTGTAGTTCCAAAGAAACATTAGAGAAGTTAGGTTAGAGAAGTTGTAAAATGAAGGCCAAGATCTTAGATTGCTACTTAGTATACTTAACTAAATAGCATCTCCTCGCCCAATCCTCTCCCTCAATCTTGCTTTACCAGGTAGTAGCCACTGCAAGTGGTATGAGTTTTTTCTACTGTCAGTTGGCTTGCAGCATATCAATGTTTCCACCCTTCTCCCACCCGTAATCTCCAGTTCAACAATCAGAAGCAGGATTCCTGTCACAATTCCTCCTTGCACCAGATATTGAAGGAAGAAGAGGAGCGGGCTCAGCAGTATGCTGCACCATGATCAATAGAAGAACAGACCTCTGTCGCTTGCAGTGGCTGCTGACCAAGAAAGCTGGATTGGGGGAGTTTTGTGGCAATAGCGCTACAATCGTGAATGACTGTGAGTATGAATCAGTTACAGATGTATAGGTCTAGATAATGCATCCTTTAATTCTGATTAGTGAATTTTAGTCATAATAACTAACTAAATGAAAGAAAAATTTAGCTAAAGAAAAAAGCCCTTTAGCTTATAATTTTATTATGCACATATATGGCAAGATTAGCATAGTATAGTGGTTTGAGTGTTGGACTAAAGCCATTTCTGCGCTACACTGTTATAGTGCTATTATTCCACTTTCAACATCCTGTGGAATTCTGGGGTTTGTAGTTTACTGAGGCCAAAGAGCTCTCTGGCTAAGAATTCTAAATGTTCCTCTTTAAGCTGCAAACTCCAGGATTCCATAGGATGTTGAAAGTGGAATAATAGCACTATAACAGTGTAATGTGGAAATGGCCTACGACTTGGGGGACTGGGGTTCTAATCCTTGCTCAGCCATGAAAACAAACTGGAAAACTTTAGGCAAGTTGCAATCTTTCTGCCAAAGAGGAAGGCAATGGCAAATGTCTTTTGAGTAAATCTTGCCAAGAAAAACCCATGACTGGGTTGCCATGAATTAGAATTGACTTGAAGGGACATAAAAACAACCAGTATTATGCACAAATTTTTTGCCTCCTCCCCACCTTAGTTTCTAGAGAAAGTGATACTTGTCCGGGTTAGCTTGTTACTGTTTATTATCGCAAACTTTTTTATTATTTTTTTTCCACCAGACTGATTCATATTTGGTATCTTAAGCACCATTTAATGCAGGCAGACTTCAACACTTGATCAAACATCTGAAAAAAGGCACGTAGCAGGCAGGTCTCTCCTATGGCAGGAGAGCAGCTGACCCCTGACAGGAACTGAGATGAGATGAGGGGATTATTATGGAAACATCACCTGAACATTCTGTAACAGCATCAAAGGAATAAAGAAAGAACACACTCTAATTAACTGCTTTCATCATCTTTTCCCATAACTGCTGCTATACACAGTGTACCAAAAATACATCAAGGTTGATACTTAAACTGAAAAACCTGTCATTGTAAGGCTGGTCAGGAAATGGACCATGTCAAAGGCAACCTTTCATACAATGGCCTATCCAGCGTCCCACAGGACACAATATCTGTGACAGAGACATCTTGCGTTATCAGCTGCTTTAATTTTTAGCTGTGCTAGAATCTCCTCACTATATCTAACACACACTTTAATGCAACATGGCAGTGAAGTGGGTGTTGGGCTATGTTTAATGAAAGCAATACAATGTGAGAAGCTTAAGGAAAGAAGAAGAGAATGCTGGAAGAGAACAAAATATGTCTTATTTTCCCTACCTCAATGGACAGTGTGAAAAGAAAGACATGATGTTAAAGGGAATGAATATTTCTTTCAGTTAAACCTTTCCCTTCCCATAATGGGATTTCCGTTATGCTTAGCAATGAGATGTACAGTTTAAGCCTCTGTTTACCTTTTGTTGTTGTTAACTGCTGTCAAGTCAACTTTACCTTATGGCCAAGTCACTCTGTCACCACTGCTCTGCTCAGGTCTTACAGATCCAGGGATGTTTTTTCCTTGATTGAGCCTATCCACCTGTAATACAGTTTTCCTCTTTTCCTACTGCCTTCTTCTTTATCAAGCGCAATTTCCTTTTCTAGTGAGTCATGTCTTCTCATGATATGTCCAAAGTATGACAGTCTCAGCTTAGTTAACTTGGCTTCTAGGGAGAATTCAGGCTTGATTTACTCTAGGACCCAGTCATTTATGTGGGCCTGTTTACTTACCACTGACCAGTTACAAAATAACAAAACTATATGCAATTATCAATCACTGCCTATAAGATACAGAGGTGAGGAAAGGCACTTGTTACAACCTATGTCTTCCGCTGATAGGAGGAGCATGTTTATAAATCATAATAAAGGTAACATCTAATTTGATTCTTAGCCCAGAACAGATACAGGATTAATTGTGTGAATGCAATCAATATGCATGCTTTTTAAGCTGGAGCAGCCTCAGGTCAATGAGACTGTGAAAAGAAATTTAACTCTTTCTCTTTCTGTTGTGACAAAATTCCTTGTTTAAAGTTAGTCTGTATTTCAGAGGAAGCCTCCGTTGGAGGCGAGCCTCTCCTGAAACTGCATACCCCAGGATTCCATAGGATGTTGCAAGTGGAATAAAAGCGCTATAACAGTCCAGTGCGGAAATGGCCATAGTCTGTGTAACAGTTAGTGCCTTATAGGTGCCAGGGAGAGGGACAAACAGGAACAGGGGTCCTTTTGAATGACACACTTATATAGCATAGTCATTCCACTTTGCCATGGCTGCGTCCTATAGAATGCCATGGTTTATGTTTGGGGAGGGTGTTTAGAATTTTCAGTCAGAGGGCTCTGGTGTCTCACCAAACCACAAATCTCAGGATTCCATAGGATACAGCCATAGCCCTTAAAGTAATTACGGTGTTACAACTATATAATGTAAAAGGGTCCTTTCTGGCCCTTACTTCGAGGAGAATGTGAAGTTACTTTGAGAATATCATGTTATAGGGAAGGAAAAGAGAGACTGGGCAAGACAAAGAAGAGAACCTTTCAGGTGTCCCTAGTTATATCTCACTACCATTGTTGTTCCCTGTAGACATATTGGGTTTTGTATGGGCATGGTTGCCCTCCACTCCCAAGCCCCTGATCTGAATGCATCAGGTTTCATTTTGTACATAATATTTTCCTTTTCCTATAATCCCAACCCCTATATTGCTTTCAGCTGTAATGCTCCAGACCACAGCTTCCTGTCTATGCTATTAGCACTCAAGTAGAATTTCCACACTGGGAATTTCCATAGTGGAAAATATTCAAATCCCTTTGGCAATCATGAAGACTGGAATTCATGGTAAAAAAAATCTGAGCGCTATTCCTCACCATTTCCCAGTGTGTCAAGTCGGCCACAGTGAAGCTGAGAAAGCTGTCAGAACCCTGAGTTCTTGTTTTAATCCTAATCCATTTTCAATATGCCTCTTCCCCGTCCCTTGACAAAATCATAACCTTACCAAACACAGTGCCGGGAAACTTACATTTCTGTGATCACATTGCTGATGGTGGAATACTGTCAAAAAAATGCAGAGCTGCAAAAGGTCAGGGTTTTTCTGCCAGACACTTTGAAAATCAGATGTTGATTCTAAAAGTGTCCTGACCAAAAGCAATGATGCAGTACTAACAGAAGTCAATGTCAGGCCTTACTCAGTTTCTTATGTCATCTGGTTATAGGGTCCCCTCAGTTCAAGCAATGGGAGGAGACATAAACAGAGGTATCTGTGGAAATATACCCTCCAACTGTCATAAGCTGGCAGGAACATTTCCATTCAATCCTCTGTTGTTCCACTTTTTCAACTATTTAAAAAATGTCCCAGTTCCTCTCTTCTCCTCCTATTTCCTCTTCAGCTTATTTGAATTGCTGCAAACAGATCAAAATGCAAAACTGGTCTGCACTCAATTCGGGGGGGGGGCAGAAAGGGAAGGATCTTGCCTTTCTTAGTGAACAAAGGCAAAACAAACTAGTGCAGCCTTTCCAAGCTTGTGTGTTCTTCCTCATTAATTCCTTTTGTCATCTTGACCAGCTTCTGATGTTGCTTGGCTACTGTCCCAATTTACATCTGTGAAATATTTGTGGGTATATAGCAAGTATGTACAGCTGGGGCTGACAGTATAATAAGGTCAGAATCTAGTCAAGTGGCTACAAATAGAATGAAGGGGAAAGACTGCTGAGACTGAAGGGACACAAGTGGAATTTGCAGAGCCAGGTAGAGGAATAGGCAGAGGCAGCATCTTTGGTAAGTTTTATATCTTTACTAGCTGCGCATTTGCTTGCTATAATAAAGGAAAGTTGATGCAGAGGCAGGAAGGGATAGAAACCAATCATGACAGGAAAGAAGACAAAGGAGAGGTAAGGATGCAAAGAATGTTTGTTAATATGAATATCCTTGATCCCTCCAAAAAAAAAACAAAACACAGACATAAGAGGACACTCTGCTGAGAATTTCTGCTCCCAAAGCAATATCAATGTATTTTGCACACTTTTCTCAATAGGAAATGCATGTGTGCATCTGCCCAATTTGATTTTCCCCAAACAAGTCCCAAAATATGAATAGCACTTTAAAATTGGGCAGTTATATTCTCATGAGATGGGGAGAAAATTGCTGAAATGATTTGTTATTGCATGTAGATATTTAATTAGTGAGGGTATACTACATCCGTATGAATGGATCAGCCACAAAAAGTCACTCAGGGAAACAGGAGCAGAAGTTGTAGAAACTAGGTTTCAGTTTAGCTTTCAGAAAGCCAGGGTTCAAATCCACTGCCAGACAGTAATTTTGGAAGGTCTTTCAGTACTGTCAGTGTTCCTTTCAACACTTCATGTTTCTTTTTCTTTAACACCCCATCCTTAGCAAAAGAAAATAAAAAACTCTGCACACATAGTCAAACTGCACAAAATACATGAATCAAGGCAAATGGTTTTATTTTGCATCATCAACTCCTAGAGCAGAATTGCAGTGTCCTGCTTTTGTTTGTGTTTTGAAAAATAAAACTTTAGACCTCCTGTTCTGTTTATCAGTTTTCAGAGTCCCCTGCAACAAAGATGTGGTCTCAGCTTTCAGATGCTATTATAAATGAGGAAGTGGCTTATGGGATCAGTAAGCCCAAAAGATCAAAGGATCTGAAAGAGTAAGCAAAAGACAGCTGGGGTTCTGACGTGTCATACAAACAGTTACGGTCATTATGACATGCTGCTCACCAGGCCATGTACACATCACTCCAAAGGAAGAAAAGCATCTCAAAATGGACAATGAAAGAGGACACATATAATATCTATATGCTAGCTTATGTATAAGTGCAGCAATATGGAGGTGCATATTTTGGAATAATTACTATAATGCAAATAGAAATGTAAACCATCTCATCATAGTTAGGAATTCTCCAACCAAGTGAGAAATTTACCCATTCAGTCTGGCATGCAAGTGCTAACTGCTGATGGTCAACTTGAGACTTGTGGTATCCCTCATGAAAGGTTCTTTTTCTTTAACCCGGACTTCGACTGAGAGTTTTTCAGAAAGAGAGCTGACATCAGCCTGTATGTGTGGTTTACTGGGTGGGGCGGAGGTTGATCTTACCTGTAAATTTCATCTATAGCAGAAGAGCAATAGCACTGGTACGAGAAAATGACCAGGAATCTTCATCACTGTAGAGAAGCAAAAGGGCAGAGAACATTCCAGAAGATGACATATTTCATTCTGAGTTCCACTAAAGAGGATAAAACACTCACTAGGGCCCAAGCAACCAGCACATAGGGGAAAGAGGATGTGTATCCCCTATCAGAGACAGCCAGGGGCAGGTTAAATTCTACCTGCCAATAATAGTCTCTGGTCTGCCCTCAACTGGGTGGACTGTGGATGTAGAGATTAAGTGGGAAATTCAAAAATCCCAAAGTACATATTTTAAGAAATAGATTAACTGGAACTCAAAGGCCATTTCTGCCCTACACTGTCATAGCTATTATTCCACTTTCAACATCCTATGGAATCCTGGAGTTTGCAGTTTAAGGAGGGGCATTTAGAATTCTCAGCCAGAGAGCTCTTTGTCCTCAGTAAACTACAAACCCCAGAATTCCACAGGATGTCGAAAGTTGAATAAGAGCAGTGTAACAGTGTCATGAAGAAATGGCCAAAATATCTGTTATCAGACATGCATCCTTGATTGGCAAAAACACATAACATGTAAGTTTGGCCATCAAGGTTGGCATTTCCCCCTCCTAAGGTTTTTATTTAGAAGGACAAAGTAGGCCATGGGATAGCAAGCAAGTTCTCACAGCCATGACTGCAAAATCCCTTCTCTGTAAGTTATTATTCATAGGATTTTGTGGCTTCCTAACCTAGACCATTTCCGCACGAGACTGTTACTGCACTATGATTCCCCTTTAAACCTCCTATGGAATCCTGGCCCCTCCCTAAACTGCAAACCCCATTTTGGATTCCATAGGAGGTTGAAAGTGGAATCATAGCGCTATAACAGTCTTGTGCAGAAATGGCCCTAGATAGTCTCTATAGATCCTTTGTCTCTGTTCTCCAGGATCTTGCACAGGATATTCTAAATCCAAACATGAAATGAACAGGGACTCTGAACATATATGTTGTTTTAAAGGTGGAAGGGCTCAAGGTGGTGCACTGTTGGATTAATAATTAAGTTGCGTTTTTTTTCCTACAAAAAAAAGGGGAAGGAAGGAAGGAAGGAAGGAAGGAAGGAAGGAAGGAAGGAAGGAAGGAAGGAAAGTTTATGAATGTTCCAGAACAGTGAAGGAAAAAAAAACCTGGAAGTGATTGTTAGGGTTTAGCCTCATCTGTTTCAACTCTCCCTCCCACTCCTCCTGTTCTTCCAGTAGGCTGAGTTCAGTTCAGCTCCTTGCTTTGCTGTTGGCTCGGCTCCCAAAGCCCAGTGTATAAGTCAAGTGCTGGTCCTTGAGCAGCACTTTTCCTGTTCCGTTATCAACAAGTGCCTAGCTTTGACTGCAACACCAAGGTTTTTCATATGTGTATTTGCTTGTCTGATCATCCTTGAGGAATTAATTAGCCCCCTCCTAGTAAATTGGGGTGAAAGGCTTCAGCCCCCGTCTTTCCTCTCTCGTATCCTAGGTTTCCTGGGTGTCAGCCTGTTTGGCAGGACTGGCTCTGTCATTAGGCAGAGTGAGGCAACACCCTTGTGTAGCAAATGCAGGGAGTAAGTAATGGCAGTTGTTTGACTCTTTCTTCACCGTTCCCAGTAATTCTCTTTTGTCAGAAGGCACAGCTGTTTTGCACAAAAGACAGCTGATTCCATTTCTCTAAACTGGTCTGCTGCTCCTTCAGGAGTGCTGGAGAGCAATGTCTAGGGTTGCTAGGTGAGCTACATCCCATTCCTTGAGGTTTCAGGGACAAAACCTGATACCACGGGATGGGTCTTGAGATGTCACAGAGATAGGACAGGCAAGGAATGGGTTTGCCAAGAACTGTTTCTGGGCCAACTGTTTATGGAAACAGATATGAGAAGAATCTGAGTAAAACCAACCTAATTAGGTACTGTGGGAATCCTGAGTTGGTGCGGAGAGACCCCTATTTTTGGTCGCAAGGCAGGCTAGTGCAACCCACTTCCCAGCACTAGTGATCACAACTGATGGGGCACACACGGTCCAGGCCCTGTGTTGCTGCTGAGACTTGTGGAAGACTCACTGCCAGCCCATGAAGAGTTTTATTATTTTTTCCTAGAAGGCCCTGCAGTATTGCTGTCAGGGCCTGTGTAAAAAGAAGGTCCATGAGTCTTGATGCATCTGGCACAATGGGCCCAAGTACATCTCTCTCCCCAGTCCCCTCCCCCTGGCTTTTGGTGGGTTGATCCTGCTTAAGCACAATGTATATGCAGATGTTTTGTTATTGAATCAGTGAACTTTGGCACCAGCTGGGAATGACTAGAGACAGGTGCTTTAATGTCATCTGACATAGCAGCACTTGCCATGAGATCTGTCCATCTATCCGAAGAAATACAGCAATTCTCTGAAACTTCAGCTGTTGCCCTGGAATCTGGCAACCCATATGGTATCTCATTGCTGTATTCAGCTTCAGTCCAGTCTGGTTCTGAATGTGGACTGAAGAAAGGGGGCATCATTTACTTTGGTAGCAAAATGTTTTTAACCAGCCTGGCAGGTGAGAAGCAGCCACCCCTCCTCTACTACACTGCCTCTACTCAGGCCAAACTCCATCCAGACTAAAAATATGGTCCAAGGCAAAAGATGGCAGTGTACTAGCTGGACTCAGCAGGCCCTAAACTGGTTCACATTTTACCAACTGCCAGCAACATCCATGCTATTAATGTTCAATCTCCCATTCCAATACACTGTCTTAATGTGTTTATTGAATACAAATGACACACAAATTTTAGAATCCCCCATAAAGATTTTTTACCTGATCTCTCTCTCTCTCTCTTTCCTGTGTGTGTATGTGTATGTGTGCGCGCGCACATGCGTGCCTTCAAATTACTTGTCAACTTATGGCAACCCCATGAATTTCAGGAATACTCTTAGGTGGTTTTTCCCGTTTCTTCCTCTGAGACATAGGTCTACCGGGGCTCAAAACTGCCAAGAAGAGAAACTGGATGCCTTAAAAGTCATTCCCAGAACTAAGTGTTCTAATTGTGGGAAAAAAGGATGAAACTCCTTCTACCCCCACTGAGCCAGGCTCCAGTCTACCCTCCTCTCTTCCCCCCTGCTAACTTATTTTAGCTTCTGACACCTGCCTGACTTTCTTGCCACCAGGAAATTGCCACCACACCCACTAGTAGGTCTCCCAGGCAATAGCCCTCTGGAGTCTCTTCCTGGCCACAGGAAGTCAGGGAAGGAGGGAGGGGAGGGAGTTGGAAAACAGCCCCTTCTTCAGATCCCTCCCCTTCACACATATAGCCTGGAACCCCTTTCCCACTCAAGCCAAAGCCTCCACCCCAGACAGGAGCTGCATACCCAGCAGGCCAGTCTACAATCACCCATCAGCAACCCCCCACCCATCAACCAGATCTGCTGCTGGTGAAGAGCTGGGGACCCACCTCGAAAACAAAAACTCTCCAGGGCCCATACCCACCTTCTGTGGCCCTGAGTGAAATAGCAAATCCTCAGGAAGATGACTCTCTTGGCTTTTGTGTACTCACTAGATTTTCTTCTTTAATCACTGTTGAAAAGGCTATATAGTCCTCTTGCTTTGCTAATAACAGGAACAAAGATCTCCTTCAGGCTTCATGTCAAGAAACTGCCTTTTCCCTGAACAGACATTGTGGCCTTTTGTGTTATACTGGGTTGGGTATTAATAATGGCTCTGATGGAAAGGATGATTCAGATGCAGGTAGCATAACACTGAATGCTCCCCTCATGTTATGAAAGAACAGAGTGTCTGTAATTGTTTCTCTCGATTTCACTCCCACCTTCGGTTTTCTTGTCCTCCCAACCTCTTTGCTTTTGTCACTGCGAGAGAGATGCTGAGTCACTTCCCAGGCGAGGTTGTGTTCGCCGCAGATGTGCCTTCTGCAATACAATGCCTTGGATGATCAGGCTTTGAAGGAAAATATCCAGACAGTGCGTTCCCTCTTCATGCTTCCCATCACAGCTGAAACAGAGCAATTATCTACCTGACTTTTTTAAAAACCCAGAAGCAGGAAAAGAATACCCTGCAGACATCACAGCTTCTGCTGCTAACGATGTGGGTGTTGAGAGCGAAGCAGCAAAATCACACATTGTGGGCAGTGTTATTACAACAGCAAGCCAAAGGTTCCAATGGAATATGGACTTTTTAACCCTGATGTATTTGTTCTTATTCCAAACTGTTCTTAACACACAAGCTGAAGTAATAATGGGAACTGACATGCTGATAAGCTGCTCTGCAGTTTTACTTTAGATCAAAAGACATTAAAAAGAATTCCCAAAAAGATGATTTTGACAAGCTTGATCTGAACTGACCTCAGTGGGTTATGTTTATTCACAGTTGACAAAGTGTCCAC
Source organism: Iguana delicatissima (assembly GCA_948472985.1). Taxonomy (NCBI): domain Eukaryota; kingdom Metazoa; phylum Chordata; class Lepidosauria; order Squamata; family Iguanidae; genus Iguana; species Iguana delicatissima. Next base: position 29,947 of record CAOKZL010000187.1, on the reverse strand, counting down.
CCAGAAGGAATTTAAATTTCTGTTAAACTCCAGCTGCCCTCAGAATGTTGCCCAATACATTTTGCTGCTTGAAGCAAAAGACATGAAGGTGTTCTTGTGCCAATGGTTAAAGGCTGAGTGGATTGGCAATTAGGAGCCTTATCACACCACTCCTTTATGCTGTATTATTCTGTTTGAAATCTGCTCCAGCCATTCTCATGAGGGTAGCTGATTGTTGACAATCTCTATTGCACCCTTGACTCATCTGCACTTTAACAACATCACTTATGCAGTTTGTTCATCCTCATTAGGGCATCATTACTGACTCCCGTACCCCTTGCTTCATGATTAGTTCCTCAAGCTGTAATAGTGCCATAATGGTATGAAATCATGATGCTATGATGCTAAGATGTTTGAGGGAGGGAGAACCTGGCCATACCCTCACCACACCCTCTAATGGATCATTGGAAGAAGAAAGTGCTATGAGATATCTGCACTCATACTGCTTACCAAATTGTTGTGGAAAAGGGGGTCATTAGATTAATTCTACTGTGAAAAAGAAACAAATTTCGATGACCCTACAATGGAATAGTGCCTGGAAAGCAATGATGCTGTGTGATAAGGCAAAAGCAAGACTAATGCATCGTTACTATAACACCATGGTGTGATACGGCTCTAAAAAATCCTTCTTCAACACTATTTATGTGACGCTGTGCTCCACTATCTCAAAAAAATGAGGGGAAGCAACCAGCGCAGGTACTCATCCCTCCTCTTCTCTGGCAGCTTGCTTCTGTCTCTCAGCATCAGCCTCCTAAGGCAATGGCTTAACGGCCTGAGGACAGCACCCATCGACCTTCTACATATAAAGCGCTTCTAGGGTGGCTGTCAAACTCCATGTCAATGCTAGCCATGAGATAGCATTATCAGGTTAGCATAGGGTGCAGACACACACAGCTTTTTCTCTGAGCACCTCCTCCCTTCCCCATACCTTGACATAACTGCCTCATTCTGCCCTATGGCAGAGCTAGGTCGGCCTCTCGTAAGCAATTTCAGCAACAAACTAAGAAGCTGAGAACTGCTAGGAAGTGTTATGTGTGTGTTTGTGCCTTGGAGTTGCCTGTTCCCTATGGGAACCTCATGAATTTCATAAAGTTTTCTCGGGCAAGGAATCCTCAGAGAAGATTTTGTCAGTTCCTTCCTCTGAAATATAGCCTATAGCACTTCGTATTTGTTGACAGTCTCCCGTCCAAGTACTAACCAGTCCTGACCCTGCTTAGCTCCAAGATCAAACAGGATCTGGTGCCTAGGAGCCAGATTACTTTTTATTGGAAATCTATTTTTATCATTCCCTTCCATGGAAAGCTAGGCTCGCCCTGTCTCTGCTCTCTTTCACTAGCCTTTTTTTTATTCAAATTAATTGGATGCAGGAGTATTTTTAAGGAGTTTTAAACTATATGTTTAAGTTTTAAAATGATTTTACACATTTCAAAATTTAATGGTATGTTTACTATGATGGCCTGTTTAATTGTGTCTTTTTTATGATCAATGAGATTTTTTGTTTGTTTGTTTTTTGTTTTGCTTTAGCTTGTTTAGCCTTGTTGTAAGCCACCTTGGGTCTCATACCAGGAGAAAGGCAGAATATGAATTAATTATTCAAATAAATAACCTTCTTTAAAAAGCAGCCACAGGGGAAAGGCTTCCCACTACACCACACCTCCAATCCAAACCCCTTTATTCCTTCTTCCCTTGCTTTTAGTCATGGAAGTGAAAACATAAGGCCTCACTATGCAGAGATATATTATTGTACATTTATAATAAAAATATATTTATCATCTAGGTACTAACAAGTGAGTTCTAAGCAGTTACCCAAAGTACTCAAAAGAGGTGTTTTATGGAGGCATTTAAAGAAAGATAAAGAACTGGCACCACAGAAGTTTCTGTCAGGGAATGGAACATTTTGTCAACATTTTAAACAGCCCTTCTTCTTGTCTTGCACAACAACCTAATCTCTGGAGACATTAACAGAGGATAGTCCCTATCTTCACACCATGAAAATCTCCACATAAATCTCCACATGCTGATTTCTTTAGATCTAGTTGCCACTAAGGACACACAGCAGGTCTGTCTGTTGCTGCCTCCTCCTCTCCCTCCTTCTCAGTAATCTGAAATTACAAGAGACATTTTTGTAATATCCTACTGAAACATGAATGGGCCTAAATTCTCTAAAAGCACCAGATCCTATTTGATCTTGGAAGCTAAGCAGGGTCAGCCCTGGTTAGTACTTGGATGGGAGACTGCCAACAAATATCAGGTGCTGTGCAGTTGCGTACCAATGGGGGGGCAGGGGGGTTCACCCCAGGTGGCAATGTTTTTGGGGTGTTCCAGCCCATAGCCACACCTCCACACACAGTGGCCATGCTCCTTGTGCCGTAGCCCCACCCCCTCCCGCCTCCCCTTCACATGTTCCAAGCTCCACCACTGGTACCGTGGGCTATATTTTGGAGGAAAAACCTGACAAAACCACTTCAGAGTATTCCTTGCCTAAGAAAAACCTAGGCAGCTTGAAGGCACATACGCATACACTGAAACATGGCAAAAAGGGTTTCTCAGAACCTTGGAAGTAACTCCCTGTGCAAATCATAAGTAGCACTCAAATATGATCTTCCTTCTCCCCTCCCCCAGACAATCATTTTTGGAGAGAAAATGACCTCAATGGAAAAGAAAACTTTCATCATTAACCAAAAACTACAGCTAATTTTATCCTAAATCTACTAAACCAAACTTGCTAGAGGAACAGAGTGTACCAGGATTCACGTGCCTCCCACTTTCCCCCCTCATTTCAAACAATTGTGTCCATAATGAGAAACCAGAGCGGTGTGGCTTTATAAACAGTGCTGTGCATTAATCATTTGTAAAGGGCTGGAGGAGTCTCTTAAAGGTTCTATGTTGCCTAAATGTAATTTGGGGTTTCTTTCTCTAGACTTATCTGGCACTTTTAATCTGATTTGAGAAATAACAAGGGTATAACAAAGTTGCCCTTCAAAAGCATTCTTGCCTCTTTGAGGGTGAAATGACTAACATTTTCCAGTTACTTTTAAACTTACTTTAAAAGGGAATTTTAAGTGGATTTTTATCAGTTTTATGCCATTTTATTACCAGAGGTTAGAAGCACTGCATTATAAGTAATGTAGTAAACAACAGCTCATTATTTCTGAGATGAAATAAGGGTGCATCAGAGCTATATTGCAAAAGCAATGTAACAAGTGTTGTTTTATTCATGTCTAGAAATTTTTCCAACTCTGGGACTGAAGAGGGTTTGTTGTAGTTGTTAATTGTCATCAAGTTGACTTCAATTTATAGTGACCCTATGAAGGGGAGATCTCCCAGTCTCCCTGTTATCAACAGCTCTGCTCAGGCCTTGCAAACTCAGGGTTGTGGCTTCCTTCCTTGAATCCATCCATCTGTAGTGCCTTCTCTCTGTTTTCCTATTGCCTTCTACCTAACCAACAGTCACATAAAGACATGTGGGCGGGGGAGGGCGATTTGCCCCAGGCAGCAATGTTTTTGGGGCATCCCAGCCCATAGCCACGCCCCTGTATGCCCTGGCCATGCCCATGCCCCCAGACGCCACGGCCACACTCCTTGCACCGTAGCCCCACACACACACACTCCAAGCTCGGCCACTGCTGATCAAGCATCATTGTCTTTTCCTGTTATTATTGTTATTATTATTATTATTATTATTTACATCATCACAGAATATATTTCTCAAATACGTTACTAAACATTGAAAATATCTGTCTAATCATCGAACTCTCTTCTTCGTCCTCATTCTTCCCTTCTTTCTTCATTCTTTTCTTAACTATCTAATCAATCAATCTGATAGGTAACCAATTTTAAACTAATATATGATAACAACAAAAACAATAATAATAATAATACAATAACAATAATACCAATACCAATAAGCATATAACCAATCTAATAACCATTAATATATTTATAGAGACTATTAATTAAGATATCTTTATATTATCTCAACTGTAATATATAACACTCCATGGAAACTAGACTATCACAATTTAGCTCTATATAATTATTTTTACTTACTATTTTATAACCATTTCATATACTTGCCTATTTCGATTATCTACACTTGTATATCAAATATGAAAACTTCTTTCCATTTTTCCTTCCATATATTCTTAATTGGTTCGCATTCCTTATTCACCTTATCTATACTTCGATTATCACTTATATATGCAGTAAGAATATCCATTTGGAACATATCGAATAATTTGTCATTGTCTTTTCCAATAAAACATGATGTTTCATGATATGCCCAAAGTACAACAGCCTCAGTTTAGTCATCTTTGGTTTGAGTGAGCATTCAGCTTGATTTGCACTAGAACCCATTTATTTGTCTTTTTGGCAGTCCACAATATCCATAGTACTCTCCTCCAGCACCACTTTTCAGATGAGAAGATAGGTTACGCAAATTAAAATGGATACAGGTAAAAGGAGAGCCAGCATCATGTACTGGTTTGAGCAGTGGACTCCAGCTCTGGAGACCAGGCTTTGAGTTCCCACTCAGCCATAGAAATCCACTGAATGACTTTGGGCAAGTCACATGCTCAGCCTCAGAGGAAGGCAAAGGCAGACTCCCCCCCCCCCGGACAAATTTTGCCAAGAAAACCTCATGGTGGCAAGCTTGCTTTAGGGTTGCCATAATTTGGAAATAACTTGAAGGCACACAACAAAAACAACAACAACAACAACAACAGACAAAAGCTCATATCACAAAAACATAAAAGTTAAAAATATATTTAAACTACTCATAGCACTAAAAGCAATTTAAAAACATATCCATTAAAAAGCAACAACGTAATGAATAATATTTTTCAGTTACTTTCAAATTTACATTGATCTATCCTGCTTTTCTCTTAGTTCAGGATCCAAAACAGCTTACAGCATTAGTTAAACTGGCCATTTCCGCACTAGACTGTTATAGTGCTATTATTCCACTTTTAACATCCTATGGAATCCTGGGGTTTGCACTTTAAGGAGGGGCCTCGAGGCCTCTCCTTAAAGTGCAAACCCCAGGATTCCATAAGATGTTGAAAGTGGAATAATAGCACTATAACAGTCTAGTGCAGAAATGGCCATATTTGTCCTTAGTCATGTAATGTGTTCCCCTCCTGGTCATATAACATTCCCACTATTGGTTTAAATTTCCCTTTGATTTCTTGGATCTTATGGAAGAAGTCTTCTATTCTTTTTTTGGTCATCCTCTGTTTCTCTGCATTGATGATTATAGTAGTTTTCTTTGTACTTGCACACAAGTTGCTGAAGAGTTGCGTTCAGGATTCTGACCCTCTTTCTGTCACCTTTTACTTTTGCTTCTCATCTGTCCTTTCATCAGGGATCCATTGAGGCTTCTCTTTCTTTTTGGCTGTAGATAGTGTCTTTCTGCATTCCTCCCTGACAACGGCCCTTGCTTCAGTCCACAGTTCTTCTGACTCCCAGTCAATTAGACTTAACAGTGCTAATCTATTTTTTTATATTTTATATGGGAATGTTCTTCAGGTTGTATTTTTACACAAGTTGCTTTAGATTTCCTCTAACTTTTGTTATTAAAAGTTCAGGTGCTATAATCTGCTCCTGGACTTGTTTTTGCAGAAAGAACAGACCTTCTCCATCTTCTGCTTCTGGTCAATTTGATATTTATATTGGCTATAGGTGATATCCATGTATATAGTTGTCTCTTTGGCTGCTTGAAGAATGTTTTTGTGACACTGGCATGCCTACTATATTTGAAACCTCGTGCAGATAATTTTTAATATCCCCTCCTCTCTACAAAAAAATTATTTTCAATAATAATCATGGAGCCCTGGTGGCGCAGTGGTTAAATACCAGTACTGCAACCACAAGGTTGTGAGTTCGATCCTGCCAGGCTCCAAGGTTGACTCAGCCTTCCATCCTTTCGCAGGTCGGTAAAATGAGTACCCAGCTTGTTGGGGGCAATTAGCTAAAATACATTGTAAACCGCTTAGATAACACTAGTTGATAGGCGGTATAGAAATAACTGCTATTGCTATTGCTATTGAAATGAAACAAATAATAATGAGAGAGGAAATGCAGACAATGTAAATTTTATTTTATTGAACTCACAGTAAAGACTGTGGGTACCATAGTTTTTTAAGACCCATAGTAAACATCTGCCTTTTTTCAATGAGGTTCTATCTATCTATCCATGCATCTGTTTCCTTTTCATCTGGGAGCATCCAGTTCAGCTGTCAAAAAGCCTGGAGAAAATAAAATAGAAACGAAATTCTTGTGTGATGATTTGAAATGTGTGCTGGTATAGCTTTGTTGTTGTTGTTGTTTTTTAAAAGTCCAAATATCTACCAATGTCGAAATGGCTACTTTTGACAACTTTTACTGGGACAGAGGGATAGCAAAAGCAAGGTCTTTCCCCCCAAAACTAGATGGTCCTCCTTTACAGTCTTTCTCTGCTTCTAGACAGGCTAGAAACTTAGGATTTTTTTAAAATGAAATCTTAGAATCTGGGTCAGATAATGGTCCTAATGGGTACCATACAGAATGCCTAGAATCTGGATTTAATCTGACCAATCCAGTCACATGGGAATCCTTCAATATGAGGCTTGAATAACCACCACCACCCCTTTAAAATTGCCATTGGACTCACCATTCTGCACAAAAGAAAAGATTTTGACAAAGGAAAACTATGGCTCTTTCTGCACTTTACCTTCTCGCATCGTCCTCTGGTAGCAATCCCAACAGCATCTCTGCTGGGAAAGGAGGAGGATGGGAACGCTCCTCTCCACTCCAGCCCAGCTCCCTGCAGAAGGGACTGTGATGGACACACCTCTTCCTTCCACAGTGCAACTGGGCACTTTCCCAAGCTGTGCTGGGGCAGGAAGCATCTTCATTGCACTTCCAGGACTTCCACAGGGCAGGAAAGTGTGGAAGCATCATGCAATCAGGGAGTCATTGGCGGGGAAAACCCGTCAATGATTTACCCTGTTATTGCATGGGTTGGTGACGGGAGAAGGATGGGACTGCAACAACGTCTTGCAGAAGCATTATTGCGGTCCTGCTTTTCTCCCATCCCCATGCCAGGGTAAGATCCTCCTGCGGAAAGGGACTATAACTCACATTTGAGGACAAATGGAAAGGAAAAAGAGGGGAACAGTCTAAAGCTCTTTTAAGACTAACTGACTTCTATTTTAGCATGAGCTTTTGTGGATATCACTCTATTTCCTTAGTCATTGCATCTGAGGAAGTGGATTGATATCCATAAATGTTCATGCTAAAATAAAAATCAGTGTTAAAGGGGCTGCTAGATTCCATTTTTTAAAATCCTCTCCTTTTTTCTTACACTGCACAGACCATCAGGCTACTTCTATAAGTGAGAATGGTTTCATTTTCAAAAGGAAACTGCAGCTCCCTTCATCCTGACCTCATCTCTTCCCTCCTTTTCTGCCTTACAGAAGGAAATTCCAAGGGAGGGAAGAGGGAGGGAGGAAGAAAGAGAAAGATGAAGTAATTGGCTTCATTTGATGCAGGTTGAGAGTGTCTGCTGCTCAATTTGTGTTCCAGTTCCTTCCTCCCTCTTTTGGCACCTCATTGTGGGATTGAGGAGCCATTATTTCTCCCCCTTATGCTTTGTACCCACAATGGAGCGCACCCCCGACTCTTCTTTTGAGTTTTCACTTGTTTGTGATAAACAAACTGTTAGCTTTGCAAAAATTCAATCAGTCAGTCTCCTGCTTCATTTCTTGATCCTAGGCCAATATTTTTTACATTCTTTGATTCTGCTCTGTTTCCTACTTTTGCATTCCATCCATCTATGGTTAACAAGAAGTTCTCTTTTGGTGTGTGGTCAATTTCCTCCTGGAATCCAGCAGAGAATCTTTCAATTTCTTCTTCTTCTGCATCTGTAGCTGAAGCACAAACTTGGATTATGTATTATTGATGGGTTTTCCCTGAAGTTTTATTAATATTATTTGATCAGACTTTGCATTATATCCTTTGACTGCTTTTGCTACATCTCTCCTCACTATTAATGCCACCCCATTTCTTCTTAGATTTTCATTTCCTGAGTAAAACACTGTGTAATTGTCTGACTCAAAATTTCTCATTCTTATTCACTTTAGTTCATTCACAACAAATAATGCAATATTTATCTACTCCATTTCTTGTTTTACCATGTCTAGTTTCTCTGATTCATGCTTCTTACAGTCCATGTTCATATAATATGTATTGCACAGCTTTGGACTTTCCTTTCATCTCTGAGCATTCAACAGCTGAATATCTTTTTGGCTTGAATCCAGATGCATCATTAGCTGCAGCATTTCTTATTGTTGCTCTCTGCTGTACCCCAGTAGCTTATTGAGTGTCTTCTAACCTGGGAATGCCATCTTCTGGCACAATCTCTTCTATCATTTTGGGTTGTCTCATAGAAGTGTTTTCTTGGTAAAAGACATTCAAAAGGGGTTTTATCGTACACCTGTCTGCACAGTGTTAACTATGGTGCCACTGTTGTTTCTGAGAGAACTTTCAACAATGTCACCCCCACACAGACACACTTACTATTGCATTTTAGCCTGCCTTTCATCAAATTCTTGCCTCCTAAAGCAGCTCACATCAATAAAAAGTGAGAGACTTCCTCCCATTGGGCATACATACTAAAAAGACAGGCCACCCAGAGGAATAGGGAAGAAAGGAGAAAGAAGATGAGGGAGAGGCAATCTTGAAGGCCCAAAAATGGGGTGAGTGATAAGTAGCATTCAAACTCACTTCAAATCAGGCTGATTTTCCCATGCTAGTTTTCATGTCTGACTAGCAACAGGTGGCTCTTTTTTTGTGACGCTCTGGGACAAGAGTGCTCTTTCTTGCAAGTTGAGGGCATGCTTGTTCTCCATGGCTATAATTCACTCCCTTCCTTTTTCATTATGTTCTTGCTCCTCCCCTATCGATGTTTGTCTTTCAGATTGCAAATCTGAGAACATAACCAGTCTTTCATTTTATTTATTATACAAATACTTTATGTTTTTTTCTTATACAATACTTTGTTTTGAATGTGCTTTAGAAATAATACTACTTGAAGAAGATGGTTTAAAATGTGATGTTGCAACTTTCTCTCTATTCCAAAGCACTCAAATATAATGAGGCTGCAGAGGGAGAAGAAGAAAATGTCAGTTTTCCCTTTCCATCGTGCCTGACTGCCAAGGCATTTGTGTGGCATAAAAATGTATCAACACCCAGCTCACCAAGTGAGCAGCAACTGTGAAACGAACAGCAAGAAGTGTTAATAGCAAGTGGATTAAATTCTAAGAACATATAATACTGTACTACACACCAAACAACCTCCTGCTGCCTGCAAAGAGGTAGTCTTGGAACTGGAGGAGCTGCTTGTTTGTTCTTTCAGGAGTCAGCAAAGGACCCCTGTGAATCAAACAGTTACAAGTCAACTCAATTGGCCAATTTATTTCCTCTGAAACTGAGGAGGTTTCCCCCCACACAAAAGAAAAGCTGTTTGAAGAAGGAGGAGGGAGAGAAACACAAGGGGTGTCATGCATGTTTTTATGAGTGAGGTACCAAAATTTACATGACAAAAAATTAATTTCAACAGAAGAATAATCAAAGTGCAAGCATTCCTTGGGAGGGACGAGGGATCTATGAACCCCCAAATGTTGAGGAATTCCAGTTATGCCTTATTATTGGCCATGCAGCAGCGGGCTGATGAGAACTGGAGTCTAAGAATATCTGGAGTGCTATACAGTCTCTAGTTCCTTACTGTGAACAGGCTCCTCTGCCAATAGATGTCTGGCAGAAGGAGGAGGTTGACAGGAAACAACAAAGAAGCCCTGCATTAGTAGAACTTTTGGCCAGAATCCTGTATAGTCTTTACATCTCAATGCATATCAAGTCAATACATTGTCCTAGATAACTTTCACCTTCCAGTTTTCTGTTACTGATGGCTCTCCTGAAGCTATGGAAATTGCCCAGTTATGATTGCAACTGAGAAAGAAAGTGTGCTTGAGAGTGTGCTTGGTGGCCCAAATCATATAGCTTTGCCATGTTTTCCCTATGGCTACTTTATTCCTTTGTTTTTAATTGCAGCCTGAGATATACATGTGGAACAAGTGACTATTTCATTGATCTCCATGAAAGCAACATTGCTGTCATAAGCCAAGTTAACTGTGCTGCCTTGATCCATATTGTATTCTACAATATGGACTGGGAACATTCGACTCAGCAGGTGTTGATGGACTACAATTCCCATTATCCCCAATAACTGCCCATGCTGAGTGGGGCTAAGAGGTGTTGGAATCCATAAACTGGAGCATAGATTCCTTACCTTCTTTGTATCAGAAATGAGATTATGTTTTCTCCTGAGGGGTTCTACTCAATTGCAGCTGCCTTTCCTCTTCTATTACAATCATTTAAAGCAGTTATCTTTGGTCAGGCCCAGGCAACACTGAATCACATCAAGCATGGTTTTGCCACTGCCATTTTCTCTTTTGCTTTGAGGGACATTTTTTTAAAGGAAAATGTAGTGCAAAAATGAGAGAAAGAAGAAAGAAGGGGATAAGAACGAGTGAGGGGAAAAGAAAAGAACAGGAGAAGAAAGAAGAAAAGGGAAGAGATATTATAATAAAAGTGCATGCTTGCAAACTTGTAGGGCAGCTTTTGATCCCAGCCTTTCAGGATTCAGATAAACTGAAATCTTTAGTCATTCAGGCTACTCCTAAATATGCCAAATGAGTGAGGTGGCAGCCAGTTACAAGCTTTGTCATAATATAAACATTTGTTGCTATACCTGAAATACGTTTTTGTAGACATAAAAAGGTGTTTACTTATGCATCAAGGTGGGGAAAATTCAACCTGCAAGATCCTAACTTGCTCCTCAAAAGTTCTCTAAGGCTCTCAGACACACTATTTTTTTTAACAAAAATTAGCCATTTTTGCCCTCCAATTCCCTGTTGCCCTGCGGATATAGCTTAGAAATGGAGGAAAGCTGAAATAAATAGTTGAAAATTGACTGAAAACAAATCAGATTTTACTCCTAGTCACTTTGCACAAATTGGTGGGAAGATGGACACTGGGATGAAAAATAGCCTCTGTCCCCAATCCTTTTGTACATGCACAGGATCAGATAATCTACCTTCATAATCCTTCATGCCTAGGCACATTGTAGATCTGTCAACAGACATGCATACATTAGGGCCAGAACTTTAAATTTTAGTGTCATCACCCCTGCTGTTATGAGGTATCTTGAACCTGCTTTTGCTAAATTTGTACCTTTCAAATTGAGCTATCTTGATGCATAATATCCACAAAGGGAGTGACACTGGACATTGTGCCAAGGGAGGTGGAAGGACACACACTCTTACCATGTCTGCTTCCCACTCCCAACACTTCCTTTCTGCATCTACCCAAAATGTCTTGCTTTGCTCCTGCAGGGCACTAGCAAGCAGTGCATTGTTACACTGGCTGTTTTGGTACTGCAACTGCTCAAAAGAGAAACCACTAAACAGCTCCGAGCCTCCTTTATATTCTGTTGCCTGGACTTCACACCACCACATGGGGTGAAAGAACATCAGCATCCCACTTCGTAGAGTGAAGGTGGTAAAGGAGCATCAGCCATATGTATACAAGTTACAGTACAGATCTGTGTTGCAACATGTTTGAGATCAAACATCATTCTCAGCCTAGGTCTGACTGCTGGATTAGATCTTCCACCTTTGGTGTATTTGTCCACACAACAACTTGTCTGATTTACTTTTTTGTGAGGGATATTCATTTTCATACACATGGTGCAGTGGAGCTGTAAATAGCCTCTGTAATAAATATAGAAATATGGTAGGAAACCCCCAGAAATCAAGAATGGGTCATTGCCCGGAGTCAGTGAGCTAACAGGCAAAACAACTAAGACAGATAATTGCTACTGTTGAGGTTCCTGGCTTCCAGCAAAGGCTGGAGAGTCACAGCAGTGTATTTTGGGAAAACACTTTTGGAATTCCCCATATCTGACCGTAACACTGCAGAAGATAGCATGAACTTACAAGAAGACTGGGTTTTTTCCATGACAGAATAGCCAAAGGGCAGTGGAGAGGGGACTTAACAGTTTAAAAACATCCCATGATACCAAAGCTTTGCTACAATAAAATCTCCAGAGAGCCATTAAAATAAAAATAAAGAAGGCAACTAACAGTGTACAATTCATTTGTCCTTTTAGACAGGTATTCTTTCTCTAGCAGTTTGTACTTCAGGAGATTTAAACAGCAGAGTCAACTGGTTGTTCTCTGGCTGTTTACAATATTAAGCAGCTACTACTGTGAACAGGATGTACATATGATCCTTTGGTAGTTATTATTATTCTCTTTTCTTTTAACTATCCATTATGGAAGTGACCTCTTTTTTATTTTGAGAAGCACACTGTGGTCTTGGCAAAAACAAAACAAAAACAAAACCCAACCTCTCATGGATAAGCATAGATGAAACCACTAGTTCTGAAAATGGAAGTGTATAACAACTACATTATTAAGAAAGTGTGTGGGTAAAAGTCATGAAAGCCTGATCACAGGGTATTGTGCAAGTGTATTTCTGCTGCATTCCCAAAGAGGTCCCAATTAAAAAACTTACCTCCTAACTTTGATTGTGATGGCTATGGCAAATTTCAGAACAATCCTAACTAATGAAGGGAATGGCAGATTTCTGATATTTCCAAAGTATTGCCCACTAATCATTGTCAGGTTGACAAGTGATGGAAAGGAATTAAGAATCTATAGCTAAAGCACTCCTGACAGATGGCCATCCAACCACTGTTGAAAAACCTTCCAAAGGAGAGTCTAATACCTTCTGAGGTAGTCTGTTCCAGTATCAGTTAACCTATAAATGGTGATCACATCACCTCTTCTCTTCTCTTCTCTTCTCTTCTCTTCTCTTCTCTTCTCTTGCCTTCTTTTCTCCAAGTTAAACGTTGCAGCTCCTTAAGCAGTTCCTCATAAGGCTTGGTTTCCAGATCTTTAAGCATCTTGATCACCTTTCTCTGGACATGTTCCAACTTGTAAACAGCCTTCTTGGATTCTGGTGCTCTGAACTGGGTACAATATTGCAGATGATCAGAGCAATACAGAAGAACTATTACCTCCCTCAATCTATTTCTGTTGATGCTGTCTAGAATTGCATTGGCTTTATTGGCTACCACATTGTACTGTGGTCTACTAAGACCCCTAGATTTCTTTTACATGTGCTGTTGTTAAACCGTATACTTCTGCCTTTCATTTTAACTCCCTAATTTTCTTGCCTTATTTTTATTAATTTTGTTAATTTTGGACCAGGTCCCCAATAGTTAGGTCACTTTGTCTTCTGGGATGTTAGCTACTGCTCCTAATTTGATGCCATCTGCTACTCTGATAAGCATATCCTCTATTCCATCATACAAATCATATTTAAAGAGCTATTGTTGGTCAACACCAGGTCCAAGATAGCATCCTATGGAGTTTCTGCTAGTCACCTTACCCTAGGGATTCGCACCCATTAGTGGACATTCAGTAGATTTGGCTGGTCAACAGGTAGACTTCTTTTTTCATTTCGCTCCAGTGGTTTCTTGGTTTCTTTAATTTTCCTATTGGTTTGGAGGCAGGGAAAATTCAACAAGGGGAGCAATCCTGGGCCTTCATGAAAAAATGGAGGGAACACAGATGTATTTAAGTGGAATTAACCTGCCCCTGTGCTGTCCTAGAAGTGAAGTAGCTCGCCAAGAATTGAGACCACCAGATTAGAAAGCAAAAAAAAAAAAAAAAAAAAAAGGTTTATTTTACTGCAGGGATCTCAGTGGAATGAATTTCAAAAGTCTGAGAACCCCGATCCAGGTATTAGCTCTCTTTTTATACCCTCTTGTAAACAGGTTACAGGAAATGATTACATATGACCATATATGAAGTGTTTACAGGTTATACAGACCTAGGTTACAGCTTTCAAAATGATATCTTTGGTACCAAGGGAGTATTTCTCCAATATCAAAACTCCCTAAGGTTCCCGGCACAGCTAAGCACATACGTAAGCCTCCTGATAAGATAAAAGAGGCACATCTGCTCACCTTATTTTTCTCTATTTTTCTACCTTAGCAATAGCTTCTTCAATTTAACCCTTTCATTCCCCCCTTTATGCCAAATTCCATGCAATTTCAGCATACATCTTAAGCTTGCTTTTGGGCTATAACAGCAAAATGAGCCACCTTCCCCTCCATAGCTTCAGAGAGAGGCATGTACACATTTCATAGCACAGAATGCATACCATTATACCAAGAACCCTACTACAATTAAAAGTACAATCTCTAGAAACAAGGTTTTTAACCAACTAAGATCTGGGAGTCAGGAAGTTAACCAATCCCAAGGGTTGTTAATGCCGCTGTCATTATTTTGCTCTAACCCTTGTAACTGCTGTATTTCATCCTCTATAGTCTTGTTCAGATCATGGAACGCAACCTTGCATCCTCCTATGACTATGGTACAAACCCCCCTTTTCTGGCTAACAAGTAATCCAAGGCCATCCGATGTTGTAACAATAACTGATTTAGCTCTTCAATTTCTTGTTGGAGGGCTTGTACCAATTTTCCAGTTGCATTTATAGTTTTCTCCAATCTACAAGTCAATCCTATTATGCTTCTACGATTTTCTTGAGCCATAATTCCTGGCTCCAAAGTGAGGACCCCTGTGATTAGTCCTCCTCCTACTCTATTACCCTCACTCTCAGACAACTGTGGCCTCACGAATGACCCAGATCCTCACATTGACTTCCCAGTGGTCCCACTGAGTGCCGCTTCTTCCTACCAACCCGTTTGATCTGTCCTGGTAGAAACTTGGACAGGTATAGTCATATATCCTATTCCTATACACTGGTAAGTCCCTGGGTGGTAGTTGGTGGCCCACCCATTCGAGTGAACCATAGATGCGGGTCTCTAGCCATCAATCCAGAGCATATGCTACCTGACCCTGTATAATTAGGAGTGAACATGGGATATTGCGGTACAGATCTCCAAAGTTGGTTTCATTTAAGTCCCCCTTGGGTTGATAGGAGTTATTATATGAGCCATACAAATAGAATCTATCACTACATGCTGAATAATTTCCCAGTTTACCATAAAATGAGGAGTATTTTATATATCCTTTCCACTTCAATTCCAAGATCCACTATGGTGACAGCAAAAACACATTCCAGGGGAATGCGTCTAAAACTTCAACCGCCTAAATTGAGTCTTGTTTATATTACTATCAACTTTGGCAAACATACTGGGATTCCCTCTCAATGCTGACTGTAGGGCTCCTACAACCACTCCCGGTTCACTAATCAGGAAGGCATAAAACCGAAATCTGCTACAGTCTGTGGATGTTCATAGATCAGAGTAACATTTGGTCCGTGTTGTTGGAACATGTGTGCAGCATGCCATTTGAACCAGTTAGCCTCAACTACTCCCACCCATCACGCTCCACATCCCGATCAACATTATCCACTTCATTTTTCGGAGCCACTCAGGGACCCAAATCTACTTATTCCACACAAATTCCTTCTGTACATATACAAGAATACCAAAATACCAAAGAATACACACACTACTATTGTTACTAGATCACTAATATTCATTGCTTCTCTCCCTCATCCACTGTAGGGGATCTGGCCGTGTGTAGAATAAGTCAGCTTCCGGAGTGACTATAGCAGGGCTCAGTCCCAATCTTCCTCTTCTGCAGTTGCTAGGTCTGACCGTACGTAGAGCTACCAGCGTCCAGCGGGTGGTAGCAGTAGGGTCTAGCCTAGAGTCTTCATTCACCTGTTGCGGATCTGACTGTGCATAGAGTGGTCAATTCCCTGGTATGACCACGGCAGAGTCTAGTCCGAATCTTCTCTCCCCGCTTTTCGTCTGGACAATTTCAGTTTCAAAGGATTTTCTTGTGATGAAATTACAGCCCAATGAGTAAATGCCCTTTTTACCCTGGTGTAGTGTATCCAAGGTTTCAGCCCTGCTACTTTTACTGCAGTGGGGGTAACTAACAGCACTTGGTACGGCCCCTCCATCCTGGTGATGAGGGCTCCCCTTTCCAATCTTTAACCCACACCTCATCCCCAGGTTGGAAAGAATGGGCCTTTGTGAGGAAAGGAACTCGTCTAACCTCCAAAGCATGGGTGCTAACCTTCTCTAGAGCTTTCCTAATGCCTGCACTTCTTCTTGGAAAGTTCCTCCCAGTTCTCGAATGTCCCCCTCAATCCCTTCAGGATGGCCAGGGGTCTTCCATACAGCATCTCAAATGGAGTCAGCCCAGTCGTCCGATGAGGGTGCATCTTATTCTCAAAAGAGCTATTGAGAGTACATCCAACCATTTGAGCTTAGTTTCTTGACACAATTTTGCAAGCTGAGTCTTCAATGTTCTGTTCATCCTCTCCACCTTCCAGAACTTTGGGGTCTATATGCACAATGTAGTTTCTAGTAATTCCTAAGACCTCTGCTAATTTCTAACTACTCCATGCACAAAGGCTGGGCCATTATCAGATCTGATGTGAAGGGGTAACCCGTATCTAGGTACGATGTCTTTTGGAGTAGAGCTGAGTACTACTTCCTCGCCTCGGTTCTCATCCAGGATATACTTCAACCCACCCAGTGTGAGTGCATACCATTACCAACATATACCAGTATTGTCCCAACTGTGGCATCTCGGTGAAGTCCACCACTAGGGATTCAAAGGGAGTAGATCCTTGATGTTGGGTTCCTCCTCCAATCTTGGTCCTTGGCGCGGGTTGTTCCAAGCACAGATTTGACACCGTGAAGACGCCAGCATGATACTGACTCATACCCATCTATAAACACATCCTTTGCTAACAACTGGGCCAACGCTGTCTTCCAGATGCGTGGCTTCATGTGCCTTCTGAACGACTGGCCATCCCATAGATTGGGGTATGTACCATCTTCCATCTGGTAGGACCCACCAACCATCTTCGTCGCTTATAGCTTTCAGGTCCTTTTCAGCCCTCTCATTCTCCTGCTGGGTGTATCTTGGGGTCTGGTTACTCAAGGAAATTTTGAAAAGTGGTGTTACCAATTCTCTGGACAGGTTCTCTTTCCCACTCTCTAGTTCGCTCTCGGCGGCCTCCTTTGCAGCAGCATCTGCTTTCCGGTTTCCTGAACCACTGGATCTTGCCCTCTCTGGTGTCCTTTACAGTGCATCACAGCAACTTTACTAGGGGCCCACACCTCTTCTAATAGATGCTCTATTTCTTTCCATATTTGATCTCTTGTCCCGAAGAACTGATCAGTCCTTTTTCTTTGTACAGTGCTCCATGCGCGTGTAGGGTAGTGAAGGCATACTTTGAATCTGTGTATATGTTTACAGTAAGTCCTTTGGCCAGCTCCAAAGCTCTGATCAAAGCAATAAGTTCCGCCTTCTGGGCCGAAGTACCAACAGGCAGCGCTTTGGCTTCTATTATTTTATCTGCTGTGACCACTGCATAGCCGGCCTTCTGCTTCCCCTTCTCGCACAAAGCTGCTTCCATCTGTATAGTAAGTGACATAGATGGGGCCATGGGGTATCCCGCAAGTCTGATCTACTTGAGTACACTTCATCCATGGTTTGAAGGCAATCGCGATGTATATTTCCAGATTTCTGCCGGGAGCAGTGTTGCAGGGTTCAAGGTGGTGCACAGTTCCAACTTCACTCTAGGGTTTTCATACAACATTCCCTGATACTTGGACATTCGGCTATTCGTGAACCAATAGTTGCCTTTGTACTCCATGAGGGCCAGTACAGAATGTGGAACCTTTACCATCAAATTCTGGCCTAAGGTTGGCTTATCTGCTTCTTTTACCAACAAGGCTGTTGCTGTATAGCTCTGGGGCCCAGGGCAACCCTCTAGCGACTGGATCTAATTCTTAGAGAGATATGCCACTGGGCGATGCCAGGATCCCAACATCTGTGTCAGTACTCCCACTGCTATTCCATTCTTCTCATCAACATATAAGGTGAACATCTTTGTTACATCTGGCAGACCCAGCGCCGGAGCCTCCATCAGCGCCTTCTTTATCTGCTCCCAGGCGTTCTTCTGTTCTTTCCCCACACAAATTCAGACTTCTCCAGACCTTTGGTAGCTTCATATAATGGTTTGCTCATTACTGCAAAATTAGGAATCCAGATTCTGCAAAACCCAGCTGCACCTAAGAATTCTCACAGCCGCCTTTCCGATTCCAGGGCTCAGGCAGAGCACACACAGCCTCCTTCCTTTCTTGGCCTCACGCTCGCTTCCCTGAGCCACTTGGAATCCCAGATATCGCACTTCTGTCTGGCACAACTGGGCCTTCTTCTTAGATACTTTGTAGCCTGCTTCCCACAAAAGCTGGAGTAACTCCATTGTGGCTTCTTTACACTCCTCCTCACTGGTGGCTGCCGACAGTAGATCATCCACATATTGCAGCAAAACTCGTCTCTCGGGTTGGACTGGAATCTTCTCAAGTCTTGACTCAATGATGTCCCAAAAATCGTTGGCGAATTATTCCACCCCTGAGGCAAGCGGCTCCACATGAACTGGGTCTTCTGACCCGTAATTGTGTCTTTCCACCTGGAAGGCAAATATTTCCTGGCTTTGAGGGGCCACTTGGATACCAGAAGAAGGCATCCTTTGAGATCCAGAACAGTGAAGTGGGTAGCTGCAGATGGAACTAGTCCCATAGGAACGAGTATTGGGTTTGGTACCACTGGGTGTAGGGTTACTGTAGCTTCATTTACCATCCTTAAATCTTGTACTGGAACGATATTCCTTCATCCCAGGTTTCAATACTGGGAGTAATGGAGTATTCCAAGGAGAGCGGCATTCCCGAATTATATTGTATTTCTTCAGCCGTTCCAAATGCTTCTGGATCCCTTCCAGGGCTTCTCTGGGCAAATCATACTGCCTTACACGAATGGGCACAGCATTTGGCTTTAATTCTACCACTATGGGGGCCACGAACCGGGCTAACCCAGGTGGGTTGTCTTCAGTCCACACGCCTGGGCATCCAATCTAGGTGACTGCTTTGACAAACCATGATCTGGTATCTTCGCCACTCTTCCTCCATTGGATAAGTCACTGAGATACTCTTTGGTCCTCTGAAATTTATTTCCATCATCCCATCTTCTTCAATAGAAATTTGAGCTCTCAATTTAGCCAACAAATCTCGACCCAATAAGGGCACAGGGCAATTTGGTAAATACAAAAACTGGTGAGTGACTTGATGTTTTCCTAGATCCACAATCCTTTTTTCTAAAAGAGGGTGTTTCTCCAATTTCCCCGTGGCCCCCACAATTCTTATGGCATTCTCAGTTTTTGGGGCTATTGCAGAATTTAGTACTGAACGGGGGCTCCCGTATCTCCACTGCCATAGGGATGGCTCGGCCCCCAATTTGTGCTGTGACCATAGGCTCCCCCGGGGTCGAGAGCAAGGGGGCCCAGTCTGTCCTAATCGTAATGTTCCATTTCAGCCAGTCCAATGAAGTCCTCAAACCCTTAATCCATCTCTTGCTCATATCTCCCGTCCACTACTCTTCCTCTTTTCTCTTCCCTCTCCCGATTTGCTCCTCTTCCTCTTCCTCGGTCCATCCCTCTTCCTCTTCCTTCGGTCCATCCCTCTCTGTCTGGGGCATCTGACCCTTCCAATACCCAACCTGTCGGCAGAGAGCACACTCATTGTGTCTCAATGGAGGTCCACTTCCTTTCCAATTTTCCACCCCCGTTCCTTTGCCGCCAAAGCTGCAGCCAGAATAAGTCTGCTTTCTTATGCATCCGCCTGTCCTCTCCCCGTTTCTCCTCTTGATCTCTATTCACATATACTCTCTGGGCAATTTCCAACAATTGGCTCAAATTCATACCTGCAAATCCCTCTTGTTTCTGGAGTTTCTTCCTTATGTCTGGATAACTTTGGGTCACGAAGGCCAAATTCACCATCTGTTGGTTGCCTGGGTCTTCTGGGTTCATAGGAGTATACTGTCTATAAGCATCAAATAATCTTTCAATGTGCCCTTGGGGGTTCAGTGGGTCCCTGGAATTATCTCTGATACCTTGGACATATTAACAGATCTCTTCATCCCTTCTCTCATAGCTTCCACTAGTAGAGCTTGATAATCAGTGAGCATAGTCACGAACTGTGCTGGAAGGTTGGGTCCCATCCTGGGTCTGCCAAGGGGACCCTGCCTCTCATCCACTGCTCAGGGTTCGCCTCTCCAAGAGGTGCCCTGTTTGTGGCTATCCATTCTGCATGCTGAATTATTCTCCTCCGCTCTTCAGTAGTGAACAAGAGTAGGAGCAACTGCTGACAATCTTGCCAATTGGGGACATGTGAGGCCATAATACTTGGAGCAAAGTTCAACCACTTCTTGTGGCTTATCTGTGTAAGTAGCATAATGGGTCTTCCAATTAAGTGTCGGACGTGGTGAAGGGAGTATCTGGTAACTCTGGACTCGCCGATAACCGTTCTCTTGCGTGGGATCTATCACCAATTGAATGACTTGTCACAATGGTGCAATCACATCTCCACTTTCCCATCCAAATCATCTGCTTCTTCCACTTCCTTCTGGGGTTTCGTCTGTTTACTCTTGACCTGTTTACTCTTGGGTTTATCTTCGGTCCAGTATCTTCGGGTTTGGGTCTGAGTGTCATCTTGTTTCTGGACAGCCAAACTGGAACCCGGCAACTCCTCTGTCATAACCTCCTCATGGGTAACTGGGCCCAAATCCGCCAGTCCCCCGGCCACAGCTCCCTCTTGTTGTGAGGCTGTCTGAGGTGCTGGTGGCAGCGGAGCAGGCTGTGGTACTACCAGGCCCAGTGGTGGCGGGGCTGGCTGCATCACCACGTACAGTGGAGGGGGGGCAGTGGGCTCTTCTGGAGCCGAATCTGGCAAAATCTGTGCTTTTCCAAGTTTTCATCTGGCCCTGTCCTGCCTCAGTACCATGGCCTTACAAATTTGTTCCTGACACTTCTGCAACCAAGGGGGGTTCTCTGTAACCACTGTGTCCCATGAATCTATGTATGGATACTGATCAGGATGGCCAGGCTCACCCACCACCACTGAATACACTGCCTTGATTCGAGCAGGTTCTAAGCTCCCTTCCGGAGGGCACCCCACCTTGAAAGAAGGCCACTCCACCTCACATAAATTCCGTAAACGCCCTGGCGTCATCGGGGGGTCCCCATCCTGCCACTGAATCCTTTCTTGAAATTCTTTAACATACAACCCAAAGGGGTCTGCCGGCTCTGCCCCCCACCCATTTCCTCCCAACGTGGACAAGACACACTAGGAGAAAGGGATTCGGCATGTGAGTAGGGGGTCTCACATGCCAACACAAAAGGGGGATAGACACCACTCTCTCTGTGCCGATCCACGCACCGGACTCTCAACGGTCTGCAATGGGAACTGTGACACCTGGACCTCTCCTTTCACACCACATTCACGCCAACAAACTACCTCCCACCTCTTCCACCTCCAAAAAGCCTCGCGGTTTCACCCACAACAGTGGGGTATTAAGGCAAGACTAAGGGGTTCATGGCGCCTCTTCTCCCTGAAGTTGCAGGGAGGGCCCTCACCAACAGCCGTGGGAGGGTTCTGCTTTCTGCTCCGCCTTTGGGTCCCTTGGCGGGAACGCCACCGCCAGAGCCGCCGCCTCACTCCGAGTCAATCCTTCCGACAAAAGTAAGTCAGGGGCGCCCTGGGTCACGTCGGGAAGAGGCGACGGCACCGACGCCCTGGCGTCTGCCAAAGTGGGCAAAACGCCCCTCAGATCCCCGACAAGCCTCCACAAATCAAACCGCTTCGCCAAGAATTGAGACCACCAGATTAGAAAGCAAAAAAAAAAAAAGGCTTATTTTTATTGCAGGGATCTCAGTGGAATGCATTTCCAAAGTCTGAGAACCCCGATCCAGGTATTAGCTCTCTTTTTTATACCCTCTTGTAAACAGGTTACAGGAAATGATTACATATGACCATATATGAAGTGTTTACAGGTTATACAGACCTAGGTTACAGCTTTCAAAATGATATATTTTTGGTACCAAGGGAGTATTTATTAACATCAAAACTCCCTAGGTTCCCAGCACAGCTAAGCACATACCTAAGCCTCCTGATCTCAGTAAAAAGGACGCATCTGCTCACCTTATTTTTCTCTATTTTTCTACCTTAGCAATAGTTTCTTCAATTTAACCCTTTCAGATGAACTTTTATGTTAAATACATAATGTGCAGCTGAATAACTTTCTCTTCCAACTAAGCAAATGGGTTGCGGTACAATTGGCCCTTTTGGGAAGGCAATATTCAAAACTCCACTAGTGCCAGTGAAGACTCATTCATGGAAAGAAGGCATAGAAGCAGCAGCAGCAGCAGCAGAATCATCATCATCATCATCTGGGAAAGGTTTGAACCTCCCTGACTATGGAATGCCCCACATGTGCACACACTTATTTGCAAGTAGAAACAAAAGTACATATCAGGCAGTTCTGGCTGTAATTCAATGGACAGTCACACTAGAGTAAGCTCTCTAAATCAATAGAACTTACATAAGTACAGGCATACCTAGGCCCTTTTCACACGGGGTTAATCAAACGGATCTCCAAACCTCGGCTTTGGAGCTAATCACTTAGGAATGGGCAAGAGTTCAACTAACTTTTCCACTCCTCGACCGCCTCAAAAAGAAAGCCAAGATGGTGCACGCGTGTTTAGAACCGCTTTCCAAGTGGTTTTTATCGTGATCTGCAGCCCCGTTCCACCCCCGTTGCGGTACCCCGGTGTAGGTCCAGGCGTGCGCAAGTGATACCTGCAGGATGTCTGCCAGGGGGCGGGCTTCCGGCCGGTGAGCTTCTCCGATTGGTGGAGGCCTCCGCCAGTCGTAAGCCACCATTTTGGATGCCGCCAGGTGCCGCAGGAGTGTGGAGCGGCGAACACACACTGCTCCCTCGGTAGGACCGGACTTACCCGGCTTCAGGTAAGCTCCGTTGCTGCGTGCTTTGCCCCGTTTCTCCCTCCGTGTGTGGAAAGGGCCTCAGTTAACAAAGCATCTGAGAAAGAAGCTTCTTTTTTACAAAGTCTTTTTATGTCTGCTCAGTCCTCCACTTTCTTCGTTGTCCTCTGTCTATCTGACAGGTTGTTTTAGCAACATCAACAATGGGAGGATGGTGAAGGAAGGCTGAAGAAAGACAAAATTTCAGTGTTGGGTTGCAGGACCAAGTCTGTAGTAAATGCTGCAATAAAACTTGAGCAGGGAGAGAGCAGGATTATATTCTAGCCAATCCAGCTATAGCCATGTGGTTCTCTTTACAGCAGGCAAAGTAAATAGCAGCTGCCTCTCTAAGCACGCATGAATAACAAGGCAGAGAGAGAAGAGTAGAGCAGATAACCCTCACCAGTTCCCCTCAGCATGTTATAAAAACACAGATCTACAAGTTTGGCCACCAAAATGGAAATCATTAGAAAAAGCGGAGGTTAGTGAAAAAAAGAAAGAAAAATCTCTGGATGTATTTTGGAAGCTGCCTAGAAGATTCCAAATATTTTTGTTTACTCATGCAATGCTTATTTGACTTGCTTGTTTCATTTAACACGCACATATCTTTGGTTCTTAACAAAAAGTCTGCTGACACATATTCAGGCTGCTCTTGTTTTTGTGTGTGTGTGTTGTGGGAACTTGCCCTTATTTTTTGTGTGTTATTTCTATCTCTAGTACCAAAGCTTCTGTAAAACAAGTAATGCCCAGGAATATATCTGTTTCATTAACTGAGGTAACACTTGTATTAACTTACCAGGTTCCTATTGATTTACTGTTCACTATATGGGACTAACAATTGGATTTAAGCCTCTGACAGATTTAGGCTTTGTGGCTGCAACATCATGCCAGGTTTTTCTCTATATCTCCTGCCCCATTTTGTTTGCTAGCCAACCTGATGAAGAGTTTTGTAAACTTGAAAGCCTGCCCACTCTTTTGTGACACTTTGATGCTCACCAGTTGTAAACTGGGTAATTATGCCACATTAATGGAACTTCAGTTTTCTCCTTAAAGGCCACTGCTTAGCAAGATTTTATTTTCCCCCAACCCGCACCTTCTTCAAGCAATCATGGAGTGATAGAGTGCTCACCTTGAGGCTTATGGTGTTTTGTAATAGTTGACTTTATCTACAAGCCTACAGTTGGAGAATGGCTGGAAGCACAACACAAACACACCAACAGATATGCCCTGTCAGATCTTCAGAAGAGGCACTATGCAATCCATTCTCCTGTTAGCTTATAGATCCCACAGTGCTTATAGAGCCCCCCTCTATTTCTTCCATGCTGCAGTCTGTTCCCTTACACTCTCTGTCCGTCCCTCCCTCCCTTCCTTCCTCTTTCTTCCTTCCTTCTGCCTTGCAGCCCTCTGTGGTGCCAAAAATCTGCTCCAGAGAGTTTCCAAAGTCTCCAAAACAGGTTTTTAACATGGAGGAAGGGCTGAAATAGGGAAGAGGAGATTATTTCTCTGTTTTCTGCCCACAGGGGAATCTATTGGATTATGGCCCTAAACTATATCACAATGTAGTGGGGAGAGGAAAGCATGAGGTCCTTTCACACTACACAGCTATGATCCCACTTCAACTGCCATGGCAACACCCTAGAGAATCCTAGGATTTGTAGCTTAGAGAGGGGCATTTGGAATTCTCAGTCAGAGAGCTCTAGTACCTCACCAAACTACAAATCCTAGAATTTCATAGGATGGAGCCTTGGTAATTGAAGTGGAATCCCAATGCTCTGTGTAGTGTGACTGTTCTTTTCTTAGGCCTTTTCTGCACTAGACTGTTACAGTGCTATTATTTCACTTTCAATATCCTATGGAACCCCGAGGTTTGCAGTTTGGGGAGGGGCATTTAGAATTCTCAGCCAGAGAGTTCTTTGGCCTCAGTAAACTACAAACTCCAGAATTCCACAGGATATCGAAAGTGGAACAATAACACTATAACAGTGTAATGCAGAAAGGCCCTTATTCAGAACATCGTACAGCGGTACTGCTAGCAGTCTTCTAACAATTAGCTCCCCCAGAGAAGCATTGTTTGAATATCCTGGTTTATTAACACTCCTTTGTAAAGTCCAGAACTCTGGCCCACTGTTGCCCCAAGGAACTACTGCAACACAACTGCTGCAGTGATTATCCTGTTCAGAGAAATCTGACAGCAAATCCCCATAATACTACTTTGATGTCTGGAAGGCAGCCTCTCAAGAAATCATTAAGAGTGATGGCAGGAATTACTGTTTTCTTCTCTGGAAGCGGAGAAGAGAAAAATATTTGGCTCAGAGCAAACATCAGTTCCTGAATTCTGATCCCCAAGCACAGTGTTTTTTACTTTTAGCTGTCATACACTTCTTTCCTGTTAGGGCTGTCCTTAGGGGCAGCTAAGGCTGCTTCCCACATCGTGGGGTGGGGGGCATGAAAAACAGTTCCACAGCCAAAAACTAGCTATTTCTGGAAGACTTTTACTCTCTGGGCTATCAATACAAAGGAGAACTAGAAAACAGTCCATGTTTATTCTGGAAAATGACCTTTGAGGCTATACTGGCTTCAAATAGCTTCTGAAAGCTTGTCTTAAATAGAAATAACATTTTTATTCAGAAATTCCATTAATGGAACAGGCAAACAAACCAGTGGGAATTAAAGGAAGAGGACTTTCTGGGGAGAGAAGAGAATAGCAGTAATTGTTGTAGCAGTCAATAAAGTGGCAAGTCAGAGATCAGACCTCGGTTTGAAAAAAAGATTTTCTTTATTATTTCTTCTTGCTAGCAAGCAGCACCGGTCGGGATCACTCCCAAAGAAACCGGCCCCGCCTCTTAGATTGTTCAAGCCTTTATACATTCCAACAGATGTGTCATACAAGCGGCATAAGTTTCGTTTTCCCCATATAACAAACAATGAGCTGTTCTCCTGCACGCCTTGAAATGTTTCAACTAACTTGTTACATTTCTACTGCAAAGGGAAAGCAAGATTACAATTCAGCTTACAGAGTTCAGTTGTTTCCTTCAAGGACAGGGAAAGGCTGCATCTGCAAAGACAATTTTCTGCTTTTTTCCCACTCCTTGTGGTCATCAGGCCTGACCCACTTCATATTCTCCCTTTTATGCTGAATTCGTTTAGCAATTCAAGCATAACTACTTTGTTTGTGCCATCAGAGCATACACTGCAGCCTTTCCCTCTATTACTCTATGCAGTGTAGATTGAAAACACCTTAATATGCATGGTACTATTACGCAAACTAGACATCCCATTATTAATACAAAGCACAATCCTACAAACAGTGTTTTTAGCCATGCCAGGTTAGGCAGGCACGAAGTTAGCCACACCCACATATCTGATGACTGTGAATAGGATTTTCTAATGGCTGCAACTACAGAATGTACGCGTTTCACATTAGTCTCTACCACTCCAGTTTCATTTACATAATGACAACAGGTTAACCAAATGCTGGCCAGAGACATTAAAAACAATAAAAAGGGCTTTTTTAAATACGTCCGCAGCAAAAGGAAAAAGAAGGAGACGATAGGGTCACTGCGCAAGGAAGATGGTGAATTAATAACAGGAGGAAGAAAAAAGGCAGAACTCCTCAACACCTTCTTCGCCTCAGTTTTTTCCCAAAAGGATAAAACACGCAACCTGGCGGTTGGGGAGCAGGTGAGGAAGTGGGGGAAATGCAGCACAGAATAGATAGAGAGGTAGTACAGGAATACCTGGCCACACTGGATGAATTCAAGTCTCCAGGGCCAGATGAATTGCATCCTAGGATTTTAAAAGAACTAGCAGAGGTCATTGCGGAACCTCTTGTTATAATCTTTGAAAACTCTTGGCGGACCGGAGAAGTTCCGGCAGACTGGAGGAGGGCAAATGTTGTCCCGATCTTCAAGAAGGGAAAAAAAGAGGACCCAAATAATTATCGCCCAGTCAGCCTGACATCAGTACCTGGAAAGATCCTGGAGCGAATCATCAAACAATCAGTTTCTAATTACTTAGAAAACAATGCCGTAATTACGAAAAGTCAACATGGGTTTCTCAAAAATAAGTCATGCCAGACTAATCTTATCTCTTTTTATGATAGAGTTACTTGCTTGATAGATGAAGGGAATGCTGTGGACATAGTATATCTTGATTTCAGTAAGGCCTTTGACAAAGTTCCCCATGACATTCTTGCAA
The DNA here is from genome assembly GCA_948472985.1 of Iguana delicatissima. Taxonomy (NCBI): domain Eukaryota; kingdom Metazoa; phylum Chordata; class Lepidosauria; order Squamata; family Iguanidae; genus Iguana; species Iguana delicatissima. The sequence goes on along the minus strand of CAOKZL010000187.1, from coordinate 2,733 downwards.
AGAAGCTAGTAAGATGTGGGCTGGACAGGGCTACTGTCAGGTGGATTTGTAACTGGTTGACTGACTGTACCCCAAGGGTGGTCACCAATGGCAGATTCTCATCCTGGAGAGAAGTGACTAGTGGGGTGCCACAGGGTTCTGTCCTGGGCCCGGTGCTGTTCAATATCTTCATTAATGACTTGGATGAAGGAATAGAGGGCACGCTGATCAAATTTGCAGATGACACCAAATTGGGAGGGGTTGCTAATACGCCTGATGACAGGATCAAAATTCAAAAGGACCTGGACAGATTGGAGAGCTGGGCTAAGGCTAACAAAATGAACTTCAACAGAGAGAAATGTAAGGTCCTACACTTAGGCAGAAAAAATGGTATGCAGAAATATAGGATGGGGGACACGTGGCTGGCTAACAGTACGTGTGAAAGGGATCTAGGAGTCTTAATAGACCACAAGCTGAACATGAGTCAGCAGTGTGATGCGGCAGCCAAGAAGGCCAACGCAATTCTTGGTTGCATCAATAGGAGTATGGTGTCTAGATCGAGGGAGGTATTGGTACCACTCTATTCTGCATTGGTTAGACCTCATCTTGAATACTGTGTCCAGTTCTGGGCACCCCAATTCAAGAAGGATATGGATAAGCTGGAGCAGGTCCAGAGGAGGGCAACCAAAATGGTGAGGGGCCTGGAAGCCATGCCCTATGAGGACAGACTTAGAGAGCTGGGTATGTTTAGTCTGCAGAAGAGAAGGTTGAGAGGGGACATGATAGCCATGTTTAAATATTTGAAGGGATGTCATGTCGAGGAGGGAGTGGGCTTGTTTTCTCCTGCTCTTGAGACCAGGACAAGGAGCAATGGATGCAAGCTGCAGGAGGGGAGATTCCGCCTGAACCTCAGGAGGAATTTCCTGACAGTCAGGGCTGTCCGGCAGTGGAATGTGCTGCCACGGAGTGTGGTGGAGTCTCCTTCTTTGGAGGTTTTTAAGCGGAGGCTGGATGGCCACTTGTCGGGAGTGCTTTGAGGGTTTTTCCTGCATGGCAGGGGGTTGGACTGGATGGCCCTTGTGGTCTCTTCCAACTCTACATTTCTATGATTCTATGCACAGATCCCCTTCTCGACTGAGGAGGTAATCTAAAGCTATTTTATGCTGGGCTACAACAGAGGCCAATGAATCTACCTCTTGCTGTAAAGCACTGAACCCCTTTGCTGTGGAATATGCTAGTAGCTCCAACTGAGCTGATAGGCGTCATATTTGCCTTACATTTAGAGCCACCCCTGCCAGGGGACACATTATATCTCCAAACCTTTCCCCTTCAGTCAGGTACGTATCAGCAGGATCATACCCACGGCTTTTATCATAAGCTCTTTTCATTCTTGCCCAGCCAAACTGTCTGTCCCATGCCTCTGTTGGCTGGTGTACTGGGTGGAAAGTGGCCAAACTCCCAAGGGTACAGGTACCATTCCAGGCCGGGGGTAAAGCTTTCCCGGCCCATAATCCACACATCCAGTACACTCCTGGTGGCAACCCATAAATCCATCTTCCTACATGTCCCCCAACCTCCTCCTGGAGGTTCACCAGTATGGACTTCCCTCTTCCATTGCCATACAATTGAAGGAAATTATCTGCAATACTACAATCAAATGGGAAGGTCAACTTGGGATATTGTCGTGAGCACTTCTGGTGAGGGGTCTCAGTGAGCTCTAGTGTCAGGTTACAATTAGGATAATCTCCTAGGGGAATTCTCGGGATTGTGTGTCTTTGATTTCCTCCTTTTCTGGATGTCACATAATATTCCTCTGGAGATGTCGCCTTATACACAAAGGGGCCAAGGGTACTTTCTCTTCTCTACTCAGTATGAACTGTCCAGAATCCCTCAAAGATGTTTTTTTCAAGTTCTCCTTATTTTCCTGATAGAATGCACCTTCCCAAGTATATGTATACACACTAATGTTATTCCACTCGGTCAGATTCAATTACTAACATCCAGAGTTCTCAATATCTGATTGACCAGCTGATGGAACCGATTCATCTCCCAGCCTCCTTGGCTCGGCATTGCTCCCATCAGCAATATCAATCCCCATATCCTCATATTGTTTACAGAAACACTGTTCTATGAGACACAGCAGAATTTCAAATCCCCCTATGGCTAATCCAGCCCCTAATATTGTATCCAGTATTATCTCCCACATTCAGGATCTTGCCGTACGTAAAGCGGTACGTGTCCTTGGTCGCAACCGCAGTAGGGACCAGCCCCAATTCTTCTTTCCTCTCCAGTTGGAGATCTGACCGTGTGCAGGATGTCTGGCTCCCAGGTGTGCAGACACAAACAGGGTCTAGTCTCAATCTTCTTACTGCTTTCTGGTGATTCTCAGCCTCAAAGGTTGCCCTGTGATGGGGCAGCAGTCCAGTCAGTATTTGCCCTTTTTATTCTAGTGTAATGTACCCAAGGCTTCAATCCAGCTACCTTCACAGCAGTGGGGGTTGTTAAAATAACCTGGTAGGGTCCCCTCCACCCTGGACCAAGTGGTTCCCCTTTCCAGTCGTTCACCCATACCTCATCTCCTAATTGGAAGGGGTGCACCTGTGTCTGTAAAAAGGGGAGACACTGTTCTAACGTATGTTTCTTCATCTTGCTCAGGGCTTTCCCTAACGCCTTAACTTCCTCCTGTAGAGTTAGGTTTCCCAATTCTTTTGTGTCGCCTCTTAGTTCATTCAGAATAGTAGGGGTCGCCCATAC